>OU015501.1:60067118-61349618 GCA_907164885.2 Dolomedes plantarius
TATATATATATATATATATATATATATATATATATATATATATATATATATATATATATATATAGCTTTTATATATATATATATATATATATATATATATATATATATACATACATACACACACATACAGAGATAGAGAGACGTGCATTATTGTTTGCAAGTTATAATGCAGGTAACTCGCATTTAATTATGTAATACTCGCATTTAATAAGTACTTTAAATTTTCACATTTCTTTACTTCATTAAAAAATTTGCGATCTACTCTGAGCACAGTTTTGTGCAATGCCCCTCTTTAAATTATTTTCTCTAACATAGCAAACACATTTTACAATAGTTATCAAAAACGGAAAATTTTAATATTAAATAAAGATATGTGGAAGAAATATATAAAGTAATATTTAAGAAATACTAGAAATACCTTTCAAATTTTACCTAATGTGAAGAAAATTTGTCACTAACTAAGTAGAGCGTAAAGGAATTGGTTAAATTCGACTGTTATTGGTGTTAATCGCTGATAAATAAACGTTTTGCTCTGTAGAAATGTAGATAATTAGAAAATAGTTTATTTTCAAAAGGAAAAGTTAAGTTATTTTTCTTAAATTGGAATAAACAAGATCCTATTTGTTTCCTTAGATTTCTCTCGTTTCTTGATTTCGATTCAACCTTGAAAGATACATAGATCATCAAAGCAATGATTTTCGAGGGTGATCTACTATAAAAGGGAACGTATTCCTTATATTATCTTCCAAAAGGTTTTCAGAATTTATGACCTATGAGATAATATAATAATACACGTGTTCTGGTCTGCAATCTTATATTATATTTATAACATGCTAGTAGTTTAATTAGAAAAAAAAAAACAGTAGCACTTTGCTGAAGTTTTCGTTTTACAGTTCAATCCTATCAACCCTTTGTACATGCCCAGCTAATATTTTTCTATTCAGTATACACAAGCATTCTTATGAAAAAAGTTGTAAAAAATTCGCCAATTGTTTTAAAGAAATAATTTTATGTTGATTTTAAATTCACTGAAAGGTCATTTCACCAGAATTTACTTTTAAACTGTCATTAAATTTATCCAAATCAATAGCAGTTTTTATTCCTGTGGTTTATATAAAAAAAAGTAATCCAATAAGTATTTTGCACTTGCTGAACTAAAGGTTTATATCAAGCATTGTCATTTCCAAAAGCAATTATTGTAAAAATTTTACGTGATATTCGTTAAGAGAGAAAGTATTTTATAACAATTTTGAGTAAATAAATAAATAAATAGAATTTTATTATTATTAATAGTAGATAAATAAATAAATAAATAAATAAACAATTTTGAGTAAAGATTTGAACAAAAATAGGCTCTTTCAATAACTTAGATTCCACAGTTTTTCATGATTACCGTCATACTAAAGCAGAAATTAAAACCTTTACTGTATACATACATGACCATTTAATCTCTAATTTAAGAGAATGTTTGAAAATAAGTTAATACAGCTGAATAAATATTTATAGTTAACTGTATTAACTGTGGAATAGTAAATGTATTAAGATCAATACCAAGAGAAAAAATATATAAACATTTTTACCAAATTTTTATATACTTTCTCGCGTTTTATAGATTTATATCTCATAGCTTAGTTTTAACGTTGACAGCTTTGAAAACAACTTAAAAAATAATTTTCAAGATTAAAAAAAACAAATTGTTTGTTTAAAATAAATAAATATACACTAACCTCCCTGTTATCCGTACTAATTAATCCACAAGTGCGCTTAGAAACTGGGAAAATACGATGATCCAAAGATAGCCCTGTCTAACAGGAACACAGCTTCTTAATATCCAAAATAAAAAATAAGGGTGACCTCAAACAACTTTTAATTTTTATAATGAGTTCTAGAAACAATATGGGAGCTCTCTATGGGTTAATCATTTATTCTCCCTTTTATGTGCCCTCTATGTGCATTAATTTAAAAAGTTTTTCTTCGAAGTGATGCATACTTCGAAGATTAACTCTTGAAATTAATTCAACTTCAATGTTGGTTGAGGGATGTTGATGACACATACAGTTTTGTCGATAATCCGTTTACTCTGTTATCTATCTGAAATACTGAAAATTCTATCGATCCGCGAATTCAGTTTCGGTTTCTAAATCAGTCTCTGTATAGAAAACCATTTTCTCATTCTATGTCTCTTAATTCCTATGCCATCGCCTGCCCCGATGACCTTCTGGAATTTTCATTATTTTTTATAGTGGGTTATTTTTTCGTGTGGGTATTAAGAAACCGAGTATTTCTGTTATGCCTTATGCACAAGTTTCATGTATACCGCAGAGTATCAATTATTCAGAGATTTTAAAAGAAAAATATATAAAATAATAAATCAGTGGTTTAATGTAAGGAACATACTTTAATGATAAGCAAGTTCGATTATTCAATTCTTTCGTTGTGAGCGTTTTTCCTGTGAGAAAAGTCATATATATCCTTTGTTTATGAGCACCATTTGTGTGTTGATGTTCTGTCAGGAAATTTGTAACTAGTTTTTAACCATTTTCTTTTGTAAAGTATTTTATAATTAATAAAACAGATAATCTGCTTACGGATAATCGGGAATTCAGTGTACATAAAGTATTATATATAGATATATTAGTAAATATGTGTTCATGAAGGATTTCTTTCGAACCTGCGTAAAAGTCTTGTATGACGTTATTTAATTGATATTTTCAAGGCTTATTCCATAGTAAAAACTGAAAAAGAATTTAATGAAAGTCAAGAGTAATAAATTTATAACAACCTCTGTGCCATAATTTATCAGTTTTTTGTTATGTAAAATGTAATTTGCTTGCCCTACAATCACATCCAGAATTTTCTGCAATCGGAAACAGTTCTCCACTAAGCTATGCCAGAATGTTTGCTAACAAAATATGACATAGGTATGAATACTAAAATGAATTTTACTCCATTTGTAAAACATATAACAATAGCACTGACAAATATAAAAAATAATTACAAGCTATTCGGGAGGAATCATTTTTTCAATCTACAGATTTTAAAAATTTAAAATTTTTAAAAATTGCTTTCAAGACTTCGGTCTCAGATGCAAATTTAAAATTAATTATTTCAGTTAACTGAGTGTTTGTTTACAGAAAGATATTTAAATATTTAGGGATAAATTATTTACGAATTATAGGTGTTCAAAGATTTTAACGTTCTGTTAACACACACACATGAAGCATGGGGAAACTACAAAAAGTCAAAAGTACCGCGCTATTTTTTAGTTTGGCACAGTTACGGCAGAAAGTAAGTACAAGAAACAGAACGACAGAAATATTCAACCTCTCTGTTTACCCAACAGAGAAACTTAAATTAATTTTTCACTCCGGTTAAATAACAGAATTTGATACTATAAAGCTAATACAAGAACTATCTTACCTCAAGTGTTTGTAGTGATCGTGTATTTAAGATTCCAAATTAGCCGGGTAAAACATAACAAGGGAAGTGTTGTTATATTACCTCTTCCGCTATCTGCGAAGAAGAAAGCCCTTTTCCAGGTATAAGAATGTTACTTACGTCAAACGGGTTTTTGTTTTCGCCTAGTTTGGCAGATACTGTCAAGCGACATCTTGTGCCATTCATATGAACTAGCTACGGTTCTTTGAGGACAAAGATCTTGAAAAATCAAGTTCATTACTACAATAAGACCACGTACAAGGCAAAACAGGGAATTGAGGAAAAAGTTGTTTATACATTGCTCTAGATTTCGTCGACAAGATTATGTTGCTCTATAGATTCGAATAGTGCTTATGAAGAACTTGTTTGTCTCGAAGGATTGTTTGTCTCCGACTGTGTTAAAGAAATCGGAGTTTGTTTCCCTGCTAGATAAACGTTCTAAAATTCAATGTTTTGAACTAGTTCTAGAAATTAAGAGGAAGAATCTTGTTTATTGTTGCGTCTGTAAACAGAGGAAAAGAGACAGATGTCAAATGAGGTTTTGAAGAGTTCACTTAAAAGTTACTTTTCTTCTAATAACTCCGAACACAAACATAGGAATAAGGCCTAAATGTTTGTATTTTCCCGAATTAATTCTTGTAACATATCCTCAAAAACATACACATATGTGTCAGAAAACCCAAATGTGCTACCAAAATTCAATCCTAGGTAGAGTACAATATGTTATTGAGATATCTTTCTTCATATCGATTTTTAGCTTCTGGAAGGATGTGACTCTAAAACTCTCCTTCCCCTTTGTTGTAACACTATGAAAATCCTTACCCGTTTACCAGAGACAGTGGCATCAAAGTTAGTCCATTCAAATATTTTAGGGTTCATAAAACACGGAAGGGAAATATTTTAGGCTAATTTTAGTTTATCGCGTACTTCAATTATTTACAAAGTATGATATTTATATAGATAGACTAAAATTAATAAAACTTAGTTATATCATGAATATAAAAAAATGTACACACTTTTTTAGTGGGTGCAGTGGCCCTGTTGGGAAGGGCAGCGAGCTAGTGATCTGAAAGTCACTGGTTCGATGCTCGTCACTGACAAATCCACTGCCGGGCACATTAATGACGGCTGGTGCACGTAAAATCTGTCGTGGCTGCAGTGTCCTCCAAGTTCTCAAAATTACCTCTGAAGGTGAGGGGTCAAGTTTTCTGGTCTCGTCACTTGACTCGGTTCAAAATTACGGGACTGGCCCTTTGGTCAAGTCGGACTCCGACCCTTGTACTGCCAGTCAAAACAGAAGCCGCACCTTCATCGTCCATAGCCTTCGGGACTTGATCTGATGTTGCTGTCGTTCAAGTGACATAAACAACAACAGCACATACTTTTATATGGTATAAATATCTTTTCCTTAAAATTTTAGTCCTTAACATCATTCAGGTTATCCCCTTGAACAAAATATTTTTTATAACTTTATTTCACGACCGTTTATAATTTTTCAATAACTTGAAATGAGATAGAAGAGCTACACAACTCTCAGTTTGAACTATTGTAACTTATTTGCTTATTTTAATATAATTATATTTTAGAAAGTAAGTATATTTTTAGTAGTTACATTTGTGTCAATAAAATAGTTATTTCCCCCAAAATATAAATTTGCTAGAATCAATAGTATATTGACAAAATTGATTTCACAATATCGAACTTTATTCATGTTTTGTAGTCACAAAAATTGTAAAATTTATCAACTCATTAAAAGACAGAACGTTATAAAAATATAGAATTAAATAAGACATAGTAGACGCTGTTCCCACTAATTTTCAGTATTCTACATTTTATTAATTTAGACAAGTCCTAAATTGAAGGGTCAGAGAAAGTATCCCCGAAGTTCCATATGTCCTAAACACTGTTTTTCCACTTAGAAATTCAATGATTGACTAAAATTCTTGTAAAGTTTAAAACCTTTTAAAGTAACAATATCTTGTTAATATTTATAAGTCTTATATCATAACTCATTTAATGAAACAACAACGTGAACCACTGGTGACCCACATGCGTTGAATGGCACATGAAACTTGCGCGACTCTCAATTGTTAATGGAGATTCAGCATACGACGGGACATTTTCTTCTGTAAATAACAATTTTTTATTAATTAAAAAAATGGCTCGATATTAATAAATATTTCACTTGCTGTTGATTTGAAAGCTGCAATATTCCTGCTAGTCGTACGTAAATGTTGGAGGTCCCTCATATAACTTTCGAAATACGGCGAGATTATCAGATAATTTTGAGTTTATTTGTCACTCCAGTGGTATGAAGAACAGAAAAGGAAGTAATAAAGCCATATTTTTTTTTTTGTTTGTTTGTTCAATTACTTCTCTGACTGAACGAAGAAATGGAATATTTCTGCATGATTAAAAAAACTGAAAACCATTGACAAAAAATAAACGTGTATACATTTTAAACGAGCTCCATTTCCTTCATTTTCGTACTGAATGTTTCCTGTCGACCTAATATCGGGTTTGAATTTCACCGTGATACGTACCCTTAGAACAAGCAGACAAGCCATTCTCTAATATTTTCTAAGCCGTGCCGACGGCTTTTACACTACTCAGTTTACTCTGTTGGACAAACTTTTCACTTCTGAGGTCAAAACAGGGATTATTATCTCTAGAGGACGTTCGCTTCTCCTCACTACTGCGTCTTGCTGGCATCGAGCAATACAATAGCTACATTTTGACATCCCTATCTTCGAGAGCTGATCCTGCGTTTCCTGAAGCTGTCCGCGGCTTTGACCTTCTCATTAAAAGGCTAAGACGAATGGTTAAGATAATTGCTTTGTCCGAGAAGCACGCAACTGCATGGTAAGAGTACAGGTTGTTTGGTAAATGAGGTTAAGATAAAATGTATAACACTTAAAAATTCGTACCGGAAAAAGTAAAACTGGAAAACCTGAAGTTGAAAAAATGCTGCAAAAAAAATACGAATATAACTCATATATGTTTTGAATGTAAAAAAGCAAACTAAAAATTTTAATACCATTGAGATTATTTTGACTAGAGATAAGGGTATTAAATTGATTTTTCCGTCTGTAATATTATATTTTGTTAAAAAAAAATACGTAGTTCTGTAACTTACTTGTTTGAGGGAGAAATTTTGCGCTCAAAACTGGAAAGCTAAATACAGTAGTGATGAGTAGTGACCCCTCGGATTCAGTCGCTGGACGAAGATATTTCCTGTGTTGATGATAATCGAGGAATTATCGACTTTACCTAATACTCTCCTAACTTTCAAATAAATCATGTTGACTGCTTTCGGCTTTCATTAGAAGAATTTTTCACTAAACTGAAATTTTCAGGCTTTCCTTTCATTCTCCTCCAAAAGAAATGTAACAAGTTGATTTCCCTAATAATTATTTGACATAAGCCAAAATTATTAATTAAGTAAAATGGTTTGAAAGGATTCCTTATACATTTTAGAATGTGATATTTCCCTAAAAATTCCCTCTTTGATCCGATGAGAGTACTAAGAGGTTTATATATATATATATATATATATATACACTCACTTCCAAAAGTTAAGCACGGAGCGGTAAAATGCGAAAAAATGGGCAAGTACTGCTTTGATTGACATGAAATGCTGCAAGTAAGTAGGTCTATGTTTATTCATGAAACAAAACAAAGAATTACATAGAGATATAAAAAAATATTGAATTTTCATAAATTATAAGATGACGTCATATTTGCGTCATTAACAAAATGATGTCTAAATGCAAAACAAACAACAAAAACCGACATTAATAAGGTATGTGATCACTCCTCACCTTCATACAAAGTGTACAGCGTGTAATCATGCTTGTTACGAGGTGATCAACCACCGCATAGTCCAGTAATCGCCATTCCTCCTGTAGGGCAGTTTCTAAATCTCTGAGAGTGGCTGGAGGTGGGAAACGTCTACATAAAGCACGGCCGAGGGCATCCCAAAGATTTTCAATTGGATTAAGGTCCGGCGAGTAAGCCGGCCACTCCATACGCGCAATCCCCTCACTCTTCAGAAAGTCGTCAACGACGGCAGCTCTATGGGGACGGGAATTATCGTCCATTAAAACGAAAGAAGGACCAACTGCTGCAGCGTACAGTTTCACAGTTGGGTCTAGGACTTCATCTCGATACCGTACAGCCGTCACAGAACCTCGCCTGTAGATGTGCAGGTCGGTGCGATATCCCAATGAAATCCCTGCCCAGACCATGATGCTTCCACCGCGGAATGCGTGATGTTCGGTGATGTTCTCGGGCCGATTGCTTGTGCCTTGTTCCCTCCAGACCCTTACACGCTTATCATCGGGTTGTAGGGCAAATCTGGACTCATCTGTGAACATAACGTCGCCCCAATCAGACACAGTCCAATTCACATGCTGGCGGGACTACTTTAATCGCGCCCCTCTGGAATGGACGGATAAAGGGACATTAACTCGTGGTACCCGGGTGTACAGACCATTCATGTGTAGCCTTCGACGAACAGTAGTGGCAGATATCCTCTTACCAATGGCCGCTGCAACCATAGATGCCACACGTGTGGAGGTCGATCTTTGATTCCGCTTCGCTACAACAGCAATATATCGATCTTCCGAGAGGGTCGTAACCCTTGGACGACCGGCTACAGGTCTTCGGACAACTGTTTGGCTGGTTTGGAATTGTTTCCATAATCGTGAAAGGACGGAATCATTAACGTTGAAGAAAAGAGCAACATCTGTGATAGACTGTACTGCTTCAATGCGTCCGACAGCCCACCAGCGCTCAGAATCTTCTATTCGTCTTCTGGAAGCCATAGAAACACGTCTAGCTCGAAAATAAATCGTAAGAATATTCTAAACACCTTTCATCAGCACTTACATGCAACTCCTGTAACCCTTCACAGTGCCGGCTTCTTATACGACTGCCTGTTTTGCATATTTCTCGACGCGAAACCATTATTGGCTGTTACCTAACATATTTACATACTTCCTTCTACCTTTGCAGAAAATTTCACCTTCTTTTATTCAGATTGGTTTACGGAAATTAACATTTTCCTCTCCATGCTTAACTTTTGGAAGTGAGTGTGTATATATATATATATATATATATATATCGGAGGTACTTGTCCTTAGTACTAAAAGTACAAGACATCACTCTTGCTCACAGAGAAATAGCAGCAGTTTTAGAGAAAAAGTTTCAAATTTCGCTCATATCTCCATCAAGTAATGAGATTATATTTGGAAACTGCGCATAGTTGTGTTGCGTTTAATAAAATTCTACCAAATAGCCTAAGATATGATAAAGTGAAAAATGGATCTTATTTAATGAAATAGAGCTAATTTATTTTTAGACATGCCAATTATGTCGTTTTCTTCCTCTCTTTGATAAGTGTAAAATTTGAAGGTATCCAATGTTAAACAAAAAAGAAAACGCCCATGATTTTATGCATTTGATGAACAAAAAGTCTTAGAAACTAAACATTAAAGAAATACGCTTTGGTGTAATTCTTTTGTACATCTGAAAAAGAAAGAAATTTCAAAATTAAAGACTCTATACTGAAGCGACAATCGTCGGGATCTGATAATCTCAATGGGGTTAAATCGTTCTCACGGTGTGGAGAGGATTTGTCAGAGAATATAACTTATCATTAGACCAAATCATACGGAAAATTCCACGATGTATTCCGATGTTTCAGGTCTAACACTGGTATATCACCAATAACTATGACACAGTTATTATTGAAAGGAAATGTCCATGATAGTAAGTATAGTTTGCTGTGGAGGTATTCACTTCAATAATAGAAAAGTCAATATTTTGAACTATTTAACTTAAATTATGCTTCTGAATGATAATTTGAAATAAGCCATATCTCTCTCTCTCTCTCTCTCTCTCTCTCTCTCTCTCTCTCTCACTTCAATATTTTGAACTATTTCAATAGCAATATTTAAAACTATTTGAGCTCTACTCTCGAGAGAGAGTAGAGAACTATTTGACTCTACTATTTTTCGCTATTCTCTCTCGAGAGAGTAGAGAACTATTTGACTCTACTATTTTTCGCTATTCTCTCTCTCGAGAGTAGAGAACTATTTGAACTCTACTCTCTCTTCAATATTTTGAACTATTTCAATAGCAATATTTAGAACTATTTGACTCTACTATTTCTCTCTCTCTCGCTCTCTCTCT
Organism: Dolomedes plantarius; assembly: GCA_907164885.2. Taxonomy (NCBI): domain Eukaryota; kingdom Metazoa; phylum Arthropoda; class Arachnida; order Araneae; family Dolomedidae; genus Dolomedes; species Dolomedes plantarius. The sequence continues at coordinate 60,076,752 of OU015501.1, forward strand.
CTCTCTCTCTCTCTCTCTCTCTCTGACTGTCTTCCGTTAATCTGGCAGACATCCCACAAGAAATCAAATTTCTACCCCATGCGGCAGAGCATATTTAGCGTAATTTCTGAGATGGCGGCGGTAATAGTGTAACATCAGGTTAGGAAGAATAAAAACTCTAATAGTTTAAAGTTTTTAATGTGATCCGATTTCAGGAGACGCATGTTTGTTCACTTCCTGTGGTTTCCATATAACTTTTGTCGATTTTTTCCCCCAGTAGCATCGGAAACCTGTGACTCTTCCCGCAAAATCGGGATAACGAACAGAACTGCCAGTTTCTCTTACATTCCTGTGCCACACACAGATTGGGGGCCTTCAAAACGAAAGTTTGCCGTAAAGTGTGTGAAAATAGCCTGAATTCAAGATTCACACTTTTCCTTAAACTAAAATGCACAACGTGATCATTCTCACCCCCACTGAAAGTTGACATTTTCAAATTATGCAAAGTTTACTCCAAATAATGTTCCCATTCAGTAAAAGATTACGTGACCAAAAGTTGATGAGCTTTACTACCCTGTGTGAAATACCCTGTGACTTATTCTTTGTTCTCTTGAAAAGTTGTATACGCCCTTTTTGACAAACATGTACCAGATATAAATATAAGTGTGCGAAGTACACAAGACATATTAACGAAAATAAATTTGTTCTTTTTTTATAATCAGTAATTTCCTTTTTAAAAAATTGCTTAAAGGACATTATGTTGCAGATATTTGTTTTTAATGCAGAATAATTTCATTGCATATAAGGGCATGTTAATTTTTTCTATGTACCTGAAAACAAGGCGGCGGCATTTCAGTCAAGTTGTTGAACTGTAAATGTTTCTTTTTCTCAGTTTCGTATATACCACTGGTATGCCACCAGTACATCCTGATCATTTAGATCAGTTATTTTTTTATCTGTTACTCTGGCGAGTTGCTGTCAACTAGCTGATTAAGGCCCTCTTTGCCTTATTCCTAATTCATTTGATCATTTAAACCTCTTGTTTTGGCTACGATTTTTCTTCAGTAGTTATTCCTCAACAGAATCTCACCACGTTTAGCTCATTTCTAATCATCCAAAGTTCGTTATTCGGGTGCTCGTAGGTCAGTGACTTGAATGAACTTGGGCAAAAGATTCAAAATTTAATGGTGGGACATTTATGGACGTTTAATTTATATTCTTCGCTATTTCAAAAAAGGGAAAGTTGTTACTAATTATTGCGTTATTATCAATTCTTAATATTTTTAATAATACGAGTAATTAAGTAAAAGGTTTATACTGCTTTGAATCCTGGGAACTCCAGTTGTCGCTCTCGGAGGATGCTCGATCAAAATTGAGGTGACACCAAGGAAGCAATGTTGACTCACCTGTATGGTGCTCCAACATAAAAAGTAGTCAATGATTTCCACAGTTCGCTCCCCCCCCCACCCCACCCCCCAAAAAAAACTCTTAATGTTGAAGGTAGGACACTGTGTTGTTGTGTTGTGACTTATGCCCCTTGACCGACAGTATATCAGATCAAATCCATAAAGGCTATTGGGCTGAATGGTGCGGCTCCGGTTTCGAATAGCACCACAAGGGTCGGAGCTCGTGTTGACTAAAGAACCGGTCCCGTAATTTTGAACGGAGTCAAGTGGCGAGACCGGTGCCCATTACCCCGTACCTCCAGAGGTAAATTTTGAGAACTTGAAGGACAGATATTTCGTGCACCAGCCGCCATTAGCGTACACGGTGGTGGATTTGTCAGCGACCGGCATCGAACCAGAGATGTTCAGTTCACTGGCTCGCTGCCTTTGCCAGCTGAACCACCGCGTCCAGACGGTGATGCCAAGTTTAAGGCACGAAACCGCCAATTCTGGGTACTAATTATTAAAATAAATAAATAATATAAAAATAAAGATTTGATTAAATTAAACTGATAAAATGCAAAAAGGAAAAATATGATAAAATAACACCAAGTATTCTTGTTCTCAAATGTGTAATTCCGAAAAAAAATGACCTTGTCTTATTTTTAGGTAAATTAATCAGTTCCTACATTTTTATATCTATTAATAATTCCAACTCACATACAATTATAAAAAGTTGACGACTGCCATAGCCTATGTCCTAAACTTAGAAAGCCTAAGGCTCGGTGCGCACGAGCGATCCGGTGTCGTTGCGTCGATCCGGTGTCGTCAGTGACTCATACGGACGATGCCGTCGTCCGTGTGAGTCGGTTAGTTCAACTCTATGTACTGCTTGATCGCAACTGCGGTGCCGCAACGACACCGGATCGCTCGTGTGCACTGAGCCTAATAGTAAATACCGCTCTGACAAAAAAGGGGGGGGGGGGAGACACTAGAGAAGGTTCACTTTAGGCTCGGTGCACACGAGCGATCCGGTGTCGTTGCGGCACCGCAGTTCCAATCAGGAGTACATAGAGTTGAACTAACCGACTCACACGGACGTAGGCGTCGTCGGTTAGTTCAACTCTATTGTACTCCTGATCGGAACTGCGGTGCCGCAACGACACCGGATCGCTCGTGTGCACCGAGTCATAATAACATTACAGGCGACTAACGATAAATTTTCTTAAAGGCTTCAATTAGTGTACGTAATCTTCCGGTGCTTAAAATATATGTAAATACTATACTACAACAGAAATTTTAAAAGGTTTCAATGACTTAAAATTAATCGAGAATTTTTAATTCAACTATTTTAAATGCACTGAAACACTTCACAACATTTTCTGTTCACTGTGATTGCACTCGTAACATTCATTTATTTTATCAAATAGGTTAAATTTCTTCTACCTGAATAAACGAAAATCAATATTTTAGCTCTTTTTGTCAAATTATATTTTAATTGTTATCAAAAATGTAAATGCTCCTACATATGTCCTCGCATTCATGGATCATTATTTGAAGCTCGAAATATGAAGCACAGAAAGAACTGTAACTCAACAATTAATCCAGTCTTAAAAGGAGGGAGAGGTGGGGCACCTTTTATATCAGTTAAAGGAATTTCACTGCCATTATTCAAAAATTATTAATTTTTAAAGACAAATATTAAGACTAATATTTTTTTCGGAATTTGGTATTTTATATATACATGAGGATAAAAAAAAATTATACACATCCCTCCATCAGAAACTAAGTATTGAACATCTGGAGTATTCCTAGCTTTCTTTTATTCTGCTGTAGTATTCTTATTTTATTTCTCTGTTTTTCTTCCCGTTCTTTTTTTTTCTTGTGATGTTGAATGAACTCTAAATCTAAATCACCTTCTTATAAGGAGGATAAAAACCTTGGTTGAGTAAGTACGTGGAAAGGGGAATTGAAAGAAGAAAAAAAAAGAAAGGAACTGACCTCGAAGTGCACAAAGCCAACTTGTTTTTTTCCTCCAAGTTCATGGGTCAAATTTTTTCTGGAACCTCACTGATTGATGAAATAAGATGCATTTAAAATATTTCAAGTTTGAGGGATTTATTTGCCAACAGAACTACCATTTTAAATACACTAAAATGATAAAACTTTTACTGAAAACTTTTTCCTCAAGCATTTTCAATAAAGAGTCCCTCCAGTTTAAAACTCGAAAAGGTACTTTTTGGAAAAAAATACAGCAACCTCTCCCTAATTACTCTAACATGGGATGATCATAATTATTGGATTTGGAGATGAGGGTAAGAAAAACATCTAAGAAGCAATCGCGGTACTCGACGAATATGAAGGATTGTTATAGGGTCCAGCACGTATACGTGATACATTATGAGGAGTTATCGAAAATTTCTCATTCAAAGGGTTACTTCAGCAAGATTTTCGAACCCTATTCTTTTGCAACATTTATTTTTCTGGGGATAAGGAGTTCTGCCAATTTGGATTCTAGATTTTGGAACCATGACTGGCCACCTAAGAGAAGTTTCATTATTTATATATATATATATATATATATATATATATATATATATATATATATATATATGTGTGTAATAATAATAACAATAATAATGTTTATAGCCGGGCACATAACTTGACCGTTGAAATCATCAGTTTTGTAGTTGTAGCTAAGGCAAATGGAAACTGTGGCGGGGTGAAGCAATGGCCGGGAGCTTCAAACATTTTGTATCCATAACGTGCAATCAAAGTAGCGAGGTAGATGGAGAGGGCTATAAAACACCTCGGAACACATCAGGAAAAAGGCAGCTGGCTCATACAAAGTCTTTATTTCCGACACTGTTTCGTAGAACATCAATTAGATTTACTCGAAGACATCGCGCGACGCTGACGGGGACGCGGCCCCGCCCGTACAAATTTTACAGGAGCGAAAACTCACATCTTTTCTGGCTGTGAGCAGACACCCAAAAGCTACGGAATTATTGAGAAAAGCGCGGGTTTTTCAGGCGGGCTGAACTTTAATTGATTAAAAAACTGACACGTGATTAAGTCACGTCATATGAGGTGATTATCGAAAGGGTTCACGTCATAGCTTTTAGAATAGACTTCGTTATATAATTCTTTCCGCGCGTGGTCTTAGGGGAAAATCTAATAGATTGATATTGGTTGAATATAGGTCGCAATCCAAGGTTAAGGGACGGTATTCTGTTACATTAGGATGAAGAATTTGTAAAGGGCGTGTTAAATAGTAAAAAGCTTGGAATTTATTTCATATATATGTGTATATATATATATATATATGAATGTATATATATATATATATATATATATATATATATATATATATATATATATATATATATATATATATATGTGTGTGTATGTATATATACACTCAAGAGCCAAAACATTATGACCACCCCTACATTTTGCAATGAATTCGCCTGGATGACGTGGAAGGCATGTGATCAGGTGGAAGTGGTATTTAACTGCTGCTGGAGAGTCTGAAGAATCATTCTTTCACTTACTTCTGTGTGTGATGGGAAAGGCTGCGGATCTAGGCGACTTTGATAGAGGGCAGATTGTAATGGCTCGGAGGCTCGGAACAAGTATTTCCGAAACTGTACGACTCGTGGGTTGTTCGCGACCTACAGTTTTTAGTACTTATGCAAAGTGGATGAATGACGGTGAAACCAGCAGTAGACGACATGGTGTTGGACGTCCACACGCTATCAAAGAAAAAGGTCGTCGGAGACTGTCTCGCATGGTGAAGCAAAACCGGAGCCAGACAGTGGCTCAGCTGACAGCCCAATACAATGCAGGGCCAAGTAGAATAGTATCGCAGCACACTGTTCAGCGGACACTGTTGGATATGGGGCTACGCAGAAAACGTCCCACTCGTCTGCCTTTGCTGACCAAGCGTCATCGCCAACTGCGCCTGCGCTGGGCCCGGGAACATCGCGACTGGTCCATGGATCAGTGGGAGAGAGTTGCCTGGTCAGATGAATCACGGTTTGTCATTCATCACGCCGATGGCCGTGTCAGGATACGCCGTCTTCCAGGCGAACTGTTGCTCCCTCAATGAACAGTAGGTCATAAACAGGCCGGTGGTGGCGGTATTATGCTTTGGGGGACGTTCTCTTGGGCGTCTCTGGGACCCGTGGTTGTGGTAGAGCAGACCATGAATGCTACAGGGTATCTGAACATCATTGCGGATCAATTGCACCCTTACATGGCCTCTGTTTTTCCAGCTGGAAATGGAATGTTCCAACAGGACAACGCCCCGTGTCACAAGGCTAAAATTGTGTTGGAGTGGTTCCAGGAACATGATGCTGAATTCCAGTTAATGTCCTGACCGCCTAACTCACCGGATCTCAATCCGATAGAACACATTTGGGATATCATGGGACGGCAGCTCAGAGTTCAAAGACCACCAATTCGCAATATCTCGGATTTGCGTGACCGTTGCTTAAACATCTGGTACAATCTGTCTCCGGCCATCTACCAAGGACTTGTGGCATCCATGCTAAGGCGGGTTGAAGCTGTGTTGCGCGCCAAAGGTGGGCGCCAAAGGTTGAGTGTATATATATATATATATATATATATATATATATATATATATATATATATATATATATATATATATATATATATATATGTATGTATGTATGTATGTATGTATGTATGTATATATATATATATATATATATATATATATATATATATATATATATATATATATATATATATATATATATAGTAAAACCTCGTTTATCCGGACTAAATGGGACCATAGGCAATCCGGGTAATATGGGTAATAAGCAAAAATCCTTAACTAAGCAGACCTATCGTTTATTACGATAAAAAACTATGTTTTGTAACAAAATTACATAGTATTGTTTACAAGACATTAAAAAATATAAAAATAACTTTTCACATCATTTCTTAACACTCGATTACTAACCTTGTATCCATGAGATCCACGGTAACTATTTTTGCTGACTGCAAGTCCATCCGTAGAGAGGGAGGCTGCTTCCCCCGCCCATCTTCCTAGCAGGAGGGGTGCTAGATGTCAGTTTAGTTTTTCGTTCTTATAAAGTAAAGGTTATTGACATCACAAGCCTTTTATTTCTCAGATACGACGACAGCAGATTCGTAAGTATTTTTGATCAATCTGATGTTTTGCTTTGTAGCTGTATTTTTGTGGATTGTTGTTGATTCCAAAATGTTTTATTCAACCAATTTGGAAATTTATTCAATGTTTTATTCAACCAATTTGGAAATTTATGCTGGAAAGCAAACGGACGGGCCATACCAATTGAGCAACAAGAGCACGGACATAGTAGAAATATTGATTACGTCCATCACTAACACCAGACGTAATGTCATTGCTGATAATTGGTTCAGTGATGTCTCTCTGCTCCAAACCTTATCAGAAAATTTTTCGTAAATAAAAGGCAAAACAATGCATACCTCTAGTTATTTACCCCCCTTTTCCTTGAAATAATAGTGTAAAAATTGGTATATCATGTTTTTTATGTCATGTATCTCACAGATACGACGACAGCAATGACGTAAGTTTTTTGAGGATAGTAATGGAGTGTTAACAAAGAATTGGTAAGTCTAGTAAAGCTCTCTTGAACTCAACAAAAAGCATTTTATTACCATAATTTATTGTACAATCTATGTAGGAACTGTACATTGAATCAAACTAAAAAGCGAATATTTGGCGTACTTGTTGTTACGTTCTTTCTATCATAGTAAAAATTATTATCTAATGTGAACATTAAAAGAACTAATGTCTACAAATCTGATCCCAATGAACGAGGGCCGGATAAACGAGGTTTTACTGTCTATAGATATAAAACAGTTCCGTAACTGACTGACTCACTGGCTGACATACAACGCACAGACCAAACCGCTGAACCTAAAGGGCTGAAATTTTGCATGGTGATTCTTCTTATGGTGTAGGGGTGCACTAAGAAAGATTTTTGAAAAATTCTTCTTAGATTTTTTTAAAATTAAATTTTTAAGCTGTTTTAGTAACTTTTTTTAAGTTTGCATTTAAAATAATAATTTAAGGGTTATAAAATTTACATCACGATTAAGATCATAAAAATTCCTTTAAAATGAGATCTTTTTCGAATCTTTAACTCCATTTTCTGATTTTTGGTGAATTTTTAAAAATTAATTTTAGAATTTAATGCATTAAATGCTGATCACGTGATTTCTTTTTCTGGTACTTTAAATAACTAAATAGACAAAAAAAAAATTCTTGCTAATGCGGCAGATGATTGGACATTATCCAAAAAAATATTAAAATACAATAAAAGATTATGTTCCTCAAACTGTACTATATTATCTGAACTATATTCTTTAGTATGTCCTATTAGATTTAATTTGAATATTTTCTTCTACATTATTTTGTCTATAAAAATATTCCTTACGATTTTTTTATAAATGTATTTTTTTTACATCAATTGAATACATTGATCGTCGTATTTATTATAAATATATATATATATATATATATATATATATTGGCATTAATTGCATATATTGACCGTTGTATTTAATTTGAATGTACTTTGTACCGAAGTGCGGGTTTTCAGCTAGTATATATATAGTATAGTCCATATGTATCGAGAAGTGGGCTTAACATATGAAAATGTAATAAAACCTAGGCATAAGCGCTGGAATTCCTCTTCGCCAATAATAGCAATGAGATGCAGATCTAATTATACTTAGGATTACATACAAACTGGTTACATTGTATAGAAGCAATAATATTTTTATACAATAACACGTTAATTCTGTCGTATGGTTTTGAACTGTGTATAAATATTTCAATCATAAAGATTAGTGACATAGTTCAGTAACAGGTGAGTTATATGGTCACTCTATAGCAGTGGTATTCAACCTGTGTTCCGCGGAACCCCAGGGTTCCGCAGAACATTATAAGGGGTTCCGTGACGCTTTTTGATTATTTACCAGTACCAGTGTACCGCTGGCCTGACTTTTGCGCACAAAGTGGTAGGGGCTGTTTTACTGCGCATGAAGGGGGAAATAGCATCGTTGTTCAGTTCTGATTTGCCTTGTAGCGCGAATCTCGATTTATTGCCTTGAGACCGAATACAACTTTTACAGATTAATTGCTACTAAAGGTAAACAACTGAAATTAATATTTATAAAAGTTATTTGTGAGGTGAATTACTATCTGATTTTCAAAGAAAAGGTATCTTAATTTTTCAAATTAGACATAATTTAATATCGTTTGTTTGTTGTTTTGTTTTTCTATAATACGAAAGGGTAATACAAAAATTGTGCTTTATCAAAATTTGGAGAAAAACCTGAACGAAATAGTAAAATTTGGCTCAAGTATAAATTCGACAAAAACATTTTCTATAAAGAGAAAAATTTCTTTATCATTTATGAATTATTATTTATTAATTATGTTACAGGAATTTGTTTCCAAAAATATAATGGATAAATGGTTGAAGACCGCAAAATTAAAAGATAATTATAATGAAGAAATTACGGAAACAGGAAATAATATTTCAAATCAAACCATTTCTGAACCTTCAACTTTTGGACTTCTATCTTTAAAAAAAGGACCTAACACCGACAAGGAAGTTCTTTCGACAGAACATATTCATAAAAAACGCAAATACGATGACTCTTATTTAAACTACGGATTTTATTGAACTGGCAATGAAAATGAACCAAATGGATTGTGTGTCGAATGTGAAAAGGAAGTGACTAATAGTAGTTTAAATCCAGCAAAATTACAAATACATTTAAAGACGATGCATCCACAATTAAAAGATAAAAGCATTGAATATTTTAAACGAAAACGGGACGAGCTTAAAAGAAGAGGGCAGGAATTTTAAAAATATATATTGAATGATAACAAGGCATCATTGGAAGCCTCTTACCACGTTAGTTATCGAATTGGTAAAACAGGAAAAGCTTACACGATTGGAGAAAAATTAATCAAACATTGTGCTAAAGATTTAATTATGTGTAAAATTGGCGAAAAAAGAAATTGATAGTGTGCCACTTTCTGATACAACTGTTGCTAGACGTATTAAAGATCTATCAGATATTTGTGAGAAAGAATTAAAATGTCGTTTAAAAAAAATCTCCACATGGATTTGCATTACAGATAGACGAGTCTACTGAGTTTTCTGGTTTGGCAGTATTAATTGTTGTTGTACATTATGTTTTCGACTCAACTGTTCACGAGGATTTACTCATGTGTACACTCTCTTCCAAGTAAGACTACAGGTGAACGAATTTTTGAAACGATCAACGCCTATATGAAAAAGCATAAATTATGTTGGGATTCATGCTTCCATATTTGCACCGATGGTGCAAAATCGTTGCTCGGGGTAAACAAAGGTGCAATATCGCGAATAAAAGCAATAGCTAGTCACATACAACATTCTCATTGTTGCCTTCATTGTCATGCTCTTGCAATTAAACGAATGCCCAATGATTTGAAAGATGTTCTGGGTAATGTAGTTAAGATTGTCAATTACATCAAATCAAGAGATTTAAATTCCCGGTTACTTAAACTACTTTGTGAGGAATTATCTAGTGAACATAAGACACTACTTTTGCACACAGAGGTACGATGGCTATCTCGTGGAAAAAATCTAGTGGAAAAATCTCGAACTAAATCGATTCTACGAACTGAAAGATGAAATAAGAATTTTTTTTAATTGAACATAAACTTGAACTTGTGGATAAATTAAACGACGAAAATTGGATGCAAAGTATGGCATATCTTGCTGACATTTTTTTCCATTTTGAATAAAATGAATATTTAATTGCAAGGAACAACAACAAATATTTTGAAAGTTATAACAAAATTGAAGCAATGATTTCGAAGCTCGATTTATGGAAAACATATGTAAATAGAAACGATTTGCAATGTCTTCAAAAACTGAATGATTTCTTGGCATCAAACGAGCTTTTTCTTAACAGTGCCGTTCAAAAATTGATTGTGGAACATTTATCCCATTTGCAGAAAACTTTTAGATATTATTTCCCGTCAACTGAATTATCATATATGTGGATTCAGAATCCATTTAAAAATTTTAATTTAGAAGATAATGATCTGCTGTTAAAAGAAAAAGAACAATTGATTGAAATATCAAAGGATTACACGTTGAAGGCGAAATTTGAACCAGAAGAATTATTTAATTTTGGGTTCGATGTTTACAAAGAATATCCGGAATTGTCTGATCGGGCTGTGAAAATGTTCATGCCAATTGTTACTACATACCTTTACGAACGAGCTTTTTCGACATATGTTAGTACAAAAAATAAATATAGAAACGCCTTAGATGCGGAACCTCAAATTCGTTTGCAGATTTCTACCATTTCTTCAGATTTGAAATAGCTCTGCAGACAGAAACAGGCACAACCAAGCCATTAATTTTTTTATTAAATTCAGTTTGTTCAGTTTTGTTTGTTTAAACTTAGGACCATGGTCCTAAAAAAATTTGTTTTATTTTTCCCAGGTAGACAATAAAAACATGAGTCAAAATGGTTTTATAATGATTTTGTTAAATTTCTTAAATTGAATTATGTACTTTGTATATCAAAGCGAATCTTTACTGTTTTCAGTAAAACAGCTTAACATAAAGCATAGATAACATTATTGCAACTTTTTTGCTTTGGGGTTCCAAAAAAATTTCATTTAAACTGTAGGGTTCCGCAAACGTAAAAAGGTTGAAGACCACTGCTCTATAGCATGAGGCGAATTGGCTTCTTACAAGAAACCTGAAAATTTTTAGGGATGGTATAACTTTTATTTATTGGTGATGGAATATTAATATTAACGTATAGTTTCAAATTAAATTAAAGCATTCTCCTGTTAACAATCGTAAATTTTAAACAAATATCAAGCAGAAATTTCAATGACTGAACGCCAACTCCGATGATATTGCAAAATGAATATTGCAGTTGTCATGGTTAATATATTGTCCTTTTCAAGTAGTAGTGCCAGCTTACACTTTCATCACATTTCTTTTTTAACACACAAAAATCACCCATCTCTCTAATTTAATTTTTTTTTCATTTTGTCACTGTTAATTTGTTATAACTTTTAAGGTCCAAATGTTGGCCGTCAAAAACTGCCGCTAACAATTTTTTTTTGAAAAAAATTAATTGCTGAAGGAAGTATGTTTTTGATTTCCGTATCCCTTTTTCGTATGCCTTAAAGGGGTTAAGGTACCTTTCATCTAAGCTTTTCCCAAGCTGTAAACACAAATTCTCATATCTCTAAGCAAAAAAATTTCAGTTGAATCTAAAATTAATAGCTCCCAAAAATACATAAAAGATATATTCCGGGTGAAAATATATAATTTTTATCCACCTCTCCTCCATTTCTCGATAATTTTCCTATATATAATGCTCTGGAATCCATTTTACATTTTATAACTAAAAAAAATTTCAGGTAGTCTCTTCTAACGAAACTACCGCAGGTTATTAACGTAGGATTACTTATCGTTGCTCTTTTGTATGTATATGTGTATATATATATGTGTGTGTGTGTGTGTGTGTAAGTAAGTAAAAATTTTGACGCGTTTTCGTATTTTTCTGTTTAACTGTTTACTGCTCGCCCAAGCGATGCAGACTGGGTTTGGCACGCTGCCAAAATTATAAATCGCGACGACGGACGGTTTTAACGTCTGAAATTTTGCTTTCTGGAGGACCGTTATAGAGGAACGTAATCCTACGTTAAAATTTTAATTACTGTTATTAGACGTACAGTTGTATCTATATCCGCCAATGATGGTAAGATTTGAAGGCTGCATCAGCCTACATTACTGTTTGTGAAGCAAAGACTATAAATTATTCCGATGAAGGAAGAAATATTTAGAAAAACTGCACTATAAGTAATGAAAACACTTTTAAGATTCATTGAATTTCGATTAAATGATTAAAATTATACAATTTCTTTCCAGATCATTGCCATTTACAGAAACCTTAAAAAGCAGAAACGAATCAACCAGTGTAGAGAGCATATAATGTGGCATACAGATCAGTAGTTGTACAAAGTATTACGAGCTTTCCTTGAGACGTGAAGTGAACTGCCAATTATCCAACACCAAATTATTCGTTGCGGGGATTATCAAGGTCACCCGAATAAAAGGATACAGACAAAATACAAATTGTTATATTGTTCATCAACACGGTTTGTAATAGAAGAAATACAACAGACTAACTCCAGAAGAAAAACTGAAAATATATGTAAGATTTAGTATTGTTCTAATGAAACCCTATTTAAAACAGTAGTTGATTTAAGATTTTAAATATTTATTTACGAAGTACAGGACAGTTTATTATAAGAATTATCATTGGTTATTAGATAACCCTAAAACAATGGATGCGTGCATGTGTTGGGGCAAACAAAGAATTGGCCTTTATCATACATTTATTTCACAATGCTAAAAATTCTTTTAAAGTGTAATTAATAAAATAATAAGATTCCCCTTTATATTATCATTTAACACCTGAGGAGTCAAAAGCAGAGGCAAGATATTTGGTCAAAGCAAGTATTTTTAAGATCTATCGGGAGGCACTTACTACTGTTGAAGAATACAGCGATGAAGTGACAACGTGGACAGGGGCCCATATCAAGTCATATTCAGGATCAAGTCATATTCAGGATCATGTCGGGTTCCTGGCACTACCGCTAGACTCCGAGGCAGTTCAATCGGGACTCTGTATCGTCCAAGCTCTAGGGAAAAAGTCAGCACAATCTCTGGACCTTCTCTCGTTTTTTTTTTTTATTATTATTATTATTTCTTGGAGGGGCTGTTGTCCGTTTACCGGGGCCATTTTGGCCCGCCCCTTTTTCTCTCATTGGGCAGTGGGCTGTTTTTCTTTCAGCAGTTCCTGCCCCAATTGGTCCCTTATTATACTGCTCCTGTTCATAGTCTACCAACCTCCCCACCATAATTTTCGTTTGAAATACAATTTTTACCATAATTTGCTGAAAGTTTTACCGTGGGCCATAAAATAACGTCCATCTATCTTGCAATATTTATAGTCTTTTGATCGCTATCAATGGCCACACAGACAGCTTTTCTTTCACGTCCTCTTAGTGTTCAAGCCTTTATTTTTTGCCTCTGAAGTTTTTATCAGAGTTTTGTTCTTGACCGTCTTTCAACCACACACCACGATGAATTATAACATTCATCGCTTCTACAATAATGATAATAATTATTATTTTTATTATCATTATCCGAGTTTTCTGTGCACAGTCGTGCATTCATTAGCACTGATAGTTGGGAGCTCAGTAGATTATAACATTGTACAGATCTTTGAAATTTCTTACCTTGAGAAGATCCCTGAAGACACGCTTGCCTATCCAGCTAAGGTCATTATTGACTTTAAATAATAGCAATGAGAATTACTGCTATTATTTTTATTACAATATATTATCAATTTTTTACCATTATTAAGATACTAGAACTACAAAAAAATAACCTTTAAACATGTAGACAAACTACTGTTGTGAGAGTCACAGTTGAAAGCAATTATTTTCAAGCTAATATTATCTGACACTAAAAATTTCTTTCAAGCCATGTATTACATTCTTGGCTGTCACCACAATTTTTCCCTACTTCGGAAAGAACGTATCAATATGTTAAAAAACTTACCATACTCAACAGTACCATCTTCTCCCTATGGTCTTGGGGACTAGTGTCAACCTACAGCAACAGAAGAATAGTCTTTTACATTATGCAACCCAATATTACCCGGTTACACTGTTGAATAAAACTTCCATTCAGAACAACTTGAGGACTCGCTTACGCCCAGGACGAAAGGACGCGTAGATAGGTTTGGACGAAACATAGATGGATTTTTGTCTTTCGTTACTTCTTCCATCAGTGTATCCACCTCACGTGAATGAATAGATTCAGTGCGTTCTGGAAATTTACCGATTATATTATGTGTAAATTAAGAACTAATATCCTAATGAGTTAGTGGTTTGCCCTCTATGTCATTTACATCGATACTTGATGAAGGACAACTGAATGATTTATTTATCCATAATTTCTTTTACCTTTATTTTGTTTTAAAGTATATTTTATCATTTGGTTACTAATTTCTGTGATATTTTTAAGCACTACCAACATACTCATCTTGATCTATTCAAATTAACTGAGTTTTTCTCTTCTCTGCGTCTCTTTCCATTTTGTGTTAGGAAACATTATTCATACCATCGAACACTTTGTTGCCTGATGAAGAACTACTAAAGTATCCGAAACTAGCATACAAATATTTGCTTCACTTTGGATACAAGAAAAACCTTTCAGTAGTTGTAAATTCATTAATCTTATATTGATTTAAAAGAGTTAGACAATTGCTTCTATTGAATTCAAGTGAATAAATTGTTTAATGCTTGATTTCATGCAGTGTAACGAGACATCATTCGTACGTGACGTGACTATTAATATCATGATTAAATTTAAGTATTAGGAATAGCATTAATGGTGAAGCACGATCTCTGAAGATGATGCACTTCAGCTATTATTAGAACCAGTGTGGGACCCAAAATAACATCAACACCATATTAACTCACGCATAATGTTTCGAAATCCCGATAGGGCACCGACAAGTTGAAACAATCCAAACAGAGTAACACGGAAGGAGGCCAATTCGTAACACTTCATATCACACGCAGATTCACATGAGATGCCTAATCGTAAGATTTCACAAAGGTAAGCCTCTAAATGTGCTTCAAGCAGCCAAGCATGAATAATGATGGTAAATTATGTCATGTCAAGCAGTTATATAACAGTGAAACGAGAGTGCACGCTTCATATAACGTTGCACCCCGAGGATGATCCCGAGATTATACAAAGAAAAAAAATATAAATATCGTCCTTCAGTTGAATTATTAATGGTCTCTTTAAACATACATAAAAAGTTTTCAGTAATACAAGTTTCAAAAATAATATTGTGACTCTAACCTTGCTCAAATTTTATTTATAAAATTGCGATTTATGTTTTAAGGATTTTTTACATTTTTGTCTCATACCATAATGATAGTAAAAGGGTGCAATGTATCGGCCTAAAATTCGAAAGCATGTACATTAATTAATATTCTATCTACAGCAGCAGTTCCCAACTTACTTTAATCGTGGAACCATTACAGTGACGTAGCAGGGGGGGGGGGGTCTATCATGCCCCGGGCGCCAAATGGCCCTGAAGACCATTGGACCATTTGGTCCCCAAGACCATAGGGGGGTGCCAAAAAGGTATCGTGCCCCAGGAGCCAGTTATGTTCGCTACGCCACTGAACCTTTATTATTATTATTATTATTGTTGTTGTTGTTGTTGTGGTTTTCTGTTGTTAACCTGGTAAGTTTTCCTGATTATATAAGCCTGCTTTTCCGGAAACAGATGGTAATGGACAGCAACAAACAACAAACTGTCCTTATGCGCAAATTTTGGATTTTTTTTAAGTCACATCAGATTTAGAGTATACACAGTTGTAATATATAAATTTATTTTATTATAAACAAAAAGTGTCTCAAATTGACTGCCGTGCAAAACACCACGTAATACCGACACGCCCGCTCAATTAGCCCGCTTATTTACGTAGCACGTTTGTGCAAGGGATATGACTAACTCTTAGCGGGAGAGTCGAATGTAATTATTCGATTCCTTCATTTATCACTAGACTAAACATATTTATTTTCCACAAATGCAAATCGCTCAGGTCCCTTCTCCCAATAGAATATTAATATTTTCCTCTTAAAAAGAATTTTTCTTGTATCGTTTAAGCTACTAGTTGAGATCAAAAACCGATTTCATCGGCAGGACACTTAGGTTCAGTAGAACACAAGTTTAGGATCGTCTGATCTACAGATTTTTTTAATGTTATGAACAAACTATTCGCTTTATCTCGATCAAAACCTAGTTTAAATTTTAATTGCTTGTCTTTATCTAAACTTAAACGGTTTCCTGTAACAGTACACCATTGCACTGCATGGGGACTTAGCAACGATAGCGCTCCGGATCCAGACCCCCACCAGCTGGATTAAACAGCAGCAGTCGACTACCTCCCACACACTGTTCCTTCTAAGCACCCGGGCGCCCCACCCCAGGCCCACAGAAGCAGCCGAAGGGGCGTGAGCCGCTCAGATCGCGAGAAGTAACCATTTAGGATGGCCGATGAGATATAATTTTGAATACAGTAATTTAGATTAGGTTGCCGAGAGGATTCGAAAAGGGTGACGGCTACCCATGCCGTCACCCTTTTCGAACATTACATACAAACATACATATACACACAAACATACATATACATATACACACAAACATACATATATATATATACACACACACACACACACACATATATATATATATATATATATATATATATATATGTGTGTGTGTGTGAGAGAGAGTATATACTTATATATACGAGTAGTTAATTGACTGAATTAATCATACTTTTGAGATCAATGTGTTGAAAGTGCGTATGAATTTACAAAAATAGATCTTAAACTAGTTCGTAAAGGGTTTGGTTTGGAGCGTTACGGTCAACTTTTTGCTACACGAGAGTTCATTAGACCGGGACCTACAGTTGAAAGCCGATTCCGAACGGCTACAAACATCCACGTCTACAGTGGGACTCGAACCCACTAGATCTGAACCGAATGCCAGCGCCCTAGTCATTCGGCCATCACCTGGCCAATTCGTAAAGGGGAAATAGCCCACAATAATAGTAGCTGTTCAGTTGTTAATTTTCTGTCTAATTTTGGAATACATTGATAATTATATTTAATTTCGAAAGATTGTCTACATGTCAGCACTCGAACTAAGGTTGTGAGGTAAAGGAGACAACAAGAATAGTCAGAATCTCAGTCATCAAGTTAATATCCGCATTTTCTAATTCAAAAGCTATTCATATTTTTGTGTTTTGAGGGACTGCCAATTTATAAATAATGCTTAAAGGGACAGTTAGGACTTTGAGTGTTTTGAATTATGCTAGAATGTAAAGGTAAAATGTTAATAGCTTTTTAAAATCGCTGAATGTGTAAGGTCAACTAAAGGGCAATGAGCAGGGCCGGATTTACACTTGATAAGGCCCTAAGCTATTTGAGATATGGGGCCCTTTATAAGTCCAGATATTCTATGTCAGTGCCAAATATGATTTTCGGATACCTAGAGGGTTAAACTGAAATACAATTAAGAAGTATATAGATAGTGAAATAATAAATCTTTAACTTAAAATCATTTTTATTCATAACAAACTTAAAAATGCAAACTCTGGTAAAAAGAAACAAAAGCTCTTTTAAAAAGCACAATTTACAAAGGCTAATTATCTAATCTCTAGAAACATGTTATAAGGATTAAGGAATTATATTAAACTAAAATATTGTCTTTGGGACGTCCCAGACGTGCGACATTGGGACAAATAATGCTGCAGTATATTTAAGTATATATGATAATTGCTCATTCGGACAATTTTCTTGGGGGCCCTAAGCTATAGCTTGTGTAGCTTATACGTAAATCCTGCACTGGCAATGAGGTATTCTCGTTTACAAGAAAGTTGCCCTTTTCAGCAGAGTTCTACCAGTTTCATCATTATGCAAAAAACAGCGAACTTGTCAAAAAAAATTTTAATGAAAAAAACTATACAAATATTAATAAATTTACTCGTATATATCTCTCTGTGCATGTTTCACGAGAATGCCATCACTGGCTACTTTGTCGAAAATCTTGTTTATGAAAAAAAAATTTTTGAATGCAGCAGTTGAACATTTATATATCTAAGTATATGTCGTTCTGAAACGTAGACGAGAAGACACAATATGGATTATTTTAAAAATCCCCGAATACGTGTGACTGCCTTGCGGGCAGTGAGTCATGCTCGTTTGGTTAACATACTCTGAAACTAAACTTAAACATTAAATTAAATATTCAGCGAGTTAAAAGAAAATGAAAACTTTTGCTAAAATAGTAGTGAAAAGCTTTATTGGAGAAGTAAATTAAGTAATAATAATATTTCGTAACAGTCATCACTGTCCGTAAACTTCTATATGAAAATGAAGTAATAAAAGCTTTTCACTCTTTCAGGGTAAATCGAAAAAAAAAATAATCTCAAGAATTAAAACGAATGGGTGTTGTTAATTTCGCTTTTAATTCTCAGTATGCACTAAACTTAATATTAGAGCTTCCCAGTGGCGCACCCAGGGGGGGGCCCAGGGGGCCCTGGCCCCCCCCAAAGAAGTAGAAATATTGATTTTGCATTATAAATATTTGTATTCGTTCATCTCGGCCCCCCCATGCATTATAAATATTTTTATCCATTCATCTCGGGCCCCCCCCAAGAAAAAATCCTGGGTGCGCCACTGGAGCTTCCATACTACTTTTTTTTCCCCCGAGATGCAAGACCCTCGTGAATCATGCAAGCTTCTGCTGAAAATATAAAATTAAATTTAAAATTATTTTTAAGTATTTATATTTCCGGCAAGAATTAAGCTCTTTGAAGCCTCTTGAATAAATCCATATAATTGCGTGTTTGAAAACACTGGCCCCGTATAGTAAATCATATTTTAATGTCAATCTTCTTCCTAAAAATATTTTTTTAAGTAAGTTTTTTTTTTCTTTTTGTAAAATAACATTACCATTAAGAAGTAGTAACAATAAGCAATATTAAAAATTTTCTTGGGAAGAAGACTGCGGTTTGACATGTCTGTTGTTGTTGCTAAGTCCCATGGCTGGATGTTCCAGATCAGGTCCATATAGGCTTCGGGCTGAAGTATGCGACTCCGGTTTATATAACACCACAAGGGTCGGAGTCCGACTAAACTAGTTGCCACCACAAATTTGACCGAGCACCCCCAGGGACAACATTTGGGGGATCGTACACTCTCCGGCCTCATTGAGGGACTATTGTGCCAAAATAAAACAAGGAGTGTAACTTCAAATTGTATGATACTGCCGTAATACTTCTCGGTTATTTTTTATGCAACATTATGCTATACTGTCTTTAACAAAGTGTAATACTTTTATAGTTATTTAAATGCTAACATGCATTGTCTTTGTGTGCGTTTATATTAGTTTGCAACGTTGATTTATGGTTGTTTATATTTTTAAAAAACATGCTTTATTTCAGTAAGCAGTATTAAGAATTTCTTGGAAAGAAGCCTGCGGTTCGACATGTGTAGTATGACAGAATGAAACAAGGAGTCAAAATTCAGATTGTTTCATGTTGCCGTAATACTTCTCAGTAATTTTTAATGCAACATTGTGCAATAATGTCCTCAACAAACTGCAATACTCTTACAGTTATTCAAATACTAACATGCATTGTTTAGTGTATGTTTGTTAGTTCACAATGTTGATTTACCGTTACTTATAACTTAGAAGAGAAAAAAAAAAAAAGCTTATTTCAGTTAACTATTTTTTTTTCCGGGTTGAACATAGTCAACAATATTAAAGGTTCAAGCTTGGGGGCCTTGAGATATTCGTGGAATAGCCTTGTGCCCCAAACCTCTTAATGTGGAAGGCTGACAGTACATTACCTCCGTACCTTCCAACACCAAAAAGCAATTCTTCGGTTTTGTGTTGTTCTTGCGGGAACTGTAGAAAAGTCACATTTTAACGTGATATTTACGTTTAATTTTTTACCCAGAATACAAGGGGTTTTTCTGTGGCCACTCCTGAGAATATTACTGCTTTCTTACGGTTGTTTTCTTCAGCGCACTACTACCAAATATTGCCGTTTTCATTCAGATCACGTTTCGCTTTCGGGCGAGAAAGAATGGTTCCGTTTACTTCCGCAGGTTCAAAGGACTCTGGAAAATCCTGTGGCCTTGACTGTGAAGAACGTAAGTTAATGATCTGCTTCGAGTCCCATCCAATACACATGTTTCTTCCGGACTCCTCGCAAACTCGTCATACCTTTAAGTCCGCATTATGTCGATTTAGGTTCGGGTTTCTAGGGAAAATGATTTAAGTATTTTGTTCTTTAAACAGATATTATCCCTGGGTATCCCTACAGAAGAGACTACTTTTGAAACGACAATTTGAAAGACATCTACTTGTTATTATTGCATAAAACTTCGCGTTACAGGTTAAATTATAAATAATTGTTAAGGCAAAAAGATAGCACTATTTTCGTTTAAAAGTAGATGTAATTGTCAATATTCAGCAGAAACCTTTTTATGATATAAATTCAAAATTTAAATATCCTTGCAATGAGCAAAAATTACTGCTGGGCATGCAGTATCGAAGGATTTTTAAACTTCCCGACAGCAATATTCAATTAAATATTATCGACAAAAATTATCATCGAGCTAAAAATTCTATAACCATCACACAGAAATTCAGAAAATAAGAATTTTGTAATGCTTATTTCAAATATACCCGCATATTTAAAGAATGAGACTAAATCGGATTCCTCATCTTGCTTTTCACAACCTCAAATTTCATACATTACAGTTTACTTTGCTCTCATATCCGTAAAAAGTACCCTATCGAAACAGTTGAAAAAGATACGATGTTTATTAATTTTTCTTTTCACAAGTTGTCCAAGTATTATAGATTTTTCAGCTTTATATATAAAATGGTTGGTTTGTCGGGAACGCTGCGGTTATCTTTTGTTACACGAGGGTTAATTAGACCAGGACATACAGTTTACAGCCGATTCCGAACTACCACAAACATTCATGCCAATAGTGGGACTCGACTGTGGTCATACTCTGGTACCGAATGCCAACGCCGATAGAGCGTTGCTGCATTGCTATGGGAGCATTTGTATTCACGATCAATTACCATCAGCATTTTATTTTGCTATTTAGCTGTTTTTCTGGATGTTTGCAACTCGATTTCTTCGAACTTTGTTAACCGTGCGAGTGTGTGTATATATACACACACAAGGGTCCTTGCATTTGGTTTTAATCAAATACATAGTGCAAGTAATCTCTCTCTCTCTAGAAATATTTTCAAATATATAATGCCTAACATCATATGTTCCCATTAGATTATTAATCGGAATGGCGATTTTAAGATAATTTCATTGAATATTTTTTCCATTCCGATCCGCATGTGAAATATACTACTTCCCTTTTAAAATTGATATTTGTTTCACATTATTTTGAAATATTCTGTCTTAAATTTCACTTTTTAAATATATTTGGTTAACATGTTCGAAGAAATATTCTGTCTTAAATTTCACTTTGTATAAGCAAGCAGTACTGAATACAAAAGGCTTCGGCCAAATTGAAGATAAAACTGAAAATTTACAATTAAAAACAATTAAAAAAGCAAAAGTGTGTCGACTAGTCAGAAGCGCATTTTACGACATATACATAATTTTGTCAAAATTTATTATACAAATATGTATGAGAAAATTATGTAGCGCGCATAAATGCACTAGAGTTATCGAAAGCCAACGTGCAAGCCCTGAAAAAAAACTCTTACTGGATTCCTGGGTCTCACGCCGATCCCCTTTAATTGGGGTCAGCTCAAGACCGGGAAATACCTTATCCCACCTATCTCCCGTCTCGTCGGGTCTACGTGTGCACTCACATAAACATGGGCATAAAACATATTTATTGTCAGGTAAACCGGCTTATGTTAATTTTGAAATTAAATGTTTCAGATTCCTACTTCTACATTAGTGCGGGGATCACGCAGGAAAGTCCCGAGTTTCTTAACACTCAGCAGCAAACTCTATGAAGAGATTACAAGCAAACATTGAATGCGAGATCGTTTACTATCCTCTTTTTTTCGGTCAGTATGTACTAAATGTGTGACATAAGCTTCAAGTTTTTGGGGGTATGTGAAAGGTCAAGTTAACGGCACTAAGTTTGGTTTGGTTTTGCGAGCGCTACGGTTATTTTTTTTTTTTGCTACACTAGGGCTCATTAGACCGGGAGCTACTGCTTAAAGCCGATTCCGAATGGCTACAAACGTCTATGTCCAGAGTGGGACGCGAATCCACGGGGTACTGAATACTGAATGTCAGCGCCCTAGCCATTAGCCCATCGTCCGGCTAACGGCACTAACAATGTATTTAGTCAAGAGAGAGCGATTCAATATAGTCATATCTCGGTACTCGACGCGAAAAAAAAAAATGCTCGAGCACTCGACCTTTGCTTGGTACTCGTCACATTTGCTATAAAATCTACATGAAGCAATCCCGTCTATCTCGACGAAACAAAGACCGGCACGCTACTCTCGCGCTCAAGATAGAACCCCATGTTTCGTCATGGACTTTTTTTAAAAAATCGTATAAGTCATCGTAAGCTTGAAGTAGGTTAGTGATATCACTCAGCTGAAATTAATGAGAACCACGATGAGACGATAACTAAGTATGAGCATCGTAGCTGCGTGTCTGATCTCACTGCAGAACAAAGATCGGGTAACTCCGAGGGACTATGCAGACCTTACCAATAGTGGAGGACATTGTGTCTGTGGGAAAGTCCATTGGTCTGGAAGTCAGAGATAAAGACTTCGAAGAGTTAGTGGAAGAACACAGAGCTCAGCACTGGAGAGCAGCAGGAACTTCAAAGAGAGCAACAACAGATAGTGACTGAGGAACTTTCTTCAAGTGAAGAGGAGGGAAGGGTGGAAGCCCCTAGAGCATTGCCACAAAAAAATGTGTTCTAAATGGGTTGAATTACCAAAATTTTGTTAAAATGTATCCCCTGACAAACCTAAGGCAAGTCAAAATGTAGACTTTCAAAAACATTTTGAAACATAAGCAGAACACTCTCTAATGATGTTTGTAGTGAAACTCCCTAAATATCAGTCTACAGCAGGGTTCAGTGCTAGACAGAAAAGACAAAGAACCCCTGTTCAAGTGCCTGTTGTTTTATTAGAAGGGAACTCCTCTTCCAAGCAAAAACCTCTCACTAGCATTCCATTAAGTCATGAACTCCTCAGGGTACAGGTTAAGTGAAATTAAATTTCATTTTATTTTTTAGGTCTCTTCAGTTTTGAGATTTTTTATAAAAAAAAAATACCATTCATTTATAAATTGCCAAGTAAAATGTTAAATTTCTGGGGTTCAGTAATGGATTATTTCAGTTTACATTACCCTTTATGATAAAAATCCGTTCCGTACTTATCGTGCCTTCTGGAACCAAAATGTTGAGTACTGAGGTACCATTGTACTTATACTACACAGCGCTAATTATTTTTTCCGGCTTTAAATAATGCTCTTCGCTACGCAGAAGTTTATATCTCAAATTTGCAAAACTTGGCATCAAAGGGATTCCCTCCCCTTTTTTAAAAGCTTCTTTTTTTTTCCCCATTTCCCTTCCAAATTTCGGTAATTGTTCATAAACGTAGATTTTTGTCCAGGCAAGAGCTTTAATTTGAAATATATATATATATATATATGAACTACATAATATTTCAAAGATTGCTATGTCAATGTGTTCAATAAGTCATATTTGCAACTTCATTTGTTCTCCTCTGATGCAAGACTATACAGAACACATAACAGGGACTATAAAAAAGTTATAAGACTGGGATGACTGCAAGAAACGCTTGAGCAACAAGATAATCTGAAGCAACACATTATAGAAAGTTATGCTCTGAATTGACACGAAAAATAAATAAGTCATATTGAGTATGTCACTCCACATCACACAGTCTATAACACGTACATTCACGTTTTTTGCAACTAATATAGACACACACAATTCCCCCATGGTCCTAAAAATTGAACTATAAATACATGCATGTATATAACTTTATCTTCCTTTTCTTAACTTCCAAGTTTTCACAAAAGCAATTATTAATAGCAAGAGCACTTACAAATAAATTTCCTCTGTTAAAACTATCTAGATTCATATTCAGAAATGCCCAATTTTCATTATGATCTCCAGACATTTCAAGTACAAAAGAAACCTCACAAGATTATTATTGTAAGGAATTAGCTATGAAAAATGCAAAACAACAGTGAAAGACCCTCTTTGATCTTAAATGTTGTAACAACCTGGAAGCCTGCTAAAAAATGTAATAAAATCTGTGATATCTGCAAGCAAATTTTAAATTAAATTACTTGACAGCATAAGCATGGATTATTATTTTTCAGAGATGACTAAGTTTTATAATTTTAGTTAATATTTGAAATTAATTATAACTAATTACATAGGACAAATTTCAATAATTTTCAAATAATTAAAGCTTTTAAACTTAAATACTTCCATTATTTTCTCAACTTTCCAGTTCATTTCTATTTACAAGACTTAAATTTTTAATAATATTTCTAGTATTGTTTAAATGTTACAATCAATCCCTTTTTGGTAACCTGTTCAATAGACAACACTCTAATAAATATTGTTCACCATCAAAAGTTCAACTAATTGACTCCCAATAAAACTTTTTCTGGCAGAATAAAAGATAAAAATAGTGACTGAATATTTATTTTGAGCAATCATACCATTTCTCTCAGAATTGCTTTGCTGTCTCTTCTATTTTTCCCATTTAGGGTACATTAAAACAATGGCATTAGTGACTGAGAACTGAAGTGAGGAATACATGCTTATCGATTTTGCATTTGTCCTTCACACAGATGCTCCATTTTTCAAGAATATGATATTCATGATTCTAGCCATAAATAAAAATGAGGTATACAACTACCTCATTTATAACATGTATGCTGAATATTTACAAACTATTAAGTATCCATGGACTATGACAACATATTGAACTGTGTAAACTCAATAGCCTTACACATTTATATATATGTGTGTGTGTGTGTGTGTGTACGTACATATATATACACAAGCATACATATGTACAAATGTAAAACTAAATACAGAAAATTGTATATAACACATTCAGACTGTTATTTATGATATATATTGACACATGCACACAATAGTTTTAATGTAACATTTAATAACACTTTCATCACTAAATAAAAATTTTAACTCTTCCCACCAATTTAGTTTCTTCCAATAGGATATACATTATATGTAGATGCACTGCCAGGTTAATATCTCGTTCAATATATATGCACAATATTACTCGATTTTTAAAAAAAAATTAAAACAATAGAAAATGAAGATATACTTGGGCCACACTCTACCTACTAATGCACTCAACTAATGAAATGAAAGACAACCACGTTTCAACATTATACAAAATAAAAATCACAAAAATACAAAATATAAAAGATGTTTGTTATTTCCCCACATAATAAAATTTTCAAACAGAGAAAATGAATTTAGAAGACAAAATCCACAGAAATTTTTATATAAAAAAAATTCTTAAGTACAGGTAAAAATCAATGCATACAAAAATTAATCCACATATTTACCCTCATAAAGCACACATAATCTTCCTAAAAACCTTGAAACCCTGACTTTAAATACAGTGGAACTATATTAATTGTGCAATGTCATCACCGATAGATATAATATTGGTCAACAGATTTTTTAAAAAAACTGACAGTTTCATTTAAGCATAGCAAAGGAAAAACATGGTAACTTTTTAACACATTATAGTGGAATCTATGCTTTTATCTCCTTAATCAGCACAGATATCCAATATCAAAGCATCCATCTTCAGTAACAAATTTTGAATCACATAAATTTAATAATAGAATTCTCTATAATGTTAACACTGAAGTAGCCATTTTAAACAATAATTAAAAGAGCAAGTTTAACAACTTATAACAGGGTACAAGTACTTAAAAATATTTCAGTGAATTTCCCAAAATCTACATAACAAAACATGACTTAAAAAACAAATACTCGTATACTTTGATTCTGAGAACATAACCTGTGCTTGAAACATAGAGACACATCTCACCAATATCTGTCTCAAAAAATACACATTTCAACTAAAACATCAAAGAGGAAGAAAAACATCAGCAGCACCTAGCTTTAAAATTGGGTAATTTTAATTCAATAATTAAAGGGTGGTTATTAAAATTTTGTGATTTCTGGATAAGTGTTTATCCTTAAGAAATATAGTATACCATAACAATTGATTCATCGGATGAAAAGAATTTGTGCACATGTTATTAGTGGAGAAGCAAATGTTCAAAATTTCCCAGAACTGCTGAAAATAAGTTCTTTGTGCTTTGAAGTTCATGCAAGATAATCGCCATCAAATCCTTTGAATTTTAGCAATGTAATTAAAACTTTTACAAAGTGAATAACAACAAATAGTATATTTAATGAAACATTTAAAATTAGTATTAGATTAAATAGATTTTTTTATTGCACTACAAGTAAATTCACATAAATACATTTAAATACACACAATCATATTTAATATAGTTACTGTGATTCAATGCTTGATGGCTTAAATCAAACTATCACATTGTTAGAAAAATATCTATAAATTTTCCCCTTAGACAACTATATAGTTACACTTTATAAATTCTGTACAGATAAAAAATAATTCTTCTATAACACAAACTTAAAGGGTACAAAATTTAAATGCTTCACATTAGTACCTCACTAAATAAACATCTGGGAAACAATTTCAAGAATGATTGTATGCAATGAATTAAACTTCTGTCAAAGGAGTATTGAAGTAGGAAATATCAAAATAGAGATTATGAGTATTAATGCAATTCAAAGCCTCAGTAAAATTTTGCTGACATGATTTAGCAGGCAGAAGAAAAAAAATTAACTTTTGAACAATAAAAATTGTTGCTGGGTAAGCAATAAGTAGCAAGAAGGCACAGGTCTGAGGCAAACAATGCTGACCAAACCTAAATAAGCTGCATTGTACAGTTGCAGGATTAAAAACTTGAACCTGCTGAATGCAGACTTGAATGAGCAAAAATATATTCACACAGCTACATCAATATTGTGAGCAATTAGAACATCAGCAAACAATATATGTAAGTTGCATATCTGCTTAAATGATTCAAATCTACAGTGCTCTAACACACTGAAAAGTGTGAGGTATTTAAGCATCAATATCTAGTTATTGAATGCTTCAAATTTGAGAATACATAATTACTTTTGAACTACCTTAACATTCATTAGCAAGAGGAGACAAAATAATTTAATTTTGACTATGAACTATAAACTGGCTGTGCATCTAATGAGAAAGCAGGTGGGTATTTTATGTGATAAATATCTACAAATACAAAATTTAATCAGGTGGTCGTTTTTCAGAAAACTTTTTTGTGAATTCTTCTGCATTTTTGAAAAATTTCTTTCGGTCTTTACTGTATTCTTCAGCCAAGTCAGCCCGTAGCGGATGTTCAGGCTCTGGATCATTCACTAAAGCAACTAAAGCTTGTATAACTAAAAGAAAAAAAATTAAAGTCAGCTCAATAATGACCAAATAAATTCTTAAACTAAAATGAATATAAGTAAAATCACCCACAATTTTCTGATTGAAAAAATTGAAAATGTAAAAAATGATCTAGGAAAACAAGTCTCTTGACTATATTTCTTACTGATGAAGCAGAAATTTCAGTTCAGTCAAGTTACTTAGTAGCTTGGAATTTTGCTTATGCCAAGAATGGAGAAGGAAAGTTCATCAAGAATTTATAGAAGTGATTAAAATATTAGATCCACAAAATACAAAATTACGCAAATTAGCTTCATGTATTTTGTTATCACACCATACCATGGAATGTTGCATTAGTGAAATAAATGTAAACATTGGGTTGCTATTGAAAAATGACTAGCAAGATTATGTAGCATGGAGTTGAACTATCAATTAATCAACTGCTATACATAATAACCTACAATCAGCTGATTTTGTTTGAATTGTTTCTGGGGATATGGTTGTCGAAGAGGAAATGTTTGATGTTAAACCCCTCAAAGAAACCACTTGTGACATTGAAATATAAAAATACATTAAATAATATTTATTATAAGTAATTTTGTTATGGCTCTTGTGAGATTTGTTAGTAATAGAACCGATTGTACTCTTGTAATGCTAGGCTACAATTTAGGTTTTATTGGTCTCTTGATGGAAGACAAAAAAACTTTGAACCATATCTACTACATTATTCACCATGAGTATTTTGCAGAATATTTCAAATTCACTTATATCATGGAAATATTCTAAAGATAGTTAATTGTATCAAAAGAAATGCAAAAATTCACTGGAAATTTAAAAACTTCATTGAAAATTTCTCTGATAATGGTTTTCTAAATGATGTACTTTTATACTGCATCATGTAATGGCTATCATGACAAACAATGTTTTAGAAAAAAAATTATGGAGCTTCTTGGTCCCATTAGGGCTTTTTTCAATGACAGGCAAAAATTATATCTACAACTAGACCACAAAGAATGGATCTAAGATTTAATATCTCTTATGTATGCAATGGAACATTTAGGAATATAAAATTTAGCATTGTAAGGAAAGGACAAGATGATCGATGATCTGTTTAAAGTTCTATCAAGGTAAGAAAAAAAATACTAGTATTCCAAAAAGATTGAAATTGAAAACTTAAAATAAATTTTGCCTTCAATTGCATTTAAAAAATGAAGATGAAAAGCTTCAGGAATATTTGAAAAAAGCTGAAAAATGTAAACCTATATATTTGACAGCAGATTTGAAATTATAGATAAATAAAAAGCCTACCACAGCATTTTTCATCAATCAAAGTTCTTGAAAATGGATTTACAATATCTTCTATAATAGCTCCTATTATAGCTGATGCAAAAATGAAGCTAATAGAGATGCAGAAAGATAAAAACTCTTCAATAAATCCACAAATCAAGTGCATTTCAGCTAAAATTTAGGAAACTTATGCCAGAATACTCAAAATAAAAATGTTTAGTATACCAAATAACTTTGATTTTTGATACAACTTATAGCTTTAGTACAACTTATTGTATTCTATATTTAGGTTGATAAAAAAAAATTAACATTCAGTGTTAACAAATCAGCATTTAATGGAATTGCTAAGAACTGCAAAAACTCAATATATGCCAGATTTGAATAATTTGGCAAACCAATTTTTTAAAAAATAATTATTAAAGCTATTAAAACTACTTAAGAATTTGGAAATATTAATTATTCTTAATTATAAGATAATGATATATTTAATAAGAAAATTTCTTTCATATCAAAAATAAAATTTTCAGTTTTTGGCTCATCTAACTATGTAGGCATTCCACTGTTCTTGGGTTGCTCATTTAACACTGTTCTTGCGAACCCTGTAACTATGTTTTTATTTGCAATGCATATACCAATACAGCATTCACATGAAAAATCCTTTAATTCCTTTGCACTAAACTATTAACACAGCAATATTCTTTCATATGATATAACTGAATGTAGTAGGTAAAGTGTTTAAACATCCTTCTATCTTTCTTCCAAAAAGTTTATTTGATACTTTTTATGGTCACATTTTACAGAGTACAACTTTTGGTTCATAGAAATAGGTATGAAGTCTCTTTCAATCACTTCTATGAAAGTCCTTTGCTCTATACTGCAATTTTTGTTTTTGTTTTTAGTCTTTTTATTAAAATAATTTTTAAACATGTCTAAGTGCAGAAGCAAATATGCTGAATTATGTTCATAGATGTATCTCATAACCTCATGGATAGCAAACAGATCTACAATAAATATTGAACATGAACATTGGTGCCTATGACTAACAATAACATTTCCACAGACAAAAGCAAATCCAACATGATTTATGTATTTGAATGATCTGTTTAAATATTGAGATCATTAGGATATCTGACACAACGTGCTGCAAATAACACCTGCTAAATCTGATTACAATAATCAACCGTAAGTAAACACTACCATGTAGAAACACATTTGACAACCGACTGATAACACATATACTTTCCATAATGGTGTTCTTAGCCAAGCATTGCATACATGCCTCAAACAATGACACACAGAACAGCCTGTACAGAAACAGAGATTCACAACACTCCTCTAACATGTTCAGCACAGTAACATTGCAGTAACAGTGTCAGATGTTACTGCAATTCTATTTTCTTATTCAGATAGAATAAGAAAATAGTATTGCAGTAACATCTGACAGCAAGAAATACTTAATTGCTTACTTAATGAATACTTAATTGGTGGCTTGAATACTTAATTGGCTATATTGAAATACTTAATTGGTGGCTTGATACAAAAGAAAAGAAAACATGCATACATCAAAAACCTGGTTGAAAATTCCACAGAGCATTCATGTCCACTTAACTGTGAACAGATAAAAGCAATTGATCTCACATTTCACAGACCACATGAAAACAATTATCATTTATTGAAAATAAAGAGGAAAACTGATAGTCTTTCATTTTGAAGAAAATGGTGATTTAATATTTTTTTCAATAATCAACAGTAAAGACAATAAGTGTGAGCTGAAGTATCTAGTCCCTCACCCAAAACTGAGAAATGGGATAGCCCATGGAAAGTTAACAAAGAAAACATCCACAGAGGCTTCAGAGAGCATGACTTTTTGCTGATGGAACAGATAACTCAATCAAAACTAGGAGATACAGGGGCCACAGATTTATAGCAGTAAAATTTGACTCACATTTAAAAATTCTTGTCAAATTTGTGAAAAAAAAAGAACCAAATTATGAAGCAAATGCAAGTCAGTCATAAGCTTTAATATACAGATACTAGACCTCTTTAACCATGAAAAAATGCTGTTATAAAAAATATTACACTAATAATACTCTATACATAATAATATTGGATCTAACAATAAAATGTTATGGTTCTATTTTACAGAATAATAAATTAATCTCAGTTTAATTGAATAATAAATTAATCTTAGTTTAATTCGTCTACTTTCAAATGGATATAAGAGAAATTTTATAATTTAAGAATAAGAGATATCATTTTGGGTACAACTTTTTCCACCTTTTTTTTTAAACTATCACCAAATAAAACTCCTCTGATAAATGCCTTTTTCACATGATTAAGAGAAATTACCAATTTATACATACAACACATACAAAAACCATTATGAATGGTAACACCTAATAGAAGTAAAATTTGTAAAATTTTAGACAGCCACTTACCCTGATCAGTTTTTGTAGCAGGTTTCCAATTCTCAGTACTGATAATTGGTAAACAAACTTGTCCTTTTTCATCTATGTTAGGATGATAAATCTTTGTTCTAAATGTAATTTTGGGAGGCTTGAAAGGATACTCAGCTGGAAAATTTATTTCAATACGGAATGCTCCCTTGTTATATGGTGCATTATCCTACAAACATTAATGAAGTATTAAAATAAAATACATCACAAAAATCAATTCACTTCAGAACATATTGTTACTGTTACTGCAAAAGGTCATATGTAAAAATTGTGTACTTTACAGGAGAGCATAAAAACTGATAAACATAAAAATAAAAACAGATAAAAACATAAAAATAAAAACATATGACTTTCTTACATTTTATCTTAACTTATAATAGATCAACTGATAACAAACAACATTTATGTAGCAGTTGCAGACTACCGAGATACCTTTAGCACAAATAAAACAAAAATGGCAAATTTTTACATACGACTCTTTGTACTAACAGTAGTGATATGTTAAATTACGCAATACAATATATTTAATGTACAAATCAGTCCTTTGGAATACCATTAAAAGATGCTGTTCATACGTGTTGCATGCATATTCTCTACTGATTTCACAAATTTTAGATTTCAAATCTATACCAGTAAAAAATTCAAATTTGAGTACAAAATTAATTTTTTTTAAAAATTAAAAATTATTTATTTATGATGAAAGCTTACAATATATATATATATATATATATATACAGTGGAATCTCGATCGATCGTTTTTCCATATGTGTCGTTCATTTTATCCAGTCCCAACGATCATATTGCTTTGTTATGTTTCTGCATCTATCGTTTTCCCACATTTCAATCGGTCCCTTGAAAAACAATAGATCAAGATTCCACTGTATATATATATATATATATATATATATATATATATATATTGGAAAAAAAGTAATCAACTTTTCAATTCATATAAAAAATTTTTAAAAATTGCTTGATTTCAAAAAAAATACTTAATCAC
Organism: Dolomedes plantarius; assembly: GCA_907164885.2. Classification (NCBI taxonomy): domain Eukaryota; kingdom Metazoa; phylum Arthropoda; class Arachnida; order Araneae; family Dolomedidae; genus Dolomedes; species Dolomedes plantarius. The sequence continues at coordinate 60,109,148 of OU015501.1, forward strand.
ATTGAAAAGTTATTCGACTTATAAGACACCATAACAAAATCAGGCCCCTTTTTTAATAAAACTTGATTTAATTAAGGGAGTTTATCTTTCCTATAAAATATAATTGACAAGAATACATTGATTTACTTGATCTATTCAAACTGACAATTTAAAAATAAATATTTATAACAGACACATATACAACAATATAGTTTCAAAAGAATTATTTGCAATATAAACAAAATCTAAGTTTTGAATACATATAGGCATGTCTATACTTTAAAGCACTTTTGGACAAATATCACTTAAAGAAAATACAGACTTCCACAAAAAGAAAAAAAAATTGCTTCATAATTTACAGAGTAAGAATATCAAGGAATCGGATTTCTTTCTCTGCTTCTTCAATTTCAAGCTAAAGTAAGCCTAATTTAGTCATGTTGAAGCATTAAATGAACTCAATGTTTATAGCAATCGCAAAGAAAGTACAGAAAATTGCGGAACTGATGAACTTTTACAGTATGGGACTGATACAAAATAAGTCTTCCCTCTTTCAGACTTCAATTTCAGAAGTTGATAGTGGATGCTAAAAACAGGTATACCAGTTTCTATTTATACAAGCAACTTAATCCTGGAATATTATACCTTGATTGAAATAAATAAATAAAATATATATATATATAAAAAAAACTGTTTCCACTATTTTCATTAAAGTCAAGAATTTTAACTTACACATTAAAGGTGGAAGAAATAATTTTATACTTTTTTAATGATTTAGATGCTTAACCTCTGTTATGTATACGTTAACTATATATAAAAGACATTCATAATAAAACAATTCAAAATAAAACATAAAATGGTTAAAGTGACTTCAAGTGTTAATAAAATTAAGAACTTTTATAACTTACAATTAGATTCAGTGTTACAAACCACTTAAACTGTTACTAGTTTAAACCTTTGAAGAGTCTTAAAACCGTTCATATCTCCAAAGTAGGCTAAAACAAGAAAACTAGAATGTTAGAGGATTAATGTTTCCATGACAAAATTTCATAAAAATGTCTAAGCAATTTCATGAAATAATCCAATTATTTCTTAAAAGTGGTCAGTTTACTCATTAGGTAGTAAAAGATGACCAACACACTCTAAACCAACCAACTATACAGATACCATAGTTTCCTGCTCATGCTTGATGCAGATTATTGGCAGCTGCTTATTACAAACAGCTTTTTTTCTGATATTTCTGTGTGAAGTTATTAGTTCTGAAAAGGTACTTCTAGATTATTATTGTTATAAGTAACAGAGAGCATGAGAAAAAATGGTGTTTCTCTACAGAATGTTGGATCCATGTTATCATGTAACATAATCTCCCAGTTATCTATCAATATTGTTGGCTCGTACCTAAACAGGTTAAGAAAATTTGATCAACTGCTTACAAGAAAGCTGGAGAGAAGGAAGTAAAATTGAGTATACAGTGAGGGCAAAGATCTACCCCCTTCCCCTAATCTCAGGTTCTAGAATACCATTTAACTTAAGGTTTTCAAAGAGAATTCATTGATATTTTCATAATTTCCTGCAAGCAAAAGTGCACATGCTATTATAAATCACAGACATTAAGAGTATAGTTATTACTAAAGCAGCAGATGTAAGCAATTGAAAAGCCAAAGAATCCCATATGAAACTAACAAAATAGCTATAAGAATGTACTTTAGTTTATTACTGAACTTTTGTACACAGAAAAGGCATTTTTTTATGAAAGTTTTCAATATGTGCACAAAATTTGGATAAAAAAATCTTTTTAAGCTTTAAAGTTTTGAAGCAAACTCCAACACAGAATTCCTATACTTAACTGTTTCGTGTTACGAACCTTTTCAGATGTTTAGAGGATTCTAAAATCACACTTTTAAACTCTTTATATCACCTTATGATATAATGGTGTAAGTTAAAACTTTGGATCTTATTAATATTTTTACAAACAAAAGAAATCGCCACTCTTAATGCAACAATTGAAAATCCTAAAATTTAATGTGATGAATACTTAGTATATGATTATAGACTATTCTAAAAAGTTTAATTCTTTAGATATATCATCAAAGGGTGCTTTAACTTAACATTACACTATGCATTGAAAGAAAACATGTGAAGACTCAATCCCCTATGGATAATAGGAGAAAAAAAAATTTCCCCACAGCAAAATTTTGACAGCATATTACACACTACTGTGGATTTCAAAGAATTTGTCACTCAAAAGAAGTACCCTATACAATAAAATATAGAAAATAGGGGCAATACTATAAAAACTCATAACAATTAAATAATAAAAATCATTACAGGCACAATCAGTCCTTGCCAAGTGAGGATATTTGCATCATCAACCTGTACTTCCCGAAATGATTTCATACCAGACTTTCTAATGTCCTGCAGCTCCTGGAAAATTGAGAAAACAATTGTTACAATCATCACCAAAACTCTCTTACAGTTTAAGAGAACACCTTCCCAATAAGCCTAGGCAAGAAAATTGTAGGCTTTTTAACTTGCCTTGGCTTTCTGTGAGCATATTTAATTACTCTGTTCCCAAGTAAGAAAGCTTCTAATGTAACTTTCACACAAAAGACCATATTTCCCTTTAAGTCAGATAGGGCCAATTTGGCAGCAATAGAGATAATTGTTGCCAAATATTCCAAGAGATGTTTTTATTTATTTTAAAGTGAGAGCATTTTTTGCAATAATTTCATATAATCATAATATGATTAGATTCTGCTTTTTAGTTCGAACATGATCTTGAAGGTGTTTCTGAAAGCCAATTTCATGTCTTTTTAAGGACTCTTAAAAATTTTCCTCACATAATTTTAAAAAGGGCTATTGGTTATATATCTGCTCAGTAAAATAAACTTTTTTTTTTAATTTTAAAAATATAACTATCAAATTTCACTTAACAATTCCAAAATATGAAATTATACAATTAAAAAGCATATAATAGTATAAAAATATTTCAACTGTTTATTATTACAATGCTAAAAATGTCAAGTAAGATAACAAAAACCTTCATGGGTTTTTCTTTTAAATAATAAATTTTTGCAGGTTCATACATGCTCTTACAAATGCTACAGGCTGAAAAAATGTAGGCTAGCTGCAAACCGTAAATAAAGTTCAGAAAACATTTAAGTATGCTTTACATACATTGAAAATGTGGATGTTTAATGACCTCAATAAGCAATATGTATTGAAATTTCAAGAAATAAAGGTATAAAACCAGTGAAATAGAACTGCTATTTTGAATCTGCACACAATGTTTTCAGTAATACTGTTAATTTTTTTACACATGAAGAATATGAGCTCAATAGATACATTTTTCAGCAATAATGAAGCTAGTTTCAAAGTGTCTTATCTTATGTATTATCATTGCAAAAAAAAAAAAAAACCCTTTTATTATAAGAGATTCAAAACTGACACATATCCTTGATACAACTTCTAAAATGCAAAGGAAAAATGTTTTTCGGGGAAAAAAACCCATTTTTCTTACTAAATACAGTTAGTTAAAGAACTGCGGCTTAGAGAACTGCCGCAGTTAAAGAACTGCGGCGTTAGTTAAAGAACTAGCTAAAGAACTGCGGAAACAATAGATCAAGATTCCACTGTATGTATATATATATATATATATATTGGAAAAAAAGTAATCAACTTTTCAATTCATATAAAAAATAATGTAGAAAAGCAACTAAAATTAAAATTTAGATAATCTAAGAACTCCTCTCTTCAAATTGATGATTAATAAACAAATAATGCAATGATATTAATTTATGCGTATTGACTATATTAAAAAAACTGTGCTGATGAACAGTTAATGAATGGTGTAGAAATACCAAGTCATAGAACTGGTGGAGAAAATTTCTAAGGCTTAGGCCATGGGTGTCCAACCTTTTGGCTTGCCTGGGCTTTGGTAGAAAAAATGAACTGTCGTGGGCCACATATAAAATATATCATGTACTAATTGTATATAAAATACTAAATTTCCTTAATTTCTTTTATTACAACATAAAAAAATAAGTCAACATAAATAGAAAATTAGTAGGATATTTAACCTTGTTTTTGTGAAACTAATCAATTAATGTCTTGTTCAATGATGGTTGCATTTCTTGAGAATTTTAAAGTTGCTCATCAGAAGATTTTCATCTAATTTTATTCTTTGTGTGCTTTGAAAATAATTCTTTGAAAATATACGTAGGACAAAACAAATGACACGAGTAAGGCATAATTGTATAATGAGGGATAATTTCATCTGGGAAGAGAAGTCTTACAAAGTTTGGGATCTTGTGGTGCTGCATTATTAGCTGTAAAGGGCCACAGGTTGGACATGCCTGGCTTAGACAATGACACACACAACATGACATTTAATAGATTAATTCTGTTGGTTTTAGCATTGATTAGGTAGATGGCTGAAACTGCAGGACAAAAAATTAAGAGAGCTTACAAGTTCGGTAAAAAATAAAGCAGATTTATGATATTTAATATCCTATTATATTTGTCAGAAAAATGCATGAGCCCTAAACTTTTTATATTTTAGCAGATGCCATAAGAATTTATGAGCAAACTCTATTTAAAACCAAGTACTTAATTAAAGCCTGTTTACAATCTTATGTGAGGAAACAGAATCAACTCCAACTATACAATTTCCATGCACACAGGTTTGATGGCTTTCTCAGGGACAAGTTCTAAAAAGATTTTTTTTTATATTCAAACTGATAGTAAGTTCAATTTGGCTGATAATTTCAAATACTAGAAATGGTTGGCAAAAGTGCTATTTCTGTCTGACATGTTTCAACTCTGAGTTAAGCCTTGGTCATCGGGGGCCATTAATAAACTAATTTTGACGTGAAGTATAGTTATTGACACATTTAAGAAAAAACAAATACAGTTGGCTCTCTGTTTAACAACTTTCAAGGGAACGTGAAAAATTGTCCTTAAGTAGAGATCGCCCTTAAACAGAATTTGTGAAAATATGACATTTCCCATCACATCGGAGGGGCCGGGACTGGGAAATATTGTCTTTAAATAGAGATCGTCGTTAAGTATAGCGTCGTTAAACAGAGAGCCAGCTGTATTAAGGGTAAGAGACATGGGCTAACTGCTTTGAGAAGCTTTCTCTCTGGTAATACTGTACATTACCCACAAAATTTAAACCCCCAAGTATTGTTTTTATGTGTTAAATTATTATATTAAAAATCTACAACAGAAGTCTGAAGATTATTTTCCATACAGCTCTGAGGCTAGGTCAGAAAACTTATGGATTATGGGCCATTTATTCCCAGATAAAATTATAGCCATTAAATTTCAGATCTAGAAAAACCTGTCTTGCATCTAAAAGCTATGAAAAGAAACTACATTAATATACAACTTTTCAGATCCAAACCTGTAAAGAATATCTAACATTGTAGGAAAAAGCACTTAAAATACTTCTTCTTACTCATTCAACAAACTTGTGTTAAACTAAATTTCCTTCTCTTAATGCCATAAAATCAAAGTATACAAATAGTTTCCAATTATTAGAACAAGATTTCAGATTATCCCTAAACTTCTTATAAGCCCAAAATTGTAAAGCTATTTAGCAATATTATTTTAGCTTATTTGATTAGTAAGATACATTATTTTAATACTCCAAATAACTGAATATATATATTTTTTAATTTATTCATAATAAATCTAAAATATCCAAAACTATGAGATTTATTAATTATTACATTAATTGCAGCTTGAGGCTAAGTATTTTTAATTAAAAGTTACAAATTTAGTTTTCTAACAATACTAGAGAATTTTATGACTGTGTCTTAATGTATGAACATTTATATTCATACATATGTGAGAAATTAAATTTTATTGAAGAATTAAAAGGAAATCCTTTATATTTTAGCATAATCTTTGATGTATTCAACAAGTACAATATCCCAAAGGGGAACAATATTCTTTTGCATGTTAAAAATATACAGTATGTGTTTATAGTGTTAAGATCCCCACATTATCTCATACTTCTAACAATAAAACATTGTGATACTTTCATTCAGAGAAAGTCAGTTTTAGAATATTGGTTTATTTTGATTATTATTTATTCCTCCATATCAGGGATCAGTGGCGCACCCAGGGGGGGGCCCAGGGGGCCCTGGCCCCCCCAAAGAAGTAGAAATATTGATTTTGCATTATAAATATTTTTATTCGTTCATCTCGGCCCCCCCCCATGCATTATAAATATTTTTATCCATTCATCTCGGCCCCCCCCAAGAAAAAATCCTGGGTGCGCCACTGTCAGGGATTCTTAACTTTTTTAACAGTCAACACCCCCTTGAGTTTGAAAATAAGCTCTCACACCCCCTTGAAAAATGTTTTTTTATTTTATTTAGGAAAAGACATTTATTGTAAGATTATTTATTTATTGCATAAAAAAAAATTAATATATTAGCAATACATACTATATTATTACATATAAAATAATATCTACATTTTTAATGGCTACGTTTTTGTTGTTTGTTTGTAATTATCCTTTTAAAACCAGGCTCTTTTTTGAAAGAGCCACATGAAAGTCATCAGATGCATTTAAACTATTTTTGGCTTTTGTTTTCGTGTGCAAAAGTGATAAACTCATTTCACGAAGTTAAGTGGTGGCAAATGGTACAAGCGTCTCTAATGGTGCTTCTACCAATTCTGGATAAAGTTCTAACTGCGTACACCAGAACTGTTTTAAGTCCAGTTTTTCAAATTCCATTTCAATATGTGCATTAGCTCATATAGCGATAAGATTGTCTTTTAAATAAAATGTTGTTGTCCATTGAATTTAGGTCAAACAAAAATGGATTGAGTATCTATCAATTAATTTAGCTTGTATTTCCCGTGGAAAAGTATTCATCAAATGATTTACTCAGTTGGTAATTTTCATTAAAAATATTTAACCTTCTCTTGTACCCCTAGAAATGCTCTCTCTTGCACCTCCAGTTAAGAACCACTGCTCAACATAATATGCTGATCTTAATCTGTCTGAGAAACTATTGGGTTAATTAAAAATGTACAATGCTTGCTTAGAATTTTGGGAACTTAAAATAATTTTACTGCATTATTGGTACACAATATTTTGTAATTTTGTATTTCCTCTCACAAAATACAAAATACCATATACCTCTTGGTACAATAATACATTATAATTCCTCTACGTCTTGATACACAGTATTTCTTCTGATGAAAGATAACAAAAAAATTACTAGTATGCCAAAAACATTTAAGCTCAAACACTGATGTTTAAGGTTTTAATCAATGATTCATAACAGATTCCTAAATTAATAATATCCTATGATGATACTTCCTGTCCAGTTTTTAATCACCTGTATTAAGAGTAAAATGGTCCAGAAGCCTTCCAATGCATTCAAATGTCCTTATTTACATAGAAAAGCTATTAGAATTTAAACCCTGACAATGTAAAATCCTTCTGAACATACTCTTTCTCAAAGTTTGTTAGCTCAAATTTTTCGGGAAATATTTTTGTATTAATTTAAATAAACTTATTAGCTAAAATGTATCATATTTGTTAAGCATCAGTAAAAAAAAAAAAAAAAAAAGATATATACCATCAATGGATGCAGGGTGAAGGAACCCAGCATATCACAACCCTGACCTTACAATGCTTTTAGAACTAACATAGAATTTACAAACCAGAAAATAGATAAATATTTTTCCTGGCTATATGCCCAAAAAAGAATAATTTAATATTTTTCCAATATGATATTTCTAAAGGATGAAGTGGGGTATATGAGAACACAAAATCATTTAGTTCCACTTTAAATCTAAAAAAGTTTTTAACAAGCTGTTGTATTTGTATGAAAATTTGCATACATATAGTCCACCTCCTGCTAAAAGAGACTTGGCACCAGTTGAGTGACCTGTTTCTTGGGGATCTTCTCTTCAGAGGAAGACAATACTTTTGGTTATGTTCTACTTTATAATTTTATTATTTTTTAAATATATTCACAACTTTTTTTGTGATCTATAATTAAAGTTTTTGTGTTTTGCATTCTCCCTTGCCCCCACACTTAAAGCAAGTGAGAACACGGGTCCCCATAAATCATAGTTGCTTATAGCAAAATAAGTGGGGCAAGGGAAAAAATAGATATTTCATGCTGAACAAAAGGCAATTATTAGTTTCTTTTATATTCTTTCATTGTGGAGGTATTTATTGTTCAAGTTCGAACGTGAACAAGTATATTTATATATATTTGTTTTAGAGCAACGGTTTTCAATCTGGGGGGCACGTAGAATTTCAAGGGAGGCGTGAGTTTAAAAAAAAGTAAAATAAAAAGTAAAACTAACTGTAATTTACTGTACTCATATTTTGCGGTGACAATGTAACCATAATGTATTTTCGTCGCCCAGTGGCTAAGTGGTTAAAGGCATCAGCCTGCCACGCCGGGGGTGCGGGTTCGAATCCCGCATAAGACTTGGCTGAAATCTGGGGAACCGGTCAGTCTTCCGCCTGCAAATGGAACCCCGTCTAGAAAGGGGAGCTGCAACCCATCGTCCATCGCCGGTGTCATCGTTTGTCGATAAAATTCTTCTCCGATTGTGCCATTTGTCTGTTTCTATGTCTTGTATTTATATGTACACCAGACTGGGGTGTAATGTCGTCATCCCCCAGGGACATTAGCCAAAAAAAAAATAATAATAATGTATTTTCGACATACGAACACGATAATTGTCATAATTGTAAAAACACGATAATTGTCGTACGTCTGGGCGTTGGAAAGTGACCTGAGGTATGCTTTGTCACAGTTACTATGCAATATTCAAAAACTTGTCAAGGATAAACAGTGCCAGCCCTCTCATTAATGTTGTGAAAGTGACTGGTATTACATGACAACCTCACCTAGATCCTTGATTACCTCAAATATATTTGATCTGTATTTAATTCTTTGATTTCATATATTCTAATAATAATGTTCCAAATTAGGATATATATAATAATATTAAATTTTGTATATGAAAAAATCTAGTCTATATTTTTATTTAATAACCAGTTTCAGTTTCAAATTACGATTGCACTACTTGTATTGGCCACATATGGTAGTGGGGGAGGCGTGGCCTCACATCAGAGGGCTCAAAGGGGGGCAAAGAGCCTGAAAGGTTGAGAACCCCTGTTTTAGAGTAACAAATGTATGTTCAAGTTCAAAACAAAAAAATTCTTTTTCTTTAGCCTATTAAGTTCAATTTACTATTTATTAACATCTTTTATCCTACTTGAATATTTTTTCTTTAGTTAACTGAATATTGTAACAAATGAAAACTTCTATTAAAAGTTGAAAACAAAACAAAATATTTTTCACTAGCTTACTATTTAAATTTACGGTTATTAATATGTTCTATATTACTTGAAGTTTTATTTTCCTTTGCCTAGACCCTAATGATTATTGTAGGACCAAGAAAACCAGGAAAAAATTAGTTCACCATACCTTCCAGGCCTCGGCTCTTCCAGGAACACTAAGTCCTCATCTGATGCCTACAAGAAATCATCCTGAACAGGCCATAGAAATCTAGTTGATTTTCTTTCATTTTTGTTTCTTTTCTGGTAAATTTCACTGTTCTCACTTGTTCAAACCTTTGTGCTCTTACTTGCCCCAACACAACGTTTTTATGGGGCAAGTGAAAACCCTGCAATACTGCAGTAATATTGAAAAAAAAATGGCTTTAACAAATTTTATCTGCATTCTTCATTTCTTAATGAATAAGTGGTTATTATCAAAATAACTATGTGTTGTGGTTAATTAGTTATGACTTTTTTGTTCGGCTAGTACCTAGTACTCGAACTTGGGTACCTTAGTTAAAATGCAAGAGTTTGGTAGGTATAAAAATTTTCCATTTTATAATTTTTTCTGTAAATTAAAAACTAAACATAACAGTAGAGCAAGAATTTTCCTACAAAGTACACTTGAAATTTTTTTTTTTTAAGTTATACTTTTTAGGGTTTTAAGCCTGCGTTCTCACTTACCCCAATTCACCCTATGAGTTAAATTTTTTTCAGCATTAACCTTTTAAAACTTTGCCTTTATGATGTTGTTTTAACATGCATATTACATGAAAAATTATACTTCTATCACTGAACGTTTCAACTGTCTTCCTGATATACTCATTCATTCAACTTCTTTAGAGACATTAATTATAACTGAGTTTAGAAACACTACTAAAATATAAATAGTTACACATCAAACAAAAACAATACACAAGTCAGTCAAAAATTAAATGATTAGGACTGTGAAAAGCTTATTACTTAAAATTCAATGAGTAAATTAAAATAAAAAACTGAATTTTTCACATTACATGAATATAATTTAGTTCTAAATAACTTAATTATGTGAAACTCCTTATATTTGCAACTTCCCACTAACATAACCTATGCATTGTATATATTATTACTAAAATGTGACATATAAAATGAAATAAAATGCCCAGTAATTAGAAATCATCTTTATACTTTCTTTCCTCAAAGTTTAAATTAACAAATGAGCCAATTATGTGTATAGAACAAATTACAGTAGTAAACAATCTTGAACCGAATTTTTGTTGTTGTTGGTAATGTGACTAATAATCTATTAAATATATGCCGTATGATGCTAATAGTGAAACTTAAAGAAAACAATACGTCAATGTTGTCAATCTAAATACAAAATTTCGGAACATAAACCCTAACAAATGATGGTCATTAGTTTCGTTACCGCGAGTTTCGTTATCATTAATTAAAACTTTTAATATCCCAATTTTATTGGCTAAAAGTAATCAAAAGAAACAGCAGTTGTAATTTGCCTCAAACACTCATGAACCGAAACTCTTTTTGTTATTGTTGGTAATGAGACTAATAATCTACAAATAAATGCCGTATGATTCAAATAATGAAATTCATTAAAAACATTTGTCGAAATTGTCATTCTAAGCACAAAATTTTGGACCATAAACTCAAACAAATGATGATTGTTAGTTTCGTTTCAGCAAGTTTCGTTTTCGTAACACAAAACTTTTAATATCTCAATTATATTGTTAATAAAATTCAGCAATTTTCCCTCGATAGCAGTAATTATAGCTACTAAATTATTTAATGAAAAATAACTAAAACGCAATTTGACAAACTTGTTCTTGTTTAATGAAAATTTGCGCGAAATAACTTCAGTATTTATTCTCAATAATGAATATCGGGTATCATGTTCCAATTTAACTAGTCCCACAATCATTGTGCAAAATACATTCAACACATAAATGGCAGAACAAGAAGTATTTATATTCCTTTTCAATTTCAAACTGAACATTTAAGACAATATCAATGTAAAAATATTATAATACAGAAAATTATCTGTCACTCACTTTTTGAAGCCTCCTAGTGGCTGCCATTTTGAATAATGCCGACTGATCTAATGTTGCCAAATATTATGACAAAATTACAAAATCTATCAGCTGATATTTGGTTTTAAAAACAAGTTAGGGCCTGTTCACATAAGAGTCCGTTGAGTTGCGTTGCGTTAAGGAAAAGATGACGTTGAGACGAAAATAAACCAATCATATGCCTCCAAACAATTAGCAATGAAATTTTTAACGCCTATGATTGGTTTATTTCCGTCTCAACGTCATCTTTTCCTTAACGCAACGCAACGGACTCTAAGGGCCTGTTCACATAGGAGTCCGTTGCGTAGCGTTAAAGGAAAGATGACGTTGAGACGAAAATAAACCAATCATATGCGTTAAAAATTTTGTTGCTAATCGTTTGGAGGTTTGTTATTGGTTAAATATATTTCAATACTTTAACGCTACGCAACGGACTCCTATGTGAACAGGCCCTTATGTGAACAGGCCCTTATTCTGTTTGTCACAGACAAAATAATTCGACAATGGGACGACTAGAATCTCGTAAATTATTTTTGGGAGGGAATATTAGAGTATTAAAGTTTTAAACAGTAGTTAGACTCCAAGTTTTAATCTGAATGGAATTAAAGCTATTGCGGCCGTCAATCTGTCAGGTATGACAGTTTATACAAGAATTCTGGATTTTCAAAATTTCCCTTAGTTTTCTTGTATGTCCAATTTTTAAATGTAAAAGACATTTCCAAAGCATCAACTTGATTTTTTGCCGAGGGTTCAGAACCTTCTATCTAAGAATTTTTATGTTAATTCTTGATTTCGACACAGATAACAGTTTTCATACAAACGCCCCTTAGGAAGCATAATCGCAAAAGATACACTAAGCAAAAAATAATCTGAATATCTTTAAATATACTCTCTAATATCTACAAGCTTACTAAACTTACTTACTGAGCTTCTTTAATTGCTCAAGGCATTGGCGTCGCCAGCACTTTCTGTGAAAAGAAATTTCAGCTAAAGATAACACTACTCAACAAATTGTAAATTTTTTGTCTGTATCTGGCTTGCAAATGGGGAATTTAATTAATTTCAGGGTGCTAAATTAGGTGGAATAATCAGATTCTCTCTATCACGTCACATTTATTAGATACACAGCAGTTGCGTAAAGTCAACATTAAAATACACTCATGTCCGTAAATTACGGATAATTCAGAATCACACGGAAATCGAACTCTAAAGTAAAAATTTCACCTGTAGAATTATCACACACGTCTTCAAGAATAATATGCAAATAACAAGAAGCCACCAGATGACGCCGATAGTACGTCACAATGAGTGTAAGAGAGGGGTATATAAGAAATGGTGGCAAAGAAGTAAAATTGTTCACACGCGTTCTGTAAGCCGCTCAGTGCCATAACCGAATAATTATGACACAAAGGACGAATGTGGATGATTTTTTACGTGGTAGAATTGTCGGCCGCCTGGAATGTGGGCGTACTCAGACGGAAGCATCCGGGGAACTTGAAATTGCCCAAAGTGTCATCTCTAGGCTTTGGCAACGATTCCAAGATGATGGAAATGTCAGAAGAAGTTACAGGACAAGTCGCCCCCGAGTTACAACGCCGAATGAGACCGGTATTTGGCAGTAACTGCCAAAAGAAGCAGACGGAGCACAGCATCCGACCTGTCTTGTCAGCTATCTGTAGCCACAGGTACCACAGTTTCAAGGCAAACCGGGACAGACGTTTCGGAAATATTGGTCTATATGCTCGCAGGCCTGTCAGATGTGTTCCACTCACGGCAACTCACTGTCGGCAGCGATTAGCCTAGAGTAGAGAACATGCAATGTGGACATCGCCACAGTGGGCTTGTGTGGTGTTTTCCGACGAGTCTAGGTTTAGCTTGCAGTCTGATTCACGTCGGACTTTCATATGGAGAACGCCAGGTACCCGTTACCACCAAGACAACATCATTGAACGACACCGTTACGGTGGTGCAGGATTGCTCGTTTGGGGTGGGATTATACTTAGCTCCAGAACAGATCTGCATGTTCAGATCGGAACGGTGAACGGCCACATTTATTGAGACATCATTCTGGAAAAACATGTACGTTTGTTTAGGGGTGCCATGGGCACCGAATTTTTGTTTATGGATGACAACGCCCGTCCACACCGAGCAAACATCGTAAACGAATGCCTACAATCTGAGGATATCACCCGTATGGAATGGCCAGCATTCTCACCTGACTTGAATCCGATAGAGCATGTGTTGGACATGTTTGGCCGACGAGTTGCAGCCCATCAACCACCTCCTACATGTGTACCGGAACTTGGGAGAGCATTGCTTGCTGAGTGGAGTAATCTTCCCCTATATCAGCTCGATAATTTGATACTCAGCATGTCTAGACGTAGTACGGACTGTATTTCATCGCAAGGGAGACATACGATGTATTAACCATCATACCAACCATGTAATATTAAGTTTTTGTAAAGGAGGTATTTTTTACAATTGTTCCAGGAAGCAAAAATCGTAGTTTTTATAAATGGTATCATACATACACCATCTTTTTTGTTCTTTATCTTTTGTTTAACAAATGAGCTTTATGTCACGTTTGTTTTATTTCTGAACCTTTATTTGTCGGAGCTGGCATTATCCATAATTTATAGACATGAGTGCATTTGACAGAAATTGACCATGTGAAATACAAACAAAATATAATATTCATCAGTAAAAATGTTTTCTTTGTTACTTAAAAAATGTATGAACTAATATGAGCACGAAACTGTTGCACAGTAACAAATAATGTTAATATTAACAATGTTATTTTTCAAAATATGATGATGTCTTTCTTATTAACAGCGCTTTCCTTTTGTAAGATGTTTGATGATTCTCTCTAAACAGAAACCAACAATAGTCGGCCATCACTGCAGGGTCCCAGCGTCCTTAATAACGATGTTCCATAGTAAGGATGTCTTGGTGAAACCGTTCACCCTGTTCATGACTAACAGCACCCAAGTTTTCTGGAAAATGTCTAGGTGGGAGTGCAAAAAATGAATTTTTAGTGACATTTTACAACCCATATTCTTGTAGTTGTTCAGTAGACCAGTCACTATAGAAGCATATCCATCGTCTTTATTGCTACCCAAAAAAAGTGAATATTGGCTCTGAAAGACGTCCAATCATCGAACGTTGGTTCTTTCAACAATTTTCTGATTTCTGGCCCACACTCTCCTTCACATTTGCTTCCCTCAATTTGGGAAACAGTTCCCGCAAATGCTTAAACCCGTGGCCATTTTTATCAAGAGCTTTGACAAAGTTTTTCATCAATCCCAACTTTATGTGAAGGGGAGGCAAAATGATTTTACTCGGTTCAACCAGTGGTGTATTTTTGACATTTTTCTCTCCAGGGACGTATTATTCCCATGTAGACCATTGTTTAGCTTTGTAGGGATTCTTTGTATCTCGGCTGTCCCATAGGCATAAAAAACAGTAGAATTTTGTAGACCCACCCTGTAAACCTAATAGCACTGTCACTCTTTTTAAATCGTAGCAAATCTGCCATCTATGATTTTTATATTTGACTACCGCCAGCAGCAGAGCCATATTTTAGTAAGTTTCCTTCAAGCTCACTCCATGAGCCAAAGGTACTGATGGTAGTTTGTTGCCATTATGCAAAAGCTCTGCTTTCAGGCCATAAATTTTTTTTAATTACAAATCAGATACAAAATGGCTGTTGGTGCAATTAAAGAAGCCTTGATGTGTGATTATGAGGCGTCATGCTTTAACTATCTTTAAAAACATATGACTACTATACCTTTTTGCTCCTTAGAATAATCAAGAGAGTTGATGACCCACAATTATTTAACGGAAAATATTTTTTTGTCTAAGTTCAACACGGGCTGATTATTAAATTCTAGTCAATCAAGATGGCATTCGAGAGACCACGATGACAGTCGATTTTAAACTTCTAAGTACAGGCAAAATTTTTAAACAATTCATCCACAATATCCCATTAGGCGTAAATATTTGCATACCATATTTTAACGACCTGTTGATCAAATCAGCATCAAAAGAGCGCTTGTTCTAACTACGTAAAGACCTGTTCACATTGAAGTCCGTTAGCGTAAACGTAAAACTATTGAAATATATTTAACCAATGACAAACCTCCAAATGATAAGACCATGGTATAATTTTAAATTCTTGTACATGTGATCGCTCAGTCTGAAGTTTCCTTCCTAGGTTTCCTAATCACCCCCTCTGGAATTGTACATGTTCCATTTAAAGTAGAAGAATTCTCTGAATTTCCTTCACTAGTTGCAGATTTCGACGTTTCTTTACCAATGAAAAAATTTTCCAGTATTTTCTCCCCATAACCGGTAACACACTGTCATCTCCGAAGGATTTTTTGAAAAATGTATTATCCCATGAAACGAAATTTAATTAATAACATACGATCAGTGTTAAATGGATCATTTGACGGCAGCAACTTTAAGTTATGAGTCACCAAATTATCCTCGAACATTAAGGCCTGTTCACATTGCAGTCCGTTAGCGTAAACGTAAAAGTATTGAAATATATTTAACCAATGATAAACATCCAAACGATTAGCAATGAAATTGTTAAGGCCTATGATTGGTTTATTTCCGTCTCAGCGCCTTTTTTCCTTTTACGCTTATGCTAACGGACTGCAATGTGAATAGGCCTTTAATGGTAAATGTTTCAGACGGTGAGATCAGCACCATGCTCCTGGCACATACAGTGAATGATAACAGACCGTTAGCATATTTTTCGCGTAAGATACCCCAAAAAGAAAAAAATACAGCACGTAAGGTATAAAGATACTTGAAATGCATTGATTCGTCAAACATTTTCGACATTATTTTTGTTAGGGACTTTCAAATAATCCCTCAAAAATGGACTGTATTAAAAAATTATTAAACATATAATATTTTGTCTTATACAATAAAATGGATCCCCAAGGCTCAATAATAAAAGTGAGCACGACAGCTCACTACACAAGAGCACGATAGCTCGAAAGGCGAGGGCACGATATCTCGTAAAACACTACTAACTGACTTCGAACAGTGCAACAGGTTGATTAAATACACAAGCACGTGTACGTCGCCAATTCTCAAGATGAGCCATGTTCTTGGCGACATATCGCCCGGGTTGGGGAATTTTTCGAGCATTAAAATCTCGATCATTTACATCCCGGCCCCCGTTGAAGGTCTTAACATTCAACACAGCTTGCAATTTTTACATAAGTTGCATCACACAAGGTACAATAATCAATTTTAAAGTATAATTAAAATACAATAAATAAAGTTATAGACTTAAAAATATTAAACAATTGAGTAAAATATAAAATGAATACAATACAATGACATATAATTCTAAAAAACATAGCGAGTTAGCTTAATAAGAGGTACAGTTTAAATGGCATAAGGTAAAGTCCCTTGAATCTTGATTCAATAAAATATAGATATATAAACACAACCACTATTCCTCTATAACGATGACACAGCCAAGTATTTAATTATCAGTTTCAACAGGCAGAATACAGAGTTTCGAGATGGGTCTTTTCAACTTCTGTCATCTCACCATTGGCGGCGGAGACGTCTGTGGTTCTGCGTCAAAGGTAGACAAAGCAATGGACGTCTTGCGGACAGACCACTCTGCTGTAAACGGCGTCGAATGGTACGCGCAGACACTGGATGATGCGTTACAGACTGCATGTGCTGTGCTATGGTTCGTGATGTGACTGAGCGATCCGTCACTGCCATGCGCACAATTTGCCTGTCATCACGTGAAGTGGTGCGCTGAGGTGGATGCGATCGAACACGCCGGTCCGTCGTACCCTCCTGCATACAACGATCACATATCCGCATTACAGTTGTTTGGTTTCGTCCAACACGACTACCGATTTTCCTGAAAGATAATCCACACTCTCGGTAGGCCACTATCCTTCCTCTGTCGAACTCGGATACTTGATCAAAAGATGATCGCTGTTTTCGACGAGGCATAATTGATCGTTTTTTTGAAAAAACCACAAGAAAAACACAATTGCCGAACTTGAAATCGTCGAAATCTCCAAGCCTTAAATAGCGTTTTGAAGTGGCGCCACAGGCGCGAGTGATGTGCGTCTGCGCTGAAATTCTAATCATTTGCATATCTCACCTCCGCTAATACATGTTGTAAATTTCATGTTATTTGCGTGTTTCCTTCAGGGTGTTGCATTTACAGTGGCCAGCAGTGTAGTTTGGGTGAAGCAATGGCGACACTGAGTGTATGTAAACAAATTGGAAGGAGATATTGGAGATAACCGGTTTCTGGACCGAAACCCTTCAGACAAGAAGTTTTTTTGTACGTCACAGTCCACTATTTGGAAAATGAAAAATTAGCTTCCTGCACCATTGGAGTCTTTGAAATGGACCAGAGAAATACTGGAGATTACATTTCTTCAAGAATCCTTCATATCCTGCAGTACTGGGGTTTGAAAAAAGAAAAACTAGATTCAGTGGTCACTGATGGAGGATCGAATATGGTTAAAGTCGTGGAAATTGCTTTTGGTAGAAAAAAACATGTAATAAGTTTTGCTCATTTCCTCGATTTGGTCACTTACCGTTCAATTGAAGCCGTACCAGAGCTCGTGTCACTAAATGTAAAGGTGAAGAAAGTGGTGACCTGGTTCAAACACAGTGTTCGGGCTTCATATGAATTGAGAGCAGAAAGTAATCTGAAACTCATGCAGAGTGTGGAAATACGGGCGAATTCTACATACGAAATGATCGAGCGTTTTCTAAGCCTCAGCTCGACACTCAACAACATCATCCACCGACACGCATCGGCACCAAGCATGACAACAGCTGCAGAGAACCAAGATTTTCAGGAAATCATCCCGATTCTTGAGCCTCTCCTAAATGCCACAAACAGTTATCAGGAGATAAATATGAATCAGTATCGCGATTCCAATAGCAACCATAGTAGAAAATAAAATTTCCAAGATGTCACCTACGTCTAATTTTGGCCTCAATCTGTAGGAAGGAATCTTGGAAGTGGCAAAAAACGGTTCATGGTTGAGAATATAATAGCACTGGCCGTAAGTACGTTATTGGACCCCCAATGGAAGACATTATACTGCAGGGACCCTGAGACTACTACCAAAGCAATTCGAGAACTGAAAGGAATTTTGAAAAGCGCCCATTCACCGAAAAGTGGACACAGTTCCGGTTCTGACAATGGAGAAGGATCTTAATCATCTTTCTTTGGTGAACACTCCAAAATGGTTCAGAAAACTTGGAAGCATCGGAGTTCTTTAGGTAGCTCAGATTTTTCTGATGAGCTTGCCTTCTATTTGCGATCCTCTGCAGAAGCTGACATCAACAAGTGTCCGCTTTCTTTTTGGAGTAAATCAATTGGATTGTATCCGGAACTATGAGGGGTTGCCAAGCGATATTTGGCTGCGACTTCATCATCAGTGCCATCTGAAAGAATTTTTTCTCAAGCCAGCAATATAATTAATTCAACCAGAAATCGTCTCACATTGAATAATCTTCTTTCCTCCACTCAGTGGCAGAAGAATTCTTTTTAAAAATTACTTTGTACAGTGATTTCCGCTTATAAGAATCACGTTTGTTATTACTGTTTTTGATTCTTATAAGCGGTTGATTCTTATACCCGAAATTTAGGTTTTTGGACAGGCACACACACACCTATATATACATATATTAGATAATTTACCATAAAATACTCTTTAATTTACATTAATTATATTTAATTAAAATTATTTTTTATAGTTTTAAAAATACAACTTAATTTTTAGACCTATAAGTAGATACACATGATTATAGTAAGAGAAGAAAAAAATACAATATTTGTTACAAGGTTCAACATACCTGCTTAACAGTTTTAACATTTCAACTACAGGAAGGGAGCAAGAAAAAGTTTTCTACGGTAGTTTGACGTAATGAATTTTTCAAGAGGCTGTTTCAATACTTTTTCAATGCTTATAGTCTCAGATGAAGATTCACCTTCTAGCTTACGTTCCTGGGTTTGATAACGTGCTGAATCTACTATTGTCACGTTTTCCTGAATGATAGTGGACACTTCGCCGAAGATTTATGTGTTTTAGGGTCCAGGAAGCCGCAACCAGGCTGTGGGAGGTGGGAAAAAAGAGTTCCTGTTTTTGTTTGGCAGTGGAGAAAAGTGAAATCGGACTCGGACGGGTAAAGATGCCCCTGGGTCAAGCTAATAGGACAGTGTTGTGGTAAAGAGTTTAAGGGGAAACTATTATGTTATGTCTAATAAAGAAAGGTGTGAATTTTACGACTATATTCCATCCCATCTTATCAATATTTCTTTTTAAAAAAAAGAAAGAACTTCGTGCTTTTTGAGGGTTTAAGTAGCTTTTTTTGAAAAATGAAAGGAAAGGGAAGAGTGTAAACTGATTCTTAAAACCGGTGGATTGATTCTTTAAAGAATCATAATTTTAACATAGAAATAATACATTTGTTTTTGTTTTCGCGATATTGATTCTTATAAACGGTTGATTCTTATAACCAGTGATCACTATAAGCGGTGGTTACTGTATATATTAGAAATTATTTGTATTAAAAGAAATAAATAATGTTTTTAAGTTTAATTCTTTTGCCTGATTTACTTATGTATCTTTTTTAAATTAAATTTTTTAGATAAGCTATTCACAATTTAAATCACTTCTGGGCTTTCATAAATTAAAATAATTAATGATAATATTTTAATTAAGTAATTTTTTATTTTATATTTGGATACAATAATTCACCTGTCTTCAACTCTATACTTCTAATAAATACCAAACTCAAGATATTTCAAAATATTTAGCCTTGTTTACTTGATTGATATGAAACTTTCTGAGAGGTTTTGTAGTGGAACTGACTTTCAAACACCTTAGTAAAATGGGATGATGTGGTATATAATTCTTACTGTATAAAAGTTATAGGCCAATTCCACCATCAATTTTTATTCTTACTGGAGTAATTTGCTCCATTTTGGCTCGTTTTCAGGAAGTCCTCAGAGAACTTTATTTAAAATGAAAAAAGTTTTATCCTTTAAATTTAAAAATCTCCAACTCAAAATAACATGAACGATCAGCTTCAAAAGATGTTTGTCTTAGGGAGTAAACATCTACACACGTAGTAAATATGATGAAAAAGACTTTTAAGATTAAACTATCAGGAAGAAAACTTCATTGTGGAATTGGCCTATTACAGTGGTTCCCAACCTTATTCAGCTGGCGACCCACCTTTCCTTATCGGAATACCTCCACGGTCCATGGTGGAGTAAAAAACCTTATTTGTATCATATCGCTTCCTTATGTATATATAATATACTATCAAATATTGCAAAAATAAATAAATAACTAACTAACTAAATAAATAATAAATAAATAAATAAATGAATATATATATATATATATATATATATATATATATATATATATATATATATGCTTTTTTGAAGATACAGATTGATTATTGATAAACAATTTGTGTTCTGATTTGAAAATGGTTGACAAAATATAAGCACTTTGTAGCAAAACAGTTATTTATTTAACAATAGATATACGTTTGCAATATATGCAACAAATGCTTTCATACTCACTAACAAGTGTTCCTAGGTGAAGATAAAAATTACTATTATAAAAGTACACAAAGACCATTTTAATAGTTTTAGGATCAAGTCACGACCCACCTGTAACCCTTCCGTGACCCACTAATGGGTCGCGACCCACCGGTTGGGAACCGCTGGCCTATAACTTTTATTTAACATTGTTGTTCCAGTCTGATCGTCTCCGGACCATAGGACAACTAAATTAACTGAGTTGCCTAGGCCAACGCCTTCAAACTCAGATTTTTCATGAAAATAACATCGAAGAGCTGGATCGTCTCCGGACTTTTCCTTCTTCGATTATATTAACTTTTTGTTTATTTTTAATCATAAACTGTACCCAATGTAATTCTACTGACAGCTGCTGTAGTGAATTGTAGCGCAAGATTTCTATAAATAGATCACTTCCTGTGTAGCGCGCATGCGCATTGATTTTCAGCACATCGGATTCCCGCGTTAAGTGAATTTTGTGACACTTCGAAAAGGTTCTTCTTACTATAAAGAGCACATTCTATATTCATTAAATGTTATTCTTAATACAGTTGGCTCTCTGTTTAACGACTTTCAAGGGACCGTGAAAAATCGTTCTTAAGTAGAGATCGTCCTTAAACAGAATTTGTGAAAAAATAACATTTCCCTCCACACTTTACAGGCTTAGGACTGCCAGTGTATTTCTTAATATATTGGCGTGTTTAAAAATGTTATTTTTATTATCATTATTATTTTATTCACAAGAAGTTATTTTAAATTACATTGAAAAAAAGTGTACAAACAATACAATAAATTCAATAAATTACATTTTAAAAAAGTCAAAAAGTGTTGATTGCTTCATTTTTCGCCTTGTTTCGTTATCCTCTTTTCCAGATTTTCTAAAATGTTAAATGTGTCATCTTCCATATTCGATGTAATATAGCGTCGGAGAACATCTAGAGCAGAAGTTGCATCTGTGTAAGACAATGGCAGTGTCTCGTTTTCCGTGTCTTCAACTTCACCTTCTTCGTCTGACACTGTGTTTTCGCTTACTGTATCTTCATAAATTTGTTATACATTTCTGTAATCTGTTGTTAAAACAGATTCATCACAATTGTAGAAATCTTGAATTGAAACATCTCCATTTCCAACAAGACTTCTTCATTCTTCAGGGGTAATGTCATCTTCGTTGATTTCTACATCCGTACTTTGCAGTTCCACTGCAAGTTCTTTCCGAATTCCAGCAACGCGAAAGCAGTTTTTTTATTGTGGATGAAGAAACTTCTTTCCGTGCTGATGTTATCCTGTGCTTTGCTTCCAAGATCGTAAATTTTCTAATTTTCATACTGTCAGTCAAAATGTTTATTAATTTCCTTAATTGAAGACTTTCTGTAGTATGCTTTCACACTGCGAATGATACCCAGGTCTAATGACTACAACTTGCTAGTGCAATTAATTGGTAAGAAATAAATAGTCAAATTTGTAAGTCCAGGGATATTTGTAGTATGTGCAGTGCAACGGTCGATTAAATGTAAATCTTTTCTCTTTTTTGATGTCCTTTTGCATCAAATTTCCTAATCCAGTCAATAAAAATTTGTAATGCCATCCACGCTTTATTGTTAATCCTATACTCACAAGGTTTCCTGGTGATATTCTTAAAACATCTTTGTTGCTTTGATTTGCCTATAATTAGTGGTGGAAATTTCTCAGATCTATCCGAATTAGTGCACAGTAAAACAGTCAATCGTGCCTCACTGTGTTTTCCACCAAAGCACTTTTCGCCCATATACTTTAAAGTTTTATTAAGCACCATATTGTAGAATAGGTCCGTATCATCTGCATTGACTATGTTCTCATCATATCCATCTAATATCCCCTTCAGCGCTATTTTCCATTCTTCCACTATTTTTTCATCTACGGAGCCACTTTCACCAGATATGCTTTTAAATTTCAAGCCCATATCTTTCTTTGAACTTTGCTAGCCAATCAGCCGAAACCTAAAATATTTGCATTCAAAACTTTTCTGCCAGGACAATAGCATTTTCTTTAATTATCACTCCGGAAATTGGAATGTTGGATGCTCTTGCTTCATGAAACTATTGCACGACTGCCTTTTTAAACTCTTCTGATCGGCCACATTGAATTTTCTGCCGTTTGGATTTAGATCCCAAACCAAATTTTTGTGCTGCTTCAAGAATTTTCTCTTTGCTTGCTAAAATGCCTTTGAGAGTAGACTCGGGTAGCTGAAATTGTCTTGCGAATTGGACTTTTGTTATTCCAACACTTTCTTCCCAGTTTTCAATAATTTTCATCTTTTCGTGTAGCGTAAGATACTTTCGCTTTGATACCATTTTGCTCTGCTCACCTTGTGTTCGTACTGGAATGAGCTCTTACACACAACCATGAATTCTCTAAACATGAACAACTGTCTCCCGGAAGGAGTGAGAGAGGGCTGCAATGGGACAGTTCGTAAGTCATATGACAACATATGGTAGGGACAATAGAGGGATTCAGCTCCCGCACTAAGAGCTCCATGAAAGAATATTAGATCTTCCGAGAAACAGTAATCCCCCCCCCCCGTTTTTCTCACTGCAGCAAGTCTATGATTGCAATATTCCAAACATGAAGGAAATTCCAGGTCTGTTATAAAAACCAAAACTTGTTTTCCTCCATAGAAGGTTCCCCTCCTTCAGATAAAATGTTGAAGAAAAAGTTTATCATGTAAAAAAAAATTCGTCGTTAAACAAAAACAACGTCGTCTTTAAATAGAAATTTTTTACGTCGGAGGGGCCGGGACTGGGAAATATCGTCTTTAAATAGAGATCGTCGTTAAGTAGAGCGTCGTTAAACAGAGAGCCAACTGTATTAATTCTGTTGACTTTCGTTTCTTCTGTCGTTTTGATTTTGAAACTTTTAACCACTGAACCACATGTTGACTACTTCCAATTGTATTATAGTTTTTTTTATCCATTTTTTCAACAGTTAAATATAGACCCTAATTGATTAATTTTACATTTTTTCTGTATAATTTTTTTGAATCTCATTTATTTTTTCCGTTTGGTTTTGAGATTTTTCAACACAAATTTTTATAAATTATACCTATTTCAAATAAATTCTTTTGAAAATGTGTAATCGATAATATCGAGACAACAATATCAATATTCCGATATTATCAGAAATCAAATATCGATATTATAATAACTAATATCTAAGGGTAAATATCGATATTTCGATAATATCGATGTCAATATCCCATCCCCAGCACGAATTGAATTCAGTTAGGGTCCTCCTCTGCACATTGACTGCCGGACGGTCCTTAAAATATGAAATAGTATGATTTTTTAAAAAATTGAATAACAATAGAATTGATGTTTGAGTAGTATTCTAAAGTATACAATGAGGAAAATAAAAATAATATAAATAAAACGAGGGAAAAATATAGCATCGAATTTTTGTTATGGATCATATCATTGTTAAAAACTACACTGCTGGCCACCCAAATTGCAACACCAAGAAAGACAAGAGATATCACAACAAAATTTATTTTGTAGATAACATGTTGACCAAGTATCAAATGATTAAATTTATAGGCTTCTGTGAAGTGTGGTTCCTGCCAAAATCAGTAGCCAGAGTAGCCGCCATTGTTGGAGATCACCACTGCCACACGCCTCGGCATTGATTCAAAGAGACTTTGGATGAGTTCTTGGGGTACAGCAGACCAAGCAGCTTCCACACGTTGCCAAAGTTGATCTGCTGTGGCAGCTGGGGATGGAATCTGGGTCAATCGTAGAGCAACCATGGACCACATGTTTTCTATCGGCGAAAGATCCGAAGAGCGAGGCGGCCAGGGAAGCAATTCAATCTGGCGATTGACGAAGAACCGTTGGACAATGCGTGCCACGTGTAGTCGCGCATTATCCTGTTGAAATATGGCTGTGGGCAAGCCCTGAAGGTAAGGAAGGACAACTGGCTCCAACACCTCGGAGATGTAGCGCTGGCTGTTTAAGTACCGGCAATGCGTACTAGAGGTGTGCGAGAGTGATATCCAATACCGCCCCATACCATAATACTCGGTGCAGGACCAGTGTGGCGGTGCATAACGCAGCTGTTCAGCATCCTCTCTTCACGGTGTCTCCAGACTCGAATGCGACCATCGTGGTGTTGCAGACAGAAGCGTGACTCGTCAGTAAAGACAATTTCATTCCATTCTGCCGTCCACATCCTTCTGTCATCGAACCATTGGCGGCAGAGACGTCTGTGGTTCTGCGTCAAAGGTAGACAAAGCAATGGACGTCTTGCGGACAGACCACTCTGCTGTAAACGGCGTCGAATGGTACGCGCAGACACTGGATGATGCGTTACAGACTGCATGTGCTGTGCTATGGTTCGTGATGTGACTGAGCGATCCGTCACTGCCATGCGAAGAATTTGCCTGTCATCACGTGAAGTGGTGCGCTGAGGTGGATGCGATCGAACACGCCGGTCCGTCGTGCCCTCCTGCATCCAACGATCACATATCCGCATTACAGTTGTTTGGTTTCGTCCAACACGACTACCGATTTCCCTGAAAGATAATCCACAATCTCGGTAGGCCACTATCCTTCCTCTGTCGAACTCGGATACTTGATCAAAAGATGATCGCTGTTTTCGACGAGGCATAATGGATCGTTTTTTTGAAAAAACCACAAGAAAAACACAATTGCCGAACTTGAAATCGTCGAAATCTCCAAGCCTTAAATAGCGCTTTGAAGTGGCGCCACAGGCGCGCGTGATGTGCGTCTGCGCTGAAATTCTAATCATTTGCATATCTCACCTCCGCTAATGCATGTTGTAAATTTCATGTTATTTGCATGTTTCCTTTAGGGTGTTGCATTTACAGTGGCCAGCAGTGTATGTTAAGGCGAAAGACATAATCGGAATATTCAGTTTCACAGTTTGAAAAAGAGGGAAAAAAAACAACTTTCTTAAAAGTTTTCTACAATTTTCCGATTTTAACTGAACTTCTATTAAGTTTTAATTTATTTCAAGTTAAGTTGGGGGGGGCACGTTCCCCCCGACGCTACGCCTATTAATCTAATCATATTTAGAAGGGGTGCGAATATTGCTGTGTATGTTTAGGACCGAGGCGCATATGGCCTTGGTCTGGAATACTTCCCGCTAGGTTGCATAAGCAACGACAACAAGAGCAACAAAATTATGTGTAGATATTAAAATTTTGCCAAGGAAAAAAATGATAACGAAGCGTTCATAAGAAAGGATTTTCTTTCCTAAATTTAGATGTGGCATTACAGCCGCCCACATGGTCTAGTGGTTAGTGTCGTGAGCTTCCACGCAGTAGGTTTGGGTTAAAATCCCGAATAAGGCTTGGTCGTTACCGTGTTGTCCCCTCCTAGGGAGCAATGCTGGCTCACCTAAATGGTGCTCCCACAATAAAGTAACCAGCAAGAGTTCGCGGTGAACAACAAACGGCGAATGTCTCACAACAAGAGCCTCCGCATGACGAGAAAAAAAAGATTTGGCATTATATCCAAATAAATTAAATAATATATACGTCGATATCAATTTAACCCGTTCATGACGCAACGATTCCACTCTTATCAGCGCAGCGTCGCTTCCACGCGAAGAACTCCGATCAACGTGGTGAGTCCAGCGTTGCGTATGCGTAATTTGAAAACGGAACGATTTGTTTGAATTTTCTAAATGCTAGGAGATGGCGCTAAATGGTAACGTTTTTCACAACGGTAGAGTTATATGGCGTTTGACTTCATTTACGAGCATCAGTTTCTGGTCTGTGATTCTGGATTTGACAGATTTATTGGTGTAAACAAACTGGGAATCACGGCTCTTTAAAAGTGCGCGTGTGAGTTAAAAGGACACCGCCGTTTTTGTTTATCGTTTTGCTTTTTTCGTTAGGAGAATATGGAGTGCATCCCGCTGACTATTGCAGGGTATGAGATTAAAATATTTTTGGGTGTGTTTTGTAGGAATTTTGGGATATTTGGGGGGGGGGGTTATATTCGTTTTCATTCCGTTAAGAGACTGAGGTACCTAACTGAGAGTGAAATATCTAAAATTATGAATGAAAGTGATTCTGAGATTAGTGAAGATAGTGATAGTGATATTAGTAATAACAGTGAATCAGAAGGTTCATTTTCCTCAGACACAGAGGAATATAATTCTGAAGAGGAGTTGCCATTAAATGCTCTGAACCTGCAGCTAGTTGGTCTTCTGAAATAAAATTACTTCCGAGGAGGGACTTTTCAGTGACAACTGGACCCTATTTAAACAATGTGTAAACAGAGAGTGAACTGGATATTTTTAATCTGTTTTTTGATAACAAAATTATAGATGTTATTGTGTATGAAACACAATCTTTTGGCAACCATGTATTTAAAATGACTGGTCAAAGTTTCAGCAGGCTTCCTCATCAATTTAGCAGTTACTGGTATCTCAGAAGATTTTCTCATCACTCATGAGTTCTATTTTAGAATTTGTAGCAATTTTCATATAATCTTAAGATAAACTATAGTCCCCAAATTCATGACATGAGTAAAAATGTTTAAAAATGGACCTTTTGTTTGCAAATATAAGTTAATCTCGAGGTAACTGGTTATGGTGCTAGTTCAAATAAAGTTTTTTGACAGGCTGTGACGAAAATTTGAGGATGTTGTCATCGAGGTCAAGGTGGATCCCCAATCACCCGATCTTCCTTCAACTGACAAGTAGGAGTTCCTGCGATCGAGATCGACCCAGCAGCAAAGACAAGCTATCTCATTTGAATAGTTGGTCGAAAGAGGATTTTCTATACAACGCGAAAAAATTACCACAACCCTTCTCTGGATGATGATGGCCGAGTGGCTTTACGGAGTTT
Organism: Dolomedes plantarius; assembly: GCA_907164885.2. Lineage (NCBI taxonomy): Eukaryota > Metazoa > Arthropoda > Arachnida > Araneae > Dolomedidae > Dolomedes > Dolomedes plantarius. Next base: position 60,136,981 of record OU015501.1, read on the forward strand.
TTCGCATATGGGGTAGTATTTGTCGGAACACCTGAGCATAGGGATTCAAGTCCAAAATTTACATCTCCATATGATTCATTTTATTCATACAAAGTAAATTTTAATGTCACTTTGTAATGAAAAACCGAAAATTCATCTAAATTTTCAAGATTTATTTATTTTACAGGGTTACGTTAGTTTGTATTCCACAGTTTGAAATTAGTATTTTACTGGTTAAGTAAAGCGTGGAAATGCGCGTGTGTTTGTGGGGGATTGTTTGTTCCCTTATTGACTATTGAGGCTGTACTCAAAAATATACTTGACATGATTTAGCCAGAAAGACGAAAACAATAACAGTTTTAAAATTTAATTAGATTAACAGTTTTTCTCAGTGATACTTAGAAAAGTACTGCTCTACCAAGATAAGCGAGAGGAGAGGGATTATATCGGGTGGCACTGGCATTGGCATGAGTAACTGATGAGGCACCTGGGAGCTTTAGCTCCATATACTCGATTTCAGTGGCTTACATGTGGCAAAATTAGCGTTCACAAAGTTAAAAATGGTGTTGAGAATAAGAAATTTTAAAAAAAGGAAAAGAAAATTAATATAAGCTATTAGAAAGAATATTAAGACTTTACAAAATTTTAACGCAAGAGCTTTACAAGAAAAAAACGACGTAAGGGAGGCAACCATATCGGGTAATTCACTCGAAAGAGGCCGAATATTCTGTAATAACTCTCGCTAGGATGAAGCAATCTGAACCAAAAAAAAATACGCAACATACTTTGAGGTATGTGTTGCATCACATGCGATGCTGGAAATGATCTCCGCTTTCTATCAGACACGTATCGACGTAGCGCTCCTTGTTCCTGAACAATACGTTCAGAAACATGCAAGGCAAGGATATCGAGGGGAATAGCTGCAATATCACGTTGGATGTTTTCCTTCAAATCTCCCACAGTGCGAGGCTTGCACCGATAGACAGATCCCAAAGGATGAAGATGGTGTCAGATAGGGCGACAGTGGTAGCCAAAGCCCCCTTGAAATTACCCTGTTGCCGAAAATTATGATGAAACTACCGAAATTACGATGAAAGACTGTTTCCACCATGCTCCTTGCCGATGTGTGACACGTTTCTATATCTTGCTGGAAATAACCTCCGATAACTCACGATGAGTTGATTCCCGAACTGTTAAAAAATGTCCAGGTACACACCGGCGTCAAGAAAATGGGGCCTATGATGCACAACCGACACATTGTGCACCTCACACCAACTTTTTGATCATGGAGCGGTGTTTTGCGAGTGGCAAAGGAATTTTTAGCGTCCCACATACGGGCGTTTTGCAAGTTAACATAACCTGACAAATGGAACCACGCCTCTTCCGAGAACACTATGATGTAATGTGCCACCTACAGAGGAGCCCATTGCACGTTATTTTGTTCAGATTGCTTCGTCCTAGCGAGCGTTATTACAGAATATTTGGGGCCTCTCCCGAGTGAATCCCCCTATATTAATTCTAGGCAAGCTATAAATTGAGTAAAATAAGCTTTGTCAGTAAATGTTATGTAGCCATATGCATTGTTGCTTTATACACTAGTTATCAAAAATTAAGGAAAAATCACAAAAAGAGGAATAACACGTTCAAAAATAGACCAATCTGTTTAAAATTTGAATATGTTGTTAAGTAAAAGGTGTTGAGCAATACTACATTATGCAAAATAGTGGCGCTGCAGTCGGAATACGTCATTTGCGAGGAGCATAAAAGTGCATGTCTGAGAGCAAGGCGACAATTCTCGCTGCGAGGCTGAGATTAGACATCTGGCATAGCCAAATTGTAACAATGACCTCCAGGCATCACTTAACCGAAGAACTGCGATGGCCAGCTATTGGGAGACTATAGGCAGCACAAAGTCAGACAGAAGTAGCCAGATAGCTAAATGTGAGTCCGTCTGTGGTTCATAGACTTTGGCACCAATTTCTAACCACGGATTCGGCATCCAGGAGGTTCAGCCAAGGACGGCCATACGCTACGACGAGTGCTGATGACCGATATTTGTCATTATGCGCACGAAGGAATAGCACCGTAACTCCGTCTGCAGATCCTCCCTCGCTGCAAGCGCTGGAAGGTTGTTATCAACGTCAAACGTGCGTAGAAGGCTTCCCGAAGGTGGTCCTTTTGCGAGGAGCCAAGCCATTTGTGTCCCGCTCACGTCACGCCATAGGCGGGAACGTTTGCAGTGGGCACGTCAACATGTCCACTGGACGCGTGATCAATGGAGGGCTGTCCTCTCTACGGATGAGTCCAGGTTTAGCCTCCAAAGCGATAGTAGTCGTATTTTGATTTGGACAGAACCTGGAACTCGTTTTCATCCATCACACATCCGTGAAAGAGATGCATACGGATCAGGCAGTGTCTATGTTTGGGGTGGTATCTCTTTGGGTGGACGCATAGACCTCCATGTCTTTCCCCGTGGAAATGTGAATGCTCACACCTATAGAGATGACATCCTTGATGCTTATGTGCGCCCTTATGTCGGGGAAATAGGTGATGCTTTCGTGCTACAGGATGATAACGCGAGGCCGCACAGGGCACACATCGTGGATGCTTATCTTGATCAGGAAACAATTCAGCGCATGGAGTGGCCAGCTCGATCACCGGACATGAATCTTATCGAGCGTGTTTGGAACGCTTTAGGATGACGTATAGCTGCTCTCAATCCTCCTCCTAGGACCCTAGCCACGCTTTCAACTGCTTTGCAAGAGCAATAGCTCTCACTTCCTACCGAACTCATAGACTGTATAACTGACAGCATCAGACATCGCTGTATGTATGTGCTGTATTGTTTCTCGGGGATCATACGCCATATTATAGGTACTTTTCCTATGCCAAACTGACACATCCGATTTGGTCATTGTATACATATGCTAGTTTCTATAACACCATAATTGTCTGGTGATTTCTTTTTATGCTATTTTATACCTACCTATGTGTTGTATAATGTGTATAAGTTTCATTGAATTCTACGCGTAACTTTTTGAGTAATCACTATTTTTGTGATTTTTCCTTAATTTTTGATAACCAGTGTAGTTAAAATGCGATTCGTGAGAATTTAAAATGTTTTCTAAACAATCTTAATCATCTGAAGCTATTGATTTTACTGCCTATATCAGCTCTACGCATGCCAACAAAATGAGTAAAATAGGCTTTGTCAGTAAATATTATGTTGTCATTTGCACTGTTGCTTTACAGTTATGAAATTCGTGAGAGTGTAAAATGGTTATCTAAACAATCTCAAACATCTGCAGCTGTTGGTATTATTGCCCGAGTTTGTGACTACTAGGCATTAAAAGAAACATTATTCTTCCCCTTCGCTTTAGTTATAATTAAATGCAAATTCTGACGTATATTAAAATGATTAATTTTTCATTGATTATACATATTTTTATATATATTCCGAATACTAATTAGAACATAAAATTTTTTTTTTTTAAACGTAAAATTCACCATCTCCAATTTAGATGCTGATGTTGTCTCCTTTTTCAGCTAAAATAACAACTATTCCTTCAACAACATCTGACTACAGCTATGACAAGATCCAGTTTAAATGTTGTAAAAAGGTGGTAATAGTGAATACATTTTTTTCTTGCAAACTAAATCACAAGTAAATTTCTCCAGGAATCAATAATTCTTGAAATTAATCCTCTTTCATTTATAAACAGGACACAAGAATTTACATCTCAATAAAACAAAATATTTCATGATTTTCTGTGAATAATTTGCATAAATTTTATCATATATCTATCATTTAATTAAAAATTCTGAATATTCTGTGCCACCACAGGCAGAGAGATGAATAAATGAGATGAAAAATAAATTGGAATCTACTATTAAAAATTCAAATGAGCAAGGGGAATTTTTGTTAATTTTAAGAAACTGTATTTTTTGTTTAGCATCCTCCATGTTTCATACAAGTAATAAATTGAAGGTTTCAATGGACTCATTGCAATTAGTTTTGATGAAGAATAATTTTTATTCTTTTACATATGATAAGTTTGTCAGTTAGCACCATTTTCCTGAAATAGTTAATGTCTGCTAAATTTTAAAATTTTACATGTATATATTTCAAGAAACGATTGTTGCATCCAACAATCAAACAGTTCACTTTACAGCTATTGTAAATCCAGCAAATAGCTATATATGTACAGATCGGTAAAGTAATGGAATGTTCTCACAATAGTTAGGTAGGCTGATAAAAATGTTTTTAAAAAGTTGCTGGGAATATTGACGATAAATTTTCTCGCAAATTTTATGTATAGTCTGTCTTGGAACAAGTATAAACCTGAACACATTTAGTCTACTGTACAGAATAGTGAAGTTCATTTAAATAAGCAACAAACCTACAACATCAATCATATGCCATGGTTAAATATACCTAACTGGCATGATTTTCTCTTATCATGCAGTAAACCCACTAGCACAGAAAAACCAATATGCTTCCTAGAAAGAAAATAAAGATTAATTACAAAAGGAATGAAGGGAAATGCTCAGCAAAGTGCTAATAAATATGTCATTATAGCTTATTGTTGGTTTCTTTAAAGTGCAAGTGTTCCACTCATAATAAATAATTTTTTTTAAGTCTTTTTTTTCTAGTTATTCCATAAAATTCACTCCCCTGCAGATCATAGCAGATAATTTTGGCACAAAATATTTGATTAGATATATAAGTTCACATATGAGAAATCAAACATGAGCAACATATATAAAAAAATGCTTAAGTTGAGACATTAAAGATTCTTCCTTTCTAGACTAATTTTCAAACTGAAGAGCCTATGACAGCTAATATATTAATACAAAATAATGATGAAATAATACTGATGAACATTATCCTTATATCTGTACATCAGAGGTAAACCATTATTAGTAAATTTTCTTCATTTTCAATATTTTTATTGTGACTCTTTTTGGTTGGAGTTTCTTTGAGGATAACTGTCCAATATGCAAAACAAAATGGTGCGTGAAATATAGACTGGTAAACTATCGCAAATGTAAGTCCTGATGAGAGGTAAACCATCACAAAGCTCCAATGAAAAATGGGAAAATTCACTTCTGATGGTTTACCTCCAACATACAGATATATTACAGAGTAAATAACTGTCAAGCATAAAATTTCTGGAATGGATGAAAAAAAATTTATAATGATTCACTCTTTAACTCTCTATTTTTAAGGTTTTCAAACTGAGGACACAAAACATATACGTACACCTAATCCTTTTTTTACACAATTTTGAAATAACTTGGCCAAAAAAAAAAAAAAAAATTATAATCCTGTTTTTACACGATAAAAAAAGGTCAATATTTTTGTCTTTTTATCATTCTGCATAAAGTATCCAACCTCAGTCATTGGTAGTTTTGCCTGAAAATGTGAAACTTATGAAGCTACTGTACAAATTTCATCAGACAAAAGCAATTCTGCACCAGCAGAACATAAAAGAAGGCAATTAATTTTAGAAAGCAAATCTGAATAATAAAGCATCTAATCGTATAAATTTTTTTCCTTGAACTTACGATTAAAAAAAATTTAAAATAAAGCTTTGATTAGTTTAAATTTCTAGAGACTGCATTTTTTTTTTGATTGTTAAGAATGATTTCCTTTATGTTTAATGTATACAATTTGCACACATATGTAAATAAATTTTATTTAATTTTTCATGTACTTTATAAACAAAAACAAGTTGTTGGATATATGCATCAGTTTACAGTATACCCCATCTTTTTTTTACATAACACAGTCTGGAATGAATCTTCCATTTAAAAAAAAAAAAAAGATTAGGTGTAATACCTATGTTTCTATGAAATATAAAAAATGAAAACATTAGCAAAGACATGTCTGTTAGCATACTGATAAAATAAGAGTTGAAAGGAGGATTATATTTTTGAAGTAAAATTTATATCTTAAGGATTGGATTTAAATTTGTATTTCTTTCACTTGAACGTAAGGAACAATAAAATTCATGGTGATACACTGTAAAAAAAAAATTGAGCTTTCTGATACTTTAAGGCTTTTTTAAGAGACCTAAATTTTTTTGTAAAAATGTCGTACCAGAGATACAGAAACATTGTACACCAGGGATGTCTAACAGGCCAAAAGCACAAACAAAACACGGATTAATATTTATGATTTAAGTTATCTTTAACTAAAATTATTAATTTTTGTTTTGGATTGAATATTTTTAAGATTTGCAAAATACTACTTAGTAAAATGAACAATATAAATATGAAGATCAGTTACCTACAATGATCAGTGTAAGGCCCATCAATAAAATTCCTAACTGTAAGAATATAAAATCGTTAAACTGAATACTTTAAAACTCTGAAGAAAACTCTTAGAATTAACTTTTAAAATAAAATTTTTACCAGGAAAAAAAAAAAGTGCTAGGAAAATTAGAATATAAAAATTTCAGGTTCTGTAAATAAAGAAAAATTGATAAATTTTCATGTAAAATTTTGTTTTTAGTTTGATTATGGATGAATATAAGCTTGTATACACTTAGTCGGAGACCTTGTAGAGTATTAAAAAAAAAAACATAAGACTTAAGTCATTTCTGCTGCATTATTTTCCTATCACATTACATTATATAGTGGCAATTCAATTTTTTAAAATGAAATAAATTGATTTCATACACATATGAAAACTTCAGATTGAAAACTAACAAAGTTGAACTTTATTAACATATAAATGACATTACACATCTTCATTTAATGGCAATAGGAGAATATTATGTTCCTCCTTTATACACATATAAATGATATTACACATCTTTACTTAATGACAACAGGAGAATATTACGTTCCTCCTTTATTAACATATTAATGATAATGGCAATAGGAGAATATTATGTTCCTCCTTTATAAACATATATAAATGATATTACACATCTTCACATAATGAAAACAGGAGAATATTATGTTCCTCCTTTATTAACATATAAATGATATTACGCGTCTTCACTTAATGGCAACAAGAGAAAATTATGTTCCTCCTTAAAAAATTCAATGAAAAGATTATCAAGATTATCATAGCATCTCGCCATCTGGTTGACAAATGCTTGTTTTAAATCAACTCTTGCCCCTTTATTTATACCTCTAGTTATAGCTCGTTGTTTGCTTGCTTGAAATGTAGGTGTTGATAAAATTTCCAAATTAACATTTCCTCCAGATGGTGTTGCAAGGTATGATATTTCTTCCAAAATATCAACATGAATAATGTAGTTGAAAAATTTTGGAAAACAAAAGGATTTTGCTTTCTTTATGGTTTCAATGCAACGCTGCAGCAACTGATACTCATTTTCTAAATTATATTGCATCAAAACAAGCATGTAACCTAATGCCATGTCTTTATACAGATCATCTATTTTCTCCTTACATTTATACAACTTCAGTAACATAGATATACAATACTGCAATATTTCACTATTATTATATCCCATAAAATATAAATACCTGGCAGGGCATTTACTAATAGATTTGACAGGATCTGAGGCATTCACAGGTGGCAAATTTATGATGACATCAAAGAGAATTTTTAGTGAACGGGCATAATCTCTTAAATGGTAATAGCAACTAGCAATCTGTAAAGCAGCTTTATTTTTATGAGTCATATCAACTGCATTACTCTGAATTCTTCCAAGATGCTCAATGGCTTCTCTATGCATTTTACCATATATAAGAGAGCTTAGAAAAAATTCTTGAAACACAGGCCACGTTTCTAGCTTAACAATTGCACATACACTATTAAATTCTTTCACTAAATGCTGATGACGATGCAATAATTCCCAGCATTCAACAGCAGTTACAAATGAAGGTGTCAACACATTAGCAGTTTCCATGCTTCCTGATTTACTGACTACTAAATATCCTCTATCAGTTCGCTTAAAATCATTTGGCATTGTTTTAGGGCAATCATCAGGATGAAATGAAACACCCTCCATCAAAACATAATTATATGGTCCTGTTACCATGTTTGAAAATATTTTAGGATGAATTAAACGTCCAAAATTATACAAGTAATAGAAAAAAGTGACAACAAGGCAAAAATAAGCTTCTTCAAATCCAGATGTCTCTTCACGCCTGTGTTTTTCACTGGTTAATGATGCTACCACCTTGTTTTTTCTCTTTAACAGTGACAGCAGTTGTTGCAAACTTAATTCACTAAAGTTGGAAACAAACATTTCAGGGTAATTCCACCTGAAACGAAGTGCAACTGCTTCAAAGAGTTTCAATAAAGGTTTCCAACCTTCATCTGGGTTGCTGTCAGATAGAGCAGTAACTTCCTTCCTTACAGCAAAGTCTTGCCCAGTTGGAGGAGTAAACATGCAACAAACATAAAATTCAATGGCTTTCTGAAGTAACTGAAACATAATTTTTAATTTATGGTCATACTGAGTTACTCTTAATATTAAAGGCAGTGCATCACAAACTAACATTTTTCGAAACAAATTGATAGGAATATGCATTCCAGGCTGGTCTTCAGCTGTAAGTAATGTGTCTACAATATTACTTCCATGCTGTAGAAACCTAGAATTGGGCATTCTTTTGAGAAACAGTAACATCAGTTCACAATGTTCTTCAATTGACTGAGCATTACGAGTAACAGCAAGCATGACATCATATTTAATTTCTTCCGGAAGCTGTTCAAATATTCTTTTCAAGAAATCATTACTGTCAGAACATAGTGCATCAGCTATGGCTCTCAACTCCTTTATGAGAGTTATTTCACTGGGAAACTTTTTGATTAAATCGCATAAACACATAGCACTTTCTGTTAAATTTTTTTCATCACACTCCATCTTGTAACACTGAAATAAAACAGGAAAACTTTGAGGGAAAACAGATTTTGAAAATATCATCCATGCTTTAGCAGCAGCTGCATCTGTTTTCAAATGGTTCAGGACTTGTGAAATCAAATAATCTTCATCAGGCATTAATTCACTTATGGCTGCCATGACAAAATCTGAAAAAAAAAGAAAAAGATGGAAGTTTTAAGAAAAGAAAAAAACATTTTTAAGATTACAATAAAAAAAATTTCAGAATAAAGGTGAGAAAAATATTTTTTAAAGTTAAAAAGCATATTTGAGGCTAAAAATTTATCACAAATTAACTTTTAGAAGTTTGCTTAACATTAACAGGAGTTAAAAGCAATACCAACACTTTAACAAAGTATATGAAAGTTGTATCACCTGTCTTTTCCCTTGACATCACATTTAAACATCAATTAAGTATGAGCATATCTTTTTATAAAAAATTCGCATATTTACATGCATTAGAATTCCTATGTTAAACACAAATTTAATTAATGTGATACAACTGCATGATTAAAATTTATGAGAAAAAAAAGTATATATATATGCATTTGTGTAAAATGGGAATTTTAAATAACAAGAATCTAACCAGATACGGTTTCTTAAACCAAAGTACATTCCTTTTATGTTTAATATTCATTAGCAGAGAAACACACAAATATATTTCACAAGTTAATATAGCAGATGATTTGAATTATTAGGCACAGGATAATAACACATACCAATGATCTACATACTGCATACAATGAGTATATTTACTGTTTCATAGAACACAACACAACACAACAACACTGCTTCACAGAGGAAATTAAAAGTGAAATTGGGGTGCATCAGTAAACAATATGATGACACAAGAGTATAATGGTATTTCATAACACAGCAGATACAAAACAGAAGTGCTAAACTTTAAGTCAGAATAGACTGGATAAATAACATGACTCTCCGATTTGGCCTTAATAAAAGCCTAATTTTTTAACTGGGTTAGATCCATTCACACATACATACATAATCTTTCATGTAAACAATCTCTTTTAATGAATTATTTTTCATCTACTTATGATAACTTTCAAAAACAGGAATTTAATTTTTAAACAGCTTATATCTGCATAAAAAGATCCCCCTGCATTTAATACTTTTTTATCTCATTACTACATCGCTAAAATTTATGTTAGAATTCATATATCTTATTTTCTACACATAATTACTATTTACTTTGTTTTTAACATCATTTAAATTATTTTCAAAATTCACAAAAATATTCTCTTGCCATTAGCATTAGAATACTAATATTAAGAACAATATAATTTAACAAAGCTGAATGTTAATATTAAAATTACAGCTATAGACATAGTAATTCATGGAACATCTACAGGGATATCAGATAAGACTGTAGTGTAAATTTTTAACACTAATACTTATAATAAAATCATGTGATAAATTATCATTGATTTCAGTAACTGTGAAGCTGTAGGACTTTTTTCTCCTAATGTAGAAGCACTTTTCATGAGACATTTGCCTTTTGTTATTAACCGCAAACTCTTGCTGGCTACTTTATTAGGGAGCACCATTCAGGTGAGAGAGCATTGCTTCCTACAGCTGCGTTTACATGGACAACAATAATACCTGAGATTTACCCGCTAACAGGGAAATCCTTTGAAGTCTGTTTATATGGGACAACATTTTCGCCCTGCTTTTACCCGCCTTACCAGATGTAAAGGCCATCACATGATTCGGCAGAAGTGATCATCATACAATCATTCCTTGTTTATTTTTAATTTAAATGCAGCACATGTCAGTCGCTGTTGATAATCATGGAACGTTTACGATTTTTTCTGTTGTTTTTAAAAATAAATTTAGAAAATAGATTGGAAAAAAGGAATATAACTAGAAGATTGATGCGGATATTAGATATAATTGTACGATCTGTGGCTTCATCGCTAAATTTATTTTTCCACAACAAAGAATGTGGGCAAAATTACGAAGCTCTGTTTGGTGGGAAGAAATTGTTTTAAATTCCTGGAGTAAAGAAGACTGGAAAGAAAATTTTCGAATTGATAGGTACATTTTTTTAAATTATAAGGTTAATTGTAAGATACTTATTGTTTTAAAAAATTCTTTTATAAAATCAAAATGTAATTTTGATTTCAATTTTATTTCAGTAATTTTTAGTGATGTATAAATAAAAAAATCATAAATATATATAAACAAATTTTTATCTATGAATTCTAAAACAATTAATTCATAAATAAATTTTAATGTTACGTTTAATTATTAATTATACTTATTAAATTTATTAATTTTACCAAAAAAACTTTAAATGAAAATGTTACATTTTCATTTCAGTGCTAAAAAGCTATGAAAAAATTAACATAATTAATGCAAATGAATCTCTTTTCATCAATAATAAGTTTTATACTGTTTGTAAAAAATTGAATAGCTTCAAAAAGTATCAACATATGATTTAGAGTAGTATTTTTCCGATAGAGTTAAATATTTTTTTAACATGTCTTGCCTAAGAATGTTATATATTGTTATAAAAGCATGAACAAAAGAATATAGTACACAGTAATAATTTTCAAATATATAATATGTGCAAACTTATAATAAACTGTTTTTAAAACTTAAATGTTTTGCCCTAAATTTATTATTATTTTTTAAAGGTCAACATTCTCGCTTTAACCCATTCCTTCTCGCTCCCGTCAAGATTACAGGGTGATGTTTTGCTCTCTATTTCTCGTGCCTGTGATATTCCCGGGCTGGAGTGTTCAAAAGTAACACACCAAAAAGATTAAAATCAATCCATTTCATTTACCCAGAAGAAATTTTATTTTTTATTTTACATACCAGACGGAAGTACCAGTCTATTTATAATGTAACTGGGGATGGTTTTGTTTTTATTTAAGCTAGATGTGGCAGATCAAGAAATAAATGAAATCCTCCGGAAAAAAATAGGCACTTTTCTACTGTTTTCTTGAAAATTATGCGATCGTTAAGGGGTTCCAGATCCCTCCATTGATCATTTGGCTGCATTTTCATGGATTCGCACATGTTCAAATCCGCCATGTTTGTTTACTACTAGCTTCCTGCTTCAACATGCATCATGGGTAAATTAGCGGGTTTTATCCTAGTTTGAAATTCCACCCTGCATTTTTCCCTATTGTAGGGGAGAGGAGTGAAAAAGCAAGAAACAACCCTGCTTTGACCTGGGTTTTTAGCACATGTAAACGGCACCTATGAGGGGACAACACGGCAACAACCAAGCCTTATTCAGGATTTGAACCTAAGCCACTGTGTGGAAGCTCATGAAGCTAACCACTACGTCATATGGGCAGCAAGCTGTAGGACTTGAGTGAAACATTTCTCCCAGTATGTGTGCATGATTTCTCTTTTTACCAATCCCTTCTCAATAGACATGGTTCAGACAAAAATGAACATTTACATACAAAAATTATGTATGTGTGTATGTGTGACTTATTCCACCCGCTCTAGCCGTAGGCTAGACCAGGTCCAAGAGACCAAAAGTTACTATGAAATCGTTAACAAGCAAAGGGTCTCTATAAATATCCTCCTTGGCAAGCCCCCTTGACTCACCTCTGTCCCATGCACTTTCCCTATAGGATCGAGGGGTTGCAGTAGAGTTATGCTGAAGAGGGGGGGGGGGGTAAAGGCACCCCCCTCTAAGTAATGGTTCAAAACATAAATGCAGGGTCTGGGTACCATTACAATATTTATCACTTCAAATTCATTTGTAAATATTAGTATCCACCATGTTATTTCTATACAGTGGCTAGGATTAATGATCAGATTGTTATAATACTGAGAAAACTGAAAGGAGATGCCACAGGAAATTAATTTGCAACCTGTATATTTCTAGAGGGGCTTTATGCTAGTGTTCACACCAGAAGTCCTTACTACTAACCCTCTTTAACCCTTCATCGGGCACGCCCGTGTATAAAGTGCAACATTTTCGTAATTTTGAATGGTTTGTTTTTACACATAAGGTTTGAATGTTCCAAGCAGTTTCTATTTATAGCTACACCCTTTCTAACGCAGGTCTGATTTTCTGACCCATGTATTCCTTTCTATTCATTTGTTAGTCATGATTTAACCGTGGTAAACCAGTGATTATACTGGATTACAATCCGACAAAAGCAGGAGTTGATGTAGTCGATCAAATATGCAGCTATAACACTGTATCCCGCATATTACAAAGATGGACAATCTCATTGTTTTTTTTAGGTTTCTGGACATAATAGGAATCCCTTCACAAGTTGTCCTTAGATCCAGCAAACCGGACAGTTTTGGAATAAGGCAATTCTATCTGCATTCTTTGGCCTTTAATTATAAATATATCTCAATATTATCAACAATTTATATCTTGTCATAAAACTCAGAATCATTATTTTTAATTTTAAAAGAAAAAATTTATTACAAAAGGAATAATCAAGGTTGAAAGAGATGTTGCACTTTGTGCCATGCGCACCTGCTGGTGTTCTAAAAATTGTCGCGCCTACTGAAGGGTTAAACGTAGAGCAAATAAAAAATTTGAAAATAAGTAATTTCTTAAATTTTGAAGAAAAGAACAATTTTTAAATGATATTTTAAAAACATACAATAATATATTTTGCTATGTGGTAGAACACTTATCTGCAGCAATGAATTTCAGACTGTTATATAGACATCAAAAGGCATCTGACTTATGAATGAAAAATTTTCCATTATAAATGAGATTTTTTCCAATTTTAAAGGTTCACTGAAATACTGAATGAGCTGAGCTCATTCAAAAACATATCCCTGTTTTTCAGAAGGCATATAATGTTAACATATTATTAGAAGTGTTTACTCGTAAAATTAAAGTTTTAATTACATAAACTGAGATTATGATGCTATCATACTTTCTGTTGTTTTTAATGTTTTATTTAGCATTCTTTTTGTATAACAGGAAATTATTTTTTAAATCATAAAAGAGTCAACATTGAATAATTGAAATAGATAACACATAATTTATTAGTTTAAAAAATTTGGTAACAAACAAAATATAAAAAAAATGAATGCTTTGTGTTGTTCATAAAAAAAATTACATATTTGAAACATTTATCATTGAAAAATTGATTAGACTACAAAAATTTGTATTATATTTTATTATCTATTGAAATCGGCATATCTATTTTAACCCATTAATGCCTATTGGTACGAAAACATACCAGCTTAAGCATAGTTATTTTTCTCTGCACTAAATGTGTCTAGTTGTCCAATATTGTTCATGTGCTTCAAGAATAGTTCATTGATAGCGGGAAAAATAGATTTTCCACAATTTGCTCTCAAGTTCAAGTTGTTATTTGACATTATGATCAGGTGAAAGCATCGTGAAACAAGATGCCTCTGACATCACATAGAAAATAGTGAGTTTAGAGTTTTGGATTTATCTCAAAATTATATATTGACTATTAATCACTGTTATAAAAGTGTATTTTATAAATTCATGCCACTCGAAAGTCATGTTTTGCTTTGTATTATAAAATATAAAAACTTATATATCGTTGGTACGAAACCGTACCAACCGGCTAATGTATAGTCAAGTTTGAATTAAAATCGGAAATCTTTCACGTTTGAATTAAAATCGAAAATCTCTCACGTTTGAATTAGAATTTTTTGAAATAATATTTTGACTTTAAATCATTGTTATAAAAGAGTATTTTATAAATTGTTGCCCCTTGAAAGTCATTCTTTTATGCTGTTGGTATAAAATTTTGAGTGTAGACGAGTCTATAATGTGATATTTCGGGCACCACGGACTAAAAATATTCATAAGAGGTAAGCCAATACGTTTTGGCTTCAAACTTTGGACTCTTTGTTCTTCTAATGGTCTTTTATTGCATGCTGAACCTTATTGTGGATCATCTACAAAATTATCAAAATCTGATTTAGGCCAATGTGCCGATGTTGTTCTTGGGTTACTAGACAAATGCGAGATCCCCCCTCGGACACATGTTGTCATGGACAACTGATTTTCTAGCATTCCCTTGCTGAACGAGCTATCGAAACGAGGCATAGCAGGAACCGGGACATTGAGAGAAAACAGGCTGAAAAATGCTTCTTTATCATCCAAAGAAATCTTGAAAAAGTCGGCAAGGGGGACATATGAATATATAGGCCATGAAGATATCAGTATCGTCAAATGGAATGATAATAAAGTTGTTACTGTTGCAAATAATAAAGTTTCTACAAAACCTATTGCATCTGCTACATGATGGAGTGCCGTAGAAAAAAAGAAAATTAATGTTTCCATGCTACAACAGCTAAAAATTTATAATAAGCATATGGATGGTGTCGACCTTGTTGATCAAGCTGTGGCAAATTATCGCGTAAGAATTCGTTCTAAAAAGTGGTGGTGGCTATTGTTTTCGTTTTTACTTATTGCCAGTGGTATAAATGGATGGAAATTGTATAAAATGAAAAATTATATTGGTGAAATCTCATTTCTTGAGTTCTTACGACAATGCGCACAGGAACTGTTAGGCACGTATAGAACATTGCCAAGAGGGCCAGGTAAGCCAATTTCTTTTAGACATAAAGCGGCCTCACAAATAAGATTTGACAAGAATAGTCACTGGTAAATCAGATCAGATCAAGAACATGCCCGTTGCAAGAACTGTTCCGGTAGAAGCAGCTACAAGTGCGAAAAGTGTAATGTGCCACTGCATCCTCAGTGCCATAAAAACTATCATGTTTGCACTAAATAGACTTTTTATTGTTTTATTCTGTCAGAAAATCATCTAACGTGCTTTTCATCTGATTGTGGCATTCCCGATTTTGTTATTATTTTCATTAATAAATAAATTTAATATTAGCTTTTATTCTCGATGTGTACTACACACGTACGCCGATTGGTACGAAAACGTACCAGTAAAAAAAACATAGTTAAAGTGCAACTAAAATATAATTTTAGTATAATACACGTTTATAGACTTAAAACATACAAATATGAGAGAAGTAACAAAAATGGTTAAAGAAAACGAAGTCGGCATTAATGGGTTAATATGTGGAAACATTTCATCAACTATGCTTCTAAGAAATATTATCATTCCAAATAAAACTTATTTAAATGGATGCTTCATTTCTAAGTTATTTTCTGTATTTTTGTTAAACACAATACATCCATTTAAGGCTGTAAAGTAAGGTGTTTTGTTAAACACAATACACCTTACTTTATGGCCTAGATATATTCCAGAAAAGTTGGCCGTAAAGTGAAAAGCCATATGACGAATCAATTATATTGATACAAACCCATACAAATTTAATTGTATCTGTTCCAATTTTTTAAAAATAATGTAGTTTTTAGTTCATAAAGCGGGGATACTCTATATTTGTGTGCATGGCCGCCATCTTGGATATTTCCGCCAGGGTTTGGCGCGTTTCACTTGGTGATAATTATTGCGTTCTGGTACTTCTGCTGATAACCCCTCCTAACCAATGAAATCGCGCTCATTGAACTGAATTTTGCTGCTCTTACTCAACCTTTAATTGACATCACTTCACCTAAAGTTAAATTTATTTGGTCTCCATATCTTCAAGAGTATTTTAATAACCTTCAGTCAATATTCTTTTCTAAACTCAACTACCTATGTGGGATCAGGATTTTTATTTAAACACGGATGCATCAAATATGGCTGTTTCTGGCATTTTGATGCAGAAGTTTGATGATACATTATTACCTATATCATATTTTAGTAAGTCACTTAAACAAGGTCAGAAAAATTATTCCCCCCTCAAAAAAGAACTGTTCGCACTTTACAAATCTATCATTGCATTTAAATATTATTTATACAATAGAAATTTTACTGTGTTAACTGATAGCAAACCTCTCATCAACTAATAAGCATACAAATTCTCCTAATGATATTGTAACTAGATGGTTACTCCAAATGAGTGAATATTCCATCATTTATGAACATATTCCTGGTAAAGTTAATGTTTTGGCAGATTATTTTTCCCGCCTCGCCTGTGACCCTTCTTCTCAAAATTTAGCGACTAATCCTGAAATTATTAATAGTGAGGATGTCCTCCCAATAACTTCTGTAATTGCTATAACTACTGACCATATTCAAAATTCTCCAGCTATTCCCATCACTAATGACCCTCCTGTTGATATTTCCATATCCACATTTTTGGCAGAACAGAGTAGGGATTCAAAATTTATCAAAACTATTAATTATCTAAATTAACACCATTCTACTAAGCCTTCAAAATTCACAGATTTTTATATTCATGATGCTTCTAAATTATTATGCTGGGATAAATCTAAAATTAATACTACTTTTCATATTATTGTTGTTCCCCATTCTTTAAAATATAAGGTTCTTAAAATTTGTCATGTCTCTCATTTGACACCCTTGCATGCCGTTTCAGAGTTTCCAAATATCTGTTAAATTATTATATACACACTAGACCCCCGATTCTATAAATTTCCATGGGAAATTGTATGTTTTCGCCTTCACAGTATATACAATAGTGACTACCAAAATAAAAAATTTTAATATGTGAGTAGCTTAAATTATTTGGTTGATTTGGAGGCTCCAGGGTCCCGAGGCTTGTGCCTCTACCACCTGTGCAGAAATCTGAAACTGATTGCAGATATATAAAAAGTTTGGTTGGAATGAAGAAAGATTGAAAAATCTTATGTTAGAAAGTATTTTGTAACGTTAAATAAAATTGAAATTTTGCATCCAATAAACATCAGGAAACATTCTTTTATGGTTTCTAGTTCAATTTTACTATTTAAAATTTCACAGAAAATTTCACTCTGATCTGTACGAATACCATGTGTAGCAAGCTTTGCATCGCTAATTTGGAAGGCATCAAACCCGGATCACGATTCTCCAGTGAGAACTAAAATGCCCCATTTAAATTTGATTACTATTGAGGTAAGATGAACAATTACGTATTGTACAAATCACTTACTTGCCACCTCTCAGGATTATCACACTTTTGCACCGCTTCTTGAAGTTCTATCATTTGGCATGCTTTATTTAATGGTGTGGACTCTATATAATGGTGTTGTTAATCTCCAACTTACCTAAACTTCACACTGAAATTTACGAATTTAATCTATTGCGAGGTGAGTGAAATGAGCATTCTTTCAGAGTCACGTAACAATGTTTACATCATTAAGTACAATAGGGTGGCGATTCCTATCACAAGACATTTTATCCGAAATTGACACTTTTGACGACTATGTCTTTCCTAGAATTGGAAAAAGACAGAAAAGTATGAAGCGAAATGGTAAAATTTTATCTTAATCCATAACCTATTGCTAAAATAAGCGAATAACATAACTAAACGGATTCTTTAAAGAGTTTGATACGTCTAACAACCAACATCGCTAAGGCTCTGTTACTAAGATTACACAGCAGTTTAAGAAAAGTTATTATTGACAGTCGAAATATCTAAAATAGACAGAAAAGAAGGAAAATATGTCTTAACCCAAAGTATTATTTTCTTTCACCTTAGTAAAATATTGTTTAACGTTTCCACGATCATTTCTGCAAAATGACCAAAAACAAATGTAGTAAAAACACGTATTTAGGTGTAAATATCTGAATAAAATCCAAAAACGAATTAAACTTACGAATAGTTCGTCAAAACAGCTTGAACTGGACCAAATAAATAGTTTTGTTGTTGCATGCACTCATACAGCAAAAAAAAAAAATAAGTTTGGGATATCAATGTGACGGCGTAATAGTCGGCATTATCTCTGCTGTTTCGTTAGCGACTAACTTTTCATTTGCGTAATACACTGAAAACTGCACATGCGTCACACTTTTCCGTAAAGTTGATTTAAATAATTAGGGACCAGACAATACAAGTAATTAAAAGTTCAGGAGAGAATGGCACAAGACCGTTTCTTGTTTGGTGGGTCAGCAGGGTTGTAGTTGGCAGGATTTTTGAATAAGGTCATTTGGTAAATTTTGATGAAAGTTAGGACCTGTTCACATAGGAGTCTGTTGCGTTACGTTAAGGAAAAGATGACGTTAATACGAAAATAAACCAATCATAGGCCTCCAAATGATTAGAAATAAAATTTTTAACGCCTATGATTGGTTTATTTTCGTCTCAACGTCATTTTTTCCTTAACGCAACGCAACACTACGGACTCCTATGTGAACAGGCCCTAAATTGCAAGAGTTTGGAGATAATTTTGAATAGTGGGGAGATTAATCTACCTATAAATTTAATGAGAATTAAAAAATTAATTTCAAAAATAAATTTCCCCCTGATTTCTCCCTGGTACTCCCATTTTTAGTTTTTCCAGTTTTTCTGAAATACTGTTTGGCAACATGTTTTTTAGGAGACATCTGGGCTGAGTTTGTTGATATTCTACTCCGTGTTGCAAGGAAAAGTGTATAGTGTGTTCCGTGTGCTTTAAGAATTTAGCTGACGATAGATGCCGAGCATGGTTATATATTGCGTTGATTGTAATTGATGTATACGTTATTTTATTAGCTACTTATTGCTGTCTATTTCTTGAGACTTAAATTTTTGCTTACATCCAGATTGAGAGCATCAAACCACCATGAGTTTGGAAAATTCATATCGTTCTCTTGTTAATGAATTTGAGAGAACCAAACGGGAGTTAGGTGACGCAGAAACTACAATCAGACGTATAACAGGACGGGATCCTGATGAAGTTTCGAACGGTGTTCCTGGATCGTGAGTATTTTTTTCTATACGTGTGAATTTTGATGAATTGTAACCACTTGGAAAGATTTGCACGTGTTTGTAAAATAAGACTTGTATTGTAATATGTATAGCCATTATTGAATTTTAAAAAAAAAAGTAATGAAACCAATTTTATTGCTGTGATCGTCATGAAAGCCTTTGATCGAAAATGGTGCAGCTTCTTTCTCTGATCTTAAACTATTTACTATGAGTATATCATATTATAAGTAATTAAAATTTTCTTCTGCTAGTCGGTAACACTTAAATACTGGTAGGTTACTGGTGATTCCGTTCACATTTTTCAGAAAACTGTTTAAACAGTTGAACTGAGTGAAATATAGTTGGCATGAAAAAAATAGGCATGAAAAATATAAGGCATGAAAAAAAAAATTTAAGTTGGCTGAAAAAACTTATGTTAATCATCACTTTCTGGAAAGAAAAATGTATATTTTAATGTATAAGCTGAGAAAACTTGGATGTTTCACAGTTTTTACTCTCTAGTACAACAGATAGTAATATTTTACATTTCATTATAAATTTATTTTAGCACAGACCCTGCTTGTTTGTTTTTGAATTAAGTAAACTGTTCAAGAAATGTGCTTCTGTTTGTTTCATGTTTTCTTCAAAGATCTTCCCTTTAACATAAATGCAATTATTGATTGCTGGGAATTACATTCTTTTTTCCACATTTTCTCAAAAATTTTTTAGCATGTTATGTAAAGAACTCACTCATATGTTAGGCCATTTAACATAGGTTTTATTCATTTGTTAAGCATACAAGGAATATTGTCAAGTTCAGGATGGGGTGGGGGGTACAACGGTCTATATAAAGAATTTATAAAGACCATTACACTATTCTTATGTACTTGTACTATTTATATTTGATTTATTATACTATTTATATTTGATTATACTATTTATATTCGATACTATAGTATTATATTTGATACTTATACTATTTATATTTTATTTATATTTGCAGTAAGTTTGTTTTCCAATTTATTACGTATACTGCATCTGTTCCATATTTTGTTTACATTTCGCACTTTAAGCCTAACATGTCTGCGGAAACCCCCTTTGCGACATAAACTTTTGGCGCTAACTTGTCGCCAGGGTGGGTACATCTTTAGATGCTCATAAATTCCTTCGGTGGACAAAATTTATAAAATGAATCCAGTAGCGCATTGCAGAAAAGTCCAGGCTATATGACACTACCAATTTTATTTGATTAGCAGCATTTATGTAGCTGTGAATAGTTGACAAAAATATATTTTAAATAAAAAATTCTGAGATTTTCACCTGTTGGAGGGGGGGGATGATTGATAACTTTGACGGGACCGCCCATCGCTGCGAGGGGTAATGCTCCCGACTTGCCACCCCACGAGTGAGGGGTCAGTTAACAAAAGTCAAAAACATTATCATTTGGGTTCTGAAAACCTGAACTTTAGAACACGGGACAAACAAACGAAAAAAGAATAAAAACTCTGGGATTAATTTGTGAAATTCTTGACAGAATATCAAATGGCTCCCTTCATATTGGCCTCGTTGTCATATCCAGTCATCTTTTATTTATTTTTTCTTCTCTTCTTTTCTTTTCTTTTTTTTCAAATAACTAAAATAAACTTCCTTTCAAGTTCATCCTTAATTATAACAAAATTTAAGAATGGATCAGTGGAGATTTTAAATGTAGACTTCAAGTGAATAAGCACTTTAAACAATTTAATTGAATGTTACGCGCATACCTATTCCGAATGTAAACATTATAAAAAGAAGTCAAACTACAAGTTTCTGTAGGGGGGAGTATGAGGTATAAAGGGTAAGGATTATGAAAGATTTTTTAAAAAATATGACATATCACCGTATATACAAAACAATTTTTCGGATCCAAATTAAAATTTTGCAAACTTCAAATCATTAAACTGACAAAGTAAAACAAAGAAACAAAACATAGCATTTGGGAATGATTTTTTAATGTGAATGAGCAATCTAAAAACACAATTTAATCAAATGTTACGTGCATACATATTCCAAATGTAAGCATAATAAATAAAAATCAAATTAAGATTCTCAAATTTCTCTATCATTAAAATAATATAACACATATAAACTAAAATTATCCACTGTAAAAGTACTAAAATTATTCATAATTTATTTAATTATAGTAGAAATAATTAAATTGAAAAAAATCTGTTAAGCTTTGTTTTTACAGACTTCAAATTTTTCTTGATTTTTTTAAAAATTTCTTTTGTTGTGCAGCCAAAATATAAGAAGGATTGTGTATTAGCACTGATCGCTGATATCGTGGATCTATGAGCTCTGGAAGCAAGCAAACGAAATAAAATAATTTAGCTTTTGTTGCTAAATAATTTTTTCCAAAAATCATCATCTTTTTCAATTTTTTCAACTTTTGTACCTTGTCCATTATTCTACAAAGCAGTCCACATTCAGGAATGAAATTTCGAGATTGCATTTTTTTACAAAAATATGTTTAACATCATTTGTGTTCCCCGGACATACGTCGAGGGGCATTTAAAAGTTGTTACGCAAACTTTTCAGAATTTCATGTGAAGATATTTGTGTTTGCCCTTTCCTGTATGTAACAGCACACGCAACTGCTCGTCTCATTTTAAGAATTTTAGTGCCAAGTTCTTTTCTTATATATCAAGGACCATACATTTTTTTTTCAAATGTGTAACAATATATTATGTTTTGCTATTTTAAATCTACAATATACAGGATGTCCGGCCTAAAAGTATCCAAAAGTTATGACTTATTTTTATGGAACCACCCATTAGAATTAAAAAAATATATATATTTAAATAGTAAGAAGATCTCACCAAGTTTTAATATCAATCAAAAATTTCGATCGTAGTATCAGATTTCAATGTGGGCACCTTTTGTACACGACAAACGTCTAAATGGTAATCCAGTTCTCCCCAAGTGTTTCTTAGCATATCCGGACTTATTACAAGAATTGCTTGAATGATATGCTTCTTCAGTTCATCCACAGCTTCGTGCTACAAAAGGTGCACACATAAAAATCTATGATACTATTATCAAAATCTATGACTGATCTTAAAATTTGGTGAGATGTTCTTTCTATTTAAATTTAAAAAAAAATTATAATAGGTAGTTCCGTAAAAATAAGTCATAACTTTTGGATACTTTTAACCCGGACACCCTGTATATAAAAGCCAAATACCATTCACTCACTGATCACTGTATTTCTCGAACCACAAATTCTAGGAAGCTGAAATTTTGTATAGCGGTTGCACTTCGGCTCTCACTAAAAATAAGATTTAAGAAATATTTTTTAAAAGAATCTAAACCTTTTAAGATGTGAAAAGGGACTTTTAAACCCTCAAAATAAAACACGGACTGACTGATCACTTTATCTCTAGAACCATAAGACCTAGGAAGTTATAAATTAATTATAGGATGAACACCTCTAAGAAATGACAACACTTTACTACTAAAGTTAAAGTTAATTTAAATTAAAGGAACCCGATTACATAATTGGCAGTAGTAATGTATTCCGTAGTGAAGCACGGGTATTTAGCTATAGGTATATATAGGAAAAAAAGAAAAAGGTAAGAAAATATATAAAGGACAGAGATAAAACTTTCTTTCAAGTTCATCTTAAAAGTATACGAAATATTAAGAACGAATCAATGGAGTTTTGAATGTACTATTGAAAAATTTCTTAAAGGCATTAAACACCGTTGTTCGAGGCCTAAACTATATCAATTAGTTTGAAACTAGTTGCTATTATATTTTATCATTATATGATGATAATTTCATATTTTTACTCTGCCTCATTTTGGTGCCTCTTTCAATGTCTTATCCATAGGATCCGCCATGTTTGGAGAAACTTACAACAAATTAATCTACCTTTTTATTATTCTAGAATTTCTACATTTGTGTCATGTGAAACTTTTCAATAATCATGCACAATTATTTATAGTACTTTTGTATAGTAGACAATTTTCTCAAGATATTGAACCTTTTTCTAAAATTTATGTACAAGAAGTCAGGGATTGTTTACTTTAAAGCACACAAAGACAACAACAAGAAGAATGGTTTCAAATATTCATGTGCCATCAAAATACATTTAAAAGATTATTCAAATGGCTCAGTTATATCTAAGAAATTAAGAATTCACGTATTGAAAATACTTTATTTATCAAGGACAAGATAAGATAGCAAGTCCATTAAAGGTACATTTTAGAAATTAGAAAAAGAAGTATAATTTAAGTGTTATTTCCGAAGTAGAGAGAACATAATGATTTTATATCATTTCAAATATAAGTATTTTAAAATCTATAACTTCAGATTTAATATATTAATATCATATCCTTTTTACGTTACTGAATGGAAGTGAATTTTTAAAAAAACTTATTAAATACGCATAAATTCAAGGAAAAAATGTAGTTCTTACAATGTTTTGATAAAATAATTCAAAATACGATGCAGTGGCTCTCAAATTTTCCAAAATACAGATACGTTTATCACATTAAAGTTCCGAATATTATTATACACAACAGATAAGCAGATTTTTTAGATAACAAATTACTAACTTCATTAGAAGGATAAAGTAAGATGTGGCAGTTTTCGACTTGTATTCGCTTGAATTTGAATAGGTTGAAATTTATGAAAGCTGAACATAAGATATCTAAAATTTTTATAACAGTCATGTTTTATATCACAGACACAGGATACTTATTAGCAGCAAATTACTGGTGATTTCGAAATGATTAGATCGAAATTACAATTAAAGAAATCTGCAATATCGCACATCGGGGCGACATTGCAGATATCTGTAATTTATCGGAATCCCATGAGCAATTCCTTGAAGATTCAAAGTTTTCTGAAATTATTTCTTTTAAACCAAATTTCATTTTCACCGGTAAATCCCAATTTTTCAGTATTAAAATCCTCAATTTACTATTGTCTGTAATGAACTCATATTAATAAATAATTTCAAAGTACAGTTTCAAACTTCCTCTGTAGATAAGGATAATTTATAACATTGTTTCAAGACACAAAATCAGAACTTTCTTTCAATGAAAGTTATATTTTGTATTTTTTGCTATGTTTAATTTCTTGTTGATTTTGTGAAAGTCGGTTTTAATTTTACTTTTATGCTTATGGCGGGACCGATCGTAGCCATGAGTCAACTCATAGCAAAATCCTTCAGCCTCGGACCTCGGACCTATATTTGAATTTTTGCCCGCTACAACCAGCTACAGAGACCAGTTTGCGGTTTTGCTTGGGGGTTTGTCCCCCCCCTATAGAGAGAGAGCCATTACAATTTCTCAAATAACAATCCTAAGGGTGGTGGACTTCTCAAACTGTCAACTGGACTCCTCCCACCACAAGAGTCCGCAAGAAGAGAAAAAGGGAAATACGATTTTTATTTTTAGTACATAGCAGCCTTAAGCAAGGGGGTCACATTTGGTGGTAGGAAAACGGCCTTAAAGTTTCCATAAACTAACTCGTCTTCTGAGGTATGAAAGGTAGCATTGTCAATTAAATGCAAAGCACATGTTGGTAACCCAGCTGTTTGACAAAATCTTGTAACTTCAAGATCATAGGGAACATCAAACCATTCCATAAGAAGTTGTGGGATCATCCAAGCTTTTTTTAGAGTTTCTCTAGGAGACAGGTAAAGAATTTTATTTAAGCTCTTAAATGCCCTTGGTTTTGCTAACTTACCAAGGTAGTTTATGATTTCCTGCGGCATTACTAGAGGATAAAACCGTTAATCTTTCTTTGATTATTTTAAAACCTGGTGCTTTTTTTCCCTTTAGCAAAACTTTTTCTTGGCAATGCCTTGAAGTTAAGACCCATCTCATCAGCATTATATATTTGCTACGGTGAATAGTTTGCTGCTGCAATCATGTCAGCAAATATATTTAAATATTTGCCTGTAGCAGCCCCATCAGATAACAGCCGTTCCCCAGTAATGGCTAACTGACGTATGCCTTGACGCTTCTTTAAACGATCAAGCCAGCCTGTGCGGGCAACGAAAGACTCGTCTCTGCTTATTACTTTATTTAATTGTAATGCTTTTTCTTTAATTAGGGGCCCACTAATTTGGGTACCCTTTTCTCTCTCTTGAGAAAACCAAACAAAACAGAGGGCTGTCAAGCTTGTCTAGTGGAGTGGTTTTCGCAGTTTGGTGGGATTTGGTACACTAACTTGTTGACACACAAAACTGTTCTATTTTTGAATGATTTTTCTTCAGTCAGTGATCGTAGAATTCCCCACTCCAAATCCAGCTGCCAATTTTGACACACTTTCACAATTGTCTAACCGTTTTAGAATTTCAAGTTTGTCTTTTAATGTTTTAGTGAGTTGTTTATGTTTCAAAGCCATTTCACTACATTCACAGAATAAAATAAGGACACAGTATAATAAACAACACATGTTTATGCTAATGCTAAACTGACACTAACAGTAACGACACTGTGGCTGTCCGTGAAAAAAAGCATATTAACTGAAACCCCCTACTCTACCCGACTACATCTCTCGAACTGTCAAGCACTGTGACCTATTGTTAGAACAACTTACACTCTACTGTACTGTACTAGGCAGTGTTCTACTCTCTTATCTCCCATTTTGTCCTGAGATTTGGTTATGTTTAAACAGACCTTATAAAATAAACTGTAATCACACGTAATATTTATGTAATCATACATTATTGTGTAATTTAAGTTTATTTTAAGAATGATTTCGCTTAATCTGAAAAATTTGTTAATCCAAAAAGGGTCTGGTCCCAATCATTTTGGATTATCAGGACTCCACTGTATTAAAATAGTTAGCTAGGGAAACAGGTTAATGACCTGTCACCATAAAAGAATTTTCAACCATGTTTATGCCAGTTAAGTTCCAGTGATAAGATTATTTGAGGTTATAATGTTAATCTGTGATCACCAAAACGTACTTAGTAGGACTTACATAGTATGTAGATGTGTAGTCCATAGCTATAGCATATATCAGTATGAATATTTCCTTCTCACCTTGATGAGATACACTGTACCAACCTGATCTTTGGTTAATCGATAAGCTTTCTTAATTTGTTCATTAAAAATTTTGTAGTTATCTATTTTCTACATTTTCCTTAATTTCAGGGGCAAATATAGAGGTCAAACTTCATTTCCACAATCTGCAGCTGGTAGAGCATCATACTCTGGGAGGAAAAGACCTGCTCCATATCCTGCTCGGTAAGTTTACTCGGTTAGATACTTTTTTTAATGTTATTCATGGGTATACCGTTTTATCCTAATCTCAGAAATTGTTTTAATCTTAGTTGCAAATAAATTTAATATTTAATATACAGAACATTTATGAATGTTCCAAACATGTTTTGTTGATGTGTTTTGAAATAATAATACTATCCCTTTTATGGGAAACTTAAATTAGTTTTTAAGTAGTGTATTAAAAATGAAGTATCTCTGTTAATAAAGGCAAGATACATTTTATGTTCTTATAGCAAAAGCAATTTTACAGTGGCATGTATAAGGACAATTGTCATGTATGAAATAATTGAAATAAAACGTTATTATTGCTTGATCATGACTATGTGGGTTGTGAAGGTACTTAAATTTGCTTATTGGTTGGAGTCCTGTCATCAGTGTCTGCTAAGTGAAAGAATGTCACTTAACAATGATGACATATATAAATAGTATAGGTATATGGCATCTATAAAGCCTTTCAAAGAACATAAGTTGTTTAGAGAGGAGTGTATAGATACAGGGAGAAGCCTACTCTAGGTACCAATCAAAATGTTGTAGTAGTTTAACAGATTGTACTCATGCTGTGTTGCCAAATGCAAAAGAAACTAAATATTATTATTACCTATCTCTGAAGATTATATTTTTATTATAGAAAAGATTTTATAGTCAAAATAGCAACAGTAAATTATAATTGGCATATAGCATAAATGAAGTAGTTGTGACTTTATCATATAACACCTTGTTTTTAAAAAAATAAATTTGAAACAAATTTTTGTGTTTCAATCTTAAAACTGAACAAAACATTTTCAAATTATTAAAATAAAAATTGCCAGCATATACATAATTTTTTGATCAAACAAAAGTATTCCATGTTAGTATTTTAAAAGGAATACTTTACAATAATACTTCTATACAATTCATTACACTGTAGAAACCGAGTTAAAATTTTCTTGTGCCTTTCTATATTTGCAATATTTATTTATATTAGGAAGTCTCCGTTAGCTAACATTTTGTATTAACTCTGTACATGAAGACTATGGCCATGAATGGACTCAGGTTATCTATGTTTCAGAATTTAATTTTGCTATCTATAAAATAGAAAACTGTAAATTTCATAACAGCAGTTGTCACCAAGTATACCAGAGAATCTTTACTTTATGCAGAAGTGCATTTTGAATTATTTGTTTCACTGCAATTTTGAAAACAAATCTATATGCGTTTTTATACATGAAATTTATTTCATTTCAGTCATGATATTTATCTGTGTTTTAGAGTCTCCTGATGCTAAATATGCTGAAGGACTATTTTACTTATATAACTGATGAATTTTTTCTTTTCTTCATTGAATTTAATAGTGAACAAAATTTATACAGTTTATATCCTTCAATGTTAGTAAATTTTATTGTTGACTGCTTAAAATTGACTTATTTTTATATTTCCATCCAGTCTAAACTGAACATGTTTGCATGCACTTGCAAGTAATAAAATATTGCTGAGATTTCCATTTTTATACACTAAGAAATAGATTTTACATTTTCGTTTTATTAGATATTAATTTGCTATGCAAGTCATCCAAGCTCAAAATATTAAAAATGACTTATTTGGCTATCGATATAATTTGAATTTTATATTACTGAGAATATCAGTATTTTATTCTTCTTTATACTGTAATTTTTTAAAATTTAATTTTAGAAAACCTTCAAACGAAAGAAACGAATCATCGTATGATGAAGAAAGTGCTGAAGATGAAGACTCACCTCACAAGAAAGTAAATCTTTTTTTGTTGCTCTTTCTTTCTGTTTAATATATTTTTATGAACTATGCATTCCTGAATACATTATTGAAGTCTGATAGTTTTTTTCTTGCATTTTTGATAACTTTACTATAGTTGAATACATATTTTAAAACCACCTGAGTTTCTTTCATAGATTGCAGAATATTAATTTATGATGATAAGTTGTTAGTGACTAGCTATTTATTTGGTCATTACTTATTTGGTTTGTTAGCATCATTTATACAAAATTTATGTATAAACTATTAACAATTAATTTAATATTTTGATTATAGTATTTCTATATCTAAATAATTTGAGGATTCAATTTTTAAGAACTGTGAGATAAGGGCAGAAATATTTAGTTAAGATTTAAATTCATTTAATTGCCAAAGGTTATTACAATATTTCTCATGTTGCCATAATGGCCTTGTGGTTAGAACACAAAAGTTGTTACAACTTACAGTGGGCCATGGACTTTGACTTTAGTTTTATCAAAAAAGTTTTATCAAAAGAGTTTTGTGCAGTTTTGTTGTAACTAATGAATTTTTTTAAATTAAATAATCAATTTTAACTTAAAGGTTATCTTATAGATCATAGATTTAAAGTTAGATTGAGGCACATTGTGAAAACCTCAATAAATTAAAATTTACTTTTAACTGCAATATCCAGGTTCAAAGGGAGTAGCTAGTATCGTAACAAAACTGTAATTAAACCTAAAAGAAAATGAATTACGAAATCAAAAAAATAACTAAAACTTACTCTTCTAAAAGGAATTAATGACAAAACACGAGCTTAGGGGTAATAATCACAAATTTTATTTAAACATTAATTTCTTGTTATTCATGACATATTCACAAAACTAGAACTTAACTTGTAATAACGTCAGAATTCCTTGATGACACATTATATATTCATAATAAATACAAAACATAATAAAAAAATAAAATAATTGGTGGCTGGTGAAAAACAAAAATAAAAATTACTTAAGGTAAACTTTAATAATAAAAAATCAAAATCAACTAAAAATCATATTACCAGATAACGACTGCAGTCTAAAAAAAATAAGAAAAGAAATTAGAAAGAAAGGCAATATAGTAAAGAGTAAAGATTTTGGGAAGTAGGGTAGGGCATGCCCCAAATTATGGGAGATATTTGGCTCTTAAACTCTTCATGACCTCCATCAGTTCATATTGGATCTCAGGCATCTTTTCTCGGCAACGGCATCTGGAAAGTCAGCCGTTTTTCTCTGACGGCGCTTCTCTGACTGATTTTCAACTTTTTTCTTGTTTTCCAACTCGGGAGCCAGCTCGCTTCCCGAATCCTTACGTGTCGAAAAAAATAGTTCTTCACTCTCCTTTTTGCATTGGTGAGTTTCGCCGAGCCTCTCCATGTATCGTTGTGCATCAAAGTTGTAAACAAAATGCTCCCCCTTTTCACAGAATTTTCGCCTTGGTGGTCTTTTAACTAGGGAGGCCTGAGATTTGCGAAAAACATTAAAATTCCGATGTTCTGGTGTCTTCGCTTCTTAATCCCTGAGATCATGGGAGAGTTCAAAGCAAAATGGTATAGTTGGACGTATTGAATTACCGAGATATAGAAAATACCAGGTTGAAAAAGAATGGAGGAGAAACTTTTTTAAGTATTTAATTTTCTATTATTTGGAACAAAGGTTCACCAGCCAATAAAAAAAATACCAGCCACTTATATCATAATATTAATAATTTATGTCATATAATACTATTAGAATTTCATATTTTTTTCACTAGATTTGGTTTTGTGAATATGTCATGAATAACAGAAAATTAATTTTTAAATAAAATTTGTGATTATTACCCTTAAGCTCGTGTTTTGTTATTAATTCCTTTTAGAAGAGTAAGTTTTAGTTATTTTTTTATTTCGTAATTTATTTTATTTTAGTTTTAATTACAGTTTCGTTACGATACTCGCTACTCCCTTTGAACCTGGAAATTGTGGTTAAAAGTAAATTTTAATTTATTGAGGTTTTCACAACGCGCCTCAATCTAACTTTAAATCTATAATCTATAAGATAACCTTTAAGTTAAAATTAATTATTTAATTTGAAAAAATTCATTATTTACAACAGTTTTACCTCTTGGCTTCTTATGTACCAATACAGGGTTTGAATTTTTTTTTTCTTTTTTGATATGTGTGCGCATATATATATATATATATATATATATATATATATATATATATAGAGAGAGAGAGAGAGAGAGAGAGAGAGATAGAGAGATCAGTAAAAGAGCAGGAGAGAGTTTTAAGGTTGATTTGAAATTGCATCAGATTATGTTACTTAATAATTATTCATTTGTTTATGAGGTACCATTTTGATAACTTTAATCTTGTTTACAATAAGTCTGTTCTCCATGATTTACTTTTCGAGGCAAGATTAAGTTTACCCAGCACTTTTATACTGTGGTGCAAAAGATCCTCTTAGAAAATTCAATAGTTTAATATTTTTCTGGTATTATTTAGCTCCTTAGCTGTGTAATATTTACTGACTTTCAGTATGCATACTTTTAAAAACAGCATTTTGCCGACTTTTGTCTCTTTTCATGAAACTAAGAGTGATGTGTTTATTTTAATTAAATAAGTCATTGGCTAATTTTGTTTATACATTAAAGGCATTATACCTCTATAAACCATTTTTTGATTCATTAAAAATTTTTTTTTTAAATGTATTACTCATGGGAAATAATTGTATAAAATAAGTGAATGCATCTAATAAAAGTGTGGCAATTGTCAAATGAATATGCATTTTATGAATGTTGCTTTACTTTTCTTTTACTTATATATATTTTTTACATTCAGCAAAATGGTTATATTGCTTTATCTATACACACTCGTCAAAAGTGAAATTGCAACACCGTGAAGAAATATGCGAAGCGATGGGAAAATGACAGGATTGGTAGATGTCAGAGACATATGCAAATGATTTAATGCACATGTACATCTGGTCACATGATACCCAGTTTCTGGCTATAAATGTCACTAGCTAGCTCGCTCAGTATATAATGCTATGAAGACAAATTGTTGTAACGGAACTTGAAGAAGGGTAGAAAATGCCTCGGAGACATCAGCAAGCTAAATACCAGCAGTTATTGTCTAAGGAACGAGAACGTATCCTAAAACTGCATGAGCTCGGTTTGTCGATACGTGCAATTGCCAGTCGTGTTGGACGGGACATCTGTACAATGCAGCGATGTGTGGCACAATGGATGCAGGACCATCTGTGCTCGCGGCAAAGAGGCAATGTATCATCCAGATACACGTCAGATTGCACTGATAGGAAAATTCGGTGAATGTTTCGTGGAGACCCGTTCACCACGGCAAGTCATATTCAAACCTACCTGCCATTATCAGACGGGGCATCTGTCTCTTGACAAACCATCCATAACACGTTAAATGAGGCAGGGATGTGCGTAAGGCAGCCAGCCACTGGGGTTCCTTTAACCACTTGACACAGGGCTTCCTGTCTGGCTTGGTGTCGACGTTATCGTCACTTGACGATCAAATGGCATCGGGTATTGTTTTCAGACAAATCCTGATTTTGTTTATGGAGGAATGACGGTTCTGGACACATGTGGCGTATTCTGGGACAGCGTTACCTGCCAGCCCATATCATCGAACGTCACACCGGGCTTCATGGTTTGGGATGGCGGATAACCCTTGTGCACATTACTGGCATTTTAACATTGCACCGGTCAGTAACACAAGTTGTTATGCCTGTGGTTCGGCACTTGTACATGCCTCCCCCCCTCCCCCGCATGTTATTCTAGTAGGGCAATGCCCGGCCTCATGTTGCATGTCACACTCTGAACAGCCTCAATGGAATTCACCTCCTTCTTTGGCTGGCAGCCTCACCCGATCTCTCTCCCATTGAGCATGTGTGGGCTGCCATCAGACTTGCAGTGCACAGGGCACCGCAGCCGCATACCCTAGAGGAACTGAGAGCTGCAGTGGACTCGGCTTGTCAAGGAATATCTCAGGAGACCATTAATAGCCTCATAGACAGTATGCTTCACCGTCTAGAGGCCTGCATAGCTGCCCCTGGTGGTTACATTAGATACTGAATAAACAGTTTAGTTTTACATATCTTTGCTTGTCTCTTTAGTCATCTGCATATGTGTCTTACCTCTACCGATCCTGTTATTTTCCCATCACTACGTGCATTCCTTCATGGTGTTACAATTTCACTTTTGACGAGTGTATATTGTGATTAAAGAATGTTAGATCATTTTCAACCGCATCAACAAATAATATTTTGTTTCATTAAAATATAGCCTGCTCTCCAATCAACAGTTGTTGCAAAAAGTCGGGAAGGGAGAAGTAGAAAGGCAACTATTGAAGAACAAAATGCTAATTCCAATATTAAAGAAAGGTGAGTCTCAATTATGCATGGTTATGCCCTCACCCCCGTTTCTTTTGAAGGTTTCTTTTAGGTGTATTGTGGTATGCACAGTTATTAATTATTGTTGATTAGTTTGTTGTTTTAGAGCTCAAATTATGTATGAATAAAGTGAGTGACTACAAAATTTACAAGGAAAAAATGTAATTATTTCTCTTTTATGGATTGATTTCAGCATAATGTGATGAATTCACATTTATCACATCATGCTTAAATTTATCCTTGGGTCATTTCACAACAAATTAGTTTTTTTCTCTAAAATTCTACCATAAATGTGTTAATTTTTAATGCTTCTCTTATTTTCTGTTTTGCTCATTGCAGATAAAAGCAAATATTTAAATATGTAAACTAAAATGAAAATGTGATTTTTTTTTTTGGAGAGGTATCAATCTTTTATTACACAAAGGCTAAAATCTGTATTCCAATCATAAGTACTTTTCATGTTATTGATAACTAAACACCTCTAGCCAAATGGAAATTTTTTATGTGGCTACAAATCAAGGTGACTTGTGTATGTGCTGACTATTGAGAACAAATTGAGTTGAATTCAGTGGACACAAGCTTTGGATATCGTTGGTTGAGCTCCCTGGTAATGGCTTTTACTGTAACTGTTATTCTGTCGAATGTAAAATCCTACTGATGATGACTTTAAAGTTCAATACATTTTAATATACCAATTATTAGATTGTTTACAGCAGGGGTGTCAAACTCAAAGGCTAACTTGGGCCAAACAAACAAGGTTTCACTTTAGGCGAGCTGCAAAAAAAACACACTATTAATAGAAACGTAGGTTTTTTACAGTATATTCAACATAAATATACACATTTTGTTTAATAATAGCAAAAAAAGAGTATAATTAAAAAAACACTTAGCGAATTCTTCCTATCTAATTATAATTCTGCGTCGGTTATTTCACTATATATTATTGTGTGCCAATATATTGGCCAGGCCACAAAAATGTTCATCGTGGGCTGCGAGCCTCAAGTTTGACACCCCTAGTTTACAGCATTTTATGTTCTTGCTTTTTGATATTTAGAATTCTCTAACCATTTCATACTGTTAACTTACAAGAACATGGTAGATTTTTGTAACACCCATTTCATGTTTACTTATAACAACATGGTCAATTTTTGTCACCCCTCTCTGTTTAATCTGATTGCACAAGATAATTCCCCCCGCCCCCTCAAAGTTAGTTTAGTTATAATCTTCCCTTGTTTTTTCATTCCTGTAGGCTTTGGGGCAGTATGTTTTTCCTTTTGAATACCTTTTCTCAGTGTGTTAATCCTTTAATATATGGAAGACAATCAATCAGGCTACTGGACTAAAACCAGTTGTTATAATTATTTTCTCACTTCATATATTTCATAATGAATTTATTTGAATAAGATAAAGTGTTTGCTAGTAAAATTTAGATCCAAATGCATGGCTGTTTAAAAAACATTTTATTGTGTAGCTATGCATTTGAGAATTTAATCTTGATTTTTTTTTTCAAAACTTACTGTGTTCAACATTTAAATTTATGTGATATTTTTTACTATAAATGAATTTTAATTTTGTTGACAAATTTTAATTTTATTTACATGAGATAAATATTCTTTTGACAGGAACAAAAGAATGTTATACAGTATTATTGGCACTATTGAAAGATTTCAACATGAAGAAATTAAAAGGCAGTATAAGGTAAATAATATGTATGGTGGTGACAGAATTAAAAAAGTTTGAATGATATTTTGGAATAAATGGCTCAGACAAAGATTTGTTATTTAGGGAAAAAATGTGACCTTTTTTTCTTACCGATTAAAGTATCTTTACTATGAAATTATGTGACTGCCAGGAAATTTTGGAATAGTCAGCATTTTGAATATTCCCTGGAACTGCAATTTAGCTTCCTGATCTTCATTTTTTGTTATTGGAATGAAGATATGGAAATAAAGGCCTTTGATTATAGTTATGTACTAAGAGCTTGAGTCTACCATATTAATGAGATGCATGTTAACTGAAGTATTTTAATAGTATACATCAAATTAAAAACTTTGCTCTGATGATTTCTGCTGTTTTCTTTGTTTTTATGTTAGATTATTAATCCAGATGATTGAATAAATGTTTGTGAGAAGTTTTAACATACTTTGGGAAATAAGAGTTATCTCTATATTTGATAAAATTTTGTTTTTTAGCTTTCATGAAAATATTTCATAAATTAAAATTCATAATTTTTCAACAGCTAAGTTATCTGTTAAACAGAAAAAAATGTGTTATGGTAAAGTCTTGAATTTCTTAATAGGAATGGACAGGTAACTTATTCATTTTGTTGCATTTGTTTATTCAGCTTGCTGATGATTTACGAACAGTAATCAAGTGTGTTTTAACTTATTTTAGTTTTATTCTTGAATCTATTATGTTATATATGGCATGAGTTTTGATCTTAGGGTTAGATATGCTTTGCACATTTTTTAAAAACATTTTTTATAATTTTTCTTTGCTATATTTATTGCATTTAGACTGTGAGTGCAAATGAATTGCTGCATAATTTGCTAAGTGTTGTTGCTTATTTTTTCCTGATAAGTATGAATTTTTTAATGAAAATCATATGCTATGAAAATAATTTGAAGTGTTTATTAGGGATCTATGCGAGCTGAAATAGAACAAAAAGTTGAAGCTGCTACTGAAGAAGAAAAGGAG
Source organism: Dolomedes plantarius (assembly GCA_907164885.2). Classification (NCBI taxonomy): domain Eukaryota; kingdom Metazoa; phylum Arthropoda; class Arachnida; order Araneae; family Dolomedidae; genus Dolomedes; species Dolomedes plantarius. The sequence goes on from OU015501.1 coordinate 60,172,660, forward strand.
AAGATTAGAAGAGAAAAAGAGCACTTATTTCACACCCGCCGAGAAAAGCAGACACAATTACGGTGCTTAGAAAAGAAAATAGAGCGGGCTGAATCTGTAAGTGTTTTAAATTTACATTTAAGTTAGAGCTGAATATTTTTAGTTAACTTTAGTGATGTATTATCTAGATTTCTTATCTTAAGTATATTTTTGAGTTCTGTACATGTTTTCACTACAAGTTAATGACCATACATTTGAAGCTGTCGACGAATTTAAATATCTTGTAAGTATAATTGCCAGGAAAAATGACATTAGCTCTGAAATTAATAACCGACTTGTAATGCCAAACAAGTGCTATTTTGGATTAAAAAGCCAACTTAAAAGCAGACTCATCCGACAAAAAACAAAAATCAATATTTACAAAACACTCCTATGACCTGTGATCTTGTATGGTAGTGAGTGCTGACCCCTCAATAAATCAGATGAAAATAGGTTAATGATTTTCGAGAGAAAAATACTTAGAAGAATCTTTGGAGCAGTTTATGAGGACAATAAGTGGCGTACCCTTTTCAACCATGAGATTTACAGAAAATATAAACAACCGGACATAGTTCATGTTATTAAAGCCAACCGCATCCGGTGGCTGGGACATATTTATCGATCTGAAGATGATAATCCGACAAAAAAGATAACGTTCACTAAACCAGACGGAGTTAGGAAAAGAGGTCGCCCTCTTACTCGATGGCTGGACAGCGTCGAAAAAGACCTAAAAACTGTTGGCACCACAAACTGGAGAGCCATGGCGTCTAAGAGACCAAGATGGCGGAAACTTCTTGGGACGGTCTTGGCCTGCCCTAGGCTGTACTACCGAAGAAGAAGAAGACATGTTTTCACACAAAAAATAAATACATTTTTCTCATAAGTACTATGAATATGAAGTTGTGTTTTGACAGATAATACAAATGTATTTAAGTTACATTTTTCCAAAATTTATGCATATGGCTGGGGCACAACTAGACACAATATTGAGTGTCAAGCCATCTGGAGCTAGAAAATAGATTATGCTTCCTTAATTTCCCTCCTTTATAAAATGAATTCTGATTTTTGAATAGATTTAAGATCTATTTATATAAGTAACATCCATGAGGTTTACATGGGGTGTCAAGTGTTTGTTCCATTTGCTTAAAATTAAAACCATATGTTTTGTGTATTGTCTTTTTTTTTGGTGTGTGTGCTGTAACTCAGGATTATTTTGTACATTAAACTTTAAATTAATTCTGTTGTATTCTCATCTAGATTCATGTGACTGCAATTTTTTCTCATTTTAAAAGAAATTTTAGCTTGATATAAGTTTTTAAAATCTAATTTAGATCAATCATTACCTGAAATCCAAGAATATAGTCTGAATTCAATATAACGTGTAATGCAGTTAAAGCTTGTTCATGTATTGACCAGATAAGACTGTTTCAGTTACATAAAATCTGTTTGAAATGTTACATCCTGGAATTACTGGATGTGTAGTTGCTAAGCTGTATCACTTTATCAAATATAAATAGTTGATTCTGATGAAGTTGAATTTCTAATGTAAATAAATTTTCATGACACTTTTATCTATTCAGAAAGTTTTGTACACAAAGATCATGCAGTGTACTTGTGCCACCGTTATATAGGACAGATAGAAATGAAACAATCTAAGTAAGGTTTTAAAAATGGTTGCTTCATATTTTCATACATTTTATAAAGGGGCAGTTTAATTAACTGCTAAAACAACTGAAACTCATGATTATATGTTAGCTGTACAGCATTCCTACTTTGATAACCCTATGAGATTGTTTCTTATGATAATAAAACCTATTGTTTTACCTTGATTCTTTACACAAAATGATTGATATTTGATACAATTGTGGGTATGAACATAATTTGAGCAATATATTAATAAAACATCAATATACAGTAATTGATCAATCTGGAAAAAATTATTTAGCATATAGAGAACTTTCCTTCTTTGTGAAAAGAAAGAAGTATAAACTAATTTATAAATAAAATTTTTTTAATTTACACATCACTTATCTGTTCACTTGCCTGTTCATTACATTTTCTTGTTGCTAAGTAAGAAAGAATTGACACAGTTAAAATTCATCTGAGAAATGTCTAAAAAGTCTTTAATAATTGAAAGATTTCAGAATGATATTGTAAGTTCTTGAAAAAATTTAATTTTCATCTACCTTGCATGCAAGGACTCTATGAATATTTAGTACTAAATTCATATTCATGGTATCTAGGCCTTTCTCATCTTCATTTACCCTTAAATGTGGGATAAGTAATGGAAAACAGTAACCTTACTATACTCTTTTATTAGTTTTCAGTAAAAATTACTTGTAGGCTTGTATTTGCTTGTGTGAAGTATCATAATTAGAAACCTATATCTACATCAAAGTGTCACCAAACTTATGCATGCTTTTTATCATCAGTTGTTGGCATGGGTGGGAAAAATTAATACTGATCTTTCCTGTTAACTAGATATGTTAGTAATCTGTTGCATAAAGGAAAAATATGAGAATTTGTGTATATAACCATAGATGAATTAGGATTTTGAGTAATTTGCTTGATAATGTATCCAAATGATTATATAACAATGAATATAAAATTATAAATATTTTTTCATGATATCATTGTATGAACAGAGCTGAAAAAATTAGCTTAATAATATCTAAAAGAATTGTATTAATTTTCCTGGATCTTTTGTAATATAATTAATAGCTTTGAATGGAAGAAGGTATATGTTAACTTTCTAAGTAGAGTTTTTTCAGTCTTCAAAATATGTAAAAAAAGTCCTTTAAAATGTTACAAATAAATGCAACCATTAAATAAAATTCTAGTTATCAGGATGACTGATTAATGCTAGTTATTTTTTTGTTATGTGTTCAAAAATTTACTGCATGTTTAATTTTTTCTTCATAGTGCTGACATTTTGTTAACTATGACTCTAGTGTGTATGAAATATGATTTTATTTCTCTGATAGTTTTAAAACTTATCAGAGAAAGTTTTAAAACTAACCATCAATTTTTACCATATTGTTTATTCCTTTACGGTTGTTATATTTTAAAGCATCCATTGAGGATTTTAAAGAAACTAAGAAACTTGTGTTTTGATTTATTTTTGAACTCTTAATATAATTCTTAAATTTTATTGTTTTACATAGCATGAAGTTTATGATGCAAACCATCGTCATATGCAGAATTTCATCATGACCAAATCAAAACCACCAATATTTTTTTTGCCTTCATCTCATACTCCAGCAACCAAGAAATGTTTGGAAGAATCAAGAAATGAATTACAAGGTTTTTAATATTTTTTGTACTCTCTTTCATTATTTTACTGTATCAGTAACTGTCATTTCTGTAACTATCATGAATAACTGCTTCTGATTTGTCAAACTTAAGCCCATGATCTAGAAAAAGTTTTACTGATCTAATGAAACATGGTTTGATGTGCTAGCAAGCTGCAGATTGACATATAGTCATATTACATATTGAATCTTCTCATAATGATAGATATGAAAGAGGATATAAAGCTAACTTAGCTAAAAAAAAACAGCAGAGTAAATGAGTATTCTTAAGTTTATTTTTTTCAGCTCTCCCCTCCCCAAAGAAATATGAAAAAATAAATATTAATAACCCCGCTTCTAGGATTTCTGGTTATAGTGCAACTTTAAATATTTTGAGGAGTGAAATCTGTTTTTTCAATTTATTCCACTGTAACTTTTCTACCTACCCTTATTTTATTACCAGCAGGATGCTTCTACATTAAAAGTGATGCTATATGAATTAATTTAAAAGTTTATATCATGTAGTCAGTCAGATAATTACTCTTAATTTATTTTTATTTAAACATTTACTAAGAAAATATTTTTTTGTCATGCTCTGACTAATGTTTAATATTCCATTCTTGGGGTTTTTTTTTTTTTTTTTTTTTTTACTAGAACATTGAACCATTTTTCTATATCTCATACCTAAAGTAAATTTTTTCACTTTTTCAAAAATTGTCAGTACTGCCAGTAATATCAACTCTGGCTCATATGATTTTGTAATATTTTGTTAAAAATTATATTTTGTCTCCTCATTTCAAACTAAGAATGTGTAAATCTGTAACTTTTTAGTCCATGTATTCCGTAAATCTCTTAATTTTTCTGGGATTGCAAATATTTTTTTTCTGTGAATTGGTCATCAAATATTGGATTTCCCCCCTTCCAAGGAAATTGATGGTATAATAATAGTGTAATAATGTGTTTTCTTTATTTCACTTTATCCTGTACATGAATGTATTTTTTAGTTTTCTCACTAATGCTTTCCAATTTTAGAGCTTGTAAAGGCACGAAGAAAGAATTTAGATAATGACCTTTCTGAAATTGAAGGATGGTATAAAAAAGAATCCCTACCCGGTGATAAGGAAAATAAATGCCCTAAAGAAGATGGGGAGTCTCAAGATGTACCAGAAACTGAATCTGAGTCATTAGTAGTTGAACAAGAAGATACAGGTCCTGATGATGAAGATTCAAATAATGAGAAAAATGTAGGATCTCTTACAGATCAGGACTTTGAACCCATTTATGACTAATTGGGTACATGATGTGTAGGAAAGTTGTACTACAAACTAGCCTGTGAAATATTCATCCTATTCATTTCATCAGTTTGACCATCATATCTTGTTTTCATCAACATTTCAAGAAAATGTTTTGTTAAGTTTGCCAAATTTCACATACATTTTTGTATGTAATTTTTGTAGTGAATTTTAATTATAATGATATGTTCCTTTGTATATCTCAGGAGTATCTCTTTATGTTTGAAACATTCTCTTGCATGTTTTCATTAGTGATCTATTTTTGTAAACATGTCGTTAGTGTTCTACAAAAAGAGTGAATAACTATGTAAATATATATACATATTCACCTTTTTTACAGAACACCAATGATGTATTATTATTTTTTACCATCTTGAATGAATTGAGATATGATGAGGATTCCCGCTGGGAAGAATCCTCTTTGTGAAGAATTTTCACAATATGGGCATTAACTTTACTGAGCCATCAGTATGGGTTTCAAGAGGCATATTTTTTTACAAAGCATGTATAATTTATGTGTGAACCCCACTATAAATAGCAGAGCTGTCTGAGTTTTACTAGTTTATCAAGTTTTATTCCAATTTAATGAAATAACATAGTCCATTTTAGAGAAATTATACTGAACTACTGTTATTTTATGAATTGTTTTGTAATGAAAGTTTTAATGGAGTATTTTCTGAATATACTAGTATAATCCACTTCTGGAGAGTTGATCCTTCACTGAGCAGTCACTCCAGGAAGGTTCTATTATTTTGAGGGGTAGAAAGTTAAAAAAAGTGCATCAACATAATATCATCTTATACCATTGGCCACAGTCTGTGTGGGTACAGTATTGTCACCAAGTATCCCACACTCTTTGCCAAAAATTAACCTTTTTCTTATTGGCTGAGACACACCTATTCCAAGGAAGCACTGTCAGTGTTTGAACAATAGAGGTCTTTTTCTGCTGAAGGGGTAGTGGTTTTTCCTGAAGAAAGGGCACTGTGTTGAAGAGAAAAATGGAGAAGAATGTGCATCTGCTGCTTATGATCAAAGGGAAATTTTCAACTATGTGCAACTTGCAATATTATTTGTGGTGACTTGCCTCTATGATCTAAAATGTTTCAATGTTGAGTTCTTATATTTATTTTTTTAAGCTTTAAATTCATGACTACACATAACACCGCTGTAGTTTTTTTTAAACTTTGGAAAAATATGGCATGTGAAAAGCATGTTGTGTGAAAATAACAAAATGCATAAAGCATGCCAAAGAGGCAGAGTAAAGTCACAGGATATTAAATGTCAATTAAAGATATTGGGAAATGCGAAGTTAGGTAATAGCATCGTACAGCATCAGAAAGCCACAGTCGTGCTTGACAGTGACATCCAAGCAATCAGGATGGTATGCTTCATAAGATGTTTGCCCACTGTTTACTCTACCAGTCATAGAAAATAATATGAAACTAAATTCATCTGTCCAGGACAAGTTGCTAATTATTTGAACTCCAGATTTTATGTTTATATGTGAAGATATTTGCAAGAGTATGACAGTGAAATTTAAAGCTCACATTTTAATGATGAAATTTTTCCTCATTCAAAATGTGGAAAATGTGAAATTTTTTTAATATGTTGAGAGAGAGAAAGAAATAAGTTAAGGTGCGTGGGATTTTTTGGTAGAGGTGATTAGAGTTGACATCATAATATTTAAAGGGAAAGTTCTATTCATACTGTATTTGAAGGGGGGATAAGGGAAAAATAACATGTATTTTACCTTTTTTCTATCAGCTTTTAATTAAGGATTGATACTAAAACTGCCTTTCATATTCTTGGCTGTACTCTTATTGTGAGTACTGTATATAAATGTTAATATTACTTATTAGATTGCTTATTCACTTTCACCATACTTAATAGGAGTGATAATAATCAACAGTTTATTATACATTCATTGCAGTGAATCTGTAATTGAATTTTACTACTTACTGAGTAAAAACTATTTATTTGTGCTCTTATGAATTGCCAAAATCCTATTTTTACCGAGAATTGTGAATACTCAAAATCCCTAAAGAAGGATAAGTACTTCACATGGTTTGGGCTATCAATATCAATCAAAGTATTATTGGTCTCTGGTGCCAAATGATCTTGCTGCTGAGAAGGATGTTGGATAAATTATACTACTTTTCATGGCTACCCTTCTAGGAGGTGTTCACTATCCATGCCATGTTATTGAGGATAGACTTTTGCATAAAGCAACCTGAAAGATTGTCTTAAGGATCAACTCCCTAGTGTTGAACTAAATTTAAACATAAAATGACTAAGCTCAAAAACATATTTGCTGTATTGCAATTTTAATGGTCAAGTGTTGCTGCTTATGATAAATCGTATTGAGGGTCAAGTCTCAGTAAAGTTCTGCTTTTGTTTTATATATTGATTGCATATTGGATATATACATAGGCTGACTAAATTTTCTTCTTGAATGCTGAATGGACCAGTCAACTGCTAAGTGCAAAAATTTATAACCTGTTCTTAAAGAAACAACTGAAGGAGCAATCTGAACCAAGAGAAATTAATTTTATGCACAATTTGATTTAAAGGAGATTGACATAAGTAATTTTTGGAAACCCCTTATCTGTTTTAAGAGATATACTTGATCAATGCAGACTTTAACTCTTTTATATATCAAGTTCTAATTGCTTATCATGTCTTTCACCATTTGCAATTAACAGCACAGAGAAACATGTCACTTCCCTTAAAAAAAAATGAATGGATATCATTTTTTACAAATATTGTATAAAAATTATAGTTTCTCTTTGAATCCATTTTAAAAATACTAGCACAACTTGAAAATTAATTAACATGTAATCACTGAATCATGTAAATAATACATCAACAATACTCCTGCATATTTATTTTATTTTATTATGTAGTGCTGCCAAATGTTCTGAATAATAATTTGTGCTTGACAAAAAAAAAAAAAAAAAAAAAAATTTGTGCTTGACAAAAAAAAAAGTTTATTTAGTTTTATATAATTTGTTTTATAAAGAGTGGAAGATAAGCTTCAAATAATTCAAACAAATTTTTAATACTTAATTTTAGTTTTGTTAATGAAACCCAGATGGGCTATAGGAGAAAAATTCTAAGTTAATCTAGAATCAGTAAAAAAAAAATGGGTTAAAGTAAATTATTTCTTGAACCAGAAAAGCAAGGTGCATTTAGCTCTCTAAAAATCCTAAGTAGGGTGCGCACATTTCTAAAAAAGCTTAGGAGAAACACCAGGGTCACCCTATGTATATAACAGGCCTAATTTCTTAGGCTCCATATTGTAAAATATCCATAAAGACTGTAACATATTTGTGCTTTACTATGCATTTTTATGTGAAATCTACTGTTTAAGATATTACCATGATTCTAAGCTAATGTCTTTGTAAATAGGAATTTTGATGAAGTTTGAGCATGTAAATGAATTTCTTTTCTTTTAATGGTTTTATTTAAAAATTGTAAAAAACATCAACTGGTTGTGAAGAAAATTTTTCTCTATTTTTTCTGTTCTCCAATGAATGTTATGTTAACATAAATGTTCATTATATTTGTATTTTCACATGGTGGAAAAAATCTGCATTGTTGAAAAAAAGGTTCAATATTTTATGTAGTTGACATCAAAAAGAAAGGGTGTTAATGGGAGGAATGGCAGTTACATTAAGATCTCTCATTGCCAAGGCAACATAACTAAATAATGTGCTGATCTTCTGACTGGAAGATCTGAGGTTTCATATCTAATCCTGGTAATTACAATCAGATTTGAGTATTGCAAAGAAAACAATAAATTTAAGCAGACATTAAACTATTCATAATGGGAAAAGAATCTGCATTGTTCAAAAAATTATGAGAGAAACATTTTGTGGGTGATCTCAAAAAGTGGGAAAATCTATGGAATGGCCTTTAAATTAAAACCTCACTTTGCTAAGGTAGATGGATAATGTGCTGATCTTGTAACTGGATGATCTGTGGTTGAAGATTTGACCCAGCACTTGCAATCAGATTTGAACATTACAAAGGAAGGTAATGGACTATTAAACAAAAACAAAAATAATCATAGAAAAATAATCAAACAAAAAACAAATACATAAACAAAATCAAATCAATCAACAAATCAAATCAATAAACAAAAATATTCATAGAAAAAAAACTATATTGTTAAAAAAAATCTTGAGAACAACATTGTGTGGTTAGATCTAAAGAAAAAAGGAGGGGTAGAAAATTTAAGAAATGGCATTCAAATTAAGACTTTCTCACATTGTTAGGCTGCGATCAGCACAAAACTGTGTACTGCACTAATTTACAGATCAATAACATCTACTTCCCACATCTTTGCTAATTGATTTGTTTTTAAATAAATGTAATAAATTAAAATGTTATTTAAGTTTTTCAAAAGTTAAGGTGTTAATGGGAGGTGTATATATATATATATATATATATATATATATTATATATATATTATATATATATTATAAAAGCTTGAATATTCACTGCCAGAACATTTTATGCAAGGTGAAGCTTCTGTATCTTTTACATGAGTTTCTGTTGTTGAAACCTATCTGTAAAATAATTCTAATATGATTGAAAGGTCTAGAAGGATTGCAGGAAGAGTTTGTGAAAAATTTATAATTTAAATTTTGCAGTATATTAGTAATTTCTGTAAACAAGAATAATTTATCCTAATTTTTGTTACATTTAAGATTTTTATATAAAAATTTTAAGCTTATTAGTTTTAAAAATTTTGAAACTTAAAATTGTGGTAAGACTAGGGCTTTTGTCATATATTATTATTATTTATGTTATTTAGCTTTGAAAGGTATTTTTTCTATTTTTAGTGAGTTTTTGGTAGTAATCCAGATAAGTTTTTTTTTAAAAAAGATAATTTTTTTTTAAAATTAGACAATAAAATTTGAAATTGTGAGGCTTTGCAATGAAGTCTCTAAATAGTTTTGATAGCTCTTTATTTTTCAGTTTAACTGATGACTAACACTAGAACTTCCAAGCCAACTGAACAGACTGGTTTTAACATTAGTAGAAATGAGTTTTTCCTAACAAGCAGTAGTCCTGGTCTTATTAAAATGTACAAGCTATCCTAGGTATAATTCTTAGTACCTATGCCATGAAAGTTTAATTTTCAAACTGTGATAATTGCTCAAGGGGGATTTTAGTAATTCCTCTTTTAAACCCTTATCTGCGATTTTATACTTAATTTCTTTAAAGTCTAGAAAGTTTATTTGAATTATTCAAATATAAGTTGGTTAGTTGTGGTAGATGAGGGCTAATTAGGCTAAGACCTACAATCAAATATAGAAGATTATGGATAATTTCTTAACTGTTGTGATCAGCTTTCATGCTCAAAATAATGGATTCAACCAACAAATAACTGTGATTGCAATTATTTATTTTTTTAACAACTTCAGTATTTTCAGTATAGTAGATATAAAATGAAATATGGACTTGAAATTTAAATTTCAATGCAACTGAGCACTTTTCTAATATAAATCTGAACAAAAAAGTTATTTGCAAGTATTATTTTGTTTTTAAGTGTGAAATTTCAAAATTAAAAAAAAAAAATCAAATTTTGTTTTAAAAGAGAAATACAAGTTTTCAATAATTTTTTCATTTTTTCTTTATACTGATCTAACTGAACTCATGTACTTTGAGTAATTATTGATAATCATATAGTTTTTTAATTCTTTATCAACATTGCTTTGTTGGTTGAAAGTGCTCATTAGGAGTTCCAGTGAGAATGAAATACTCTTAAAGAATCTATTTCTAGACAGTATGTAAAAAAAAGCACTATTCCAGTGCACCAGGAAATGTATCTCCCTAGCCTTATAAACTTCCGCTTCAACTCATTTTTGTAAATACTGTAGAATCTAATAACATTCACCTAAGAAAATCTATAATTTTCTACCTTGTACATAGCAAGATTATGGATGTTTTTACATATTAGAAATGCATTTTGATGCCACCTTGAAATTTGGAAGTTATGTAATTTATTTTAAATTATATCTTTGTTTTTTATGCATTTTTGACAAATGCACAGAATGAATTATGGTTGATAGTTTTATACATAATATATGTTGTTGTATCAATTTTGTCTTGTTAGTTCTGAACTCGTTTTCCCTCATGCTAAATGAATTTTCATGATCAGATGATGTTTTATTATATTATTTTTAGTATACTTATGTACCATTTTGAAACCTTATTTATTTGTATTAAAACAAATTTTTGTGATGTAAAATAACTTCTGTTTAATGAATTTTTTTTATTATGATGTTTCTAATGCAACAGTGGGACTATTAAATAGAGATTCTCTTCTATATATGTTATTGACCCTCTTTTTTTTTTCAACTGGTATAAAAGGATGAATTCTACTGGTGAAGAATTATCACACTGTTGGTATTTATTTTAATGAATCATCTGTATAAATTTCTGGTTTTAACGTAGTTATATATTTCTCTGGTAAACTTAGTTATATATTTCCCAGCTTATGAATTTGTTTTATGAATTGTTTGTTTATGCATTAATTTTGCTTTATTTTACTACTAGGAAATTTTTTCTGCAATTTAGGCATTAATGAATTGGGTATTGTTTAGGATTTTGATTTTTAAAGGTGTTCTATAAATGTTTTTCTTTCATATATAACTGTTACTTGTAAAATCTTTTATGAATTCTGGTACATTTGATGAAGATGTAGAGATAAAGCTGAACATCCACACACAAAAAAATAAATAATAAGGAATATTTTTTTCAAAAAAATAAATAATAAATAATAAGGAATATTTTTCTGTTTCATTATTTTTGGTGAATTCATATTGTGTTAGTCTTTTTAAGTATTTTAAAGAATTTTCTGTATTACAGCCTGTACTTTTTCCATATTAGATATATGCTATTTTCCACATGCAATATTGAAAACATAAATAATAAAATTGACAAGAATATCATTAAATTGATCATTTTTTCTTTGAAACCTTTTTCCATTATATTTTTATGTCGATATCAGACATATGCAGGTAAATCGTAAGAACTGTGCAAGTATTCTCATATTAAGCCTAGCAGAATTATTAGGAGGGGAAAGGGATCACATATTTTCTTTCTAAAACTTTACAAATTTTAAGTTAATACATTTTAAACAAGTTTTTATTGATATTACTGACATGACAAAAGTATTGCATTTAAAAAATACTGTAAAATTTCATATCAGAATGACGTCAAGTCATGCAGTATGAGTCATGATAAAGTAGTCCTGTACATTACTCACAGTACAAGTAATTAAATGATTAATTTATATTGTTTATGTTTTTAAATTATATTATTTATATGTATTGCACTGAATATTAAAAGAAAAAACACTGAATGGTTGTCTACTTTTTCATGACTATTCCCGTAGTTTCCACTGTACTGTTAGTGCAGAGGTTTGAGTTCACATTTGATTGCTTTTGTAGAGTAGCTGTTGCCAAACATTAATTCTGATTAAAAGCTCTTGTCAGATTTTTATGATGTTAGTAGTCTTTAAACTGACATCTCAGTTTAAAGACTACTAACCTCCTGCTTGACTAATCTCCTGCATGATAATCAGTCAGAAGTAAAAGCTGTATATTGGACTGAGTGTGATTTTGAAACTCTATAAACAGTTGCAACTAACATGAAAACTTTCAATGCTATATAAATGATTTTGAGCTTTTTTTCTGATTTCAGTCTCTTAAACCTTTTCTTGCTGGGCTTCTGTATCAGTTATACATAGTTAATTAGAGATCAATTGTACATAGTTATAAGTAAAATGCAAATATCAAGGGTACAGTAGAACCCTTTATGTTGACATTCTACATATATTTTTCACTTTCTCTAATCTGAAACTACTGAAAAACAAGGCAAAATCTGGTACAAATCGTGAATTATAGGCCTCATCAAGTTTGTCATCCATTTTTTCCAAACTGAAGAATAATTTAGTGTTCTGGGGTTAATATAAATTTGATTATCTTGTAACACATTTTATATACTCATTTAAATATATTTCTTTGAATTTTTCTAAGAAGGAATAGTTTGATGGTTTATTGAGAGTGCTAAGATCATTTGAATCGCTGCAAGGGCTAACATGGCTGGGACCTACTGTCTAACAATGTGTCGAATTAATGTAATAGAAAACAGAGCTTAGAATTGCTTATGAAATTTTAAGTATGTTTATTTGAAAGAACATATTATAAATTTGCAAATTATTTAAATTAGATAATCTGCTTAGTAACAAGTACATATTTTTGAATATATTTTTTTAGTTATCTTTCCAGTTTATTCAATTAATTCCCATCTTTTGTCCTTTTCCTTTTTTTTAAATTTATGGCCCTACAGCAGTTTTTTTTTTTTTGTACTTAATAAATATTGGATTTTGGTGGTAAAAATAATGGAGTTTGAAATTTATGCCTCTGATGAGATTCTGTATTTGTATGAAATTTTCATATTGTCATGAAAATTTATGAACATTCAGTTTGGGACTGTTCCTCAACATTTTTGTTTTCAAATTATACATTTTAATGACTGGGAAAATTCTAAAGTAAATCAGCTAACATTTCCTATCTGTAATTAGATATATGGTTAAGGTTGGAGCAACTCTAATTAAATTTTTATTCCCAGACAGTATATGAAGATGAAAATTTTTTGGATTAATACGTGGGATTGCTCAGAGTATTAGCTGCTGTTTTTAGAGCTTTAATCCTGTGATACAGTTTTAAGGCTTTATATTTATATATTTATATATATATATATACATACACACAGTACAACCTCCCAAATCCGGAATCGTTCAGGACACGGCAATTCCGGATTTGGGAATTTTCCGGATTTGAGAGGTTTTTAAATAACACTACAAAGTTTTTGGAGAAAAAAGTAAAATGGTTTAATTATTAAATAAACCTAAATACAGAACATATAATTACATTATAATTTAAACATTTCAGTCAATAATATCTGTTGCTTTACTTTCAGCTTATTAGAAATTTTTACTCGAATCCTATATAGTGACATAATTTCATATTCCGAGATAAAATTCCGGTGTTCTAAGCCTAATATTGTTTAATCTAATGATTTTATCAGGTCTTCCGTTGACATTCTTTTGTTTTAGGGAATTTCTGAATCAATTTCACGATCACTGTCATCATAACCTTTGTTATTTACCCCACTATCAATAATTTCAGAATCGCTCATGCCGCATTTACACATTCGCGATCGCGCCACCCGTAACACCGCATTTACACAGTCGCGATAGCGGCGAGTTGAATTGAGGGGGACGAATGTGTAAACGGTGTTCTCGCCGTTTCTCCTCGTCTGTCGTCGCGAATGGCGCCGAGGGTCAAAGGTGAGAATGGCGACGGGAAATCTTGTTCACAGCAAGAGGCGGGAATATGAGAACGGTCACTCGCGTCCATGCAAGAACGTGACTAATGTCTCGCGAATGTCTTACTGATGGCTCGATCGTGAAGGTGTAAATGCGGCACAAGACATTCGCGAGACACCTGCATCGACGCGAGAGACCGTTCTCAATTTCCCGCCTCTTGCTGTGAACAAGACTTCCCGTCGCCATTTCCCCCTTTGTCTCCCGGCGACATTCGCCCCCCACGATTCGATTCGCCGCTATCGCGATTGTGTAAATGCGATGCAAGAGAACAAACGATCGGCACATTTTCGTCGATGTCTAAAACTTCCTGTATGATCAATTCATGAATGTTAATGTTGCCTTTATTCGCACATTCCACTAATTCTGCTATTTCAGCTTCTTTCCCAGACACTTGAAAGCCCTCAAAATCGCTGCTGTCACTTCCTTGAGAGGAAGCGCAATTTTTTACCGATCATTTTGGTAGCGACATCTATCGGTGAAATAGAAAAGTAAAATTGACCATTTATTAAAGCATTCCGGATTTGGGAGGTTGTACTGTATATATATATATATATATATATATATATATATATATATATATATATATATATGTATATATATATATATATATGTATATATATATATATATGTATATATATATATATATGTATGTATATATATATATATATATATATACATGTATACAGTTGGCTCTCTGTTTAACGACTTTCAAGGGACCGTGAAAAATCGTCCTTAAGTACGTCCTTAAACTGAATTCGTGAAAAAAATAACATTTTTCTTCACTCTTTACAGGCTTAGGACTGTGAATATATTTCTTAATAGACTGGCGTGTTTAAAAATGTTATTTTTATAATCATTATTATTTTATTCATAATTTATTTTAAATTACATTGAAAAAAGAGTACAAGCAATACAATAAATTAGGTTTTAAAATGGTCAAAAAGTGTTGGTTGCTTCATTTTTTGCCTTGTTTTCACTATTCCCTTTTCCAGATTTTCTAGAATGTTAAATGTGTCATTTTCCATATTCGATGTAATATAGCGTCGTAGAACATCTAGAACAGAAGTTGTATCTGTATAAGACGGTGGCATTGTCTTGTTTTCCGTGTCTTGAACTTCACCTTCTTCGTCTGACACTGTTTTCCTTTACTATATCTTCATAAATTTGTTCTACATTTGTGTAATCTGTTGTTAAAACAGATTCATTACAATCTTGAATTGAAACAATCTTCAACAAGACTTCTCCATTCTTTAGGGATAATGTCATATTCGTTGATTTCTACATCCGTACTTTGCAGTTCCACTACAAGTTCTTTGTGAATTCCAGCAAGGCGAAAGCAGTTTTTTACTGTGGATGAAGAAACTTCTTTCCATGCTGATGTTATGTGCATGCATATATATATATATATATATATATATATATATATATATATATATATATATATATATATATATATATACATATATTTCAATGTAATGTATTGCTTCCAAGATCGTAAATTTTCTAATTTTCATACTGTCAGCCGCATTGTTTATTAATGTATGCTCTTGATTCATGAAATCATTGCAGGACTGCCTTATCGAACTCTTCTGATCGGCCACATTAAATTCTCCGCCGTTTGGATTTGGATCCCAAACCAAATTTTTGTGCTGCTTCAAGAATTTTCTCTTTGCTTGCTAAAATGCTTTTGAGAGTAGACTCGGGTAGCTGAAATTGTCTTGCGAATGGGACTTTTGTTATTCCAACACTTTCTTGCCAGTCTTCAATATTTTCACCTTTTCAATTAGCGCAAGATGCTTTCGCATTGATACAATTTTTTTCTGCTCACCTCGTATTCATACCGGAATGAGCTCCTACAAACAACCATGAATTCTCTAAACATGAACACCTTCTTCCCTGAAGGAGGGAGAGAGGGCTGCTATCGGACAGTTAGTAAGTCACATGACAACAGATGGTAGTGACAATAGAGTGATTCAGCTCCCGCACTAAGAGCTCCTTGAAAGAATATTCGATCTTCCGAGATCCCCCTCCCCGTTTTTCCCACTGCAACAAGTCTATGATTGCAACATTGTAAACATCAAGGAAATTCCGGGTCTGTTATAGAAACCAAACTTGTTTTCCCCCACTGAAGGTTCCCCTCCTGCAGATAAAATTTGAAGAAAAAGTTTATCATGTAAAACAAATCGTCGTTAAACAGAAAAAAAGTCGTCTTTAAATAGAATTCTTTTACGCCGGAGGGGCCGGGACTGGGAAATATCGTCTTTAAAAAGAGATCGTCGTTAAGTAGAGCGTCGTTAAACAGAGAGCCAACTGTATATACATATGCATATATATACACACACACACACACACATATATATATATATATATATACATATATATGTATATATATATACATATATATGTATATATATACATATATATATATATATATACATATATATATATAAATACATATACATATATATATACATATATACATATATATATATACATATATACATATATATATATACATATATACATATATATATATATACATATATATACACTCAAGAGCCAAAACATTATGACCACCCCTACATTTTGCAATGAATTCGCCTGGATGACGTGGAAGACACGTGATCAGGTGGAAGTGGTATTTAACTGCTGCTGGAGAGTCTGAAGAATCATTCTTTCACTTACTTCTGTGTGTGATGGGAAAGGCTGCGGATCTAAGTGACTTTGATAGAGGGCATATTGTAACGGCTCGAAGGCTCGGAACAAGTATTTCCGAAACTGCACGACTCGTGGGTTGTTCGCGACCTTCAGTTGTTAGTACTTATGCAAAGTGGATGATTGACGGTGAAACCAGGAGTAGACGACATGGTGTTGGACGTCCACACGCTATCAAATAAAAAGGTCGTCGGAGACTGTCTCGCATGGTGAAGCAAAACCGGAGCCTGACAGTGGCTCAGCTGACAGCCCAATACAATGCAGGGCCAATAGTATCGCAGCACACTGTTCAGCGGATACTGTTGGATATCGGGCTACGCAGCAAACGTCCCACTCGTGCGCCTTTACTGACCAAGCGTCATCGCCAACTGCGCCTGCGCTGGGCCCGGGAACATCGCGACTGGTCCATGGATCAGTGGGAGAGAGTTGCCTGGTCAGATGAATCACGGTTTGTCATTCATCACGCCGATGGCCGTGTCAGGATACGCCGTTTTCCAGGCGAACTGTTGCTCCCTCAATGTACAGTAGGTCATACACAGGGCGGTGGTGGCGGTATTATGCTTTGGGGGACGTTCTCTTGGGCGTCTCTGGGACCCGTGGTTGTGGTAGAGCAGACCATGAATGCTACAGGGTATCTGAACATCATTGCGGACCAGTTGCACCCTTACATGGCCTCTGTTTTTCAAGCTGGAAATGGAATGTTCCAACAGGACAACGGCCCGTGTCACAAGGCTAAAACTGTGTTGGAGTGGTTCCAGGAACATGATGCTGAATACCAGTTAATGTCCTGGCCGCCTAACTCACCTGATTTCAATCCGATAGAACACATTTGGGATGTCATGGGACGGCAGCTCAGAGTTCATAGACCACCAATTCGCAATATCTCGGATTTGCGTGACCGTTGCTTAAACATCTGGTACAATCTGTCTCCGGCCATCCATGCCAAGGCGGGTTGAAACTGTGTTGCGCGCCAAAGGTGGGCCAACTCGTTATTGACAGGTGGTCATAATGTTTTGGCTCTTGAGTGTATATATACATATATATATATATACCGGGTGGCCATAATTAAACTGACAGTGCTCACAGTGTTCTGTAGCGCGATCTATTTGCGAGAATGACGCCACATTTTGTAGGAAGATTAAACAAGACGGGGAACGAAGGATTCTGCGAAAAAATAAATTAGTTCCAAAAGTCACCGCTAGGGAAATATTTGGCTCTGTGTAATAGAAAATAGAGTCTTAACAAATGCAAATTAATACGGAATAAAATTACCTTTTATTATGCACATTTTCTTATTTAGTTCAAGTGCAATATGGCAACACTTTTAAAAAAGCGTAAAATCTACATAAACACCGATAAAGTCTCGTGATCTGCAATATCACGTACGCTGAGCAGAAGAAGAAGTTCTTTATTCAAATTTCACGTTACATCCATTGACACAGTGCCAGCTGCTTGGGTATTAAAAGGCAATGTGTTACGTTTCGAATCAATCGGATTGAAAGTTTATGTGCAATGTCTCCTTCTATAGTCGAGAGTGCGTTACTGGTCAAATTCTTTTACCTCAACCAGTGCAACGCGTCAACCGCTCTTCGTGCTTTTAAAACGCACAAAAAATGCGTAAAGGTAACGGTCCTGTGTCAGTTAATGGGCTAAAAGCAATGGTTGCGACGTTTGAGAAAACAGGTTCTCTGAAGGTTCAGTCAGGCAGAGGACGAAAACCTGTACCACAGGATACAATCGAAGAAGTTGCAACGGCGATTGTCGACAGAGGATTGATTTGCATTTGTTAACACTCTATTTTCTATTACACAGCGCCAAATATTCCCCTAGCGGTGACTTTTGGAACTAATTTATTTTTTAGCGGAATCCTTCGTCCCCCGTCTTGTTTAATCTTCCTACAAAATGTGGCGTCATTCTCGCAAATAGATCGCGCTACAGAACACTGTGAGCACTGTCAGTTTAATTATGGCCACCCGGTATATATATATACATATATATATATGCATATATATATATACATATATATATATATATATACATATATATATATATATACATATATATATATATATGTATATATATACATATATATGTATATATATATACATATATATATATATATATATATATATATATACATATATATGTATATATACATACATATATATATATATATATATATATATATATATATATATATATATATATATATATATATATATATATATATATATATATATACACTCATGGATAAAAAAATTTGCTCACCAAGAAATAATTGCGGGATCGTAACGAAACTGGCAATGAAGGTACATGTCGGGGAGATATGCAAATGATTAGAAATGCAGCGTGATTGCGCATTACGTATAGCCGGTAGAGGGCGTTGAACATCGTACTCTGTGGAGTATAAAACAGGTAACCAAAGCTTGTTTGAGTGTGCTGAATCATTTACAAAGGAAGAGATGAGATAGACATGCGATTACGCCGTGTTCGAAGACAATATAAGCAGTTGTCGCAGTTTGAGAGGGGGAGAATCGTCGGGATGATGGAAGCTGGGTGGTCGGCTAGGCGAGTAGCTCGTCAATTAGGCCGCTCTGATTGTGTTGTGAGGAGGTGTTGGGACCAGTGGACTCGAGAGATGTCATGTACACGAAGACCAGGCTCAGGACGCCCTCGACAGACCAGTCGTCGAGAAGACCGCCACATCGTAAGAAATGCACGCGTACAGCCAACCGCTTCATCGGCCGCCATCCAGGCACAGGTAGCACCTTCACTAGGGGCCTCTGTGTCTTCTCGAACCATACGAAGGCGTCTGGCTGAAGGACAGTTGGTATCGCGGCGCCCATTACGTGTGCTGCCCTTGACACCCACCCATCGACGCCTCCGTTTGGAGTTTTGCCGCGCACGAGGAAACTGGACTGCAGCGGAATGGAACCAGGTCGTCTTTAGCGACGAATCCAGATTCAATCTCGGCAGTGATGACAATCGTGTTCGTGTGTGGAGAGCCCGTGGTGAACGCTTCAATCCTGCCTTTGATGTACAGCGACACATCGCTCCCACAGCTGGTGTGATGGTATGGGGTGCCATTGCCTACAATACACGGTCACCCCTAGTGTTGTTCCGTGGCACCATGACAGCCCAGCGGTATGTTCATGAAATTCTGTAACCACATGTGTTGCCACTCATGCAACGGCTCCCAGGAGTCATTTTTCAACAAGACAATGCTCGGCCTCATACGGCAACGGTGTCACAAGACTGTCTCCGCACTGTTACTACCCTTCCTTGGCCTGCCGGATCCCCAGATTTGTCTCCAATCGAGCATATCTGGGATCATTTGGGACGACGAGTTGGGTATCCCACGAGTTTGAACGAACTAGAGGCAAGGTTACAGAAAATATGGAACGAAATGTCTCAAGACATCATACAGAACTTGTATGACTCAATGCCCGATTGTATCGCATCGTGCATTCGCGCTGGAGGGGGCTAACCGAGTATTAACTCCTTCGTTCTTTTGCCTTTTTCTCTGAAATAAATTATCCTTTTTCTTTGATTTTCTGATCATTTACTTATATCAAAGTTGTCATTACGTATGTAAAATTTCGTTTTATTTTGACGACTCCTTCTTGGTGCGCTAATTTTTTTGTCCATGAGTGTATATATATATATATATATACGCTGAAGTTCCACTGAATTAGGGATAGCAAAGCCTATGCAAATTGTGAAGCGCTGCGCATCATGTATGCGCAAGTGAGGGCGCTGTGGTAACTGCATATATAGCGTGTACTGTGGTTGTTCTGAATTAGTTGTTGGAATTGCCAGTATGGGTAAACTGCCTGATTTAGACGCCTTCGATTGCGGACAAATCGTAGGTGCGCGACGCATGGGCCATTTGTCATAGGGACATGACAGTAGTGTCACGGCCAGGGACAGGAGCATTGAAAAGTACAAAATAAAATAAAATAATTGTTAAATGCAAGAAAGAAACAGGGCAATAAAAGAAAAGGGAAGAAAGCCATAGACCGGAACGAAATTTAGAGATTGTGTTTGTAGCAATAAATAGAAGATAAAAGTTGAAGAGAGTGAGTTGCAAGAAGAGAATAAAAGAAAATTTATGATGGCTATAAAACAGCCCACCCTGCTTGAAGCAGAAGCATGGGAAAAAGTTAAAATTGAGGGAGAATTTATAAATCCCGCCCTCGATGCGCATTGGTAAAAGGGGATTGAGGAGAGGCAGCACGGACGAATGGCGATGGCATGATAATTTCCAGATAACCAATGGAAATTATAAGAGGCGGAGACATTAGTAAGAAAATATATGAAATAAAAAATAGTGTGAAGGCAGAGAGATAACCTGAGAAGTGAGAGTCAGTCAGAAGTTTGTGAGAGATAGAAGTGGTGTCAAGGCATATAGACGTATGAGGAGAGAGCAGTAAAAGTTAGTGAACCGATGCTGACAGTGCCCAAGTGTCCCGTGCCGAGTGTCTGCAATAAGCGACAGAGCCGTATTCGAGTGCATTAAAAGTTTGGAGATAGAAGTTGTCGAGCGCCCAGTGTCCCATGCCGAGTGTCTGCAATGAACGACGGAGCCGTATTCCAGACAAGAAAGTGCCCTAATTCCGTGTGATGATAAAGACGACGAATTCATCATTACGAGTGCCAGCTGCCCAGAGGGATTCCACCGTCATCTGCCGAGGTACCGTTTTTGCGTTTCCCTTTTATATTGTTATCATTGCTTCTCAGTGTGTAGCCATAATAATTAAGATAGCGCGCGATGAGCATAGTTTTTGAATATAAGATGTCGAGGAATTGACCGATAATTCGGACAAACAATTTAATATAATGTTTTGCATATATATATGAATTAATTTAGTAGGAGTAAAGTTGAAAATAATATGTATAGATGCAGTATGAAATATTGTTATAATAAGTGAATGAATCAAACATAGGTGTCGTAAAGAATTAATTTAGTAGGAATGAAGTTATGAATAATGTGTAAATGCCGGAGGAAATATTGAGTAATTTTGGAGTGTATTATTTATGTGTGTTAATATTCAATAAATTGATTTGTAAATATAACCAGAGTTATTTCCATTATTTGGGAAGCACATCAATGTACTAGCCACAATCATGAACCAATAAGTTACTAAATCAAAATCATAATTAATATAATTAATTAATATGAGAATAATAAAATAAACTCCCAATCCTCATCATTTAAAAAAATAATTTAAAACATTCACGGTTACACCATTCAATTTCCGAAATCGTCAGACAGCTAGGATTATCAAGGTCGATAGTGTCAAGAGTATACCAAGAATACATGGATGGTGGATAAAAAACTAGCGATCGGGCAAACTGCAAAGGACAATTAGCCTTGACAGTGCGTGGTGAGAGACGGCTCAGGCGTATTGTATGTAGCCAGCGAAGCCAAACATTAACTCAAATTACCACACAGTTTAATGACGGTGCCAGTCGTACAGTCAGTAAACGGACTGTGCAACGCTCGCTTCACCGTATGGGTTTCGGGAGCCGTCGACCTACGAGATTACCATTGCTCTATACTCGCCATCGGGCTGCACGTCTTGCCTGGGCAAGAGAGCACAGAGACTGGAGTGTAGAGGACTGGAAAAGAGTAGCATGGAGTGATGAGTCTCGATTCCGACTACTTAACGCTGATGGGAGGCTGAGAATATGGCATCAGGCTCATGAAGCCATGGATCCTGCATAACTGGCTGGAACTGAACAAGGGCATGATGGCTCAATCATGGTCTGGGGTGTTTTTTCGTGGCACAGTTTGGGATCTATCGTGCGTGTACCAACCTCCCTCAATGCAATTCGGTACGTAGAGTTGCTGGGTGATCACCTCCATCCGTTTATGCTGTTCTGTTACCCGCACGGTAATGTAGTTTTCCAGCAAGACAACTGTACCTCTCACAAGTCCCGGTTGGCTACTGGCTGGTTGGATAAGCATTCCTCTGTCTTCTCTGTCATGACTTGGCTACCTAGAAGCCCAGACATAAATCCTATTGAGCATCTTTGGGATGTTTTGGAACAAGGCGTGAATGGCCATCACACAGCACCAAAGAACCTTACTGAATTATGGACAGCTTTAGCCAATATTTGGCAAGCCATTCCCGTGGAACGTTTTCAGAAACTTGATGCATCTATGCCTTGTCGTGTGGCAGCCGTTATCAAGTCCAGAGGAGGCCCAACTGGTTACTAGGTAGGTATCCCTAATTCAGTGGCACTTCAGTGTATATATATATATATATATATATATATATATATATAAATATATATACAGTGATTTCCGCTTATAAGTATCACGTTATCACGTTTGTTATTACTGTTTTTGATTCTTATAAGCGGTTGATTCTTATAGCCGAAATTTAGGTTTTTGGACAGGAACACACACACCTACAGATGGTGGTCAAAATAATACGAACACCTGTGAAATAATGGAAAATCTTTATTAATAGGGGTTTGGACCACCCTTTGAGTGAAGTACAGATTTAATGTGACGTGGGATAGATGCATAAAGGTCATGCACAATATTTAAAGGAATATTAAGCCATTCCTCCTGCAGAGCGGTCTCTAATTCCGAATGTCCGGATGGTGGTGGAAATCGGGAACGAAGTTTGGACTCCAAATATTGCCATAAATGTTCAATAATATTGAAGTCCGGAGACTGAGGGGGCCAGGCGAGATGTTCAACTGCATCGTCATGCTCTTCGAACCATTCTTGTACACACCTAGCAGTGTGGATAGGGGCGTTGTCGTCTTGAAAAAGCGGTCGCTCTCCAGGGAATACAGTCTGGACAAAAGAATGGACATGATCCCCTAGAACGCTTAGATAGTGATTGGATTTCATCCTCCCATGCAGAATAGCAAGTGGCCCAAGACCGCGCCAAGATATCGCACCCCATACCATAATGGAGCCACCCCCATGCTCCACAGTCGGCAAGAGGCATTCAGGATGAAACGCTTCTTTGGGTGTTCTCTAGACATAAACGCGTCCGGTCGTCTGAAATAGGGTGAATGACGATTCATCTGACCATATTACCTGTTGCCACTGCTGTGGGGATCAGCCTTTATGATATCTGCACCAATGGCGTCGCTTGAAAGCATTAGTTGCTGTCATCAAGGGTTTGCGAATTGCCACTCTGCCATAAATGTTCGCAGCATGAAGTTCCCTTTTGACAGTTTTTATTGAAACGGGGTCCTGGAGATGACTGTTCATTTCGGATGTTATCTCGGATAACGATTGCTTGTGCTTTCGGGCTACTATGCGCTTCAAGACCCGTCTATCCCTATCAGCAAGCTTGGACTTTCGCCCACTGTTGTGCTTTGAAGACGTCGTCTTACCCTCTTTCGTGCACGCTGTCATAACGGCTGATACCGAACTTCTTGCAAACCCCAAAAGGTTTGCTGTTTCCGTAAGCGATGCTCCAATTAAATGCGCTCCAACTATCATTCCTCTTTGGAACTCTGACAGGTCTGACATTTCAACTGATCACAGACAGTTCGATAGAAGCATGCAACGTAGGTGACTGCTGTTGAGAGACTGATACCTTCCTCTTCACGCTTACTAGGTGACAGACTTCTGTTGCAGGTGGCGCGGCTGTGCTGCAGGTGTGAAATACGCCATACTTTTTCACAGATGTTCGTATTATTTTGTACTCCATCTGTATATATATACATATTAGACAATTTACTATAAAATACTCTTTAATTTACATTAATTATCTTTTATTAAAATTATTTTTATAATTTTAAAAATACAACTTAATTTCTAGACCTATAAGTAGATACACATGATTATAGTAAGAGCGGAAAAAAATCCAATATTTGTTACAACATACCTGCTTAACAGTTTAACATTTCAAGTACAGGAAGGGTGCAAGAAAAAGTTTTCTATGATAGTTTGACGTAATGAAGTTTTCAGGAGGCTGTTTATACCTCTTTCAATATCAATAGTCTCAGACCCAGATTCACCATCTATCTTACGTTTCACGGTTTGATAACTTGCTGAATCTAATAATGTCACGTTTTCCTAAGTGATAGTGGACACTTCCCCGAAGATTTATGTGTTTCAGGGTTCAGGAAGCCGCAACCAGGATGTGGGAGGTGGGGAAAAAAGTCCCTGTCTTTGTAGAAAAGAGAAATCGGATCCGCACGGTTAGGATGCCCCTGGGTCAAGCTAATAGGGCAGTGTTTAGCTAAAGCGTTTAAGGGGAAACTTTTATGTTATGTCTAACAAAGAAGGATGCATTTTACGACTGTATTCCATCCCATCTTATCACTCTTTCTTTTAAAAAGAATAAAGAAAGAACTTCGTACCTTTTGAGGGTTTAAGTGGCTTTTTTTGAAAATGAAAGGAAAGCGAATAGTGTAAACCGATTCTTAAAACCGGTGGATTGATTCTTTAAAGCGAAAATTTTAACATGGAAATAATACATTTGTTTTTGTGATATTGATTCTTATAAACTGTTGATTATTATAACCACTGATCACTATAAGAGGTGGTTATTATATATATATATACACTGCTCAAAACAATTAGGGGAGCACATGGTTTTAAAGAAATTACGCAAATACTTACACCGATAAGTAACATAAAATAAATCATCCATAATTTAAAGCCTAGCAGGAAACAGAAGAAGAAAACTTCATATACAAATCAAAGTTCATGACGTCAAAAACCAGAAAAAGAACACAAGGGCGGAAATCGGGATGTTGCAGAAACGTCTGTTTCACTGCCTTAACTGTGAAATTCGATTGCTCAGTTATTCTTTTTAAGAAAAGGTGACTTGAAAATGTCTCAACAGCGTGATTTACCGGAATCCATGGCATGGCGCATTATAGGCAGACTTGAATCCGGGAAAATACAACGTAGTGTCGCGGACACTGTTGGAGTTGCCAGAAGTGTCATTGCAAGGCTGTGGAATCGATTCCAAGAAACAGGGAATGTTAGACGTCGACCAGGACAAGGTCGGCCACGCGCCTGTACAGCAACTGATGACTGGTATATACTGTTAACAGCTCGTCGAAACAGAACAGACATTGCTACTCAGCTGCAAAGACAGTTGCTCTTGGCAACAGGACGAAAGGTGTCTAGCCAAACAGTACGTAATAGGCTTCTTCAGGGAGGTATCTATGCACGTAGGCCAATGGTCTGCATTCCGTTGACCTCACGCCACCGTGCGGCCCGAAGAAGATGGGCTGCTGAATATCGAGATTGGGAGCAACATGATTGGAGCCAAGTGCTGTTTACGGACGAGTCCCGATTCAGTCTAGAGTGTGACACCCGATGTGTTTTGGTATGGAGGGAAAGGGGCACTCGAAATAACCCCACATTCGTTCGTGAAAGGTCACAATACAGACGAGCTGGTTTTATGGTATGGGGTGGAATCAGCATAGGTGGACGTACGGACCTGCATATCATTCGGAATGGTACTTTGACGGTCCGAAGGTATGCAGACGAGATACTGAGACCTCATGTCATACCTTACGCTGCAGCCATTAGAGATTCCTTTGTTTTCCAGCATGATAATGCCAGACCGCATACAGCTCGTCTTGTGGAGAACATGCTTGAAGCTGAAACAATACAGCGTATGGAATGGCCAGCGTGCTCTCCTGACCTGAATCCAATCGAGCATGTTTGGGACATGATCGGACGACGCATTGCTGCGAGACCAAGGCCTCCTTTTACTCTCCGAGACTTGGAGATTGCACTTCTTGAGGAGTGAACAGTATTTCCCAAATTCTTATCGATAACATCATCGCATCCATGGAAAATAGGTGTGCAGCAGTCTTAGCTGTTCGAGGAGATCACACGCTATATTAAAAATCTTGCATCATTTCTAAACAATACTTTTTTTTATCGTTTACATG
Organism: Dolomedes plantarius; assembly: GCA_907164885.2. Taxonomy (NCBI): domain Eukaryota; kingdom Metazoa; phylum Arthropoda; class Arachnida; order Araneae; family Dolomedidae; genus Dolomedes; species Dolomedes plantarius. Next base: position 60,199,275 of record OU015501.1, read on the forward strand.
TAACCAAATTGTTGTCCAAATCATCTTTTCGTGTTTTTTCCATATTTTCAAAGAATTAAAACTTAATTACAAATTTTTTAAGTCTTTTTTTCTGTGTTGCGCATTGATACGCGTATACTATCCATTTTATGCCAATACGTGGCTGTCTGGTACGGTTTTCTTAACTTCTTTGCTTGCTCCCCTAATTTTTTTGAGCAATGTATATATATATATACATACACACTGCTTGACAATTGCTAAGGAACAACTGGTTTTTTCAAACTAGCGTTCCCTACAGCAGACTAATCACAGTAAAATGAAATGCAGAGGGCGTAATAGGGCAGGACCTGTTACCTGTATAAAAGGCAGTGCACGAAAACTCTTTATTCTTTCGAAAGTTCATGCAGTTAGGTGTTTGACGAAAATAGTGCCGTAGGTTGTTGGAAGTTATTTCTGTGAAAATCAGTGTGGTGGGGCTATAATTAAGTGAAAAATGCCTGCAAGACAACATTTGAGTGCGTACGATGGTGGACGAGCAGTTGGACGGCTCGAAGCAGAACAAAGAGTCATTACTATGTCCAGAGTAATGGGAGTGGCAAAAAGTGTCATATCGCGATTTAAAAAGGCCGCTGAAGGTGGAAATGCTATGCGAAAGCATGCCGGTGTACGTGGAAGGAACACCACACCTCAAGAGGATCGATATGTATTCCTAGTGGCGAAAAGGAACAGCCATCTCACTCCTAGTCAGATAGCTGCAGACCTTGCAACCGCTACCGGTACAAATGTATCAGCCAGAACCATGTTTAGGCGATTAAATCAGGTTGATTTGTATGCACGGAAGCCTGTTCAATGCATCCCACTTCAACCACGCCATCGTCGAGAAAGATTACGTTGATGTAAGGAACATATTGGTTGGGGTCAGCAAGAGTGGTCCAGAGTGATGTTCTGTGACGAATCCCGTTTCACCGTGACAAGTGATTCTGGCCACCAGTTAGTGTGGAGAGAGAGGGGAACACGTTATGCACCACAGAATGTTCAGGAACGTCATCGGTATGGTCAAGGTGTGATGGTGTGGGCAGGCATTATGCACAATGGGAAAACACCGCTTCACATCTTTGAGCGAGATACCGTTACATCGCAGCGGTATTGTAGAGAGATTATTCTGGATCATGTTCGTCTTTTTAGGGGTGCGGTAGGTCCAGATGTTCTGTTTATGGAAGACAATGCGCGCCCACACAGGACCGCTGAAGTATCGGACACACTAGAAAGTGAAAATATTGAACGTATGACATGACCTGCATACTCTCCTGACCTAAATCTTATAGAGCATGCCTGGGATGCTCTTGGCAGACGTGTTTCTCAAAGAACTTGCCCTCCCCGAACCATGCAAGAACTGAAAATCGCCTTGAGAGAGGAGTGGGACAACCATTACCAAAACAGATCCAAAATGTGCAGTAGTGTCCGAGGAGGTCACACACCTTACTAAGGTACTCATAACTGTTTCATTCTGGCAGGAAGACCCATTTTTCATGGCTGTTTGGAAATGCTCCAAAGAGCATCTTTTTTGTTTTTCGTTTTCTTCCTTTTCCATGTGGCGTAATCTGTACCATTTTGCATAATAAATAATGCACAATATCTCTACTAAATACGTACGAAGTTTCATTTTCTTCAATCAATGTATATTTTGAAATATTCCGAAAAATGTGACTGTTCCTTAGCAATTGTCAAGCAGTGTATATATATATATATATATATATATATATATATATATATATATATATATATATATATATATATATATATATATACCGGGTGTCCCAAAAATGACCGACAATTTGAAAAATCAATTAAAGAAAAACGGATGGTGATAGAAGTGTGCGGTTTGCTGCATTCTGCTTAGGTAACCAGGGAATTTATTCTCACTAATTTTCAAAATTACTTGCAAAGTTCGTCAACAGATGGCACTGCTGACTGGGAAAAACTATTAAACAATGTTTTCAAAGCAAGAAGGATACGCAAAGTGACATGGATTGGCCTCCCTATTCGCCAGATTTGACGCCATGCGATTTTTTCTTTGGGGTTACTTGAAAGACCAGGTGTATGGTCACAATCCACAAACTGTATATGAACTGAAACAATACATCTCTGCTGCTTGTCAGAACATTTAAACTGAAATGTTTGCATGGGCGTCTGCGAATTTTGACCCCAGACTGCGCCACGTTGTTGCTGCAAACGGTGGTTATTTTGAAAACATTGTTTTATAGTTTTTCCATCGCCATCTGTTGACGAACTTTGTAACTAATTTTGAAAATTGGTGAGAATAAATTCCCTGGTTACCTAAGCAGAATGCAGCAAACCGTACACTTCTATCGCCTTCCGTTTTTCTTTAATTCATTTTTCAAATCGTCGGTTATTTTTGGGACACCCGGCATATATATATACATATATACAGTTGGCTCTCTGTTTGACGACGCTGTACTTAACGACGATCTCTATTTAAAGACGATATTTCCCAGTCCCGTCCCCTACGACGTAAGAAATTTCTATTTAAAGACGACGTTGTCTCTGTTTAACGACGAATTTTTTTTTACATCATTAACTTTTTCTTCAACATTTTATATGCAGGAGGGGAACCCTCTATGGAGGAAAACAAGTTTGGTTTCAATAACAGACCTGGAATTCCCTTGCTGTTTGCAATGTTGCAGTGGGAAAAACGGGGGGGGGGATTACTGTGTCTCGGAAGATCAAATATTCTTTCATGGAGCTCCTAGTGCAGGAGCTGAATCACTCTATTGTCCCTACCATCTGTTGTCATGTGACTTACGAACTGTCCAATAGCAGCCCTCTCTCAATCCTTCCGGGAAGCAGGTGTTCATGCTTAGAAAATTCATGGTTGCGTGTAGGAGCTCATTCCAGTACGAATACGAGGTAAGCTGAGCAAAATGGCATGAAAGCGAAAGTATCTTACGCTACACGAAAAGGTGAAAATCATTGAATCAGGGAAGAAAGTGTTGGAGTAACAAAAATCCGATTCGCAAGATAATTTCAGCTACCCGTGTCTACTCTCAAAGGCATTTTAGCAAACAAAGAGAAAATTCTTGAAGCAGCACAAAAATTTGGTTTGGGATCCAAATCCAAATGGCAGAAAATTCAGTGTGGCAGATCAGAAGTGTTTGATAAGGCAGTCCTGCAATAGATTCATGAAGCAAGAGCATCCAGTATTCCAATGTCCAGAGTGATATTTAAAGAAAATGCTATTGTTCTGACAGAAAAGTTTGGAATGTAAATTTTTCAGGCTTCGGCTGATTGGCTAGCAAAGTTCAAATAAAGATATGGGCTTGCATTTAAAAGCATATCTCGCGAAAGTGGCTCCGTAGATGAAAAAAATAGTGGAAGAATGGAAAATAGTGCTGAAGGGGATATTAGATGGATATGATGAGAAGAACATATTCAATGCAGATGAGAAGGGCCTATTCTACAATATGATGCTTAATAAAACTTTAACGTATATGGGCGGAAAGTGCTTTCGTGGAAAACACAGTAAGGCACGATTGACTGTTTTCCTGTGCAGTAATTCGGATGGATCTGAGAAATTTCCACCACTAGCTATAGGCAAATCGAAGCAACCAAGGTGTTTTAAGAATATCAACAGGAAACCTTGTGAGTATCGGATTAACAATAAAGCGTGGATGGCATCAGAAATTTTTATTGACTGGGTTAAAAAACTTAATGCAATAGGTCATCAAAAAATTCCAAATATCCCTAGACTTAAAAATTTGATTATTCATTTCTTACAAGCTAAGAGGTAAGATTGCACTGGAAGTTGCAACCATTAGACCTGGGTATCATTCACAGTGTGAAAGCATACTACAGAAAGTCTTCAATTAGGAAATTAATAAACAATTCGGCTGACAGTATGAAAATTGGAAAATTTCGATCTTGGAAGCAAAGCACATGATAACATCAGCATGGCAATAAGTTTCTTCTTCCACAATATAAAACTGCTTTCGGGTTGCTGGAATTCGGAAAGAACTTGTAGTGGAACTGAAAAGTACGGATGCAGAAATCAACGAAGATGACATTACCCCTGAAGAATGGAGAAGTCTTGTTGAAGATGAGGAAGTTCCAATTCAAGATTTCTACAATTGTGATGAATCTGTTTTAACATCAGATTACAGAAGTGTAGAACAAATTTTTGAAGATATAGTAAACGAAAACAAAGTGTCAAACAAAGAAGGTGGAATTGAAGACACGGAAAACGAGACACTGCCACCGTCTTACACAGATGCAACTTCTGCTCTAGATGTTCTCCGACACTATATTAAATCGAATATGGAAGATGCCACATTTAACATTTTAGAAAATCTGGAAAAGAGAATAACGAAAAAAAGGCGAAAAATGAAGCAATCAACACTTTTTGACTGTTTAAAAACATAATTTATTAAATTTATTGTATTGTCAGTACGCTTTTTTCAATGTAATTTGAAATAACTTTTTGTGAATAAAATAATGATAATAAAAATAACATTTTCAAACACGCCATTATATTAAGAAATATATTGGCAGTCCTAAGCCTGTAAAGTGGGAAGGGAAATGTTATTTTTTCACAAATTCTGTTTAAGGACGATCTCTACTTAAGGACGATTTTTCACGGTCCCTTGAATGTCGTTAAACAGAGAGCCAACTGAATATATATATATATATATATATGTTTATATATTTAAAAAGTAAACAATAGAAATAAACAAAATTAAAAATCAAGCATAGACTGGTAAATCACTATAACATAAAACATATCCTGCATGCAAAGAAAACATTTTCAATAAAGGATAGCGCAGAAGCTTCATATCCCCATAATGAAAAAAACAAATAAATAATCCAACAGATATAGATAAAAAAATTATAATAAAATAGACAAAAAACAAACAGAAATCAAGCACTCTGTGCATCCACACACTTCGGCAAGATGTAAATTTAATATTTTTGAAAACTATCTCTTTAACGGCTTATGTTTCTTTTAACAGATAAAGAGTATACCTATGGGAAATAGCTACTCTAGTGCATTTGCCAACCTATTCTTACATTTTTACGAAACTAAATTTCTTAACTCAAATAATGTTACCGGATTTAGATATATTGATGACCTCATAATTTTTAACTGTAACGATTTGGAGTTTCTTAATCAAATCTACCCAAAGGAACTTACTTTAAACCGGACTAACGAAAATAATCTTTGTGCGACTTATCTGGATTTAAAAATTAAAATTCAAAATAGGGAAATAAAAATAGGGATTTATGATAAAAGGTTAGATTTTAACTTCGAGGTTATTACTTTTACCAATTTCCAAAGCAACTTAAACTATAAAATTTATTATAATATTTTTTACTCACAACTTTACAGAATTAAAAACATATGTAACAACGCTGGGGATTTTTTGGAGGCATGTAGCATTTTCGAGGAAAACTTAAGAAAAAACGATTTCCCTAAAAATTTCGGTAATTTAAAAGTTTAAAAAAAATGGCATTTAGACTCAGGAATTTTTAAAGATGTTTAGAATAGTATTTGTGTTTTCATTTGGTTAAGTTGTAATGGGGGGTGGAGCTATAGTAATGTTACAATGACGTAACCTTTAGGATAGAACTGGCTGCTGTTTCGCCATAACCGTCACTTACGGAATTGGGGTGTGTAGGCACCGATTACTTTGCATTAGGATTTTAGTGTGCTTGCTTGTAAGGTGCGTTGAGCCCATACAGTAAGTTGTGTTTGTCTTTTCATTTTCTTCTTGACTAATTGCTTCTTTGGGGGACTCGGGGCCTTGGGATGTCTTTTGGGCTTACCTGCATCCTATTCAGAAAGTTCCCCTTGAGGTAATTGACATGGTTAGGCTCCCTGATAACGAGACCTGTCGATTACCTCTGTCGTTTTATGGTTCAGTTCCGGCACTTATACAGAATCTTGCCGTTCGTGCGTGGATGCCCAGAGTGCTTGATTTCTGTTTGTTTTTGTCTATTTTAGTATAATTTTTTTTTATCTATATCTGTTGGATTATTTATATGTTTATATATATATATATATATATATATATATATATATATATATGTGTATATATATATGTATATACATATATATATATATATATGTATATATATATATATATGTATATATATATATATATGTGTATATATATATACAGTGTGTAAAAAAATTATAATACCACCCAAAATATTACTCATTTTAATATTACACTGCATAAAATGAATAATTTTAAAATTTGAAGCAAATGAAAAACGTTATATTTTCTCAAATAAATCGCTTATAGGTTAAAAAATTGAGTTAATTTCACACAGCAAATGATTTTTTGAAATCTCGGTGTAACATAAATATAAGACCACTTATTTTTGTATTTAAAATCGTTTGCGTTTTTAAAACTATTTTATTTTTTCTTTCAAAATCATAGATAAACTGTAACTTTACATCACAAAAAAAGTCCAAAAGATAATATTGTAAAAGAAAATAGAATTTAATTTGTTTGTTTTTATGAGTAAATTCACAATCCCGCGTGGAAGAGAATTATCTGAACTAGAAGTTCGAAAAATTTGGTTTTATAAGAGCTCTGGAAAATCGGACGTGAAATAAGTAAGATACTTAAACGTTCTAAAACTGCTATTCATAACGTTTTAAGTAAAAGAGATTTTTATGGAAAATATAAAAGATCTGGCAGAAAGAGTAAATTATCAGCTCGCGATAATAGACGAATTTTCAAGCTTGCAACGAAACAGAACTTGTCTACTCGTAAAATCACACAGCAGACAAGTAAAACTATTTCACATATGACAGTCCGGCGCACTTTAAGAGCAAATTCAAATGTTGCTCTTAGGAAATTAAAAAGAAAACCAAGACTGTTAAAGCATCATAAAGAAGGAAGGCTGAAGTGGGCAAAGGAAGTCATGACCTGAGATGCTGCTTGGAAAAATATTATTTTTTCCGACGAAAAAAATTTAATTTGGATGGACCGGACGGTAATATTTCCAACTGGCATGATTTACGAACGGAACCTCGGGTTTTCTTCAGTAGACAGATGGGTGGTGGCTCTGTGATGGTGTGGGGAGCTTTTGCATATGATGGGAAATGTGATCTGCAGCGAGTACTTGGAAAAATGGACTCCATTTGTTATCAACAACTGCTTTACCAACACCTTATACCTTTTGGCCCATTTTTAGGAGGATCAAACTGGAAATTTCAGCAAGACAATGCGCCATGCCTTGTGCTTAAATCAACTAAAAACTGGTTTCAAAAAGAAAAAATCGAGGTCTTAAACTGGCCAAACCTTAGTCCAGACCTGAATCCCACAGAAAACTTGTGGGGCCATTTGGCTCGTCAAGTGTATGCAAATAACCGTCAGTATGATTCTGTGTATGAATTGGAACTAGCTATCATGGATGAATGGGGCAAAATTCCCAAATATTTGCTCGAAAACCTAATTAATTCAATGAAAAATCGAGTATTTGAAGTTATTCAGAAAAATGGTGGATCAACATCATATTAGTTTTATTTAAAAAATTTGTTTTAACTAGTGGTCTTATAATTTTGTTACAGATATTTGATTGGAAAAATTTGAAATTGTTGATAAAATAATTAGTATATTTAAATATCTCTTAAAAATAATATACATATATTTTATATTTCATTTATTAACATCAAACTAATTTAATTTAAAAAAAAATTATACTATTTATAGTCAAAATCACAAAATCCACAGTGGTCTTATAATTTTGTTACACACTGTATATATATATATATATATATATATATATATATATATATATATATATATATATATATATATATATAAATATATATATATATATATATATATATATATATATATATATATATATATATATAAATATATATATATATATATATATATATATATATATATATATATATATATATATATATATATAAATATAACAGTTCCGTAACTGACTCATTCATTCACTGACTGACTGACTGACTGACATACAACGCACAGACCAAACCGCTGGACTTAAAGGGCTGAAATTTTGCATGGCGATTCTTCTAATAGTGTAGGGGTGCACTAAGAAAGATTTTTCAAAAATTCTTCTTAGATTTTTTTTAATTAAATTTTTAAGCTGTTTTTTAAACTTTTTTTAAGTTTGCATTTAAAATAATACATTGAGGGTTATAAAATTTATATCACGAGAAAGATCATAAAAATTCCTTCAAAATGAAATTTTTTTCGAATTTTTACCTCCATTCCCTGATTTTTGGTGAATTTTTAAAGATTAATTTTTAGAATTTAATTTATTAAATGCTGATTACGTGATTTCTTTTTCTGGTACTTTCAATAAATTTATCGTCACGTGCGTAACAACTAAATAGACAAAAAAATTTTTTTTTCTCTTTCTAATGCAGCAGACGATTGGATATTATCCAAAAAAAATGCATATCCCTTACGATTTTTTTTATAAATACATATATATAGATAGATATATATTTTACATCAATTGTATACATTGATCATCGCATTTATTATAAATATATATATTTATTTTTTGGCATAAATTGCATACGTTGACCGTTGTATTTAATTTGAATGTACTCCGTAGCGAAGCGCGGGTTTTCAGCTAGTATATATATATATATATATATATATATATGTGTATGTATATAAATATATATATATATATATATGGGTGTGATTGGGTTGGAAGTCACATGTTGAACTTGTCACATGTTGCACTTGAACACGATAAATTTCTTTATTCACAAAACGATGATGGAATGCAGTCTATTTACAGGTGAGAATTGTAGGGAAGCTAGAAAGTCTGTGTCACATCAGACATCCTCACGTCGAAGCTGTCAAAGCATAGGACCCTGCATGCCTATGCATGTGTACGCTGTGTTTAACTCCACGTATATATATATATATATATATATATATATATATATATATATATATATATATATATACAGTTGGTTCTCTGTTTAACGACTTTCAAGGAACCGTGAAAAATCGTCCTTAAGTAGAGATCGTCCTTAAACAGAATTTGTGAAAAAAACAACATTTCACTTCACACTTTACAAGCTTAGGACTTTCAATATATGTCTTAAAATATTTGCGTGTTTAAAAATGTTATTTTTATTATCATTATTATTTTATTCACAAAAAGTTATTTTAAATTACGTACATTGAAAAAAGAGTACAAACAATACAATAAATTAGGTTTTAAAAAAGTCAAAAAGTGTTCATTGCTTCATCTTTTGCCTTGTTTTCGTTATTCTCACTTTTCCAGATTTTCTAAAATGCTAAGTGTGTCATCTTCCATATTCTACGTAATAAAGCGTTTGAGAACATCTAGAGCAGAAGTTGCATCTGTGTAAGACGATGGTAGTGTCTCGTTTCCCGTGTCTTCAACTTCACCTTCTTCGTCTGACACTGTGTTTTCGTTTACTATAGCTTCATAAATATGTTCTACATTTCTATAATCTGTTGTTCAAACAGATTCATCACAATTGTAGAAATCTTTAATTGAAACATTCTCATCTTCAACAAGACTTGTATGCATTCTTCGGGGGTAATGTCATCTTCGTTGATTTCTACATCCGTACTTTGCATTTCCACTACAAGTTCTTTGCGAATTCCAGCAACGCGAAAACAGTTTTTTATTGCGGATGAAGAAACTTCTGTCCATGCTAATGTTATCATGTGCATTGCTTCCATGATCGCAATTTTTTTAATTTTCATACTGTCAGTCGAATTGTTTATTAATTTCCTAATTAAAGACTTTTTGTAGTATGCTTTCACACTGCGAATGATACCCAGTTCTAACGGCTGCAACTTGCTAGTGCAATTAGCTGGTAAGAAATGAATGGTCAAATTTGTAAGTCCAGGGATATTTGGAGTATGTGCAGTGTAACGGTCTACTACAAGTAAAATTTTTCTATTTTCTTGATGCATTTTTGCATCAAATTTTCTAATCCAATCAATAAAAATTTATGATTTTATCTACGCTTTATTGTTATTCCGGTACTCACAAGGTTCACTCCAGGACCTTACATCTTGGTTGCTTTGGTTTTCTTATAACTAGTGGTGGAAATTTCTCAGATTTATCCGAATTAGTGCACGGTAAAACAGTCAATCGTTCCTTACTGTGTTTTCCCCCAAAGCACTTTTCGCCCGTATACGTTAAAGTTTTATTTGCACCATATTGTAGAATAGGTCCGTCTCTTCTGCATTAAATATGTTCTTCTCATCATACCCATCTAATATACACTCCAGCACTATTTTCCATTCTTCCACTATTTTTTCATCTACGGAGCCACTTTCACCAGATATGCTTATAAATGCAAGCCCATATCTTTCTTTGAACTTTGCTAGCCAACCATTCAAAGCCTGGAAATTTTGCATTCCAAACTTTTCTGCCAGAACAATAGCATTTTCTTTAAATATCATTCCGGAAATTGGAATGTTGATGATCTTACTTCATGAAACCATTGCAGGACTGCCTTATCAAAGTCTTCTGATCCGCCACATTGAATTTTCTGCCATTTGGATTTGTATCCCAAACCAAATTTTTGTGCTGAATCAAAATTGTTTCTCTTTGCTTGTTAAAAGTCCTTTGAGAGTAGACTCGGGTAGCTGAAATTGTCTTGCGAATTGGACTTTTGTTATTGCAACACTTTCTTCCCAGTCTTCAGTAATTTTCACCTTTTCGTGTAGCGTAAGGTGCTTCCGAGTTGATGTCATTTTGCTCTGCTCACCTCGTATTCGTACTGGAATGAGCTCCTACACACAACCATGAATTCTCTAAACATGAAGAACACCTGCTTTCCGGAAGGAGTGAGAGAGGGCTGCTATTGGACAGTTCGTATGTCACATGACAACATATGATAGGGACAATAGAGTGATTCAGCTCCCGTACTCCAAGAGCTCCATGAAAGAATATTCGATCTTTCGAGAAACAGTAATGGCCCCCCCATTTTTCCCACTGCAACAAGTCTATGATTGCAACATTGCAAACATCAAGGAAATTTCGGGACAGTTATTGAAACCAAACTTGTTTTCCTCCACTGAAGGTTCCCCTCCTGCAGATAAAATGTTGAAGAAAAAGTTTATCATGTAAAAAAAATTCGTCGTTAAAAAGAAACATCGTCGGTCTTAAATAGAATTTTTTTAAGTCTGAGGGTCCGGAACTGGGAAATATCGTCTTTAAATAGAGATCATCGTTAAGTAGAGCGTCGTTAAACAGAGAGCCAACTGTATATATATATATATTCCGTGGTACCTCGGTTTACGAACAAGCCATCTGGTGATATGCGATGCAAAAGCATTCGGTACACTTGTTTCGGTTTGCGAACAGTTCGCATATCAAGCTCAGTTGGGCTTTCTATAGCACAGCTTAAAAGTTGGTTGCTCATGTATTTCCCAGATTTAAAAAAAAATATTTTTGTTTAAATTAGCCCTCAATATGGCTGCAAAGAAAATGGTGAGAACAAGTGATATTGCTAGCAGGAAACTTAACCTAACTATTGAGAAAAAGAAGGAAATAATAGCTAAACATGAGAATGGTGGGCGTGTTTCTAATCTCGCCACGCAGTTTGGGTTGGCGAAGTCTACCATTTGTACTATCCTCAAAAACATAGAGGCAATGAAGGCAGCTGATGTGGCTAATGGAGTGACTCTTTTAACGAAGCAAAGGCCTCAAGTCATAGAAAAGGTAAAAAAATATTGCTAGTGTGGATACGTGAAAAAGAGCTTGCTAGTGATAGTATTAGTAAAGCTTTAATATGGGAAAAGGCTAAGAAGTTGCACAGTGATTTGGTAGCTAAAACGCCGGTAACAATTGGTGTTGAATGGGAATATTTTAAAGTCAGTAGAGGCTGGATTGAAAAATTCCGCAAGTGAAGTGGAATTCGTAGTGTAGATAGGTATGGGAAGTCTTCTAGTTCAGATAAAAAGGCTGCAGATGCATTTCTTGATGAATTAAAAAAGTTTGTGGAAAGTGAAGGCTACATGCCAAACCAAAATTTTAACTGTGATGAAACAGGATTGTTTTATAGTACTGGAATCTACATCACCAAAGAGGAGAAGGCACTTCCTGGGAACAAGCCTATGAAGGACAGGCCTACATTTTTATTGTGTGCTAATGGAAGTGGTGAGTGTAAAATCAAACCACTTTTAGTTTACCACTCTGAAAATCATCGTGCATTCAAGAAAAATAATGTGCTGAAGGCTAAACTAGAACAAGTCATCTAGGGGTTGAACAGATTAATTCTAAATCCGTTAATTTATATGGGAAAAACTGCTTCGGTTTACGAACCAAGTCTCGGAACGAATTAAGTTCGTAAACGGAGGTACCACTGTATAACTTTTCTCTTAATCTCTCAACAGTTATACTTTTTTCATTCTAAAATAATTTCTTTTGAGGGAGGAGTTTCAATTATTAATTTTTTTAAACCATTCAGAGAAAAAAAACAGCTTGTCTTGCATATAAATTATTTTAAAAGTCATCTGTATTGCTACATAAAATGAGGACCTTATACACATTTTTTTGCATTGTTAAAATACATCGCTGGCTATTCAAAATGCAACACCAAGAAGGACAAGAGATAACAAAGCCAAATTTATTCCAGAGATTACAGATAGTATCAATGATAATTGATTGGAAATACAGCCTTCTTTGAAGTGAGGAAGACGATAAAATCAGTAATGAGTGTTGCCTTCACGTCTGTCAATAACCTCTGTGACACACTGCGGCATTGACTTAAAGAGGCTTCGGATGTGTTGTTGGGGATGGTAGCCCATGCTGCCTCCACACATTTCCAAAGTTCATCTGTTGTACCCGTGGGTGCGGCATACCGGGCTAAGTGTTCTCCAATCACTGACCAGACATGTTCGATGGACGATAGATCTGGAGAAATGGCCGACCAGGGTAACAATGCAATCTGGTGGTCTGAGAGGAAATCTTCAACAATGCGTGTAACTTGTGGTCGCGTCCTGTTGAAACGTGGCCACAGGCAAGCCCTGAAGGTAAGGAAGGAGAACAGACTGCAAAACCTCAGAGATATTGCACGAGCTGGTAAGGTACCGGCAATGCGTACTAGAGGGGTGCTGGCGTGGAATCTAGTACCACCCCACACCGGGTGCAGGACCAGTTGAACAGCCTCTCTCCACGGTGTCTCCAAACTCTAATCCGACCGACGTGGTGTTGCAGGCAGAAGCGTGATTCGTCCGAAAACACAATGTAATAGCATTCGGAATTCCACCTCCACCGTTCAGTGAACCATAGCAAACGCAAATGCTTGTGGTTTGAAGTCAAAGGTAAGCGAAGCAATGGACGCTTAGCGGACAGTCCACTGTGCTGCAAACTACGTCGTATTGTTGGTGCGGACACTGATTGTTGTGTTACAGACTGTATTCGTTGTGCTATGGTTGCGGATGTGACACTGCGCTCCATCAGTGCCATGCGCACAATATACCTGTCTTCCTGTGGAGTAGTGCGATGAGGCAGTAGCAATCGCTCCTGTCGGTCAGTCGTTCCCTCCTGCATCCACCGATTCTACACTGGTGAAATAAATTAAGAGAATTTGCATATTTTATCGAATTTCATGAAAAGAACTGAACTGAATGTGAAACCACTGCTTCTAGACAAAAATGCAAATCTTGTACGTGAAATACGCAAGCGTACACGTGTGTGTAGGCGGAGCCAGTAGAGAAACAGACTTTATAAGCGCGCGTAAGTAAAGACGCATTTCGTTCGCTAGCACATCTCGGCGAATTTCTTGTTGTTATTTTGCAGCAATCGGTTAATTTCAAATTGTAACAATAAAAATGAGTAACCAACAACGTTTAGACGATGGAGTGAGGTGGCGAAATGTGGTGAGGCTAGAAGCAGGCCAATCTCAAGTCCAAATTTGTAGAGAGTTCAATTTAACGCCCAGTGTCGTGTGTAACTTATGGAAAGAGTTCCAAGATACCGGATCCATCGAGAGAAAGCCTTTGCAAGGTCGTCCAAGAGCCACGACGGCCAGAGAATATCGCCATTTGTCGATTATAGCGAGGCGTAACAGGAGTGCTACAGCTTCTCAGCTCTCTCGTGACTTGTATGCAGCCACAGGAACCCGTGTATCAAGGGTGACTGCTTCCAAAAGACTTCATGAGAGAGGGTTGTTTGCAAGAAGATCTGATGTTTGCGTCCCGCTCACTTCTACGAACAGGAGAATCCGTTTATCATGGTGCAGAGAGCATAGAGATTGGAGTATGGATTAATGGGCGACCGTTGTCTTCACTGATGAGTCCCGGTTCAGCCTAAACACCGATTCTCGCCGTACGTTCATATGGAGAGAACCAGGGACCCGCTACCTACCCTCCAATGTCCGCGATATCGACCATTATGGCGGAGGAGATTTAATAGTCTGGGCAGGCATCATGTTGGATGGCCGCACACCTCTCCATGTCTTTGAAAGAGGCACTGTGACTGGTGTGAGGTATAGGGATGAGGTCTTGGAGCCCTATGTTCGCCTTTTCAGGGGTGCAGTTGGCCCTGAGTTCATTTTAATGGATGATAACGCGAGGCCACATATAGCTCTTCTGGTCGACGAATTTCTAGAGAGTGGGGATATTCGCCGGATGGATTGGCCAGCTAGATCTCCAGACCTTAGCCCTATAGAGCATGTCTGGGACGCTCTGGGGAGGGCAATTGCAACTCGCAACACCCCTCCGAGAACCATCCAGGGAATGAAAGCAGCGTTGCTGAACGAGTGGGACCAATTGCCACAGGAAATGATAAACTGCCTTATTTCAAGTATGAAATCACGCTGCGAGACCTGTATATCTGTAAGAGGGGACTATACCCCCTATTAACCCATCTATTAACCCATTTTTTTGTTTATTCTGCAACCGCTGTTTCATACCTTCCGACTCCAACGACTGTTACGCACGATCATGCGTGTGTATTACAATTATTGAATGGTTATTTGTTTTGTATTGTATCAATGTATGTACATATCAAATTTCATTAAAATAGGTACAGTAGTTCTAGAGATAATCGACCAAGTCTGCAAATTCTCTTAATTTCTTACACCAGGGTATATGACTTTGACTTGGCTACATCCGACATGATGACCGATTTCTCGGAAGGATAATCCGCAATCTCTGTTTGCAACGATTCTGCCTCGGTCGAACTCCGAAACGTGCTCGAATGATGCTCGTGTTTTACTACGAGGCATACTGAAGCTGCACACACACAAAAAAAATCGCACGAGAGCACAATTCACGTTCTTCAAAACGGCTATCTTTCCTCTCTTTATATACAGTTTGTCAGGAGCACTACAGTAGCCCGTGATATGCTCGTCCACTGCAATCGTTATTATTTGCATATTCCATCGTGGTATACGCAAGATGCAAATTTCATGCTGTTTGGTTGCTTCCTTCGTGGTGTTGCATTTTGGATGGTCAGCAGTGTATTTCAGATAGTTGAAGTTGCATCAGTAAGAAAGATATCTGGATAACAAAAACCACTCAAAGATTAGTTTTTTATGTACTGTTAATTTAATTGTTTTCATATGTTCTAGACACGTTTTTAATGATGTTTTTCATCAACTAGTGTAATTAATTTTTTCTTATTAATTATAAAACTGGTTGAGTCATGGTCGATACTTTCTCGTTGTGGACTGTAGATTTTCTTTTGTTTTTTGTTTCGTAATAATTTCTTATAATCTTAATCTAGAGGCAACTATATTAATTGATTCACTAGTTATAGAAACGCACTAGACTTTTTCAACGGACATCATAGTCCTTTATTTATTATACGGAGAGGTCTTTTTTACGACCTTATTCACTGGTTCTCCATAGGCAACTGAACTAACAGTCGCCAAGGGTTGGCGGGAAGACGGTACCCAGTGATCACGCAGGAGCGCCAACATACCGCCCCACCTTGCAATGTTTACAAACATTCAAGATACAATTATGCAACATCTCATGATACATGTGAACCAAATAAGCAATTATACAAACAGATACAAATGCAATTAATTTTTAACAAGAATAGAAATAAATATGAATTCTAGTTATAATATGAAAGTATTGTACAACAACCATGCAAGTACAATAGAAATCAATTCTGAACAAATTGTTTAAAGTAAATATATATCTCAGGCGCATGCACGAAACGTTCAGGCTAAGAATTTACAGGTAACATGCATAATTTAGAAATTGGACGCTTAAATTGTCCATGTTGAGTTTTAACAAGAGCTACGCGGATTTTTCCATCCTTTCCCGGCAGCACATCTATAATTTTTCCCATAAGCCATTTACAAATTGGTAGATTATCCTCCTTAATTAGGACTATAGACCCAACTGCTACATTATTTCTTTCAAAGCTCCATTTTGATAGTTGTTGTAAGGTGTTTAAATAGTCTGTATGCTATTTTCCCCAAATTTTTTGAACGATTTTAGTTGTTTTTTTGCCATGCGTTCAGTCTATTCTCGACTTTATCAAGTAAAATTGGCTCTACAATAGCATTTAAAGGTCGTCCTAAAAGGAAATGACCTGGGGTAAGGACATCAACTTCGTTCGAATCGCTTAGTAATGGAGTGATTGGTCTACTATTTAAAATTGACTCAATTTGATTGACAACAGTAAAAAATTCCTCATACGTTAGTTTTAAATTTCCCACTCCTCGTTTAAGATGGTACTTAAATGATTTAACTCCTGCCTCCCAGAGGCCACCGAAATTTGGAGCTCTAGGGGGAAGAAATTTCCAATCGATCCTTTCATGAACAAGGTAACTATTTATGGTTTCATCAGGATTTTTAACCATTTTATACAATTTTTTTAATTCGTTACTGGCTCCAAAAAAGTTGGTAGCATTGTCAGTAAATATTTTGGAACTTTTTCCGCGTCGGGCAAAAAACCGCTTTAAAGTTGTTAAGAAAGCTTCTGTTGTTAAATCAGTTACTAGTTCCATATGTATTGCTTTAGTTACAAAGCATATAAAAATGCAAACATAAATTTTATGAAAATTGCCTTTTCTCTGATTTTTTTATCTAATATAAAATGGTCCACAAAAGTCAATGCCAACATGATTAAAGGGATAGCTTTGGGTTACCCTTTCTTGAGGCAATTGACCCATTATTTGGTTGGAAGCTACTGGGTTGGCTTTGCAACATACCACACATTCCTGAACAATTTTCCTACATAATGAGTGACCAGAAATTGGCCAAAACTTTTGATGAACAAAGTATAACAAAGACTGGGCACCTATATGAGAGTTTCTATCATGGGAGGATTTAATCAGGATTTTGGTTAGCTTATGTTTGGCTGGCAATATAATGGGATGTTTAGCATCAAAGGTCAGATGAGAATTTTCTAATCTTCCACCTACCCTAATTACTTTTTGATCGTCCAATAATTGATTTAAGCATTTCAATTTACTCTTATCTGAGACCGGAAGACGCTTTTTTAAGTTTTTTAATTCCTCAGGAAATTCCATAGTTTGAACCAACCTTATTAGGCAAAGCTCGGCCTGATCAACCTCACTCACACTCAAAGGACCCTTACGTTTGACTGCAGGATTCCTACTGTTAAAATAGAACCTGAAAATATAACTAAGAACTCTTATTAATTTCAAATAGTCATTCGTTAAAACAAGAAAGTCAGTTAAGAAGGGTATCTCTGCCACCAAATTTAAAGTCAAACTCTGTTGTTTTTTCAGTTCGGAGAGATAAAGTTCATCGTCGTTCGTACTTGAATCACAAATTGGTTTTGAAGAGAGTTCCTTATTTTCTTTTAAAATTTCTGGTCCATTCCACCATAAGTTGTTCTGATGAATGTCGGTAGCATTCATCCCTCTCGATATTAAGTCAGCAGGGTTACTTTTTGAAGAGATGTGATTCCAATGGTAGCGTTGAGTCAGTTCTTGAATTTCTGCTACGCGATTGCTCACAAATGTTTTTAGGCTGGAGGGAATGGTTTGTATCCAACATAAAACTATGGTTGAACCAGACCATAAGTACACCTGTGAAATGGGTAGCTGCAGGGACGATACAACCTTTGGCATTAACCTGGAGAGTAGAAGGGCAGCACACAGTTCTAAACATGGAATTGTTGTGGGTCGTAGAGGTGCTACTCGAGATTTGCTGCACAGTAGACTAGCTTGCCAACTTCCATTTAAGGTCCGGCAGCGGATGTATATTGCTGCACCATAAGCCTTTTCAGAGGCATCACAAAACCCGTGCAACTCGAGTTCCGTGGCATCTTCCACTAAAACACATCGTGGAATACGAACAGTGTTTAGTTGACATAAGTCATCGAGAAAAGATTTCCAACTGTTTTGGATCTTAGATGGCAAGAAGTCCTTCCAATCTAGTTTCAGTATCCATAATCCTTGCATAAATATTTTGGCACGAGTTACCACAGGACCGATTAGACCAAGTGGATCGTATATTCTAGCGATTTCCGACAGTACTTCTCTTTTTGTGTACTGGTCTTTTGGTTTGAGGGATACTGTAAATGCAAAGTTATCTTCAGTGGGTTTCCACAGCATTCCCAAGGCTTTAACTACGACGGTGGAAGTGAAAGAATAATCTTCTTTGCGGGAAATAACGTTCAATAATTCTTGTCGGTTTGACACCCATTTATGTAAGTGCATTCCGCCACGTTGTAACAGTTCTATCAATTCTTGTTGGAGTTTGAGAGCTTCTTGTAAGGACTCTGTTCCGGTTAGCACGTCATCCATGTACAAGTCCGACATTGTTACTGCTGATGCTGCAGGAAAATTACAAATTTCGTCGGTCGCTAACTGCTTTAAAGTACGTATGGCTAAGAATGGGGCACTGGACGTGCCATAAGTCACAGTATTTAATCTGTACGTTGAAGGTTCTTCATTGGGAGATCCTTTCCATAATATTCTCAGAAGATCTCTTTGGTCCGGATCAATTAAGATTTGCCGGTACATTTGTTTTACATCAGCGATGAAAGCTATTTTATGTTTTCGAAATCTAATTAGGATATCAAAAATATCTTCCTGACTTCTCCTTTCAGGAGCATATCATTTAAAGAGCAACCATTTTTTTGTTAACGCGGAGGCATTGAAGACCACTCTTAACTTAGTAGTTGTATTCTCTGGTTTATAAACAGCATGATTTGGTAAATAATATTTCGGCACTAATTTATCTGTGTCAACCTTTTCCATGTGCCCTAATTTCAAATATTCAGTTAGAAATTCTTGATATAAAGAACGCATATTCGGATTTTTATCTAAGCGAGCCCAGAGTTGTTGTAATCTTCTTTCTGCTAAGTGTCTGGAATCGCCTAATTGGTTAAGTTCATCTTTATGGGGCATTTGCACTATATATCTTCCGTTTTCTAGTCTTTTGTGAGTTTCTGTGAAATGCCTTTCGCAAAATTCTTCTTCTGCGCTTAGCATTGGGCTTTTATTTTGAAAACTGTCTAACTCCCAGAAACGTTTCATACTTTCATTGTGTTCTATTAAAAGTCATTGTGTTCTATTAAAAGACCACAGTAAGGCGCCTTTTTTTCATAAATATTGGCTGTTCCGCTTACTATGTACCCAAAAACCGTATCTTGTAAAATAATGCGTCCATTCTCTAATTTAATTTTATTAGGTTTTAAAATTTCTAGAACTACATTAACTCCAATTAAACTGTCTATCTTCCCAGGCTTGTCGAAAGTAGGATTTGCTAATTTTACGTTCTGAGGCCACTCATGCTTTGAAATATTCACATATTTTGCAGGTAGAACCCCAGTAATTTTTGGCACAACCAATAATTCTACCTTTTTCAAGAAATCTCTTTTTTTCATTAGAAATATCGGCGGTTAACTTTGCTTTAATTGGTATTGAAACATTATTCAGACCGCAGACTGAAATGTTAATTTTTTCTGCCTTTACATTTAACAACTTTGAAACAATAGCACTTCAACTTCAATAAAATTAAGAATTCTTCTTACCTTGCTGATTTCTTCTCCGGCTCGACGGACCAACATATGGTCGATACTTTCTCGTTGTGGACTGTAGATTTTCTTTTGTTTTTTGTTTCGTAATAACTTCTTATAATCTTAATCTAGAGGCAACTATATTAATTGATTCACTAGTTATATAAACGCACTAGACTTTTTCAACGGATACCATAGTCCTTTATTTATTATACGGAGAGGTCTTTTTTTCGACCTTATTCACTGGTTCTCCATAGGCAACTGAACTAACAGTCGCCAAGGGTTGGCATGAAGACGGTACCCAGTGATCACGCAGGAGCGCCAACAAGTCATTAGGAAGATTCACTAAATTTTATTCTGTAGGATATAGGAATTTGCCCTTGAATTTATATCATATCAACTTTATGTATATAGTAGGCTTGTAATTTCATATTTTCTTAGCCATCTAAATGAAATGATAGTGATTTTCTGTGTTTTACCTTTAAATTTTAAAGTGCTTAAATGCTAAGAAAATAATGATGGAATTAGGTCTGTTTAACTGAAGAAAATTTTCCAATCAGGGAATGTAGGAATAAAGAGGTTTTAAACAAATCAGTATTTCCAGAAGATTCGTTTTTAATTTAAAAAAAATGTTAGCCATTTTATACTCTGCATTTAAATAGACTTTGAAAAATTAAAATAATATATTATTAAAAACCCATGGCTAAATTTATCTTGCTAATTACTAACTCCTAATTTGATTCATATACATACCGGTTAATTTAAAAAAAAATAGTTAATCAGCGAAAGGAATAAGTGAACAATTTAAAATATTCTCCAAAAAACCAATTCTTGATTTTACTGAGTGAATTTTCCCACACTTTCTGTTTTTATTGAATTATATTTATTTTGAGTATTATGAATATCAAATGTATATAAGTATTTGGACATGGTGCTCTCTTTTTGAAAACTTGGCGTCATTTTGCTGTCTAGTTGCTAGATCCTTTGTCTGTAATTAAAGCGACAACTTGTTTAGGGATATTTTGTTCCGAATTTTGGCAGATTTCAACGAGGATGGGGTATTTCATTCTTTCTGTCGAGAAACGGTCAGAGATTTTTGTCCAAAAAACGTCACTAAGGTTCAGATTCGTAGCTGCCGTACTTGTTCATCCTAGACATGTTCAATAAAACTCAGATCAGAACTATTATAAGAGTAGACGTATACCTTTAGCCTAGATCGCTACTAATTGTTACTGTTCCCTCTGAGTTGTACGAGTGGAATCTTAAATCATCCCGAAAGAAAATGCCAAGAGTTTATTCTGTAACATTGTAACAATATTGAAAGGGAGAAATCGGCCAGATTATCTAAAGTGTCTTGATTTCATGGTTTCAGTTCGGGGTATGAAACTCCTCATAATAGAACCATGTTTATACTTTCGGCTGGAGTATCACTGTAATATTCATTAACTGACCTCATATTGTATGCTCACTGCAACATGTCTAGGGTTCAGAGCCCCATGGGGATATGTCCACTTTTGAGTAGTAGAAAATAATGCGCAAGGTCCAAACTCGAACGAAACTCCTGTGACAATTGCCAAGCGAACACTGGCGAAATGTACAATCCGACAACCCCCAAGTGTGTCGGGTTGAAAAAGAAGCTCTCTGTCGGAGGAACGTAGAAACCAGAAAAAAATATTGCTGTATGCTGCTGAATGTTGAAATGCGAATAAAGAAAATGTTCCCTAAAGTTTTACCCTTTGAACAATTTAATAATGCACTGGTAATGTATTCCTCATCTGTTCAGTACAATGGTGACATTCTGGACGCGTAGTTTTAATCTTAGTATGTACAAGTGAAACCTTCAAAAACAATTCGGGAGATGTTCGAATTTGAAAGTAATCCATTCGGACTATTATTTCGTTTTGATGGACGCAACGTCTCAGACCCGATGAAATGCAGATAAGTGCTTCTGGATCATTTTCCCCAATCTTTTCCGATTTCTGTGCTTAAACTCTTAACGTGTGAAGTTTATTTCGGTTTCCTTTGGTTATTTCGAATAAATATACTTATTTATGTCTAATGCCGATGCCATACAGATTCCTTCATATAACATTCAGACCCTGCTTTATGGTTTGTAATGTACTAAAGCACATTTGCTTTAGCCACCCCCAAAGCAATCGGCGAATTCTTAACGAAATACAATTATATTGTTTCATATCCTCCACTTGATGTTGCATCAATCATTTGTGATATTTTGATGCAACCAGATGCTACTGACCCCTATGGTGTCTTATAAAAGGAACTAATCAGTCGCTCGGGCAAATCATCCCAGCAGGAGATACGACAGCTGCTGTCTGGGGAAGAATTAGGGAATCGGAAACCTTCAGATTTATTGAATAGCACGAAACGTCACGCGCAATCCTTAAATGTTCCAGACAATTGAATGTTGGAATTGTTTTTACAGAGGTTACCCACATCTGTTCAGTCAATTTTAGCCGCTGTTTTCGATTTAACCCTTGATAAAGCAGTGGAAATTTCGGATCGTATTTTGGAAGTTAGCCCCAGCTGCAACATTAGCTGTGTCCCGCTCGAATGAACAGTCAATAGAGGGCAAATTAATGAAAGAAATCGAAAAATTAAATAAGCGCATCAACCAACTTTCATGTTCGCGTAGCAGATCCTCACCCACATCATAGATATTAGAGTAAATCTCGGGAGCGATGTAGTATTTGTTGGTATCATCGACGTTTTGGAAACAGATGTAAATAACAAAAATACGTGAAACCCTGTTCTTGGTTGGGAAACGAAGCCAGAAAAGAATAGAGGCGATTTATTCTTTGCCTCATCAGTCACGTCGCTTGTTCATTCGAGACCGGACAGCAAATATTACATTCCTGGTCGACACCGGCTCTAACGTGACCATCCTTCCCGGCAACAATTTACAAAAACGGAATTCACCCGGGCGAACACTTTTGGACGCTAATTCTTCACATATAAAAATTTATGGTCAACAAACTCTTTCTTTAGATTTTAAACTAAGAAGAAAATTTTATTGGACCTTTCTTGAGTCAAATGTTACAACGCGATTTCTTGGAGTAGATTTTCTCCATTTTTATTAATTGGTATCCGATTTGAGAAACAAAAGTCTCATTGACTTAAAAACAAAACTTCAGGCAACAGGCCAAATTAAAAATGCCCAAATACATTCCATTAAAACCGTAGCTGGTAATTCTGTCTATGATAAACTTTTTTCAAAATTTCCGTTAATTGCCAAATTGCCTCATCCGGATCAACCTGTAAAGCACAGCACCGTGCATTATATTAATACCAAAGGTCCTCCGGTAGTCGCAAAACCTCGTAGATTAGCTCCTGACCGATTAAAGATAGCAAAGACTGAATTTAAAGATATGATGCAGTTAGGTCATATGAGACCAACCAAAAGCAATTACGCCTCATCACTTCACATGGTACCCAAAAAGGGAACTGTGGATTGAAGACCGGTAGGCACTTTCAGCGCTCTTAACGCTCAAACTGATAGGGAAAAAACCTATTCCTTGTATTGTTGATTTTACTTCAGAATTAAAGGGCTTGTGGCGGTCCTGTGGTACAGTCCCAGCGTTGCGCCACGAAAAATGCCTCCGTTTGTGTCGTCCCTTCATAGGGGGTAATGCTGTTCGCCTATATGGTGCCCCCATAATAAAATGGACAGTAAACTGCGGCGTAGTATAGGCTAATGTTTGACGACAAGTGCCTCCGAAAAAAAAAACCCTTCAGAATTAAATGAAGCAAAGATTTTCAGTCATATTGACTTAATAAAAGCGTATCATCAGCTACCCATTAACCCACATGACATCCATAAAACTGCAATATGCAATCCCTTCGGTCTGTCTGAAAGCATGCGTATGCAATTTGGATTGTGTAATGCGTCGGCAAGCTTTCAACGCTATATTGACGAAGTCACAAAAGATTTACTACGTGTTTATAACTTCGTAGATAACATATTTATTGTCTCTAAAAATTAAAACAAATACATAGTGCATTTAAAAGGTTTATTTTCACAATTGCAAGACTATGGACTTTGCATTAATGCCTCAAAATGCTCTCTTGGGGAATCTACCGTAAAATGTTTTAGGTTTTAATCTATCCGACAAGGAAATTGAACCATTAACCGATGGAGTCAAATGCATAATTGATTTTCCTAAACCAACTACTCCAACTCAACTGCACAGATTTTTGGGAAAGTTTAATTTCTACAGATGTTTTATACCCAAAGCCGCCCATATTCTTTCTGATTTGGTAACATCTTTGGAAGGGCACAAAAACAAAAAATCACATCGTTCTGCAGTTCGATCAGAAAAACTACAATGGAACGACTCGCTGAACAATCAATCATTTACAAATGCTAAACATGCCATTGCCCAAGCAACCCTTTTACGACATCCTATTCTAGGGGTGAAATTAAGTACAGGATGGTCATAAAGACACTTTGCCGATATATGGACCTCTAGCGGCTGTTCCGTTCAACCGATCGAGATGAGATTTCAGATATAGTTATTCAGAGGTATGAGCTCGGGATTCTGTGAACGGCAACCAAGTGGCACTCACGGTTACGGTTATAGGTACAGAAACTCGAAATGTTCAAATGGCAACACCCATTTTTTCCCATCGCAAAATGCTGAGCGCATGCGAAAACCCTAAAGTCCGTTGGAACGGTACGTGTATCACAATAAACGGACGCGTTATGCACGCACAAAAAACAGCTCTGCGAACTGTCTACAAAAACGATATATGGACCTCTAGCGGCCGTTCCGTTCAACCTATCGAGATGAGATTACAGATATAGTTATTCAGATGTATGAGCTCGGGGTTCTGAGAACGGCAACACAGCGACGCTCACGGTTACGGTTATAGATATAGAAACTCGAAATTTTCAAATGGCAAAACCCACTTTTTCCAGTCGCAAAATGCTCAGCGCATGCGAAAACCCTAAAAAGTGTTGGAACGGTACGTGTATCACAAAATACGGACGCGTTATGCACGCACAAAAAAACAGCTCTGCGAATGGCTAACAAAAACACGATCAGATAGTTTTTTATTGGTTTTCTACGCTGAATATCTGACGAACGGCGCTCTGTGATTGGTTTCTAGCCTCTGTCATATGCAAATTTCCTCCGTGCGCCCCGATCGTGTCTTTGTTAGCCGTTCGCAGAGCTGTTTTTTGTGCGTGCATAACGCGTCCGTTTTTTGTGATAGACGTACCGTTCCAACGCTTTTTAGGGTTTTCGCATGCGCTGAGCATTTTGCGATGGGAAAAAGTGGGTGTTGCCATTTGAAAATTTCGAGTTTCTATACCTATAACCGTAGCCGTGAGCGTCACTGTGTCGCCGTTCTCAGAATCCCGAGCACATACCTCTGAATAACTATATCTGAAATCTCATCTCGATCGGTTGAACGGAACGGCCGCTAGAGGTCCATATATCGGCAAAGTTTCTTTATAACCACCCGGTATTTGGGTAGATGCTTCAGACGTTGCAGTAAGTGGTTCTTTAATGCAACTTTCTCAAAATGAATGGGAACCCATTGCATCCATGAATTTGGCACCACTTTTTTCCATGAAGCTTACTAAGAGCCAACAAAATTGGTCCACTTGTGATAGAGAATTATTTTCCATTTATTATTCAATAAAAATGTTCAAATATATGTTGGAAGGATAGGATTTTGTAATTTATATAGATCAAAAGTCATTAATTTACGCATAAAATCAAAATCCTGATAAATGTTCTCCCAGACAACTACGTTATTTAGATATTATCTCCCAATACTCCACTAACATTTAGCAAGTGCAAGGCTAAAAAAATTTTGTAGCTGATACTCTTTCCAGAATCAAAATAGATTCTATAACCAAATCTCCATTACTAAACTTCAAAGAGTTTGAAAAAGCACAAAAGACTGATCCAGAAGTGGAAAGAATCAAACAGAATAACAATTCATCACTGAAATTTGATCTTAAACCATGTAATTTATCTGACTACGATTTGCTATGTGATACAACCACAGGCATGAATATAGAATAAATTATACGTATATAGAATAAATTTCGGAGACTTTTTCGATCATCGTTTTCGATTATCTCCACAACATAGCTCATCCAGGCGTAGTTGCGACGTCGAAATTGATCTGTTCCAGATACGTATGGCCAGAGATGAAGCGTCACATCAAACCGTGGCCACGGTTGGTGCATTGCTGTGAGTCATGCCAGCGCTCAAAAATCAACGACATATCAAAGCACCACTTGGGACATTTGCACTTCCAGAAGCTCACTTTTCTCACGTTCACATTGACATCGTAGGTCTATTACCATCTTCTGACATTCAAGTGTATTTATTTACCATTATAAATCTCTTCACCAGATGGCTGGAAGCAATTCCCATCAGTGATATGCTTGCAGAAACAATATGTCGTGCCTTCTTATCTAATTACATAAAAGGATTTATGTGATCGTGTTGAGGATTTTATGAAAGAATGGACGTTACTCGTTACAGCAGTGGTTCTCAATCTTTTTATGTCTACGTTCCCCTTTGGATGACCTTCAGGACCTACAACCCCCTTCCCCGGCCAGAAACATACCTACGTAATTTTTTAAGGATTAAAGAGTGTAGAAAGATCAAAATACGAATGTTGAGAACGATGAAGGTGCATGGGCTAGTTACAAGTTCATGAAAGTTATGTAGCAATGGCCCAGGCAGACAAACAAAGGCTCGGTTTCTGGTTTCGCTGACCATGAAAGAAGCGTAAGTTAATAGCACACAACACAACGGCTCTATGCTGTTTACATCATTATATCAGAGCAATCATGAAATAATAAGGGGAAAAATAGCAATAATATGGTAGCTATCATATACAGGGTGGTCATAAAAAAACTTTGCCTATATATGAACCTCTAGCGGTCGTTCCGTTCAACCGATCGAGATGAGATTTCAAATATAGTTATTCAGAGGTATGAGCTTGGGATTTTGTGAACGGCAACAAAGTGGCGCTCACGGTTACGGTTATAGGTACAGAAACTCGAAATTTTCGAATGGCAACGGACACTTTTTCCCGTCGCAAAATGCTCGGCGCATGGGAAAACCCTGAATAGCGTTGGAACGGTACGTGTATCACAAAAAACGGACGCGTTATGCACCCACAAAAAACAGCTCTGCGGACGGCCTACAAAAACACATTTGTGGCGCAAGGAGGAAATCAAACTACTTGGCCGTTATCAGCCCGAAAACTTTGTACTTAGTCAATAAGATAAGAAAAATATGCTCCTCTTGAGGTTCAATGAATAAACAAAACAAGCTGAAAAGTACGAAATGCGCGCTTAGACTTCTATACTTTAATGAAAAAATTGTAGAATTATTTTTCTATTATTTTTTTCAAACGTGGAGTCACTTGTCGCTAGACATTCGCCTGTATGAACACCGCGAGACTGCTGGCCATTCATTTGGAGGGACACCGTATAGGTGGCCAGCACTACCCCCTACAAGCCGGTCCCGTAATTTAGAATCGAGTCAAGTGACAAGACCGGTACACTTGATCCCGCACCTCAAGAGGTAAATTTGAGAACTTGGAGGACATTGCAGCCACGACAGATTTTTCTTGCACCAGCCGTCATTAGTGTACACGGCGGGGGATTTGTCAGAGACGTGCAACGAACCAGTGACGTTCAGATCACTGGTTCGCTGCCTTTGCCAACTGGCCACCCGCCATATTGTAGAATTATTGACTCGCTAAAAATAATCGACGTTCCGAATGCATAAACGAAAGCAGGCTATTTTTTCTTTTTTAATCGAATGTCTGAATATTGACAAAGTTTTGTTAGTGAGGACTTTCTCAGGGTCAGAAAAGATTTATTCAAACATTTGCAAAAATTAAAAGAAGATGGATTTTCCATCCATTGTAGCTGCCGAGCAAGAGCAAATATAAATCTCTCACTGACTGAATGGGTGTTAACATGTCATTCAAAACTGAACTATTAAATATGTAGTTCACATCTCTTTTGTAGAAGAGCACTAAGCATCTATTTTATATAATAAATCCATATTGCTGCTAGGGTGTGTGAGCCGGATATGGGCACGTTAAATCTGTAGGTCGGAAAGTTTCTCCATGGTATTTGTAGGGGTGGGAGGAGGTGAAGAGACCCCTGGATGTCGCTCCCGAGGTTTCTTGATTTGAATTGGGGCGGCACCAACATAGAGAGCAATTTTTGCTTCCCTAAAATGGTGCTCTCATAATGAAGAAGCCAACAAGTTTGCTGTGTACTGGCGAATGTGTCCGGACAAGTGTCCGCCGTATTGGAATATATATATATATATATATATATATATATATATATATATCAGTAATGCTGGAAATCTAGTACATAACTCGTAGAGCACCATCATTAGAAAACGGCATGGTCCACCGATGGCGATGGTTACAAATGGGTAGCCAGAATTAAAACACTCCTACTCTGACCTCCTTGCTTATCGAACTACGCAGTGTAAAGGCTTCAAATTTTGTACACATACTATTCAAGACATGGGGGAACGGATTACGAGAAAAAAAATAGTTCCAGAAACACGATGGGTGGCCCTGTACAACAGATAATATGAAAAAAAAAGACAAACACATGCGAAATGAAAATTTAAAAAAAAAATTTCTGTTGTCCTTACGGAAAAGAGAAAGTAAAAAAAAAGCCCAGAAGCTTAAACTGCCATTGTAACTGCAATTTTGCACTGCAAGCACAAAAATTTGCATAAACCCATGGTTTGCAGATATGTTCTAGGTGTAAAAGAGGATAAAAACTGGGGAATGTTTTTCTTATCAGTGATGGCTGTCACGCTGCTAGAACGTGCTTTGCTTGTGATGATCTTTTATGAAGACAAAGGAAATGCTGCAGCTGCACTTCGAGAGTTTCGCCGACTTAAGAATTTGTGCAAAGAACCATTTATTCCCCAAGTTCTCAGGAGAATGATCGCTCGATTCGAGAAAACTGGACATCTTGGAGTTCAGCCGCGTTGAGGAAGTAAACTGGTTCTTTCAGATGTCGTTACAGATATTGCCACCGGTACTGTTGAACAGTCAATGGATAATGTCGTAGGCTGTAGAAGTGCACGTGCAGTGTCACGACACTTGGGTGTTCCCTATAGCATAGCGTGAAACGTACTGAGAAAAATGGAGCATTGTTTCCCGTACAAAATCAGTCATAATCAACAGTTGCTGGCCATCAACAGGGAGAAGAGACTGATCTTTGCATTGACGTTTCTTGCTAGAGTTAAAGTGGATGCATCGGAGTCATGGCAGATTCTGTGGAGCGACGAGGCACATTTCCACCGGAATGGAACAGTGAACACCCATAGCTGTCGCATTTGGGACATGGAAATCCCCGTACCTTCCAAGAGATTCCACTCCTTCACCGAAAGTTACAGTCAGGTGTGGATTCACAGCCGCATTCATTCTTGGACCTTTCTTTTTCGAAGAGGCTACTCGCAATGACCCTGTGACATGCACCGTGACGGCTAACAGGTACAAAAGGATGCTCGAAACTTTTGTTGTACCCCATTTGCAACAGCGGCAATGTCTTGACTGAATTACTTTTATGCAAGAGGGAGGGCCTTCACGCATTGGACTCTGTGTACAGCAGTTTCTTCGGCACCGTTTCACTAATGACAGAGTAATCAGTCGGATGTTTCCGACATCCTGACCATCTCGTTCTCGGGATCTTAATCCGTGGGATTTTTGTCTGTGGGGACACATATAAAATCTTGTTTGTCGAGGACGTCTGGTAACCTTGGCAGATTTGAAAGAAGGTATCACTCTGCATGTGAGAAGCATTTCAGTCAACCTGTCACGATCCGCAGTTGAAAAAGCTGTTCAGAGACTGCAGATTTTACATCTTCAAGAAGGGAACCATATTGAGCAACATTCCCTGCGTCGATAAGGTCCTTGTCACGTGAATGTTTGGTACGTTCAAACAAAATGTGTTTAAAACGTGTTTTTGTGTTATTCACCATATGTCCAGTTGTACAGCGCCGTCTATCAGGGATTTCTGGAACTATTCCGTTTCCCCATGTCTTGAATAGTATGTACAAAGTTTGAAGCTTATACTATGAGTAGTTCAATGTATAGAAGGGTGTTTTAATTCTGGCCACCCGGTATATATATATATATATATATATATATATATATATATATATATATATATATATATATATATATATATATATATATATTGATATTGTTGAATTAAAATATAGTTTAAATAAAGGGAATATTAGAAATATGGAAACTAATTTTTGAATTTTGTTTTGTTGGTTAAGAGTGAATTACCAACGGCCAAAGCATAGAAAAGGTGAGGGGGAGGAGTGAAGTCTGACATTAATCATAGAAAAAAACATAAAAATCGCTAGATAAAGAGGTGACTCCATCACCGTTATTTTCTTTATCAATCTCGCTTAGAATCTTACAGTGGCCCTTGAAAATGATCCTAGTTGTGCCGATGAATATAACGAGAGAGTATGAAATTACCAGCGCTTCTAAGATCTTTTAACCCTCCCGGTCTCACTACTGGCCAGAGCCACTAAATAAGAACATCGTTATCATTTCATCTTCTTTTTGTTTTATTTATAACCCAGTAATATTTAAATAGCGTTCTGTTCAATTAGAAAATTTTAATGAATGATTATTTTCCTTTTAATGTCACCACCACATTACAAAACAAAAGCAACCGAACTTTAAATAAGGCTCTGTGTAAGACTCATTTATATAGAAATGTAATACAGTGGACGCTCGTTAATTCGAACTCAAAGGTTCTCAGAAAAAAAGTTTGAATTATCCGAAGTTCGAATTATCCAATGTTAAGAGAAAATATATAACTTTAAAAGTGTATCACCGAAGAAGAATAATCTCCTAGTATGTATAACCCCAGAAAATATATTATACTATGTTATCTAAAATTAAACATATTTAAGCAATACAGACTTAACTTAATCATAAAATTAAGCAAAAAATACGCAGTAGAAAGTAAACTTTAATGTTAAGAGGGTTATTGTGGCAGGTTGCGTTATTCACAAATAGGAGAATTTTACGCTTTTGCCTCGAAAACTGCTTATCTATTCCTTCTAACCAGTTACTAAAGATGTCTTGTGTCATTCATGCTTTTGCATTGGATACATAACCAACTGGCAGTGTTTTAATTCCTTTAAGACTTCGTGGATTCTTAGACTTTCCATTCATTAATAATTTAAGCTTTTCGCACCCATCCATACTATCACAAACTAAAGCTGTTATCCTCTCTTTACTGCTTTTACCTCCTATGTAAGCATCTCCCTTAAAATGTAATGTCTTGTTTGACAAGAGTTTTTAAAAAAATGCAGTTTCGTGTATATTAAAAATATCTTTCGGCAGGTAAGTAGAGAAAAGCCCTGGCAGTTTCGTACCGAAATTAGTGCATACGTCTTCGTTTACATCAGAGCTTTGGCCACACACAGTTTGATAAGAAATATTGTGCCTTGACTTAAATCGAGAAAGCCATCCATCACTACATTTAAAATCTTCAATACCCATTCGACTTGCCAATTCATCAGCTTTCTTCTGCACTAGGGAACCATTTATCGGAAAATTTCGAGATCTAACATCCTGGAACCATAGCAGTAGAGCTTTTTCCAGATCTTCTTGGGACACATTTCTCATGCATTTCCTTCCTCTAACAAAATTTGATTTTTCGCATGAATATAAAATTGACTCTGTTTTCAAATAAGTTGACAAGGTATTTTTTTATTCCATAGTCAGCGGCTAACTTTGTTTTACATTCGCCATTCTCTACTTTCTTTAAAATTTCTATCTTTGTCTCCAAAGTTAGGGTTTTGTACTTTCCACGTGTAGATATCACGAATTTTTACACGTTCACACCACACACTGAGGAAGAAAAACTAAATCACATTAACTTGTCTGCACTGCAGGCATAACTGACGTAGTTCCCTAGAATCTGTAGTAAAGACTGGTTTTTCTGAAATTTTAAGAAAATCGATACAAATAACGGAAAATCGCTTTGTCCGTTAAGCACTGCTAAGAAGGTAGCACTGATAAGAACAATAGGTACTAACGTTTAGCGGAAATGCAATAGCCTAGGAATGCAGGCATGAGCCTCTTTACAAGGAAAAGAAATGCAGATGATTTTGATACAAAAAATAATAAATACAGCGTGTATTTTCTCCGTTAAACGAGGAAAGAGAATTTTTTTTGTCAAATTTTTAGTTCGAATTAACCAAAGTGATGAAAATTTAGTTCGAATTAATGAGATATTTTTAACATTAATTCCAATACAAGATTTTTGGGGCATTTGGATTAGTTCGAATTAACCGAATGTTCGAATTAACCTAGTTCGAATTAACGAGCGTCCACTGTAACTGGCTAGAAACAATGACTTTGTCACCAATTATTTGTTGAGCAAAAGATACAAGTTTTACCTCCTGAGAATATATAACTGAAATTATTCCCTAAACATATTCCACTAAAAAAATTGATAACGAAAAAAGATTATTTTAAACGTTTATTATTTCCTTTCTTATCGATCTAAAATTTTGATGACTGAAAATTTATACCTCAAAAATCAAGTCTTATTTATTTAATAAACTCAGAGCAATTTTTCTCATCCTCCTGTTTCTTTAAAAATCAAGTCTCATTTATTTGATAAATGCAGCGCAATTTTTCTCATCAATTTCTACAGTTCCCAGGTAGTTTTGCTGTTTGGATTTGTTTATGAGCTAGTGAACTACAAAAGTTCACATGATAAAATTCAAAGCTGTTCTACCGTAAGAATATACCTTAGAAAAATTTTCCGTCTTAAGTACTATATTTTTCTTCACTAGATGGCGCTGTACAATTTGAGTCAGAATATCGTGTCAATTTGCTATAATATTTCCAGAAAAATATGGATTAGAATAGAAATATAAAAGTTTACTTCTTTTAAAATACTATTTAATTGTATGGGCTATATTTACCAGCAAAAAAAAAAATGTTTTTTCTGTTTAAAACGGAACCAAGCAGGAAATATAAAGTTGTACAGTAACTTAAAAGTGAAATTTTATTAATGAAGAATGAAGAAAACAATTTGAAACAGTGCAAAGCAGTCTACTACTAATTGAAATTGTTCAAATGGCAGTTTTATGTTACAAAATAATGGCTCAACCTGGGTAGTAAGGCTTCGTAAGAGCTGAGAGTTTCTTTAAAAAAGCTATTATTCCAGTATTGCAGCTCTAAATAATGCACGCGAAGTTCTGTTGATTTTTATCCTTAACTCCTCTTGTTGTAGGGCAACTCGAATTTGTGTCTAGGTTTTATTTTCTTTAGGTGGAGCTTAGGGTAGGTGGTGATGGTAAGGTTTGACGAGTAACAATTCGGGAATCAACTTTTTTTAATCCAAGTCATAACACTACTTCACCGTGTGTGTGCTACTGTACACGCTCTTCCTCCAGAAACAGATTCTGGTTGAGCCACATTAAATGATGATTATGATTATATATCCCTGTATAGCTGAGTCTGATGTGTATGTATTAGTCCAGAAGACAAGGGCCCCAATATAAATGCAATTTCCTTCGTAGTGGTTCTTCACGGAAATTTTTTGCATTTGTTGATTAAATTAAAAGTAAAGTAAAGAACAGTTCATTAGCGCAATCAGAATTCCCCTCTGAAACGGTGTGGTGTAGAGGTTAATGAAGAGTTCTTGGGAGGAAGGGTAAAAGTGCTGTCTCGTTTCAGCCGTTTAAGAAGCATTTGCAGAGCCTGTAAGAGAGAAAACTGAATATAGAACCTCCTTGAAAAACCTTTCGTGCTTGACTTTGATGTACCATTTGCTTCCCGATTATCCTATATGGGGACACATTCTAAACTTCTGATTATCATCCAGAGGGTTATTGTTGTCTGAGGTGAATCCCTGTGATGTCCACTGTCGACGTCTATTCTTTGTAATAAAGGGTCTATGCTTTGCCGTTGTTGCCAACTATGATTAAGCTTGCGGCAACATTGGGGTGAGTTTGCTCTTGAGTGACCGATTCCATCAGCAGTCGAAATAAGACTAATAAACAAAATTCGATTGAAAAGGGAATTTTCCTTTTCAACTAACAGAGCATTGACTAGCAGAATTCTGCCCTAGCCTAAACTTTGAACAAGGAATGGTCAGAATGGGATGATGTTTAGCCCAACTCTTCACCCCCACCAGAAAGACTGTCTCCTCACAAGCGCTTTAACACAGGATTCATGCATGTAAATACTGTCTCCCTGAGTTAACTTACAACGAACTCAACTCGCCATATTGCAGGGTTCTTGCTATCTCTGAATAACTAAAAAGAAATGGAAAAAATAACTGAAAAAAGGAAAATAGATGGGTTGTTAGAGGAAGTAAATGGCCATGGGAATGAGTCTCTTTAGTTAGTTGCCAGAGATCCATCTAGCAGGAACACGCGTATGTTATTGTGTAGCATTTTCCCTTTAGATCCCAAAATTATGGTATTACATAACAGCCACCAGTGAGGTTCGAACTCACGACCCCTGGTTTACGAGACCAGTGCTCTAACCACTGAGCTATGGTGGCATCTGATTACATATTCCAAGGTCTCTATGGGATTCCTATAGTCGTGAACTCTAGGATAATGTTTATGACTATTAAGATACCAATACGCAATGAACGAAATCAATAAAATATAAAAATAAAAAAATTTAAAAAAGAGTCGACTATTTAGTGATAAATATAATAACATGCATTTGGATGTCATATTAGTTTTGTTTTGTGATTTATCGATTTAATTACTTCATCGATTTATTTAATTCAAGTATCAGGAAAGCCGTTTTCGGAGATGTACAGTTATTAATATTTTAGCTACCTTCAAGGTTCAATGACCTGATAGCTGTTCGGGACCCTGCTGCTTTATGAGCTGTACGGTAAACAAACTGCTATATGCCTGGACTGATAATAGAGATATCAGGGAGGCTAAATTATTTTTTAAATGTTACCTAAAAAATAGACTTTAAAGTTTTGAATTATTAATAAGGGCTAAAAAGAGAAAATGACCTATTAAAACACTCTAATGTTAACATGTAGGCTGAAAATTTCACACATATGTAAAGCCTAGAGTAAGGATGGATCAGAAGCATAGCTAACAAAGTGAAAGTTAAAATACAGTATTGTCTTGATCAAACTAACCATTATATTGCAAAATATATTCTTACATTAGTGCGAAATTAAGCTGAAAAGTTTTTTTATATTAGTCTGAAACTACAGTTTTAACTACAGTAGTTACCATTAAAGCTGTGGTACAGTTTACTATATTACATATGAATTTCCTTTTTCGCAGTTTTATATTTTATATCAGACGTTTTTTATATTGAAAAGAGCCGATGTAAAATTAATTTTTAATGAACTCAATAGATGGCATTACTATCGCTTTGAAAGTTTAGCTCTAATTTTCGAGGTTTATTATCATGTTTTTTACCCTCATATCTAGAGATTAAACATTCGATTTTCCGTTAGCGGTAATAATAAGCTACTATCGGATGAAATTGTGAAAAATTTAAAAGTACCATGGAATTCTCTCTCTCTCTTTTTTTTTTTAACTTTCAAAGCAAAGATATGCGAACTTGGGAAAGTTAAAAGAGCAAATATATTTCTTTTGCTTAGTACTAGATAAAGATGTGGGAAGCGGTCCTTCACAAAAGCAAAATTGCCATTTTGTTATACTGAATTAAAAAAATATATACCAGTCCTCTTTCATTCCACATAATATTTTGAACAAAAAATTGTAATCAAGGCTAAATTTATGGTTTCTTACTAAAACTTAATCTTTACCTGAGATTTACTGGATATTGCATTCTCAGGGCAACTTCTTTTACAACTGCTGAAACTTAAGAATTTATCACAGGATTCTTACTTTTATTATGAGTAGTGAGCTATTATGAGAGCACATAAAAGTTTCATTTCATTCAACTTTCATTAATTTACACATGTTAATCAAACTGCTCATGAAACATTACTAAATTATTTATCATGATGTACTCTAGATATTGCCAATAAAAACATTTTGATATCCATGTACTTCCATTATATACAGTTAATACAGGGTAGTAAATTATTTGTCTTTAATTTTGTTTTTGTCGGAAAATGTGCAATATATGCTTATATAATGTCATGAACTCACCCCGAACTTCTGAATATATCTCAATATTTTATCCCAATCTATAAATCTGTCCTCATTTACAAAGTGAAAAAAGAAAATGAAAGCTATTTTTTTGGCAAATAATTGAAAAGATAATATCTAAGAATCTGTAAATTAAAAAAAAAATCACATTAAATTTCATTTATATATCATGCATATTCAATCTGATTAAAATTGATGCATTTCCTGACTTCCTAATCGATTCAAATTTCTTAAAGAAAAAACATATTAAGAAAATGAAGCAAACGGTATGAAAACGTTTTATATATATCTGCGGTGAAGGATCAAGCATCATAAAAAACCATCAGCGTAGCCGAAATTTTTTGCCTAGTCGCCCCAAGAGAAAATCTCTACAGATGACAAGGCAAAAAATTGGTTTTCCGCAATTAAACGTTACCAAGTCTTACGTCCTCGACCCATAACCTCGCAGGGCTGAATTTTATCATTTTGCGCATGCAATGAAACACCAAACACTTGCTTAGCCCCTCCAAGAAAAAAAAAAAATAAATAAATAAAAGTTCATCGGAACTCTTCTTAGTATCAGTTGTATTTTTAAAAATTCTGTCCAAATTTGAATATATATATTTACTTAAACGCAATCAATTAAATCTGAATTAAAAAAAAAATTATTATCAGCAGAAACTCGAAAATGCTTTACCTTCAACCATGAAATGTTGTTGTTGTGACTTAGTCTGTTCTGACCGGATTAGTTACAACAACAACATTTCATGGTTCTGTCTGGTCTGATTGTGGGTCTGGTGTGGTCATGGTGTTGTCTGGTTTCGGCAGTGTCTGGTCTGGCCGGAACATGCCTGATTAGATCTCGACTGCTGTCAGAGGAATGCGCCTTCTTCGGTTTACAACGGTACCACAAGGGTCGGAGTCCGACTTTAGACAGGTGCCACCTTTAATTTGATCGAGCACCCCCAGGGCAACGTTTGGATGGATCTTACTTTCTCTCACCCACTGACTTCATAGAAGGATTTTCCCATCTACGGATTTAATATGCCCTTGCTTGAACACGAAGGTATTTAATGGAGTTCGTCAGGATTCGAACTGAGCACCCCCAGTCCGAAGCACAACACATTACCACTAGGCTACCTCAGGCCCTCCACCATGAAATAATTAATTTGAACAATTTAAAGGGTAATGAAAAACGTGTATAAAAAAATTCAGGTCGTCTCTTCTAACGAAACTACCGCGGGTTATTAACGTAGGATTCCTTATCGTTACTTACATCTTTTGCATGTATATATGTATGTATGTGTTATGTATACATGTATCTATATATATGTATATATGTATATATATACACATATGTATGTCAACATT
The DNA here is from genome assembly GCA_907164885.2 of Dolomedes plantarius. Classification (NCBI taxonomy): domain Eukaryota; kingdom Metazoa; phylum Arthropoda; class Arachnida; order Araneae; family Dolomedidae; genus Dolomedes; species Dolomedes plantarius. The sequence goes on from OU015501.1 coordinate 60,236,780, forward strand.
TTGGTACTTTTCTGTTTTACTGTTTACTGCTTGTACAAGCGATACAGGCTGGGTTTGGCACGCTGCCAAAATTATAACTTGCGAGGTTCGGACGGACGGTTTTAGCGTCTGAAATTTTGCTTTCCGTAGGACCGTCATGGAGGAACGTAATCCTACGTTAAAACTTGTATGAATAAATTGCATGCTTTGCAAGATTTGCATTGCAGGTAATGTTTGACTAACGATAGGATAACGACCCGATAAACCCTTCCTAACTCTAAATCATCTCAGATGAAGATTAATTATTAATACATTTGCTGCATTTTTTATGTTTACATGTTTTAAACTTAATTCCTGCAGGGATTTTAAACATAGTCTCTAGTCATAGTGTAGGATTTATCAAATAAGTAATCCAACAGATATAGATAAAAAAATTATACTAAAATAGACAAAAAACAAACAGAAATCAAGCACTCTGGGCATCCACGCACCAACGGCAAGATTCTGTATAAGGGCCGGAACTGAACCATAAAACAACAGAGGTAACCGACAGGTCTCGTCATCAGGGAGCCTAACCATGTCAATTACCTCAAGGGGAACTTTCTGAATAGGATGCAGGTAAGCCCAAAAAACATCCCAAGGCCCCGAGTCCCCCAAAGAAGCAATTAGTCAAGAAGAAAATGAAAAGACAAACACAACTTACAGTATGGACTCAACGCACCTTACATGCAAGCACACAAAAATCCTAATGCAAAGTAAACGGTGCGTACACACCCCAATTCCGTAAGTGACGGTTATGGCGAAACAGCAGCCAATTCTATCCTAAAGGTTACGTCATTGTAACATTACTATAGCTCCACCCCCCCACCCCCCCCATTACAACTTAACCAAATGAAAACACAAATACTATTCTAAACATCTTTAAAAATTCCTGAGTCTAAATGCCATTTTTTTAAAACTTTTAAATTACCGAAATTTTTAGGGAAATCGTTTTTTCTTAAGTTTTCCTCGAAAATGCTACATGCCTCCAAAAAATCCCCAGCGTTGTTACATATGTTTTTTATTCTGTAAAGTTGTGAGTAAAATATATTATAATAAATTTTATAGTTTAAGTTGCTATGGAAATTGGTAAACGTAATAACCTCGAAGTTAAAATCTAACCTTTTATCATAAATCCCTATTTTTATTTCCCTGTTTTGAATTTTAATTTTTAAATCCAGATAAGTCGCACAAAGATTATTATCGTTAGTCCGGTTTAAAGTAAGTTCCTTTGGGTAGATTTGATTAAGAAACTCCAAATCGTTGCAGTTAAAAATTATGAGGTCATCAATATATCTAAATCCGGTAATATTTTTTGAGTTAAGAAATTTAGTTTCGTAAAAATGTAAGAATAGGTTGGCAAATGCACTTGAATAGCTATTTCCCATAGGTATACCCTTTATCTGTTTAATGAAACATAAGCCGTTAAAAAGATAGTTTTCAAAAATATTAAATTTACATAAATCAATCCAGTCACATTTTAAGATTAAAGTACTATCTAAATAAGCATCATAGATTTCTGAACATATAATCATTAAATTATCATGCGGAATACTGGTAAACAGGTTTTCAAAATCAAACGTGTGTATGCTATCTATATTCTTACTTTTTAAAAATTGTAGAATATCCTGGTTATAATTTATAATAAAGCTATTTTCGGTAACCTTAATTTTATTTAGAATAATTTTTAAATAGCTAAAGAACTTTTTACTGAACAAAGTGTTATAACAATTTGTACTACATGTAACAAACCTAAATTTAGTAGGTACTTTATGGAATTTTATTGTAGGAAACAGGTAAGGGTATTTTATGCTATTAATCTTAAACTTAAATTTTTTGCTAAAAGCTAAAATCCTATTATCTATTTCTTTTTTGGTAAGGTTAATTTTTTGATAGGCATTATTTGAGTTGTATTCCCTAGAAATTAACTGCTTAAAATAATCTTTACACATAAAACCAAAGTTATTTGCCGCCTTATCAACAACCGTAATAATAAACTTATTTTTTAAACCTTTAATTTTACTGTATAGAACTTTGTTTAAAAAGAAACCCTTCTTGTCCTCCATACCAAACTCTTCATAATTCCTTTTTATATCCTGTAAAACATGTACCTTCCACTCCATAAAACCTTCGATAGGCCAATTGTACTTCCTTGCTAATTTTATAATAAAGTAAACTAAATCTTTAGTGATAGAACTTAAAATTTGCTTTAAATTTACCTTATTTCTTACCCTAAATTTTGAGCCCTTACGTAGAACTTCCCTCAACCTAACATCTTTAACAATATTAAGATCCCCTGTTACGATATGCCCCAAAGTTGGATTTACAAAGTTTTTAAACTCCTCAAGGATATCCTGTAGGATTTATCAATCATATCTCCATAATCTATCGCTTTCTACAGTATATTTTTCTTCAGATGCCAGCGACAATAAAAAAAACGGAAGCTTGTTATTTCAAAGATCGCGAATAGTTTTCATGATGCCTATGCGTTCAAAGATAGCATCCGTCGCAATCGTTTCTTACAGGCATTGTTAAAAATAAATTCAATGGTTTCCACCACGGTTTAAAATAGTTAATAGCATATTTTGATTAAGAATTAATTTATTTCGATTCATCAGTTTGAAACGTGATATATCTAATTTCTTTTAGAGGTAATATTGAAAACCTAATTTGCGCTGGCTCTAAACCCGTGCTTAATGCTCGTATAGGGTAATCAATCTCTGTGAATCTGTTAGGTTAAAATTTACAGAGACTGAAGTCTTTGTCAACGATACAACAGTATTTATACTCATAGGATTGTTTCACAAGGAAGTTTTATTTTTGAGGATCAGAGCATCCCCCCCCTTTCTTTTCATAGTAAAAGTAGAGAGGTAAATTCTAATTATATTTTAATGCAGAGAAAATAGTGTAATAATTACGAGGATACTGAATTCATAGTTTTAACATTATTGTGGGACCAGAGGTAGCTTTGCGGTAACACGTTAAACTTCGAACTGGGATTGCTCGGTTTGAATCCTGACGAACGCCTAGAAACACCTTCGTGTCTAGGCCGGATATGGGCATGTTAAATTCGTAGACCGGAAAGTCCTTCTGTGAGGTCAATGAGGGTGGGAGAAGGTACGAGCTCCCCAGATATCGTCCCTAGGGGTTTAAATTGTGGTGGCACCTGGCCAAGTCGAATTCCGACCCTTGTGGTGCCATTGTAAACCGGAGCCGCATTCACGTGTTCGTTGCCATCTATGGTCCTAGTCTGGAGTTGCTCCAGACCAGGCGGCGTAGTAATAATAATAATAATAATAATAATAATAATAATAATAATAATAATAATTTATCATTGTTTTTTAAATTGAAATATTTTCTAGAATGGGAATTTTCTACTGACTAGTATCAATATACAGAAATTTCTATAATACTGACGATAAATAGATTATTGCTTATTAGATTTTTAAAAAAAATTTAGACAAAGCAGACAAAAAGCTAAAAAGAACAGGCCGGACGAAGGCCGAAAGGCTAGAGTGCTGGCGTTAGGTTCTAGAGTATTGAGGTTCGAGTCCTACTGTTGACCTCGATGTTTGTAGAAGTTTGAAATCGGCTTGAAACTGTAGATCCAGGTCTAATCAGCCTTTGTGTAGCAACAGTTGACCATAGCGTTTTCAGCCAACCAACTTAAAATAACAGTAGTATATCATATAAATTGTATGAAGGCAGATTTCTAAGACCATTATGCAATCAGTTGTGATCATAAATTCATTTTCATACTTTGTGTTTGGTTTTTAGAAATTCACTTTCATTTTTATGGAATGGTTAATAAGATATAGCCAGTATAAAAACAAAATTATTTTTTATTTGAGAGTTAAAAGCAAACTGTAGGGAATTTTGATTACAATTTCACGAACCCTCGGGTGGGAAGCAGCATTTATATCAAATGCTATAAATAAATTCAATAAAACCAAAGCTAAAAAGAAATAACATTTTCTACACAAAAATCCCATTTAAAATGTATGAAGCATGCGGATTTGATTAGATTTTAATCAGCAACTTCACTTTAAACATTACAGAAAAAAAGAATTTTTAAAAGTACAGTATAAGAACAGAGAAAAAGGAATCTTACACCGAAATAATAAAATTAAATATTCACAAGGTAAGCTTTAAAATAATTAAATCTCTCTTTAAAATTATTAAATCTGGAGATTAAAAATTACTATATTATAACGATGACATCTCAGCCATACATTATCAAACGGTTTCATTTCAAGTTTGAAAACACTTAGACTGATCCGGAAGTAGAATTTTGTGGCACTTCTTCACAGTGACAATTCTTTATAATAAATGTTATTTTCTGGTTGCCCTCTGACTCCTAGTAAAAATCTCACCATTTTTGTTCGTGCGTTAGATGACAATTGAGTCACGCACCTTCATACGATTTTATTTCCAATTTGAAAAAAACTTGATGATGAAGGGAATAAACGGGCAATTTGCCATTTCCGGATGAATGTGCTATCTTTTACTGTACCTAAACATGCCATAGTTACTTGCCAGTGAATCGAAGTGAAGATCAAGAGAACTATAAAATTTTTATGAATATTATCAGCTGCTCTGATAGAAAACGCGTTGAGTAGGAGAGGAAGCATTTTAGTCCGTCAGTTAAAAAGCGGGAGCTATAAATATTTACAATAAATCTTCTATTATCGCTGAACGCGGCAGCAATCTCTACGTCAGCACACAGCACGACCATGTTAAATTCTTGAGTCACCCCAAACCATCTGCACCGCTGGATTTACACATACGTACACACACACACACACACACACACACACATATATATATATATATAAACTAAACTCATGGCGCAACAGTCCGCTGTGGACCAAGGCCGGCGATGCCCATCTCCGCTTTCTTGACCGTGGGATTGGGGTGCCATACAGCATATGTCTCAGTCAGGTGGTCAACCTGACGTGGGACCCCAGAGTTTAGTTCCCAAACATGCTTGGTCCTCACTTTATCGACCCACTCAAGGGATGAAAGATATATATATATATATATATATATATGTGTGTATATATATATATATATATATATATATATATATGTATATATATATATATATATATATATATATGTATATATATATATATATATATATATATATATATATATATATATATATATATATATATATATATATATATATATATATATGTATGTATATATATATATATGTATGTATATATATATATATGTATGTATATATATATATATATATATATATATATATATATATATATATATATATATATATATATATATATATGTAGAAAAGGATATAATGCCTGCTAGGAGGATTCCCTGCTATGCTTTCTATGCAGACGACAGCGCCCCTTGGATAGAGCAAAGGAGCGAAGGGTGATGACAGAGGGGAATGAACTTTCGTCGAGACGAGACGTTGAATTGAATGCGGCAGACGGCTGCGATCCCTTTTCTCCGTTTGGCAAAATTTGCCCAGCAACAGACGTGCTGCGACGTAACTTTGAACTAAAACTACTGTAAATAATTGTTCTAAATGTAATATAGTGTTTCTGTTTTAAGCAGTGACTCTGTCTTTAGTTGAGTACTGTCTTACTGAGTATAAGAGAATCTAGTTCCGCCGTGCAGTACGCGGACAGATTTCTACAAATGTAGGCGCTCGGCCTGGATCGGATCAAGGAAAAAGACAACCGGCCATTGAAGTGTGCAGAAACATTGGATTGACGTGAGTACATTATTGCTATAAATAATTAAGATGTCGTACTTAACCAGTGCCAAAAAGGCAGATTTATTGACTCTGGTTCATGAATTAGACCTAGAGGCCCCAGAGAACCCTAAAATCAAACAATTAACCACCCTGATCACTACATCAGAGGGTTACGACGAGGAGTATGTGAAACCCCTCCTGGCGAATATTAAGGCTGAGCGTGAAGCTCTTGAGGCCGAAGCCAGAAAGCTTGAAAAATTAGAAGCCGAAAAAAGGCAAAAGCTTGAAAAGGTAGAATCCGAAAACAGGCAAAAACTTGAAAAGATAGAAGCCGAGAAAAGGCAACAGGAATTTGAGTTGCGAAAACTAGAGCTAATACATGCGTCGGAGAGAAATAAGGAGACACTAGTACCTGCGAGTTCAGGTAATAGCGTTAAAAGCGAAAGCATAATGAAACTAATAAATAAGTACGAAACCAACAGTGACATTAGTGTGTACCTGTCTTTGTTTGAGAGGCAGATCAAGCGCGTCGACGTTCCAAAAACAAATTGGGTCACGTACCTAATGGGACTACTGCCGATGGACATAGTCAATTTAATAGCGGAGAGCCTGAACCCGAAGCAAACGACTACGACTATATTAAGAAATTGTTATTAAAAAGGTTCCGTTTGAGTCCTGAACAGTTCAGGCAAAAATTTGCTACACACAAAAAAGAAGCATCCGCTTCATGGCGTGATTTCGCTTTTGAAATTAACAACTTCTTCGAGGAATGGATAGGAGGTTTAAAAATAGCCAAGTATGAGGATCTCAAAGAACTCATAGTGACCGACCAACTGAAACGTAAAATACCGAGCGATATGCGCGAACACTTTATAGATGATTTGCCCAAAATAACAAAGATCGACGATCTTGTCAACAGGTTAGACGAATACGAAGCAGTGCGGTATCATTTGGAAAAAGAAACGAATCGGGAGGTCAAAGCGTTAGACGAGAAAAATAAAAAGCGCTTCAATAGAGATTTCGATAAAAGGAAAACACAATCAAGCGTCCGTGCTCGTCAGGATTATACTAACCCAAATTTGAAATGTTTTAATTGTAATGAGATTGGGCATAAATCAGTAGATTGTAACAACAGAAGTGATGAAATAAGATGTTTTAAATGCAAGCGTTGGGGTCATAAGGCAAATGATTGTCTGAATAAGGAAGTTAATAGAACTGTAGTTCGTAGTTCTGAAAATTGTACAAGTAAAATTGTAAAGAAGATTATAATACTTGGAAAGGAAACAAATTCCTTAATTGACACTGGAAGTGATGTCACAATGATAAAGTGGGAATTTTATGTTGAAATTGGTTCTCCAGCATTGAATTATAACAATGTAACATTAATAGGTATTGGTGGTGAGGGAACGTCACCCATAGGTTATTTCTGCTCTGAAATATTGATTGATGAATGTGTTGTGTTTACTGATATTTTTGTGCTTAAAAATTTATGCAGTGATGTGGTAATAGGTTTAGATGTAATCATTAAATTAAATATTTCTATAACGGGAAATGAAATAAGCATCTCAGGGAAACGCGAGGATATGCGAGTAAACTATGCCCAAATTTCACCTCAAAAGAATTCAGCGAGTATTGTGCAGAGGAGTCAATACAGCATCTACAAATTACGACGGGAGTTGCTAGAGGGAATGGTCAGATCGAAAGAATTCACGCAATATTGATCCCAATATTAACGAAACTTTCTCTCGCCGACCCTACCAAATGGTTTAAGTACGTTGACTCCGTGCAAAGAATAATTAATAGTACGACCTCTAAGTGGTCACCGTTCGAGCTCCTGACAGGAGTGAGAATGAAAAGTAAAGAAGACTTAAGACTCAAGCAGTTACTAGAAGAGGAAAGCGAAGCGTGCACTCTAAAAAATCGGGCAGAAATCAGGGAAGATGCCAAGAGAAATATCCTGAAAATTCAAGAAGAAAATAGGAAAACGTTCAATAAAAAGAGGAAGAAACCAAATGCATACAAGGAAGGAGAACTCGTCGCCATCCAAAGAACGCAGTTTGGATCGGGACTGAAGCTGCGGTCAAAATTCCTTGGACCTTATCGTGTGACAAGAGTTAAAGCCAATGACCGCTACGACGTAGAGAAACTTGGCAACCACGAAGGGCCGAACGTAACTTCAACGGCAGCCGACCACATGAAGCCGTGGGCCACCGCTGTCTAATAGCCGACAAATTGGACATCTTTATGGGGTCCAGATATCCTTTTTTGTTTGTTTGTTTGTTTGTTTGTTTTGTTTTGTTTTGTTTCTTTATATGCAGATGAAGTTTGAACTTGATGCAGCGTTCTAGAGAGAAGATTCCTGTACCTATGCTTCTGCACAGATGTTCGACATACACCTGAGTGATGGAGGGACATTACCTGCTTCCGAGGACGTCAGCTTTTAGGACGACCGAGGATGTAGAAAAGGATATAACGCCTGCTAGGAGGATTCCCTGCTATGCTTTCCATGCAGACGACAGCGCCCCTTGGATAGAGCAAAGGAGCGAAGGCTGATGGCAGAGGGGATGGAACTTTCGTCGAGACGAGACGTTGAATTAAATGCGACAGACGGCTGCGATCCCTTTTCTCCGTTTGGCAAAATTTGCCCAGCAGCAGACGTGCTGCGACGTAACTTTGAACTAAAACTACTGTAAATAATTGTTCTAAATGTAATATAGTGTTTGTGTTTTAAGCAGTGACTCTGTCTTTAGTTGAGTACTGTCTTACTGAGTATAAGAGAATCTAGTTCCGCCGTGCAGTACGCGGACGGGTTTCTACATATATATATATATATGTATATATATATATATATGTATATATATATATATATATATATATATATATATATATATATGTATATATATGTATATATATATGTATATATATGTATATATATATATATATATATATATATATATATATATATATATATATATATATATATATATATATGTTGAGTGCAACGCCTGCACTCTTTATTGTTTTGTAATTTTAGTGTATTTTTTAAATATTTGACTATTTGAGCACATTTTATTGTAAATTCATTGTGTACTATGGTTTCCAGTGTATTGTAACGAGTGTCATCTGGTATTTGTAACTTGCTTGATTTATATGTTGAAAATTAAAAAAAAAAATTTGTCAAGGCGGGCGGTATGTTGAGTGCAACGCCTGCCGCATTTAAAAAGAGCGCTGCTGTCGCTGTACATGTACCATGTGACGTGTGATGAGCAGATGAGACGAGCTCCGAGTGGAGAACGGAGTGAGCGTAGCTCAGAGTTGAAGCAATAAATTAAGAGAAAACCTACAGTCCAACATATTTAATTTTGAGTTGAGTCATTTAATTAATAAAGAGTTATTGAGCTATCGATGGGCCAAACATTGGTCCAGGTCATCCGGAGATGAATATTTAGTGACCTTTTGGATATATTTAGTGAACCGGAAATTTGAGTATTCGAGGAATGGATCCTGGTCTCGTTTGACAGCAGTCCCAGAATAGGAGTAAGAGCAATAGTTTCCTCTTGCCCTCTTGAGTTAAGAAAAACTAATTAATTTCTCGAGTCGAAGTTAATTTTTTGAGTTTAAAGCAAATTTTGTTTGCGTGTTAATACTGTTCTCTTGAATTAGTGTACTGTTGGTTTATAAGTTCAAAATGTCGAAAATAGCCGAATTAAATAAAGATGAGTTAAAACGCGTTGCTGAGGAGATTGGTTTATCAGACCAGAAGGTGCTAAAAATATTGATTTAAAACGTTTAATTGAGGGGAGTGATGTATTTAAAAAAGACATCAAATTCGTAGAAAACGTTATGGATCAAGTGTTAGAGGAGAAGAAAAACCAAAAAGCCGATCAGAACGCTCAAATTGAATTAGAGCGACTTAGATTAGAGAGGATTAAAGCAGAATTAGAATTAGCGCAATTAAAGGCTAAAGAAAAAAATTCCTATACTTCTTTTGATCACAAATGTAAAAATGAAACTGAAGAGTCAATTGATGTTTTAATAAAAAGTGTTAGAACATTAACAATTAAAGTGCCGAGTAAATCGGAAGGATGGGGTTTCTTTTTTACTTCGTTAGAGAGAGCATATAGTACTAAAAAGGTACCTGAGAAACTTAAAGCAGAGATTCTGTTGAATTTATTAGGGGAAAGAGCTTCTAATATTATAACTTATATTAATGAGTAAGATCTAAACAATTATGAGGAAATTAAATCAATTGTTTTGAGAGAATTCGAACCAACAGCGCAAGCAGTGTTAGAGAATTTTAGAAATGCATCCAGACAAAACGAAACACATGTGCAATTTGCTTCGCGCTTAACTACGAGTTTCGAGTACTATTTAAAATTGAGAGGAGTAACGGACTTTGAAACCTTAAAACAACTGATTGTGTCTGATAAATTATTTCAGACATTAGATAGAGAAACAGCCGCTCATATTAATGTTAGACAGGCAAAAGGCTGGTTTCATCCTGTGGAACTATCTAAGGAGATCGATTTGTATTTTACTTCGAGAGATAAGCCTATAAATGAGACGAAAAGGGAGCAAAAAGTTTATAACAATAAATATAAACCCGCTACAAGAGTATTTTTCAATGAGATGAAAAATAAAAATTATGATTTATGTCTAAGGAATGAAAATCACCCACTATTCGCTTGCCCTCAGTTTAGAAGACTTTCGGGGATTCCAAATCTGCTTGATAAGTAATGAGTGTTTACAGCGATTGCAACTAAAGAGTGAAAAAATAAATCAGTCTATATCTTGTATTAATGATGCCTCGCTGGTGGTTAATCGTAGAGTTACGGCTACTCTTGCGAACAAAGACAGGAGTTTTGAGAGAAATATTTCTATGTTAGCAGTACGAAAAATAACTGACCTAATACCAAATCAAATGATCGATGCGCGTTTGCAGATCCCAGAGACAGTTAAACTTGCGGATATTAATTATAATGTTCCGGGAAAAATTGATATTTTAATTGGTGCGGAATACTTCTATGACATAATAAAGCCAGGAAAAATAAAAGTAAAAGGTGCGAGCCTGACGCTTCAGGACTCTGTATTTGGTTATATAGTAGGAGGTAGTACTACTTTGAGTTCAGATAAATTAAATTCCAAATATTGCGGTTTAATATGTGAGACAGAAGAATTAAATTCGAATTTGAGAAAATTTTGGGAGATCGAGGAAATAGGAAAAGAATTACCTAAAAATAAAGAAAATTCTATATGTGAGGAACATTATGCGCGGACGCATAGGAGAGACAAGACAGGAAAATATGTCGTGACTATGACATTTAAAGAGCATTGGTCATGTTTAGGGAATTCAAGAGACTTTGCTTTAAAACGACTCGATTTGCTATGGACTCGCTTGTCTAGAGACCAGGAGTATCTAAAATTGTATCGTGACTTACTTAGTGAATACTCAAAATTAGATCACATGACCGAAATCAAGGAGAGTGAGGAACCTGAGTTCACATATTATATGCCTCACCATGGCGTCTATAGGCCTAAAAAAAAGCACAACAAAACTGCGAACTGTGTTTAACGCGTCCACCTTGACTACTAGTGGAAAATCGCTGAACTCTATTCAATACAACGGTGGAGTTATTCAAGACGACCTTTTGTCTTTGCTAGTGAGATTCCGTAAACACATCTTTGCATTCACTGCAGATATTCGTCAAATGTACCGCATGATTAATATAGATGAGAATCAACGAAACCGTCAAAGAATTTTGTGGAAGGAGGAAGTTAACGAGCCCGTTAAGGTGTACGAACTGAATACCGTGACGTACGGAACGGTTAGTGCCCCGTACCTAGCAATGCGAACTTTAAAACAGATTTCCATTGACGAGGGGAAAAACTTTCCTATGGCTGCATCAGTCCTGTGTGATGACTTTTACATGGATGATGTCTTAAGTGGAGCAAACACATTGGAGGCTGCAAGAACTTTGCAACACCAACTTATTGGCATTCTAAAAACTGCTCAGATGTCATTACACAAGTGGTGTGGGAATACTTCCGAGCTTATCCCAACCACAGAAAATGAGTATGAATTTTCATCTACAGATGAGATTAAAACTTTAGGTATTGCTTGGAAGGCTAGAACTGACTGTTTTACCTTTACGGTAGAAGTGGAGCAAAATGCTCATCCTACTAAAAGATCGGTCTTATCAATTATCGCCAGACTCTTTGATCCACTTGGATTGCTTGGTCCAGTGACCACTAAAGCAAAAATTTTTATGCAACAATTGTGGTTGCTCAAAATTGATTGGAGTGAAAGGCTTCCTCAGAAAGAAGCTTATGAATGGCAAGAATTTGTGCGGTCTTTAATGAGTTTAAGTGACATCAATATTGAACGGTGCATAGTGATTCAAAGCGCTGAAGTAACTGAGCTTCATGGCTTCTGTGATACCTCCGAAAAAGCATATGGTGCTACAATCTACGCCAGATCGGTCACTTCAGATGGAGAGGTGAAAGTGAAGCTTGTCGCGAGTAAATCTCGTGTGTCACCGATTAAGCAGGTAACCATACCTCGCTTAGAATTATGTAGTGCCGTCCTACTCACCAAATTAATGCATAAAGTGAAAAATGCATTAAAAATGGACATAACATCAGTGTTCTATTGGACGGATTCTACGATAGTGTTATCGTGGATGAAAAAGAAACCCAGAGATTTGAAGACGTTTGTAGCAAATCGAGTGGTGGTTATTCAAGAGTTAACAGAGATAAAGCAGTGGCATCATGTTCCCTCGGAACAAAATCCCGCAGATATAATATCGAGAGGACTTGATCCAGAGAAAATCCAACAAAGTGACATGTGGTGGTTAGGGCCATCCTTTCTAAGACCACGCGTAGTGAACTTCCCTGGTGACTGCAAGGACATCCATGATAGTGATTTATATGAAAGTGAGCTAAGGAATAATAAAGGGGATTCAGTTTGTCTCTTGGTGCAAGAATCTGAGATACTCCCCATCATTTATAAGTGCTCTTCATTACTGAAACTGCAAAGAATAATTGCATGGTGTGTGCGTTTCAAAGAAAATACAAGGAACCCATCGTCGAAAATCACTGGCAGTTTAACTGCACCTGAATTATCCGCAGTTTTAATTTGTTTAGTGCGAAATGTGCAATCTGTATATTTTTCAATGGAAATTCAGTGTATTCAAAGAGGACAACAGTTACCTAATTCCAGTAACTTGTTGAATTTGTCTCCGTTTTTAGACGAGAAGAACATACTTCGTGTTGGAGGTAGACTGAGACATTCTAGCCTACCTGCAGAACAAAAACATCCTATGTTAATTCCTAGCAACAATCCTATTTGTGATTTGATTATTAATCACTATCATGTCTTTTATTTTCATACAGGAACTGAGGCTACTTTAGCCAACATTCGTACCCAATTTTGGATAATTAATGGCAGATCAACAGTCAAAAAAGTAATTAAGAAATGTTTAAAATGCCTTAAGGTAAGTGCTAAAGGTAAAAACCAAATGATGGCGGATTTGCCTAGTGCCAGAGTTAACATTTCAAGAGTATTCACTAAAGTAGGACTGGATTTCTGTGGTCCCTTTAGTATCAAATTAATCCCAGGTAGAGTGAAAAGAGTATATAAGTGTTACATTTGTATTTTTGTATGTTTTGTTGTCAGAGCCATACACTTAGAAATTGTAAATAGTTTAAGTACTGAAGCCTTTATTGGTGCCTTGAAAAGATTTATTTCTCGTAGAGGTAGACCTAGTGAGATTTTTAGTGATAACGGAACTAACTTTGTAGGAGCCAACAATGAGTTTCGTACAATTTTAAAGGGGTTGTTTAAAAAGGAAAGTACAGAAAAATTTGAGGATTTTCTTGCTTCTGAGAGCATTAAGTGGCATTTTAATCCCCCTGCCACACCTCACTTTGGAGGTTTGTGGGAGGTTGGGGTTAAATCTTTGAAAGGCCACCTTAAAAGGGTTGTGGGAAATACGGTCCTTACTCATGAAGAATTTTTTACACTTGTTACACAAGTGGAGGCAGTATTAAACTCACGACGTCTTTGCCCTCTCTCTGAGGATCCTAGTGATGATTTAGCTCTTACTCCAGCCCATTTTTTAGTTGGCTCATCGTTAACATCATTGCCCGAACGAGATTTTAGGGAGATTACAATGAATAAGCTCAATAGGTGGGAGTTAGTGCAAAAATTATCTCAAACATTTTGGAGTAAATGGACCTCAGACTATTTAAATCGTCTTCAAGCACGACCTAAATGGTATAAAGGAGAAAAAGAGTTTAATGAAAACGAAGTAGTTTTGGTTAAAGATGATGATTCAAAATTACTGAGCTGGAATCTTGCCAAAATAGTTAAGGTTCATCCAGGAAAGGATAATATAACCAGAGTAGTTACATTAAAAACAAGTAAAGGTATCTATAAGCGACCTGTTCATAAAGTTGTTAAATTACCCTTTGAATCTAATTGAAGTATATGATTTTGATTTATTTGTGTTTGTGCATAAAATTAATTGTATTGTTTTGTAATTTTAGTGTAATTTTTTAAATATTTGACTATTTGAGCACATTTTATTGTTAATTCATTGTGTACTATGGTTTCCAGTGTATTGTAACGAGTGTCATCTGGTATTTGTAACTTGCTTGATTTATATGTTGAAAATTAAAAAAAAAATTTGTCAAGGCGGGCGGTATGTTGAGTGCAACGCCTGCCGCATTTAAAAAGAGCGCTGCTGTCGCTGTATATGTACAATATGACGTGTGATGAGCAGATGAGACGAGCTCCGAGTGGAGAACGGAGTGAGCGTAGCTCAGAGTTGAAACAATAAATTAAAAGAAAACCTACAGTCCAACATATTTAATTTTGAGTTGAGTCATTTAAATAATAAAGAGTTATTGAGCTATCGATGGGCCAAACAATATGTATATATATATATATATATATATATATATATATATATATATATATATATATATATATATATGTATATATATATATATATATATATATATATATATATATATATATATATATATATATATATATATATATATATATATATATAGAGAGAGAGAGAGAGAGAGAGAGAGAGAGAGCGACCAATCGACCCATGATTCTTCTTTCTTTTTCTATTCCACCAAGTTTGACAAAAAAACTGCGAAAACAATATGCATGACTCATGGGACCTTTAAGACGCTCTCCAGGACATCCCTGTAGGTTTCTTAAGAAGTTACTTTGATGCGACACTAGAATAATTGATACCTCTTACTGAGTTCTTACCCCAGTATAAACGGATTGCGCTTGATGATGTAATTCCATTTATTAATGCAATACAAATGTATGGAGGTTTGACTGAAACCTCTAGATATAATTGGTGGTTGCGCATTTCAGTCTGAGTATTCCTCATTTGGCTCTTCATGCATGTCTTGTTTATAAGCAGGTGATTACAGCTTTTACATGGAAATGTCTTCTAAACACTACTTGTTGTGTCTTCCCGAATAAATCAGTTTTTGATGTTTTGTTGCTGCCGATTTTATTTTACTGGTCGATTATTTACGATAATGGAACATAGGGGGAAAGATTGATTGTTCTGCTTCATTACGCTCTGACATTCTTAATTAGCGCAGTGATTAAGTACACCACTCCTCACGTGCCGTCTCTGTCGAGAATACTAAGTATTCTCCAACACGATATTACTACCAAAGTAAACAAAAGTTGGACATAAAGGCATTTGGAATTCGAGTTTTTGCACTTGAGGGCTCATAGTATTGATAGAACTATTATATACAATGCATACGTTTCCTAAACCTGTCAAATATTGCTTCGTTCTGACACTTCTGCTTTAATAGAAAGGGACCGCGAAAAATATCACAGAAGTTTTTGACGAATGGTAGGAAAGTTAATTGATTACCACGTGCCTGTAAATGTATATTGCTACTTTTGTTAGTACTTAGGCGCTCTTTGTTACAGTGATTTGGCCTGGTAGATTAAAAAGGTCATTGTAAATTTTTTAAATAAATAAATAAAGATAAAATGAATAAATAAAATACATAAAAATGTGGCAAATCAAAATACGAAATTATCTCTAAGCACAGAAAAGCTTTTAACTATAAGTTGTAGAAAATCCCCGGGCAGAAGTGGAGATAGAACACATGTTCCCTGCACTTCGAAGCAGAGTTTTAATCACGACCGTTTCAGCGACGTAACAACACATAATCTTAAGAATATGATCTCTAACATTATTTCGAAATATTTTTGATGATAATGATTTCTTACCATGATGGTGACCGTCTGTCAGGAGTGGGAATTGCACCTACGCTACCTGTTTGGCCTTCGAAACCAGTGTCCTAACCGCTAGACGATCCCGAATCTCATCTAATTCGTACCAACTCATATGTGGCATTCCAGATGTTTCGTCACCGTGTGTCGCCCAGTGGCTAAGTGGATAAGGCATCAGCCTGCCACGCCGGGGGTGTGGGTTCGATTCCCGCATAAGACTTGGCTGTATTCTGGGGAACCGGTCAGTCTTCCGCCTGCAATTGGAACCCCGTCTAGAAAGGGGAGCTGCAACCCATCGTCCATCGCCGGTGTCATCGTCTGTCAATAAAATTCTTCTGTGATTGTGTCATTTGTCTGTTTCTATGTCTTATATTCATATGTACACCGGACTGGGGTGTAATGTTGTCATCCCCCAGGGACATTAGCCACACACACACGTCACCGTGTAAGCAGAGCACCTCTAAAATACCCTGGCAGCTTCTTCATTTGCGATATTTGGATAATGCACGCTTGAGGAGCTTCAGGAAGAGTAGTGGTAACTACAGTACATGGGCCGGGCCCTCCCCTGTAGGATGATATAGCAAGCAATAAAACTTCAGTGATCAATAAAAAACGAAAGTAGGAAGGAAAATAGAAAGTGGAGAAAACAAAACGCTTCGATAGTACAAGTAAAGCTAAAACATGGGGGGAAAAAGTGACTGAGCGAACAAAGAACAGGACAAAGAATTAAAAGTTACGAGCAAGAATGGCACAGGGCCGTTTCTTGTTAGCTGGGTCAGCAGGATCATAATCGGCAAGATTTTTAATAAGATCATTTGGTAAACCTTTATGGAAGTTAACAGCAAGATTTTGAAGATAATTTTGAATAGTGGGGAGATTTATCTCCCTATAAATAATGCACGCGAATGAAGAAGACTTTTTTTCTAGTAAGGGAAAGCGTGGGCTATTTTGGAGGTGCGCTGCTTGCACGGTGACGTAACATTTGGAATGTCTCACATGCAAACTCTCGCTATATGAACTTACGCTTTGCTCCATTACACATTTGTCATATAATCACCTTCACAAATCCTCGCTGGCTTCCTTTCGGAATCACTAAATTTGTTCAGATACCATTATAATGCCCACTGTCCGACAGATTCTCACATTTGTAAATTTTTCTTCTGTTAAAATACATCTGGATATACCGAGAATAGAGCCCATGAACCCCTGTTTTCCGCACATGTATGCTGAATCATTATATCTCTTCAACCAGTCAGAGAAGTTTAATGTGTCTGTATGAAAAAATTGTGGGATACTGATTTTAAATCGGAATGCAAGTCTTTAAAGAAAAAAACTTAATTTTTACAAGTTTTGACAAATTTAAATCAGAAATAGAACTAGTGTGGCTTCCTGTGTGGAATTTGGAAAACAGCGAGACCGCTAATGGCTAACAGGCGGTGGTGGTGATGATTATATGTTTGGATAAATATGGAAAGAAAATGAAAACTAGGGTCTTTAGCTCCTACTCTTCCTTATACGGAAAAAAAATATTTCAGGTAGTCTCTTCTGACGAAACTACCGCGGGTTATTAACGTAGGATTGCTTATCGTTGCTTACCTTTTTTAAAATTTTTTTTTCTTTTAAACTCATTTTGGTACTTTTCTGTTTAACTGTTTACTGCTACTGGGTTTTTGCGCGCTGCCAAAATTATAACTTTGGCACGGTGCCAAAATTATAACGCGACGGAATTTTTTCTTTCCAGAGGACCGTTATTAGCGTCCTTTACACGTGCGCTCTTTCGCGAGTGCTTGGAGCGTACGGGATTGCGCGCGGGAAAACTTGCAGTACGCTCAAAAGCAGCTTTCCCTTCCTCTCCGACACTTTCACACGTGCACTCAATCTTGCGGGATCGGGGTTTCACGCTGGAAAGAGCGTACGTGTAAAGGGCGCTATTGAGGAACGTATTCCTACGTTAAAGTAAACCGGGAACGGTATTTTTTGTGAAAATTCTATTTGGATCTCTTTCGGATTGATTAACACCGGTTATTTGTATTACGGAAATGGCGTAAAGGGAACTTTAGGAAAACGATACATACCTCTACATGTCAAGATAAATCCTTAAATCTGTTGTAATAATATTTTTGATTTATTCTATTCAGCAAGGAAAATGATCTTCTACATACCAAATGATGCAACATAGTGAATAAGATGTTGTATGGAAGCCGGGTATTTTCACTTGTAGCCTTGAGCCTTATTTCTCTGATATTAGCAGCCACTCTGCGTGCATTACTGATAAATCAGCTCAATGATAGTCTGGAAAAGATAAGGATGATGAATAGACTTGACTTCAGTGGGTATATGGGTTTCAAGCGTAATTTGGAGATCATATCTTTAAGTTATGTCTTAACCAGCAATAATTTAAGTTTGAAAACTGCAAGATTACTTTAGTTTGATTACGGCTTACTTGAGTGTAACCACTTGACTCTTTTGAACTGAATAAATTATGTTAAATTCGCAGTTCTAGTATTTCTGTTAAATGTGCGATACCATTCAGGGAGGAGACGAGGCATGTTGCATTACTGAATAATTGTTTGAAAATATTAGTTTAAATATTTTTCTAACAAATATTTATTTAAAAATTTTGAACAAATATTTATTTAAAAATTTTGAACAAATATTTTTTCAAGGATAAACTATTTGTTTAAAATCACCTTGAAATACAACTTATGTAAAATTTCTATCTTTTTAAATGATGCATAAAATGTTTAATTTCATATAATTCAAATATTATTTAATTTAATTTGAAAAATACCTAATTTCAAGCATTAAAATATGATGCGCTTTTGAAAAATAGAAGATCTTATACCGCGTAAATTGTGCCGCTTCCCGACTATGTTAAATTGACTTTTCATAACTACTTTACAAGAATACCAAGTTACTGACATTCTAATCAGTCTAAGCATCTGTGGTGGCATATCATCGTTCAGCAGAGCAGGGACAGAAACTACTCAACTTTGTTTTTGACTTTAAGAATGATTATCATTTTTATGTATTCTTTTTCTGCCATTGATTTACGATAACTGCGCACGTAAATATGATTTCCTGTAAATAATTTATTTAACTTTTATGTCGCATTGTAAATAAATAGTATTTTTCTAATTTGCCTTATCATGACCAACCTTTTCAACATATAGCAAACACCTATACATATCAAATCAGGAATTTTTGCTTTCGATTCTGGGAGATATCATTAATTTTTGTAAAAATTAGGATGTGCTCGGATATCTGGCAAGGGTACCTGAACTAAAAAGTTCCTGCAGCCACTTATTTCATTATTTTCTAGGTAAAGGAAAATTACAAAAGCGAAAAGTCTCAAAGTTTAATGTGTGCACTGCAGAAGGTTTGGATTTTATTATTAGAACAATGGGAGTTTATTTATAAGTTGGCTAATAGTTCAGAAGCTTATGGCTTGTGAAAATTGAATGTGAGGTTTAATGTAGGTATATAAAAAGTGACAAGACCTTCATTTTAATCAAAAAACATGCTGTAAGTGATTCTTACATGAAAGAAATTTTAAGAATTACTCAAATATACTTCCCCAGCTGTCAGAAAATACAGCGTTCTTACGAAGCCTTTCGTATGTCAAAAAGGCCTAAAGGGAGATAACAATTAGCATAATTTCATTGATCAAAAATTTTAAGCGCTTCCATGCCCCAAAACAACATTTCCAATCCTACTAATTAACGCCTTAAACATGAAATAGCACTAGTGTGATTACATCTACGAGTAAGAGGTCTTTATTCAGCACTCCGTAAATTACAATCAACAGTCTTCTATTATTGCTATAGTCAAATAATAGCATGTAATTTATTACCCTCTTTTCTTAGAACAACACTACGTTCGTAAGCAACGGCGGCACCTGACTCTGTCTGCTTCGTATTTAGATGATCAACAGCACGCAACTATCGAAGACAACTATAACTCAGAGGTGTCGATTCTTTTCATGAGCACGTGGCAAAAATATTTAAACACAGTATTCCGTCAGGTTCTGACGTGCTAGCTTGATAATCAACAGAACGGACGTTCAGTAAAAAATTATTATTAATTGCAACAAATATATACTGTGCTGGTAACTGAACAAAATTTACACCGATATAATAATAATAACAGAAGTTCTATAAAATAAATAGCAGAAAATTAATTATTTTTTAATGGGATTTTTGTTAATAACCATCGCGTATAAATTTTTTTTTATTAGGCTCATATTTAGCCTCGTAGAGATAAACACTTGCCGAACAAGACACATGAGTGCATTTATTTCTGAAATTCGGTTTTATGAAACTCCTTTCCGTAGATAAAGATTCGCATATTTATTGAAAAAGACTTTCGATACAACAATACGTAGTTTTTAGAAGAAAATGAAATTTTCAGGTTTAGAATTCTAAGAAATTATTATTTCTTATTCGGCATTTTTGTTATTTATGTACAATATCTGCTCGATTTCATTTGTTTTTAAATCCTTGTTAAAATAGACAAACTTTTGTTTCTCTTATAGAACTGAGTTGAAAACGTATTAATTGCGTATTAATTCAATTAACATATTTAACGTATTAATTCAAGATTTTCAAAGTTCAACCTTAACAAAAATCTCAGTACCAGCAAAATTCTGTTACGTTCCCCCTGTTGCCCGCATGCCGTAGGTTCAACATCTATGCTTTATATCTATATTATTTATAAAAGAGTTCCGTAACTGACTGACTCACCGACTGACATACAACGCACAGACCAAACCGCTGGTCCTAAAGGGCTGGAATTTTGCATGGCGATTCTTCTTATAGTGTTGGGGTGCACTAAAAAAGATTTTTGAAAAATTCTTCTTACATTTTTTAAAATTAAATTTTTAAGCTGTTTAAGTAACTTTTTTTAAGTTTGTATTTAAAATAATAATTTGAGGGTTATAAAATTTATATCACGAAAAAGATCATAAAAATTCCTTTAAAATGAAATCTTTTTCGAATCTTTACCTCCATTTTCTGATTTTTGGTGAATTTTTAAAGATTAATGTTTAGAATTTAATTTATTAAATGCTGATCACGTGATTTCTTTTTCTGGTATTTTAAATAAATTTATCGTCACGTACATAACAACTAAATAGACAAAAAAAAATTTTTTTCTTGCTAATGCGGCAGACGATTAGACATTATCCAAAAAAATATTAAAATACAATAAAAGATATTATGTTCCTCAAACTGTACTATATTAACTGTACTATATTCTTTAGTATGTCCTATTACATTTAATTTGAATATTTTCCTCTATATTATTTTGTCTATAAAAATAGCCCTTATGATTTTTTGATAAATATATATATATATATATATTTTTTTTGCGAAAGGGAAGTGAACGATAGATACCGAGAAACTTCGCCGCTCAGCTCTCTTGAAGTTATACTTTAAAATACTCTGATGGCATGTGATGTTAGATTCAAAAGCAGGGAAGTTAGGCTACATAAAATGACAGAAATAGAAAAATATGCCGTGAGGTAAAAATAAAATAAAGCGTGAGCTCCTATAATGCCACATGCTCTTTTGGTGCGCTCTTCTAAAATGTAAAGTGATACCAAACAAAAATACTTTTTTAGAAAGTTAATATACCTCTTAAATTAATTTTCTTGTATATATCGCACATTAGCCATATTTTCAGGAAGAGTTAAAGAAGATATATGTCGAAATTTCATTTCTTGTTTTATGAATGCCTATGATAATTTTGGGAAAACTTATTGTTCGAATCACTTCAGAAGCCAAAACTATATACTATTAAAGTTGTTTTCAATTTTTAAAGCATGATTTGAATTTTAATTGCAAGATATAACCCTCTTCTAGTAACCTCATTTTGTCAACATGGACTGAAAGGCTTCAGGCAATACTGTCGTATCTCTATGCTAATGCACAATCTATCTAAACTTTTCACAATACAAAGAAAAATCCATGATAACATGAAAAGCAGGTTTAGGAAAAAATACAAATTTATTTTCCAAATAAAAACATTTATTTTTCAAACAAAATTTAATGGACATTTTTATTATAAGCACATTTTAACACAACAACATTAGGCACTGAGAGAAATCTTATTTTCCTTCTTCGCGCATGAGCAAGTCCCCCCTCGTAGTTGTGGAAGAGGATAATAAGCGCCATCTAGGAGATTGTGTTGGTACTAGGCTTATAACATTATTCGAGTATGAGAAGCACTTCTTATAGAGCATTGTGGTGCAATTATCTCAAAATCGAACATTTCGGAGATGTAACACCCTTCTAGCAGAAGTGCGATAGATAACTTAAAGGCAAACAAGTATAGAAGTAATTTTATTTTAGGACAGTGGCAAATTTATAATTCACTTTCAAATATTAGCATGGTTAAATTTTTATGATTTATTTTTACTAAACAAGAACCCTAGGTAGCTTAGTGGTAGAGCGTTGGGCTGGGAACGGGGGTGCTCAGTTCGAATCCCGACGAACGTCATTAAATACCTTCGTGTCTAGTCAGGATATGGACACGTTACATCTGTAGACCGGAAAATTCTTCTATGAGGTCAGAGAGGGTGGGAGAAGGTACGTGCCCCCCAAGATCTTGCCCCGGGGTGGCTCTGTTAAAATTTAGGTGGCAATAGGGGGTGATGTTGGTTCACCTATACATTGTCTTCTTTGAAAGCGACCAATTATCCTCATGGTTACAGCGAGAATATCTTCTTTGACAAGGGCCCTGCTGTAGAAGCGGAATGGTATAATTCCCCGGGGTGTGTGGTCAAGAACAAATCTATTGTAAAGACTGCAGAGGCAGGGGTAAATAGGGGCTTGTAAACCAGGAGGAAATAGAAGAATAGCTGTTGGTGTGGCCATTGATAGCGATCAAAGTTCTATAAATATTTCAAGATAGATGGTAGTTATTTTAAGGCCCACAGTAAAACCTTCAGATGATAAGGGTCAAAGTGGTATTGCAAATGAAAATTATGGTGGGGAGGTACTTCGTAGACTATGGACAGGGGCAGTATAATAAAGAACCAATTGGGGCAGGAACTACTGAGAGAAAAACAACCCGCTGCCTAATGAAAAAGAGGGGCGGGCCAGAATGATCCCCCCGTAAACGGACAACAGCCCCTCCAAGTAAAAAAGAGAAAGGAGAGAAGGTCCAGATTTATCTCAGACTTTTTTCTTAGAGCTCAGATCATACAGAGTCTCGAGTGCCTCAGAGTTTAGGAGTAGTGCCAGTAACCCGCCAAGATGATCCAGTATATGACGTGATTTTGGGTCCCTGTCGTCGATGCCATCCTTCATCGCTGCATACTACAGCTGTAGTAAGTGCCTCCCCATAGACTCTAAAAATCATTACTTTGACCATATAGTTTGACTCTGCTTTTGAGTTCTCGTATGTAAAGTGTTAATATGAAAGAGAATATTGTGCTAGTAGCAATTACACTTTAAATGAATTTTGTGAGTTATTAAATAAATGTATGTTAATGGCCAATGCTCTGTCTTCCTTGCTTACTCCAACACACGCATGCAGCCATCGTTTTAAGGTTATTTAATAACCAATACCTGCATTGGCAAGCAATAACATTTTTACTAAACAAAATTGTTAACCGATCTAGAGAAATCTTTGACTGCAAGTTTGAAACAAGGAATTGCGAATTATGTTCCAGTTGAAACTTAAATACGGACTATTCTTTTCTATTATTCTTTGCTATTATTACTAAACTTAGCAAAACTATTATGCATTACAATGCGATTTCGTTCCTATTAGGAATGTGAACACATGTACCAATAACGCGCAAGCATAAACAGGGCATGCTATAAATGGGATTATGAGGGTTTAAATCCTGCTTTCTCCAGTTTCTCGAAAGTTGAATTCAATTTTTATCAAATAAAATTCTATTATGGAGCCAACAAAGGTTCGTTACTCTTTCAATCCTCGAAAATCTTGAATCAAATAATATTGAATAAACCATTAATCAATTTTATTCAATAAACCATTGTAAATCGTATAAATAAATTATTGTGCACTGCTATATCCGCCTTGTGATTGCAGACATTATTCAACATTTGAATAAAACTGTCTAATATATGTATAACGGCATTTATGCATTTTGAATTTCGTTTTACATCTCATCAGGGTCAAGTATTAGTCATTTGACTTTTTTTCAGTTCACTCAAGGGTTCAACATGTTTGCTGCGGTCAGCAATGTTGTTTTGCAATGTCTTACAAAAGATCCGGGGAAGATTTTGTTCGAGTAATGTCTCAGGACATTACACCCTTTCAACGTGGACCACCAGCCAATGCAATGGGATAAACCCACCCAATAACGAAGCAAACAAGTAAAGCGGGATTTTGAGTAAAAAGAACAGGGGGGGGAGGGATAGAACCGAGATGACGGAATTATGAAATACAGGTAAGAAATAAAGCAATAAAATCAAAGGATTAGAAAAGAAAGCAGAGATATGGAAACTAATAAACGCATTATCATACAAATATTTTCACAAGTGGTAGAAGCCGGATGATGGTCAAATGGCTAGGACGCTGACATTCGGTATCAAAAACCGTGGGGTCGAGTCCCACTCTTGGCATGGGTGTTTGTAGCCGTTCGGAATCGGCTTTAAGCAGTAGGTCCCAGTCTAATTAGCCCACGTGTAGCCAAAGTTGACCACAGTGCTCCAAACCAAACCCAAGTGGCACATAAAAATAGCGTAGATATGTCATTGACTAAAACTCTGAAATTAGTGCAGATAGAAAATTTTTATAGAAAATCTATTTCAGATAAAGAATTAGTATAGTAAATATTATTCGAGTAGGAAAATTTAAATTTGTGTTCAAATACTATGGAGTATTTAGCAATCACTGATTTAGATAATTCTTGGTTTTTAACATACATAGGCCCTTTAATGCGTATATGAAGGACATGTTTAGTTTGAACATTATAAGATGATTACAATCATCTCAAGATATGCTATTAGGGCCCGATTTAGCCTAATTGGGGCCCGGGGCAAAAACTTCTTTGCCCCCCCCCCTCTGCTTCACTACTTCAGTAATGAAGAACCGAACTTTATGGAGGTATTTACATTTTTCACCTCATTATAGATATATAACAAGAAAATTGACTAGAACCTAAAATAGCTATAAAGTCCCCAACTCCAATGGTCAGACAAAATATCGTGCTGTCCATGTTATTGATTTTCTGACAATTCTATGTCCATCATTAAAAGGGATATAGCACATCTGAAGAGCCAAAATTTGACAAAATTGCTATTTAAATTTATCCATTATATTTCCGTGATTTTTCATTCTCAACAATTTGCAATTGATCCTGGATTGTTATACCAACTTCAATAAATATTATTTCTTTTCTTTTTTTATCGTGAATAACAATATCAGGCCTATTAGCTGATTGTTTTGTAGATGTTGCAACTGTTGTATCCGCTCTTACTTCAACGTCTATATTTGCATTAATTTCTTGTATTGAGTGATTTCTTAAACGTTTACTTCTTTTTAAACCATATTTATTTCAGACTCTCAAAATAACAATAAATAAAGAAAAACATACATAATTAGAAATTCAATGCAACAGAGAGAGATTATAAATAGTACGGATTTTACACTGTACGAATATTTTGTTTAAAAACTCCAAGTACCACATTTAACCATTGAATTTAAAATGCAATCTGACAAAATGCTAAGGCAAGATTTATATTAGAATGCTTTCTACAACTATCTTAAGCATCTGTCTATAAGAAAAATGCCTAAATCTCACAAACTAAATATTTTTACATTTTTAAATGAAAAATATACAAATTTCTCAACAGTTATTTTCATATGTAGGAGTATTTAATTATTTCTTGCATTTATTGCATACAAGCAAAACAAACTTCATTATTTAAGAAAGGTAATTATTTTATCAGTCTCATTTTATTACGATAAATATTGGGATATTAAAGGTCGAATATTTATTCTAACAGAATGAAAAATATCCAGACCGATTCATTATTCAAATTCCAGTAAAAAGATGATTTTAATGTACATGCATTAAAGATAAATTTTATATCCAAGGTGGATATATATATATATTTATATTCAATTAATTATTGCATGCAAAACTTAAAAGAAAAGGTGGGAGGAGAATGCCCCATACTTTTGTTATTTTTTGTCTTTGAAAAGCAATTTTATTTTAACCAATTTATTATTTTCTTTCCATTAACTGAATTAAAGATTCATAAAACGGTCAACCCCAACATATGGGATAAGAAAATAATTTTCTTTTAACATTTAAAAAAAAATGCTAATATCATAGCTTTCAGTAAAGTACAATAAAAAATGTTATTTTTCAAAACAAGTAAAACATTTCTGCATCTTACTTCATAGATACATTGAAATAAAGTATTCTTTACTGTTACAGAACATTGTATGAAAAATGAGACTAAAAAGTGTCATTTGTGTAAAAACGTATTTGTACTCTTGATCATTTTTTTCATATCATAACACTAAACAATGTTTTCTTTTTAAGTTATTACGCAATATTAAACAATATTATGCTTATTCTTTTTCAGTGGTTTTTTTCTAATTTTACTTTCTGCAAAACTATCAATTACATCATCATAATCAATATTTTTTGTTATATCAGAATTTAAACATAAAATAGAAAGTTGAGACAATTTTCCTTGAAGAATACATGATCTTATGGGAGATTTTAATCTTTTCAGCAATGAAAAAGATCTTTCCCCAGTGCAGTTTGAAATTGGTAATGATAAAAAAATTTGGAGTGCTGTCTCAACATTAGAAAATGAAGATGATAAATTAAATTTTTTTAACATTTTCATCATATCTAATGCAGTTGCTTGCTTATCTACTAAGGAATGGAAATGTTGCAGTTCATCAGGGAACTCATCATCTAAATCAGAAGGATAATGCCTTACCAATTTCTCCGCTTCAGTTTTTTGAAAGTTTGATTTTTTGTTTATCAAACATGAAAATTTATTTCGTAATTTTTCATATAGAATTTTACGATTGGTGAAGTTTAATATTAATGCATCACATAACATGTAGTGACAGTTAATAATATATTGATCACGTGGTTCAAGATTTACTTCAAGTGTATTTCCATGATCTAACAACCTACTTCGAGGTGTAACTCTTTTTCTTTTTACCTCATACATACTGTTTTCTGGCAAAATTTCAAGCGCTTCAGCTTCATATTTCTCAAATTCATTTCGAACAGACTGCACAAAATCTATTAAAGATTCAAATAATGGTGACACTATATCTAATTGTGCCATAGAATTCTGGAGAACTTTACTTGCTTGATTTAATCTTTGCAAAATAGTATCCCACACAACTGTATTTAGTGCATTTTCAATCTTTAGTAATTTTTTATAAAGAGCTTTAGATTCATTTCAAGTGAAAGGAGTTTGCTTTTGATCATCTGCCAAATAACTCAAAGATTTTAGAACCGAAGCATAGTTTTGACGCAATGCCTTAGTAGCATTTGCATCAGCACACCATCGTGTACATGAACGATTTTTTAAAGTCAGTTTTTGTTTACTTTCTTTAAAATTTTCAATCATAATCTGCCATCGGTATGTTGAAGCAGAAAAAAAAGTTATATAATTTTTGTAGTAAAGAAAAAAATTTACAACTTCAGTACAGGATTCTGCAGCATTTATTCCAACCAAATTCAAAGAATGAGCAGAACATGGTACGTAATCTGCAGTAGGATTAATATTTTTAATTCTTGCTTGAACACCTGAATATTTCCCCGCCAAGTTGGAGGCATTATCGTAACTTTGTCCCCTGCAATTTTGTATGTCAAGACCCAAATCTTCCAAAACTTGTAGTATAATATTGGTTAAATTTTCTGCAGTGTGACCAAAAATTTGTATAAATTTTATGAACCTTTCAACAGGTTCATGATCAGGACCAAGATACCGCAAAATTAAAGTTAAATGATCCATATGTGTAACATCTGGCGTAAAATCGACTATAATTGAAAAATACTTGGCATCTATCACTTCTTTAATTACAACATTCAAGACTTTTTCACCCATTAATTCAACAAATTCATTCACAATTGTAGATGATAAATAATTCACATTGCCAGTACCTTGATTACCAGCTTTTTCAATATGCTTCGCAAGAAATGGGTAAAATTGGGCTATCAATTCGAGGTAACCCAAAAAGTTCCCATTATAAGATGAGCCAAACGTTTCGTTTTCTCCAAAGAAAGCCATACCTCTTGATGATAAAAATTTAACTGTTTCCACAACTCTTTGTAATACTGACCGCCAGTAATGTACTTCACTTTGATATTGCTTGATTAGTGCAGAATCAATTCTTTCTTCAGTTTTAAGTCTCTGGGTAAACTTTAAAATGTATTCCCTGTGCATAAAAGAATTTTCATGCTCTGTTAGCCGAGTGACAACATGCTTCCAATCATTGAAGCCAGATGTTGAAAGGCTAGTTGTTGTATTTCCAAATAATCTGCAAATCCAGCAAAATATTTTCTTTTCTGATGCTGATAACACCAGCCATTCTCTTACCAATTTTTCTCCATTTTTTTTAAATTTAAAGAAATTATTTTTAGTTAAAAAGCATTTGCATCCATTGAATATTTTCACAGTGTTTTTTACCAGATCCATATTTTGTGGAGGTGGCTTTCTAAGAAAATGATCGATCATATCATCAGTGATAGTGTGCCATTTAGCCGGATCATCTATCAGCACTTTTCGCTGAATATCCCTTTCAGGCGGTAAAACATTTGCGGTAAAACATTCTTGTTCTAGGTGTGCTTTATCATCAACAGCCGGATCATCGATTGCTATTTCTTGCTTGATGTCACTTTCAGGTTGTTTGTCTACAGTAGAACTGGAACATTCTTGTTTTTCCAGGTGCTGTTTATTATCGGCAGCCGGATCATTGATCGGTACTTCTTGTTGGATGTTATTTTCGGGCATCTCATCTGCGGAAGCACACTCCTGTTCTTCGTGGTCATGGGGCTTTTTATCACCGACACCTTGTAAATTGGGTAAAGCTGGTTTCGTTTGTGATGCAGAAGAAATTTCCAATTCTTCTTCACGTGCAGAAAGGAATTTTAAGAGGCTCCCTTTAGCCTTTTAAGCTTGAAGTTCTCGAGCCATTTTAAGTTTCCTTTTTTGGCTCCCAGGCATGTAAGACCGCTCCATTTATTTTATTGTAGCTTTAATACAGTATAAATAAAAAAACTAGTCAAAATAAATTAATCCCAATAAATTATCCAATAATAATAAAACTACTATGCGTACATCATGCAATACCATGCGCAAGAGAAATAACAAACAGCAAACAGTTAAGTTACCGGTTGCAGTTATCACTATGTGTTATCATTCGATATTTGGGAAGGGATCCAGGTAGATTTTCACAGTCTTGCAAATGAAATTAATTAATCAAAAGAATATTTGGCATTTGTGAGAATTTTTAGAAAATACAACTTATAATTGATTATTGTGATTTCTCAGTGTTGCGAAAATCCAACATAATCCCCTGAACACGATGGAACTGAATTTTTCACAGTTGCGATTAAGATGACCTAGTTAACAATCATATCGCTGCCGTTTGTGAACTTTTCACAAGTTTCCGAAATGCAGTTTTCTGATTGTTAACTTTGTCATCTAGCTGCGAAAAATTCATATCCTTGCTGACATTAGGGCGAAATTCAGCTAAATTCCGCCCTAGAAAGCCATGGATTTACGAAATATAGATTTTTTTTGTGTTCATACGATAGATTAATGAAGAAGCTAACATAAAACTGACGTATTTTACACTGCACTGATATTTTGTTTTAAAAAAGTTCATTAAAGAAGAAAACAAAATAAACTTTCTATTCGATTTGGGGGCCCCCTCTGATGTGGGGGCCCGGGGCAACTGCCCCGTATGCCCCTGCCTTAGGGCCTGTTCACATAGGAGTCCGTTTCGTAGCGTTAAGGAAAAGATGACGTTGAGACGAAAATAAACCAATCATAGGCGTTAAAAATTTCATTGCTAATCGTTTCGAGGCATATGATTGGTTTATTTTCGTCTCAACGTCATCTTTTCCTTAACGCTACGCAACGGACTCCTATGTGAACAGGCCCTTAGTCAGGCTCTGTATGCTATATACGTCCGACTCGTAAAATTGAGGTAATAGAGTTTTCATGAAAGTAAAATCAAAGTTTATGGATATTAAGAAGCTGTATGCGTCTATCTATTAAGCGTTTTCCGCAAATTATATGCAACTAATCGCTATTTGTCTGTTTTATTACAGAAAATATAACGTGATTATTTTTCCATAAGGAACTTATTATAAGTGTCACCGGTTTCTTGGCATGCATTTCAGTTACATTTGTCATGGAAGAAAGAGACGAATAAGACTATAATAAAAATACACATTTGCAACCACCATCTATTACTTATCCGTTTGATTCTTAGCCTCGACCGTTATTGCTTTTGTGCCGATATACGCTAAAGTGTAATTTCAGTACTCTCATATTAAAGTTTTGCCTATAAAATCAATTTTGTGTTATGTTGCAGAGAAAATAACTTAATTATTCAGTTAAACATTTTCTTTAGGCTTCGATGAAAACTGGGAGGGGGGGGGGAGCTATTGATCATATCCTCAGAGGTTTGGTCTTATGCATAATGCCAATGTACAGATAATATTTTCAACTCATTTGTTTTAATTCGATGTTTTAAAATTTGAAATTTTTTCAAAAAATAAATGAATAAAAAAACTTGTTGAAAAGATTTGCTGAATTATTATTAAGCATGTAATCTTGATTTTTGACCATCTTTGGGCAATTGTATTTTACTGACAGTAAAATAGGATGTTTTCTTTAAAATTACGGAGTAGAAATGGTGTGACGCCACTTAGATTTTATGCCGACTTAAGGGCCTGTTCACATAGGAGTCCGTTGCGTAGCGTTAAGGAAAAGATGACGTTGAGACGAAAATAAACCAATCATAGGCGTTAAAAATTTCATTGCTAATCGTTTCGAGGCATATGATTGGTTTATTTTCGTCTCAACGTCATCTTTTCCTTAACGCAACGCAACGGACTCCTATGTGAACAGGCCCCTATGTGAACAGGCCCATAGACGCTTGCTATAATGACGTCACAAAAGGCTCACATAGATGTTCTGCTTCATCCGCCAGACTACGTCATTTCTCACCCCAAAAAATTCACTTGGAAGCTCTGCTTCATACACTAAATACATCATTTCACGTCCTTTTCGCAAGTGACTACAAGCTTCAGTTATATACGTGAGCCCACAGGTCTTCTGTAATGCTTTACAGTCTATAGAGGAAAGAAGTGAAATACTACTACTAACCTGCTTTGTGATTTATCCGGCAACAGTAAAATATAGAATACTTTTCAGCCTAATTCTCTGTTGCAGCTAATACGTGTTCGATACATTTAATGCTCGCTAAGGTCTCTTACTGTAATAATTCTAGATATGTGGGCTGTAATTTTTGTTTCGTTAGCACTATTTTCGCAGCTTGTTGTCTCACAATACGCATCTTTTAAACCGTGTGCAGGTATGTTTCTTTTTCACGATATTTCTGCACTTAGTCTGCATGCTGATTTACGAATAGGTCTTGTCCCTCACTGCGATCATTGTGTGCTTAGATTTAATATAAAACATTCTATTCATTCGACATCCCAGTAATTTGATTGACATTGTATGATTATTAAGTTGCAATTTTTCTATTGATACTTGTTAGTTTATGTTGGTATTTATCTATGGTGCTACATCCATCGTGGTACAACTACTAAAATAAACTACAGATCACAGCAACGATTGCCTTCATCTTTAGTGATTCTTAAGCTAAATAAAAGTAGAGAGATTTCCTCTGTTTGAGCAGATCTGAAAATGATTAAAAATTATAAATTGAAATTATAGATTGCTCCTCTCAGTTTTATCACAGATATTTCAAATAGTCTAGTAGAGAAACATGTCATTCGTAGCTTCATGCAAAACTTTTTCGTTAGTAAGTAAATACAACTAAAATGAATTCACAAATGGTAAAATTTTTGTGCGGAAATCTGTTGAATGAGCATGTTTTGTAAATGCTATACAGATGTTAAACGAACTAAAATGCTAGTAATCCTAGTAATTACACTAGCTCAACGTATAATTAAATGTTTTAATAATTAGCAGGAAGTTTATCTCAAATGTAGGTTTGTTGGGGGAAAACATAAATTTAACCCTGAGAGATTTGTGAGCACTTTCAACGTTTGTAAGCATTCTAAACTTCCTGAAAAAAGTTTAAGTATGTTATAAATTTAAATGGTTTTTATTCTTGGCAGATGATTTTTATATGAACAAAGTCTTAAATTCTATTTTCATCGTTGGCTCTCGTAAACTCTTTTTAAATGGGGGAAAAGTACCCAACTTCCAGTGATATCAAATCTGAAATCGGTCATTTTTCTGCACAATATTCAACGAAATGCCATTTGTTTGAGAATTGAATTGAATGTGTTCCGGCAAGTTGAAAATTTTAAATTTTTGTATACTATTGATTATTTTAACGGTTGAGTGCAGCCATCATTTTTAACGTTTGGATGTCATGGCTATAAATTCTTTTGTCTTTGCCGCCAATTCTTTTGTAGTCCCAATTTAATGTTTGTGTTCGCTCATTTTGAGTGTGATCCCATTTTAATTTACATATGTATGAGTGATGCAATTGACACAAAGTTAATGTACATTGAAGCACAATATCAATTCTGGATATAAACATAGGGATAGAGTATGAAGATAATATACACTCAGAGTAAAACAATGTACAGGAAAGATGTTCTATGCACCCTATATATTGCATCTACATAATTTTCCCTTACGATGGATTAGAGTCATAAGCGCTTGCCTTCTGTTCCAGTCTGAGAATCCGTGTCCAATGGTTAGTATATATGTTTGAAGCCGTTTTTAATCTGTTAGGATCCTGTCTATTTACCCCCGTTTTGCAAAAGAGGAATTTAGAGCTAAAAAAAAAACAAAGTACCTTTCTAATTAACCCTTTCTGAAAATTTTATTTGAAATTGCATTTACTTCTCAGACAGTTTCGAATACGGGAAGAGTTCGAATAAAATGATTCTCTGTAGAGTCATTGCATAGAAGTTTAAGAGCTTTAGTTTTTAACATAATTTGAATTTCAATGAAATTTGAATAGCAAATTAGATGTTGAATCCCCATTTTAACGTAACTTCTGACGCTTGTGGGATAGATGATGATTTGGGATGCATTTCTGTTTTCTAAAAACATCTCCGGTGACTGTTGGAGATGATTGTTGCACCTCTTAAACCGGGGGAACTTGGAAATAAAAGTACATGAAAATTCTATAACAACTTCAAAAAGGATCTGAAAGCTTCAAAAATAAGGGAAAACAACAGTAAAAAAATCTGTTTGCTATGAGGAGAATAGAGATTATTACATCCGAGTCTGGAGGGCCTTTCACTGCATTAGGACTTTTTGGGAGCAATCGGAGGATGAAGTAGGATCGTAGTTTCAATTCCTTTTCTCTTTTAAAAATTCTTATAATAAAGATTCCCCCAAAACCCTCTCCCCAAAACATTAATATTTTTAGATATTACTAGGACATAATTTTGGAAATAAATATTTTCATGATTAATAATGATTGTTTATGACCTTTGGAATGTTTATTTCTGCCGGTAAATGAGCAGAAAGCACTAAAATTTTGGGGTTCACATACACCCTCCTCATCCTCGTTGTTGTTCTTAATGTTATTGAGATATTCATTTTTTTCCAGGATTTCCAGGGTTACAATGATAAAGGCTGATAACAATCCAGAATTATGGGATGCACGATATTGATTAATAAGGGTAACCCCAACAACCACACAATAACTTACCAGATTATGATCAAATCGATTGAATGATCAGATTCTGATTGAATGGATTTTGGATATCTGGTTTCTGATTAAATGGATTCTGGATACCTGGTTTCTGATTAAATGGATTATGAATAACCAGATTCTGATTAAATGGATTATGAATAACCAGATTCTGATTAAATGGATTATGAATAATCAGATTCTGATTAAATGGATTATGAATAATCAGATTCTGATTAAATGGATTCTCAATAACAAGATTCTGAATAACCGGATTATGATTAAATAGATTCTGAATAAACGGGTTCGAAATTGCCAGCTTTTTAAATAATTAGCCCAAGGGAAAATTTTTTGATTTAATTATATCGCAGCCAAAGAGACATCATTCGAGCTATTCAATGTAATAAAATCATAACAGAAATTTCGCCGTCATTATGATTTTTATGTCACGCCATCGTATTTACACATAGAAAAAAAATATCGGTATGATGTCAAAATCCAGTTAGACGCAATTTCCGTATTCCCCCCCCCCCCCCCACCAAACACCCAATTTCCAGTCCAGGTCACTTTCACTTTTTACGGCTATCGCTGACTTCTGAAACTGGTAGTCTGGGGACGCACTTTCGCTCCTGACATTGCTTGGGTATAATTTCACCGTTGCCTTACAGGAATTAGGCCATCGCGCCTATTTCCTTGTGTAAACGCGCAGCAACATTGGACTATAAAATATCACGGTGATGCCATTTTAAAGCGAAGTAATAAATATTCCTGAAAAATAAACGTAAGATTTCTTTCTTAGGCAATCGAAGAATTCTTTTTAATTTTTTCCCGATAATTGATGGCTATGGAAATTCGCCGTTTAAGTGTTCGAGCAACGTACTTCACCATTGTCTCACTGAAATAGGACCATTTGATCCATTTCTTCGTGCAAGCGTAGAGAAAACTCGAGTTATATAATTAGTCATAAAATACCTTTAATTAAAATAACTGTTACTGAGCCTACTGCTCAACTTTGCCAACTTTAATGGACGATCATAGTGATACACATAACAACCTAAGGACGACGACTTCATCCTGTCTAACTCGTTGAACACTTGATGAAACTTGTCGTGCTAGCAGTGATTTTTAGTTCTTAAGTATGATTTGCATATAGTTACCTGTCTGAAATCTGATAAAATTTATTCTGCAGATGGAAACACTGTATTAAACCTTGAAATAACAAAATGCAACCAAAAGCTGATAAATGACTGGCCTACGTGTGTCATTAGACATGGCGTTGAAGTTCATGTTAGAGCTTATTTCTTCTCAAGTAAGTGTTGATTCTAGCATTAAAGCTTTTAATTTTATTGAGAATATTAGGATTTTTTAAATTTTCAGGTCTTTATTGTTAATTTTGTAACAATGTTATAATTTTAAAACTCGTGGGAATCTCCATATTTTTCAGAGTGTATTAAGTGAATATCTGAGGTATAATGTAGAATGTTAATTCATAAAAATGGAATTTGTTTCCCAATTTACAGAGAGGTATAATTTAGTTTAAGAATTGGAAGCCTATCTAGTTTGCAAAATGATAACAATTGCATTTGTCTAAAAGTGGTAAAGTATACCTTATAAGCCATGAGCATATTAAAAGTCAATATTTTTTTCACGTAAAATCATCAGTTTTTTACATGCCTTTTAAGTTTTTAAAGCCGATACGGCAACTTTAATATTTTTCAATGTTGTCTACAAACTCAAACCTTCTGTTTATTATTAGAAGAACCGAAGGCTGGGGTGTAAATAATTATGAATTAAGTTAAAATCTATTTTACGCAAATCTGTAGGGCCATGGGCAATCGCTCTTCTTATAGTTTTTAATAAATATTACTTCAGTTACGAAGTTTGATTTAAAACTAAATACTTTAAAGTTTCGATATCTAATTTTTACTTCTTCATTTAGCAATAACAACCTTCAGACCGGAAATTATAATCACGGGAACTTTTAAAGGTGTAGAAATCGTCCTTCCAGACTCAGAAACTGATCCTTGCGAAGGTTCCCTTCGCCCAGGATGTCCTATATACGAGGGAGGTGTATACGAGTTTAATCGATACTATGAAGCTCCAAAGACATTCCCTGTAGTAAGTAATGGCAAGTTTTGTGTCTGAAGTAAAAAAATCGCATTTTTGCAAATTTATCCAGATTTTCCTTTTGAAATAAGAGTAACACGACTCTCCGTATGTATCAATTAAGTTTTGACTGAATGTCAACCCAAGGGAAAATCTTGTGTGTTTATATATGTATGTAATTATTAAGAGGAATATTTATAGGAATATTCTGATTTTGTGTCTCAAATTGATGTTTGAAAGAGATTACAAGGTCCAATACCGTCTAATACTCTCAAAACAATTTTAGGTAAACAATTCCTAACAATCAATTTCGCAGAAAACTGACTCAAGGAAGAAATTTGAGAATGAGCAATTGACCCTTAATTTACAAATATAAATTAGTCTTGTCAGTTTTTAACTTTCTTGTATCAGATATGAGAGTCAGATTTTAAAAGATGATAGCCTAGGATTATGAATTGGGTAGTACTGACCATGTGATCATATATACGTACACGTAAGCACAATAAAGTTTGATCAAGACGGCTAATTAACTGTTTGTGACAAGATGTTCCTCTGCTCCCCCTCCCCCCCCCAAAAAAAATAATAAATTTAATGCTTCTGGCAGTTTTTTACCCCAAAATATGAGCTTAGCGATTTGCCGGATGCCCTGATAGAGTACTAAAGTAAAAACTACTAATATCATCCTCAAATAATCTGATCTACTCTTTCAAAAATATTGGAAGTTCTTAAGTGATTTACTTTTCAACGGCAGTATGTTGAATGCCCTTCGAAAAAAATACTTGAACGCAAGTTCATTGTATATTCGAACGTAATTAGAATGTTAAAACTTTATAAGCTGGGTTGCACATCTTAACTTATGAGCCGCAGGTTACTTTTGGTGGTTTCGTGAGGTACACTTGACACCACTTAAAGTTCCATAACATTTGACGTTGTCATCGAAATACAATAAAATGGCTTGATTTATACTCACCATTCAATTTATTGGCATCATAACATAAATCTCAATTTTAATAATGAAGTAAATAACTGTTTCAGGAATGAGTTGCACATTAATAAACTAGTTTTTAAACGTATGAAATTGTTCCGAAAAAGTACAAACGATGTTAGCATGGAATTTGTCCTCAGATAAGGGTTGTAAAAGTAAACACATATTATATTATTATTTACTTTAAAACTTTTTACATAGACATTTTCAATTCTATTAAAATTTTCTAAACTGCTCTTCCTTTTTGGAATTGAGATGGGTTTTTAGAGCTGAAAACTGATTATAAAGGATAAAAGAATGAGATGGTTGTATTAAAACTTCATCAGTGTATGTTTTTATATTTTCTTAGGCTCAAAGCTTTTCTGATTTTTAAGCTTACCTTTTCTATATTTCAAAGTAAGATGTGTTTTAACTTTTAGGTAAACTGAAATGTAGTAATGAGGATATAATAGCAATAGATTGCATGCACTGATTTTGTACCAAAATAAACGATTTTTAAGTCTAGGGATATAATCAAGGGGTTATAACTATATTTAAAGAGGCGATGTGCTTAAGTGTTTACATTAACATTAGAGCTGTAAATAATTTTTGAACTGCATGGAAAATTTTAACAGGTGACATAACAGAACATGAATACCAGTTCATATTCGTTCTACAGAGAGCGTCAATTAGAGTTTATTTTGAGAAAAATTTAGATTATTGGGGCGGAAAATTATCTATCTTCTCCATAGAAATAAATAATTAAAGCATAATATTTCTAAAAAAGCTTTATTAAAGCCCTAAAATATATTATTCTTAAATTAGTCTTTGCTGGTAAAAGGAAAAACATACTCCGTTATTTTTCACGAGACTCAAAATAACCAAATTTTGTAGTTATAAATTTTATAATGGATTGGAAATTCAGCTGATTTCTTGTCATTGTTTACATTTAAAAAAGTGTACATTCCTGTTAAGTAGACAGATTATATACCGTATTTACTCGTGTATAAGCCGCGTGCGTGTATAAGCCGCACCTGAATTATGAGACAACATTTGGGGAAATTTAATTTTTTTGTCTGAATTCCGTTGTAGACTCAAAGTAGCATCGCTCTGCGAAATGTAACAATGTCGTACATTCCTTAGAGTTCAATGCTCACCTAACAATATCAGGTACAGTCTTTACTGATAGTGGTGAAACTACAGTGTAAAAAAGATGATTATATATATTAGGAATTATTTCGCACGAAGACATCATCTGGCCGTGACACTGGCGGTGATAAAGTGTCAAATGATGATGAATAGGTACATAAAACTGTTTTAATCAGGTCTGAATGCAATCGGTTGTAAGGTATATAGATACTAATGTTTTATGGTAGCACAGCGTTCTAAATTAAAGGGTATTTACTGTATTTAATTTTTAAATTCCGTGTATAAGCCGCACCCCTTTTTTTACCGACATATTTGATGGAATAAAAGTGCGGTCTATAGACGCGTAAATACGGTATTAACAATTTGGAATTTTTAATTTATTAATAACATCAAACATCTATTAAATTTACTCTATCTAAAATTTTTGGATATTCGATATTTTATAGTGAGTATATTTGCGAGATGTAAAATCCCAAAAGGATAGCTAAATCTCAAATTTAGATTCTGATAAGACGGCTTAGAGGATATTTTAATCATGTTGTAAAAGTTTTAAGTTTATTTCAGTTCATTATAACTTCGATTCTATATAACTGTTATGTAAATGTAACTCAATTTTTTATCAAATCAAATTAAGTGTACATTCTTTAAATATTCATGCCTCTGACGGATAACATCTCATGAACTTTCTGTAGGGTCCTGTTGAAATACAAAGTGGGATTTGGGATTCCAGAACAAGAAGATATGCAGCCTGCGCAAGAGTTCCAATCGTCATTGAGAGAAATCCTAAACTTAAATATGACTTTTAATTTCAATAAACGTATAAAGTTATTATAATTTGAGTCTTTTTTTTTCAGCCTCTCTCATTTTAAATATGCAAGTTAAGAGTTTGCGAACTTGACTTAATGGCGTACTGTGCCTGTGCAGTGGGTACATGAATATTTTGACTTTTCCAGTAACCGACGACCCAAGAGTTATTTCCTCTAAGACTTTGAAAGCGAGTTATCTTTTTCGTTTTTTCATTAAATGAAATTTACATTTCAAAATCAGGAGGCAATTGATTTTTTCAAACGTATTTATTTCAAGAAATTTAAAGAAATGTGAGTATTTCGTGAATCCTTTTCCTTTCTAAATCCGTACTGTTTCCCTTTTGTGAATCTGTTATCCTTTCTAAAATTTGTCTCTTTTTATGAAATCTCGCACTTTTAATATTGTTTAACGAGTAAAAATAATTCATATTTTAAGAGATTAAATCCTATTAATTTGTTTTTTACGCCGCTAGTAAATTGTAGATTCAAGAAAGAAATGAGAATAAAGCATGCATCTAGATTTAAATTTAAAGTGTTTATTTTTCTTATGAATTCTTTCTCCATTCTGCTCAAGTAGCTGTTCTGCATGTTGGTAATATGAAAATTCCAGTCATTGACCGCAAAATGTTATTAATTCAGTTCAAAACAAAGTACTTTATGACCAGACTCTTGAGAAACCTCTATTGGTTGACCCTTTAAGGCAAACAGTAAGAAAGTTTTCGGGTTTACAGTTGTTGTAGTTTGAATTCAATGTAAAATGAACTAGATATCTGTGAGTATACTGCGTACTTACTTGCGAGGCAGTAGCAGTAACATAGCAAAACTTTAAAGAAGGTTTTGGATAGATTAAGGTATGCGCATCCTGTTAAGTAGAATCACTTATAAGCGTCGAATCAAGGAATCCAATATTACATTACTATAATGTACTTTTTTCTCACAAAAAAATCATCCCACAAATTAAGTACAAAATAGAAAGCAAAAACTGGTTAAAATCAGGATCCTTTACTGTATATTGAAGAATAACATTTGGGACTAATAGACAATATTTGATTTTGGACTAGCACTTGTACATTAAGCAAAATAAGCAATGGAAAAGTAGAGTACTCTAAGCCGATCCCGCATAACTCACTCCGCTCCAAAAAGTATTTGCTCATGTACATTATATCGCATAAATAACGAGACAAATTGTGACTCATTTTTAGTTATTTTCTCAATCAACCCGTATGAATTATTTATGAATCGGGAAAGATATACACTGAAGAACCAAAAAACTGGTATTGGCGTGCGTATGCAAATAACGGAGATTTGCAGCAATTAGAGTAACGCGATGCGGTCGGCAGCGCCTATTTAAGACAACATGTGTCTGGCGAAGATGTTAGATTGGTTCCTGCTGCAACAGTGGCAGATTATCACGATTTACGTGACTTTGAACGTGGTGTTATAGTCGGCGCACAAGATATGGGGCACAGCATCTCCGAGGTAGCGATGCAATTTGGATTATCGCGCACGACCATTTCACGAGTGTACCGTGAATATCAGGTATCCGTTAAAACATCAAATCTCCGACAGCGGTGCGGCCGGAAAAAGACCTTGAAAGAACTAAACCGTCGACGACTAACGAGAAAACTTAAACGAGATAGACGTGCAACACTTCCTCAATGAGGATTTCAATGCTGGGCCATCGGTGTCAGCGTGCGAACTGTTCAACGGATCACTATTGATATGGGCTTTCGGAGCCGCAGGTCCACTAGTGTACCGTTGTTGACTGAATGGCACAAAGCTTTACGCCTCGCCTGGGTCCGCCAACACCTCTATTTGACTGTTGATGACTGGAAACACGTTGCCTGGTCTGACGAGT
Organism: Dolomedes plantarius; assembly: GCA_907164885.2. NCBI lineage: Eukaryota > Metazoa > Arthropoda > Arachnida > Araneae > Dolomedidae > Dolomedes > Dolomedes plantarius. The sequence goes on from OU015501.1 coordinate 60,277,583, forward strand.
CTCGTTTCCAATTGTATCGGGTGGATGGACGTGTATGGGTATGGAGACAACCTCATGAATCCATGGACCGTGCATGTCAACAGGGAATTGTTCAAGCTGTTGGAGCCTCTGTGATGGTATGGGGCGTGTGCAGCTGGCGTGATATGGGACTCCTGATACGTCTAGAGATGACTCTGACAGCTGACGGGTACATAAGCATCCTGTCCGATCATCTACACCCATTCATGTCTATTGTACATTCCGACTGACTTGGACAATTCCAGCAGGTAAATGCAACACCCCCACGTCGAGAGTTGGTACCGAGTGGCTCCAGGATCACTCTTCTTACTTTAGGCACTTCCACTGGCCACCTAAATCCTCAGACATGAACATTATTGAGCATATCTGGGATGCCTTGCAACGTGTTGTTCAGAAGAGATCTCCACCCCCTCGCACTCCTATGGATTTGTGGACTTCCCTTCAGGATTCATGGTATGAATTGCCTCCAGGATACCCTCAGACATAGTTGAGTCCATGCCACGTCGTTTTCCGGCACGTCTGCGTGCTCGTGGGGGCACTACACGATATTAGGCAGATATACCAGTTTTTTGGCTGTTCAGTGTACGTTTTAAAAATATATATCTTGTATTATTAAGAAATATATAAAAATGTATATTTGATAGTTTTGGGATATTAAAGGTTTTAAAACGTACAAGAACGCTTTAAGTGCATTGAAAAAGAATATTAGAAACTTTACAAGTGAGTATCACAATTTTTAAAAAGACTGGTTAGAAGAGTTTTGGAGCGACAATTTAGTTTCTGCTGTCATGACTGAATCAAGGGTCTTATTAGCTTTTGTGTAGCAAATAAGATCCTTGATTAAGTCAAAGTTGATCGCTGCGCTCTGAACCAACCAACCGACTCCAGAACAAGTTCTTTATTCATTGCTGGAAAGTTAATAGTTCATCATGACTATGGTTTTAGTTGTCATGCAAATCGTAACATGTTAATCTAGAGATTTTCCGGTATTTTTGTATACTCCCCCCCCCCCCCAATCTCGCTCTTTCTATAAATAAATAAATAAAATCTTGATCTAGGCTTCCGATGAAGCTACATGTAAGATTTCTCTATAATTTGAAAAATGAACTGAAAACGTTCCCCCAATCATCAGACCTGATTCTTATACAGAATTTTGGGCCGTTTCCGGTGTTCCATGGAACACAAGAAAAGGTTCTATGTGTGTGATTAAAAAGAAAAATTTCCAAGAATAAAGAACTCATTAATGGTTGACAAAATCAAACTACACTGAAGTGCCACTGAATTAGGGATACCTACCTAGTAACGAGTTGGGCCTCCTCTGGCCTTGATAACGGCTGCCACACGACGAGGCATAGATTCAACAAGTTTCTGGAAACGTTCCACGGGAATGGCTTGCCAAATATTGGCTAAAGCTGTCCATAATTCAGTAAGGTTCTTTGGTGCTGTGTGATGGCCATTCACGCCTTGTTCCAAAACATCCCAAAGATGCTCAATAGGATTTAAGTCTGGGCTTGTAGGGGGCCAATTCATAGGTAGGGGGCCAATTCAAGTCAGAGGAATGCTCATCCAACCAGCCAGTAGACAACCGGGACTTGTGAGAGGTACAGTTGTCTTGCTGGAAAACTCCATTACCGTGCGGATAACAGAACAGCATAAACGGATGGAGGTGATCACCCAGCAACTCTACGTACCGAATTGAATTGAGGGAGATTGGTGCACGCACCAAAGATCCCAAACTGTGCCACGAAAAAATACCCCAGACCATGATTGAGCCACCATGCCCTTGTACAGTTCCAGCCAGGCATGCAGGATCCATGGCTTCATGAGCCTGACGCCATATTCTCAGCCTCCCGTCGGCGTTAAGTAGTCGGAATCGAGACTCATCACTCCATGCTACTCGTTTCCAGTCCTCTACACTCTAGTCTCTGTGCACTCTTGCCCAGGCAAGACGTGCAGCCCGATGGCGAGTATGGAGCAATGGTACTCTCGTAGGTCGACGGCTCCCGAAATCCATACGGTGAAGCGAGCGTTGCACAGTCCGTTTAAAGACTGTACGACTGGCACCGTCATTAAACTGGGTGGTAATTTGAGCTAATGTTTGGCTTCGCTGGCTACGTACAATACGCCTGAGCCGTCTCTCACCACGCACTGTCAAGGCTAATTGTCCTTTGCAGTTTGCCTGATCGCTAGTTTTTTTTCCACCATCCATGTATTCTTGGTATACTCTTGACACTGTCGACCTTGAAAATCCTAGCTGTCTGACGATTTCGAAAATTGAATGGCCCATGCGTCGCGCACCTACGATTTGTCCGCGATCGAAGGCGTCTAAATCAGGCAGTTTACCCATACTGGCAATTCCAACAACTAATTCAGAACCACCACAGTACGCGCTATATATTCAGTTACCACAGCGCCCTCACTTGCGCGTACATGATGCGCAGCGCTACACAATTTGCATAGGCTTTGCTATCCCTAATTCAGTGGCACTTCAGTGTACTTGCGGCAGCATGCAGCATTTGAAGCAAAGGGCAATCATCATATACAATTCAAAAAAAATTTTTTGGCAGCTTCTGACTATTTGTTTACCATTGCTGTGTGAAGATACTTTTTTGAAGTTAATTATTTGTGCTATTTAAGTACCGTAGTAGATTTTTAATATATTTTTAAATTCTTCTGTTATGAGTTCTAATTTTGTTTATTTTAATACTAAATCAAAATCTAAATTAAATTTCTTATTTTCATTCATGTGAGTTATTACGGGATATTATGGAAAATTATATTGTTGAGAAATTAGGCTTGCATGTAATCTATGAGAAATTGGGAAACCGGAGCAGAAAATTATACGAAAAATTTCTTTTTCCGTTTTGTTTTGAAAGAATATACTATTATAACAAATTTGATATTATGTGAAGAATGAACTGGGCACTATGTATTGCAAATTGTTTCAGACAACTAAAAAATCAGATGCACCACCAGTTTTATTCTTTTCTGTTTATACTGAACACAGAAATTCTCTTTCAAGCGAAAATACAGAAGGGGAGGGGATTAATGTGATTTACACATGTTTCCACCAGATTCATACTTTATATATGTACTAGCTGGATACCCGTGTTTCGCTACGGAGTACATTCAAATTAAACACGAAGGTCAATGTATACAATTAATGCCAAAAAGCAAAATATATTTAAAAAAAAATCGTAACGCATATTTTTGTAGACAAAATGTAGAAGAAAATGTTCAAATTAAATACAACGGTCAATGTATGCAAATAATTTGTATGTTTAAATGCATAAAACATACTAATTTGAATTAAATTCTTAAAAACTTCCATCTCAATTAGTCTAGTGGTTAAATTTTATCTTTTACCATATTTCAATTTTTTTTGTCAATTTATTTCGTTTTTATGCACGTGACGCAAAATTAATTTAAAGTATCTTAAAAAGAAAAACCACGTGATCAGCATTTAATAAATTAAATTCTAAAAATAAATCTTTAAAAATTTACCAAAAATCAGAAAATGGAGGCAAAGACTCGAAAAAGATTTGGTTTAAAAAAAAATTTTATGATCTCTCTTGTGATATAAATTTTATAATCCTCAGATTATTATTTTAAATGCAAACTTTAAGGAATGTTACAAAAACGGCTTAAAAATTAATTAAAAAACCCTAAGAATTTTTCAAAAATCTTTCTTAGTGCACCCCTACACTATAAGAAGAATCGCCATGTAAAATTTCAGTCCTTTAGGTCCAGCGGTTTGATCTGTACGTTGTCTGTCAATCAGGTACGGAACTGTTTTTTATATATATGTTACCGGCAAAGTGTATGAAATCCGGCATTCTATAGAATGCCTAGGCATAGTATATAATGCCTAAAACTAGCCGGCAATGTATGAAACGATTCATATTTCACACATTTCCTAGGCATTCTATAGAATGCCAAATGAGAAACTGGCAAAGTATGAAATACATCTCTGATTCTTTTCGAATATCATGTGGCAAGGCAGTCGACTTTTAACACGCACCTCAGGCTCAGAATTTGTCAGTTGCACTTTGCGGCTTGTTCGGGAGTGTCAAAATACGCAATTTTACTTAAATTTGTTCAACAAAAAATTAGTTTTTTACTGTGCTGCATGAAAATGTAGGAGCAAGCTGTAGTGTTGGAGAAGTCATGGTCTATAGACATGAAACAACGATTCGACGATGAACTGTCCATAATTCGAGTTAATGCTGCAAAAAACAGTTCTTTCTTAACCGAAACTACTTACCAGAAGTTAATAAATGATGTACAAAAAGCCAAAATGACTACTAAGAAGGAACCCAGGGACTATTGGTTGCTGAATCGCTATGATGTGATGATTGGGGAAAACAAAAGTAAACTCATTTATCCTGTTAAAGAAGGCGTCAGTACTATACAGTATTACGTCACGGACTCTTGAGTTATTTCTCGTATTTCATGAAGCTCATTTGGCTATTGGACTCGGAGGACGTGATAGAATGTTCAAAGGACTTTCAACCAAATACAAAAACGTTTTCACCATGATATTAAACTGTACATCCACCTTTGTGAACCTTACCAGAATAAAACAGAAAGGTATTAAAAAGGGCATTGTTGGGAAACCTATGATTTTTTCCGAATTTAATTCCCGTTGTAAGGTAGATCTTATTGACTTTCAGTCTCAGCCAGATAGAGAATACAAATTTATAATGGTGCACCAAGATCATCTCACAAAATTTGTGATTCTCAAGTATCTAACGTCAATAAGAGCTGAAGAAGTAGCCTACAACCTAGTGGACATATTCTCGTTGCTTGGAGTTCCATCTAGTATATTACAGTCTGACAATGGTAGGTAATTTGCCAATAATGTGGTGACCAGCTTGAATCAGTTTTGGACAGCACTGAAGATCGTCCATGGGACGCCTCGCCCCAAAGCCAGGGTAGTGTCGAAAGAGCTAATACAGATATCGAAAATATGCTCTGTACTTGGATGCAGGACAACAAATCTGACCGCTGGAGTGAAGGACTGCGTTTCGTCCAATTTATGAAAAATAGAGCTTATTCTGGGATCAAAAGAACACCATACGAAGCTATCTTTGGCTGCAAACCTAAAGTAGGGCTTACAACGTCTTTTCTACCCAAAGATGTTTTAAAAGACAAATACAGAGGTACAGCTAGAAAAAGTAATAGAAAAAGGTGAAACTAATCAGATTATGCAAGAAAAAGAGCCTGTTTCAAAAAACATCGATGAGATTATAGTCGATAGTGTATTAAACCAGCATTATGAAGACATGCTTACCGAAGAGATTTCCGTTTCTGATACCCCTTGTGTGTGTTTAAAAGTAACGAGTGATGCACTTTCATGCAAAAAGTGTCGTAAAAAAATTCATACCTTCTGTGGCCATGCTAGTAAAGATGATGAAATGGATATTTTGTGCACCCTTTGTTTCAAAACTGAAAATGCAATTGAACGCAAAATAAATTCTAAAATCAATCTGGAAATACAAGCAAAAAAAATTAAAATGAATTCGGAAAAAAAAATTTCCCACTGCTTTTTTGGGAACTACTGTGCGAGTTCCTATTATATTCCTGACGTCGACAAGGGGCGAGGTGATTCGAGCAATATATAGGCAGTTGTAATGAGTGTGACAGAGGATGGTTTCTACGGACTTGGATCTTCTGAAGGAATTTTTAAACAACTATATGAGAGATCACAATTCACTTTAAGCCCTAAGAACTTGCTTAGAATTGAGGATATTTCTGACCACGAAATTCCTCTCCGGTCAGTTGCAATTGCTCAGTCTAATGTCTAGTGGAAGCGGCCAAGAATTCGTCAAATGTATATGTAAAACAAAGTGCCAAAATATGAAATGTCTTTGCTTGAAAAATGTAATGAAATGTAATTTAAAATGTCATTGAAAACTACCATGTTTCAACAAGTAGGTTAATTTTAATTTATTTTTTATATGAAAATTTTGTTTCTTTCATTTTTTTCAGAATAACATTTGTATTTTTGAGGAATGGACGTCATTTATATAATAGCCTTATCAGAATCTTTTTTCATACTTTGCCTAAATAGCATTTGTCATTCTATAGAATGCCTAGGTATTCTATACAATGCCTAGGGACAGTATGTAATAATTCTCATATTTCATACTTTGCCTAAAAACGTCCGGCATTATATACAATAACTAGGCATTCTATACAATGCCGGCTTTTCATACTTTGCCAGTAACATATAGATTATTAGAAGAGAGATATTGAAACTATTCTCCTGGTAGGAGTTTATAAAGTAAAACAAAAAGTATAAAAAGTTTGACTTGATTTAAGGTATGTTAATATCGTATTTTTTATACAGGTTTATAACTGTTCTCATTTTATAAGAACAAATTTGAGTTCTACAGTAAAAGATACAAGCGCAACACAAAAACAAATACAGTCGAACCCCGTTATAATGAACTTCAAGGGACCAAATGTTTTGTTCGCTATATCCCGTGGTTCGCTATATCCAAACCGTTAAGAAAAATGTTAGTTCACAAAATGCATAACTCATGAGTTGCTATGTGTATTCAATAATGATGAATTGAAAAAAATGATAAAATCTATTAAAAATGATCATTAATGATTCACTGTTTTGATACAGAAATAATCGGTAATCTTCTGCAGACGTGATGCTAATTTCAAAAACATGTTATGAATTTCTTTGTCCAATACATCAAATGACTCCAATACTCTTTCTTCCACTGTTTGTAAAGACAAAAATTTATTAATAACCCTCATCACTGCTGTAGCATCTGAGATGGTGGGGATTTTGTCCTTTATGTGCTCCTCTTCATCAGCATCAGATGCAGAATCATCGATTTCAGAATGATTCATTTTAATTTCTTCCACAATATCTTCATCAGTCGGATTTTCACATTAATGACATCATCGAGTTGCATGTCACAATTTGAGAATGGTGAAACTTTGTGAGTTTCTATCCACATCGCGATAGGCAAGTCTTCATCATCATCTTCAACATTCTTAAAAAGTTTAAAAATAAAAAAATTCAGTAGTCGATGGAAAAAAAGGTTCATTATAGTCGATTCTTAAGATTTTGGTGGTTCGTTATAAAAGGATAAATTAGCATTAAATATAATAGGAAAACGGCGGGACCAAAATTTTCGTTCGTTATATCCGAAAGTTCGTAATATACCGGGTTCACTATAAAGGGGTTCGACCGTATTTGCAGTGTAATAAAAATTCACTCTGCAAATTTCTAATCTTGAAAACGTGATTCTCTGATTTCGGAACTTTAATATTTGATTGACAGTTGCTCATTTACAGGTATTATTAATTACCCCTTTAGCCAGTCTGTTGACTGCCTTAAGATGATAGATATGTTCAAAATGATTCCAAATGCTCTGCAATTGAAGCATGACTATGCCTTACGGATATCTGATATTATTAAAAGTTTCCTTTTACATTTTCTTACCACTTATAAAATTCCTTCGTTCGTTGGATAAAAACCATAATTGCTATTACTAATTGGACTCAAGTTGTTTTTCATATTTTTGTTAAAAAATAGAAAAACTTTTTCACCCCTCTGTAAAATGGTAGAAACCTTAATTTCTTCACGCAGAATTTGCTCTAGGAATTTTTAAAAATAAAACGGTCTTAGCATTGGTAAGAGATTTATCTTACCATGGGTAATGATAATTTAATTAGTTTCCATAGTTATTAGAAATGTATAGATAAACAATTTCTAAAACTGGTCATAACTGTTATCTTTTTAATCGTTTATAAAGGCTTTAATAGTGCTTCGGTATCACAAAAAGGATAGACTTCATCAGGGAAACGGCGTATTATACTACGGGTTTATTTGTGTACCATTAGTGTCCTTTACACGTACGCTCTTTCGCGAGTGCTTGGAGCGTACGGGATTGCGCGCGGGAAAACTTGCAGTACGCTCCAAAGGAGCTTTCCCTTCCTCTCCAACACTATCACACGTGCACTCAATCGCGCGGGATTGTGGTTTCACGCGGGAAAGAGCGTACGTGAAAAGGGCGCTATTATCTCCAGCTGCCAGCTGCTATACCTTTCAGCGTAAGTAACTAACTGGGCTAGTTTACTTGATACTAACTTTTGAAAGCAAGTTATTTATGACTATTAGTTATCATACTGTGCTAATACTTCTCATAATATCTATAAGTACGTATACAAACAAGTTATTGTATGACAAAATACTCGTTTGGATTATACAGATGTAAAATAATTTGTCAGCTAAATTTGCATAATCGAGTAAATTTGTAAGAACATGTTTATTTCGACTGTAAAATAGTCATACGTTAATTCTACAATTAGTAACGCGACATAAATTCTTTTCAAGTATTGTATCAATTTTATAAGCAATCATTTCCTCCAACGTATAATCATTATCAGAACTCTGGCTTTCATCGTATGACTGTCATTAGCCTCTGAGCGTTTACAATAGGTGTAGCAGGTCATGGAAAAGTCATTAAGTGTCTCTGAAGTATGTGGATAAGTTAAAAAATTGCTATACATACCCGGAAAAAACACAGCAAATTTACTCTGCAGAAATGCCGGTCATTTGCTTCCTGTGAAGACACACACTTAGAAATTGAGATATACAATATTCGTATGCTGTAAATTAACATTGGAAGGAAATCTCTTAATGCATAACTGTAGGCATGACTGTAACAGGTAATTTCAACTGGTTGAAACCGGTATTTAACTAGAAGAGATGCAGTCCCTTGATTGTTTTTCGACAAAGTCTGCAGGTTTTAGATCCTGGTTTACTCGTAGCTTATGACAATTTTCATTCCGAAACATTCTTGATTCGATGCGCTCTTGAAAATGATGATGGAAATAAATGATCAAGGATTTTCAGAAAAGATTACCAAAAGAATTGATTCTCTAATGAATGCTCAGACTGGTAATTCATTATACTACTGAAACAATTTGTGTTATAAAACTGCCGAGATTTTTTTAAAGTTCAGTTTTTAGGAATATGACACAATCTGGTTATATTACTGTGTTTTGTTTCAAACCTTCCCCTTTCCTTTTCACTATTTCAGGCAAATTACTAAGTATTAAGAGAAAATAGATATTGATACTGAAGATATATAAAACATAATTATGGAAATGTCTTTGGTGGCTACACGTAAATGTTTGCATTTGTGATAATTTATGAAGGGAAGCGTTATTTTCTCTATTTCAGCCCAAGAACTGAAAAATGGGAAAGTATCAAAATCAGTGGCGCCCCCAAGGGTGGGCCAAGGGGCCTTGGCCCGCCCAAAGAAATAGAAATTGCATTATGAGTATTGAATTATAAATATTTTTATCCGTTCAACCCGTCCCCCCCCCCCTAAGATTAAATCCTGGGTGCACCACTGATCAAAATACACGCAAATTTTTAAAAACCTTGTTAAATACCATTTTACTGGACTTTCGAAAGCAAAAAATTCAAGTGCAATATAGTATTTTATCATTGATGGTGAATTCAAAATCAAAGTACCAAATAAATCTATTTAATATCTTCCAGAGTGCTAATGGAGAAGTTGATAAAAATCAACGATAATCAAGGTATAACAAAATTTTTGTTGCAAGAAGGAGAGTAAATAAAATTCCACTCAGTACTGTAGAAAAAAGATGCTTAAAACGAGAGTGTCTTCATTAAAAGACAACTTTGTTTGAGGAAGGAAAAGGGTTTTCCCAGAAATACAGAGTTTGTTTAGTTTGATTGTAAAAAAAAATCTCGGCATCAAATATATATTTTAACAGTCATTCTTAGATAGGAAGGGTTTATACGATGAGTTGAAAGCCGAAAGAAAAATAGACTTAGCCAAATTTTTAAACTGATATCAGAATTTTGAATCAACTAAGTACGGTGCTTAGAGTAGAAAAGTGGTACACGAAACAGTTTATAGATTTTACGATAAATTGTGTATTCATATACTGGCGTATATTTAAATGCACCTCAGATTGTTTTAATCTGAAATTTTTAAGCTCGTACACAGAATTCAAGTTATGCAAATCCATTTTCTCTTGAGTACGAAACTGCTCTGTGAGTGTTGCTAGATATACTGACGCGGAACTGATGAATGTATGTGATCACTAGTAGAGGTGTGTATATATATATATACTATAGTTATCAAAAATTAAGGAAAAATCCCAAAAAGAGGGATAACACGTTCAAAATTAGGCCAATCTGTTTAAAGTTTGAATATGTTGTTAAGTAAAAGGTGCTGAACAATATTACATTATGAAAAATAGTGGCGCTGCTGTCATCTGCAGTCATCGCTGCAGAAGACGTCATTTGAGAGGAGCATAAAAGTGCATGTCTCAGAGCAAGGCGACAAATTGTCGCTGCGAGGCTGAGATTTGACATCTGGCATAGCCAAATTGTAACAATGACCTTTAGGCATCATTTCACCGAAGAACTGCGATGGCGAGCTAATGGGAGACTAGAAGCAGGACAAGTCAGACAAATGTGGCAAAATGGGAGTCCGTCTGTGGTTCATAGATTTTGGCAACAATTTCTAACCACGGATTCGGCATCTAGGAGGTTCAGCCAATGACGGCCATGCGCTACGACGAATGCCGATGACCGATATTTGTCATTATGTGCACGAAGGAATAGAACAGCAACTCCGTCTGAGATTCTCCCTTGCTGCAAGCTCCAGAAGGTTGGTATCAACGTCAACTGTGCGTAGGCTTCATGAAGGTGGTCTTTTTGAGAGGAGACCAGCCATTTGCATCCCGCTCACGTTACGCCATAGGCGGGAACGTTTGCAGTCGGCACGTCAACATGTCCACTAGACGCGTGATCAATGGAGGGCTGTTCTCTTTACGGATGAGTCCAGATTTAGCCTCCAAAGCGATAGTAGGCGTATTTTGATTTGGAGAGAACCTGGATTTTGTTTTCATCCATCACACATCCGTGAAAGAGATGCATACGGATCAGGCAATGTCTGTGTTTGGGGTGGTATCTCTTTGGGTGGACGCACAGACCTCCATGTCTTTTCCCGTGGAAATGTGAATGCTCACACCTATAGAGATGACATCCTTGATGGTTATGTGCGCCCTTATGCCGGGGCAATAGGTGATGCTTTCGTGCTACAGGACGATAACGCGAGACCGCACAGGGCTCGCATCGTGGATCCTATCTTGAGTAGGAAACAATTCAGCGCATGGAGTGGCCAGGTCCATCACTATTAAGTGAAGTTAGAACATATAATAATTAGAATTTCGTATAGTGGCTTTTTTTTTACAAAATTATTAATTTGAGAAAAACAACCTGACACATGTCTGAGAATAACTAAAAGAAACAAACTCAAACTTAATGTCTAATATTACCATTTAATTTCTCTTAATCTTACTTAACATTAATTTTATCACTGATTACAAACTTTTACAGAAATCATCATACTAATTGCTTTCATACATTAAAAAATTATTAGAACACATACAATTCTAGTTACACGTATTAAATTATCACTGTGCTCTCGCCTGATAAATATAACACAAATTAATTATGACTTACCACCACCCTCATTGGAAACTGAAGAATATGATCGTTTTCTAACTAAAGTAGACCAGCGGAATCGGCATAACAGGAAAAATGGCGAATTGCTGAAGATCGGACAACCACGAGGTCCTTTTCAGTTGCTGCTTTTTCTTCAACTGACCAAAAAACGTTACAAAATTTCCAGTACCGGAAAAAGCAGAGGTCAGACAATGTCCTCGAACAATCATCACCTTTCAGCTATCATTGGCTAAAAGATGTTGCTAGGCCGTTGCTATGGGGAAGCTAAGTCCCCTTACAGCCGAGAGGGGTGGCAAGTCATTTTTCCTTCTGTGCACAAAACCTTGTTACAGGTTACGCTAAATTGCCTCCGGGAGGGACATTCCTTTCTTCCGGAAACCGGTACAAAATAAACCATAGGCGTGATTTTAAGCACACATACATTTTAGGACTTACATAATAAAACAGATACACTTAAATGTGCATGGAACCGAATTAATGCTGTATCGAGACTATGAGATTAGAAAATATATATTTTTTAGAGTCAAAAACAGTATATTAATGAAAATATTTACAAAGTCGAGTTCCATGTCACAATCACCGGACCTGAATCCAATCGAGCATGTTTGGGACGCTTTAGGACGACGTATAGCTGCTCTCAATCCTTGTCCTAGGACCCTAGCAACGCTTTCAACTGCTTTGCAAGAGCAATGGATCTCACTTCCTACCGAACTCTTAGACCGCATAATTGACAGCATCACACATCGCTGTTTGTGCTGTATTGATTCTCGGGGGATCATACGCCATATTAAAGGTACTTTTCCTATACCAAACTGACACATCGGATTTGTTCATTGTATACATATGCTAGTTTCTATAACACCATAATTATCTGGCGATTTCTTTTTATGCTATTTTATACCTACCTATGTGTTGTATAATGTCTATAAGTTTCATTAAATTCTACGAGTAACTTTTTGAGTAACGCTATTTTTGTGACTTTCCCTTAATTTTTGATAATTAGTGTATATATATATATATATATATATATATACAGAGACTGTTCGCACATTTTTTAGACGATTTTGGCAAACAGTAATAAAAAATCGTTTGCTGCAAAAGAAATAATTGCAATTGTACTATGTTTTTAAAAGTCAAAATTATCGTCTGCGGCTTGAAAGTTTTGTTTTTATTCAAAATGGCGTTTTTAACAAAGCAGTGGTTCGAAGGCTACATTTATGCTCTTTCCGAAGAGAAATATGCATACTCCGTTATCCAAAAACGATGTGAGAGTCATGGTTTTGTGATATCTAAAGAGTCGATAGGTAATATCGTCAACATGAAAGGAAAAAAACTTCAAATTGGAGCCTCAAGTGGGACAAAATTTCCAAACAAGTATCCAAGGAAAAAACGGACATCTTCGACTATTGCAAAGGTATGTTGTTTAATGTTAAAAGAAAATCCCCCTAGTCAAAGGACAGTTGCAAAATCATTAAGATGCTCGGTGTCCACTGTAAAAAAAATGATAAACGTTGATTTAAATCTTAAGAAAGCGAAAAAACGCAATGTGCATCGTCTTCTTCCAAATCATATCGCTGAACGCAGGACACGCTGCAGAATTCTATATGAGAAACACTTATCCAAAGAAAAATGGAAAACAATTGTCACAATAGATGAATCATGGGTGTATTTAAATGATTGCAACAAAAAAAGAGCCATTTATTATCATAAAAGAGGAGAAAAAAATTTAAGTACATGGATCAAAGAATCGAAAGAAGGTTTTTCTAAGGGATTCATGATTGTTGCTGGTTTTTCTTATAATGGCAAGTTAAAAATAAAGAGAGTGGAAAAAAATGTCAAGATTAACTCCAAATACTATTAGGAACATATTTTATCGCCAATTTTTCTGAATGAAATGCCACCACTTTACCCACAGTGCCATCAATCTGTGAGACTCCATCAGGACAAAGCTAGCAGTCACACATCAAAATCCACTGTAAATTTCCTAAAAGAAATTGAACAAAAAACTGGTATAAAGGCCACTGATATCCCTACTAAATCTCCCGATGTATCACCTATGGATTTTTGTGCTTTCGGACTTTTAAAATCTGCATTATCCAAACTTCGTCTCAAAACCTTTACCGGACTCTGGAAAGCTGTTCAGGAGGAATGGGATAGAATACCTCATCTGACACTTCAAAAGGCATTATTATCCTGGAAATTGCGGTGTCGAAAGATAGTTAAGAATAAGGGATGTCAAATAGAACATTTAAAACACAAGAATTTTATGTAATTTAGTTTTGTGAATACAATATACATCGTCTAAAAATGTGTGAACAGCCTCTGTATATATATATATATATATATATATATATATATATATATATATATATATTATAAATAAATAAATGAGAGAGAGAGCATATTAATAAAATAGTTGTTTCATTCTTCGTTACTTCCAACTATACTTTACAAGAGAGGTTGCAAGTGCGCTAACTTTGTAATGATTTCTTGAAAATCGATGTTATTGAAAAACTCGACTAACCCGGCCGAAAAGATAGGATGATAAATTTGTTTGTCTTATACTGCTCGCTTCATGTAAATAGTTTGCAATATTGTCACACGAATTGTTTAATGACCCTTTGGAAATGAATCTGTATACCCATTATCAAAATTTTTGGGGTTTCAAAAACCTAAAATATTTAGAGGAGGCTATATTTCTTATAACTGAGTGAACAAATTTCTTCCTGTAATAAGAATTTCAGTTTTCCCTTTTAAAGCTTCAGTTACTGTTGATGATTCATAGTTTTTCACTGGGGCTGTATTATACATAAAATTCCTTTTACTGTTTAGAGCAGGCGTCTCTAACCCGCAGCCTGTCGGCGTCTGGAGGCCCTTGGCAGCTAGTACTGCTGCCCCAGTTGATCCCAAACTTTATAAGACCATTTTCCCAGAGAAAAATATCCCTTGTATTAAAATCTCATCTATTTCATACCATCGCAGTTTTGCCCTACTTATTTTTGCGAACAACTGTTTGCAAAAATGAAGCTTTGTAGCCGTTCGAAATCGGCTTTAAGCAGGAGGTCCCGGTCTAATTAGTCCTCATTTAGCAAAAAATTACCATAGCGCTCACAACCAACCAAGATGAAGCACACGAAGAGTAAAATTAGATGAAAATTTCTACAAGCGTCTTTCAAACTCCCTAAGAATTACTACCACGTTCTTCGAAACAGACATGGGTGCATCAGTTTCATAAAAACATGGTCAAATATCCCAAAAATGAATAATTCGAAAACGAATAAAGATAAAAATATGCGGTTTGCACCAAACGGATGGAAAAGAAGCCGGGTTTTGTGTGGCAACGAAAAAAATAGTTCTGTTGGCGACCAACAGATGGCGCTGTCGGATTTATGATATAGGATTATGCAAAGCAACAAACAATATAAAAAGGAGCAACTGCAGCAGGTAATGGTAGTCGAAGCTTGTATGCATCGAAATGCTGTCCATAGTTGAGAAAGCCCTCTTAGTTAAACTGTATTATAAGAATTCGGAAAGTGCCATTGCGATATTGCGAGCATACCGCTACATGAAGGGTATGCGAGATAGCAAAGGATCAATAACGTCTTCTGCATTTAACAAAATGATGAAGAAATTTGAAGCTACAGGTTCTTTGGCGTCACATCCAAGAAGTGGACGCCCCTCACGACAGTGGAGCAGACGGTGCAATCCATGTCGGTGGTCTCTGCACATGGAGAGTGCAGTGCTCGAGAAGTTTCGAGGCAGACAGGAGTGTCGTACGTAAGTGTCTTTAGAGCACTGCGAATAACCCTGAAACGGTATCCCTACAAGTTGCAACATAACCAAGAACTGAAACCTATTGTCTTCGACTCTCGCCAAGATTTTGCGAATTTGGTATTTAATAAGATAGAAGAGCAGCACGACTGGCTTCACACTGTGCTTTGGACAGATGAAGCGCATTTCACACTCTCTGGCGTTGTTAACACCCACAATTGTCGAGTGTGGACCACAGAAAATCCACATGCATTTGTTGAGGTACCCTTGCAACAGCCTAAAGTGACAGTCTGGTGTGGCTTCACTGCTGATTTCATAATTGGTCCATTGTTTTTTTCGAGGAAGTCACAAAGACGGGTTTCAAAACAGTTTCTGTCACTGGTCAGCGATATGCAGCACTGTTACAGAACAACATTAATCCTGAACTGCAAGCGCGACAGGCACTACAAACAGTCACCTTTATGCAAGATGGAGCAACACCTCATATTGCTCTGCCTGTGCAACGCCTGCTACGCTCAACATTTGGAGAGGATCGCATTATCAGTCGATGCTTTAATCACGCATGGCCTGCAAGATCTCCCGATCTGACACCCTGTTACTTTTGGCTGTGGGGATTCTTGAAGTCAAAAGTGTACCGCGACCAACCAGCATCACTAGCAGCACTGAAAGATGCCATCCGCCAAAATGTGTCTGCCATAACGCAAGAAATGCTACTCAATGCTGTGAACGGTGTGGTGACTCGTCTCACAGCGGTACTTCTGAATGATGGACAGCACATTGAACATTTACTGCAATTAACTGTAATCAAGCTGACTTGTAACTTGTAAACATTTTTTCATTTGTAAATCATCTTTTGGTGAAATAAAAAACTATAGCGCCATCTGTTGGTCGCCAACAGAACTATTTTTTTTTCGTTGCCACACAAAACCCGGCTTCTTTTCCATCCGTTTGGTGCAAACCGCATCTTTTTATCTTTATTCGTTTTCGAATTATTCATTTTTAAAGTTCGTCCCTTTTGGATCACCCGGTATATTATATATTTTATATGCGGCCCAAGACAACTCATCTCCTCCCAATAGGGCTCAGTCAAGCCAAAAGGTTGGACACCCTTGGTTTAGAGCAAAGATACTCAAACTACAGCCACATGCAGCCCACCAAGCTTTTATGTGCTCCCGAAACATTTACATTTATTATCAGACTCGTGCTTTTGCAAACACAATTTTGAAAAAATACAAAACTATACAAAAATGTGCCATCTGCTGCTCACGTTGTTTACATCAACGTATCTTTGGGAATCATCCAATTCCAAAATGAAATATGCAAAGAACGTACTATATAGAAATCGGTTTACAGATGTTTACCTTGATGACATATTGAGAGAAGCATGTAACAAGTATAAACATGACTTGCCAAAAATAGTCAAAAGTTTGTCTTAACATAAAAAAATCACACGCATTTTTAAATAAGTGTTTGAATACATTAAAGTTTTGAGTTTTATTTTTTACATTATTATATTATGGGGTATAGCGTACTATGTTGGGGCCCGTAATGTATCAAAAATATGCACGTGGCCCGAGAGAGAGAAAGATAAAAAAACTGTTGAGTTTGGCTGGCTTAAAAGTTATACTTTTCTTTCAGGGACACTATTACAACTCAAAGGAAGTAAATGAGGGATGCATAATTTTTCAAGCTGTTTTCCAAACTTAATGTTCTATTGGTATTTAAATATCTGCCAAGACACAGGAAATTGTAATAATATCCTACTAAGTATTCTCTAATTAGACATAAGGATAATTTTCCTTCCTTTAAGAAATTAGATCTAGTTTTGAGAAAAATTTCAAACAGAAATAATTTTAGAGAATAAAAGAGAACTGACTCATGAAAGTGCAGTTTAACGAGAAGGCCCTGTTTAACGCGAAGGAAAATACGTAAAAACAATATTACGCAAATTATTGATAAACGGATCTCCTTTCAGTTAAACACTAAGCATTTTGATTTTTTATCCTAGCTATTTGGATCAAATTTACTTGATTTTGTGATAAAAATGAATTACTTCTTAGGTGAAATTTTGCATTCAAAGTGATAAGTTAAAGAAAAAATCATTCAGTTGGATGTTTGGGAGTGTACACATCAGCTATGGACATATCCTTCACTGAAAAGTTTGGTAACTGCATTTTTCAATAATTTGTTTTTCTTCATACGTGGGGCACAATTGTTCTATTAATATAGAACTGTTTGACATTATAGAAAAAAGTATTTGTTTTGAAATTAGGAGATGTATGAGTAGTACTAAAGACAATCAAATCATCTACATGTGTCTATGAAACCTGTGGCTCTTAGATGCAACTAAACTCAGAGGCATAGAAAATTGCTATAGATAACCCTCGGATTTTTTCTTCATGAGCCAGTTTTCTCACTTTCGAATTTCAAATGGAGCTGATTAATATTTTTTAAATTCAAATAAAGAGCTCTGTCTATTACACTGCCCTCCAAAAGTTAAGGTACAACACGTTTTTCGAAGCTCCCCATTAAAATGAAAGCAGTAACAATAAAATTCATAGTGCATATGAATGATAGTATCGAACTTGAAGAAAACTTATGCAAAAAACCTTGGTCACCGCTTTCATTTTAAAGAATTGTCACTTATATAAGAGTAAGTAAAAATGTGGAAAAATAAAATTTTCCTGACTTTGTGTGTAAGAATTTTGCATGATTGTTTATTTTAAATTTTTGTTGGCAATTTCGTTAACAGTACCCAGGAGAGTCTACCAATGTTTCGGAGAAATCGTTTACCCGATTCATTAAGGGGGCGGGCAATCGGATGGATAGAAATGGGATTGTCACAAGCCAATAGTGCTAGACGTCTCAATGTGTCTCGAAGACTGTGTATCGAAGATTCGAAGATGTGTCCAACGACTGTGGAATCAGTTTATATCAGAAGATTCTGTGTCTAGAAGACATGTTTCAGACCGACCACGAGTTACAACACCTGCGGGATAGTACAATTTTTATTCAATATGATATAAATTTTCTTCCAACTATCTATTTTCTAGCTATTTCGGCCCGAAGAAGGAGAAGCGCCACTGTGCCTCAGCTTGTTTCAGATCATTTTATCGCTCCAGGGACAAGAGTATCCGCTACTATGGTGTGAAGCCGCCTTCACAATTGCGGTCTCTATGCAAGACGATCAGTTGTGTGCGTCTCACTTAACCGACGACAGAGAAGTGCCTGTTTATGTTGGGGAAGAGAACACGTTTCCTGGACCAGACAGCAATAGACTTCTGTACTCTTCACAGATGAGTCCAAGTTCACACTAAAGAGTGATTCAGGGAGCCTGCTGATCTGGAGGAAACAAGGCACCAGATACAACCAATCCAACATTGTTGAACGACACAGGTACAGAGGTAGTGGAATCATGGTTTGGGTAGGAATCTATCTAGTTGGTCACAATTACCTGCATGTGTTCCATAGAGGAACTCTGACTGGTGTAAGAGATCGGGACGAGATCCTTGATCAATATGTCCGTCCATATGTCGCTGCTGTTGGCAACGAATTTTTTCTAATGGATGATAACGCAAGACCTTACCAAACTGTGCTTGTAGAGGATTATCTTGAGGGTCACGGTTTGAAGCGAATGGAATGGCCAACTCAATTCCCAGACCTGAATCCAATAGAGCATGTATGGGACTGCCTTGGCAGACACGTTGCTGTTTCAAGTCCAAGGTCGTTACATGAGCTGGAAAATTGTTTTCTCCATGTCTGGTCTTCGCTTCCCATTTCGATATCCGACAACTTAATTGGCAACATGGAAAGTCGGTGCCGACAATGCATTACATCTAGGGATGGTCATATTCCTTATTATAAACCACTTTTTTATGTTTCCATGACATTTTTCCACATAAAACTGTGATGTACTGTTTTATCCAATAATGGAGTTTTCTGCAAAAAGAGCTTTTTTGCTGTAACTCATGTAAATTGTGTAAATTTCTTTGTCGCATTTAATAAAAAAACTGTTTAATGCCCATTTCGTCCAAATTTCTTGTTTCTCTGTTTATTCATTTTTAAATTAGACATAAAAAACATGTTGTACCTTAACTTTTGGAGGGCAGTGTGTTTGTGCCACTCTAAGAACAAGTAATTTTATTCGGATTTATTGTTATTACGGTATTTCGGAATTCTGTGTTAAGGATATTCCCACTCACACAAATACTCAAATTATATCAAGAAAAAGAATTAGGAAGAGAATAGTTTTTTATTACCGTCACAGTAAATATATTATTTTTAGAATTGTTTCTCAATACTCAATCAATATCAGGTGTTTCAATACCGCTATAAAATTAAGTTTGAAAACAGAACAGTGACGTTATAGTTACAAATATATAAGATACGAAATAATTATGAGCTATCACAGTAGTTAGCTCATTTAATCTGAATTACTCAATGGAAAAGTCTAGAAATTGTTGTCTGGTAGACTAAAATTTCTTACAACTATCTTAAAGCCTCTAAAGATGCAAATATATTTACTAATTTTGCTTCAAATGTTATCCAAATTCTCACCCAGTTTCTCATAAAAATAGCCGCTGTGCAACCAGCATGCTCGCTTTTAGTTTTATATTTTCATTTGCAAAACAACTCAACTGAAAGTAACATATGTAAGGAATGTTACCATTTCCTGTCATCATAAATATATGTTGTTAAGGGGTATTCTCTGTAAGGCTGATTCTAAAACATCGTGATTAAAAAATGTGAATTTCCATTACTTCAGAACAGAGTTAAAGATAAAACTAAGAAACACAACACCGATGATTTTAAAAATTGCATTCCTGTCTGCATCTACTATTTTTGAAAATTAAGATATCTAAGCTTTATCATTACATCAAATAAGAAATTTTTGGGGAAAATTTTTTCACTTAAAAAATGGAGTAAAAATTCAGCAGGTACTAAAATATAGTGTGGATTACACCACTCTCTGTATGTAATATTGTTCACAATTCAGATATCTCCACTTAATCATATCAAATAATAAATTGTTGGGAAAATTTGTTCACTTATAAAATGGAATAAACATTCAGCAAGTACTGAAAAAAGTGTTGAAAATTAACTATTACTAGTTGTCGGTTGCGGTGCCAGCGACGAGTAAGCCTAACCTCGCGATCATTTATGCTCTCTCTTTCACACCTCTCTCTTAATGAATTATTTCTTCTTCGCTTTCTTTATTGAGACCGTTCCCAATTTTCACTTGATCGTGTAGCTCACTTTCGAGCATTCCTGATTTCAGCACGTTAAATCCATGTTGACACGAGGTTGCAAATTGCGGTCGGCCGCTAATGTTTACATCAGGTAGTTGCAGCCGTTGCCATTCAGAGTGTATAAATATCGTCGATTTTTGTGCCGCATCCTACACGTTTTATATATATAGATGTTCCCCAATTTCGAGCCATTATTTTTGAAAAATTCTCTTTTCCAAAAAATTTTCATTTAGGAATTCATTTTTTTTAAAGAAATATTTAGCTCAAAATAAATACCCATGTTAGGGGCTTGATTTTAAAATAATGCGGCTTGACTATGGGCACAAAAAGCACATTCAATTCGAGAATTTTTTCTGAGTATTTAGTAAAATATTTTTCCTAAAAAAGTAGTGAAAATCTTATTTATAATATTTTTTTCCTTCATTCTGTGCAAACTTCGTGAAATGAACAGATGAAATTTCTTTCTGTCGGTTACTTTGTAAAATCAACAAGTTTGATATTATCAAACTTCTTGAAAGATTTATTTTGAGATAAAGATTAATTTTTCGTTATTTAAGAAATATATTTTCTTATTTATGCAAAATTATTGAATTTTCTTGTTGGTTGTATTTTTAACGATGTAAGACGATTGATTGAATACGTTGGCTTACAAATGAGACCGTGTTTAAAAAAGTACGATACAGCCAATTTTTCAAAAGCATTTAAAATCAATTCTCATTTAAAAGCTGGTAGCAGTAATTAGTATCCTCACATAACGTTAAAGCTTTGGCATACTAATCTAGTCACCTCTTGAAAATCCCTTTGAACTAAGAGAGATTAACGGCTCAGTAAAGTGAAAGGCTATTGAAAGGTTTGCCATAAATAGCGTGCCGGCTGTCCTAGAGAGAAAGTAAAAGAAGCAAGTAGAGAATGTAATGTATAATAATTATTTATACTAGCTAGAAAAAGTAAAAGAAAAATGAAGTTTTGTGAATAGAGCATAATTAACAAAAAATATCTGAAACACGAGACTAGACCGAAGAGTAATGACAGTCATAATGCATTTATTAATGTCAGTATCTTTCTCCTAGCCGAAACAAACCTTTCTCGAGTTTGGTTAATCACTCCGGACCACAAAAGATAATAGTCTTATATGATATATAATTCTTGCTTATTTGCTTAAGGATGTGGTAACTTTTTTCACTTAGCTACCATCCCTTTATGTTCAATGATGGTTAATCTCGAGGGTACATCTTACGCGACACCGTGGCGCGCCAAATCGCCATTTAAAGACCAGTTAGGACGAAAAAAAATGTATTGATTGCTGTATGGGATAGTAACTGGAAAGTAAATTTTATACTGTTTCACCTTTTGGTTTTTGGAATAAAAAATGTAGATAAACAGACATTATGTTAGCTTTTAGTATGAATAATGCTGTAAAACAAGTAATAGCTCTATCAATAAAAGGGACTTTGTTAACGTTGACATTCCCGACCATTGTCCCTTTAATGATAGATGATTATCCTTAAAGGATTAATAGCATGCGCTTTGAATTAAATGAATGGTATTGCCTTTCTGACGAAAATGACGATCTCAGTTAAGAATTGAAGACTACCATTTTCAGGTATGTAAATCTTCTTGGTGAAATTTTAAATTTTGTTCATCATACTTCTATTTTAGATGCTCGAAACAATAGGTACTGTTAGTGTAAAACCCTAAAATTTTACAGGAAATGATAAATTTTGTTTTATACAAATGTAAAAGAACACATTTATAAGTATATTAATCTAAAAAAATGCTATATTAACTGAGGGAAAAAACTATCATCGATATTTTTTACTTTATATTTTAATTTTAAACTGCCCCATATATTTAAATTCAGGCTTGAAATTAAATTATATTTTATATTTAACTGTTGAAATACAGTATTCCTCCGTTAATACACTGCTGGCCACCCAAATTCCAACACCAAGAAAGACAAGAGAAATCACAACAAAATTTATTTTGTAGATAACATGTTGACCAAGTATCAAATGATTAAATTTATAGACTTCTGTGATGTGTGGTTTCTGCCAAAATCAGTAGCCAGAGTAGCCGCCATTGTTAAAGATCACCACTGCCACATGCCTCGGCATTGATTCAAAGAGACTTTGGATGAGTTCTTGGGGTACAGCAGACGAAGCAACTTCCACACGTTGCCAAAGTTGATCTGCTGTGGCAGCTGGGGATGGAATCTGGGTCAATCGTAGAGCAACCATGGACCTCATGTTTTCTATCGGCGAAAGATCCGGAGAGCGAGGCAGCCAGGGAAGCAATTCAATCTTTCGATTGACGAAGAACCGCTGGACAATGTGTGCCACGTGTGGTCGTGCTTTATCCTGTTGAAATATGGCTGTGGGCAAGCCCTGAAGGTAAGGAAGGACAACTGGCTCCAACACCTCGGAGATGTAGCGCTGGCTGTTTAAAGTACCGGCAATGCGTACTAGAGGTGTGCGAGAGTGATATCCAATACCGCCCCATACCATAATACCCGGTGCAGGACCAGTGTGGCGGTGCATAACGCAGCTGTTCAGCATCCTCTCTTCACGGTGTCTCCAGACTCGAATGCGACCATCGTGGTGTTGCAGACAGAAGCGTGACTCGTCAGTAAAGACAATTTCATTCCATTCTGCCGTCCACATCCTTCTGTCATCGCACCATTGGCGGCGGAGACGTCTGTGGTTCTGCGTCAAGGGTAGACAAAGCAATGGACGTCTTGCAGACAGACCACTCTGCTGTAAACGGCGTCGAATGGTACGCGAAGACACTGGATGATGCGTTACAGACTGCATGTGCTGTGCTATGGTTCGTGATGTGACTGAGCGATCCGTCACTGCCATGCGAAGAATTTGCCTGTCATCACGTGAAGTGGTGCGCTGAGGTGGATGCGATCGAACACGCCGGTCCGCCGTACCCTCCTGCATCCAACGATCACATATCCGCATTACAGTTGTTTGGTTTCGCCCAACATGACTACCGATTTCCCTGAAAGATAATCCACAATCTCGGTAGGCCACTATCCTTCCTCTGTCGAACTCGGATACTTGATCAAAAGATGATCGCTGTTTTCGACGAGGCATAATTGATCGTTTTTTTGAAAAAACCACAAGAAAAACACAATTGCCGAACTTGAAATCGTCGAAATCTCCAAGCCTTAAATAGCGCTTTGAAGTGGCGCCACAGGCGCGCGTGATGTGCGTCTGCTCTGAAATTCTGATCATTTGCATATCTCGCCTCCGCTAATGCATGTTGTAAATTTCATGTTATTTGCATGTTTCCTTCAGGATGTTGCATTTACAGTGGCCAGCAGTGTACTTCATTCATTGTAGGCAGTGGTGGAAGGGTTGGGGCGTTTATTGAATAGTGTAATAAAAAGACAACAGAATTTCTAATGAAAGTCATTTTTAAAAAATTATTATTACATATTTCATTTTATTTCTTCTTTCGATTTCCTCTGGTATGGTATTGCAGGCTCAACTATCCACTCTCTTGTTTGTGTCACTGTTTTCTGCCTATTTCCGTATTTTTTTGTCAGACTTTTAGATCCTATACTCTGAAGACATCATCAAATCAAGTAAAAGCAACATTTTAATGTCAAGTTATGAGTCTACCTAGAAAGCTGGTGATTAATAGATGCTGAAATCTCCATTACTTTTAAAGTCTTTTCCGTCTAGATAATGGTTAAGCACTGGCATCCAAAGTACCATATATTTACCTTTACTTTTATGGATTTTTTTGCAGTGTTCTCTATATTTTGAAATACATATTTTTTAATATTAAATTTCATATTCTACCACAAAGTGAGTGCGTATCCATAATATTTTGCAATAAAATAAAGTGAAAAGATAAACTAAAGCTTTGTTTTTCTTTTATTTTCTAGAGAAACAGCTTTCAAATGGCCGGGCATTCAGTTAAAAATTCAAACTATTTCTCTAGATATTTTTGCCATTTCGTCTTGTAAAATTGTTTTTAAGGGCTTTTTGCTCTTAATATTGTGCTTTGGTTGGTGTGGTTATTTGTAATTGTTTGGAATTGGCTTCAAACTGAGGTACCAATCGGATTAGCTCTCGAGTTGGAAAAAATAGGACTGTAGTGCTGTTATCCTACGTAATATGTTTTGACCACTTTATCCAAATGGAAACCTGAATTTTTTCTCTGATTGAGGTGCAGAAATTAAAGGTGTACGATGTTTATAACTGTATAGCAATGTTTATAACAGTACTATGTTTATTACTGTACAATAGCCTGGATACTTGACAATGAAAAATTATTGTTTATTAATGTCACCATTTAAACAAAGTATCTGAGGACTTTTAGAGGTGTAGATTTTTTAAAAAAGTCTTTCTACTGTAATTTAGGTGGATGCAGTAATTTGGAGCTCTTACCTTAGGGTTTTCAAATTTCCTTTCTGAGGATTCTTCTGACCATATAACTAAGAATCCTTTCCAGTCTTCATCTGGATTTATTGGATTTAAATCAGTAGCTCTTATATTTCTGAATGATTTTTTTTATCATATCCATGGCAGTGTGAAAGTTTCGTTGAGATTCATAATCCAGAGACATTCTAAATGGGATTTAACGAGTTTAAGCAACCGTATCCATTTTTGAACGCCTTTTAATATTAACCTTTAGTTTCGACAGAATGGACATTGATTAGTATGAACAAGAAAATAGTCATGAAATTCGATAGTGCGAGATGAAAACTTTTATCAACAGGAGAATAAATAGTGGAGACTTAAAGCAATATTTATTAATAGGGAAGAGTAGATTTTAAAAATTTGTTAGTGGTTCACGTGATCTCTTTGTGTAATACATTTTTTGTTTCTTATTTTTACATTACAAATAAAAAATGACATTTTAATATGATTTTTAAACCTTTTAATGTAAAAGTATAAGTGCTGAACACCCAATTTAGGAGCCACTGCATTTTTGTCGTCATCTTATTATGAACATTTATTAAATCCTAATATTAATACAGATTATATGCTCCTAAATTGCGTTATGTACTTTTTCACGTACCGTAAAATCTCAACTATAATATGCACCCGAGTATAATACGCATACTTGATTTTGCGCGAAATTTTCGGAAAAAATTAAAATTCGACTGTAATACACACCCATAACTTTTCAATATTTTATTTAAAAATTGCACAATATTTATTAGGAGAAATAAAATTCGTAATAAAAAGAAACAAAAACATTAAATTCAGTAGAAATAAAACTTAAATTTTTATTCAGAACAAACGATACTGTCAAATTATCAGTCTTAATCACTTTCACTAGAATACAGCTCATCTATTGTTGTTGCGTCCATGTCATAAGTACTGGTACCGCCGTAATATATATCACCATCATCCTCCTCATTTGATGACAACTGCCCATCCTCCCATATGTTGTTCGCAGAGCCGTCTCACGTTCAACAATTGATAATTTTTCTGCTGCCATATAGGACCGTCTTGAAGAAAATTTGACGAAAATAAATGAAATAAAATAATTTTTTGCACTTGCAACATCCGGGAACTATCACTATTTCAAGGGACCTGTTATTAAACGAACGCGCGTGTGCGATACGAACTGTGGTTTCCGTTTATTTAAAAGAAATACCTGCTAAGTAAACGGGTGGATGAATCAGAGTGAAGATGCTCACGCACCCGCGGTGCGACAATAGCGCCCTATACACGTACGCTCTTTCCTTCATGAAACCACAATCCTGCACAATTGAGTGCACGTGTGAAGGTGTTGGAGAGGAAGGGAAAGCTGCTTTGGAGCGTACTGCAAGTTTTCCCTCGCGCAATCCCGTACGCCCCAAGCACTCGCGAAAGAGCGTACGTGTAAAGGGCGCTATTGTCTTACAGCTGCTGTACGTTCGTTTATCCAATGTTTAAAACTACATTTTTTTTGTACGCGAGTATAATACGCACCCCCACTTTTGCGGACTAAAATGTGAAAAAAAAGTGCGTATTATACTCGAGATTTTACGGTATATATCTCACATAAAAGTTGCTGGTCAAAAAAGTACAAGATTAAGGATAAAGAAGTTAGTATGTAACCATTACTCAAGAAAAGCTGTTTAGTATGCTATACTTGGGACTCAATTTGCATGAAAAGGAAAAGTATGGTAACACAGAGCTCTAGTTATGCTGGTTAATGGACCAAGAAAATTTGACACGAAGGTTCTATAGTTTATTGTTAGCGAATCATCAGTTTTCTTTATCATTCAGTCACACGTGTCTGGAAGACTGCGCTAAGTATGTGTTTCGTTACACGCTTCGGCACTTTTGAACAGTACCAAGGAACAATGTAATGGATATTTGTTCTCTTTAAAATGACCATAGTTAAGCTTCTTTAGTTGAGGATACAACTTCGGGAGTTAAAAGGAGCGTGTCGATACTATTTATTTTTTGTGTAGTTTGCTGTCGGGAAAATAGCAAGTTCTTGTTTCGTTGTAATAAAGATGAGGAATTCCAGTAAAAATTTTGTATAACCCTTTTACTCAGACGTTTTATATTTGTTATGAATTTCGAAGAAGTATTTCGAAGGTTTATTACCAATTCAACTTTATATTACCATTATCAAATTTATATTGTAACTTTTATTGTTTAAATGGGTGTTTTTTGAAAAAGAAGCGAAGTGAAGTGAGGATAGTGGCGGACAGTTTAAGATATATTGCCCTTCTCATATTATTTTTAGTACACTCATAACCCGTTGAGTTACCCATAATTCATAAGAGATGAAGTCGTTAAAATAATTTCGACATTGCACCGATATAAAGATTTGCTATATGATAATTTATTAACTATTTTATATCATTTATTTTATTGATAAATTATGAAACGGAAAACTGTTCTTCCTTATTTTAATGAGCAACTAGTCTGAGTTCACCGAAAAGAAGTTTAGATGACACTTTTTGTTAGTTTGAACTTTTACAAAAATAACTGAGAAATAACCTTTCTTTTTGCTCACTTTAGAACTCCACTACAAACTAGTCATTTCCCCTCTGAAAATAAAGCAGCATTGATGCAAAAAATCATTCCTCTTTTAGAAGACAGATGGCAGTCATGAAATTCGAAATAAACTAATCTTTCATATAAAAATTCATAAATAAACACATTATGAAATAAATTATAAATGTCTGTAGATCCAGTTTTTATTCACTTCATGGGCAATCTCTTGCCAAATCTGGTAAACACTGAATATAATTTTGTTTTTAGGTTGATCAATTATTGATGGGATTAGACATTTGCCAAAATTTTATAAATTCTTCAAATGGTAGAAAATAGGAAATAAAGTCATAATTATCCCGATAATTCGCAAACTCGTGGCTCGATTTGACGAAACCTTATTTGATCCTGTTTCTGCTGATATAAGGAGTACAATATCGATACAAATAAGATGATATTGCGTACCATTTTTTGCTGATGAAGTAAATCAGAAATTTTGTATTTCATACATTGTTATTATTGGTGAACAATAATTAAATCGCAATTGTTAGTAGTAATTTAAGTTTTTTTTCTCTCATTCTCTGGATGTATTCAGATGCTCCGAGAACCTTATATTTTATAGAAAGTTATGAAAAGCCTCTAAAAGGGTGCAATAAGTGATATCGATATATAATAGATAAATAGATATTGCTGAAAGAAGCAATGCATAATTACAGTAAAATTACTAAATAGAAAAATCAGTTTATTGCAATCACTGAGCTTTTTGAAAGTTTTAAAATTATCTGTTTTCAGCCCAGATCATCGACACCGTATCCTTTTGCATCGGCCAGGCGATGGTCGAGTGGCCAAGGCGCTGGTTTCTATACCGGATCCCGTGGGTTCGAGTCCCACTGTTAGCGTGGATGTTTGCAGCCATTTGGAATGGACATTAAACAATAGGTCCCGGTCTAGTTGGCCCTCTGGTGCCAAAAAATTACCGTAGCGCTCTTAAGCAACCGTTTATATAGATCAAGTCCGATCACGTAAAACTTGCTGAGAGTCTGTGTCTTGCGTTGCTATTTGTTGATACTTTTTAAAGACAAAATCTAATATTTAAGAATTGGAATCTTTCACAGATTTAAAAAAAATTCACCCCCATTAAGATGAAGTCAAAATTTCTTATTTCTGTTGTAATCTGAATTTTTGTGAACTGCTCG
The DNA here is from genome assembly GCA_907164885.2 of Dolomedes plantarius. Taxonomy (NCBI): domain Eukaryota; kingdom Metazoa; phylum Arthropoda; class Arachnida; order Araneae; family Dolomedidae; genus Dolomedes; species Dolomedes plantarius. The sequence goes on from OU015501.1 coordinate 60,306,318, forward strand.
ATACATATACAATTTCAGTATTTCTTATTAATTTTTAAAAATTGTATCTTTGATAAATGTTTATGCGGTTAGTTAAATCGTTTTACTACAATAACTGTGTAACTACAATAATAATTAAATTTCGTATCGCAACTTTCAGAACTTAATTTTCTCGTTTTTTGAAGACCGCTCTTTACACTTAATATTTACTTTCGGTAGCGGAGCACCAGGGTGATATATCTATCAGTTTAAAGAGGAAAAATCTTCTTTTTATTCCTAAAAACTGCAAAGCATGCACATCATTAGTATACGAATTCGTGGCTGAGAAAATGCGATATTGATTTGGAGGTGGAGCATGAGAGCTTCGCATCGTGATTGATTGCTTGGAGACAAAGGAGTTGCGTATTGACAGTTATTTTATCTAACAGTTATTGCTTTCTAACAAAACACGTCGTAAAATTAATTTCTATCCTAACAAAATTGACAATGATCATGTTTGAAATGTCCAAACAACAAATAATTCTGTAATTTTTATTTTCATGTTACTGATTTTTTTCCAAAACTGTTCATAGTTCATGTGTTTCTTTCTTTGCTGATTTGTTTAGTTTTTGGTTTTAGATAAATATTCTACTAAGCTATTTTTATATGAAGTTCACCATTTTTTTGTTTTGTTGATCACACGCCAAAATATTTTAAAAGTGCATATTCACATTTTCTTTATATAAATATTTATATTTAGGAAATTTTGGTGTTTGTTTTTCCACAATACCATATGCTCCGGAAGCCTGTTTAATATTTCAATTGTGCTTATCTTTTGACTAAACCAAATACAGAATATCTCGCAACATAGACATGGGCAATTCTGCCTAATACATGCACTTATATAATTTTAATGTACATTGCATTATTATGTCACCAATGACACACATTTAAGGAAATTTGAATTTTTGTATTGCAGGAATATAGGCTAAAGTAGCCAGCCGATTTCTTTTCACATGAAAATTTATCTTTCTGTATTGTAGGTATGCTCATATCATACCAGGTGGTAGTGGGTGTTAATACGAATAACACATTTTTCTTTCTGTTGTTTTGTGGGGGGGGGGACTTCAAATTAATAGTGCCTCTTATGAAAATTCTCCCTCTCAGTCAATCAATTCAAAGCCGTCTGTCTGGTGGCAAATGGCCCGAGCATAGAAAGGCTAGTCTATAATAATATAATACAATGTATGTCTGTATGTCAAACTTTTAAAATGTCATAAAAACTATTTAATAAATAACAAATTAATTTTATAAATTTGCACAAATTTCTTCACGTAAAAATTTTCCTCTGTTTCTCAGAGTATTCTGATTATCAGAATTTACCACAGATGGGAACACTCCAGTATCATCAAATTCATTATCACATGTTTGTACAGCACTTTCAATATTATATTTCAAACAGATATTATGTAATACAGAACATGTGATAATGAAGAGACAGGCAGTGCAATATTACAAACTTTAGTGAATATAAATATTTCTTCAAATATTTATATTCACTAAAGGTAAATTTTTCTTCAAAGATTTATATGGGATCTTCCTTATGTTGGAGACAGTTTTTTCAAGTATTATACCGTCTGTTTGATTGAAAAACGGTAAATTTCCCTTTTGTAGCGCTCATGAAGCTACAGAAGGATTAGTAGTTCAGTGTTAAAAATGTGTCTCACACTTCGTCGCCGCCAATAAATAAGCAATCTTAGTATTCTGTCTTTTTCAACACTTATATGTTAAGAAATTAAAATAAGCATGAATGTTGTATATCATGTTATAAATATGCATAAAAAAAATCACATCAGAGAACAAAATGGTCAGTGCAGTGAAAAAATGTTCTCATTACAACTCACGAAACAATGTTAATTCAAAATATTTAAAAACACTTCATCGATAATAGTGCCAAAATTCCAAACATATTGGACAAAATTGAATTTATATATAAATATTTTTTCCTTAAAAAAACAGGCACACAGTAAAAGTATGTACGCAGAAAAAAAGATATTTCTTACAAATATTGAATGAATGTTACTTTTTATTTCCTCAATAAAATTTCACCTTTTTTAAAAACTATCTGATGCGATTACATGCATGAAAGTGCAATATGAGAACATTTTTTAAAAAAAGCTAATCATTTTTTATTAGTTACTTGAAACTTGCCTAAAAATAAGAAATTGCTTTAAACTTATCCTACTTTCACAACTCCAAATATTGTGTTAGTATTTAAAGTCTCTACAATTTAGCTTGTAAATTTATCCGTTGCTATCATACGATTGTGTGAAGTTCGTCACGGTAGAAAAAAAAACCTAAAACTCTTAGAAAAGAGGTTTTAAATTAATTGCTGATTTCCACACCACGCTAGGCGTACAGCAAAGGCGCCTTATCCTCCTTTTTACAAAAATTGCAAGGCGAGGATTCCCCAGTAGGGATATTTTTCCTTGAATGTTAACCAAAAAATTAAATTTATAAATTTGAACAAATTTCTTCGCGGAACATTTTCCCTCGGTTTCTAAGAATATTCTGATTCTCAGAATGAACCCCAGATGGTAACACTCCAGTATCATCAGTATCATCAAAATCATTATCACATGTTTGTACTTCACTTTCAATATTATATTTCAAACACATGTTATGTAGTACAGAACATGTGATAATGATTTCGCATACTTTTTCAGGTGTATACTGAAGTGTACCACCTGTTTCATCAAGACATCTAAATCTTGATTTCAGTATCCCAAAGCAGCGTTCTATTACATTTCTTGCTTTCCTGTGTTTTTCGTTGAATTTCTTCTTGCTTTGTGAAGATTCCTCCAAATATGGCGTCATCAGCCATGGCTCTAGAGGGTAACCACTGTCTCCAAGTAAGAAATTCTTTTCTGGGATTGCTTTACATATAAACAACTCTCGGAGAGCACTGCTCTTCCAAATAGAGGAATCGTGAGTGCTCCCTGGCCATCTTGCAACGACATCTAATATTTTCATATTATAATCACATACCTGAAATAAAAGAGAAATATAAGCTTTAGTATTTTGAATGTTTTAAAATTGAAAAGAACACAACACCTTTTTCTTTTTTTCCTCAATGTATATGTCCTGTATGTATGTACTCAAGTTGGATAAATGCACAATATTTCTAATATATTATTCAGTATTATTATCAACAGAATAATCCAATAAAGACAAACGCGAGTAAATTTTCCTTCGCATATCAACAGTATTCCAAGACCAGTTTCATGCTTTTTAGTGCTCATCAGTTGTTTTTCTCCCCCCCCCCCCCCCCACTGCCCCTGTAAGTACTGTTATGGGCACCCATGGTTATACACTGACTGAAAGATGTGAAATGCACCATCACTTTTTAATAGTTTAAGATAAACAGGCTTTACTTACCATTTGCACATTTATTGAGTATTTGTTTTTCCTATTCAGGAAAACAAACCAATCAAAATCCGTTGGTTTGATAATTTTTACATGTGTACAGTCAATAGCACCTACACAGTTTGGGAACCCAGTGTTTAAATAAAAGTTTTCTTTAGTTTGCATCAGCTCACTACTTCTCTGGGGAAACTGTACATGGTTTTTGAAAACCTTACATACAGCTTGTGTAAATCTTTTCAAGTTTCTTGAAAGAGTTGGCTGCGAAATCTGCGAAAAAGTGGTACTTGATACAGCATTTTGAAAGCTTCCGGCTCCCAGAACCTGTAGGCTACTGAGCACCTATATAAACAATACAAGTATATAAGTAAAGCTATTTAAGCCACATGATAAAGTAATCACAAATAACCTTTGTTTCACAAACTGATCATATTATACACAGCATTACATATATTAGTATTCTTACTTCATTCTGTTCATACGGAAATTATATAGCAAGAATGAAAAAGATAGTAACAGTTTATAAAGGGTCAATACACCTTTACCCAGTACTAAATATTTGGCTCAACTTAGAGATTAAAAAAAAAAAATACATCTAAAGACCTAAATTTTTTAGTGTAGTTAGATATGATATTAATATATATAAAAAGAATATGTGGTAGATTTAAAGCATATTATAATTTTTTTAAAATAGTAATTTTGTCAGGCCCTATACTCTACTTTCTAATTATGTTATTTCATTGCATGCAGAATATCTCATGCATATTTAGCATAATCCCTATACATTTTATCTTAAATTAAACATATCATTCGAAAGTTTGATAAACAACGTTTAAAGAAAAAGCCATTAAAGTTGAGGTTTTAACAAGAAACACGTTTTGTTTGTATATCTCGATAAATAAATATGTCCTTATTGTTTTCAATAGCCATTAGGCCATCACCGCGTGGTTTCAATCAGAATATAATGCACTATCCAAGGACATAAAATTCTAAAAATCAATTTAAGGACCATTTTAAAAGGTGTACTGTCCCCTTTACAAAATTATTTCATAATTATTATGCTTAAAACTGGAAGAATAGGAATCAAAACATTGCACATACCTGCATTTCTATTGAATAGCCGCCGTGTACGGACTGTAAATGTGGTCGCAGTTCCTCACATAAATCTTGTACAGCCATCCGTGACAACCGAAAACGTTTAATAAACTCATTTTCGTTCAGTTGAAATGGATCTTCTCGATCGCGTAATCTCCATTCATTTTTTAATGATAAATGAATTCGCCGCCTTCGAAGTTTACAGATCGCTATAACGTCCGCCATTGCTGTTTATCATTCGCTTGCGAGACCTATGTAGCGTCCGCAAGGAATGTTCCTTCGCTTGCGAGAGAAAACGTTCTGCGCGTTTGTCGTGAATGGCAAATTGCCTTCGCACCGCAAATCTGCGGGAGAAAACAGGATTGCGAGAGAAAAGTGTTTGTCGTGAATCAGGCCCCAAAGGGTGAGTGTACATGGGTTCTATGGGGGTATGTATGGTGATATAAGCACATATAAGCCATGATTGTATGAGAAATTTAAATTGGAATTCCTATCTATATATTCGTATGGTTTGTTAAATTTTATAGAAACAGATAATTATTTTGTTTGTAAGTTATCGTACGTACTTGACATTCCAGAGCAAAATAAAGCAATATTCAAACTAACTAGCGTAATACAATGTGAGTGGTAATAAAATGTTTTAATGGTTTTTATCATTTACTGCTTGGTGTCTGCAAATTGAATAATACTATAATTCTTTACAAGGAGCATTCCAAGCTCATTCCGTACAGAATTAAATGTACTCAAACATTAACAATCATTACAAAACATTGAAAGTATTATATTAGTGTTGGAACTGAATCTTGATTATCGTGATTGTATGAGAAATTTGAATTGGAATTCCTATCTATATATTCGTATGGTTTGTTAAATTTTATAGAAACAGATAATTATTTTGTTTGTAAGTTATCGTACGTACTTGACATTCCAGAGCAAAATAAAGCAATATTCAAACTTATTTGATGAGACTAGACCAAATTATTGAGTTGCATACATTTTATGTTGCAAGAATGTCAAATACATGAATATTGTCAAGCAATCACAAATATACTGGGAGAATCGTAATTCACTTGAAAAGCATGCTAAAGGCAATTTTCATTGTATTTATGAAACTCTTAAATTATCCTCCAACAAGGTATATTAAATTGAAGTAATTATATATTTTGAGGGAAGACTACATAGCTTTTGTTACAGTTTTCAGATATTAAGAAAAATCTCTGCGAGTCTTAGCAAATTAATATTCGTACAGTTGCAATTTTTTCATTATATTCCAGTACTGAAAACTAATTGATATAGGATTGCGAGGAGATAAATTTTAAAGACATTTATTTATAATTATGAAATATTTGGACAGCTAGGTATATCTTATGTAAAGATAAATACAGTGCAGTCAAAGGATTTTTTTCATTATATCTATTAATCTTTTTATTTTTTTAAAAATTCTTAAAAATCCTACTGCATTATTAAAATAACGAAAATTTCAGGGGTCACAGAATATCTTTTCCTTGAAAACAAGATGAAGCAACAGCAAATAACATCTTGTTATACATTATTTTCCTTGCAAAGAAATTACCTTTCTGGTTTCGATATTAAGGATTAATTGCATCAGAATTCATAAATAAAGGTTTTGGTTTATCAATAAACATTTCCATTGTTTATAGAAATTAGAGCACCATAAATCCTTTTTTTCTGATAAAATTTATGCCATATAAGCACAGCTTTGGCGAATGATATTAAAATTATTGAAACTTGTTTTACAAGTACTTATAGTTCATTATTCCATCACGTAAGCATAAGTTAGAGAGATCCAGACTCTTTTCTCCAAATACATCATAACACGAAATCATTTGAGAAACAGTTTGACAGGAAGATCCAACAGGGTAGTTATCGCCGGTGAAGCATCTATGTTATCATGCTTTATTAATCTATATACACGTGTCTTAAATCCGAGAGCAGCATTTGGCATGTATCATTACGCGCTTCAGCGGTTACAAATGTCTACAAATCCCGGAACAGAAGTTCTGTCACCCCTTTAGCTTTGTTAGTGCATGATCTATTATTTGCATCAAAAGAGAATGGAATTATTTGGTGATGACATAAAAAGAATACCCTTTTTTTAGAACAATTCCCAGAAAGATGGTTTTTGAAAAAGTAGAAAAATTTTGAAAGAATACTTCGCAACCTCTAGGAACATAGTTTTTGAAAAGCTAAAAAGTGTAATAATATTATCCGATGAAACTAGTTTAGTGAAAATAATATGTTGCCTTAGTAACAATAAATAGAGCTATGCTTGATATTGAATTTGGACTATTTCCAACTACGACAGAATGCTGATTTCCTTGGTCAGCGTCATTTACCTCTAAAAATGATACCAGGTTCTGTTTCTGATAATGTTAGAAGATAATCGTAGTTAAATGGCAAAAATACCAGCTATTTTAAGTTATTTATCATGAGTAATACAGAAAAAAAGCTCTTATTGTAAAGGTACTTATGCTGGGGCTCCGTATAAAGAATGGAATCCTTAAAAATACTTCCCATCTGCTCAAGGAGTTTTTGGGTTATTATGGATTATTTTGAAAGAATTGCTAGTGGTAAACAGATTTGAAACAAAAAACCGATTCGTAATTAAAATATTCTTCATAAAGATATGCTTCCAAAATGTACTATACATTACTTTATTATTGCCGTTATATAAGTTAAACTAAAATAATAATAATTTTCAATACGAAACAGGATTTTCTTTCTATTTGTCATAAAATAAAAACATTCACGAACTACAGTTTATAATTAAGATGGCAAATTGAATGTATAAACGCAACGAGTAAATAAATTTCTTGTTCTGTTTTAAATTTTAAAATATCAATATTACCATTTTGCTTTATTTTGTTCTGGTTATAAAATATCTAAATTTATGGCATAGACTGTTTTAAGTTGGATGCCACCTGTAAGAGGTCATTTTAAGCAAAACGTTTTGAATACGACAGATTTCTTTATTCTCATGAGTATCATCTCTACTTGTACCAGATTGCAAGCTGAAGTATAACAGCTGAGATGTGGTTCACACACTCAAACACAGCTGAAGAAAAAAAAAACTATCATAATTGACATCGGAAGTTTGACCTCTTTGATATCATAATTAACACATCTACAGATTAATGTTTCAACTGGAGGGTTAATACTTAGAAGTTTTGTGGTTAGATTTCTTCGAAATAGCATTTTTCTGCATTTTGCTTATGTCGACTAAAGCTTAAATTAAGTATAAAAATTTCTAAGCGTATACTTAATCGACAGGCTTGAGGACAAATAAACGCGATGGTATGTAATTAAACACAAATTTCTGAATTTATTTAGCAAGCAGATAGTAAAAAAAATAGTCAGTCGACATATTTTCTCACCATCTCGTTAAAATTCGAAAGTGCTACTGAAAGTATGCAATTCGAAAGTACCGGGTGGTCATAAAGAAACTTTTCCGATATATGGACCTCTAGCGGCCGTTCCGTTCAACCTATGGAGATGAGATTTCAGATATAGTTATTCAGCGGTATGAGCTCGGAATTCTGAGAATGGCAACACAGTGACGCTCACGGTTACGGTTATAGGTATAGAAACTCGAAATTTTCAAATAGCAACGCCCACTTTTTCCCTTCGCAAAATGCTCAGCGCATGCGAAAACCCTAAAAAGCGTTAGAATGGTACGTGTATCACAAAAAACGGATGCGTTATGTACGCACAAAAACAGCTCTGAGAACGGCCAACAAAGACACCATCGGGGCGCACGGAGGAAATTTGCATATGACAGAGGCTAGAAACCTATCACAGAACGCCGTTCGCCAGATATTCAGCGTAGAAAACCGATAAAAAGCTCTCTGATCGTGTTTTTGTTAGCCATTCGCAGAGCAGTTTTTTTGTGCGTGCATAACGCGTCCGTTTTTTGTGATACACGTACCATTCCAATGCTTGTTAGGGGTTTCGCATGCACTGAGAATTTTGCGATGGGAAAAAATGGGTGTTGCCATTTGAAAATTTCGAGTTTCTGTACCTATAACCGTAACCGTGAGTGCCACTTGGTTACCGTTCCCAGAATCCCGAGATCATACCTTTGAATTACTATATCTGAAATCTCATCTCGGAAACGGAGCAGCCGCTAGAGGTCCATATATGGGCAAAGTTTCTTTATGACCACCCGGTATTTCATTTATTTTCATAAAAATACTTAGAAAAGTAATAAAGAAAGCAATAATTAATTTCAGAAATGTTTTAATATTTTTGAAATTTATCAATATTTTTATGTAATTTTTTAAAATTTATGTTGCATATTTTCATTACGAAATAGACCATGACTTTTCTTTCCTTTAGACCTGGCTAAGCTCATGTTATTCCAAAATTCGCTACAGTTTTTAAATAATTTTTACACCTCTTGGAAACACTGAGTAGCTATTTCACTGTGTATTTACGTTTATCAGAAAATTCAATCAATTAGTTATGAGTCAAAATTCGAGAACTGTCCCTAGAAATGGGATTATGTACTGATTCTATAAGTCTGGACGTCTTAACTTTTAACGAGATCAATCCTATCAAAAACATCTATGATAATAATTAAAGTATGATTTTCCGATATTGTGTAAAAATATCTTAAAACTTTAAGCTATGAAACAGGCTTACGAAAACTCTTATTTCTTTTCAACTTGCATTTATCAAATTGTAAATGTTGCTGAAGGACAGAATGATGCGATTAGTAGTTACCTTTTATACGCACTTTTTAACTTGGTGTAACAGGGATTAGTATGAATAAACCACGGTAAAACATATATAAAAATGCTAAAAAATATTTAAAATAAATCTTAAAAAAATGCCTCTTTTTATAAATAACAAATTTGAGTTTTTCTTTGGCAAGTGTACTTCGATTATTGCTCAGAACCTTATATATTCTGCTGACCTATTTTTAAAAAATTAAAATTTACAGCAACTGTTAAAATATTATCTTTTATGATAAGTAGGGGTACGTAAATTTCGTAACAAAAAAATACAATACTTAAAATTTCACATTTACTCTCAAAAAATATATAAATTAAAAAATTTCGCATTTATAAAAAAAAATCACAATTTTGCCTACTTGGATAGGTAAGTATCAAAATTCTTAATTAAAAGCTAACATTGTAGTAGTCTCCACATTCCCTTCTTTAAGTATTTGCCTTCTGTAATTATCATGTTGTACATACTAAAATGTCTCTCAGCATCTACACTGTTAATAGGACTACAGATGCTATGTATAGCTGCCTTTGCAAAGTAAAGGTAGCAGCATTTCGTTGCAGTTAAAATCTGTATGCATAACATCAAACGGAGTCTCTTGGTACTGTAAGTAGCTCTTTGTGAAAATGGTTGTATCCATTGATAACTCTGGTACGGACAAACTGTCCGGGTGAAATTCAGAGACAATCCGAAGGCGCGTGAGATCTCTTAGTTAAAGACCGTGGATGATCTTAGTTAAGAAATTATGCTAATAGATTATTACTATTATTACCTAATTTCGCTTAAAAAGCCGTTTATCATTGAGTTTTCACCGAAAAGTAGTAAAAAATTAATATTCGCATTTATTCGCATCTATTTCGTAAATACGAAAATTAAGTACCCCTAATGATAAGTAAAAAATTTGAGTCTTTCTTTAACGAGTGTACTTAGATTTTGTTTCCGAACCGTATATACTTTGCCGACTGATTTACTTTTTACTCCTCATGATTGATTAAGGTCCAAATCATTGCGTAATTGCGCCATTAGGGAAAATATCTTTTGCTTTAATTAAAAGAATAAATTTTGTTTTATGAGTTTGATGCCTCAATCGCTTGTAATCCATCTTATTTAAAGATAAATACAGGGTTGGGAAACATGTTTTGTTTTATCTACAAATGAACGCATCCTAGTCTCATAACAACATATTCCAGAGGGTGGCATAAATTAATGGGAAAAAATGAAATATTTTGCCTGAACATACCACACAAATCTCTATGAATAAACATGTAAATATTTTGGTGCGGAGGAAAAATGTAAGCAATGTCTTATTTTTTTTAAGGGTTTGGAAATAAATAGCTTGGATAAAGGCATTATTTCATCAAACGCTTGAGGCTGATGTATACGGAACTACCTTATCACTATTTATCTATGTAATTTAAAAAAGATCTATTAATTTTTAATTAGATTTTGCAGAAAAAGTTCAGTGAGCTGAACACTAAAAGTGTCGTGTTTTTTTAGAGTTCCTTACGCTTGTCATTAGATTTCTATTAGAAAAAACAGCTCGTCTCCATGTAACGAACTTCTATTAAATGAAAATTTTCCACAGAAACCTCACATTGACTGGCATTTACATACAAAATTGTTTCTCAAACTACGATAAGTTATTTCTTTACAACAAATATTTCCCTGTTTATAAAAGTCATATACTTGCTATAACCATTTTCATGTTTTAAGAGCTTCTTGTGTGCTTTAGTGGTGTTTATGAGTATGTGTGAGTAAAAAACACTTAAAAACTCTTAAAAAAAATGAAAAATTACCTGTAGAGATAAGAGTTTTTTTTATACGTATATGTAATTAGAAAAGCTGAAAAACTTTTACAATTTATCCCGATTTGAAATTCGAATGTCGCTTTTATTACTTTAAGGTTTGGTATGATTTGTGCAATTTACTTTTAAACAGTTGCTTTTCGTTACTTATTCATTCTTAAGAAATATTCAGAGTAACCGAAGGGTCTCACAAGGAAATTTTAAAACCGTATTAAGTACGCAGAAATCGAAGATGCTGTATTGTTTTAATTTCGGTGGCTGTATTATACTTCCCAGAGTGTATCAGAAATATCACCGGCTATTTTTGCCAAGAAATTTTTTTTTATATCAGTAAACGAATATGGTGTTTTCCCAGAATGAATTTTCAAAAAAAAATCTTGAGTGAACCGTAAATTTTTATTTTAGAGCTATAAATATGCGTCGTTTAACTGTTTTAGAAGAAATACACTTGTTCTATAATCCCCTAACAAAGTAGCTAGGAAGATGACATCAAAACGTAATTTAGAAGTGTGTTTTGTTGCGTACCGGATTAGATCATGTAAATTAACTACTTTAACTTAGGACAGACTCTAGACTTGGACTGCACTGCTACTTTTAACTGCAAAATCATAAAAAAACCCATGGAAGTAGAGTTAGAAATATCATCAGGAACTGGTCAGAAAACTAGAAATACATTTGTAATATAATCTGTACCGAATGTGTTTTATCCAGAGACTGATACACTCGATAAAGGAAGACGCCTAGTGGTCTGCAAGTAGCTACCTTTATTGAATAATGACCATTGGTATGCCATAATTGGAATTTTTCAGTGGCTGTATAAACTACCAAAACAACAGATTGTAGTCTACAGGAAATCCCAATGTCCATCAAAACAGAAAATAACAATCTAGCGGGCCATTTCACATACGCTCATTATGAGTCCAATTTTCTTCGATATATGATAGTTGATAGAGAGGCATCATATCAAGACATAATAAGTTCATCGCTCCTCTGGAAGTCTAAGAACGATTTTGCTTCTTCCAGCAAGAAAATGCCGACTGAACGAGACGATGTTTTAAAAAAAATTTTAGATAGCATCTCATTTCTACAGGTTTGTGGCTTCCAAGATTACCTGTCTTATCACAAGTGGATATTTATATCTGGGATTGCCTTGATGACAGAGTATAAAAAATTCTCATACTATGGAAAAATTGAAAATTAGAGTAACAGTCCCCATCATTTGTTTTTGGTTATTTGAAGTGTAGCTTCAAATCTGGTAAAAACCTCCACTCATTTGCATTAATGAAAAAAGTTGACAGTTTGGACATAGTTTTCTCACAATAATATAAAGTTATTTTTTAGAAAAGGCAAATTTTTCTTACCAAATTTTAATGCACTTGATTTCATGTCTCGAATTTCTTTATATTGTTTTATATATTCCAATTATTTGATGTGTGCTTCTTTTCGATTCCCCTGTATATATTAGGTGTGTCAGCAGAAGTGGAGTTTCAAAGGGTACACTCCCTCGAAATTTTGGTCCTTTATACAGAATCTTACTATTTATCTGTATTACTTATCTGTAGCGAGCATCCGTTTTGTGAATTATCATTGCACCAGAAAAATTCAGCTTGAAGATAAAAAATGAAGTGCAAAAAGGAATATTAACGTATATTATAAGCTATGATTAGCAGTTTTTTTTTAGTGCGGTGGTCTCTTTTTACTATACGACGGAATAAACGGAATATAGCAGACATTGTTCTGGAGGAGAACTGAAAATCTAAGTTTTAGTACCATCATATAAGTAAAGCGTACATAAATACAATTTTAATTACTTCATGCATTTGTGTTCAAACCTTTCAATAAATTGTTTTTCACGTTGTTCTCAGGGCTATGTTTGTATTACCCTGGTTTTTCGTGTTCCCGTGCACACCCGTGCCTTAATTAGCACGGATAATTGGAACCTCAGTGTATTATTAAAATGCAGTAAGCCAAACACGGCCTTTAATTATCTTTTCGTCAGAAATTGTCGAACCTTCCCGGATTTTTTTTGGATGCGTGCCTGGAATATAGATGGTGGTGTCTGAATGGGAAGCATGATCTATATACTTGTAAATATTTCGCAAACGGATTGTCGGAATCGAACGTAACTTTGGGAGTTACGGTAATAAAGTAACGAAAATACAGTAGCAGAAAATACAAACAAAAGAATAATACAGGAACTATGCATTTTGCAAAACAGTCGCTGAAACGCAATTTTTGAAAAATCTTGAATCATTGGTCCAAGGGTATTACTAAAAGGGGTAATTATTTTTTCAAGTGATGCGAGCTTTTCATTGATTTTTCATGTCTTCTCTGGAGTTATTTGTAGGCTTTATGGGCAACTCCACTTTTTTCTAGAATATGGAAGTGAGAACTAGACAAAATGTAGAATTCATAATAATAATAATAATAATAATAATAATAATAAAAACTTAGCTGATAGGAGATGAAAACATATTGTGACTTTTAACGTAGAACAGTTCTATTTCAGTAAAAAAAGATTAATACCGTGAAAAGCGAGTTGCTTTTTATTTAGGACTCTACGGTCAACATTTTCTACTCGAAAATTAACCAAACCGAGTCTTACAGTTTAAAGCCGTTTTTCTGACAGCTCTTAAACATTGATGCTAACGGCGGGACTTGAACCCGTTGACTCTGGTACTGAGTGTTTGATCTTGTGCCATTAGGCAGTTGTCCGGTTAACGGGAGAGGGAGAAAATTTTGAAAATTTGGTTCAAAGCCTCGAGAAAAAGTTTCGGAAAATGATTTATGATTATTATTGGTTTCTTTTGTTAGAGGAAATAAATCTAGAAAGGTCGCAAAGAATGCGAAAATCGAATCTGTATTTTACCTAAATTATAACTTTACTCCTATGTTTAGAGAAAACAATCTTTCATATAAAAAAGAACTCAGTGTAAAATTCCGTCAACATTAGGATATATCTCATATGTTCCCAACTATTTTTTAGTGTTTTGGGAAAAAAAAATTACAAAAGAAACAAACACCAGTGCCATATATTTTGCTATATTCTTTTTGTCCCCTGGTGTATTACCAATGAACTAATGTTCCTTTGAATTGTTAAAAGGAGTTAAACGCTTTCTAAACACAGACGTGAAGCAAAGTATAGGCTATCGAAATTACTGGAACAGGAATCGAGTGGAATTAAGCGAGTATCGTTATGAAATACCCTTTTCTGAGTCAATCAAGTTGTAAGTTGGTAGTCAAAAGAGAAAAAAAACTGTCAAACTGAACGACTAACAACTACTAATTCTTACCTAAAACCTTAATTATACAGGGTGAATCTGAACAAGTGGGCAAAACTTTACGGGGTGATAGAACGCATCTACACGAGCAATATTCGTCATAGAAAGTATGAACGCAAACAGCGAGGCGCTAGGTGGCGCTGTAAATAGTATAAAAGCCACACGTCCTCATTCGTTCCAGCGTTAAGGTAAAAAATATTTATTTATAAACATTAACCCTCCTTAATTAAATTTTTTCCTTTTCTCTATCCTTTAAACTTTCTCTGGTCACAGAAATTCGAGGAAACAAACACACTTCTCTCCTATCTCTTTAACTAACATCTGTCGACAATTTTATTCCGGTAAACTCCAGGAAAAGAAACGCTACTTCTAGAAGTTGGGGGTATATCTCTACCCAGGCACTTCTCCACAACCAGTCGCAGTCGCAGTCGCAGTTCGTTCCAGCGGTTTTCCGTAAATGCTTGGGCAGGGATCCTCCATGACCATTTGCTTGGCCCATACCTCCTGCCACACCGTTTGGACGGCGAATCGTATCACGCATTCCTACGAGAGGTGTTGCCGGAGCTGCTGCGTCAGATTCCAACCCCCATCAGGTCGAGAATGTGGTTTCAGCACGACGGTGTGCCTACACACTTCAGCTTGGATGTGCGGAACAATTTAGATGCAACATTCCCAGGGCGATGGATTGGTCGAGGTGGTCCCATAGCTTGGTCACCAAGATCGCCGGATCTCTCGTGTTTGGACTTTCTCCTGTGGGGACATATGAAAAGCCTAATCTACGAGTACCCTTTTGAAACCAATATGGAACTAGTCGCCAGGATCGCCGTTGTTGCCGGCGATATTCAGGAAATGCCTGGTGTCTTCGCAAAAGTGCGTCAGTCCCTATCCCACAGGTGTGAAGCCTGCATTACAGCTGGCGGAAGCTCTTTTGAGCAATTTCTTTGACCCTGTAAATCAATTACATTCCTGTTAATAAATTGTTTTCTTCAGTATCTCCTGTCATTCTTGTATTAATTCTTTAAATGTGACAGTGGAAAACTACCTTTTAACTACTCACCGTTTGCGTTCCGACCATACATTCTATGACGAATATTGCTCGTATAACTGCGTTCTATCACCCCGTAAAGTTTTACCCACTTGTTCAGATTCACCCTGTATATTGAGGGAAATTCTCCCTTAAAATATGTGAACCTCTTTCTACATACAGAACTGTTTTACTTTACAGATTGATTAACAATGTATGAAGAGTGCATAAACGTGTGGCTCTTAGGAGAAAAATGAACTGTATCTTCAACTTTTCTAGACAGAAAATAATGCATTTATCTTAGTCGTAAGATGCTGAAGTGTCTTGATATGGTATATTACTTTTTTTACACAGTATAACTTTGTAAAAGAGGGTAATATGACCATTTATGAAATATTACTCTTTTTTACTTAGTATATTCTTGTGAAAAAAAGCAATATGGTCATGTTTTGGATGTCATTCTTCTTCACAAAGTAAAGCTCTGTAAAAAGTAGTTATATTGTAGTGTTGTGGAATTTTGTTATTTTTTGCATAGTACAGCTGTAGAAAAGAGTAATATGGTCACGTTATAGAATATTACTCTTTTTTACATAGTATAAATTTTTATAACGGTGTATACTTAGACGTGAGTAGTATCATAACATATAAAATAATATAAAATTACAATAACATATTATTAAGAGTGATTCTTTGTTCAGTGTACATATTTCTGATCTAAAATCACAACCCACAGTATAAACTAATGGATCTAGTTTCTGTTCCTTTTTTAAATACTCAACTGAATTTAAGTTCAAGGTACTTTTATGTTTAAGATTCAAAAGCGTGAGAGAGTTTTCCTAGGACTCAAAAGGCTATTAGATTCCTCCAATCTATATTTTATTTTGAAATTTAAGTTTCATCATAATACTTCTTTTTATGAAAACAAACAGGGATTTGAACGAAAGAAAATATTTCGAAACAGCTGCTCATATATAGTAATTATCTTTGCCCCCAAAGTGTGTATCTGCTTGTTTTTCCTCAACGTTTCGTTGTTTATGTGGAATTTTATCGAAGAATTGTTGCCTAAGATAATACTTGAAGTAAAACACTTTTTTATTTGTCAACAAATGTAAACAATTTTTCTCTTTCGTCGGAAATCTTCCTTATTTCAAGTAAAGGGGAATGACATCCAGAATAATAAAGTTTCTGGAAGCTGAATGTATATTTGATGGGATAGCTAGTGCTAATGATAAAACTTTCCCAATAAAATGGAAAATACTCGAAATAACACGATCTTCAGTTATTTCCTCTTGTTCTCTTTCACCAGCTTATGTACTGAGTTTTATTACTCTTTTCGAGATAAAAAAAATATTAGCTAAAAAATGTTTAACTCCTAGGAAAATGCTCTACTTTTTAGAAAACCTGTTAAGAATTCGAATAGTCCTCCACCTGTGGAGACTATGTTAGTTCTATCATGGATAAAGCTACTCAATTTTCCACCCCCGCACACAGGAAATGGAAAAGGAGCCAATACTGGTTTTAGTGGTAAAACCTAGGAGAAATGACAATCACAATATGATTCGGACAACAACGAGGTAGGATAACTGCATGATGCTCTGTACTGCCGACCGAATGATTCCTGCTTTGAGATCTAGCTATCTGCCAATTCAGTAACCCAACTGTTGGATTGAATGCTTATGGATCGTTATAGAGATGTTTGACAAATATTCTCGACGAAAAAATATTCTAATAAACAGCGTTTAAAGGCCTCTATTGCAGCAAACGATACGAGTTCCTGTTGCTTTGAAGAGGACTGTCAAAGTTGAGACATTTTCCCCATAATCTGCAATCGTGGGTTATACCCACTGCTGTACAAGAGGTATATATATATATATATATATATATATATATATATATATATATATATATATATATATATACCTCTGCTAGGGATCCCATACATTCATCAGTCCCGCGTCAGTATATCTAGCACCACTCACAGAGCAGTTTCGTACTCAAGAAAAAATGGATTAGCATAACTTGAATTCTGTGTACGAGCTTAAAAATTTCAGATTAAATAATTTTAGCCCCACATCCGGACATAAATATGTACATTAGTTAAGAATGAGTCTGGATATGAGTTATATCCTGAATAATATGTTATCGGAGTAGTTAAAAGAATTCTGTTTTCTTTTATTCCGAAAAAAACACGAAGTAACTATAGACGCAATCTCCAAGTTTAAAAGATGCTATTAATGATTTTGCAGTCTTAAATTAATCACGCATTTCAATACGATTATATAAAATACTTCAAGAATAACATTCTAAGGTTTCCAGTCAGACAGAAAATATTCAAAAGGTGAATATGCTAAGGGAACTTTTAAACAATTTTCGGGAAATATAGTTTATTAACTTGACTTTAAAAAAAGGTACAGTACATTTCAGCCCCAATACACACTCTACTCTCGATACAGCAGCCTCTTTTGCTATATTCTAGGCACGATGGAGTTAAATTTTAGTTAATTCTTCCTCCATTATTCTTTTTATCCTTGAGGTGCTGAAACGACCTATTACATATCAAACCTTAGTCTTTGCTGTTAAGAAGAAAAATAAGTGAAATACACTCAACAACTCGAAGCATATAGCTCCGGAAGCAGAAAGAGTATTTTGATTCTTTTCCGCATAAACAGGGTTCATTGCGTCAGTATTTGTCATAACTTAAGAGCTTGAAAGGATCCCTTACACGATATAAGTTCTGAAAAGAATTTTTAAGCTAAAATTGAATCTAAAATTTAATCTTTTGAAAATTCTTTATGGTGTTCAAAGTTGAAAAAGAATAACTATTAATGACGAATTTGTGACGATTCTTTTTTAAAACAGCATTCTACTTATTATAAATTGAATTGAGACAAAAATTTACTTTTCTGTAGATACTTTTCGGTCCATAAAACAGTTATTTGTGATTTATAATTTCGTGAAAACAAATACTTCTTTGTTTCCATGATTATTCTAATGTTTTTGCTTAACGGCTTACTGTTGTAATCGGGTAAAGTAATGTTTGCATCCAGATGTGGCCCCTGGAGGTGCTCGGTCAAAATTAAGGGGGCCGCAAGGGGTGGTCCTGGTTTACCTATACGGTGCTACCCTTGAGAGCAACCAACGATTCTAGCGGAGTAAGTGCGAATGTCTTAATGAAAAGTTCCCAGCAATAGCGCCCTTTACACGTACGCCCTAGCGCGAGTACTTGGAGCGTACGGGATTGCGCGCGGGAAAACTTGCAGTACGCTCCAAAGCAGCTTTCCCTTCCTCTCCGACACCTTTACACGTGCACTCAATCGCGCGGGTTTGTGGTTTCACACGGGAAAGAGCGTACGTGTAAAGGGCGCTATTGGCAAACACCAACATGTTTGCATCTCTAAACGATTCTAGAAACACATGAAACATACGTTAAAATAGTTAAAATTAAGTAAGATAAAATTTCTAATCTTTAGTATGATTGGGAGTGACTGAACAAGAAATAACACTTCATCGTTTATTTACATTTAATTTACAACTCATTCGTTTATTTACAACTCATTCTACAGATTCCTCTCAAAAGAGGAAAGAAAAAATAGAATGTATGAAAAATAAAGACTTCGACCAATAATGTGAATAAAAAAGTTAAAGAAAAAGTTAGTGTATTTTATCATTAAATTTATTAATGGTTTCTTTACGCAGAAAAGGAGAAAAAAAAGCTCAAAGCTTATTACTTCGTTTAAGCTCATTAATGTTTTGACGTAATCTATTAAGAGAGATAGACACTATTGATTTTTTATTACTTTGGATATGTTTTCCAATGCGGGAAGAAACTATTAAAAGTGATAATGACGTTTTACTAGGTAATTTCAGCTAAATAAGCTGTCAGCAAAAAGGTGAAAGAAATACCATTTTGCCACTAAGGCTATATCTAAGTTTTATGAGCTTTGTCTAAGAACTGTAATAAGTTCAACGATTTTTAGAGAGTCAATTGTATTTTAAAAAACCGTACATTTTTGTGAACTTTTCTTTTATTGATATTTTAAGCTCAGATACTTTTTTTTGTACACCTGGATAATTCGGAAAAAAGAAAAAAGAACTCACGATTATGGTATCATAAATAAATAACTAAATGGGTGTTAAAACATTTTTATTTTCTGGCGAAGTCGAGCATTATTGAAGAAGTATTATTGTCTTCCTTTCTCCTAAATTTTATAAAATGATTAGGGAAGATCGTGACATAGCATAATGGTGATATGGTCAGCACAAGAAACCAAAAGGCTTCGTGTTCAGTAACAGGCTAGCCCATTATAGTCTAAGCGAAACAAAAAATTCATTAAGATGATAATGTGTGGAGGACTGGCCATAATAATGGAGTCGGGACAAATTAATCGTCTGAGTGTCAGAGATGAATTTATACGAGCTATCAACATTCCACTTGAAAATTGTTTGTGACGGATTATTCCACCCGCTAGTTTATTGTTAAAAAGTGTCGAAGATGGAAAATTCCGGTATGCTTTTTATACCTTAAAAGTCGGCGTAAAATTGTCCTTAAATTGCCTGACCTTGATGAATATGTTCTGCTGTGCGCTGCTCAAAAATCAGTGGTTCAGTGCAGTCGCCGAATAAACTGAGAAAAAAAAATGCTTTTTCCAAATATTCTGTCTTTATTTCCTTTCTTTCTGCAAGGAAATATGCGTGAATAACGAACATACAGCATAATATATTGTATATGTTTACGAATTATTTATAATAAATGATACAGTATTGGGCTTATTAAGTTAGTTACAGCTTATATTTTAAGCTCTAAGATCATCATTTTGCACTAAGTTGAAACAAATCCGAGCAGATAGTTTAAAGACGTGTGTGTAGCAGGCAAATATCCATATCAATCACAGTGTTCGCACACCAGGTATTGGCTGTTGTCTGGTGGTTGATTAAATAAGAATTTTTCGTTTAATCAATTTAGTATATCACTACCCATATTTAATTATATTTAGAGACGGAAATTATTATTCTTACATATTCCAAATTATTTGTATTTATAGAATCTTTCTTATCAATTACTTGTCAGAAGTGAGAACATACCATAAAGTGTATATATATATAGTCTGTAATATAAGAATTTTTTTCATATTTTCTTCCAGAGTTCGGCAACAATAAAATTACACACGCAAGCGATGAAAAAACTTTTTGAATAAATTTGCCTTATTCTTGTGGTTTTTAGTGTGCTGAAGCCGAATATGACAATAAATACCGTATCACCCACCATTTTTTCACATTTCAAAACACTCAATATTTAAAGAAATGACATTTTTAGCGAATTCAATGCAATAAGCTAGCAGCCAGCAATGTGTCTTTACCAAATTCCCATGTTTAGTATGTGAATAGGACGGTAGGACAAGGGATCAATATTGGTCCAGAAAAATCTGGCCTGCAAGAAAATGTTTAAAGCCGGGAGAGAAGAAAATTCTGCGCAAGAACCTCGTGGACCCGAAAAACATTCTGCTGCCACCTCTACACATAAAATTAAGCCTAATGAAACAGTTTGTAAAAGTCTTACACAAAGATGGAGAATGTTTCAAGTATCTCTGCGAGAAGTTTCCTCATCTATCAGAAGCAAAATTGGAAGAAGGCGTGTTTGTTGGGCCTGACATCCGAAAAATGATGTTCGATCCCAACATTGAATCAAAAATGACTTTAAAAGAGAGGGAGGCTTGTATATCACTCAAGCAGATTATGACCAATTTCTTAGGCAACAAAAAGGACCCACATTATATTTCTATTGTATCCAGCATGCTGGAAAAGTTAAAAAAGTTAGGCTGTTTAATGAGCCTCAAGATTGACTTTTTGAACAGTCACCTTGATTTTTTTCCAGATAATTTGGGTGATGTCAGTGAGGAGCAAGGTGAGCGGTTTCATTAAGATATTAAATTGATGGAAAGACGGTATCAGGGTCGCTGGAATACCAATATGATGGGAGACTACTGTTGGTCACTTCACCGAGAAGTTGAGCTAGCGATTCACGGGCGAAAAAGCAATGTCAGAAGCTTTAAGGAGATGAGGGAAAGGAAATATAAGCCAAATAAACACATAAAATCTATGTAATAAAAAGGTATTTTTATGTTTATACTTGAATAAAAGTTTGTTCTTATTGTAACATTTATTTATTCTTTTTTTCTATGGTATGTTCGGCTAATTTTCTAGTTTCCGACGAAGTCACATTGTGACGAAACTGTGGGTGATAGAAAAAAACTGAGGTAAGATACGGATTCAGTACCAAAAATTACATAAGAATCAGCTATTAATGTTAAAAAAGTTTTCAAAAGTCATTTTTCGTTGGCCTGTGTTATCAAAGTTTTGAACCACAGGTAAAGATGCGTATTAAATTATGCTTTATATAACTGTTTCTACAGTAAAAGGGATAAAGTACTTGTACGGTACTGAAATAATCTTTAAATAATCGTAAAAGCTTTAAAGTTTATAAAATGTACCACTCAATTTTATTATACCAGTAGTTGAGATAACTGTTTACCAGTAGTTGAGATAACTGTTTTATAAACTTTAAAAATATTTTACTACTTTTTAATTACTGTATATATATACATAATTTAATATTAGCTCGTGTGCTGTATTGCCCTCTTTCTCTCAGAGTTAGCTTACATATTTCTGTATAATTTAAGGTTTTCTAAGCATATTCTTTTATATTAAATAGCAATTTTTTTTTAGTTTTTCAGTTTACCACTACTAAATTATCAAATTAATAAAATACAGTTCTGCCCTATAAAAAACAGTGTTATTTCAATTTAATATTACTACTTTTTTAAAACGTTACATGTATTGCATCATATACTGTACGTGTACTGCATCATTTTCTCTCAATGCATGAGTGCAATTTTAAATGTATTAAACACGCTGTATTGCACTGTATTACACGCGTATTTAATATTACATGTGGTCAACACTATAAAGAGTTGGAGATAGTGTTGATTTTTCCATTTCTGGGGAAACCGAAAAATACTCGAGAGGCAAGGACCCTAGTGTTCAGTTCAACATTTTGTGGGTTCGAACCCAGTGGTTGGAATGGATTGCTTTTAGCCATTCGAATCGGTTTTGAACTGTACCTTCTGGTTCGTTTAATACTCGATTCACTAAAAGTGACCATACTGTTCTCAATCAATCAACCCCTTTATAACGAAACTAAAGAAATTCGGGGTCCTGTTCCATTCTTATAGAAATAGAGGGCCTATTGAACATTTAAATATATGTAATCTTATCAATCATCTAAGATTTTTCATGTGAGTATCAACTGAACCTCTCACTTGCCAAATCGATGAAGTCCATAAAACAAAAAGTAGAGAAAAGAAAGAAAATAATATACATTGCTTTTAAAAAATTTATTTTTAAAATATAAATTCAAATAAACATTTTAGAATGTATTATTGTAGATGTAGCTTTTATCTAATGACATATAAAATATATAGGATAGAATATCCTTGAAGTAATCGTTATCTATATAGATATAAAACAGTTCCGTGACTGACTGACTGACAGACAACGCACAGACCAAACCGCTGGACCTAAAGGTCTAAAATTTTGCATGGCGATTCTGCTTATAGTGTAGGGGTGCACTAAGAAAGATTTTTGAAAAATTAACCTTAGATTTTTTAAATTAAATTTTTAGGCTGTTTTTGTAACTTTGTTTAAAGTTTGCATTTAAAATAATAATCTGAGGGTTATAAAATTTATACCAAGAGAAAGATCATAAAAATCCCTTTCAAATGAAATCTTTTTCGAATCTTTACCTTCATTTTCTGATTGTTGGTGAATTTTTGAAGATTAAGTTTTAGAATTTAATTTATTAAATACTGATCATGGGATTTTCTTCTTTTTATGATACTTTAAATTAATTTTGAGTCACGTACATAACAAGAAAATAAATTGACCAAAAATTATTAAAATACGGTAAAAGATAAAATTTAACCACTAGACTAATTGAGATGGAAGATTTTTAAGAACTTAATTCAAATTAGTATGTTTTATCGATATTAAACATACAAATTAATTGCATACATTGACCGTTGTATTTAATTTGAATATTTTTTTCTACATTATTTTGTCTATAAAAATATCCGTTACGATTTTTTTGTATATATATATATATACACTGAAGTGCCACTGAATTAGGGATAGTTAAGCCTATGCAAATTGTGTAGCGCTGCGCATCATGTATGCGCAAGTGAGGGCGCTGTGGTAATTGCATATATAGCGCGTACTGTGGTTGTTCTGAATTAGTTTGTTGAATTGCCAGTATGCGTAAACTGCCTGATTTAGACGCCTTCGATTGCGGACAAATCGTAGGTGCGCGACGCATGGGCCATTCAATTTCCGAAATCGTCAGACAGCTAGGATTTTCAAGGTCGACAGTGTCAAGAGTATACCAAGAATACATGGATGGTGGAAAAAAAACTAGCGATCGGGCAAACTGCAAAGGACAATTAGCCTTGACAGTGCGTGGTGAGAGACGGCTCAGGCGTATTGTACGTAGCCAGCGAAGCCAAACATTAGCTCAAATTACCACCCAGTTTAATGACGGTGCCAGTCGTACAGTCAGTAAACGGACTGTGCAACGCTCGCTTCACCGTATGGGTTTCGGGAGCCGTCGACCTACGAGAGTACCATTGCTCTATACTCGCCATCGGGTTGCACGTCTTGCCTGGGCAAGAGAGCACAGAGACTGAAGTGTAGAGGACTGGAAACGAGTAGCATGGAGTGATGAGTCTCGATTCCGACTATAACGCCGACGGGAGGCTGAGAATATGGCGTCAGGCTCATGAAGCCATGGATCCTGCATGCCTGGCTGGAACTGTACAAGGGCATGGTGGCTCAGTCATGGTCTGGGGTGTTTTTTAGTGGCACAGTTTGGGATCTTTGGTGCGTGTACCAACCTCCCTCAATGCAATTCGGTACGTAGAGTTGCTGGGTGATCACCTCCATCCGTTTATGCTGTTCTGTTATCCGCACGGTAATGGAGGTTTCCAGCAAGACAACTGTATCTCTCACAAGTCCCGGTTGGCTACTGGCTGGTTGGATGAGCATTCCTCTGACTTCTCTGTCATGAATTGGCCACCTAGAAGCCCAGACTTAAATCCTATTGAGCATATATATATATATATATATATATATATATATATATATATATATATATATATATATATATATATATATATATATATATATATATATATGTATATATATTTGGCATTAATTGCATACATTGACCGTTGTATTTAATTTGAATTTACTCCGTCGCGAAGCACGGGTATTCAGCTAGTTATTGATGCAATTTTTGCATGACTAAAGGACTTAATCTATTTGGCAAGTATAAAAAGTAATAACATTAAATTCAGTCTCCAAATTATTTTTTCACTGCAGAAAAAAATTGAAATAATTGTTTAATAATTCCCAAGTACTTACTTCTGCAGCAGTTAGACTGTAAGTGATTAATTTATTTTACTCTTTCGTGATGAAGCAACATCAAACAATTTACCGTTATCCTCAAGTACTTGCTTCTCCGTTAGACTTTGTGCTATTGCAGCGATTTACATTAGAGTGTAGAGTTAACCTTATTGGCTTCTGAAATAAGTTACATATTATTCGATGGCCAAACAAAAATTTTGTCATTTAGTGGTGTTAATCCTTATTATCTGGGAAATTTATCAAGAATATAAAGAGTCAATCAAGTGCTTTGACACTATAATTTCAAAAGTTTCAAAAAGTGAACTTCATCGATTTGGGGCGTTAAAGCTTCGATTTATGTCTTAAAATGAGGCAAAATATAGCTATTTTTGTCAACTACTTACAAAATAAAATAGAGCTTTTAAACGTAAAAAAAAGAAACCTCTATGGCTGGATAACATTTTGAATTCTTTGATGATTGCTTATTCTACCAGTTTAGGGAAGAATTTTCTCGTGAGCTTTTGTCAATAAAGTGCTCGATCTCAGGGAAAGCCTCATGACCTTAGGGTATCTAAAAATGTGGAATTTCACGATTGCTTTTGCTGGATAATAGATTCTGAGAGAAACTTCTATTCTCTGAGTTCCTTGGAATCATGATTTTGCTTGCAGTGATTCACGAAACTTAATCGTCCATTAATGGTCAGAACCTTTGACCAATGATTGTTTTTATTTTCCAGCAACAAAAATAAAGTAAAATCGTGAGGTCGCGAGAAATGCGAAAATCAAAGCATGACGTCTTAATGTTCTATCGCGTGTTCCGTCTTTTCTCTTATCGTTCAGATACTTGCGGTGATCACGGAGAGTTCTGCGAATTCAGGTTTAATTGGTGTTTATGAAGTGAGTTTTTTTATTGGTATTTTTCCACTACAATCAAACTGTAGTAAGCTAGCAATTTTTCGAAATTTAATATCAAGAATAAGATTTATCGACGTGTGTGATTGAGATATATTTCAACTTGGTAAATGACAAGGCTGTAAAGGTATCTAATGAGTCGTGGTGCCTATTTAGTCTTGATACGAGCCTACTGACTCTTGATGCCTAAACATGTTTGTATCTTTTTAGTTTAATCTAAAGTCCAGTACCTCGCTAATTTTGAAGAGATGTCATTAAAATTAAGACTTCCTCAAGTCGCCCTGGTTCCTTAATAAATAAGGATGATGAAATACGAAGGTTAACGTTCAAGCTCTGGCAGAAAAACTGTATAGTAATTCGGTATATTCTATGGTGGAAAGGAAGTATAATTGACGATAGTGCAATTTTTATGATAAACTGATCGTCTACAAAGAAATAAAGTAAACTGCATAAACATGGATTTTTCAACATTTTTTTGCATCGTTGATCTAAACTGATATGCAATTTATGTGAGGAAAGAAATTCAAAGTTAGACTTCTTTCACGATGGTCGAGAAGCTAAATTGGTTAAAACAAAGGCTTAATTAATCTTGCCACCCCCCACGTGATATTATGTGGTAAAATAGATTTAACTACGCGGCATTGTCCGATATCTAGATCGGCAGTGTTTTTGGAAATAGGAAAATCAAGCAATAACTTATGAGAATGAAAAGTATACGAAAGAAACTTGATCTCCAGAGACTAAGCTATATCATGGTGGAAATCTGAAAGCACTGTTTAAATAATGTCAAGGGTGCAAATTTAGGGGAAGGAGTGAGTTAACTGCATTTTAACGTAGCCTATGTTTTCTCTGTCGTCATAAAGAGTAATTAATCAAACGTTCCTGCAGATCGGTCAAAGTTTTTCGTATTGAGACTCTAAGGCAGAGAGACATAAATGTCGAGTTTACATCTATTGATAGCAAATGTGACGACAGAAGTACCATACGACTGATAAATTATAACATTAAATGTGCTGAGAAGGATTATAAAAATGTAGATAAATTCTTCTGCAGAATTTCTTTAAAATATTATCCCGAGATAATGATTAAGCTTATAAAAATATGCATGTTAAGATCCTGCATTAAAAATGTCTTGCTTCATGCTGTGTATAATGAGCAGTATTTTGCTAGCGGGAAGAAGCTTCAAAGAAAAATGAAAGACAACTGTAAAGGAATTTTGCTTTACCCAAGCCTCCTCTTATCTACGATGCGTTTTCTCCATGCGTTTTAGATCCATAATTTATAATTATCTGCTATTATCTCGAACATCGATAAAATTTGCATTTTCAAGAAATAAATATTTTGTAGAGAAGTAAGTCTCTTTGAGAGCTATATCTTCTTTCAGCAATTTAAGCGTGACATGACTGATGCTTCGAACAGTCAAAAAGGTTGATAAAAAGAGTCATATAGGCTCTTTCCCACAATTAACTCTTTGAAGGAGTATTTGCATAAAAAATAGTGTGTTTTTATTCAGCATGCCCTGTTTTAAGCTGTGACTAAAAGAATTGAATTTTTCATGATCAATTATAGAGATAAACCCCACTAAATGACTGTTTAAGGTTACGCGTGACTAATACCATTCTGAAATCACACATAGATATTCTGCTGATTTACGAATTTTTGGGGATTAGAATTCTTTGGTAATTAACACAAATGCCCTCTCCTGAGGCTGATTTTTTTAAATGTCTTATTAAGCTGCTAAATAGAAGATTTATATTATGATTGTTGTTTTTAATATATTTGACCATTTGTTACAAAATTATTTTCTTTATATCATTGATTTATAGAATTATATTTTTTATGATTTTTTTTCATATCCCATATTCACTCGTATTCATAGGGTGCGGTGGCCCAGTTGGCAAGAGATATAACGTCCCTGGAGTGATCCCCTGAAGTGACGATGATCTGAACGTCCCTGTTTCGATGCTCGCCACTGCAAATCCACCACCATGTTCACTAATGGTGGCCGGGGCACGTAAAATAGGTCGTGGCTGCAATGTCCTCCAAGTTCTCAAATTTTCCTCTGAAGGTGCGGGGTCAAGTGTTCCGGTCTCGTCACTTGACACGGTTCAAAATTAAAGGGACTGATCTTTTAGCCCAGTCGGACTCCAACCCGTATGGTGCTAATTCAAACCCTTTAAGCCGAATAGCCTATTAGAACCTGGTGAATGGAACCTCCCACCAGGGTGCATTAGCAACAACAACTCGTATTCATTATATAAGGGTGGTCCAAATGAAAGTGAGACTTTGGTTTTTTTTCTGTAATGGTTTATTGGTTGAGTATGGGAACATACAGGAATTAATACTGATACATGAGGTACACCTTCGTGTCTTGTCGGTTGAAGCAAGTTCCCCAGTGCTTCGCTAAATTTTGGATACCCTGAGAGACGATAGTCCGTCGTTATTTACGGAATCAGTCTTGAACGGCGTCCCCGACCTCGTAAGCAAGACCTTGACAGCCTTTTTCAGTTGGCCGAAGATGTGGTAGTCACATGGTGACAAGTCTGCCGTATAGGGAAGATGGTTGAGGACCTTCACACAGGAAGGGTGGCAGCAAATCTTGTCCACGGCGGCCGTCGATTCGATGGGGATGGTAAAGCACGATTGAGCAGGTCTCGGCATGTCTCATGATCCCACACCCTTCCAAAAATTCCCTAAATCATCTGACATCATGTCAGATATTCGTACCCATACACATCCTTAAACACACGATAAATTTCGGCCTCAATTACACCTTCTGCCGTCAAAAATTGAATGGCAGCTCGCTGGACCTTATTGGACGAATCCATGTCACGACTGTACATAGTCACCTCGCTTAAGCACATACAAAAAGCACACTTACACTTTCCGACGATGAGAGCTTTGCTTCGTGACTTAACAACGTATCTACCGGGGCAAAATCAAAGATCTGAGTATATAATCACAACCGCTAATACAAAAATGTCACTTTCATTTGGACCACTCTTATATATGCACATGTATAAATGGATCTAAAAGTATGGGAAACTCAAAAATTCCTCAAATTATATATTCGCATTACATTTTTAAAAATGGTTTAAGATCATCTTTAAGAATTATTAGTTAGGTTCTATCAAATACTTTATTGGTAAAAATTGAGTAATAATTCTTAAAAGACAAATGTTTAGAGAGATTCTGTTAATTTTTTCTAGAGATAATGATATAACTGTAAAACCAAAGGTTATAAGAAGAATGTAGGGGCTCTTATGGGGACTAAGTAATGATCCACACTTGTGTCCAAAATTTAGGCTGAATTAGAAAAATGAACAAAGTAAATAGTTAACACAGAGAACATCAGATATTTGAATTTATATTATACACACACCAGTCAAATTCATGCAATTTTTTTCAGCTAACCGTGTATATATAAACAACGGGTGCGTATTGCAACTCTATAAATACAGCTGGCCGCACTCAGTATATGTTCTGTTTCGAGTCCTTGCAGCCCCCGTGAAAAGTGGTTTGCCATAATTTAGCAGGAACTCATTACAGTAGCTATCCGTCAAGCTGATAGTTTTCTTTTTGAAGAAGAAGAACAGAATCATCGGAATAATGAAATCAGGACAGTCTTAGGCACAAGTGTCAAGAGCGCCGTGTCTGCGACAGTGTGAAATCTATAGAATGGAAAAAAAATTCCAAACACTGCAGACATTAGATGACAGCCAGTGAAAGGTCGTTCAAGAGTTACAACCCTACAGCAGGACCGTATCTGTCATTAACCCTGAGACGTCGCTGGACGATATCTGCAAGGTAAATCTCTGGAGAACTGTCAGCCACCACAGTTGCAATTTTATCCAGCCACATTTTTGGCAGGAGACCCGGGGAAATATACCAGATGTTCAGTCAAACCCTCTGCACACAGGCGTGCACTTTCATAGAGGAATCAAGATCATCGAACCTGGATTTTGAATCAGCGGGGCAATGCGCTGGTTCCTAATGAAAACATCCAATTATTACCATCCAAAGGATAAGTTATGGTTTCATATAAATGGTTGGTATTTTTTTTAAGGGATACAGAGAGCTCAAGCTCAATGACAGGTATGCTGTTTTTAGTGAAAAATACAGAAATGACGTACTGCAATTTTATGAATGGCTCTTTCGAGGTGCCATGGGTCCCCAATTTATATTCATAAATGATAATGCACGCCATCACCGATGTGAGCTGTCAGATGATTTTCTACTGAAGATGCGAATGCAGTGTCTATCAAGTTCCCCGGATCGGAAGCCAATTGAGCATACGTGGGATGCTCCAGGTATATCCGGTCTAGAACGGATATAGGCACGTTAAATCTCTAGACCTGAAAGTCCTTTTATGAGGTCAGACAAGGGGGAGAAGGTACGAGCCCCCCAGATGTCGTCCTTGAGGGGTGCTCGATAAAAATTGAGGAGGCACCAGGGGAGGGGTGTTGGTTCCCCTATATGGTGCCCCCAATGAAAGCAACCAACGATTCTCGCGGATTAAGAGCGTATGTCCTCATTAATAAGTGCCCCGCACTAGCAAACAACAACATACAGTGTTTTAAAATATACAGACATTAAAATTTAAAACATTTTTTTTTCTTTTTCTTTTTTTTGACAATTATCTTTGATTGAATCAATATCTACTGTCCAAGACAGATGCTGTTTTCCGTTCTATACTCTTTGCGATGGTGAACAAGTAAGTTATGACCGTTAAACATTTAGATGGCCGTAGAATATTTTGATTGCATTGTTAAAAACTATCGGTATTGGGAACAAATGGCCTGGCATTTGTAAATAAGTAACAAAAGATGCTTTCTGCCGAAGATTCAAAAGATTTAAACATCATCGTTCCACAGTTCTATTTTAAAGTTTTGATGATAAATCTTTCTATTTTGTAAAGGTTTTTGGTGTAGTCATTTCTTTTTGGTATACCCTTTCAACCCTTTTTTTTTGTAAGTATTTTGTGAAAATAATATCAAAAATAATTCCCTAATAATATCGTCCTATTTATTCTATTTATGATAGTGGTATACCGTTTACAAAGAAAATGTTAAAAGTAATTATTCTTTGGATGATTCAATGGAAGCATAATGATACTTTACCACTAGTTTTATGTTGTATAGACCCCTCAGTTTTAACGTGCTTGTTTTGAACAAGTAGAAAAGATCAATGAAAACCTATCGCCGAAGTTACAGGACTTTGTTACTCAAGCGTAGTAATAACGAAACTAAATGAGATCGCTCGTATATTTTTCTAATTGAGCATTACCCAAGAATTCATCATAAATGATTGATCGATCGGTTTTGAGCACTGCTAAACCAGGGATAACTAGACAGGGATCTACTGATTAAAGCCGATTCCGATCAGCCACAAACATACATGCCAATAGTGGGACTCGAATCCACAGACCCTGGTACCGAAAGCCAACGCTCTAGTCCTTCGGCAATCGGCCGGCGAATTCATCATAAAACTTACTCGACGTGAAGTGTGTTTGCCAATGAAAGATGTCAAAGACTGTTAAAGATTGCGGTAGAGTATCAGACTCGTTTACAATCAGAACAGCAGAGATGCGAGTCTAGTTGATTTTATGAGAATTGATTCATAATAAATCCAACACCCTTGATACCTAACATAACGTCCCTTTCTTTTTTAATTCTGTTATTTGCATACATCTAACATTTGTCATTTCTAAGGAGCAGATATGTATTTATTTGTTTACTTTATTTAGTTTCTGCTTTATTTTTTATTTCAGTAATTTGTGACAAGCTTCATGCAAAGGCTTCATTGTTAAAATATCGCACCAAGTGGGATCACCGGATGATAGTCAAATGGCTATAGCCTTAAATTAAGGATCATCTGCCCAGAAGATTTGCTGAATGTTAACTCTCTATTGAGCTCACATTTCGACTGTAAGCTAATACGTGTTAGGCATACGTCCCCTTTTAAATTTTGCCTATTTGTCTCATATAGAGACAACTAATGATCATGAATAAAATTCTCCCTCCCCCTTCAAATTGTCAGTAAATTGAACTCAGGGGCATTTTATTCAATTAATTTGTCTATTTAGAACCAGACTCGAGAAGTAATTGGAAAGGAACATTTTTCTCTTTGTTGCTGAATTCGGAGAAAACAACGTCAGAATAAGTAAGTTTATTAAATATTCTATTTTCTTTTGATGTTGCGTATACAATAAACTTCCCCCTCCTGTCCGGAAAAAAAAACAGTTCTCCTCTATCATGTACATAAACATATCAATGAAATAAAATAAATTATTTTTAAGATATACGACTGTGCTGTTTAATGTGACATGTTAAGTAGTATTCAATTATTTTAAGAGATATATTTGTCAGATTTGTTTGACGTTGATTACTAATATTTCAATCTATAATAATATAGAACAGAAAGATAAAACCTTTGCCTTGCCATTAAACCTTATTCGCCGAATTGTGTTTACTGATAGCAGCGTTGATACATCACTGAAATCTTGATTCAACCGGAACAACTAACTATTATTGCGTGTGAAAAGTGATGCCCTGCAAGAATAGATGTTAATGGTTTCCATTAGCAAAAAAGGAAAAAAATTATATCCATCAAGCATTTCTTTGTGCATTATGGGGTTAATAAAGAAGTTACGATAACATTAGATATAATCTTTGACTAGTATGGAATTCATATCTTGCCAAAGGCGCGTGTTAATTGCAGAGCAACCAGTATTCATGTCAATTGCTGACAGACGACGAGTGTGAAAATGATACGCCAGAAGACGACTATTTTTATATAAGACATTTTGTTGCTTTAATTGATATTTTTTTCTCTTGTTGTTATAGGTGAATGAATGCTGATATGCCTAGACGTTGGGTAGACTCTGGCAAATTTCATTTCACGTGATTCTAACAGCTAATTTTTTCTTAATGCATTTAAAGTGGAGATATTTCAGGTGATGACTATTTGAATTTTATGTTTATTAGTTGAATCGATTGATTGGAGTTGCATTTTATGGTTTACAATTGTTTAGTCTGAACAAAGAGGTTAGTATTTCAACCAGTAAAATTACACATAATACGATATTAACTTGTTAAGTACTTTTTAACCTAATATTCTTTAGTTTTAAAATTATTTCTTTAAATCACCAAAATGCTGACGTAAGCTTTTATCCCCAAACTCTCCAAATATGTCGATCCCCACGCAGACCAGAATGAGACGTTGTCTGCAATATACGTGTGTACTGTATTGACATTGTGCTTATGATCTAAAAATTAGTGTGTGTGTGTATACAGGGTTTGTTCAAAATAAAGGAAACACTATACTTAAAAAAGTGACTTTCGTTCCTGCCGATTAAAGAGCTAATTTCACAAATAGCCACAACTTTTTTGTGTGCAATCGTTCAGCTAATGTTCTCAAGGTTGCGTCTGATTGCGTTTTAAGCAGTGCTTTGCAAAAATTAGCTCAAGGTGGAGGAAAAATGAACACCCTCACAGAGTTCCAGAAAGGGCAAATTGTAGGTGGGCGCCTATTTGGTGTTTCTGCAACCTCAGTTGGAAAGTTATTGCGGGTATCGTGAGATATTGTGTCTAACTTCATGACAGCGTACAAATTTCGTGGTAAAACATTGTCTGCGAGACGCAATTATGGAAGGAAAATGAAACTCGCTGACAGAGACCGGAGGACATTGAAGGCGATTTTTACCTCAAACAGAAAGACTACTGGGACAAAGGTGCCATGTTTAATATGCATGTACAGAATCCACTTTCGATTCATTCAGTGAGAAGGAAACTGTATAAGCAAAATGTTTACACCAAATTTGCTTTTCCAAAGCTCCTTGTGTCACAGATGAATGCAAAACGTAGACTACAGTGGTTCCAGGAACACAAAACGTGGAATCCTGGTCAATAGACACGTATTGTTTTCAGATTAATCAACCATCACACTATTCTCCATCTCACGACGTGTTTACGCACGGAGCACACCATCAGAGGCTTAAAACACAAACACTCTTCTTCCAGCAGTAAAGGTTTTCGAGGTTCCCTCATGCTTTACGTGGTCATATTGTAGTTTTCAGCAGGTCTCGGTATCATCTTAAGGGGAATCATAACTAGCAGTGACTATTTCACCATTTTGGAAGACTATGTTCGTTCAGGGGTTCAGAAATTGTTTTCTGCAGATGATTACATCTTTCAAAATGATAGCACCCCTATTCACAGAGCTGGAACTGTTAAATCATGGTTTGAAGAACCATGATGTTGAAATTGGACACCATCCCTTGCCTGAAAAATCACCAGATTGAAACATCATCAAGCCATTGTGGTCTGCATTGGAAAACAGACTGAGATCCCGTCATCCTACACCATCTTCTCTTAAGAAATTGGAACAGTTTCTCCCCGAAGAATGTGTAACATACCTCTTACCACCATCCACGAATAGTATGCGTCCAATCTAACGAGGATTCAAACAGTTTTGAATGCCAAATGTTCTTCAACACCGTATTAGGAGCGTAATACCTGCTTCTGCAATGTGTTTCCATTTTGGACAATCCCTGTGTGTGTGTGTATGTATACAGGGTGATTCAAAACTCAACGTACAAACTTTTAGGGGAGGTAAAAAACTCAAAAATAAAACAGAATCAAATAGGAATGTATGACCGGAAACGCAAACCTGACGCTGGATGAGGCTGTACATCAGCGCTGTAGTTGGGATCCTCTTTCTCTCGTGAAGGGATCTTTAATCAACACAATGTTCATGTGGGGAGCCACAACAACCCACGATATATGCGAACCACATGCTGCGCAACAACGGTTCTCGGTGAATGTATGGGCAGGTACTGTTGCTGATTACTTAATCGGGCCATACCTCTTATTCCCCCTTCTAGATGGCCGGAAATATCGCATTTTTCTGGAGGAGGTACTGCCGAAATTACTGGACATTGTTTCAATGCCTGTTCGGCGTGCAATGTGGTTCCAGCACGATGGGGCTAGAGCTCATTATTTTCGAGTTGTACTTGAACAGTACGTTTGCACCTCGATGGATTGGGCGTGGAGGACCCGTCCCATGGTCACCACGATCGCCTGATTTATCTAGCCTGCGCTTCTTCCTGTATGGGACCCTCAAATCCATGGTCTACGAGACGCCCGTTGACTGTGCAACCGACCTCGTCACAAGAATGTCCGTCGCAGCTGCAAATGTCGCCGAGATGCCCGGAATTTTTGAAACGGTGCCACAATCGATGCGTCGCCGTTGTGAAGCGTGCATAACTGTGGATGGTAAGAACTTTGAATAGTTGTTGTGAAACTGAACGTGTTCACCTACAGTTCTGGTGTAAAATACCGCTAAATAAAGAATTTTCCCACCCATTATTGGCTTTTTATTTCTGCATCTTCGTTTATCCTCTAGCTGATCAGGATTGTGTTTCTGGTCATACATTCATATGTGATTCTGTTTTGTTTTTCAGTTTTCTACCTCCTCTAAAAGTTTGTACTTTGAGTTTTGAATATATATATATATATATATATATATATATATATATATATATATATATATATATATATATATATATATATATATATATATGCTTGTTTGCATGCAGTGAGTTTAATTTTGAAATTTGTTGAAGGTATTTAATCATTTAAAAATTTTTGGAACATATATTAAATTCATAAGCAGTTCACATAGAGTTTCACCGTAAAAATTTAAAACGCTGTTTTACTAGTACTGTAGTATGTACACAAACCACTCTTTTTGGAAATAATGTGCAATGAAAGCTGTAACAAGTTTTATCACAATGGATGAAAAAAAAAACACATAGAAGCACGACCTTGTCATTTAGGGTAATTGATGAAAAATCTTAGATTGACAATTTTTAGCTAAGGAAAATTTTGCATTATACTGTACAGAACAGTATGTAAACTTCGCTGACAGTTTCTTTCTCTTTCACTTTCAATCAGTTGAATATGTAATGGCATTTGACAAGCAATTGATGAAGTTGAATCTAAATGATTTTTTTATGCTCAAACAAAAGATTGACATTTTATGTAGACAAACCCATCAAAGTAGATTAGTAATTCAAGGTGGAAATATGTTAACAGGTGCTGATTTTTATGACTGATTTATCGACCTTTTATCCGAGTAACATCATTTTGAGGGTTGATTTTCTTTTTAAATCAGAGAAATTACCTGCATTATTCTTTATAAAAGAACATGTATAAATGTGACGGACTGAGCTATATCTTTTATGATTCTTATTAACAAATTAGAATTTCTCTCTCGGTGATAGCTAAAATAGCTTAAATAATTTGCTAGGTATATATGGTTATAGCTTGAGCTACAAAGATTTTTTTTTAAAACCAATGCGGAGGCACTTGTCATGAAGACATTCGCCTATAATACATTGCAGTTTTGCTGGCCATTTTATTATGGGGGCACCATATAGGCGGACTAGCATTACCCTCTATGAAGGGACGACACAATCGGAGTCATTTTTTGTGGCACGACGCCGGGATTCGATCCAATCCCCCTCAGCACCGAAAGTCAGCGCGCTGTACCACAAGGCCGCCACAGATCTCCTAAGAAAAATTACTATCATGAAAATGGTTAGTTATTGTAATTCCTAATATAGTTTATTAAAGGAAATCTATTTAAAAAATTTATATAGTCACGATTACTTTTAAGAAAAAGTTAATGGGAGGAAAGGAATTTTAAAGAGATTTTCGCTCCTCAACGGGGTTATTAAGATGGTAGAGTACCCACTTTAGGTAGGTATCCATTCGTGATCTGTTTTTTGCAAGAACTGTGTTACTTATTACTGGTAGATGCATCAACACATGGGTTGTTAAAATATTCAATTTAATTATTTATATTCTTTAAATACTGACAGGCATTCATAGCTTACGTTCACACGGAACATTTTTATTTATCGTTTTTCTCCCGTTCCTAAGGTTTATTTTAATATTTTTTTAAATGCCCAGCTTTAGTAAGATGCCTATTTTATCGTATAACATACAACGCATTCACTTGTATAATTTCCCATATCTCACGTGTTTATATTGTACTAATGCTTAAGCATTTGTATTGGAATGTTGGAATTATTGACATATTGTTATAATGAAATGTTATTTTATTGTTTAAGATAACTTTCATAGGATAGTTTTCAGTGGAAAATTTAGAAGAAATGACTATGAGATAAGATGTTGCCTTGGTACTTCAGAAGTTCCATAAACCAAACTCAATCAAGCCGTTGTGTATTGGGTTGGAACAACTAATTTCCTCCACAGAAGCTTCACCTTATGGAGTTAATCGTACGGTAAACGCCCTTGTAACTAGAAT
Source organism: Dolomedes plantarius (assembly GCA_907164885.2). Taxonomy (NCBI): domain Eukaryota; kingdom Metazoa; phylum Arthropoda; class Arachnida; order Araneae; family Dolomedidae; genus Dolomedes; species Dolomedes plantarius. Next base: position 60,343,352 of record OU015501.1, read on the forward strand.
ATTTCCATCCTCAGTGGGCATGCGGAGGAGGAACAGTATTTTCAGAAGGCGTTTATTACGTTTTGGTTCATCACCATATGTACAATATTTATGTGGATCTCGGTAAACAACTCAAAGGAGGTAAAGGCTTAAATCTTGCATCAGCTGTTGGCTTGGAATGACATAAATATTTTAAATTTATTATCTTCATTTATATATTTCAAAGTTATTCTTAATATGTATCTAGCTCCTTGGGTTCCTATGTAGCACATTGGAATGTTAAATATATCCAAAATTTCAGTTTTCAGTGAAATAATGAATTTTTCTCATTGATATTTCTCATCTGTTCCAGTTTTCTTCAGCCGATATATTATTTAAAAATATTGTACGAAATTACGAGGTAACTTAAAATGAGATACATTTTCCTTTAAAATTTTATCATTTTTTAATTACCCTTTTTTGATAGGGACCAGAGATGAATGCATATCTTGTTGCAAAGACATTTTAATAGCATCGAAAATTCTGTAAATTGCAGTTAATAAAGCGCACTTTTAGTATTCAAAACATGCGAGTGTCTGTAATACTACACTTATTGATTCCTTTCCTACCGTTGTTGTCTAATTTTTATTCCCTGAAGAACTGCACTCTATCTGTCATTAACTTATTTGGGATTATACTGCAAAGGTGTATAAATGTAAAAAGAAAGAATAAATAAAAAATTTCTGAGTTCATGTTGTTTATGGTTTTCTCAAAGGTTATATAAGTGTCAGTAAAAAGGAATTTTAGTATTTCGCTTATCGTAGATTTTTGATTGAAACTCATTAATTGTAGTAACCTCTACCCTTATCTATCTATTTCTCTCTGTACACACATGCATACACGTTCACATGTACGTTTGCACACTTTACATGAAAATTTCTAAAAAAAAAAACAGATTAAAAGGAAGAAAGAATGGAAACCTTTTTATCATGATAATGCATTATAAATGACAACACATCAGTTTCGCCTTACATGCATTTGCACGCCATGCTTAAAAATCACATAAAAGTGTGCACAGTTCTTCATTTTTACAATTCCAAACGTCTAGGTCAAAAAGCAATGAAGAGTGTAGGATTTTTTTTTTACCATACTATGTTAGAACACGAGATCAGTCTATCAAAACTTTATTAGAGACGAGTATTTGACTCTAAGATCCGTTTCAGTAGTTTATAGTGAAAAAAAAAGACTTTAGAAGGAAGTTCGGAATTCTGATGGTTCAATTCTCTTTAATTCAGGGTTTTCAAAGCTTCAGTATCTAGATAATTCTTTATTACTTACGGTTTAATACATTCCTATTGAGTTAATTCTTGAGAACAGAAAAAATTTACAAACTTCAATACGGTAAATATGACATGATTTCAACGCATTTAATTCATCCTGTTTAATGGAAAATGGGATTCCTGAATATCATAAGAAATTCATAAATGTTTTTTGTTTTAAAATATCTATCATCACACACAAAAGCTGGGAATAATCTCCACTGGATTCAACTCGTCTATTGTAGCAATCCATTCGTGACAAAATCCAGCAACATACTATTTTTAGGTCTCAAATTATAGATGTGAGTAATCACACAGATCGTCACTTGGCCTTTAAGTAACGGCTACGGACTCGAACTTTAGAAACCTCGAATTACTCCCCTTTTATTTTCTCATCAGGTCGACACTGAAATTTTTTTCCCGGATCTAATTGCTTTACAGCGGAATAGATCCTCATCTTCAGAATAGGTAAAAAAGTAGTTTTAGATGGAACTGTCAATCACAAGCTCGTCTCGAATGGAGAAAGCTACACAAAGGGACCAACTCCGCAGTTAATAATTATAGAATACGATAGCAATCCATGAGAGAGTGTGCGACAGAAGATTTTTCACTTAATGTTTATTCGCCGTGAAAGTTGAGGTCGAATTGTATGATTGCCGTCGACAATCGAAACCTCGTTACTACAGAGCTGAGTTATTCAACTTTTAAGAAACAGCACTAAATATATATGTTTCCATTCATATGTATTTTTTTTGTATACTTTCTAAATAGGTGAAATGAGTTTATCTAATTTATTAGAAATTATGTAGTAACAAAAATTATTCTATGCGAAGGAATTTTATAAAATAAGTTGATGAGAATTGTTTGTTATTAGGTGTATATGATTTAAATAAAAATAAGAACGAATTAGAAAGATGACTTATTGCACAATGTAAAAAAAAAAAAAACATCAGATAGTCTCTTCTAACGAAACTACTGCGGGTTATTAACGTAGGATTACTTACCGTTGCTTACCTCTTTTGTATGTATATATGTATGCATGTGTTATGTGTATATGTATCTACAGGGTTTGTGTAAAAAGTATCGGGAAAAGTTTCGGAAAAATAATTTTATTTGAGATATTGCTACAATTCCTCAAAAATCTTCAAAATACATCCCTTGCGCGTCGACACACTTTTGCCAGCGATTTTTCCACGACTCAAAGGCCCCCAGGTAGGCGAATTCCGGAACGTCCTTAAGGGTACCCGTGCAAGCTTCTTTGACGGCACTTAGGGTCCCATTGTTGTGTCCGTTGAGGGAGGATTTCACTTTTGGGAATAGGAAATAGTCTGCTGGTGCCAAGTCGGGACTGTGAGGGGGTTGGGGGAATCGTCGCGATGTCGTTTATCGTCAGGTGCTCGGTGACCTTGGAGCAGGTGTGGCTGGGTGCACTGGGACGAGTTTAGTGCAGATCTTTCGCGTCGCCAAATTTTCAGTGATAATGCTGGGCACTGTCATCTTATCGATGTCAATTTTATCTGTGACCATGCGCACACTTAACCGACGGTCTGAATTCAGCACTTCACGCATTCGTTGCAAGTTGTCGTCGGTTCTTGAGGTCGACGGCCGTCCAGCGCGGGGCTTGTTCTCCACACTCTCTCGGCCATCTTTGAAGGGCTCGTGCCACTTAAAAACTGCAGTTTCTGACATGCTTTCATCCTTGAACACTTGGTGAATCATCCCAAACGTCTCCATACCCGATTTCCCCAGTCCAACACAAAATTTCATGGCGTACCGCTGTTCAATCGTTCGCTGCATTTTGCGCTTGCACCGAGCCACTCGACAGGGGTCCACTAAAAACACGATCTAGACTGAACGAACGCTCGCAAGCGACTGATGCTTGGTGCGTCTTGTAGGTCACATCCCCTACCACCGAACATGCATGGTACGAGCTCGCGCTCCGATGTACAGTCACGTCAGGAAAAATTGTTCCTGATACTTTTTATGCAAACCCTGTATATCTTTATCTATATCTACATATATATATATGTGTGTCAAAATTTTGGTACTTTTCTGTTTAACTGTTTACAGCTTGCCTAAGAGATACAGACTGGGTTTGCCAAAATTATAACTCGCGACGACGGACCGTTTTAGCGTCTGAAATTTTGCTTTCCGGAGGACCGTTTTGGAGGAACGTAATCCTAAGTTAAAACTTTTATTACAAAGGACTTATTGTAGATGTTGATTAAATTTGAATCTTGTTTTGAAAAAAAGATTATCCGCGGCACATTGTTTTATCTCATCGCTAAAAGTTTTCATATAAATCACTAATCAACTGAAACTTATACCTCTCGCTCTGTGCTGTCATAATTCAAACAGCTGCTTGGAGGTTACTGAAGAGAGCATTTATTCATTCATTTTGACAATAAAGCTGCTTTGAAAATGCAAAAAAGAAAAAATAATGTATTTTTTTTGGCTAATTCTATAAACTTTAATGGTTCACTTTTGTTTATATCGATCATTTAAAAATAATCGATAAATATCAACAAAGTAAACCATTTGTATAAAGAGATTTCTTTACACTTATTTGAAGACAGACTTAATACCTTTCAGTGCTTAAGAGTTTGAAGATTAATTGAATCGGTCATTTTGAAAAGGTGTCATCTCCATTTTTTAAAATTTTTAAAGAGAAGCAAAAGAACTATAACTCACCTTCATGCATTATTAGTTAGACTAAATTTAGTATTTATTATGCTTATAAATGATCAATCCTGATGCAAAAATATAATTTCCCAACAAACACAGAGGCATCGGGCCGGGGCCGGATGATTCCGGCCAGCCGATTTCTCCATTGCCGGGCCGGCGCATTAGGTCAGTATCGGATCCGTCACGGGCTTGTCCTCTCGCCCGCGACTTCCCCGTCGAGTACTGGGCCGCTTCCGGTAACAATGAAGCTATCGTACATCCGACTGCTTACCTTGATTGAACCGCAAACTTCCCGTCGATGTGGACATACAGCCGCACCATTGCCGGAGGCTGACGGGCCGGTTACGGGAGCAATAATTCGTGTCGACAGGCCGTCAAATACCCATCTCGAAACCATCAAAGCGCCGTCGATCAGGGTTACTTTCCAGTGCTGGGCCATAATTGGAATTCCGACAGATTTTCTAAGTTTTTCTTAGACCCCTTCCTTTCACATGCTTTTTATTTTTATTAATGAGATCGTTTATGATAACAGTACTTGTGATAACAGTGTTTATGATAACATTTGATATACATCAGATGATATATATCTGATATATATCTGTAGATATCAGATGTTATATATATAATACTTGATATATATAACATCTGATATCTACCCTTACACTTTATTTCTTTTTTTTTTCTGGCTCTCCATGTATAACTAGTATTAATATTTTTAACTTTTCTCTTTTTCTCGTGTATTTTCAGGTAATAGAAAATATTAATCTCTGCTAAAACCTAAAATTTTTGTTCAGAATAATCCCTTAAAATTATATTTTGTACATGTTATTTTAAGTAAAGTTCGTAAATGTTCTCGAGATAAGAAAATTATAATATTTTCCATAGAGGAAATTTATTTCATTCTTCTCAAAGTTAAAAGTGAGGTGTATTATATATTTGAAAACCAGGAATTACCCGATTATACAACTTTAATTGTTATAATTTATTTGAAAATGATTTAAAATTAAAATTGAAAGTAGTTCAATGTTTTATAAATTTTGTTCAGTACTTTTTTAGTAGTTGACAAGTGAAAAAATTTCATAGTTTTGCATATCAAAGAATGGTTCATTGTTAAAGCTTAGCTGTTCAAGAAATATTTTGTTTTGAGACATCTTCAAATACGTCTTGATAAGTTTATTCTTTGGTGATAAAAATAATAATATTCTGTCATCCTACAGTCTTATATTGCTGAATACGATAAGACTGAAAAAAGGACTGAACAAAATTTATAAAACATTGAACTACATTCAATTTTAATTTTAAATCATTTTCAAATAAATTATATAAATTAAGATTATATAATCGGGTAATTCGTGATTTTCAAATATATATTACACCTCACTTTTAACTTTGAGAAGAATGAAATAAATTTCCTCTATAGAAAATATTATAATTTTCTTTTCTCGAGAAAATTTACGAAGTTTACTTAAAATAACAAGTAAAAAATATAAACATACCTCTCGGTCAATGTCCAATGACGGTATATTAAAAAATATGCTGGAAATAAAGAAAATCCCACACAGTCGAGCATCGGAGAGAAATGTTCAACCATGTAGAGAACTGCAGACATTAACTGTGTCGGAATATAATTGGCATAAATAGCGTGCGCCATAGGTTTCGCCAAAACAACATCGCCAATTTTTATACGTCCTGTATTGGCGACTGCCCAAGAGCATTCCCGTCTATTTTTAGAATTACCACCCCCACCCCCCCACCCCACCCCACACACACACACACACACATACTCTTTCTGAGAAAACGGTCCTTCTGCTACTTGCACCTGCAAATGTCCACGGAGGGACATTTGCAGAACAAAGGAATGTCACCACCCCAAGCGAGGCACAGCACACAGCTGGAAAGTCGAGAGGGGGAGGAGGTGGGGGGGGGGCGGATGCGCGGTTAAAAAAACTTAAAACTAATTTATTAGTAAAATAATGAATATAAAAATATTATCATTATGCTAGATAACTACTTAGAGTTAAAAATGAATTTTACAAGTATAACTGGAAATAAACAAAACTACATTGGTTTTAAAAGCGGTACTCCACGTAGCAACCAGTTGGGAAATACATTTTTCGTTTTTGTTTTAACACGTTTTAACCCATCAAATAGCGTCGGTTAGGGCGGTTTTTGTCAGGTTGCTGGAAAATACTATTTTATGCCCTGAGCCTATAAATCACGGCCCGGGATAATTTGCACTATATTAATTTTGAACGTGTCCACCTCAACAACTGAAAAACAAAGCTTTTTGTCTCTAATTTTTGTGCTGGATTTTGTGATTGCTGACCAATAAAAATATTTCACAGGTAAGGAAACTTGATGATATTTTTTCATTAAAATATCAGAGCACCTCACTAGAATCAGCAGAAATCCATCAAATATGCCTCATTATTTACAGTGGCTCCCAAAAGTGTTCGTACACTTACGATTTTCAATGAAATAGGGGTCTATCCATTAATTAAAATGAATATTTCAGAATGCGTATTTAACAATAAGATGTATAATCTATTCTTAACAAAACTACATGAAATATTTTAAAAACATAGTAAAACTTTATTTTTAAGAAACCAGTAATCAAAAAGTAACAAAAACTTTATCCCACAACAGTCATCGAACACTTGTAAAAAAATCTCTACTTATAAGAAAATATTCTAATTTTTCGTTAAATTAATATTTAGTAGGATATCCTTTAGCATCAACAACAGCTTTTAAACGTCTGGGAATAGATTGCACTAGTTCTTTTGTAATTTCTGCATCAATGTTCATCCATTCTTCCATCATAATTGTTTTTAGTTCGCTTTTTCTTTTAAAAATGTCGTGTTTTCGTACTCGAACCTCCAGTTCTCTCCAAAAATGTTCTATTGAGTTTAAATCTGGCGATTGAGGTGGTGTTTTCAAAACTTGTGGACAATTATAGAGACACCAGAGGCGAACGTTGAGAGCCGTGGGCTTAGGATCGTTATCTTGATTAAAAAAAAATTAAAAATTTCAAATACCCAAATTTTAGGCTGATAATTTTAAATTGTCTCTTAAAATATTTATATAAACAGAACGATTCATTATGCCATCAATAAATACCAAATTACTTAGTCCTGATGTTGACATGCACTCCCACACAAGGACACCTCCACCGCCATGCTTAACTGTTTCTACTAAGTTCTTAGGATTAAGTTCCTCATTTTTTCTTCTCCATACAATTATACGCCCATCGGAACCAAAAATGATAAACTTGCTTTCATCGGCAAATAAGACATTATTCCAATAGGTTTGGGGCTTATTAATCATTGATAGTGCGAAGGAAAACCCGAGCTTTCTGTTTTTCTCACTCACAAAAAAAATTCTACGGGCAGAAAGCCCATATAATCCAGCTGCTCTGAGAACTCGTCGAACAGTTTCAGGTGAAATTGAAGTAGAAAATGTTTCATTAAATTCTGCAGAAAGTTTTACAGCACTCAAACGTAGATTTTTCACAAATTTTCTAATTAAAAATCTCTCATCACGTTTTGTTAACTTTGCCGGACGACCTTTTCTTATCTTGATTTTGATCGGATTTTCTTCTTTAAAGCGTTTTATCACATACTGCACAGTATAATGGGATAAATTAAGTAATTTAGCAACACTCCGAACTGATTTACCACAACTATGATGAAAAATAATCAATTTTCGATCAATGCTGTTTGTTGTTTCTTTGCAAGCCATTTTTAAATAATAAATAGAATATTACGGAATAGGCAAGCAAAAATTAAAGCCAATTGATATTTTAAATGCCACCACAATTCAAAAATAAAAATAAAGCGCCAGGCGATAATTTTAGTTATGAATTTATCCGAAAATATTTCTGTGTACGATGACTTTTGTGAGATAGTTTTTGTTACTTTTTGATTATTGGTGTTTTAAAAATAAAGTTTTACTATGTTTTCAAAATATTTCATATAGTTTTGTTAAGAATAGATTATAAATCTTATTATTAAATGCCCATTCTGTAATATTCATTTTAATTAATGGATAGATCCCTATTTCATTGAAAATCGTAAGTGTACGAACACATTTTGGAGCCACTGTAGGTGTTCATATTCAAAATGAACTATTTCCCTTTTGGAACAAAAAATAAGACATGAAATAATATCACTCTTAAAATTTTGTAAATATTATTCTACTATTTTAGATTCCACCCCTGATCTAAGCAACCAAGACCGACTTACTCTTGTAGTAAGATTTGTTCTATTAAGTAATAAATCAAAGCAAATGGAAATTAGGGAGCATTTTTGGGGGATTTATTTCAATATCAGATTTCCTTGAAACAGATAAATCAAATAGGTCTACAAAATGTAAATATGTGGAAAGTATGTTACATGATCCATTTAAAAATGAAAAATATATTATAGCTGAAGATTTATGCAATGAAACTGACAACATTGCCCTCTATATTTCTCTTGAAATGAACGCGTTAAATGTGATTCAATACCTATTTACAAACAACCTCATCTATCTGTGTCCAAATTTAGTGATTACCATACAAATTTTATTAACATTGCCTGTGACTGTGGCTAGCGGGGAAAGAAGCTTTTCAAAACTTAAAATAATAAAAAATTATTTGAGGTCTACAATGGGACAAGAAAGGCTTTCAGACTTATCTATTATTAGCATCGAAAAGGACATTTCGGAAGATATAGATGATCAGATATTATAACAGAATTTGCATTAAAAAAAGCAAGGAAAGCAAAGATTATCTTTTTGACTGACTTATTAAGTATATGTATTAATAGATATGTGTTGTATGTATTTAATATAACGTATTCATTTAGTTGTTATATCAATACATTAATAATTATTATGTTAGGTTATAAAATTAAAAAATAAACTGAATTTATAATATTTTCTGTAATTCGTTGTTTCATTTAAGGTAAAAATATTCCAGAGAAATTTCAATTAATCCATACGGTATGAGGGGGGGGGGGAATTATTCTCGCACACGTATGGCAGCTACCCTAGAAACTGCCCTGTATTTACTAGCACATTAAAAGCTACTAAATTACTGTCAACATTTACATACATACAAACACACACTTTCTAATTTTATCTCTGATGAGATGGAGTTTGTTTTTATGAAGCATATTCGAAAAATATAAATACAGTTCATATCAATGGGTGTTAAAACTTATAAAGTATTTGTACCTACATTTACATATACGTTGGTCTGCTATATGAAATTTATTTTCAGTCATCAATTATTTTTATTTCATTTCCTAGATTCATTCTTTATTGTTCTATACATCACTAGCTATAAAGTATGCGAATAAATACTGTAAAAATGACGAATAAAATTCAATGTACCTCAATATTTTAATAACAATATTATGACTGTATAGAGGTTTAAAAATGTATGATATGTTTTTAGTGTTTAATCTGTTAAACATTTATTGAAATGCATTCGGACGCAATTTCATTTAAAAGAGAACTGTCACTCGAAGTATTTTACTTTATGCTATGAATATATCTATCTTCTGATAAATAAAAACGGTCATGTTATTCATTACAAAATCAATATACTTACCCCCCCCCCCCCCCCCGCGAAAAAAAAGTGCCGAAAATAAGCTAAAATGGTCATGTTTCTATAAAAAAATGGCTCCAATTCCTGCGTCACGAAATATTTAAATCATGAAATAATTATCAACACCATCACCGAAAAATTTGAAGTCCAAATAAGTGTAACCCAGCGGTCTACCAAAAAACGAAATGTTGCGCCTAACGAAATTGATATTGGCCCAATGCAACTGGTGGTAGGGTTGCCAAGTAAATCGCAGAGAACCTGAGTATGAAATGAAGCGCCAGATAGATACCCGCTTTGGCATCCAAGAGAGTCTGCCGAAAAGTCCGTCTTAATCAAAATGAAAAACAAATTTAGGCAGGTACTACTCTTTACTCTCTTGTGCATAAACTCTTGATCGAAAAAATTATCCATTTGTAAGTGGATGTTTATTTCATTTCTATATAAAAGCCAAAAATAAATTAATATAATCTAACAATAGTTGATGTCTGTCAAAACACGACGGCTAGATAGTAAATGAATGTAACTAATACACAAATTATATTCAACACATCATTGTCAAATGTTGAAAATCATAATAATGCGCAGAAACAAATTGTGATTAAGCGGCTTCGCGCTTAGTGAGTATCTAAAGACAGATTTAAAAATGTCACTGAGCATGTGCAGAAAGCAATTTTTTTAAATTGTAAATTATCGCTAATTAAACAGCATGAAATAAACAATTTCCATGAGGTTTACTGTTGTATTTCACAAATATAATTATCATAAAAATAAATAAGGCAGAGATAGAGACTTCTCGGAATAAACGTGTTTACCATTAAAACATGTCACTGAGCGTGCGCGGAAACAGTGAGTTTCTAAAGACAGATTTAAACATGCCACTGAGCATGCGTAAAAATCAATTGTAAATTATCGCTAATTAATGGAAATTGCTGTCACAAAAACCAAATTTAACAAATCTACAGATTACAATCTTTCGTTTAAGACCAAAATGAAGTAAATTGATGCAGTAGTTTTCTCTCACGGACTGCCCAAAAAGTCGGCTTAGCAAATTAAATATATAGATGATATATATTATGCATATATCACATAGTATAACCGAAAGATTATATTATGTCAGCCGTATACTTCTGATATAATTCAATCTTTTCATACAAGGAAAATTATGTGAATTTTTCGTGCAAAAGAAGTTGAGAAAGTTCACAAAAGTGAAATAAATATTTATGAAAAGTCTGTTTAATCTAATCTTCGCCTTCCCTTTCAAATCCATAATTCTGATGCAGATTTCTGTTACTTGTGGTTACGAATCGGACTATCGATTCCGGGACGTTACAGGGTGAGCGTTTTCGGGTAGATTCCTATCCAATCATCACCGGCCCTCAAACGGGTACACGCTACGGGATTCCGCGTCGAAGATTCGTAAATCACCCGGCAACGGTACGGATCATTTTCCCCGAGCCTATCGTTCTACCGGCGCCTCCAGAACCGGCCCGTCAAGTTGCCGTCAGTCTTGTGTTTGTTGGGTTGTTAATATATTTTTAAACTTGTTGGGGGGGGGACAGAAAAGTGGGAGAAAAGTGGAGATTATTCCTTTTCAAAATGACCGATTCAATTTCATTGCTGGAATTTTTTTAGCCGTATGGTCATTTTTTGCTCATCGAGCTAATAAATTAAGATTCATTAAACTAAGGAAATATGTAAACTTCCATTAAGTTTCAGCATTAAAAAACTCAGTAAAAAGTCACCAATACAAAAATTTAACTTATCATTGCCTTAGCATTGGACCACATTCAAGTAACATCCGTATAGAATTACAGGAAATAAAAGGTGCTAACCTTAAAGCCAAGTCCTAAGAAATATCGATTATTTGGCAGAGAAGTATGTTACCTGGGCCATAAAATTTCCGTGGCTGGTGTAACTGCAGATCTAGACAAAATAAATCGCTTCTCCTTAATAAATGCATAAAAAGATTTAGTAAACTTTAGAATTATCTAGATGTATTTAGATAATTTAAAGAGTGCATAATTTTCACACCTTTACGCAAACTGTTATTAACAGCGATTATTCTTGTGGTTAAATTCATTATTACAGGTCAAATAACCAATACATTGAGAAACGCGTTGTCCTTAAGATCACAGACAGCTCAATATTTCCAGAGGGAAAGATAGATGCTTCATTGTAAAGTGCTGTGACTCATACACATAGTAATTTTATAACAGCATTAAAATTCTTCTGATGTGCTGAATTAAGCAGTGCACGTCTGCGGTCGCAGGAAAACCTCCCAGGGAGCTAGTTGCCTGCGATTGCATAAATCCGCACACGTATAAGTTCGTTCGTACATACCAGCTCTAAGATAATGATAAATTAAATTTTTGTGTTACTGATTTTTTGCTGAATTTTATAGTGGTGAGTCTTAGTGCAAGTTTACTTATTTCATAAGTCTGATGAACCTTAATTGTTTTTTGTCCAGTGATTTATAAATACTGAGTGGCATTGATAATTTGAAGGGGGAGGGTTGTTATTTACATTATACGACGCAATAACTAGTTAATTGGACGTCCCGCATTCGTTTGTTTTAGCATTGAAGCAATCACCTTTCAGATTCGCTTTAAAAACTGTTTTCAATCATGAATATTAATGTACATATGGATATCTTGCTAATTTATCTACGAAATTAGTATTGTGTTGAAAAGAAAAATGCTATTTTTTTCCACATTATTCTATATAATGTGGAATTTAGGCAAATGGACCATCATAAATAATTACCTAAAATGCTGACCATATTCAAATCCGGCGGAAACATTGTTGTGTTAATCAATGTAGATATTGCATAAAATAAATGTTATTCAGTCAGTAAGTTAAGAGGAGCATATAAAAAATCGAATAAATCATTATTCTATGTCTCCAGGGGTTTCTTGACTTTTACTTTTATTTTTCTTATCAAGTTATTTCGATGTAGAGTTCGCAAAGGATAATAGATTCCTCTGAGGATTTATCCATAGTATCGGAATAAACAGTTGAAGCTACGAAGTCGCATAGTATCACTTATAAAACTTCGTAATAAAAACACTCGTTTAACAGAAATGCACTAAAGTTGTAAAATCAGTTTATAATGGATGGAAAAAATGAGAAAAAAGAGATTAATAAAGATTCCGAATGATACAAAACCCCGACTCGAATGAAAATTTGGGGGTAGATGGGTAGGCAGTTTCATATCGATGAATAGAAATGAAATATCCCTTTATAAACGTATTATAATACAGGGTGTTTCAAAAAGAATCATCCGATTTTTAAAAATCGTAACTATTCACCTTTTAACCTGTTTTTATCGAATAACGTATAGGCAGAAAGAGGAAAATCTCGAGTTTCACGCAGTTGCCGACAAGTAGCTCTAATGCTCTTCCTTCGCCCGCCACATCAGTGTTTGTAAAGATGGCGACTGTACAACATAAATCAAAGAATTATCCGATTTAAAAAATCATAGCTATTCATTTTTTAATCCATTTTGATCGAATAATGTATAGGCAGAAAGAGGGAAACCTCGAATTTCACGCAATTGCCGACAAGTAGCTCTAATGCTCTTCCTTCGCCTACCACTGCAGTGTTTGTAAAGATGGTGACTGCACAACAGAAATCATTTTGTGTTCTACGCTTCGCGAAGTGTGAGTCCGTAACAACTGTTCAGCGGGATTTTCGTCGCCAAAACCCTGGTAGATTGAAATTCCCACCTCTCTGAGCATTAGGCAATGGTATAAACTATTCCAAGACACGGGATGTCTGTGTACGCATAACAGCCGTGGAAGCAGTGTATGCAGACATACGCGAAAAAGTTTGGGACGAATTTGCCTACCATATAGACATATGTCGTGCATCCAAATGTGGGCATATTGAGCACCTTTAATTTGGTTTGTAAAAGAAAATTTTATGATAAGCTATGCAATATAAAATTAGTTTTAAGTTTCTATGTTCAATATTTTTCATAATATACTCATTTCAAATCGAATGATTCTTTTTGAAACACCCTGTATATGGAAAAAGGGTTAAAAACTATCCTATGGGCTTTATAGAGGTTGCAAATAATACGAAGACCCGACCCGTATGAAGATTCAGTGGTGGATGGGTGAGTAATTTCACATCGATAAATAGACAACAGAAATGCAAATTTATCTTGTCGCTTTAACTTCTAGAGAAATTATCAATTTTAAAAAAGACCTACGATTTTTGCTAAGTATAAAGGTAGGATACCCCTTCTTGGATTTGATTATGTGAGCAGTCAAATTTATTTTTACCCGATTCTTAACAATATTTTTTCTCTCATTTTTCAGAAAATTTTAAAGTTCATTCCATTTTCTTCTTTGAAAAATTTATCAAATGTACTTTTATTATTGTTAACATTGGTAAAGGGCCAATTTAGAAATTTTAATGTAAATTCTCATGTTGAAATTTTACATGTGAAAAAATTGGGGCAGAACAAATTTTTATTTATCTATGCTCATACATGTTTGTGTGTGAAATTGCTATAAAATTTGGTTTTTAAATATTTCAAAAGATTATATTTATAATTTTATGAGTATTTCATTCAAAAGCTAAGTCTTTGAAAAGACTACAAAACATGAAGGGACGGCAAGCTTTTTGAAAGTAAATTATGTGTTTCAAAACGCCCATCTGACGCTATTGTGACGTTGTACACCCACAACATGTAAGGCTTCTCACAAAAGCTCAATATTTTGTGAGAAGAAAATTTTAATTTGGGTAGTTGATTTCATCCCATTCGCAATATTCCGTTTGCAACGTACTTTAGCTCTATAGTGAAGTTATATAATAGTTATTTTGTAGTTATTTTGAAATAGTGAAATGTTGCCTCCTTTTGTAGTTACTACTCTTATAAAGTTTATCTTCTATCGCAGCTCTTGAAAACCTGTTCGATTCAAACGTTGAGAAACAGTACATAGACCTCTAGAAACAGATAACTATTAGAAACAGATAACTATAGGGTATTTCCTAGAGTGAGAAGCAGATTCTTACTATCTGAAGCAAGGCGAAACCTATCGTCGAAGATGCTACACATGTCACCTGGAAATTGATCAATAGCGATCAGAAAATAGCGAACCATAATAAAGGAAATTTTCCTCAGAGTTTTGATTACCATTCGCCGTATCATTCATTCTGTATTTTCTACCGTCAAGGCCGAGGTGGCCCTGTGGTAAGCTCGCTGGCTTATGGTGCTGAGGGTGCTCGAATCGAATCCCGGCGCGTGCCACTAAAATACCTCTTCATGTCGTCCCTACATAGGGAGCAATGTTGGTCCGCCTATATGGTGCTTCTATAATAAAATGGTGAGCAAAAACTGCGGTGAATAACAACAGGCTAATGTCTATCCGACAAAGTTCCTCTGCATTGGAATTTTTTTTCTCTACCGTCAATGTAAATTTAATTTTGTCCTTAAACTGAAATCATAACTGAAATCATGCTCTTTCATAAGCATTTTTTTTTAGTTTGGTCGTTGTTTTACTTTTATTAGCGAGCTCATATGTAGCAGAAGAGTTAGATATTTTTGAAAAAATAAGTACACGTTGTAATAAAATCTGCGTTTTAACGTAACTTTGAGACACTGTTGTTAAAGATTCTATGGTTTGCAATTAAAATGTAACTCAAATGACAACATATATTTATTCACACTCCACCTGACCATACAACTAAAGAGTGTATGAAAAGATGTCAATCACTCGGTCCTCCAAATCGGAGCTCCCACCACCACAATAAAATAATGTTAACTGGGCAATATCTCGTCCTAACGCGCTGCTTTCCGGTAGCTATTTCCTCGTGTGTGGCACTAACTCATTTACTTGTGTGGTTCTACGTTAATCCATCTGCCTTGACGAACATTGGTTCATTCTGTTGATTCAGCTTCATCAAGGCCATATTCTTAGATGCATAGCGAGCAGGGAACTTCAGTTTTTGACTCATTACTTTTTCCGATGAGTAGTTCTTTATGTGGCTATGCACCACCCTTCCAAATAACATATCTGTAATCGCTTCTCGCGCCCTGGAGTAATAGTTTTCCAAAGTTCACGACAACATGGGACTCGGAAAACTGGCGGTTGGAAAGAAAACTTGATAAAAACTGATTAGACACTTACATTCGAATACAAGACTGTAATCTTGAAATCCCAAATATATATACCTGTTAATGTATTCAAAGTTTTGCAAAGTTCCAATCATGAATTGTTAAAATAGAATTAAGAAATGCGCTACCTGGATATATTACTGATCTCTTTTGAGTGGGAGGTCCTTAATTAAGATACTTCTTAGAGATAAGACTAAAAAAATACATTGGTTTACACACATAGTTTTATTTTTTTTTCAGTGACTTCTAGAGTAAGAAAACATCCAGGTCCGGTTTAGATGTTTACCAAAATGCTACTGCGATGAATAATGAATATATTAACTAAACACGAGAGCTTCGAAACGCGTGAAAAGAATTCCTTCATATACTTTTGTTTTTTGTTAATAACTTTAAAGAAGATTGGAAAACATGTGTTACAAGCCTACTCATGTTTATATTTTTTATTCCCTTCTCAAGCACCTTGAGATATGCATATGTAAAAAATTGAATCCTCGGTTCCCATTTAAGCAAGTGCCCTGGTTAGAAGCGTTTTAGCAAAGTGAAAGCTGATATAAGCAGTATTACTCAATGAAGAAAGCGTATAATATATTTATAACTTGTGTATTGTTTATTTTAATAGCATTATTTTAATTAATATGTAATACTTAGCACATTTTAAAAATTTATTCCTAAATAACTCTGTTATAAAGAAAACGATAAAATCTTTTTAAAACAATTGAGAAAACTCAAGTTATGTTGATTTACCTCTAATGTATCAACAAAAAATTCAAAAACCAAAGAACCTTGTGGTTGAAAAGGCGGGCAATTATTTTCTGTTTCGTTGGCAGCATTCATCTCCCCAGGTTGTTTAAATCAATATTTTATATTCATCAAGATTATCACTTCTGTCAAGCCATATATCGATGGAAGGTTGTGCCGTCAAAACATCGTCCACTTTTAATCAAAGTGTCTCAAACTGTTATTAATAGCTTTTTAAATAGTGCCACTTGACGGGTAATTACAGATATCTTTTCAGCTTTCAATATTAGTAAGATTTCCAATAGCAAGAAAATTGACTGAAAAAAGCTAAAAATAACAAAGAAATATGAATACAAACACCCTTCCATACTGTGGCTTGACAGTATATCTCACCTTAGTGATACCATTTTGTACCTTTCATTGAAGCATATGAGATCTATCCATAATTTCACTGAATCCAAAGGGAGGGAATATAATAAACGATTTGCAACATGTTAGACGACTAAAGTCTACTGTGGCTTTCCAACGAGGCCCTCGGGCATACCAAAATTTGGCTGGGCTTGTCCGTTTTTTTTAGAAAATTTGAATGTTTAAATTCTAGTGAAAATTAATGGCCATGAGGTTTCGAATAAATAAATTTTCTGCATCAGATGTATCTTGGCATTTGTCTAGAACCCTTGAGAGCGTTTTTCGTCTGTATCAGACAGTTTATTGAGAAAAAATTCTACACAGGTCTGATATGCACTGTAGAGCAATTTGATTACCTTTTCTTTTATATTTCTTTATTAAAGAATTTGCATTCTGCCGAAACAGGAATAGAATGCAACTAAATCCACTGGACAAAATAATTGATGTCTATCGTTTCAAGTGAAAGAGAACTTAGAATTCTTTGAGAATATAGATTTATATTAACAGGTTGGATAAGATTTGTATTTAAGCAGTACCTTTAAATATTAATAATAAAGGAGAGAACCCGCAATTCTCTCTGATGAATTATTAGGTTTCAGAACTCTTGCCACAACTCAGTCCTATAGTTGTTTTGTTCTCTCTTACTTTCTATGCCAATGCGCGTTGGATATTTATACTTTCCGGAATGTTTTGATAGTATTTCCATCATTTGAGATGTTGTGTAGACCTACAGCTCCTGAATACGAAGAAAGGTAGGTTGGGATCCAGTTAATAAAAGGAAAACACATCTAAACCTAGCCTCGTCTGAGTAAATTTAAGGAATAATACACCAGCTCCATGAAAGAGTGATGGGTCTGGCAAAAACATGGAAGATTCCTTCTATGACCTTCATTAACAGCACTCACTGTGAATAACGCGATATTTTATTTCACTAGACTATATCTCGACTTTCGTAGTAATGAGATTTACATGGAAGATTTTCCTGCTAAAAACTAATTTAAACAGAACAAATACCCGATACAGTTTTATCGTCATTATAGAAAACAGAATCGGCTAGGTTTATATATTTCACCGTGAGCGTGACAAAACTGTCTATTCCCGTTTTGACCTACCTCTTGAATAGTGATCTGAAAGATTCCAATGTTCGCTTACCCTAGACATCTTAACTTCAGTAGAGGGGTTCATATACGCAAATGTAATATGTTGGTAATCCATGCAGAAACGGCAGTGTTCAAGTTACATATTACATCCGAAAATTAAACTCTGTTTACCACGATAGGATTTCACCTGGCTAGAAAATTTAAGTGCGGTATTCTCTATTCACTTAGTAAAATCATCACGATCTTCATATTACAATCACATGGGCCGAGGAGTAGAATAGAACTGTAAAGTTAAAAACATAATTGGCAATTTCTCAATCGAAATAAACCGGAAGTTGTGTATATTCTATAAAAAATATTTCCTATGAAGTAACTCAACTCTCTATCAAGAATCGGGTGATTTTGAAGATGTGAGCAACCATGAGGATCTAAAAATCTAATGAATTATAAACCCTGTCCTATTCCATGTGTTTTGGGCGTGAATCAGGCAACAATGTACATACTGAGATAAATTCTACCTTTTAACAGATAATTATTTGCTTCTTGTAGTTACTGTTTGTTTATTTTATCATATTTTAAATTTATTCTTTAAAAGAAATTCAAATATTTAAAGGTTTCCATCTTTCAAAGGCTTCAATTATCTTTATCAAAACGTTTTCTAACGTCCAAAATCTTATTTATGAGAATAGGTAATTCCAGTCAGTTTTGAATTTAGTAACAGTTTAGTAAAAGTCAGTTTTGAATTGTAAAAGTTTTTATTTCTAAATTACCAAATTTACTCGATTAAAAAACCTTTTTAATTCCTATCTACTAATTTTCTTGGATTTTTAAGGTAAAAACTTTCTCATAATGTTAGTACAAAAGAATGATAATTATTTGTATTTCTGTATGTAATAAGTGCTGGTTGTGTTTAAAATTATATAAATGTTTCAATGAGGGTTGATAATTTAAAAAATTAAATTAATATGTTAAAAATTTTCAGCTGTGCTTCATGAAATATTTAAAGAACTTCATGAAATATTTAAAGCTTCATGAAAACTTCATGAAATATTTAAAGAATAAAAATGCATGATAAATAAGCCAGTAAAAGGGGTCATTTACAGAAATACATGAGTGGTACGCATGAGCTATCTCAAGCGTTTCGAGCCGCTATAGTGGGCTCCCCGGTAAGGTTTTAGCCTGCAAGCAACCTGAACATGACAAAATCCGAAAACAGGAATTTATCTTCCGCTGGCGACTAATAAATTCTTGTAAATTTTGTTGCTGTTGTGACTTCTTCCCCCCTGGCAGGAACATACCAGATCCCGAGTGCGGCTCCAGTTTACATAGCACCACAAAGGTCGGAGTCAGATTTTAGCCAAGTGCCACTTCAATTTTGACCGAGCAACCCCAGGGACGACTTCATAGAAGGACTTTCCAGTTTACGGATTTCACGTGCCCATATCCAGCATGAACACGAAGGTATTTAATAACTTTTATTAGGGTTCGAACTGAGCAACCTCCATTCGATGCCCAATGTGCTACCACTAGGCTACCTCGGGACCATTCTAGGAAATACCACCCCCAACGGGATTAATCAAGCGCCTTTCCTAATTTACTGTACAAAATTTAGATCGTCAAGATAATAAATAATTTTAAAATCCATTATGTCAGGAGAAGGCATTTTTTCGAGAATATATGAAATAGAAGCAACGCATTTTTATGAGAATGTGTCCTTAAGGAGTATTATTAATTGAGGATTAAAAATGTGCATTTATATATACATTAGATTCGCAAAATAAAATATTTATCTCAAGGTTTTTTTTTTAGTTAGGTACAATGCACAGGAAGTTAAGCAACGTAGTTATTTTAACAGTTTAGATGGATCAGAACCTACGAAATCGAGCAACCATTAACGTCGTACCAGGCAACTCGTGGAATAGCCCCAAACGGTCAACATGTATTTTCAGTTGAGTATGTTAGATTAAAAGCAACTGTGGAGGCCTCTTCCAATGGAGATTGACATTGAAACGTTTATATTATTAGAGGTATAAATGGTATTAATTTTATGATTACTAGTCTTCGAAGAACCTTACCATATACATACAGTAGTATCGCTTTATATCGAGATACCATTTAGTAAAATTTTCTGCAGAAAATTGACTTTGACCGACATTTACAAGGTAATGAAACCCCGTAAAGCAAGGAACTATTTCTTTAAATTAAAGATTTTTTATATAATAAAAATTTCAAATTTTTCTTTCCACTTTTGAATTTACGAAGTTATTTTTTTTTTAATACACATCCACAGGCTTTGTGTAGGTGAAATTCATAAATTTTGTTCATTAAAATCTTCACAATTTAAAGACTAAAACACTTTATTATTAAAAAAACCTAAACAAGGTAATATATAGAATCCGAAAACTATACTGTTTGAAATTTTTGAATGATTGTCTTTATTAATGCATATATCCGATTCTATTTTGTTATTTTTTTGAAGGCTTCTTTTCATTTCTCATGCATTTTAAAAGACATACTGGCACTTGTGCCTAGTATTTGTCACGCTATCAATTTTGCAATGTTTACTCTTTTCCTTTCACGAAAAGTGGCCATGGCGCTCCAAACAACAAACCTTTTCCAAATGCGATTTTACTTGATAGAAGTCGGCATGGGAAAAGCTGGTGGTGAAGTTTATCATATAGGAGACTTAAACAACCCCCAAGAAAAAAATTGGGGAGGAAATTTCCAAATATTTTGTAAAGCTCTTATAATTTGCTAATAACTAAATTTATCTGTTTTTAATGGTCATTTATGGCAGTATATTGCCTCTTTTCTCTTTAATTTCTTCATACCAGATAGATGTACAGAAGCCGAACTAGTTTTTTTATACCGATTTTTCAACTGGTAAAATTTTCGTATCCCTAAATCCTGTCACGAGGGAAGCAATGGAAAAAATGGGATACAGGTCATATAATGATAGAACATTACTAGGGAAAGAAGGGTATGAAACATTTCTTGCTGCGTAATCATGTTATCGCATAGAGGAAGTTAGAAAGCCCTAGTTTTATTTAGTCATTCTCGAGATCTATAGTTGCAAACAAGTTCTGTGTAAAAAACTTGAAGCTAAAAGTATTCACAAGGAGCTAAAATTGTGAAGCTCTTCTTATCAGGAAAGCCTTGTAATTTTTCTCTAATTTAAGAAAATTCAACCGGATATGTTGTTAGGGTTGTTAGCAGTTGTTTTTCGTTCAGAGAGATTACTTGGTACTGATTTATTCCTAATGATAGCACGGATACTTTATATCTTTTGATTAAATAGATGACTGATAATGTCCCTGAAACACATGTCATATATTGTTCGTAATGCTGAAAAAAGTTAAATCCATATTAACGTGTTTTCCTCCCCAAGAATTTTAACTTCCTCATCACATGATTAATTTCCTGATAAGAAGAGTGACGGAAAGAATTTTTCCTTTCAGTAACGCACCGTCAAATCTTTAAAGATCGTGTGTGCATCAGTGAAATTGACACAGGCTAAGGCCATTCTTAACAACACCTGCTGACAAATCTGAGCCTTTAGCTAGTTAAAGAATTAACATTCACTACACGACATGAAACCAGTTCATTGGGAGTGATGATATCTGAAGAGACTTTCGCACGGAGGCCTTCGCGTATGTTATTCCCACCGAGCGAAATGAAACGTTTTGAATTTTTGACACTCTTAACATCGTTGAATAATTCGGTAATCTTTACAAGAAGCAAAGTTAAAATTGTGCACGTGTAAAATTATCCGTGAAAAATCTCTAATTCTCTAGATTAGAGGACTGCTTATAAGTATTTTTGCCTATTTTTAAAGAAGGTGTGAAATTAATGATAAACGTTTCATCCTGTCTTTAACTGTTTAACACTGGAATGATTAAAAGATTTATTCATTATGAAACTTGAGCCCAAAATATTTAAATAATGATATAAGATCATTATATGGTAAACTTAATAAGAAAAATTAAAGTATTTGGAATGTATTGCAGGAAATAGTTATTATGGTGTGAACAGGTTTCTCCCCTTGTTTTATTACTTGAAAAATGCAAAAATTATTAAAATGCATTTGTAAGGTTTAAAACCTTTCTTTTGAGAAAAAGTTATAAAAAAATTGACACGGATTGCTTATCTATAAACGTTAAGGGTTGCCCTAGACAAGTATTATGAATTTCCTCACCTCGTTTATACAATCTCACCGATTTACAATTTTACATTCCTTGCGATCGAGACTGTTATGTGGGTTGGGAGAAAAACGGTATGGGGCTGAAGAATGTAAAGGAATATTGTTGAAATATAAAGAAGAGTGGTGTGAGGTATAAAATTTTGGAAGTACGTTAGCAAGTGGTGACTGTAAATCGATCTGCGTTGATCTCGAGATTTCGGAAGACGTAAAACTGCTGTAAAATGGTTTATATAAATTTTTACGTTGACTGAATCATTTTGTGGTGCTATTACTCAGCTAAGAGGAAGTTTGGTTTTTAAGTAGCCGATATAACGCCATAATTTTGAGCAAATATATTGGAAATTTATTAAACGCTCAGTTTGACCCACAATCCATAAAGTCAAGGTTATAAGTTTACGAATTACTGTACAGTACCCTCAAGCTCATATGTGACTTCGCAATTGATCTATATTGGTGCCGGACCGTTGAAAATATGTCAAGCTTTACTGTTCTATAAGTAAATTATAAAATAAGGATAAAAATATAAAAATTCGAAAAATACAGGAAATGGGAACTGTACATGTTTTTGGGAGAGTCGAGATTTCTGCGAATTACAATGATCCAGTTTTGCCGATTTAGTGGTTTTGTTCCATTTTGAAATCCTCATTTTAAGATTCATTATCACAGAGAACAGTTCAAAAATTGACTATAGCAAAGAAATATTAGTTTTTCCAAACAGTATTATTTAATGCATTTTTGGGGAGTTTTTATCCCTCATATGCATTTAGAGGTAGAAATGATGCTTAAAAGCAACTGTTAAATTACCTTTTTCGATTATCACTCGATGATATTTTGCCACTTCCAGTCACTTTTGAAATTCTTTCTTAATGTTGGCTTCCTAAATGAAAACGAGTGCTTTTCATTCAAATTTTCATATAGGCTAATAGTTTATCCAAGTGTATCACTCTTACATTAATAATAACACTCCAGGATATATTTTTCTCATACATATAGGATCATTAAACTCTTTTTTTTCTTAATGGTACAGGGGATACATGAGGCTCCGTGGGTGGGGGTGGGATGGGGTAGGGTTATACCCCAGAGCCAAAAATATCATAAAATTTTTGTCCTTTATTCCTATTTTCAGAAATGAAAATGCCATACCCAAATACAGGAAACCCATCTGAAGAAAGGGTTCTGGTTATGTCACTAGAGACCCCATATAATTTAGAGAACAAAAAATGCTTTCCTTCCAAGTGGACATTGCTGAAATTTATTCAATCCAAATTTTTCTGTAAGAATATTAAAAGGCTTATAGTTTAGATGTAATTTTAATATGTAATTTTGGATGTAATATAAAAGAATCCAACAAAAAAAATTCAAAATTGAGAATAATTAAATTTTATTCTTATTAGGTGTATAATATTATTAAGAAATTCTATCAAAAACCGTATTGCATAAATTGGGTGTATCGTTACAATATTTGTACCATATATCCTATAACAACAGCTTGCATGTGTATGATTAAAAAAGTTCCTTACTATGTATTTATTGTATTAATTTTTTTTGGCATAAGTTTTTATTTTTTATTGCGAGGCTAGTCGGATTTCTGTTATTTATTGCCTAATTCAATTTCTTTCATTGAAAACTCCAATATATAATTTATAGGTATTATACGTTTGTATGATAGTCATAAAAATTTAGACTTCGGTATTGGCCTTTTATTTTTGACAAATATATTCGTAAAGCAACATTAAACTTACTTAAAAGACATGAAAATAATGTCTTCATTGGAAATTTTTGAAACCATGCTCGCAGGCAGGACAAATATTCACTTACAATACTCTGCATGGATTATTATTATTTTTATTTTACTGTATAATTATAACAACATATTCTGGTCGCACGTGCGTAAAATAAGAAATTTTAACTTTTATCTCATAAATTTTGTTTGGTGTAAGCGTCTTCCTCCGTATGAAAGTTACGTCGAATAGTAAAATAGTCAAAAATTCATACTTGTTTCAAGGCCCCTAAAACAAATTAATTAACTCTGCGTTATCATTGCAGAGGTGAGAAACAGGATTCATTGAAAATAAGTGTCTGGTCATACAAGATGTGTCTACAGTGGGCTTTTTAATCAAGAGGTATAAAGTAAAATCCACTCACGCATTGCCTATAAATCGTTCAAGAGGTCATGAGCCATTACTGTGAGGCGTGAGACTCCGAAAGAAGAAAAGGAATATAGATTTGTGTAATTCTTTTTTTCTGTTTCTCTCTTTGGTATCAAACTTGACACTTCATCTATTGTGGGATTTTAATATCATATCCACTAAACTATAACAAAACATTCTCACTCTAAACAATAATTTAATCTAATATATGTCATTTCTCTTTGTAAGCATGTTCTCAAGCGGGGGAAAGTTTTCTCGTAATGTTTAAGAAATGACTTCACATTTCATGCTCATCATAATACACGCCATTAGAAACAATTGTCTATTCAGAGACACTACATATTTATGATGGACGTATTAAGTAATATACTGCTATTGTTAGAGTACTGTAATTAATAGAATTTCTTCCTATTATTATTCACTGAATAAGAATAAAATTTAATTAGTCCTAATTATTCTGGCTTTTGAAATATTTTTTTTGTCTGTTGGATTATTTCTATATTTCAAAACTTATAAAGAATAAAATTGTATCAACTGATCTAGTATTAAAGGAATAAGTTTTAAAATTTTACTAAGGGGAAATTTTCCCTTTTATATAATTTAAAAAGGTAAGAAAATCTTATTGACGAATTCTTCCAATACACGCAAAAATCTCTTGAATAATTTAATTTTCAGCCCTTTCTTCTTTGTATAATAGTCCCTGAGATGTTTCAACTCTATTCATTATCTGCGAAAATAATTATTTAAACGAGAATTGCGGGAAAATTTTTGAAATTAAGAAAAAAACAAAGTTAGACAATCAAGCTATGTTTTTGTTGTTTCTATTTTACTGTTATTGACAATTTTCAAGAGCATATTATTTATTGGGGCTCTATGGCATTTATTTAATATTTGTCACATTTTTAAAATGCTGAATGGATGATTATTGGTGTATTTGATAGAACTGAGTGAAAACAACGTGCACCTTTCTATCGACACTTATCCAGCATACGAAATTTTCCGAAACTTTCCAATCCAGTTCTTTACTTTTATTATCTTAATAAATCAAGAAGACAAGAAACCACGTTATTTAATACAAAACTAAATATGAACACAGGAAGATTGTCCCATGAAGCTGAAAATTTCTAAGCTATTCAACGTATATTATTTTTAAGACAGATGTGATTTGTCATTTTTGTATTGCAAAACTTTGTGAAAGAAAATAAAGCGCTCTGAAATTAGTATTTTTTTATATGTGTCCAAGGAAGTGTTCGACAAGATTAAAGACAATTCATGGCAACATGTGCCGTATGCGGAAGGGCATTTTATCGTTGAAAAGTAAATCCGGGAGGGAGCAAGAGGAACGGCAACAAAACGTGTTGCAGAATGTCGTCTACGTACCGCTCTGCTGTAAATGTGTCACTAATGACTACCAAAGGAGTCCAGCTATCAAAGGAAATGACACTCCAGACCATAACGTCCCGTTGTGGGCTTGCGTGGCGTGCGATAGTAAGGGCCGGATCTTCACGCTGCTCTGGACGTCTCTAGACACGTCTTCAGGTGGTCGTCAGGAAGTAGTTGGAAACGAGACAAGTCCCCAAAGTCTACACGTCCCCAATCAACGCAATTCAAAGATAGGCTCGGTGCACACGAGCGATCCGGTGTTGTTGCGGCACCGCAGTTCCGATCAGGAGTACATTAGAGTTGAACTAACCGACGACGCCTACGTCCGTGTGAGTCGGTTAGTTCAACTCTATGTACTATGATCGCAACTGCGGTGCCGCAACGACACCGGATCGCTCGTGTGCACCGAGCCCTAATCGAGTTAAGCACCATTGTAATCGGACTTGACGGTGTACAGGCGTGAGGGGTGAGCGGCGTAACGGTCGGCGCGAGCGTAGATTCCGCTCTCTCAATCTTCTGTCAATCATCACGTTGGACACTTGTGTACGGGTCACACGTTGGATGGCTCATAAGGACGAATCCAGTGCTGTGACAGCTGATCTGACAATCGTTCTGTCTTCCCATTCTGCTTTGGTCCTAGGTCGTCCGCTGCCGTCCTGACGCTTAAATCTGCCGTTGTTGACCCACTCTTGCCAGCATTGTCTAATCGCTGCATCGCTTCGACCCAGATGTCGAGCGATTTTTCGATTTACCCAACCAACGGCTTTCGAACCGATGACACGACCTCTTTCAATCTCTGTAATATACTCGTAAAGAGGACGAATCCTTCGGCAAGATATTATTGCAGTCGGCGTAAGATATCCGCAGTCGAAATGCAACAGAAATTTTGAATATCATATCGAAAATCACTCCTTATATACACCTGCTGGATGCACAGTTCTGATACGCTGGAGCTCCCGAGATTCATTCGTTGGATACCAAATTTTAATCATTTGCATGTTCGGTCGAAACATCTTTGCATACGAGAATAAGGAAACATTAGAATCGGACAACTCCTTCTTGGTGTGTCGATTCTTTTTGTTATAGAGTGTATAGGCCTGTTCCCAAAGAATCCGTCAGTGCTAGCGTTACTCGTATTGAAATATATTTAACCAATTACAAACCTCCAAACGGTTAGCAACGAAATTGTTAAGGCCTGTTATTGGTTTAAAATATGTCAATAAGAGAACGCTGATGCTGACGGATTCTGTGTGAACAGGCCCTATATCTGGATCAGTCAAACAAGTAATCCTTTCATCTAACTGTGGTGAAAGCGCATACACACACACACACACACACATATATATATATATATATATGTATGTGTGTGTGTGTGTGTTTGTTTGCTTGTTTGTTTAATTTTTAAAAGTAAGATGAAACATAATTATTAAACTCGTTATATTCTTTAAAGTTAATATATAGTTAAATAAAGTTAAATCTTTTAATTAAACCATGGTCTCTCTCACTTTTGTCTATTGATATTCTAAATTCATTTTCTCTTTTGTCCTTCTTTCCGGTAGCGATATTGAATCCTTTAATTTTTGGAATACTTTGTAATTTTTTTTCTTTTTCACATGTACGCAATCTCCAAAACTGTATTTCTTACCGTATAAGTAGTGAGTATGAACTCTACTGACAAGAAAGTATGGACCAGAATAAGACGCTGATCTAAAAAGTTGTGTATGTAATTGGGATATGATTGTGTCAATGTTGAAACCTTCACGGACTTCCTTCCTGCCTTAGAAGAGGAGGAGGTACCATTATCATATTTCATCGACATACACGCACGCTCACTTACAGAATCACTTACATACGCATATTATACATTCGTATGAAATACATACGAAATAAATCTGAAGATTTTTAAAACATTGTTGATTGTGTATTGTTTGCTGAAAAACTTGCATGACTGTAAAATCCAGTAAAATTTTATTAACATTAATGTATCAAATAATCAGTGACATTTTTGTCTCCCTAACAAATTATCTGAAGGTGATTACAATTTTTGTGTACCGCATTATTATTTTTAACTTCTTAAAAATAATAATTTATTTCTCACAAGAACCTGCCAGATATCAGTAAAAGAAAATCGGTAAAAATATTCAGTGTCCGAAAACGTTACTCAAATGTTTTGCAAAATACATTAAATTAAAAAATGTACCATTATAGAAGAGGAAAGTTTAAAGGAAATAGGAGTGGTTATTTATAAAATCACTTTTTCTTTTTTCCTTTCGCTGAGTGATGACCGAATGGCTAAGGTGATGGCAACAGTACCAAAATTTTGGGTTTTGGGGCCCACTATTGGCATAGATGTTTGTAACCCTTTGGAATCGGCGTTAAAGCTGCTATGCACTAACCCCATTGGATTCGCTCACCTCAATGTTAACCTATGGAGAAAATTTGTCCACGGATTGCCGACTTGAATTCAAAGATTTTTTTTAAAAAATTGTACTCCGTCATAGAGAAAGAAATTTTACATTTGTGCACATTTTTCGTTTTTAAAAAAAAATGCAATCAATATTTAAAATTTAAATTATTCGGGGGAAAATATGGTATAGTGTGATTTAAACGCTCATAAATTCCTTCGATGGACGAAATTTATTAAATGAATCCTGTAGCGCTTTGCAGAAAAGTTCAGGCTATCTGACAATACCAATTTTATTTGATTATCAGCATTTATATACCTGTAAATAGTTGACAAAAATATATTTTAAATAAATGATTTTGGGGCAGCGCTTAACCCACCCTATAGAGAGAGAGCCATTACAATCCCTCAAAATGTCAATCCTAAGGGGGGTGGAATTCTCGAACTGTTAACTGGACTCCTCCCACCACAAGTGTCTGCAAGAAGAGGAAAAGGGAAATACGATTTTTTTCTTAGTACATAGTAGCCTTAAGTCCCGTGCTAATTAAGACTCGTGTATCAAAAAAATGGCAGTCTTGCTAACGACAAACCTTTACGCCTTTTTATGCTGTATAAAAGCCTATGTCCATTAATTTTTTTTATTTTGCTAAGGAAATCAAAAGGGTCGGTTTCCAATAAGAATATTGCCAAATAGCTAAGGCACTGGCTTCGGTACAGAGCCTGTGGTCTGGAGCCCCATTGTTGACATGGATGTTTGTAGCCGTTCAGAATCGGCTTCAAATGTAGCCGATTCTGAACGGCTACCCCGGCCGAATTAGCATTTGCGTAACAAAAGTTGACCGTATCGCTCTCGACCAACCATCTAGTAAAATATAAATGAAACTATATATTCCATTAAAATTAGCTAGAGAATTTTTTAAAAAATTAAAAAAGTTGGAGAATGTTTTAAAAAAGGTGATTAAACCCAAGGCAAACTTTTTTTGTTATAGTGTTAAGAATTACAAGCTAGATTTTCTTATATTGGTTTTCATAACAAGTATTCTTATATGATAAATTACATCGTATAATAGTAAATAATAAATTAATTTATTACACTTATAAAATTATTTCTTTATAACTTTTAGTCATATTTTTACTGTGTAAGAAGTTACCATATTTCAAAAGCAATCATGGATAGTAGAAAATAAATATTTAAGCCCTAAAAAGTCATTTTGGGGGGGTTAAAATGGGGCGTGACCATTTTTTAACTTATTATCGATTCGCGTTATTAGGAGGAAATAGAATGAGACTGTACAGATGGCAAGTAGGTTTTAACCTTTTAAATTAAATACTTACAAGAAACACAATGTTATTTACGTTTATGTATAAAGTTTTTATTCTCTTTTGAGTTCAGAAGGATATTTTAATGTCATCAGGTCTTAATCAAACATTTTATAAACTGACGATTTTGCTCCATTCTCATATTATTTAACGTCTGTTTCCCTTTTCAGTTGTGTTCAAAGACCTTAGCCAGTTTAAAACTTGCTTTTTAAGTTCTTTACCTTTTCTCCGACGACAAAGAACCAAAAAAGAAACTCCTGACATTTATATTCACACTGAGAACTCACTTTTCAATTTTTTTAAGCGGTTGTTTAAATAAAGTGAAACTAATCTCACATAGCTGAAGAACATAAACTGAATATCTAATTGCGACTCAGTGGTTCGCGTAGGGAAAAATTAGCACGTACAGAAGGGGTATAAAAATAGTGAGCGAAATTTTTGCACGCATGTTCCGAGAAAAGATGATAGTGTTATACATGGGATGACTTAAACGGTCGTTTCGAGTGCACTTGCACCTAATATGTGCATTGCAGTTTATTTTGAATCAGGAAAAAAAGGTTCATTCTGGCATATAAAAAATATTGACGCTTCAAATTTATAGCATCAAACAGCTTATTCTGAAAACGACCGCAAAGAAATCTTGACTGCGGGAAGTGCAATAAACGAATAGTTATCAATTCGTGGAAATTACCTATAGGGAATGATAATTTATTATCAGGTTTTTATGGTTGAATCATCGAGCCTTTGATATGAATAATAAGGTCTAGTGGCATAGAAAGTTTTCGAGATGCCAAAATAATTTTTTTTCTCTAAGAATATTTTTTTTTTGCTTGAGAAGAGTGGAGGGGGAAGGCAGGAGACAAAATTTAGATTCACCTTTGGCACTGTAGTCGTGTGAATATCTCACGTGACAATCATTTTATGGAAGTTAGTTCCTTGGAAGTTAGTTATGGATTAGTTCCTTGATGCTAATGCAAATTTTCAAGAAATAAAACGGAAAGTAACATTGAAAATATCTAATATTAACTTTGAAGAGAAAAGTGACGTTCTTCGGTGAACAAAGACGAATGCAACTCTAAGAAAGTCATGATTTCGACGTCCCAGAGAACGAATAATACATGGAACATGAAAGAATAGAACATTTTTCATCTTTCTACTGTGTATTACTTGCTGAGGATGAAGTTGAGGTTTAGTATTTATAACTTTTCATTTCTCTTCGTTTATTGAGGAATGTTTTCATTCCCGACAATTTTTTGACTTTTACTCTCCAAGTTCGTACGTTCCACCATCATGGGATGATAAGCTGTGTACTGGAGGTTTGAATTTGTATCAAAGAACCTAAATCCTACAGCATTTCAAGCTTGTTTTTTGGTGATATTCGCCCGATATGCGTCTTTAGAAACATTTGGATTCTTCGAATACTATAACTTTTAAAATTAAACTGCATTGTTGTGCATTAGCAAAAAGAGCTTATAATTGTTTTAAAATCTTCCATGAGTTATCAGTAAGTGGTAAGAACGCATATATATATATATATATATATATATATATATATATATATACAGGTTCATCGAAAAAGGTTGGACACATTTCGAAAGTTCATAATTCTAAAATAAATTGAGCAAACGCAATAAATTCTTTTCAAACAACTTGGCAAGTGTCCAAGATTTCTAAATGTAACTGGTACGCAACCGTGACGTTGAACATTGAGCAGAAGCGATGCGAGGTGGAAGAGGTCTTCATTCGGCTTTCCGTCAGTGCAATGGCGACCGTTTAGGAGAAACCTCAATGTGTGTTGTGGTTAGCGGAGTACAAATCTATTAAAACAGTTCAGCGAAATTACCGTCGTGTTTATAGCAAACAACCACCACTCGAGCTTTCTCCTGAACGGTCGCCATTGCACTGACGGAAAGCCGAACGAAGACCTCTTCCACCTCGCATCGCTTCTGCGCAACGTTCAACGTCACGGTTGCGTACCAGTTACATTTAGAAATCTTGGACGCTTGCCAAGTTGTTTGAAAAGAATATTATTGTGTTTGCTCAACTTATTTTAGAATTATGAGCTTTCGAAATGTGTCCAATCTTTTTCGATGACCCTGTATATATATAGTCAGTTGTATGAAAGTTCTGAGGCATTTATTTAGGCCTAAAAAATGTTACATTAAGCGTCGTAAGATATTATTCTTATATTTTCCGAAAAAAAACTCTTTATGAAAAAAAGACTTTGAACTAATCTCCTTTCATCAACAGAATGATTTTCTACTGTTGAATAATTATTTAATGATCAATTAGTTTCTCTATATGTCACAAGTAAATGATATGATTTAATTTCCTTACATAGAAGCATAAAAGTCAACTCATTCTTCTACACTGCTCCCAATTTAAAAGAAAAAAGACTGGGATTTTAAAAATGAGTAACACTTAATCTTTAAGAGTTTTCAACAATTATGCTCTATGATCATAAGACTTTAACGAAATGCTTTGTCACGCAAACCAGACTTATCTCGCATCAGAGTTTGACGACCTCGAACATCGAAGGATGAATAAAGCACCCTATTGCTTTACTAAGGCTTATGGTACTCATTTTTTTTTTCATACAGGATTAAAGCAAAACCATGTTGTAATATTATTTTTATTATCGTTCAAAGGGAGAATTGTATTAGGGATTGAAATAAGTTTTGAATCGGTAATACTTTATCGTTGGTTTTTATTGATATATTCGTCTGAGACGAAAGAAAAAATGGCCTGACATGGAAGACTTTCTTAGTGTACTCCTTACCATGTGATATGACAACAAAACTGGCTAAAAAACACCACAAACCTACTTTGTATAGTCTAAGAGCTGTAGGGATTGAAAATTGAATTCGGGATACGAGAAACCTTAACATACGGTGATAAGTCGACGCCTTGTGTTATGTCGGTGTATCACTGATCGTGTATCGTACGAGACCTTGATAATGGGCGATGAATGAATTTCAATTTGTCATACCAGTACCTTTTTCTTTGATTGTTTTGCTTTTCATCATAGCATATCTCGATCGTTAATGCTACGTTGTAAATGAGTCTTGATAACAGAAAGAGATCTTCTATAATATTAGAGTAGTATATCATTCTTTCTGTGTTTCAGTGAAAGACTGATTCCAAGTGTATCATGGTAAAGTCATATCAGAGTATTAAATTTTGATAGAGTGATAGAAAAGAGCATACACTGATCTTTCCTGATCATGATACATATCTTGATTCTTATGCAAATAGATCATATTATTGTTCCCGCTTAGCAACGTACTACATCACTGACTACTTTTTGTTAGGAGTAGATTGTATCATGGATGCTATAATATCGAATTCTTTTCTCTATAACTTCAGATAACAATTATGATAAAAAGATGTAGTAAGGGCCTTGTTTTGTCGCCGATTATATAAAATAGTAAAGTTTCCTATAACTTAATACTGTTACCAGGAAAATATCCAAACCATTTTGAGTCGTGAATAAGAAAAGTAAAGAATACACGCACATATTCAATATACAAAGAGGGATAAATTTTAAATATCCCACATGTGTGTGCGAGAACATTTTTATTAAATTTATTCTCATGAAAACAAAAATAAATGTTCGAGAACTTTTTGGTTTGTTACTGAAGAGCGCTATGGTCAACTTTTGCTACACTTGGGATACTAACGTCGAGGACTACAGTTTGAAGCTGATTTGGAAAGGCTAAAAATGTCCATGCCAACAGTGGATCATAAAGACATAGGCTTTGGACCGAAGGTCAGTACCTTGTCCAATTGACTATCCCCCAGCATCAGAGCTTTTTATTTAAAAATAAAAGAAAACTAATTAACGCTATTCACTTAGTATTCCAAAATATATACACTTTATAATTGAAATATCACACATACAAACACATCTGTCTTCAGCTTCTTAGTCCGATTGCTTAATTTTGATTTCTTTTTTTAGGTAAACAATTATTAAGCTAAAGAAATTTCTCTGTGCAGGAGCAATTATTATCAAATTATTTATAACCCCCCCACATGGTTTTTTTTACTGAAAGAGACAGATATTAGCTAATGAAATATGGGCTGTTCAGATTAAAAGGTTTGAATAAGAATATCTGAAAACAGAGATTTCCGAATACGTGATTAAGGAAATGCTCTTAAACTTAGAAAACGAATTTAATAACAATAATTTCTTCCATGATTTGATCCTCTCTGATTTATTACTAGCGCCTTAATCATGAATAGTACTTGTTTTGGGGTGTGAGATTGATATTCTGAAACAAAAAAGTTTTATTTTAAAAGTTACTAATGAAGTAAATTTTCTTAACTCATTCCAGCAAATTTGAGTATGGATGGAAATAATCTTTATAAAGCCATGTATAATTAGTAAAAGGTAAATAATTCAACAGAAAATACTATTATATAACAGGATGAATGCAATGACAGTCAAACTAAATAAACAAAAATCCTGCACTTAGAGTTAAACGCACTATAAATGCAAGATTCTGTAGCAGTATAAAAACTAAGCCATATAACGAGGCAACCGACCGGTCTCTTCATCAGGAGGCCTAACCAAATCAGTTACCTCTAGGGGGAACTTTCTGCATAAGATGCAAGTCTAGCCAGAAGACATTCCAAGGTCCCGAAATCCCCACATTGATGAGGATCTTGGGGTTTTTATACTGCTACAGAATCTTGCATTTATGGTGCGTTTAGCTCTAAGTGCAGGATTTCTGTTTATTTTGTTTGACTGTCATTGCATTCTTCCTGTTATATAATAGCTTTTTCTGTTGAATTATTTACATTTTAATAGTTATAGTTGTCTGTTTTTTCAGAGTGAGGATTTGTTGCAACTGCGCAATCCTTTATTGAAAAGTTTAAAAGTATTCAATGCTAGTGTAGTGTTTCTGTTAATTTCGTTCGGCTGTATATGCCTTCTTTATGTATTTTACTTTCTTATTTTGTGTTGAATTATTTACATTGTATAAGCTATCTTTATAATGCTTCTTATAGTCTTCTATTCTTTGTTTTTATTCCAGCAATTGTCACTATTACATGGTATGGCTAAATAGATTTCTGAGAACATTGACATCTTTGGCATGTCCGGGGAACGCAATTCCACTATTCTCCGGACATACCAAAGATGTCAATGCTCCTAGATGAGTTTAGTTTCTTTATGATGTTTCCCAGTAATAAAATTCCCCTTTTGGCATAAGTATAGATTAGATAACACAGACACCTTACACCTTACTCTCAACCCAGTTGTTTTAAGGTTTAGGGGGGGGGGGATGATGTTCAGCAATCGAGATTCTCAGACTGGGAAAAATTATCAAATTAATTGAAAAATTATGATAGCCATCGGCTTAATGTTTCATCGAGTAAATCTGCTGTTTGAGCCAATGTACTTTTGGCATGGGGCAGACAAAAAAAAATTATATATGTTTACCGGATGCTGAATTTGTAAGTGTTTTACTAAGGAAATTTTGGGCAACAACCTTCTAGCTTCTTATGATGAGAGAATCATAATCCTTTTCTGAACTAGTCTAGGGGCTTTATACCCAGGTGTTCAAAATCTCATAATACTATAGCAAGAACTGATTTACGCAGCTTTGTTTTCTAAATCTAAAACTCATCTATTTTTAACATAATTATTTTACTAGTGTCCATGTTACATGTTGTAGAACTTAACATACTGTCCAAACTCGGCATTAGGAAAATATAATTATTCGCAAATTTACCATCTGTAGTTAAAAGGGAAATTGTGGCATTATGCAGTCTGATGTTATACCAAGATTATTAAAGATTATAAAACTCACTATCGAAGTGTTTATTACTGAGTCTTATCAGTTTTGATAATTTCGTTAACATTTAAATATTGTCCAAGTTTTTGTTGCACTGCGCACAATATTACCTACCTTCTTCTTTGTGAATGTGTATGTGTTGATATTTTAATTTTAAATTCATGAAACCTATTAAGGCAGTACATATTATTGTTTTACTTTTTGCTTGTGTTTCCCACAATTTCAAGACTTGAGGAAGGGGGTCTAAGATAACCAAAGTGTTCCTGCTTCTCAAATACTAAGAATGTGGAATGTTAATTGTATGCACACATATACTGTGATATATATATATATACATACAGTCGAACCCCGTTATAGCGAACTCGGTATATGACGAACTCATGGATATAACGAACGAAAATTTTTGTCCCGCCGTTTTCCTATTGTACGTAATTTAATTAGTATTGTATCAGTTTAATGTAATCAATTTTAGTCGATTT
This sequence comes from Dolomedes plantarius, assembly GCA_907164885.2. NCBI lineage: Eukaryota > Metazoa > Arthropoda > Arachnida > Araneae > Dolomedidae > Dolomedes > Dolomedes plantarius. Next base: position 60,379,009 of record OU015501.1, read on the forward strand.
AATTCATTAATGATCATTTTTAATAGATTTTATGATTTTTTTAAAACATCATTATTGAATACACATTGTAACTAATGAGTTATACATTTTGTGAACTCTAGCATTTTTAGGAACTCTAGCATTTTCTCGGATATACCGAACCACCGGATAAAGCGAACAAAACCTTTGGTACCTTGAAGTTAGTTATAAAGGGGTTCGACTGTATATATATATATATCTATATATATAAAACAGTTCCGTAACTGAGTCACTTACTGACATACAACGCACAGACCAAACCGCTGGAACTAATGGGCTGAAATTTTGCATGGCGATTCTTCTTATGGTGTAGGGGTGCACTAAGAAAGATTTTTGAAAAATTCTTCTTAGATTTTTTAAAATTAAATTTTTAAGTTGTTTTTGTAACTTTTTTAAGTTTGCATTTAAAATAATAATTTGAGGGTTATAAAATTTATATCACGAGAAAAATCATAAAAATTCCATTAAAATGATATCTTTTTCGAACTTTTACCTTGATTTTCTGATTTTTGGTGAATTTTTAAATATTAATTTTTAGAATTTAATTTATTAAATGCTGATCACGTGATTTCTTTTTCTGGTACTTTAAATAAATTTATCGTCACGTGCATAACAACTAAATAGACAAAAAAAAGTTTTCTTTCTAATGCAGCAGACGATTGGATATTATCCAAAAAATTATCCCTTACGATTTTTTTCTAAATATATATATATTTTTACATCAATTGTATACATTGATCGTCGCATTTATTATAAATATATATATTTATTTTTTTGCATTAATTGCATACATTGACCGTTGTATTTAATTTGAATGTACTCCGTAGCGAAGCTACGGAGTACATTCAAAGATACATTCAAAGAATATCTTTGAATGTATCTGTTGTACAGATGTATTCAAAGATTGTATGATTTGTACATTCAAAGAATTCATATATATATATATATATATATATATATATATATATATATATATATATATATATATATATATATATATATATATATATTCTGTTAAAGGTAAGACATTAGGCTATTATGCTGAACTCTTCAAACTTAGCAGCACAAACAATCCTTGAATTTCGTCATTTAAAGTTGTTACGCAAATAGATGGATTATACGGTAACTTGAAAGATTTCTGAAAAGTCAGATTTCACACGTCTTACTTGTAATGAAATTTGGAGCGCAGTTTCCCCGAAGCTTTCAGCCCTTTACGAACTTCAATATGCCCAAAATTGTAAACCATTATCAGTTTATTTTACGACCAACTTAACACAGGTTATAAAGTCGAAATGAGGGGAACTAATCATAGACATGAATGGGTACTATTCAGCCATTAAGTTGAATACCTTCGCCATTAATATTTGAGTTATGCCCTTTTTATGCAAAACAGTTTATAAGGTCAGTTGATTACTTGTTCAGTACGGCTATGTAGTGCAGTTGACTATGGGAAAGATTAGGATCTTTCTGAGTTTCAAAAAGGGTAAATTTCTGTGGCCCTGTTCGGCTGGCGCTGCGATAATACTTCGTCCAGTCGATATGAGGCTGCTGCCATATTCAAAGGAGTGTTCACTCGCGTAAGTATTCCACTAAGCAGAAATTGCCAATGGAATTAAAGCCGATTGTAGAAAATGCGTATCAGTGTACAGAGAATTGAAGATAATCGCATTAGACAACTGTACAACTAAACGCATTCAGAAACAAATCGGACATTTTATTAGTAGTGTGTAGATAACATAGTAAATGGACGAGTGGAGAATCTCGTTTCACGTTGTTTAGAACCAAGGAAAACTACGAATGGAGGGGCAGGACTCATGCTGGGACAGTGTCAGCTAGCCTTGTCAAGCAGCACAAGGTTCTTGAGACAGTGCAATTGTTAGCGCATGTTTTGTTGATAAGAAAACGTCCCTAATGATATAACTATTATAGTAAGGAGTTATCTACTAGTTATTTAACTATTATGGCTAATTAAATGTACTCAGTAATGTTAAGCTTACTGAACAGAGCAAGGAATTTTCAAGGAGGAAAATTATTATATCCACCATTCTAGAATTCTTCAAAAGTACTTCAGATAACTCAAAGAGGACTTCACTACTGTCAACCTCCTTATGTAATTCCAATTGAGTGTATATGGTATACGCTGAAATGCATTCGATAAAAAATTTCTGTGTCGAATCTGATGGAGAAAAGGAAAAATTTTGGATAAGACTGATCTAATATATGCTAAAAAGCATACAAAACGTAACTAAGGGGAGTGCCGATCGATCATACAGTGATAAATACATGATTACATTAAACTTAACAAAATGCCCTTATCCCTTCCACAAACATCCCATTAGAATTTTTTCTGCTATTCGCATACTTGATTTGAATAAATATACGAGTCTAAATGTTAAAATAAACAACTATTGGAATTAGGCTCTTTTCATTGAAGGCAATGTTGATCATTGACCACTGATGTCAACAAACGCGTTTCCAGTCCGTAAAATAGCGGGCCATCCACAAAAAAAACGATAAGCTCTCATTTTAGAATATTTTATTACTTTTGTCTGCACTCAGTTTGAAAAATCTTATCTTAAAAGTGTGAAGAGAAAATTCAAAGAACAGTGTTTGTCTTAGTGTTTTGTTGCTCTATACAGACAATGGGCTAATTTTTGCTTGCTGTATCAATAACGCTCCTTTGCTTACGGCTAAAATTTTTAAAGGTATTCGGATAGCAGTCAATTTCATTCCCTTCCTTTTCTCAAACAAATATTACAGTACTGCAAGGAGACTTTGCTAGCCTGTAAGTATTTTACTATTTATAATTTTGAATTTTTATTAAGCATATCATTTTCTGCTGCAGCACAGAGCTCACAAGCTTTTCTCTTGGCTTTGATACTTGTTTTCAACGAGAAAGGAAAGAAAATAACTGCGACATTTCTATCAATACAGAAGGTCATCACACTTTATGGAAACGATTTCGAAAGTTTTATGTATAAATACCGTATTTTTTGCGATCATTTGCTTCTATCTGATAGCCGTGACTCTTGACAATAGCTCTAGCTCGAATTTTCCCCGACAGTAAACTTTTTCTTAGTACTGTTATGTCAATTTTACCCCATTCCTCTTCGACCGTTTTCCAGATTCCGTTCAGTGTTCTTGGATGCCGTTTTCCTAGGGCTTGTTTTAATAAACCATAAGCTCAAAAGTCTATTGGAGAAGCGTCAGGAGATTTTAAGGGTATTTTATTAAATGGGATACACTTTATTCTTGTTTCTGATTCTTTCTTTGCTAAATAAGCGGCAGTTGATTTAGACGTGTGACTAGAGGCTATGTCCATATGAAGCTCAACTTTATCAATGTCCTTTCCATATAAGGCTGGAATTTCTTCTTTCAAAAATTGGTTCTAAAATTTTCTGCTGATAGGAGAGTGAATAAATTTTGGCTTTACCTGAGACTTTTTTGATTCTTAATTTGCCATTGTAACAAAATCCTGCAACTATCATGAATCCCTTTGGGAACTTTTCTTTACACTGACGAAGCCATTTCGTATGGTCATTGCCGTCAGTTGAGCAATAGAAAATTATCTTTTGAATTACACTCACTTAAATACACCTATGCCTCATCGAGTGCTACCACAAATTTCCATTTTTTCAGCAGCTAGGTTTTTTTCATATAAATTTCTACAATTTGTTTTTCTTTCAGCAATATCCTTTGGCAAAAGCAGATGAACTTTAGGTTTAAACATCTTTTTAAACTTGAAATCTTTATGAATGATTTTATTTACAGTGCCAGAAGACATTCCTAGTTTTGACGTGATGGATCTTTGAGTCGGCGGATTTTCTTTCAGGATCAGAGACTTCACTTTCTTGATATTTACCTGCGTTCGAACAGTGTTAGGATGAGGTTTCGTGGATATGTCTTCATTTTTACTTTCAGTTATACTTTTTTCCTTTCAAATTTAATGTATCATAAATATCTTTTTTTGAGATGCCCTAACTGCAATTTTTACACCACTTTATAATTTGTTGATATGAATATTTCTCCCCCGAAAACGCACTTACGTAACCTTCGAGCCATCTATCAATTTTAGGAGCCATTTTCATAATAAATCTTTTATTTTACATTCAAATCAAAACAAAACAGTAGCAGACAATTATTCTGAAGTTGCCTAATTCTTATCGCAAAATGCAAACGTCAAAAAAGAATTACAAAATCGTTTCCTTAAAGTGCGAACGACCTTCGGTATACTAGACTAATCAATATTACCTACTGGAGTGATACTTTAATTTTGAATGAAACTTCTCAAAGTTATGCTATTTAAACGATATTTTAGGTTTCTGCATTTACGTTTAAAGGCATTCGTGTGAAATAGTCTAGAAGTTGATGTTTATCCATCCACAAGCAAGCACGCACGCACGCACGCACGCACAGCTGACCATTAAAATTGCAACACCCTGAAGGAGGGGTGATACAAACGTCAAATTCACATGAACGGAAGAGGATGCTGGGATATGTAAATGATTAGCACTTAAGCGCAATCGAACGACGTAGAAAGGAGAAACGGCATCTCAAACTCTTTATAAAAGGAAAGATATGCAGCGAGTATCTCATTCGGAAATCGCATTTGAATGTCGATTGTTTGTGAGAAGATCTTGTTATGCCTTTCGTAAGAAGGAGAAACGGCTACCAGTACGTGTCAGAATTCGATAGCGGCAGGATCGTGGCCTATCGAGAGTGCGGTTCATCGTTCCGCGATATTGCTACTCGCATTGGTCGGAATCCAATGACTGTCAAGCGAATATGTAATCGATGGGTTCAGGAGGTTCATACTGAACGCCATGAAGGATCTCAATAGCCTCCCGCCACTAACGCCCGAGAGGACAGACATGGTGTCAGGTTGGCCCTGTAGAATCGTACAGCCACATCACGGACCTTGAGTCAGGAAATGTGCTTGTTTGCAGCACGATAAGTATCCGCACGGACAGTGCGACAACGTCTGGAGCAGCACGGACTGTCTGCACGGTGACCATTATTGCGGCTACCCTTGACACTCCAGCATAGAGACGTGCGGCGACAGTGGTGTGCCCAACGACAAAACTGGATAAAGGAGTGGCACCACGTCGTTTATTCAGACGAATCCCGGTTCTGCGTGCACCATCATGGTGGACGTATCCGTGTCTGGAGACACCGACGAGAACGCACGTGGCCTGCTAGCCTTCGATATCGTCATAAGGGCCCTGCACCTGGTATGATGGTATGGGCAGCCATTGGGTACACGACACGAGCACTTTTTTTTCGCGTCGTCGGTAATCTGAACAGCCAGCGTTACATTCCTGTGACATGGAACTCGACTTTGTAAATATTTTCATTAACATACTGTTTTGTCTCTAAAAAATATATATTTTCTAATCTCAGAGTCTCGATACAGCATTAATTCGGTTCCATGCACATTTAAGTGTATCTGTTTTATTTTGTAAGTCCTAAAATGTATGTGTGCTTAAAATCATGCCTATGGGTTTTTTGTACCGGTTTCCGGGAAGAAAAGAATGTTTCTCCAGGAGGCATTTTAGCGTAACCTGTAACAAGGTCATGTGCACAGAAGGAAAAATGACCTGCCACCCCACTCGGCAGTTGGGGGACTTAGGCCCGTTGCACACACAGCGTTTTTATCTCTAGCGGAAATTTTCCATCGGACGTCGTTCCAACAGCAGACCACAGAAGTCAATGAGGAATTTGCACTTGTGGGGAAAATGCTCATTTCTATTTTTTATTAACAGATTGGTTATTAAATTGTTCGAAAACATCAATTAAAACGTACATATAGATCTAAATAATAAAAATTTTTAATTTAAAATAAGCGAAAAGTGTTGAAAAATCATGTGACCTCAAAACGCTACGTGATTGGTTCTGACGTCACTATGCCCCCTGCTTCAATGTTTACATTTTTCTAGAGCGAGATTCTACGTTTCCTCCTCTTAAACTAACATTTTAAAATCACATTTTTTTTTCTAATTTGGTTTAATTTTTCTAATTTTAGTTTGTGGCTATTGTTTATTCCTCTTTTTTTTTAAATTATATTCTATCGTCGTCTTTATTATTAGTTTTATTACTGTTTTGTTTACCATGGCGTTATTACCCGGTTTTGCAAAAGGGCAAAATGGACAACCTGCCTAAAATGGATTCATTTGCAGTGTTTTCCTTTTTGGGAAATAATCCAAGTTTTATGGGAGCAGAAATACGAGGATTTAAAGCTCAGAGGTATATATTTGTTTGCATTTATTATTCTAGTTATGTAATGTAGATTGTAGAACTCTGACGTGCGTTGTACTTTACACAAACTTTAAAGTTAGACATTGTTTATGCATATTATTAAATTAATCTCGTACTCTAAAAGTTTAATAAACAGCTTCTATTATCATTCATTCATAGTACATGTTTAATTTTGTAGAATTAATTAGCACTGCAACATTAGAAGTAGTGTCTGTTATAGGATATTTAGTAATTTTAATTGTCTATTAAAAAGTTGACAGAAATTAAAAACACTACCAAATTTACGAATGTGTTCAGTGTTCTGCATTCATATCATAGAAATATGTGTATTTTAAATGGTAAAGGAATTATAATAAATCTGAACTATGCATGATAATTAAACTTTTGACTAATCACATATTAAGTGGTGCAAAGAAACAAATGTTTACTACTCATAATAATTTTAAACAATCCTCTAACTCCATAATTTTGTGTTTTAAAAACACATTTTTAAATTAATGCTTTAGTACTTAGAAAGTTACTTTTACTTAGATCTGGACGAGAAGGCTATGGAGATAATGCTGTAGGATATGTTCAGGTAAAAAGGGATGGAGACATCTGTACAGACAATGCAAGGGTGACACCAGAACATAATGTCACAAAAAAGACTTACAGTGTGAAACTCAAGTTGAATGAAAAGGAAGAAAATGTCCTTTCCGTCCAATGCAATGATTGTGCAGCATCTTTGGGTGAGTTCCTTTATGTATTATATTTAATTTTATCTAAAAGTTTTAATGATAGTGTGTTTGGGGTAGATACAATAGACCATCCATGGTTAGCTTTCCCCGCTTTAAATCATTTATAAATAATTAGTAATATTTCACCAGTAAAAAAAAAATCTTTTTAATACAATACTTTATACATTTTATGTAAAAAACTAGCATCCAAAACTAGTGTAAAAAGATTAATTAAAAATAAACTTACAAAATAATAATATATTTTATGCTTTTGTCACATTTTGCACACAAATTGTATTTATTTTAAAATTTCATCACCTACCCCCAACCCAGCATCTGGTGAATTCCATTGTAACGGACGTTACATTCACACACAAAATAAATTGTAAACAGATTATGAGATGCATTTTAATGCTTCAAAATAGGAGTACGTTATTTTTTCCTGATAAAACCAATACTAAAGATAAACTTGACAGGTTTCAAAATTTATTTATGGTGTATTTAAGCTGCAAAAAAATAAATAAATAAATAAATCCTTTAATGTAACGGATGTTACATAAAATGGAACATCATTTGTACGATAGCGTCATAAGATAAAAATTATGTGACTCTAATATGTAAATTTGCTCAAAAATTTAAAAAATAACATCACTAGACATGCCTGTAATTTATCAGAACCTAGACATAAAAATTCAGTCATTTTTTTTTCTGTAATAAAAAATTTAAAAACTATTTGTATCAGACGTTACATATAATACATGATGTTGCAACTGTACCCTTAACTAGGCTATTTATATTCAAAACAGTCACAAACATGCATTTATTTTACTTTTATAGTTTTTAAATTAATATTAAATTTACTCCAATTAAATTCAGTGGCATAATTTACGTAAGTAATAAGGTATAAAAATGATAATTTTACTTGCTAAAAAAACTTACAAATAGATATTTTCCCATTACTTTCCCTACAAAACAAACTTAATGTAAGGAAAAAGCAATAATAGGTTCTAGTTCTAGAGGCCATAAGCTTTCCAATGATATATAACACTTAAGAATTTGTTTAAAATGATTTTCTTTCGTAATGGTTTCATGTTAGGTGGAATTCACCTTCTGGAGAATATAACTCATAACAAAACTCGTTGTTTTTACAAATATATTTAAATATTTATTTAAGTGGTAAATGTCAAAACTTGTATTTATTTCATATTTGCTGCAATGATTTGGCAAATCATCTGTATCACATTAAAACCCACATTTATAGCTAAATTAAAAAATTATTGAATGAAGATCCACTTACTGAGCATTTACAACTGTTTCAGCATCAAAGCTATTATCAAGTAACTGTATGTAATATACTTTAAGAGTTGTATATTGCATATCTCTGCTGTGAACAAACATTTTATAGACCGCTATCCAGAATGCTAGTTTTTCTGAAGTTATTCAGGTATATTCAAAATAATTTAATCTGATAGAGATAATATGGTAATTTAACGATTTTCAATTATGGATGAAAGTTTATTCATTTAATGAACACAGAAGAAAATTAAAGTCAGAAATAACAGCATTTTATTTGAAACATTTTTCATAAAATCAAAATTTTAATGCAAATAAACATTTTACAATGATTATTCAAGTGAATAAAATATGATATTCTCGGAATATAGTTTTCATTTTTGCATTAAATGCTAGTTTAAATTTAACCGACAATATTTTGATTTTTGTTAACTAAATTGTATATTAATATTTCTGAGGGTTTCTATAAATATATTTTTTTACAGGTGGATGTAAACATGCTGTAGCTTTGCTTATGTGGCTTCATAGACGGAGTGAAGAGCCAGCAGTGACGTCAGTTTCGAGTTACTGGAAGAAGTCAAAACTTTCTTGTGTAGGCAATTCAATAAAACTCATTAAAGGGAAAGATTTAGTAAAAAATATTTTGGAGCCTTTAATACCACAAGATGGCTCATTTCAAACCAAAGTTGTTGAAAAAAGCAGACTTTTAGAGAGACAGGACACTGTTCTCACTAAATATTATGTATTTACTCACTAAATATTGTGTATTTACCGTCGTGCTTGTGCAGAAAGGTACTATACAATATTTAAAATTTGCTTTAACACATTTTGACATCTTAAAAATAAAGCAAAAAACACTAGATATCAAACTCAAACTACGCAACACAATCCAAACACTGAAGTAAACAGATTCGCTATGGAGCATTGTGACGTCACGTGTATCCGCGTAGGAAAAGTAGCGTTTTTGAGATGAAGTAAATAGTGCGCGTTTAAAAACAAATTATGTTAACTTTTAGAGTTCTAAAACTAAAAAAAAAAGATGCTTTCGATCATATTTTTCTATTTTCTATATCATACATGCAAAATAAAAAAGCGTGCAAATTCCTCATTGGAGCTTGCACACACAGCGGAAAATGAAATTTTTCTTCGACGGTAGCTTGTGCAGCTGTCGAGTGCCACTGTGCGCTGGCGGATTCGTTGACGCCAGATTGAACTAGTTATCCATGTGACCCTATGCACGCTTACCCACACAGCGGATTCTACCGTCGTAGGGTCATTTGCGAAGGTGTGGTTGGGGGTTTGCTGGGGGGGGGGCGCGCTGGTTTTCTTGGAATCGTAAAGGGGATTCGAAAAGGAGGGCTCCTCTGATCCCGGCTGGGAGGAGGGGGGCGTAGGTGCGACCCCTCTGGTTTTCTTGGACACGTGCAGGATTCGAAAAGGAGGGGTGGGCCTTTTCCCCGGCGACGGAGTTTTTCGCCGTGTGTGTAAGCTCTACTTTTAGAACGACGTCCGATGGAAAAATCACCGCCATTGATAAAAACGCCGTGTGTGCAAAGGGCCTTAGCTTCCCCATAGCAACGGTCTAGTAACATCTTTTAGACAATGATAGCTGGAAGGTGTTGATTGTTCCAGCACATTGTCTGACATCTGCTTTTCCGGTACTGGAAATTTTGTAACTTTTTTGGGCAGTTGAAGGAAAAGCAGCGACTGAAAAGGACCTCGTGGTTGTCCGATCTTCAGCAATTCACCATTTTCTTTTTATGCAGATTCCTCTGGTCTACTTTAGTTAGACAACGATAATCTTCTTCAGTCTCCAATGAGGGTGGTGGTGAGTCATAATTAATTTGTGTTATATCTATCAGGCGAGAGCACAGTGATAATTTAATATGTGTAACTAGAATTTTATGTGTTCTAATATTTTTTTAATGTATGAAAACAATTAGTATGATGATTTCTGTAAAAATTTGTAATCAGTGATAAAATTAATGTTAAGCAATATTAAGAGAAATTAAATGGTAACATTAGATATTAAATTCGAGTTTGTTTCTTTTAGTTATTCTCAGACATGTGTCAGAATGTTTTTCTCAAATTAATAATTTTGTAAAAAAAAAGCCATTATACGAAATTCTAATTATTACATGCTCTAAATTCACTTAATAATTCCTCAGATTTTAAGGCCGGTGGCTGTGCCGAATTTTCAAGGTCTCGGAGACGTCATCTTTTAACAAGATAACGCAAGATCTCACGCTGCCCGTGGTGTCCTGACCTACCTCGACACAGAGAGTGTTCGACTGTTGCCCTGGCCAGCATGTTCTCCAGATCTCTCACCCATTGAAAAAATCTGATCATGGGTTGCTGAGAGATTGGGCCGCCACAGCTCCCCAGCCTCTACGATTGATGAAGTGTGGCATACACTTGAAGCAGAATGGAATGACTTGCACGTATCTGTCATCCAAGTCCAGTTCAATTCGATCCCTAACCGAGTTAGATCCGTTTTAGCTGCCAGAGGTGGCAGCTGTGTGTACTAATTTCGGACCCCGTATACCCCCAAATTGCCGACAAATTTAATTATGTTTTCTGCTTAATATGCTGTATACGTACAATAAGGGAGGTTTTGTTATTTGGTTTCCTTCCTGGTGTTGTACTTTTAAAGGCCAGTGGTGTATATATATATATATATATATATATATATATATATATATATATAAAGGATAATAAAGTTACAGTAATGTGCTTAAGGCTTATTTAAAAGCTTCGAATTACAAACTGCATGGAAACATTTATCTGCAAGATGATCTACTCTTCCTGCTTCAACGGACCGTGAAGTAATTAGAGAGAACATTTGGAAAAAGGTAGCGATATAGCCGGGAATACGAGTGAAAACAGGAAATGGGAGAAAACACAAAGCTAGTCTTATACAAAACGATTTCATTCTTGGTTGTAAATATGCGGATAATTTTTCACCCTGAGTAAGAAAGCGCTGATTTTAATGCAATACATGTATTCTGTAATAAAATATGTAATATAGAGGAATAATGCTTATGATTTGTGAGAGCAGGGAAATATATAATAATGCGCTTTTCCACATAAATATATTTATATGGAAAAGGGCATAAATATATATCTGCATTACTCGAGAAAATAGTTCTGTTATATGTTCTAGATTGTTTAATATTTCCATTTATATGTAAAGTTCAAATTTGCTTGCAAATTTGTTAAAATCTCTTATTCAATTTTTATATTTTGAACTGGAAACATTTAATTACAATCATATGTAGTATGTGTTACGTATTTATATATCATGAACTTTACCCCGACCTTACCTTATACGCAAAATATTTCCCCTATTTTAAAAACATGTCTGAAACAATAGTTCTTATCCATAATTACCGAATATATTGAGACACCTTGAGGCAAGGCAATCAGTAAAGCAATTTCAATATCAACGTTTAAAAATCATCGATCCATGTTTATCAAGTTTTAAACGAATACAATAGAAGTGTATGAAAAGATGTAAAATGTATTGAAAAACATTGCTTTATTAGAATATTGACATGTAGAAAATATTTTTGCATTTTTATTTGTAAAAATATTTTTTCTACCCTTTATTTTACTATTCGTAAATTTATGTGTTATACATACACACATGCACATACATATAAATATATATATATATATATATATATATATATATATATATATATATATATATATATATATATATATACACAACATATATTTTTATATGACTTTATGAAAAGTACATTACAGTATTTTTACAGTAATAGTCTGTAGTTGCTGCTATTCTCTGAAAGATACCAATGGAAGGCTATGCTCATTTATATACAGTTACATTTTGACTTAAAGCTATGGGAGAATTCAGTTTTTGAAACGAGCGTTTTTCGCATCGCTGAGGTTGTTTAGTTGGTAGAATACCGACTTGGAGGTTAGTAGATATGGGGACGAAACCACTCCTCTGGTGTCGTTGTACTGCGACCTGCCAGTCGGAAAGAACCATTTAGAATCATTTGGGAGCATGTGATATATTATCTTGGTAAAAAAGAATTTCAGCATCATCGTAAAACATAAAAAATGAAATGAAAAAAAAATGTTAGGCCAACATCCAGTGTCGTTGTCCCCAAACAGAAAGACAGTGGTTAAGTGTTGAATGAAATTTATAAAATAAAAGATCTTCGCTTTCTCCTTATGGTAGAATACCAGCCTGGAGGTATAGAGGTATGGATTCTAATTCCTTTCTTGGCACACTGTCATTATGCGTATATTAAAGTACATATACGTATTGAATTCTGCGTTAGTAATTAGAAATATTTTCTAAATACAAGCTCATAATTTGATAAGGTAAAGTATCTGTTTAGCCCTCATATTGAAAGAGATGACTGTAGCGTGAAAAAACAAAACACCAGCCAATAAATCTTCTATTCAGCTGAAGGATTGAATGCATATAATTGATTTTATTATGATTTGTATTTGTAAGCATATAATCAGCCATCGATTATAACATTCTATATCAAGACGTAAAAATTTGGACCTGGCTGTTTTAATGACATATTCATTGGTGTATTCTTCATTGTTAGTGAATGGGCACTGAGTGATATTTTAGAGCGCCTTTATATTTGCCAGTTATGTTCTACCCAGAGTGTTTGCTTAGAAGTATCTGAACCATCTTTGAGAATTTTTGCTATTGGAAATTCACGTGCTGTATACGCATATGTATATTCGGTGGATCTATTCACATACTTATATAATTTTATTTCCACTAAATTTAGCATTCTGAATGTATTCTGTGAGGTACATGGACATGCGACCAGATCCGCAAGTGTGTTTGGAAATCGCCATGTGTTCTCTAGAAACAATGAAAAGTCTCTCCATCTAAAAAAAAAAAAGCGAATCATTTTGTGAAGGCTCCCTCCCATCCCTCTGAACGTGGGAAATCGTTCAGTGATCAGGTTGTTGCGCCTTGGACAACGGCCCGAAAGGGTTGCCAAAACAAGAGAAGACGGCGCTCATTGTATCCCCCTCGTTGTTATTGCTGCTCGAGATAGAAGGTCCTGAGGCGGTGTTGCCCAGTGCCAACGGCCCGTGCCAAGGCCAAATTAAGGGCTCTGCCTTCTCTCTCATAATAACGGTGTGACACCTTGGCCTGAGAATAATCGTTGCAATAATGTTTGTCCTTTGTCACTACGTAGACTTCCAAACCTCTAATTCGTATGCAGAAGCTTTTTGTTGCTCGGAATTCAATTACGTTTTGTGATTCTTCTTTTTAGAGGAAGCCTCTCTAATGTTGGGTATTTTGGCCTCAGTGGACTGTTATAATCGAAGTTCATCTGACGGACAGTTAATCTATTTTGTTTGGTATTTTTTTGTTCTAAAGGGTTGAATACTGAGAATAGTGGCAATAAATTTTATCTTCCGGAACGAGCATCCGTAGTATGAAATCTTATTTGCATTATATTTTGGGTAATACTCGTTAATAACAGTAGAGCGTCATATTTTTCAGAAAATAAATTATCGTGAAGGTAAATGAACCAGCCTTTGACGTGAAATTAATTTATTACCATACTTAAGAGATAGTTAGGCAGGAGAGAACTTTAATCACAGGTTCTTTCAACACCACATCGCTTCGCAGAAGGGATCATCTAGGTTTTTAACCTTCCAGTTTACGTAAATCCCCACTGTTGATGCATGTTAAATACTTGCGACTTGTTCTAAGCTCGTAAACAGAGGTGCGCTCAGATTCTTCCTTCATAAGGAAAAACTTATAGCTGTAGTAGTTCACCCAGGATTGAGACTGGGGAGGGGCAGTTACACTAAACTTCAGGGGAGGGCAATGTGTCATTATAAATAAATAAATAAATAAATAAATAAATAAATAAATATATATATATATATATATATATATATATATATATATATATATATATATATATATATATATATATATATATATATATATATATATATATATATATATATATATATATATATATATATATATAAAGCAGAGAAGTTAAACTAGTAAACTTATGCGAACCTTAGCCATATTAAGAAGTAGCTTAGACAAATTAAGAATATATTATTTTATAAAATGATCAGCGCACATTGTTTTTGCTGCAGAACAGTGTAAGTCAACTGAATTTACGAAAGTCCACAAAGCTTTAATATTACTGTCGAATATTGTATACTTTACTACTTTTTTAGTGTTTAAACATGAAAAATCTTTACATATGTGCTTAAATATAGCGGCTAACTTTAAAACTGGAATAGTGTGAATAATCCATAGACTCTCTACCTGTGTCAATACCTTTTCCCGGTTCTTACTACTGAATAATTACACTTATTTGTATGATAATTAGCCTCTTCTTTCCCCAAGGGCTAAATGAAATCAAATGCTTCAAATGATATGTTTTATTATCGACTAGAAATAGATAATGTTCCACGATAATTATTTAACGAAGAAGAATTTTAAAATATTTTTTAATTACGAGGCGCATCCAGAAAGTAAAAACCGATTGAGTGTAAAAAATCCAAGAAGAAGTTTCTGAAAGATTCTTTTTACCAAATGTTTAAACGCATATTACACTACTTTTCTAAGTAGACGCCATATTTATTGAGGCATTTGTCGTATCGTGGAACTAGCTTTGTATTCCTTCTTCGAAGAAACTCACCGCCAACCTATTCAGCCATTCCTTCTTAACGTCTTTTGTTTCTTGATCACTCTGTAGACTCTGACCGGCCAAAAATCTCTTCAGGCGAAGAAACAAATGGCAATCGCTAGGAGCTCGGTTGGGACTATACGGTGGTTGTTCAAAAATTTCCTAACCAAACTATTCAAGCAATGCACGTGTACGGACGGCGGTGTGTGGCCGCGCGTTGTCGTGCAAGAGACAAACTCCAGCAGACAGTAACCCCCACCGTTGAATCTGAATTGCTCAGTGCAGCTTCTGAAGAGTTTCACAGTATGTTTCAGCATTTAAGGTCGTACCTTAATGGTCGTGCCTTACCATTTATGGTCATACCACACGAATATTTTTTTCTTTAAAAAATCTGACCATCACTGACCGCATTTTACAGCTGGCGGGATTTTCGATTTTACTGTCCACTTTAAACTAATACAAAAAAGTGAGAAAAGTTTATAGAACAAAATAATTTAGCACCAGACTTTCAGGAACCAAATGACGTGACCTGGACAGGATCTATGAGCATTCGGTTCTTACTTTCTGGATGCGCCTCGTACACAAAAAGTTTTAATAAAGTATTCCCTTCATTTACTATAAACATATTTCAAAGATAAGTAAACGTTGTTACTTAGGAGCAACGTTATGAGCTATCTAACACCGGCTCATTCATAACGGTATGAATTCGCAACTTGTAGAGTTTTTGCTTCAACTTTCTGAATATTCCGTCTACGCTTACGTCCCAGATTGCACCTTAGATGGCGGGAGCACCAATTTTCACTACAGATACTGGAAAGAGAGAAAAAAAACTAACAGGATTTCCAGTTTTTTACTAATCCAAAAATTAAGCATTTTTTAAAGACTTTAAAGCACATCTCTCAGCAAAAATTTAGGACCTAAATAAAGGACTGTTTTAAGATTTATCTACAAAAAAAAGGGGGTCAACCGTCTCTCTATTAATGCAATTGTGAATATGAATATTATTTAGTTTAAACAAAATTGGTTTACCTTCTAACAATACACATGATGTATAATTTATTTTATTTAAAGCTAATAAAGACAATACAAAGGACATAAACCATAAGAGATATGTCAAGGACAATTATGCTGAAACTCAAATGGGGCACCATAACACAAAATTCATTTAGAAGCCCCTGATATTTCAGTAAAATCTACAAAGAATGACAACGATATTAATTTTCTTTGCAGTATTTGCAAATTATTGAATATTGTATGTTGTTTAATAAAAACTGGTTTTCTAAATAAAGTGATCAAACCTATCAGCTAACAACAAAAATCGCAGCGACTAATTTTTTATCTTTGTTCTACCATACCCAAACTATCTTTTCAATAATAGGAACAAGCTGAAATCAAAAGGCTGATTACCAGATCCCTGTATTGATTACACTCAACTGACCAGCTAAAGGAATGATATCCCTCATCCCATCTATGTCGTTACGCCTGATTTAAACTGTAAACGAAAACACATTTCTTAGATCCTCTATGGTAAGTAAATAATAATAATAATAATAATAATAAATGTACTTAATCCTTCGTTCTATGGATAAACAACTTAAGGACTCTTGAAAAGTTAAGAACTTTTTGATGTTTTCAACATAAATTAATGGCTCATAAGTTAAAAGATATGATAAGGACTGAAAAGGATTTTTTCAGGGATGTGGAAATTTTGATAAATACGAAGACTAAATAAGACAAAAATAACAATTATCTCTCCCAGGTCCGTCTTTTTTAGTAATATCTTAAAACTGGTAATCATCAACTAAAGATTTAACAATTCGATTTGCGCTTTGAAGGGGATACATGCCCTTTGCCTAACTATTGATGTACCAATAGATACCTGCAACTACAAAGAACCATATAAATATTTAGAAACAGCAGTATACGGTATCAATTCATCTAAAGAAAAAATTGAAGCAACTGAAGAAAATTCAGGTGATTAGTTATTAAATATCTACGCATTTCTTACTTATATACTGTTTCGCACGTTTGCTTTTGATAAATGATTAAAATATCTTTTAAAAGTTGCTCAGTTCTTGGAACAAGAACAAAAATTTACAAGGAAATGAGCAGAAAATTTGCAAAGCAAATTTTTTTTCCTAAGCGGAGGCACACTTGTCGTGTAGACATTCGCCTATAATTCACCACAGTTTACTGGCCATTTTTTTATGAGGGCACCGTATAGGCAGAGCACCATTACCCCCTATGAAGGGCCTCATACGTAAAATGAAAGAGAAATTCTCCAAGTTTATGTGTGCGAAAGCTTACGGGAACACTCCAACTAGCGCAGGAAAATTTCGCAGAATTCCATTTTCCAGTTACACGGAGTTCCTCTACATTTTGCTACAATTGTGCGGGAATTTCTTAACGAAACATTTCCTTAGCGATGAGTCGGACGAGATGGAGGGATTGCCCGCGCCCACGGTCCCCCAGCCTTACCTCCATGGATTTCTATTTTTGGGGTTATGTAAAAATTCTATTCATGTCCGAAATCTAGACAGTTTGAAAGAGCATACTGGCCAGATTCTGGACCATTTAAAAGAAAGAATGACTGAAGCTGTTTCATCTATTACGCCAGATGTTCTCTGTCATGTATGAGAACAGACTGAATATCGTCTTCTCGTCTACAGGGCAACTAAGGGAGCACACATTAAAGTCTCCTGTACAGATAACAAACTTAGAGATTTTCTCTTTAATTCACGTGTATTTCATCTCTCTACAATGCTTTGTTCCAAAACTATAACCATTTAAAACCCCATGATTATTTTTGGGACACACTGTATATACGAGGGTTATTCGGAAACTAAGGTCCATTTACTTATAAAACAGAAAACATTACAAATGTTTTCAAAAAACTTTATTTTTTAAATTCCTTACATGTGTCTCTATTTTTCTACATAGTTTCCATATTTGTTTAAACATTTGTCATAACGTTCTACAAGCTTCTGTATGCCTAAGTCGTAGACGTCTGCCGCCAGTGAGGATAACCAGTCTTGAACTGCTTTTCACCTCGTCATCTGTGGCGAATCTCTTGCCGTCGAGAAACTCTTTTAGGTAGCGGAATAAGTGAAAATCACTCGGCGCCAAGTCTGGACTGTACGGTGGGTGATCAATCTGTTCCCATCCAAAAGATCTGATCAGGTTTTGGGTGTGAATGGCAGAATGGGGTCTGGCATTGTCATGCATGAACAAAACTCCAGACGTCAGAAGACCACGTCGCTTATTCTGTATTGCACGTCTAAGTTTAGTTAGGGTAGCGCAGTAAGCGGCTGCATTTATTGTTGTCCCTTGCTGCATAAACTCGACTAACAAGACCACATGTCTATCCCAAAACACGGTTGCCATGACCTTGCGTGTTGAGATTGTCTGCTTGGCCTTGACTCTGACTGGTGATGTTATGTGACGCCATTCCATTGAGTGACGTTTAGACTCTGGGGTTCTGTGAGAAACCCACGTCTCGTCCCCTGTGACAATCTTCTCTAAAATTTGATCACCTTCTTTATGATATCGGTCCAAAAAATCAAGAGCACAAGCCATTCTTTTCAGTTTGTGTTCCTTAGTAAGCAGCCTGGGAACCCAACGTGCGCACAATTTGCGAAATTTCAACTTTTCGGAAACGATTTTGTGCAAAGTTGTTCTACCCACATTCGGAAATTCCAATGCTAAAGTTGAAATTGTGAATCGCCGGTCTTCACGAATCTTTTCTGCCACGGCATTGACCAAATCATCTGTGATCACTGATGGTCGACCTGAAGCGGTTCATCATGAACATTTTCCCGTCTGTCCTTGAAAGCTCTCACCCACTTACGCACTTTGCTGCTACTCATCGCATCGGCCATACACGTCGCTTATCTATCTATGAATTTCCGCTGCTGAAACGTTGTTTGCTGTCAAAAACCGAATCACTGACCGTATTTCACAGTCGGCGGGCTGATCGATTGTTTTAAACATTTTGAAGTAGCACTGTACTTAGCACACTGCATCAATACCAATGCAAATGGCGTCGTTTGACGAGCAAGGCATGCCGGGAGTTGGTACGAATGCGCGTTTCAATGTTTGCGGGACATTCCATTAGCTACGACGATTCGGACCTTAGTTTCCGAATAACCCTCGTATATAAATATATATACTAGATGAATACCTGTGCTTCGCTACGGAGTACATTCAAATTAAATATGACGGTAAATGTACGCAATTAATGCGAAAAAAAACCCCAAAAAGAAATATATTTATAACAAATACTAGGGTCAATGTATGCAATTAATGCCAAAAAAAATTATAAAAAAATCGTAACGGATATTTTTAATGACAAAATAATGTAAAATAAAATATTCAAATTAAATACAACGGTCAATGTATGCAATTAATTTGTATGTTTAATATACATAAAACATACCAATTTGAATTAAATTCTAAAACACTTCCATCTCAATTAGTCTAATGGTTAACTTTCATCTTTTACCGTATTTTAATGGCAATTTTTTGGCAATTTATTTCGTTTCTATGCACAAAATTAATTTAAAGTATTACAAACAGAAAAGAAACCACGGGATCAGTATTTAATAAATTAAATTCTAAAAATTAATCTTTAAAAATTCACCAAAAATCAGAAAATGGAGGTGAAGATTCAAAAAAGATTTCATTTTAAAGGAATTTTTATGACCTTTCTCGTGATATAAATTTTATAATCCTCATATTGTTATTTTAAAGTCAAACTTTAAAGAATGTTAAAGAAACAGCTTAAAAATTTAATTAAAAAAAATCTAAGAAGAATTTTCAAAAATCCTTCTTAGTGCACCCCTACACTATAAGAAGAATCACCATGCAAAATTTCAGCCGTTTAGGTCCAGCGGTTTGGTCTATGTGTTATCCATCAGACAGTCAGTCAGTCAGTTACGGAACTGTTATATATATATATATATATATAAATAATATATGTATGCGTGCGTGTGTGTTTACGCAAATGCTCATGTACATAACACTATACGTGTATATACACTATCTACCAATAAGTATTTGGACACCCATGTAAATGACGATATCTGCGGTCCTGATATACGTCACGCCCTTCACCGATAAATATCGTGTAGGAAACAACATTGGCATTTGTCGTATGCAAGATGCCATGAAGAGCAGAGTTATCTGATTTCGAGAAAGGTGTAAACTTCGTATATCACAAAAATGGCTGATCCTTAAAGGACATATCTAGCGAGCTGAATTACCCAAAATCAACAGTGGCCTATGTGATTCAGAACTGGAAGGGGAGCGGTAATTGTTGGAAATATGCCCCGAGTCGGCAAACCCACGGAACTGGGAGAGAGAGACCGATGGGTACTGTCTAGATAAATCTAGAAGAACCGCACCCAACCGATGGCCCACATACTCCAGGAGTTTCAACAGGACTCCGGGAGTATCGTTTCGGGGAATACTATCCGTATGGAAGCATATCTGCTTGATTTTCATGGTCGTGCTGCCGCCCATAAGCCTTTGATCACAAAGTCTCACCACGCTCCTCGGTTAATGTCGCGCAAAGCACTTCGAATGTGGACCGTATATCAATGGAAACGGGTTCTCTGGAGCGACGAATCAAGGTTCACCCTCTACCGTTCGAATGGCAGGGTATGGGTCTGGCATCTATCTGGAGAACGTCAACTGCCAGAATGCATTGGGACCACAGTAAAGTTCGGCGGAGGTGGAATTATGGTCTGGGGGTGTGTCTCCTGGTATGGACTGGGACCCTTGGTCCCAATTCATGGTAAGCTCAATTCTGACACCAAATGCACTATTTTGGATGACAGTGTGCTTCCTACGTTGTGGCAGTTTTACGGCTTGGACCCATGTTACTTCCAGGACCACAACGCCAGTTGTCATGTTGCGAGGTCCACCATGAATTGGTATGGTGACAATGGGGTTAATCGATTGGACTGGCGTGTCCAGAGCCCAGACCTGAATCCTATCAAGAACCTCTGGGACGAGTTGAATCTCCGACCTAAGGGGTACAACAACCGTCCAAAATCGGCGAAGGATCTTACATGTCTTCTCCAAGCCAAGTGGAAGAAAATACCACTAGCCGTCATACAAGGACTTGTTGAAAGCATGCCACGGAGGGTTGAGTCTGTAATTTGCGTCTCATGGAGGATCTATTAGCTATTGAATATGAATAAATTTTGTTTTTTATTCTATCACAAGTGCCCAAATACTTATTGGTAGATAGTGTATACTATTGAGATCAAAAAGTATCCACAGTGCTTCATTTAAAATACATCTATAGTAGATATCTTGTGCAAAACTTTATCAAATCTTTTTATGACTTCTATAAACACCTGGAAATAATCAGAAATTTATTTCATTTTAGTGTCTGAAAATAATTTTTTTTTTATGAGATAAGAATTTTCACTCTGTTTTTTTTTCCGCAATGGCGAATGTTATTGAACAATGGACATGCATTAAATTTTCTTGTCGTAATAAAATTTCTGCTACAAAAGCATTTGAAATGTTGTAAAAAGCTTTAAAAGACGACTGTCTATCAAAAACAACAGTATTTGATTCGTATAAAAAGTTTAAAGATGGTAGAGAATCCGCCGTAGATGATACGCGATCTGGGAGACCATCCACTTCGATTAATGATCAAGATATCGATAAGGTGAGAGAATTGGTGCTTGGTGATCATATTTTGACAGTAAGAGACATTATTGAATAAGTTACTATATCATTTGGTTCCTGTCAAGCAATTTTAAAACATCCTTTAGGGCTGCGACGCGTCGCATCTCGCATTGTTCCAAGAACTTTGAATTTGTTCCAAGCACAACAATGTGTTCAAGTGGCCCGAGAGGAGCTTTCTCAAGGCGATTCCCTTCTAAAACGCCTTATTAACAGTGATGAAACTTGGATATACGCTTTTTATACAAAAACAGCTCAATAATCATGTGAATGGCGCTTGAAAGGCGAAGCAAGACCGAAAAGACCACGTCAAAGTCGCTCAAAAATGAAGGTAATGTTGACTGTTTTCTTTCATTGTCATGGTGTTGTGCATTGTGAATTCCAACGAACTTTGAAGGTACTCAACAAATATTATTATTTTAGTGTGTTGCGCCATTTGCGAGAAGCAATTCGTTGAAAACGTCGAAATGAGGCGAGAAAACTCATGGATTTTGCACCACGATAATGCACCTTCACACAATCAATTGTAATTATTATTCGTGAGTTTTTAAGCAAAAATTCCACAAATACGGCTCCCCAAGCTTCGTGTTCACCTGATATGGCACCGTGTGACTTTTTCTTATTTCCACGGTTGAAATTGCCTCTTTGTGGTCATCGTTTTGAGTCCATTAATTCGATAAAAGAAAATTCTCTGCGAACTCTGAAAGGGTTTCACATATTTCACAAAAACGACTTTAAGGCATATTTTAATAATTGGAAAAAGTGTTGGCAGCAGTGCATTTCCAGTCGGAGGAGATTACTTTGAAGGAGTAATAAATTTTGACCAATAAGTTGATAACTTTTATTTTATGCCACCATTCCGGGTACTTTTTGATCACAGGAGTATATATGCATACACATGCAAATACATATATAAAGTGCGTGTAAAAACTTTAAGAACAGCAAAAAATTTAATTTTTTTCATAAATTTCAAATGAGATGAAATGTATACTATGTGTATCATAAAGTTAAAAAGCTTAAAAAAAGTCAACAAATTCATTTGTAAGTATTTTATTACGAAAATAAAATAATTATAAAAAAAACACTATTTCCGACTATGTAAAAACTTTAAGGACAGGAAAATAAAACCAATGCAGTAATAAAGAAAAAAATACTTCATACGTTGTGCACCCACCATTGCTTTTAATGACCGCAAATATTCCATCTTTCAGGGGTATTATTAATTGTTGGTACAGTTCGGGACTGGTTTTGTGCCATTCATCTTCAGTCGTAGATCTGAATTTTGAAGCTGGTTAAAAATGCCCTCCATTTCTGTAAATTCATCTTTCTAGATCTCCCCACAAGTTCTCGATAGGGTTTAGATCAAGACTTCTGTGTGGCCATTGCAAAACTTCAATATTTTTCTTCTGGAATCAGAGTTTTGTTCTACGGCATGTGTGGATAGGCGCATTATTTTGCTGATAAATCCATTTTTTCCCTGCCAGAAGTGGTGCAACAGGTGAAAGATGATTAGAAAGAGTTTTTATATATGCCTTTGAATTAAATTTTCCTAAAAGAAATGCAAGTGACCCCACGCCGTTAAACGAAAAGCAACCCCATGTCATAATGGATCCGCCACCTAATTGATGGTTTGAGATAATTTCTTTTTCTTTTCTCAAATCATGCCAATAATACTTCAAACCATCAGAATCATCTAAGTTCCATTTTTTTCATCAGTGAAAATAACCTGCAGCCGTATGTCGTCCCAAGTCATTACTTGTCTTGCAAACTGTAAATGCTGGGTTTTGTGTCTAGTCAGTAAAGAGGGTTTACACAATTTTGCTGTGTATTGGGAATTCTCAGATCGAGTAATTGTATTGCAGATTGTTTTCTTACATGCATTGAACCCAGTTGTTACATATACGTATATAAAGTGCGTGTGAAAACTTTAAGGACAGCAACAAATTTAATTTTTTTCATAAATTTCAAATGAGATGAAAAGTATACTATGTCTATCATAAAGTTAGAAGGATAATAAAAAGTCAACAAAATTCTTTTTGTAAGTATTTTATTACGAAAATAAAATAATTATAAAAAAACCACTATTTCCGACTATGTAAAAACTTTAAGGACAGGAAAATAAAACCAATGCAGTAATGAAGAAACAAATACTTCATATGTTGTGCACTCACCATTGCTTTTAATGACCGCAAATATTTTATCTTTCAGAGGTATTTCGTAAAATTTCCCCTGAAAATTTTCAGGGGTTCGTAAAATTTCTTTACTTGAGTATTTTTTAGTTGATGCTAACTTTAAAACTCTCCTTTCATCTCTGGGTGACAAGGCTTTTGGTCTGCCTCCAGCGGATTTTTTTCCGTTCTCGTCTTTTAACCATAAAAAAATGTTGATGACAGTTTTAGATCTTCCTATACTTTTTTTTTGCAATTGAACAACAACTCATTCCTGACAATGCAAAAGATTCAACAACATCCTTTTCATCTTCAGTGAGTTTACTTGCTTTTGGCATTATTATAAAATAAGCAAAATTCTTAATAGAGAACATCAGAAAAATCTCTATACACAAGAGTATTTAACGTGCAAATCAATAATAGTTTTACGTTATATTTCTATAGAAAAAAAATAGCGGTGTCTTTAAAGTTTTTACACAGGCAAAAATAGCGTTTGTTTACATAATTATTATTTTTTCGCAATAAAAAGCTCGGAGATACATTTTGTTGACTTTTATATTAGTATTTCAACTTTAAGATCAACATTAAATTTCTATTTCAATTATCTCATTTTAAATTTATCAAAATTTTTACAATTGTTTGTTGTCCTTAAAGTTTTTACACACACTGTATTTATGGTGCCCGGTATAAAGGGCTTAAGTCAGAAAGAGTGTTTTTTTTATATTTCTTAGTATTGATAAAAAAGAAACAAAAATCCTTTTGACTTGTATAAAAGGCATAAATCTATCAATTTTGTATACAAAAGTACATTTCCTTGTACAAACTCAAAACTCAAGACTCAAATTATTGTTCTGCGATTGATATAAAAGCCAATAACTTTGTATAATTAAATCACTGTTTTTTACTTAAGCCCTTTATACCGGACACCATAGATATATGAACGAACACACACACACACACATTTTATATATATATATATATATATATATATATATATATATATATATATATATATATATATATATATATATATATATATATATATATATATATATATATATATATACACACACATACACGACTCCCACATGGTATAGTGGTTAGCATCGTGCCCTTCCCCGCTGTGGGCTGGCTTGGGTTCAAATCCCGAACAAGGCTTGGTCGTTACCGTGTTGTCCCCTCATAGCAAGCAATGCTGGCTCGCCTAAATGATGCTCCCATAATAAAGTAGCCAGCAAGAATGCGATGGATAACAAATTGCGAATGTCTCAACACATGTGCCTCATTATTTTATATATATATATATATATATATATATATATATAACGGGTGAGTCATAAATTTGTGCAAAGTTCAAAAATTCATAATAAAAGAAGGAATGCTCGGAAAATTTTCTGTTTTCGCCTATAAGATCAGAGGGACATCGGATTTTTTTTCCATGTAAAAAAAAAGTTTCTAAAAGTAACCCGAAAGAGGGCGCTCACACGTCATACTGAGACGTTTTATGCAAATCGGGCAAACTCAAACATAAAATCAAACAGATCACAATAACATGAGAATGTGCATTTATTTTAAAGTAACAGATGTTCAACATTACTACCTGCACAATGTAATAGGCAAGTGAGGCGCTTCACTAAGCCCATTACAGCGGATTGTAGCATCGATGGCAGAGACTGTCTGTCGAATGACATTTTTCAGTTCCACGAAAGTGGTTGGGGAGCCCCGGTACACATCAGATTTTAAGTATCCCCCCAGCTAAAAATTTGCCGGGGTCAAATCTGGTGACTGTGAGGGCCACTGAACCTTACAACCGCGACTAATAGAACTCGGTCTTCAGAGAAAGATTCCAACTGGAACGTCTTGATATCACGTGAAATGTGGGGCGGGACACCATCCTGCATGAAGGTGACAACAGGTAACGCATGTCTTTCCTGCAATGCAGACTTAATGTGGTCACGCAAAAGCGCCCTCTTTCGGTTACTTTTGGAACCTTTTTTTATACAGGGAAAAAAATCCAATGTCCTTCTGATCCTATTCACGCAAACAGAAAAATTTCCAGAGCATTATTACTTTTATTACGAATTTTTGAACTTTGCACGAATTTATGACGCACCCTGTGTATATATATATATATATATATATATATATATATATATATATATATATATATAAAAATATATATATATATATATATATATATATATATATATATATATATATATATATATATATATATATATATATATATATATATATATATATATATATATATATATATATATATATACTAGTGGCCCCGTTGCTCGAAGTCGAGTAAATTGCACTTCGTTTTCGGAATAACATACGTTGTTTTAACTAGCAGAGCTCAATGCTTTTTGTACTTTAGCCTTTCAATTCTTACATCTAATTTATTAGCTCTAACTAATTGTCACGGGCACTTAAACTGTCACCAAGCGGGCCTCTTAGTAATGAGAAACCTTTTAACTTCTATCATAGGCTCCTCTTCCATAGGTGCGGTTTCTTCTAGTTGCTGAACATCAGGAAAAATATTTTGTTTAGTTTCAATGAAGCAAATTGACGGCAAATCGTATTGTTGGCAAGACTGTTATGGCCCCTTGTTAGACATCTCGTCGGCGAAGGCAATAACTTTTTTCAGATTGACTTCTTTTATAAAAAATTATTACTGTTAAATGGTACAGATGATTACTGTTAAATAGTATAGAAGAAACCCGTCGAAATTCACAGTTATTCTTCTTGAAAAGGACAAATTCATATCAAGTAACAAAGATAAACGGCAGATGATTGAAAACATTTTACAAATTTATTCAAAGACTTCCATTTTGATACCTCAACTTCCTTATTATGTTCAGCGGTTCTCTCAAAATAGGTTTCTAAATAAACAAAACCCTCATAAAACTTATATACACGGTTCCCACCTACATCCGTCACATCCCCCTTAACTTCTAAACGGTAACAGCTTAGGCCATAAAGTTGGTGTCTAGGTATAGTAAAAAGGCTATGCGCTACTCGATGAGACAACTTTCAATGCCATCTATCGGAAAATTTTCGAATTAGCATTTTTATCTCACAAGCGGTACGAGATACAGGAAAAATGTCAATTACAAAGTTATTCTTCATCATCGATTTAGTAAGAAAAGATACCTTGCGTACATTAATACTTGAAAAAGAATGTAGAAAATGAACATTTGTTTGGTCCCGATTTCGAAAATTGTCATGTCATAAAGAGTGGATGAAAGAAACTGAGACACTTCCCTATCTTCAGGATCATTTATTTATGTTGCTGAAAATGCTCTCCATTAGCCACTATACACATTTGCACTCTGGACTGGATTTCTCGCTGCACATTGGTGCAGCGACATCATAGTGTTGAAAATCACGACCAAACAAATGTTCCTTTTTTAACATTCTATTTTGAGTATTAATGTGCGCAAGTTGTCTTTTCTTACTAAATCGATGATGCTAAACAACTTTGTAACTAACATTTCCCCCGTATCTCATACTGTTTTTGAGATAAAAACGCTAATTCCAAAATTTGCTGATAGATGGCGTTGTAAGTTGTCTCATCGAGTAGCGCATAGACTTTTTACTATACCTAGACACCTAATTTATGGCCTAAGCTGTCACCGTTTAGAAGTTAAGGGGAGGTGTAACGGAGGTGGGAACCCTGTATAGATGAAGTATTTGCTTACTATAAGACTGATCATAGAACACCATGAGTACTTCATATGTGACACTGAAATGAGGGCCATATATAGATAGGGGCAATGACAATTAAAAGTGAATTACAAATAGCTTGTTAAGGAAATTTAAAAGTTTAGTGTGTGAGCAATTAAAATAAATGTAAAGAAAGAAGCGCGCGCACACGCTTTTCCCGTAGACTTTAAATGGTAACTTTGCCGATCCACCAAGCGTCCTTTGCGTCACTTTTGCGTCAATTGCATTTTTCTCTTCAATTGGCGTCTCTGTACGGCAAGACCTTTATTCTGATATCCCAATCATATTTTTACGTTTAGTCGTTCTCTAAAAATAGCTCTCCCTGTAAAAAATGAAAAAAATAATAAAAAATAAAAATACAAGTAAAAACTTATAGAAATGATATATAGCTTATCCTTTAATTATGAGACAAATCAGAAGCTTTTCTTTCCTACCTTGGTAGAATTTTGTCATATGCAATTCAGCTGCGAACATAGACTTGAATAAATAAAATGAAACTCTAAAAGACATACCAAAGAAAAATACAATAATCGAACAATACTTGCTTGAACAAAATGTAATTTGTTATATTCTAGCACAGTAAAAAGTCTTTATTTGTGTAAGTCATTTGAAATAACATAGCTAGGTAAGATATTTAATTTATGAAGCTTGAAATTACCAGTATAACTATGCCTTATTTCCTCAATCATATAAGCATATTAAATTAATTACATTCAAGCAAGTTTTTAAATATGGAAAGTAAATAAATTACCATAAGTTTTTTAGCATTTTAAAGAATTTTAAATTATTTTCTCTTGTTAGGGAAATATCCAGAGAAATCACAATATAATGCATTTCTTTCCATACGGTCTAGAAATTTGATATAGTCTTCAAACATGCATTGATTAACCAAAATATTAGTATAGAAAGTGTTAAGACGAGCTTTCTCTTTATATATATATATATATATATATATATATATATATATATATATATATATATACAGTCGAACCTCGTTATAGCGAACCCGGTATATAACGAACTCCCGGATATAGCGAACGAAAATTTTGGTCCCACCGTTTTCCTATTGTATTTAATGCTAATTTATCCATTTTATAGCGAACCTCCGAAATCTTAGAATCGGCTATAACAAACCATTTTTTAGTCATTTTTTTATTTTTAAACATTTTAAGAATGTTAAAGATACGACAAATATTGAAGAAGCAAAGAATGTTGAAGAAGAAGATGATGAAGATTTACCTATCCCGATGTGGATAGAAAAGCACAAAATTTCATCATTCTCAGATTGTGACATGCAATTGTTCAAAACATGTGATGATGAAGTCATTACATGTAAAAATCCGACTGATGAAGACATTGTGGAAGAAATTAAAATAAATCATTCTGAAATCGAAGATTCTGCATCTGATACTGATGAAGAGGAGCACGTAAATGACGAAATCTCCACCATCTCAGATGCTACAGCAGCGATGCGTGTCGATTTGTGTAGTTTTTGTCTACACAAACAGTGGAAGAAAGAGTGTTGGAGTCATTTGATGTACTGGACAAAGAAATTCATAAAATGTTTTTGAGATCGGAATCACGTCAACAGAAGATTACCGATTATTTCTGTATCAAAACAGTGAGCAACAATTAAAAATTTATTTCCATTTGACTTCATTTTTAGTTAATGTAATTAGTATTGTCAGTTTAATGTAATTGATTTTAGTCAATTTAATTTATTAATGATCATTTTTAATAGATTTTATCATTTTTTAATACATCATTATTGAATACCCATAGCAACTAATGAGTTATACATTTTGTGAACTCTAACATTTTTCTTAACGGTTCGGATATAACGAACCACCGGATATAGCGAACAAAAACTTTGGTCCCTTAAAGTTCGTTATAACGGGGTTCGACTGTATATATATATATATATATATATATATATATATATATATAAAAGACATTTAAAGCTTGTTGAATTAACTCTCTAAAACTTGGTCAATTTAAATGCTTAAAATAGAATTCCTTAATGCAACAATAAAAGTTACTGTTCAAGTTTTCTTTATGTAGCAAATGAAAATTTATTTGTAACATGATAAATTAATTTTGCTCAAAATTTTGGAGTTATCGACTTGTTTATACAATTTTAGGAACTTAAAATTATAATCTTTATAAATCTTGGGGAAACATTATGTATGTATCAAGCGTGTATGAGAGTTTGTATGATATTCAAAGGTATTTTGGACTTCTTATTTAATGGTTTTAACTTTTCTGCAATCCCATTAATATTTGAGCTTGATTTTTTTCCATGCGTTTTTTTTCTTCATGTCATTAGATGCCATTTAGAAAAAGAAAAGTGCTTGGATTTCTAAGGTCGGTCAACAGCACGTAGTTCAGTGGTTAGAATATCGGTCTTAGACGTCGAAAATGGTAGGTTCGGATCCTAGCCGGCTTTAGTTCGTTTCTGATGAGGAAAAAAAAATGTGAATGATCACTGTGGGAGAGATGGAGCCATTACAATGTGCTTCTTATGCAATTGGTGATTTAGCATCGAGGTAAAGGATGCAGCAGTTCAATGGTTCTTTTCGAAGTGGGCTTGTAGACTGTACTTTGTCAGTCACCAATAAAATTTAGAGAAATTCCGCACTAGGGATTCCTTTCCCTACAACGTACACATCGTTCATGCTTTTCTGAGGAGCTCGTAACAAGGGTGAAACCAAAATCGGCTCTTAACAAGACTACCAATACGATGGAGATGTATGTTTTTACTTCAGTTAATCTTTCTGCGGAATAATTTCAAACATAATTTTGCAGTAATTTTCCACTAAAAAACTAAACAGTTTTGCCATTTTGCCGGCCTTGGCCTTCTCTGCAGGCGTCTCCAGCTTTTACCAAATTCCCGAAATGAGTCAAAGTTTCATTTATCTTTTGTGAATACTTTGAAGTTTTTTAAAACCAGTGCTGTAAAAGTATAACCGTCTGCCGGCAGAGTCTGAAAGGAATATCCGTACATCAGGAGCTCATTTCCTGCGACCTACCTTTACAAAGTCTTTGAACCCAATCCCTCCCACACTTACCTATATGGGATATATATATATATATATATATATATATATATATATATATATATATATATATATATATATATATATATATATATATATATATATATATATATATATATATATATATATATATATACAGGGTGTCCAGAGAAGAAGTTCCTGATTTCGAATTGAAAAATCCCGAGAAGAAAGATCTGTAGAAGAATGCAACAAACGGTATTTTTATCGTGAAAGCTGTCAGAATTTTATACACTAATTTTCGAAATAGTTACAAAAGCTGCTAACAGATGGCGCTGTACAACTCGTATCAGCATGCTTATATAAACTTGTAGTCTTTGCAATCACTACATAAAATCTTTTAAAAATGTCCACCTTTCGCTCTACGGAGGTGGCGCAGTAAAATTTGCCATCATACTCTGTAGTTTCTCAACAGAAATTGATTCAGCTGCCACATAGATTGCCGATTGAAGCTCGCCCAGCGTGATGGGATGGTTCCTGTAGACAGTATCTTTTAATGTGCCCCACAAAAAATAGTCACAAGGACTCAGGTCCGGGGAATATGGAGTTCAATCCATGCCTGCGGCTCTATTGCTAAAAGCTGCTAACAGCGCCCTCTGTTAGCAGCTTTTGTAACCATTTCGAAAATTTGTGTATAAAATTCTTACAGCTTTCACGATAAAAATACCGTTTGTTGCATTCTTCTACAGATCTTTGTTCTCGAGATTTTTCAATTTGAAATCAGGTACTTCTTCACTGGACACCCTGTATATATATATATATATATATATATATATATATATATATATATATGTATATGTGTATATATATATATATATGTATATGTATATATGTGTATATATATATATATATATATATATATATATATATATATATATATATATATATATATATATATATGTATATATATGTATATATATATATATGTATATATATATATATGTATATATATATATATATATATGTATATATATATATGTATATATATATATATATATATATATATATATATATATATATATATATATATATATATATATACTAGTGCCGTAAAAGTTAAATAACCAATGCTGTAAAGGTCTTATCTTCTCCCGGCAGAGTCTAAAAAATATATCCGCACACCAGGAGCTCATTTCTTGCGACCCACCTTGACAAAGTCTTGATTTTTACAGTTATCCTTCTTAGTTTGGACCTGCAGTTCTCCATCAAGGAAGTGAGACTGCGGCATTACATTTTTTTTCATTTAATAATATTTTTGGAAATGAATAGTCAGCTTATGAAAACTGCTTTAAAAATAAATTACCTGTTTTAGCGAAACATATGCTAATGAACATATTTAGATGATTCGTAAACATTCGCTGCAGTTAAATTTTATCGTTGTATATCTTACGGTTATTTTAAATAACTTCCTTGTTTACTACCTTGCCCTTGCAAAATAATAATGCATACAAGATTAATGTGCTTCAGATTTATTTTTTTTTATGTTTATCGGTACTCACCTCTGGCAAGATTGAATATTTTATTATTAAAATGCGGAATATTGGAAAAGATAAATACACTGAAAGACTTTTAGTGAGTGTCATGCATGAGGCCATAAGTTTTTTCTTCTAATGAAAGAACTGGATAAATTTCATTATGCGTGAAATCAGTTAAGCAACGGTGTGCGTTTAAAAAAACTCCGTTGACTGTTGTGTTTTAGGGAATGGAAGGCGTGATTTATAGTAAGATGCAAAACTCATATGAATGATTCTTATTAAAATACAGTATTCAAAAGTCAGCCGGTTTAGTTTTTGGTATTGTGCCATAATATTTTATCCCACTTTATTTCTTGAGATTTGCAGAAAGAATAATCTTTAACAAATTTTATGAGATGAAAAAAAATTTGATTTATAATTTATCATTTATAATTTATAACAAATTTACGTATTGATATAAAAATACGAAAATTGAAATAGGAGGGAGATTATCGGAATAAATGTCGTTGATTTAATTGGATGAGAGTTTGTTAGATATTCCCACCAACACCATATTATCTGTGCTAATTGAAGCATGGGTGTGCACAGAAAACCCAAATATATTGATATTCGAAAGAAGTTCTTTTCAAAAAGCGCAAAACCTATTCAGAAAGCTTAAACGAAATATAAAATATGATTTTATTAGGGTTCAATTAGAATATTTTAAAAAGTTTACGTCGATTGGCAGTTTTTATTTTAGAAAAAGTCTGTAAGATTCCTTTGTTCAAGAGCCATGACATTATTTCGGACAATTTGGGTTTAATATCAAACTTTTTCCTTTGTGATGCACGGATAATCTGCAAAACCAGTTTTAAGCACTCACGAATATTCAGGAGTTCATTGTATAAAAATGTACTCGATAACAGCTGCTTTCTTTTTCTTTTAAGAATAAAGTCTCTTAATATGAGACGGGGAAGGTGATTAAAGTTACATTTTTTTTTGCTTAATTCCCCATTTTTCCAATAACTGATTTAAATAAACAAATTCAGTTTTAATACTCTGTAACAATAGAAATACACAGCCTCTTAATATCCACGATAATGAAACATAGTAGCATTTGGTTTTCAACTTATTAATGCAGTTTTTCATCGAGCAGAGGAGCGCTAGGTGTGATTGTTTCTGTGGACGATTCACAAATGCGAGGATCATCAAACTTTTTGAAAGGGGAAACTACATTAAGAACGTCCAGAAAAATGTCGTGGGAGTGGCAGTGGCAGTGGCAGATGCAGACACATGGCAGGGGAGACGCATGGGAGAGGGATAAAAAGGGGGGAGGAATTTTATTGCCACCAGCTTACCCAAACTGATCTATTCGATATCGAAACAAACAAATACAGCAGGATTTTGTGAAACAGACAGAAAGTATATCCGAGATAGGACGATTATGAAATGGAATTAAGAAATAGAAGGATAAGATCAAATTATTAGAGAAAACAAGGATTTGGAAAATTGAAAATTGGCGCATCTTATGCGTAAATGTTTTCCCCCGCAGCAGATAAAGGTAACGTAGACATGTCTTGACTAAAATTAAGGAATTAGAGTGGACAGCAGAGTTTTCTAGAAAATCAGATACGGAGTCAGTAGAGTTAATAATTATCCCGTCAGAAAAAACGAATTTGTTCTCGAACTACCAGGAGTGTTTAGCAATCAAAATTTAAATATGAGAATGTGGACATTGTTGGACATATTTTGGAAAGATTTATAAATTTTTTGATCCCCACGCATGAAATAGGCAAACCAGTAACTGAGAAGTTGCATTCTGAGTACGGTACATCGTAGTGTCAGTTGAGATTCATGTACGAATGTCTCGTATTAGTGCATAATGACGCTTATTCAGAAAGATTTATGTAAATTGTCTGGCGATCCAAAACTAGAGAAATGCTGTGTAAACGGAAAATTAGCATCTTTGATACTTCTGAGGAAGTAGACAGTATAATAGGCTTTTAATGTGATTCGTTGGAAAAATTTAGAGGATGTGACAAGACATAGAATAATAGGATGATCAAAAATATGATATATTTAAAAAGTGGCATTTGGAAAACCTAGTGGGCTTCTAAACGTAATTTTGACATCATAAATAAGGTTTCTAGTTTAAAGTTAAGGAGTGCCATAATGAAGGACATACTTGGGGCATCCATCGCGCTTTAGGAGGACGAATAGTAGTCTCTGCGTGGCAGCATAAGCACACATACGTAATTACAAAGCGTTGAACTTTAGTCGTAATGCGAGTTGCTGTCAGTAATGCAGTATTAACAGCCAATAACCAACATTAATGGCTTTTAATGTTATACTTTTATTGACATTAACAGCCTAGTGCATCAAGACATGCGTGGTAGCATTGCTCGGTTAAGTCTTATTATAATCTTACTTAGCAAGCATAGGGCAGTGATTTTCAGCTTGGGGGTCGTACTCCCCTATTGGGAGTGATTTTAAGAGGGGGGGGGGCTACGGATGGTTAGCAAAAAATATATGTAGAGTGTATTTTACTGGCTCTACATACGTTTTTTAGGACTGGGGGGGGGGGAGAAAAGCGTAGAGTCTGAAGGTCATTCCAAAAGAGTGTTGGGGGCTAGATATAAAATGATTGGGAATCACTGATCTTGCCGTATATGACCAAGCTTTCACAGGCTTACAATTGCAATGTCAAACAGATGTGGATGACTCTCTCATAAGTGAATAAAAATATTTTGCGTTACTCAAAGGCAGCGTAAGACAACGAGCAAAAATTTTATTCTTTATTGACGAACAGAAAAATAGTGCAAATTTTGTATCCTACCTGTGATGGTCTAGAATGGCAGAGAATGTCGCTTTGAAAAGGGATAGAATTCAAATTTATTTAACAATATTCTCTGTTTATGCTTTATGTTAAAAACTTATCAATTCATTTTTGAATGATTTATAAGACAACCTTAAATTCATCAAAGAATATTATTACCTAGATATATTTAAAAAAATGCGTCATATAATAGGAAAAATAACATGCTGAGGATCAAGTGGTCCCCGAATACCATCTAATTCCTCTAACCACTATATAGACTAAGTTTGACATTTTAAAACTTAATGTATCTACTGATTAATGTAATACCACTATAGAAATAAACGAACTAATACATTTGGTAGGTTGAAACTGCTTTGTCCTCAAGGAAATATTTAAATTAATTTTTATCCTTACCAAAACAAAAAAATAATACCTTTAACATCATAGTATATAAATTTATTAAATTACTGATCAATATTTTTAGGAATAGACCATGAAATATCTCGTATTTTAAGTTGCTATGGCGTCTGTTCTTAAAAATCCCTTTCAACCGGATGCAATTTTATTTCTTAATAAATGTTATGTAATAAATAAAAATTGGGATAATATTTATTGATATTAGGAAAAACCCATTTCAGCTGAAGCAGTCCATTTGACACAAAACTAAAATTGAAATGTATTTTTGTGGTATATCTAAACCTGTCACAGGTATTTTTTAGTGGAGTTTTAACAGACTGAACGAACCTGTTTTAGATCTTACTTTAAGTTTAAGAAATGATACACACACACACACACTGGTTTGTGAAATCATTATGCATGCAATGTGTGTCTATACGTCTGGTAGCATTCTCTAGTAATCTCTATACCTGAAAGTTCAAGTCAATGAACTTCAGAACCTACATATTATCCTGTGAGAACATTTTGATTGCCGGGTTAAAAATAAACAAGTTAAAAAATTATTGGTAACACCATAAAAAGTTTAATGTTATATTTGTTTTCAATTATTTGAAAATAATGTGGGGAATTTCCTTCTTGGTGAAAATATAACATTTATGTTCTCTGCAAAATTGCTGTTTTAGGCACTTAGATGTGCGAAAACTTCTTGTGACGATAAATTACTACAATTAATTTGAATTTTTAAATTTTAAAATGAAAAAAGTTGTTACAATTTAAAAAAAATAAAATTTGAAATTTTTCGTAAAATTATGTCACATTCGAAAAAGCACAGTTTTTACAAAACTTCCAAAGTCAATTATTTATTGAACTTACTAAGTAAGATTTACTAAGGGGACAAAGGATCTTCAACCTCGTTTTTAAAAATTTTAAATTTTTATCTCTCTATACAGAAGGAGAATAATTAATATTTTTTTTTACTAAAATGAAGACCCTTAGAATTCAAAATAAGGATTACTTTTGCAGAATAATCCAGGTATTTCAATTTTTTTTTCAAAAATGCTAGTATTTTTCAAAATGCTCCTTGCTAATCCCATATCATTTAAAAAACCTTCAATTTTTTAATATAGGTTTGCCATCTACATAAAACAGTTCCGTAACTGACTGACTCACTGACTGACTGATTGACTGACTAACATACAACGCACAGACCAAACCGCTGGACCTAAAGGGCTGAAGTTTTGCATGGCGATACTTCTTATAATGTAGGGGAGCACTAAGAAATATTTTTCAAAAATTCTTCTTAGAATTTTTAAAATGAAATTTTTAAGCTGTTTTAGTAACTTTTTTTAAGTTTGCATTTAGAATAATAATTTGAGGGTTATAGAATTTATATCACGAGAAAGATCATAAAAATTCCTTTAAAATGAAATCTTTTTTTTAATTTTTACCTCCATTTTCTGATTTTTGGTGAATTTTTAAAGATTAAATTTTAGAATTTAATTTATTAAATGCTGATCACGTGATTTCTTTTTCTGGTACTTTAAATAAATTTATCGTCACGTCCATAACAATGAAATAGACAAAAAATATTTTTTCCCTTGCTAACGCGGCAGACGATTGGGCATTATCCAAAAAAATATTAAAATACAGTAAAAGATATGTTCCTCAAGCTGTACTATATTAACTGTACTATATTCTTTAGTATGTCCTATTAGATTTAATTTGAATCTTTTCTTCTACATTATTTTGTCTATAAAAATATCCCTTGCGATTTTTTTATAAATATATATACATATATATATTTTTTGGCAATAATTGAATACATTGACCGTTGTATTTAATTTGAATGTACTCCGTAGCGAAGTGCGGGTTTTCAGCTAGTATATATATAAATTTAATTGCGCATTGAATTTTTTTCGCATAAAGAAAAAGTCAAAAGTATATATTTTTTAAATCTGCCTGTTATTTTTAAAGTTTTTGCATGTTTCTACTTTATTTCATGGTCTATAAATTTGAAAAATATTTGTGATTTCAAAGAATGATTCACAGTTTTATGACAAGCACTGTAATTAATAGTCGTGAGAAATTTGAAAGAAATCAGACCCAAATTAAGGCACATGGAGCAGTTTGAAAAATACTAGCAATTTTGAAGAATTTTTTGAAAAACCGGTTTTATTCTTCTGCAAAATACTTATTTGTGAATTCTAAGCGCCTTCAATGGAGTAAAAAACAATATTAATTACTCCCACTTTGCATATACTGTAAAAATTGAAATTGAAAAAAAAAGAGGTTCAAAGTCCCTTGTTCCCTGAATAAAGACTAGGTTGAAATAGGTTTCAAGAAAACTACAAATTAGAAGAATTTATATTGCCAACGCTAAAAACCAAAGTAAGTTGAGGGTAACACCTGGTACTTTTGAAAGTAAAGTACTTGCATGATTCGATACAAATCACTGAATCTTTTCCAGAGGCGTGTTTGAAATTTTCCCGATCTTTCCTGAATAAATGTGTTTCAGAATTCTACAATGAAGTTGCGTGCTTTTTTATAATATTTTATCTCGCTTGCAATATGAATAAAGATTTTTAATTAAAAAATACAGAGAGATAATTTACTTAAATCTTACCTAAAAAAATACTATTGATTTACTTATATACATACACACAATTATTAACTACACTCACTCAGTTGTACACTGAGTGAGAGTTCTTTATGTTAACCAGTGTAGGTACACTACACAGGTCTCAGTTGTTAAGCCTAACGGGCAAGAATTCATTCATATATATATATATATAATATTAATATTAAATTATTTAAAATAATAAGTTAGCTCCATCTGGCACAATTACTGTCATAATTCTTAATTTGAGTATTATTTAACTCTCCTCTTTAAACTGTTGAAATCTCAGTCGTAGAGATTATGCAACTTTCCTCTCACATTTGCTTCAGAGAATATTCTAATTATTTTTGGCTAATATTATTTCCGAACAATGTTTCTTATTCATTTCAAGCTCGTTTAAAGCCACTCAAATAAAATATTTTCAAATTAAACGTTTCCGAAATTTTTCTTATGCAAAACTGTGTGTTTATTATTCTTTCTTAACAGGTTTCGGGTAGTCCGTTGAAAAATCTTGCATTTATTATCTTGAGATTTTTTTAAGGGGGTCCAGGACATAAAATTGTTCCAATTTTCGAAAAAAATTTTATTGCATTAAAATTTTTTGTGTTGTTTTACTCTTAAAATGACGTTTAAATCATGTTTCTATCTTAAATAGAAGAGGAGAAATTATTATTTTTTTGCAACACTCGAATAGTAGCCTATCGTTCTTTAAAAGTGTAAGTGCGTTTTTCGGCATGATGGGTATTTTCCCCATTTCTCGTCTTCAAATTATTATAAGTCAAGAACCTTTAAAGATAAATGGTTGAAACTTAGAATATGTCTTTTTCAACTATTTTACTTTAATTTTGATGCAGCAAATTTGAAAAAAGAAATTTACTTTTGAAAATATGGTTTTTTAAAATTCAGTTACATCATTTTATTTGTAATTTTTAATCTAAATATTTTTATTTTTTTTTTAAAATTAATATTTAAAAAAAATGCTGAATCAAAATTAAAATTTATATATTTCTGTTTAATTAAATGAAAAAATTTTGAAATTCGACAAACGATATTTCGAGTTATAACGATTTTGAATTACCCCACTTTTATTAAAAATTTTAAATTTTAAAATTTTTTAAAAACTTTTTGAGAAGTTTTATGGTGTGATTTTGTTAACAAATTATGTGGTTAACCGTTACAAAAAATTGAAAATTTTAACTCAATAAATAAAAAAAAATTTAAAATGTGTCCCGGACCCCCTAATGTAATCTATTTGTTTTTTATGTCGGTTTTCCTCCGGTGTTTAACTGTTATTGCTGATATTCTGTCTTTAATACCTTGTATAAAAGTCTGAATAGGTACCTTGAATGAGGTACCTATTCACACATATATTTGCGCCTTACAAAAAGAAAAGTGTCATGCTAATTTTTCTGTAGGTGAGAGGCTTGGTACCTTGTAATACGACATTCTTTTACTTGCCCGTAGTTGCTAAATAAATAGCTTTGTATTGATAATTTAGTTTAATGACAGTATAGTTTCCCCATTATTAATGTTGCTTTCAATTAGAAATTTAAATGAGTTCGATTACAACATGTTAAATGGCTTGCAAATGTTTCCACCTCATTGATAACAAGAAAGAAATTTCAACTAATATACATTCATATATATCTTTAAATTATTCTTCACGTAGCGACTAAACACGAACTGGAACCCCATACATGAGTCTCAACACTCTGTTACACACATACTTATTAATCACGCCCTTTATACTCAAGAAAACATAGCAAATGCATGTATTATTTTTTGTTTAAGGCTACTGTGTACTAACCCTAATGGATTCTCTCACCTCAATGTTAACATACGGAGAACGTTTATTTACTATTTACAGCTACATAAATGCTGATAATTAGGGATACGTAATTTTCGTATTCACGAAATAGATGCGAATAAATGCGAAATTTTTTTTTTACTCCTTTTCGGCGAAAACTATTTTTTTACTACTTTTCGGTGAAAACTCGGTGATAAACGTCTTTTTAAGCGAAATTAGGTAATAATAGTAATAATTTATTAACATAATTGCTTATTTAAGACCATCCACGGTATTTAACTGAGAGATCTCAC
The DNA here is from genome assembly GCA_907164885.2 of Dolomedes plantarius. NCBI lineage: Eukaryota > Metazoa > Arthropoda > Arachnida > Araneae > Dolomedidae > Dolomedes > Dolomedes plantarius. Next base: position 60,419,026 of record OU015501.1, read on the forward strand.
TCTCGAAATTTGCTTATTACTTATTGCTAAAGACTTAAGAGAATGTAGAGACTACTACAATGTTAGCTTTCAACTAAGAATTTTGACACTTACCTAACGGAGTAAGTAAAATTATGATTTTTTTAATAAATGCAAAACTTTTGAATTTTTTAATTTATATATATATATATATATATATATATATATATATATATATATATATATATAATTTAAAATTTTTTTACGGAATTTCGATATTTTTTATGCGAAATTTACTAACCCCTACTGATAATCCAATAAAAATAGTATTTCCAGATAGCCTGAACTTTTCTGCCTTTTGCAACAGGATTCATTTTATAAATTTCGTCCACCAAAAGAATTTAGGAGCGTTTAAAACACAATACCAGGTTTTCCCCCGAATAATTTAAAATTTAAAATATTATTTGCGTTTTCTTTAAAAAAAAAATGTCCCAAGGTGTAAAATTTCTTCCTCTATTACGGATTACAATTTTTTGAAGTCTTTAAATCCAAGTCAGCAATCCTTGGACAAATTTTCTCCGTAAGTTAATTTTGAGGTGAGCGAACCCAATAGGGTTAGTACACAGCAACCTTAATAAGAATTTTTATCTAACAGTATTCGACGTTACCACTGAGGTGTTATATATCATCCAGATAATTTTGATATGATAAAAAATGGAAATTAATATACTGAAAAACTGCATGGATTTTGTAGGAGTTTACATGATGAAAAAGTGTTTGGAAGTTTTTTTAATATTTTATGTTTAGGTATACATGTTATTGAATAATGCAGGTATCTTTTAAATAAATCTGAAAAGTCATAATCGTATTCATTATTATATTTAAAATTCTTTTATCTGAAGGTATTGATAGGTTCTAAAAATTTTGGGGATTTTAAAAAGGAGTTTATTTTTTAATAGTCTAAAAAATGGCATTTTTATAGAGTATTTCCGTTTTATTTTCTCATATTTTAAAGTGCATTTTAATACCGTAAGAGGGGGGTTACTTTGTGACTGCAGGGATAATTTTGTGACACATAGACATTTTTTCGTATTTCGGATCTAGAGCCACGCCCGTGATACTGGGAGAGCGAAGAACAGCGCCAACAGCTTGTCCGGCATACAGAGACACCTAGTGGCCAGTGTCCGAAGCTTCAGCGTGCCATTTGTCTTCGCTGACCAGTGTATTGTTCCAACCTGTTGTCAAGCTATTGACTCAAACTTCAGAAACTTTGTGTGCTGAAGGCTAATACCTTATACAAACAACTACCAGAAGTAAATATTTTTTATTGTTAATATGTTGGTTAGATTGTGGAGCAATATAACTTTTGTGTAGTAATATTTCCGAGAGATATGAGAACACAACCAAAATATCGAAAGGTGACGGGGTTACTTTGTGACACATTGACACTGTCACAAAATAACCCACAAAGTCGATCCACCTCCTCCAGCCGCTCGATGTTGCATTTTTTCGTCCTCTAAAATATCACTGGAGAGAAATAAGTATTGACTATCTGGAAAAAACTACCAGAGGGAGCAGAATGTGCCTAAAGATGAATTTCCTCATCTTCTCAAAGAACTGATGGCTGCCCTGGACACCCGAGATCTCTTTGATGTCAAAGACATAGGTAAAGCGATCCAATATTTGTAATTGGTATATATAATTGTGTACCAAGCTGTTGATAAGTGTTTTACTGTCTAACTTTGTATCAAGTATTACTTCCTCGTGGATTTAATGGCGAAAACACAAATATCACAAAGTAGCCCCACTCGGTGGGGCAACTTTGTGACACATTTTAACTTTAATTTCTCAATGGTAATTAAAGATCCGGGTTAGTGCAATGCATTACTACGCAAGGAAAGCATGTACAAATGTTTTGCAATTATTAGTTTTGGTCTGCATTTAAAACTGATCGGCTGGCACAGGAAAAATCTCAAAACCCGTCACAAAGTAACCCCATCTTACGGTATATTTATAATATAAACAAATCAACACAAACAAAAAATTTAAAAAGCAGGCATAGACTGCCAAACAAATTGACTTAAAACCTACCCAAGCATTGAAAACCTATATAACTTTTCAATAAAAGATTGCGCAGTTGCATCATATTCTCATATTGTAAAAGGGCAAATACACTGAAGTGCCACTGAATTAGGGATAGCAAAGCCTATGCAAATTGTGTAGCGCATCATGTATGCGCAAGTGAGGGCACTGTGGTAACTGCATATATAGCGCGCACTGTGGTTGTTCTGAATTAGTTGTTGGAATTGCCAGTATGGGTAAACTGCCTGATTTAGACGCCTTCGATCGCGGACAAATCGTAGGTGCGCGACGCATGGGCCATTCAATTTCCGAAATCGTCAGACAGCTAGGATTTTCAAGGTCGACAGTGTCAAGAGTATACCAAGAATACATGGATGGTGGAAAAAAAACTAGCGATCGGGCAAACTGCAAAGGACAATTAGCCTTTACAGTGCGTGGTGAGAGACGGCTCAGGCGTATTGTACGTAGCCAGCGAAGACAAACATTAGCTCAAATTACCACCCAGTTTAATGACGGTGCCAGTCGTACAGTCAGTAAACGGACTGTCCAAAGATCGCTTCACCGTATGGGTTTCGGGAGCCGTCGACCTACGAGAGTACCATTGCTCTATACTCGCCATCGGGCTGCACGTCTTGCCTTGACAAGAGAGCACAGAGACTGGAGTGTAGAGGACTGGAAACGAGTAGCATGGAGTGATGAGTCTCGATTACGACTACTTAACGCCGACGGGAGGCTGAGAATATGGCGTCAGGCTCATGAAGCCATGGATCCTGCATGCCTGGCTGGAACTGTACAAGGGCATGGTGGCTCAATCATGGTCTGGGGTGTTTTTTCGTGGTACAGTTTGGGATCTTTAGTGCGTGCACCAATCTCCCTCAATTCAATTCGGTACGTAGAGTTGCTGGGTGATCACCTCCATCCGTTTATGCTGTTCTGTTATCCGCACGGTAATGGAGTTTTCCAGCAAGACAACTGTACCTCTCACAAGTCCCGGTTGGCTACTGGCTGGTTGGATGAGCATTCCTCTGACTTCTCTGTCATGAATTGGCCACCTAAAAGCCCAGGCTTAAATTCTATTGAGAATTTTGGGATGTTTTGGAACAAGGCGTGAAAGGCCATCACACAGCACCAAAGAACCTTACTGAATTATGGACAGCTTCAGCCAATATTTGGCAAGCCATTCCCATGGAACGTTTCCAGAAACTTGCTGAATCTATGCCTCGTCGTGTGGCAGCCGTTATCAAGGTCAGAGGAGGCCCAACTCGTTACTAGGTAGGTATCCCTAATTCAGTGGTACTTCAGTGTGTATATATATATATATATTTATATATATATATATATATATATATATATATATATATATATATATTTATATATAAAACCTTTATATATATATATATATATATATATATATAACCTTACTGAATTATGGACAGCATTAGCCAATATTTGGCAAGCCATTCCCGTGGAACGTTTCCAGAAACTTGTTGAATCTGTGCCTCGTCGTGTGGCAGCCGTTATCAAGACCAGAGAAGGCCCAACTCGTTACTAGGTAGGTATCCAAAATTCAGTGCCACTTCAGTGTATAACTAAAAATAAATAACTGAGCTAGATAATTATAAGAAGAATGTAGACAAAAACCAAGCAGAAATCAAGCACTCACGGCTACATGCACCAGAGGCAAGATTCTGTTGTAGTGCCGGAACTAAACCAGAAATCGAGGTAACCGACTGGTCTCGTCATCAGGGAGCCTAACCAAATCAGTTACCTCAAGGGGAACTTTACAAATAGGATGCAGGTATAACCAAAAGACATCCCAAGGTCCCGAGATCCCCATAGAAACAAATAGTCAGGAGAAAATGAAAAGACACGGACAACTTGCAGTAAGGGATCAACGCACCATATATGTAAGTACGCATATAATCCTAATGAAAAGACAAAAATGCATACATACCCTAATTCAGTGAGTGACGTTTATGGTGAAACAGCAGCCAATTTTTACCCTAGTAGTTACGTCACTGTAGCAAAACCATAACGCCACGCCTCATTGAAGTTAAAAAAAATATGAAAACAGAAACCCTATCCTAAACGTCTTTAAAATATACCTGATTCTAAATGCCAATTTTTTAAAGCTTTTAAATTGCCGAAATTATTAGGAAAATTGTTCTTACGTAAGTATTCCCTGAAAATGCCACATGCCTCCAAAAAATCTCCATCTTTATTACAAATGTTTTTTACAAATGTATTTTAGGCTATAAATCTTAAAATTAAATTTTTTACTAAAGGCTAGAATTCTATTATCTATTTCTTTCTTGGTACTCCCTAGAAATTAATTGTTTGAAATAATGCATACACATAAAACCAAAGTTATTGGCAGCCTTATCAACAACCGTTATAATTACTTATTTTTTAACTCTTTAATTTTACTGTACAAAACTTTGTTTAAGAAGAAACCCCGCTTGTCTTTTATACCATACTCTTCGTAATTCCCTTTTACATCCTGTATAACACGTACCTTCCACTCCATGAAACCTTCGATAGGCCAATTATACTTCCTTGATAATTTTACTATGAAATAATCTAAATCTTTACGGATAGAACTTATAATTTGCTTTAATTTTACCTCATTTCTGATCCTAAATTTTTAGCCCTTACTTAAAAGTTCCTTCAACCTAACATCTTTAACAACATTAAGATCTCCAGTTACAATATGCCCCAAAGCTGGAGTAGCATAGCTTTTAAACTCCTCAAGATGACAATTACAATCAGTATTAGAAATTTTGCCTAAGTTATAACTATAAAAGTTGTTGTTGCAGATTAGGTTCCTTAACGTTTTTTGATATTTATAAGCGATGGCGATTTTTCCACAATCCTTGATTGGTAGTAATTTAGAATTATTATGCACAAAAGTAGGTAGTTTTAAATGCTCAAAATCTTTATCCAGAAAATTTATTGTACAGTACTCTACACCTGCTTCCCTTCCCCTCTTAACATCCAAATTTGTCAAGTTAAGCTTATATTTAATTAGATCTAAAATTATTAGTTTTGTAAACCTCGAAGCAAATTTAATTGAAGCTAAATGATGTTTAACTAACCACCTTAAGCCATAATTTTTCTGATTGAACAAATAGCGTTTAATTATTTTAATGTTCTTAAAATCAATAAATAAATTACAATTTGTTTGCAGATCGTCCAGTTTAAATTTTTTTTAACAATTGATACCCTTTCCTCTTTTACCCCTGTAATTAAAATGTTTATAATTAAACCGTTCAAAAACCATGAATTTTTTATAAACACAGTATCCAAATCCACAGGCCCTTCCCCGTTAAGTTTACTGTTTAAGCCGTACAGAAATAGTGGTTTTTACTTAAAAATATATAAATTTTCAAAATCCAGCCTTTTGTTTAAATCATTAACCTCATCAATATTATACACTGAAGTGCCACTGAATTAGGGATACGTACCTAGTAACGAGTTGGGCCTCTTCTGGCCTTGATAACGGCTGCCACACGACGAGGCATAGATTCAACAAGTTTCTGGAAACGTTCCACGGGAATGGCTTGCCAAATATTGGCTAAAGCTGTCCATAATTCAGTAAGGTTCATTGGTGCTGTGTGATGGCCTTTCAAGCCTTGTTCCAAAACATCCCAAAGATGCTCAATAGGATTTAAGTCTGGGCTTCTAGGTGGCCAATTCATGACAGAGAAGTCAGAGGAATGCTCATCCAACCAGCCAGTAGCCAACCGGGACTTGTGAGAGGAACAGTTGTCTTGCTGGAAAACTCCATTACCGTGCGGATAACAGAACAGCATAAACGGATAGAGGTGATCACCCAGCAACTCTACGTACCGAATTGCATTGAGGGAGGTTGGTACACGCACCAAAGATCCCAAACTGTGCCACGAAAAAACACCCCAGACCATGATTGAGCCACCATGCCCTTGTACAGTTCCAGCCAGGCATGCAGGATCCATGGCTTCATGAGCCTGACGCCATATTCTCAGCCTCCCGTCGGCGTTAAGTAGTCGTAATCGAGACTCATCACTCCATGCTACTCGTTTCCAGTCCTCTACACTCCAGTCTCTGTGCTCTCTTGCCCATGCAAGACGTGCAGCCCGATGGCGAGTATAGAGCAATGCTACTCTCGTAAGTCTACAGCTCCCGAAACCCATACGGTGAAGCGAGCGTTGCACAGTCCGTTTACTGACTGTACGACTGGCACCGTCATTAAACTGGGTGGTAATTTGAGCTAATGTTTGGCTTCACTGGCTACGTACAATACGCCTGAGCCGTCTCTCCCCACGCACTGTCAAGGCTAATTGTCCTTTGCAGTTTGCCCGATAGCTAGTTTTTTTTCCACCATCCATGTATTCTTGGTATACTCTTGACACTGTCGACCTTGAAAATCCTAGCTGTCTGACGATTTCGGGAATTGAATTACCCATGCGTCGCGCACCTACGATTTGTCCGCGATCGAAGGCGTCTAAATCAGGCAGTTTACCCATACTGGCAATTCCAACAACTAATTCAGAACAACCACAGTACGCGCTATATATGCAGTTACCACAGTGCCCTCACTTGCGCATACATGATGCGCAGCGCTACACAGTTTGCATAAGCTTTGCTATCCCTAATTCAGTGGCACTTCATTGTATAATTTAGCCTTCTCGAAGTTGTGTACTTGAAAATGTAAAATTTCATAATCTAATGGGGTTTCGACTTTAAAATTTTTGATTGCAGGCCTATGGCTATTAATCGTTTTATTAAATTCAGTCCCCGTTTGCACAATATAACATAAATTGCAATCTTGAGATTCTATAATATAAATTGATCCCTTACACTTACAAAAGAAATCACAATTGCAAGAACCAACCCCCACTTGACTACCATTCGCCATAGGGCAAGTAAGACACCTTTTATCTTTACATTTAGCATATTTTTTCAAGTTTATATTATATAAACGAAACAGTTGTTCAGGTAGCCTATTAACCACCACACTCCACAGAATAAGACGTGCAGTAGGGCTCCTTGTTACGAAACGCGACGAGCCATGTCCTATGAAAAAATCCTTAATACTCGTTTGCATAATATTTTAAGATTTGACATGAAAAGCAAAGAAAACATTAGTAAAGCCTGCTTACTACATAAGAAACCCCGGGAGAAAAACCATAAACATAAACCTACCAGAAAAATAAATTAAAAAACTTTCCAATAAAAGATTGCGCAATAGCAACAAATCTTCATATTGAAAAAACACAATTTATAATAATATAAATAAATCAATACAAACAAAAAAATTAAAAAGCGGGCATAGACTGCCAAACAAATTGACTTAAAACATACCCTAGAATTGAAAACCTATATTACTTTTCAATAAAAGATTGCGCAGTTGCATCATATGCTCATATTGAAAAAGGGCAAATATAACTAAAAATGAATAAAAGAGCTAGATAATTATAAGAAGAATGTAGACAAAAACCAAACAGAAATCAAGCACTCAGGACTTCACGCACCAGAGGCAAGATTCTGTAGTAGTGCCGGAACTAAACCAGAAATCGAGGTAACCGACTGGTCTCGTCATCAGGGAGCCTAACCAAATCAGTTACCTCAAGGGGAACTTTCTGCATAGGATGCAGGTATAACCAAAAGATTATATTTTATAGTATAAAATTTATTATAATATATTTTACTCACAACTTTACAGAATAAAAAACATTTGTAATAACGCTGAAGATTTTTTGGTGGCTTGTGGTATTTTCAAGGAAAACCTGCGTTTCCTCGAAAACTTCTACGAAGAACAATTTCCCTAATAATTTTTGCAATTTAAAAGTTTTAAAAAATTGTCATTTAGAATCAGGTATATTTTAAAGACGTTTAGGATAGGGTTTCTGTTTTCATATTTTTTTAAACTTCATTGGAGCGTGGCTCTATGGTTTTGCAACAGTGACGTAACTACTAGGGTAAAAATTGGCTGCTGTTTCGCCATAACCGTCACTCACGGAATTAGGGTATGTATGCATCTTTGTCTTTTCATTTGGATTATATGTGTACTTACATATATGGTGCGTTGAGCCCTTACTGCAAGTTGTTCGTGTCTTTTGATTTTCTCCTGACTATCTGTTTCTATGGGGTTCTCGGGGCCTTGGGATGTCTTTTGGTTATACCTGCATCCTATTCAGAAAGTTCCCCTTGAGGTAACTGATTTGGTTAGGCTCCCTGATGACGAGACCAGTCGGTTACCTCGATTTCTGGTTTAGTTCTGGCACTACTACAGAATCTGGTCTCTGCGTGGAGCCCTGAGTGCTTGATTTCTGTTTGGTTTTTGTCTACATTCTTCTTATAATTATCTAGTTCTGTTATTTATTTTTAGGTATATTTACGGTATATTTATTTATTCTGAGAAAATAAATATGTTAACATGTTCTTTTAAAACAGCACAAGAAACAAGAAAATCCATTGAAAAGAGTTTTTTTTATGACATTTACTATTGAACTGATAGCTTGGAGGATTATGTGAGGCTAATTTGGTAATAAAGTATAAAATGTCTAAAATATTTAATTTCAGAAGATTCATAGCAAAATATATTTGTAACGGACAATTATTTCTTTCATAATGACAAAGTAGCTTGATTTCAAAACGATTCATCTGGATCGATATGTCTATAATATTGACTTCCTATGTATGAATAAATTTTTTTCATCTTAGCTGAAAAATGTATTGACTCTCAGTTTTGAATTTGTTGTACATTATAATTCAGTTATTAAATGCTTAAAGATATTACTCAATTTATCCAATACATATACCATTTAAACAAAAAATAAGAAGGAGAATTATAAACTCTTATATATCGCACCTTTTTATTACGCTTGTTTAGTTTTCAGTTTTAAACACTAAAAATGTATTTGACTTATGCATTACTGGAGAAACTAGATCGATTTATAAAAGGGTAATTAAAAATTTAAGATAAGTACTCTTGTCCCCAAAAACCTGTTATAGGCAGTGACTTCACTCCTTTGCCCATGCAATTTTTAAACATTTAACTGATCTAGGTTTTTTCTTTGCCAATGCGGAGGCACTGACGGATAGACATTCTCCTGTTGTTATTCACCGCAGTTTTTGCTGACTATTTTATTATGGGAGCTTCATATAGGCGGACCAGCATTGCTCCCTATGAAGAGACGACGCGAACAGAGGTATTTTAGTGGTGCGTCGGGGTTCGATCCGAGTACCCTCAGCAACAAATGTCAGCGCGCTTACCACAGAACCACCTCGGCCTTGACAGTCTAGTGAGTGTCAAGTTTTTTTGTGGGGGGCTCGTTTATCCTGGCATCTATATTATGTAAGTTTGTGTAGTATTGTGTATGTTTGTTAGCTTTTTAGGGGTCCTGCAACTAGCATAGTTCTATGTGGATGAGCTCATCAATAAAAAACAAAGACATTAGATGATTCCCCCCACCCCAGAAAAGCATTAAAAAAGGGCAGGGGTGGCCAAATAGCCACCCGCTACAGATTTTTTGTGGCTCGCCAAGATACCCAGAGAAAAATCCGGAAAACTGCCGAAGACTAAACTGCCAAAGACAGCCAAAAACTTCAAGACAGCTAGAAAAACTGTCAATATTTATTTAATTTATATTTATTGATTTTTCTGATACAATTTATACCTTTTCTGAAATGCAAAGTTAACTAGTAAATGCAATAATATTAAAAGGCGTGGCCCTCCGCTAGCGTCCGCTTACACAAAGTAGCCGCCAGGCCAAAACAATTGCCTTCCTCTGATATAGGGTATAGGATCTCATCTAAATATCTCTTGGCAGACATTTCGCTTTCCGTTTAAATCACACTCGTACATACGTTCATTTGACGGGATGCTTCCTAGCACTAATATTCACCTACCACCATTGTTTTGTTGTAGGCATGAACAACGTATTCGTAAAGGACTTGTTACCAAACAACAATTAGGTTCCAAATAATATTCATTTAAATAAAAATCTAAATAATCTGTTTTTATTAAATATTTTCAGAGAGAGTGAAATGAAACCCCCAGTCACTTGTGTAATACGTTTCCCTCGCAGAAAATAAAACCACCGAAACTAGTGAATACTGTTAAATAAAGGAAAGAAAACCGTACAAAAACCATAAAGTTGATTACTATAAGCAGACAAAATACCCATTTAGAATTTTGTAGGCACAAGGCAGCCTTCTATTTCAGGAAACGTGAAATAAATACTTGAAATGCGTGCAATAAGTTGTGGCAACCATAGGAGTGGAAAAGCAAGGAGAACGTTCCCGTTTCCATAATCAAAATACTATGAAAGTTGGAAATTGCTAAACTTAAAAGTAGAAAAAGAAGAAATCATAAAGTAAACAAGAATAATATGCAAAGATAGGAGAGAGAAACTAACGCATGAAATAAAATAAATGAATTAGAAAAAAATCCTAATGATAAAAATTAGGACATAATAGTGTTCCAGTCTGAATGAATAAATGGGGTAAAACTTCCTTCGTTATCCAAAGTGTCATAGTTACGAGTTATAGTAAAAATTTAAATTAGTCCAGTTTTAAAGGGGAGTTCAGACTATACATCCCCCCCTCCAAAAAAAGGAGAAAAAAGATGCTTCTGTAGATGCTTCTTATGATTGAGTTCTTTCTACACTCCTAGATTTAAAACTAACGTTGAATTTTTAATCACTGAAGACGGGTACATGGCTTAGTAGGTCTGTACAGTTCTGGGGTTCAATTTTCAGTGCAACCTGTTTTTATTTTAATTAAGAAAGTATAAATGTAGATATGCGTGGCAGATTAATTGAAATAAACTTACTAAACGTTTACTTTATGTTTAATAAAGCCATACCATTGCTCACAAAAACTTCCTTAGATGGAAAAATTTTTTTTACCTTGAAATTAACTTTCTCTATAAAAATTAGCCTAATACAATGAAAAGCCTTTATACTCCATGTACTACAATGGTACAGCATTTGCAAAAGTGATAGAAAGAGGAAATGATTTCATAATTTACTAAAAAATTTATTTAAAATAAATATTATTCCCAAACCCTAATCCAATAAATTTTAAACATTTCTCTAAAGTGCATGAAAATGAAAAGAAACATTTAAAAAAAATTATAAGAAACTTGCAGTGAAAAAAGCATTTTACAAATTTTCGACATGATAAATTGTAAAGACTCACATGTTTTGTTTATTATATAAATTCTAAAATGAAAAAATATTCCATAATTTTGCCCTACATAAGTTTCTTACACAAAACATATTGTTCACAATGTTTATAAACATTTGTTAAGATCAGAATATAAAATTTTCTTGAGACTCTGTTCTATATCTAAATAAACTTCTTCATATATATATATATATACAAATTTTTACCTTAATGTTAGAAATTTAACTCTATGTTGCTCAAATTCAAGACTCCAGAAAATGTCGTCAAATATATGACTTCGTTAAATGGAAGTTTTGTTACATGGACATGCTATTGTATCTATTTATGAGTTGTTCAAACTTGTATCAACATAGTTTTGAAGCAAGTGAAATTACCACCTTTTATTAGATGATTTCGAAGTGAATGTTCGGAAAAATTTCTTAAACAAAAATGACATTTATCTTTCTACCACACTCATTATTTTATCTCTATGTAAATGCTAAAAAATATAATACTAAAAAGATCACATAATTAAGATAGATTTAACCGGAAAACCTACTTATTTGAGAGATTTTTTTCGGTAGCGTGGGGTGTTCCAATTATGACACTTTCTAATAGTTAAGCTGGAGAACTGCATTAAACCGGATTCCTATCTTTATTTTTCAAGGTCAGAAGAACAACGATAAATGAAGTAGCCTTGAATAATAAAATAAAATTTATTTTTGAAGTCAACGCTTCTTGAAAAATTAAGTTCAATAAAAATTAATTGTGTGGTGGGCAACGACGTATTGCTATCACGAACACCTTTTTTTTTAAAAAAAATTTTGTTCTCAGTGAGACCACAAACTATCCTGCGATATTTTCTTTCTTATTATCTTACCCATAGTAGGCAATAAGCAATTACCTTTTAGAAAATTCATACAGGCACTTTTATTTTTAAACATCATGCTTTATCTCATCCGCAATTGTTTTAACCCATCTGATCAGTTTTTCATCACCTTTCATTTTAGTATTTGAATTAAACTGAAGTTATTTAAAGTCACATAAATCAATAGTTGTTTGGGGTTCAACAATCCTGAAATGTTTTCATAAACGGCAGCACATTCCTGAGCATCACCTTTTAAAAGGAAAAAAAAATCATGCCCATCCTTCCAATCCCAGGCTACTTCTTAATTATAAAAAATGCCCAGCAAAAAACTTTCGCCTAATGCACGATTTGTTTACAGCGAACCTGCTCAACCTTCCTAGAATATTCTGTTGTTGCAGAGAAGACATTTTTTTTCTTCATATCAAATCTTCCGTTAGTCGAATGACCTCTTGGAGCCTAGTTGTGGCGCCGTCTATCTTAGGAAAGGTATCAATTAAGCGTTACTCTGTGCCTCTTGAAGACATTGATAGATTACTAAAATATATCCTGGTTTACGATCAGGGTCTACAACCTTCAAGTTCTTAAAATCTAAATCTTCCTCCGATTTGTAGGATTAGTAATTGTCCCACGAAAGCAATTAAAAATTTCCATAAATTTTCTTTTATGCTATACCTTTGGACGACCTAATGCATGCAGATAAATCTGCTTCTCTAATAAGTCTGAACGCAAGAGTTTAAAAAATAACAGAAACAGGAATGTTTAAGCGGAACTCGGTAGATCACAATGTGAAAAAAATTCGCATGCAAATAGTATATATTACGGCTTTATGTAAATGTTTTTTAAATGACTTCATCAAAACACACCATTTTGCGCATTTGTATTAAATTTATTTTATTAAAACTAATTTTATTAAAAATCCTTAGTTTAATTTTATTAAATAACCTTATTTAACTACTAATGATTAACCTACTAAAGATTTTATTAAAACTACTACCGGGAAAATACAATCAAGAATGAATTTTGCTCACAAAGGAAATAAAGCATGGACGGGCTTACAGGGGAAACAGTTATAAAGATAAATGTCCTTTTACAGCTGTTTGGGATTCTTGGACTTATTTATGCAGTGATAACTGAATTAGCATCCAATTATTTCCGTCATAGTCTCGGATATTGATGGACGTATTACTTTTTGTTTTCTTTTACAGCTGTTTGGGATTCTTGGACTAGATTCCTGGAGAGAAGGTGCTTCGTGTGGTATTTTCATAACTCTTGAAGTTCGATTGTAAATAAAATTGAAGATGATTATCTGCAAACGTTACTTTTCATTTTGAAGGTTAGGGCACGGAACTTCGGTAAATATCACCGGTTTCTCTAACTTTAACTCTTAATATTGTTGATCATATTTAATTGAAACACATAAAGGTAACTCACATAAAAATCATTATAAAATCATCATGATAAAATCGTACTTAGTGGACATGATAATTTTTAATTTTTTTAAAACGTACAGTTGCTCTAAGTGTATTTTTACTTTTTTGTGAGTGTTAATTAATGTCAACTGTATTGAGAATTATAGTTTGGGGCATCTAGAGATATCTGTGGGCTTTCCACTATCGTGGATTCTGGTGCCCTTAAAACCCAATATGATGGAGGGCCGGTTGTATGTATATAAATTTCAAATGATATATGTTTGAAAATCAGAGGCGCATGCTGTAGCTTTAACACTATACTCTCAGTAAATATACAGGGTGTCTCAAAAAATCTTGACACATTTTAAAAATTTATATAAAAAAGTACTCAAGGTAAGAACTAGAAATTCATTTACGTGTCACCTTATATATTAGATATTTTTTAATATAGTCATTAAATTTCAATATGTGCTCCTTTAGTGGCACGTATAATATCCAGTCGATAATCCATTTCAGTCCATGTGCATTCCAAAATGGATTCCGTAACACATGAAATTGCAGCAATTATGCATTTTTTAAAGTTCTTTAAGACTGTCCACTTTTGTAGAAAAAACTTTGACAAATCCCCAAAGAAAAAAGTCAAGAGGTGTAATGTCTGGAGATTGAGGTGGCCATTGGATGGGACCATCTCGTCCAATCCACCTGTTTGGGAATTCCTCATTTAAAAAGTGTCGTATAAGCATACCCCAATGAGGCGGTGCACCGTCTTGTTGTCATAGGATTTTGGGGTGTAAATAAGAAATTTGTGGGACAGCAAAAATTTTACAACTTTTACAGCCATTTTACAACTTTCACTTTCACGGAACATTTAGCGAGCTCTGTTGAACTTTCTTGACACAGAAAAAACTCTAATATATGCGGTAACACACCTGTGAATTTCCAGTTCCTACCTTGTATAGTTTTTTATATAAATTTTAAAAATGTGTCAAGGTTTTTTGAGACACCCTGTATACTAAAAAAGTTATGCAATGATAACTGATTCAAAGTCTAAATAGTAAAAAATAATACAGACGTAATGAAGCCTTGATGCACAAAATAAAGGAACTTGCAATAATAAGTTTCTCTAGTAATTTGCTCACTGTCACATTTTTGATATAAGCTTACGAACCTCTTCATTGCAAGTTTTCATATTATTATTTTATCTGATTCTCTAAACAATTATTTTCCAATAATATCATACGTGATTTGTAAATATCTTATTATGCGTCACTTTTCGTTTTAAAGTAGAATTTCTTTCCAGTGGGCTTGTATGGAGGGCATTCGCCCTTACACATTGGGATTTTGTCGGTTACTTTTCTATGGGAATGACGTACAGGTGAACCAGCACTGCTCTTCAGGAAGTGACAATACAGGGTTAGTCGAGATTCGAACTCGACCCCGCTACGTGTAAGCCAGGCCCTGATTTTCCATTAGGCTCAGTAGGCCCGAGCCTAGGGGCCCCCAAATGTTGGGGGAGCCCCCCCAAAGTTTTTATATAAAAAAAATTCCCAATTCAAATATTTTTTTTATTTTACCTTTTTTAAATATCCTATCAAATTTGATTGATTGGTTCATCATATGTATAGTTATATGTATAGTTCATCATATGTATGTTATAGTGTATATAAGGGATTAATAAGTTTTTCTGGTTGCATTGTATTGGTGTTTCAATGATGAAGTTAATATGCTGTATTGCTTTTTGCCATTTGATAATGTTCTAGGCTTCTACGCTTCAAATAGCCAATTCTTGGTAAAATGGTACTTTCACAATGATTCATGATTATATTTTGTGTGTCAATTTTGGAAATTTTACGCCCACATCAGTGTGAGGGGCCCCCATCCCGAGTTGTGCATGTAGTCAAGAACTTTCTAAATCGGCCCTGGTGGAAGCTCGCAATGTTAACGACTAAACGAATGGGCGAATATATTAAAGTTACATGATCAATCATATTTAAGATGGGAAGTCTCAAATTAAAATATATATGAAATGTACTAAATACCAGGAAGAGAAGTTAATTTTTTTTAATAAGTCTGGCCCCTGACGAAAAGCTTTATTATACCGTACCTCTCTGTCTATTTTAAAATAGTGATTACGAGATACGAGAGTATACTATGATTTTCTACATACATTTAAAAAAAGAATGGCTAATTGTTATAAAGTTACTATTTATAGAAAATTTGAATTTTTTTCTTCTGTAGAGTATTTTAAATTGACATGAATTGGAATCTAGTGTAAAAGTTTTTTTCTGAGCTACACTTTCTGTAAATACTATAAAATTTTAAATTAATTTGTAAATATAGATTAAGGAAGTGTGCTTTTAAAACTATTTTATGTAGAAATGAAAATATGTTTAACTAACTGAATATTGAGTTATAACTCATTCTAATGTACATTTGAGAAGTATTTGAAACAACATAATAGCGTTTTATCTTCATTTAACAAGTTAAAAAACACGTTCATTCAACATTTTCTGGGACTGAAATCTTCAATGAACAAATTGAGAGACCAAACAGCAGTTAAAAAATATTCAGTAAAATCATTGATTTTTTAACCCGATATTTTTTGTGATATCACTTGACATACAGTAACAGTAGTTATATCTGATACTCATTAATCCTGTTTGTATGGATACATATGTACAAGTATCAGTGATAATTAGAGAATTTTCAATTTCGTAGTTTGATATAGTATATTAACACTCGAAGAGATACATGAGTGATCAACCCGCGAAAAAAAGGAAAGATACACTAAGAATTTAACCTTAAAAATAACGCAATGAATAATCAATGAATGTAGTGAGTTTCTTTCCAGATTTTTTCAGTGATAGAAAGGAGTGATTTTGTGCAATATCTTTAAAAAGTTCTATATCATTGAGTTTCAGTATCATTTCATATTTTCTCAGGGATTTGACAATATTTTGAACAAAAATAATTTTGCATAGTTTTGTCCACTATTACATTTCTTTATACTTACTGCTGTAAGATTGGGATTAAAATAGAAAAAATGACAACAGAAAAAGAATAAACTAAAAAATTGTTCAAACTATAAACTTCTGAGGGACCGGAATTTTTTTCTAACTTTATAATTGAAATTCATATTCAGATTTATATTTAAAGTTTAAGATTTCAATGACTTTAGCTTCTGTAAAGAGTTACCTAAGCTTTTCAAACATTGAAAATCAGCATATTGGGAAATGTGAAGATCAAACATCAAAGTATTAATCCTACTTCACTGCAATATTTTTTTCAGTGCAGCAGGCACGTATGAACATTTTTCAATACACACCACGATGTTTGTCAACTACTTTCTTAAAGAGACTGCCTACGTTCGGAGCCAATTCTTTTTAAACTATTTTTTAAAGGATTTTTTGGTCTTTTATAGTAAAATAGCACTTAAAAATTAAAAAAGGAACAATAACTTACCTGTAAATACCATACCTTTTTATAACTTGGTCAATTTGAAGTAATTTTTAATGAAATTGAGCTAAAACGTTTATCACTCTGCACAAAGTTCTAATACTACTATTTTAATTTTCTTCTCACACATGATACATATGACAGTTATCTTCAAAATGACTTACAATCTAAGTAAAATTTTAAAATGCAAAAATAATACACACAATTTTCTGTTCTAATATGAAAATTTCCCCCGATTTGTCATTCCTTTCCTTATAAAAATAGCCCCAAATATAAAACTATTCATCATACATAAATTATTGTACGTCATTTCATTAACAATAGCATCTAAAACATTTGCTGAAAATTTTATGAAATTATAATTATTATGAAAATTTAATTTCATAAAATTTTATGAAAATTTTATGAAATTAAATTTTCATAATAATTATAATATTATTTCATAATATTATAATTATTATGAAAATTTTATGAAATTATACTCCGTAGCGAAGTGCGGAAAACCCGCACTTCGCTACGGAGTACATTCAAATTAAATACAACGGTCAATGTATGCAATTAATACCAAATATATATATATATATATATATATATATATATATATATATATATATATATATATATTTATAATAAATACGACGATCAATGTATACAATTGATGTAAAAAAAATATATATTTATAAAAAATCGTATGGGATATTTTTATAGGCAAAATAATGTAGAAGAAAATATTCAAATTACATACTAAAGAATATAGTACAGTAAATATAGTACAGTTTGAAGAACATATCTTTTATTGTATTTTAATATATTTTTGGACAATGTCCAAACATGTGTCGCATTAGAAAGAAAAAAAAATTTTCTATTTAGTTGTTATGCAAGTGACGATAAATTTATTTAAAGTACCAGAAAAGGAAATCACGTGATCAGCATTTAATAAAGGAAATTCTAAAAATTAATTTTTAAAAATTCACCAAAAATCAGAAAATAGAGATAAAGATTCTAAAAAGATCTCATTTTAAAGAAATTTTTATGTTCTTTCTTGTGATATAAATTTTATAACCCTCATATTATTATTTTAAATGCAAACTTAAAAAAGTTACTAAAACGATATATATATATATATATATATATATATATATATTATACAGCTAGTTCACGGGATGACGGCATGTTAGAAACTGACGGAAAATTCCACCCAGCCTTTTATTTTTGCTCGTAGCCGCCGCCGCTCTACCGCACTGTCGCTGTTATCGTAGCCATCGTTGCTCTGTCGCACCGCTCTAACGCACCGCTTTTATCGTAGCCGGGGCCTAACAGCGAGCAGCTACGGTCATTTACTGTTCATTTTTGCGATTTTAAAATGTGTGACAAAATTAAGGATCCCGCCAAGTGGGAGGTTTGTAGCGCAATACGCTTCCTGAATGCAAAACACGTTCGCCCTATTGAAATTTACAGACACATAACTGAAGTTTATGTAAATGTTATGAATGAAGCTTCAGTTCGAAAATGGTGCATTATGTTTAAATTCCGCAGCCTACAGCCAGACCTTCACCGCCTACTACTCCGTGCCATTCAAAACAAACGGCGTGGATTGTTGTCCAGCAACATTGTGCTTCTTCGCTCGTCCGCATGCTGCTGCGTTGACGAAGGAATTGCTTCATCAATTTAACTGGGAAGTTTTTGAACATCCCGCCTTATAGGCCAGACTTGGCCCCCAGTGATTACTTTCTTTTTTACCAAATTGAAGGATTTTTTGGGCGGAAACCACTATGGAAATGATGATGAACTGAAAGAGGAAGTTAGTGACTGATTCAAAAACTTGGCGGCAAGTGAGTATGCAGAAGGCATAGGAAAGCTGGTACAGCGATTTGACAAATGGTTCAATTTGAACGGCGACTACGTAGAAAAATAGGTACGATATCAAAATGTGTTGTAAAATAAGTTTTCTTTCATTATCTTGAATAAAAGGGACCAGAGATACAAACGTTCTTTACTTTTAGAATAGCCCTCGTATATATAGAGTATGTGAGATATCGTAATAACGGTAGAGATTTGTGCTAAAAAACAAAATTCTGAGAAAAACGCATTTAAAGTTGTTTGCCGCTTCCATTTTGTAGCAGACAATGTTTCTTTAAATAGCTATAACTATGTTTCTAATTGATGTAGAATTAAAATCAAAACGGTTTTGAAAAGAGAAAAGGTTGAATTTCATGATTCTTTCAAAAAATGAAATTGACCAAAATAGTCAAAATATGACATTTTCAACGTAGGCAATCACCTTAAGGTATAGTTGAACCAATGTTGCTCTCTAATAAGATAAAGGCAGCATAGGAACATCTATGGCTTTGACAAGATCTGCGAAACCTGGCCGACTCTAAGGAAGATCCCTAATCATTTCTAAGCACTATTCCATTTGGATATAAAATTTTCAAATTCCTCATATGTATTCCCTTATTCCGCTGTACCAAGCACATACACGAATTATTGAAATAAGAATAATTTATTGTTACAATGCTTGATTATAGACAATATTTTTTTATCTTTCCTTTTTGCGGCTAAAATGTATAAATGTGTTGGCACACTCACCACTCTGAAGCCTGCAACATATAGCTGACCTTCCGAAACCAAGCTATCGAGAGGCCAATGGCAGGAATACGTGCTTAGGTAATAGAAAATTAATGCTGAGAAAAAAACATAGAGGAACTGAGAGGATTTTGTAAGGTGACTACAAGATTTTAATGAAATGATTATAGGGAGTAAGGATAGGGGTAATCACAGTTTATGGAAGCTTACATTAATTCGCAGGGTCCTAGGGAACGGCTGTGCAAAATTTGTTACATATAGGCAAAATAGTTAGGGCTTTATACGGAGCAGAGAGATTAATTTGATCTCTATGGTATGTATATATACTCACATACATACATTCACACACACACACACACATATATATATATATATAAATAATAACTAATAATTCAATTTATACCACTTTTACTTGTTGAAAATTAAGGATTTTGTAAAGAAAATTAATTAAATAAAGGGGTTATTTTTTGTGACGAAGGATTTTATTTCTTGTTCTACAGACGCAATCAAGTCTGAAAAAAGCGTTTAGATACAGAAGCTCCTCGATGTAAGTTGGTTTATGACCTAGTAAATCCATCCTAAATAGGGAACCACTTGTGAATGTAACGAGACTTACGATGTTTTAGGTTTACCAAACTAGTACAAATATATGATGAAATGAATGAACAGAGAAAATCGAAAATTTACAGCAAAAGCTAATTCTTTGATTTCAAACACTTTAACTTTTTGCTGCCATTAATTTATGTAGTAAACATTATGTTTTCTTTACAAAGCATTTAATCTTATTCTATCGATTCAATCATTATACCTCTTACTCAGTGGCGGACCAGGGGGGGGGGGGCGGTCCGCCCCGGGCCCCACTTACTAAGGGGACCCCACGACAGGGGCCTTTTTTAAAATTGAATGATAACTTTACTACAAAAAATTACATTTTTAATTTAAAAAAAATCAGACAAGAAAGTTATTGTTTTTATAAAATATTACACTGGCATATTTTAGCGACTTCCAACATTTCACGTGCCCCCCCCCCAACTTAACTTGAAATAAATTAAAACGTTAATAGAAGTTCAGTTAAAACCATAAAATTGTAGAAAACTTTTAAGAAAGCTGGGTTTTTTGCCGCCTTTTCAAACTGTGAAACTGTAGATTCCGATTATGTCTTTAGCCTTAACATGGATTTTAACAATGATATGATCCATAGCATAAATTCGATGCTATATATTTTTTCTGATTTTATTAATATTATATTTATTTTTCTCATTGTATAACTAACTACTCAAACATCAATTCTATTTTTATTCAATTTCAAAAAATCCCAATATTTCATATTTTAAGGACCGTCCATTAGTCAAAGGGCTGAGGAGGGCCCTAACTGAATTCAATTCGTGCCCCCCCCCCCCTAAAAAAAGAAAGTTAGAAGCACGCTACGCCTATGGTGCTGAGAGATGCCATAGAGCTGACGCTGAGTTGCTGAGAATCGCCCGACATTCTTCGTCGTATTCCAGAACCCACGAACTTTTCTTGATGTATTTTAAAATTTTGTACGTAACCGTATTTATCCTAGAAGTGCAATAAACGCATGAAAATCATTAAATAGGCTGTTAGTCTTTATTTTCGGCAAAGTCCTTATAGACCAGGGCCTGATTTTCCATTAGGCTCAGCAGGTTCGGGCTTAGGGCCCCCCGAATGTTGGGGGCCCCAAAAAACTTTTATTTTAAAAGAAAAAAAAAAGAAAATTTCCAATTCAGTTTTTTTTATTTTACCTTTTTCAATATCAATTTTTTTATATATATCCTTTCAAATTTGATTGATTGGTTCATCATACGTATAGTTATATGTATAGTTCATATGTATGTTATAGTTTATACAAGGGATTACTAAGTTTTTCTGGTTGCATTGTATTGGTGTTTTAATTTAATGAAGAAGTTAATATGTTGTATTGCTTTTTGTTATTTGATAATGCTCTAGGCTTCTACGCTTCAAATAGCCAATTCTCGGTAAAATGATACTTTCACACTGATTCATGAATATTTTTTGTGTGTGTCAATTTTGGAAATTTTTCGCCCACATCACTGTTAGGGGGTCCCCATCGCCCCATCCCAAGTTGTACCTAAAGTCAAGAATTTTCTGAATCAGGCCCTGTTATATACTGGTTAGTTTTCTGGTGTCAGAAGTCCTGATTTAAGCATTAGGTTGAGGAAAGACTGAAGGATGACCACGATTAGCCTGGAAATTACAGGTAAGCCGATTATTTGTGTCAGATTCTGGCTTTGGTGTAAAAATTTGAATAATGCTGTGCGTTTTGAAAAATTTGGAAAATTGATCGATGCAGTGGAGAAGCTGTGCGACAAGTCTGAAAACCTAGATACAAGAGGATCAGCTCAGATTATAATGGCAAATGTTTGTGATTTTAAGTTTATAGCGTTTCTACGCCTGTGGTCAGACATTTTGGAGGAAATCAACCACACTCAACACTACCTGCAAATTCAGGGGATTTCTTTGGACAAGGCTTTAAATTAACTAAGAGCATTGTAAATTTTTATTAAGGAAAGCAGAGAATCTTTAGTTAGTGATGCTTTGGACTTCGCTTCCCAGAAATGTGAAGAAATGGGAATTGCTATTGAAAAGAGAGGCAGAAAAAGATCGAAAAAGATGATGCCGCGGGTGAAAAAGCTAAAGATGAGGGTTTATCTTTACAAGAAGAACTAAGGAGGTCCATGTTCCAATGTGTAGATAGGTTGTATTTGGAACTCCAAACAAGAACAAAATCCATGGAGAACATTCATACAAATTTGAAGTCTTGCAGGCGGTTAATTTGATCAAAGCTCCAGATGAGAAATTGCAAGAACTTATTTCTCGTCTAACTGAAAGTTACGAAGAAATTTTCTAAGGACGAGGTTTTGCCAGAAATAAAAAGACTAAGACGTAACTGGTCGGATAACCCTTACGTCTAAGGACCTCCATCAATCGTTTCTGCATAGATTGAACCAGTTTGAATGTTTCATTAGGAGATATATTATTCCATTCCATAATGATAACCTTCAAATATTAATACAGAGGAAGTCAAAAAGTGGTCAGCTCTTCAAGTTTTGCAGTTCATTGTTGGTATGGAATTTCAAGAGTCAGTACCAAACTTGTGTTTAGCACTAAAGTTGTTTTTGACGGTTTGCATTTCAGTCGCAACTTGTGAAAGAAGTTTTTCGAAATTGAAAGTCATCAAAAAATATTTGCGCTCAACAATGAGCCAAATCAGACTAAATGGCCTAGTAATGTTATCCACCGAGAACAAGTTGGCTATGAAAATAAACTTTCATGAGACAATTAGACAATTTTTTGATGCAAAAGTTAGAAAAAGACAATTTTAAAAGGAGGCTTTTACCTATTTGAAATTAATACAGAATTCTTAATTTAACTTGCTTATATGGAATTTTTTTAAAATGTTTGTTTTTAATAAGTTTTCAGAACGCACCCCCTCCCCTTTTTTCGAAATGTCCCTGGGTCTCATATAACATGGTTTCACACAACACGGCATTTTCTAGGTGATGTATTCCCATTCTATTTTTTTCATACTGATACTGTGAATGTGTATTGCCTTGTGAAAAGTAAAAAATTTTAAAGTTGAATTACCAATAAAGTTTACGTAGATCAAAGTGAGGTATTTCTTTGGTTTTCCTTGAAGCTACCTGAATATTAGAAGTAAGTATTGGCGCCAAAATGGCTCCTTTTCTTTTTAATATGAATTTTGTCTTTAACTATTATCTCTTTTATTAATCAAACGGCCAAGCCTTTTACCATTCACCTTGGCCTGACGAAAAATTCATACAACGAAAACCAGTGCCGTACAATTGATTTTAACTTTGTACCGAACAGTAGGTTAGCAAGCTCATGGCTCAGGCGGTTAGAACGTTGGTCTGTGCCGTTGGAGCTGTGCCGTACGGTACGTCATTGGTTCGATTGCTCGAACCCAGGCCTTGACATAAGACTTTTTTTATTAATTTAACGCTTAAACAGTAATGATCATTGTTCACCTCGTACTGCACGAGTTCGCTCCCTTATTCTGTCAAATTTTTCTCTGCACACAGGGGCGTGCCGACGGGGGGGGAAGCGGGACAGGACCCCCCCCCCACAGAGCTAAAATAATTTTTTTTTAATTTACAAAATAATGCAAAAATATTTCGTATAGGCCTAATAGCAATTGTGTTATTTATTCTTTACCATTACGATCTTTATTGCACTTACATTTTTAGCGATCTTTATTGTTACAATTTTAGCGCTATACAGTGCCAGAAACAGTATTTCTAAAGCCAAGTGCCCAGCGCTGTTTATACACTTCTACAGTACTATCCGCGAACCGCGAGAGTGAACCGAACCCTTGCCTATCAAAGTATTGAAGGCGTCTTTTTTTCAACAGGGCACGCACGCACTGTTTCGTCGGGTATCTGCTTTAAAAAGCACTTCTTGTTAGATTTTCATTCCAATAATGACGGGGACGTCGCTTTAAATATTTTATTCGAATTCATAGATATATGATTTTTAAGAAGTGGCATCTAGTACTCTAGATAGCCTAAAATGGCACTATTTAACACCTAATTTTTAAAATTTTCAGGGGGAGGACCCCCGTACCCCCCCCCCTTCGGCTGCGGGGTATTCCATATCCCCCAGACCCCCCAGAAGAAACCCCCTTCTAGTCCACCCTGATAATAGGGCGTCAGGGAAATGGACGACCCCTAGCACATGGAGGCCTTGACCCCCCCCCCCCCCCCAGAACAAAATCCTGAGCACGCGACTGTCTGCACAGGTCAATAGCCTGAGGAGACTGTCTGATTAAGGCAAAGAAAGGCTAGCTATCATTAGAAAAGTTACAAATTACCATTTGTTTTTTGGGGGGGCCCAAAAATAAATCCGCCCCGGGCCCCAAATGGTCTAGGTACGCCACTGCTCTTACTTTTGATTTTTTAAGTTGGAGAGCACTTTTTACGCATAATTGGAAATGCCTGGTTAACAGAAGATATGCTCAACAACTGTTTAGGTTCAGTATTTAAATATTGGGATACTTACAAGGATTGAAGATCTTAATCCATTTTTCTCCCATGTCTGCACTTGATTGTCTGTGTTTCACTTTTCGATCCCAGGTCAAAAGATAGCTATAGCGCTCCCGGTAAATTGGCAAACCGGAAGCGACTTCTGGGCGTAACTTGAAAACTAAAGAAGGTGAAACGTATGTTAAACCCTATCTGAATAGCTAATCGATAAATTAATTTATTCGTAGTGTATACATTCATCATATATGACGATTTGCTTTTTTATGAATTATGGATAATAATCCTAATGGGAATTTTAAATTTGAAGTAAAAAAAATCAGCAGCTCTGAGTTCAGAAATATTGTAATAAGCTTTTATTTTCATATTTGGAATGATGAATTAAAGTATACAACATCCGGTCCCTAACAAAGAGTCTCAAAAACATGTGTTGGAACTCTAAGTGCATAGATTCCGGAGATAATATTTTTTTACTTTTTCTCTTTACTTTTGCTGGTATAGTAGTTCATTTCAAAACTTCGTGTAAACCTTAGTGTCATATGGTATATTTCTAAGTGGTTGTATCATTTCCACACAACACTGTTCTTCAAAAATTCTGATTTTAATATGCACGTTTTAGCAAGTTGTCATCTAATTTCAAAAGAACCCCAGGGAACTAAAAGAAATGATTTTTCCTAATATAAATATAAATCGTGAATTTTCTTAATATACAAGTTTGCTTATTCCATATCAATTGATAAATAAACTGGACTTTTTATATGATTCAAGTAAGAATAAAAATGAAAATTCTGGACTCTGATCACTATTAAACATTTCAGAAGCCTTGACTAAATTTGGTATACATTTATCTATAATAATTAATCCCTTTAACTTTCTTTATTACTCTTTCTTAAATTTAATACCTCTAATGAGACAACACAGCAAGACATTGATCTTACGTGTTACATAACTTTTGGTTCAGGCTTGATCATTCCCTTATTACATGTTTTTTCGTTGAATTTGTCAATGTAACACCAAAGCTGTACGTAAGTACTATTGTGTTTTATTTGATGACTTTGCATGTGTTTTTTGGCTTCGTATAATTAGCTTAAGGGTAGTTTGTTTCGTGTTCTGATCGATTAGATAAACATACGAATAATGAAAAATGTTTTCATTCAAATAGCCTCCAATCTCATGATATACAAAATAAACGAACAATAATTTGGTGCAAGTCCCTTTAGCAGGATGCTTCTATAATTTAAATAAGTGAAGAACGGGTTACTGTAGATTATTAAGCTATGGTTAAGCGAGTGAGGCGAATCACGATCCCCTTCACTATTCAGTTTTCTCTGAAGCCTTAATCGTCTCTCTGTTTCGTCACGATTATCTTCTATTTCAATGTAGAGAAACTATGAGGTATTAAATCTCTGACTGGATTCAGTTGCAACCCACGTATATTTATAATAGACCAAGTGCGTCGGTAGGCCCTTTATAATTAAATAGCTTTCACGTAAAACCCATTGCTTTCATTTTTTAGAGACACAAGCCCTAATTTAATCAATATAGTTGTAAGAAAACAGAATAATACTTCAAAGAAATAGCTCAATTTATTACAGTGGGGATGTTTGATTGATTTCGTGATCATCTATAATGAGGTTTACCTCTTTGCTGCTTCGTGATTTCAACTATCAAGAGTAACCAAATGATTATTCTCTTATATACAGATAAAATGCTGGCTTAATTGGACTGAACAGTTTTGTTGAAACAAGCAAAGTAGGGGAAAATTATGCTGCTCTGATAAGAGAATGGGCCATTGTATACTGTAATTATTATCTTTTAGCAAGAAGGGAGTATGTAAATTTTCCGAGCGAAAATTTGTAAAACAAACTTAGATGCTCTAAAGAGAATAATTTTTTCTCTTTCCTGCCCCTGATAATAATTAAGGATGACTGAAGATATAAAAGAAAAACTACCGGCCAACCAAAGTTTTAATTTTTAAGAGTGGTAGGAGAAGCAGTACATCTTACGTCAGAAATTAATAAATGTGATACATTATACATTGAATTTTCTATTCATTATACTGCCAGGATACCTGATCAGAATACCTTATTCATTACAGCGAGTAAATATGCTTCAGAATTGTTCCAGATGATTGTAGGAAAATTTTAATATGTTACGTAGCGAACGCGTTTAAAGATTATTTTTAAATTTTCAGAATGAAATGCCTTTTAGGAGAAAAAATTGCAAATGATGTTTTGCACAATTGCTATTGAAACACAAGAACGAGTAAATGTCAGGTTACTCAGAGCGAAATCCCCGAATCAAACAAACAAAATAATCACAATTTCTATCGAAATATATATTTTTTCAAACTTCTTTTTTGCAGTAATGAATATTTTCTCCGATTTTATATCGCTTTTATAGTCAGAGAAGGTAACACCATTGATACCACCTTTGTTTCATTCAATGACTAGTTTATTACATAAGTGGCTATACTTCAATATTCATTAACGCTTACACTGTGGGTTCGAAAAGAAATCGATCTTCCTTTTTTCCAACTACCATCGCTTCTTAATATTTGAGAACATATATAATCAAACATTACTGTAACGACGAATTTTGTTACAGCTTTTATTTTTTAATATTACTTATTCTAAATTCAAATCAATTTTAAATTATAATATAAATTTAATAACTATTTTAATTCCTTATCAATGTTTCAGTCCATTATAAGGATGCATAAAAATTAATATGATGGACTAAATGGAATCAATTTTAAATTTAGACTATAATTTAAAATTAATTTGAATTTAGAATAAGTAATATTAAAAAATAAAATCTGAAACGAAATTCGTCGTTACAATTACCTCTTAATCTTGTTAAAGTTTGGCATCAAGCTGGTAACCAACCAATACTTCCTTCCTTAAATGTGCTCGAGGAAGATGAAATACCAATTAACATGATGTCAGAATGAAAACAGAAGGAAAATAACACAAGAACATTAAAGTTTATTTTAAACGAAAGGACTCATGGGTACACCTGAATCAGCGCACGAAACTTATGGCAATAAATATCTGTTGCGTATGTATTTTTTCATGTAGTATGGTTGGTAAGTTTTAACAGAAATAATGATAAAACTATAGAACTCCGAAGAACTATAAAAATTTCGAAACAGTATTCGAAGATACTGCCATTTATGTAGCATAAAGAATAATTGTTTAACAATTTACTATATCAAAGATGATTCAGATAATGCCATTTTGAATAAAAATTTAAAGAAGGGAAGGCCTTCCCTTGACTACTAAGGCTTATAGAAGGTCAAGAGAAGGCATGCATTGATCCCTAAAAAATGCCTTTATAAAAACGACCAAAAGAGCCGAAATTCTTGGATATAATTAGCACTGGAGACCGGACGAGGTATTTAAAAGCTGCAATGCATCATGGAAGTCACCAGTCACGGCGAAAGCAAAAGCATTGTTTCCATAAGTCGTGAGTAAAAGCGTTATTCCGTTTTTATGAATAAAAAGGGATAATTTATCACGATTTTGATCTATAACTACACTTTCCAGAGTTCTTGCAGCTGGAATACAGTATTCGGGTAATATGGGACGTATGTAATGGGAAATGTGTAAGCAAGATAGATCTATCAGGGTCATGGTTATAGAATATTATAGAATATCAACAGCCGGGGAGTTGTTATTTATAGCTTCACCTTGGGCATCTCCTTTGGTCATCTTTAACCAAATATCCAATTAGTGACATTGAACGTACAAGGTATAATCAAAATTTCTATCTGTATGGTTATATCCTGATCTCTAACACAGAAAATGGTAAGGAAAGGAGCATCTTATGATGACGTTGAAGACATACAAGCTGTAGAGACCGTCAGTCATCGAGACGATCCAGTGCAAAACGGTGTGGCTGACATGGCAGTATATATCCACGCTTTGTCTCAGCATGCCCAACTTTGTACTGAGATTGAGGAATATATTTTACCATACAATTTTTATTTCTTGAAAAATATATCAAATTACAGTTTTTATGAAGAAATTTAGATCTTATTTTGGAGAGATGCAAGCTGAGTTTTACAGCTCTCAGAACAAACATAAAATAGTTTGTGCTCCAGATAGCACAAAATGAGTTTGTGCTCCAGAACAAACATAAAATAAATGTTATGTTATGAAGCGATTAACGGATAGAATAAAGCTCACTTTGCATTCGTTTTACGACAGATGTATAGATTCTTATCTACTAAAATTATTTTTCCCTCGTGAGACTAAATGGATGCAGCACATCTGCGACACATGTGAATTACCATGCAGAAGTAAATTAGTTTTCATATAACATTTGATGAAACACCTACGACTAATAGTACTTTAATTTTTCTCTTATTGTAAAAGGCTTTTTTAAGAAAAATGAATGAATTTGGATTGTAACTTCAGCACACGCAAATTAAAAGGTAATTATGTTAATGCGATTAAGGGCGGGTGGTGGTAGTGAAGATGATATTTATAGCAATGCTCTGTTTTTCGAAAAGTTAAAATGCCGATTAAGAAATTCAAATACTTTTCAATACATTTTATTATACATTAACATTTACAAACACAGCAAAAAAATATTGTTATCAATAAATTTCCTAAAATCTGCCGTACAAGTCTTTTTCTCACCATAGATATCAAGATGTTCATAGAAAATCAGAATTATAAAAAAAATAATAGTTAAATTTATGATATACGACATTCTAAATGTCAAAAAATAATCTCTAATACTTAATATCACATAAATATGATTTCTTATATCTTTTAACCATCAATAAAATCTAAAATTAACCATAGTTTTACATTTTTACTTTCTATCGTGGATCATTAGTTTCATGCAGTATGCAGTATGCATTAGTTTCATGCAGATGGTGTCACTATCATTTCACCGATTCTGATATCTTATACTTAATTCACTGTTGCTGAAACGTCGAATAATTTTAAGGAAACCCAAACATGCATAATTTTAAATAAGCTTGACATAATGAAACTTTTTGTTAATGATATTAATCTAGAAAATCCCTTATAAGCAAATGCATAAGAGTTTAATTTTTAACACTTAACTTTATAAGTTAAGTTTACGAATCAATGGATTTCAAATTATTAATTATTCATTTTCATCATATTTTAAATATGATGAAAACACACACACACACACACACACACACACACACACATATATATATATATATATATATATATTTGTGTTTGTGTGTTACGGCCAAAGTCTGATGTCTGGCCTATTCGCGAAATGGCTGGCTACTTCTAATATTGGCCAATTAACTTAGCCAAAGCCCGAAATAATCGAGAATTTACGAGTACTTTTGTCTTTGGTCGGCTAATTCGCGATGCACCCGACAATCAATGGCCAGTTCGTGAATTGTCCAAGAAAAAGTGGCTAGTGCTAGAAGTTTAGCTGAATTGGATCATGCTGTAACGGGAGTTTATCATACCAGTTCTAACTCATATTATGACCACTTTGAAAAATCCTTTAGTCTAGTCAAAGTAGAAAAAAATCACTTAAAAAGTCAAAGAGAAAAGGAAAATTTTCCTTGGGCAATTCACAAACACGCCATTGATTGTCGGGCGTATCGCAAATAGGTCGACCAATGCCCGAAAGTACTCATAAATTCACGCTTATTTCGGATTTTAGCCAAGTGACTTGGCCAATGTTAGAAGTGGCTAGCCTTTTCGCGAATTGGCCAGACTTCAGACAATGGCCGTAACACACAAAATGGCCGTAACAAAGCAAAGAGTTTTGCTACCGTAAGTATTTTACGTTGTAAATGTAAAAGAACAATTTTTATCCTTATATATTCATTTTACAGATTTTATGTAGTTTCAAAAATATGGTTTGTTATATTTTCTTAAAATTTATGTAAAATCTATTTTACTGAGTCATCGAATACTATTTGGGCACATTTTTATTTATTTATTTTTTAAAGGTGAATTCTCTAAATAGCCAAAGGGTATATATTAAGGAAATGTCTGTAGACTGTTTTAAGGTAAATAAAATGTATCATCAATCATAAGAGACTTTGTTACGCTAGACTGAATCAAACACGTGTTCTATACGATATTGAAAATCTTTATCAAATAATTCCCTTGAAAAATAGGTTTTTCTTTCTTCAACGATGCTTTATTATTCACTTAATGGTCATGGTATAATAAACAAGGCATAACTGGATACCTCTTTTTTCCTAAATTCATGACATATGTTACTAGGAAGGGAAAAGTTTTCATTGTTTTATTACTTGTTTCTCTGCCTCTTGAAAAACAGTTTAACAGTAGATATCCAAGCGTAAAAAGTGCATTTATTTCTTTTATATAATTTTATTGCACGTGGAGAAACATGTATTACAGTCTTTTTTTTCTTATCAGGAAATATGTGTCTAAACTTTTAAAAAATCTTATCTATGAGTTTTAAAATTTATTTTATTTGCTTCTTCGCCTGAGTGCAAGAGAATGCAAATCACTTTATCCTTCTATGCTGGAATTTGCCAAAATATCAGTGAAAACTATTTACCAGGAAAAAAAATGAAATATTTCAAGCAGATACTTCTCAAATCATTGTGCGTTATAATCGTGACTGTCAATTTATCATTTGTTGGAAAAGTATATTTACATGAAAATGACTGAAATTTTCTGATAGGTATAATGTCCTATCTTTTCATAAAATATCTGATGGTAACAAAACATTCAGATTCCTCCGTTAAATATCGGTCATTGACTTTCCAAAGAAAGGAGTGTTTGGTTATTGAGAAATCGGATTAATGCAGAAATTTTGTTAGGTCGATAATCATCTAATTGCTTAATTATGGTTTATGTTTTGGAGTTGGTAGCCGCAGTGCTACCAATTTAGATAAACAACAGGATTTTCCATCGTGCATGAAAGTGAGCTTTCCCAAGCGAAAGGAACGTGAAGAATGCTACAGATGAAGAGTTGCTTGGCGGGAAAAAGCGATCGCTTGAGCTTTCTAGCAGACTGGTCTTAGTATCTAATGATAGTACGTGGCCTCCATGCTAATGAACTGTTAGTGTGTCGTTTGAAAGTCGACCCTTTGCTGACCTCCTGAAGGTCAGCTGAAGGCCGAACGTGCAGTGGAGACAGCTGGTTGCGTGCCTCCTTGTTTATAGGGGCTTTTATGTAAGAAGTTTATGACGTAAGGCTGTTTTATTATAAACTACTTGCCTTTCTTCGATTCTTTATTGGCATTTTTAGAAACACGAAATGAGGGGTTATGTTATACTAGCTTCACTATAGCATTCTTGCTCTGTTTTATGAGCTGTCACGCCACAGTTTGCTGATTTTTTTTTCTGAAGGAATGTCGATACCCTGCTCATATAAAAGGGTTTGTAAATAAGAGATTTTTCTCTTTATTCCAAGATTAAGATTGTTTAAATTATATTTTAAAACCCATTTTCTTGCAAGTTGTATGCAAGCATTCTCGCAATGTAATACCTAGAAGAAATTAGCGATACCCAAGTGGTGCTTCCATCAAACAAATTGACAGGTCTAATGATCTTGAAATTAATAAATTTGCATTGTTTTTGAATTGACTTTCAAAGCAAAAATTTTCTCGACTGAGATTTTTCCCGGATCCCAACTTGAGTTTTGGCGCTAACGTTCCACGGATAATGTTAAATATTTTGTTGGAAAGAAAGTTGGACCGAGTTCAAAAGAACTTAGTTATTAGGTGTGTGGGATGGATTTTTACTAACACTTTGGAAATAACGTAATCACTTCAACACTGGTTACCCTCCAAAGTAAATCTTGCAGGAAGACAGCCAATTGACTATGCTATTGTAAAATTCCTCATCAAGGATTTACCGTTTCGTTGAAAGAATTGAGTATGAGGATCTAAAGCGGTCTCTAGAGTGTCTGAAAAGAGACCGGATGTTAGCTCTAGGAGAGAAATTCTTATCAAGCCTTAACCGGTGCAAAAAAACTAAACTAAACTCATGGCACAACAGTCTGCTGTGGACCAAGGCCGGCGGTGCCCATCTCCGCTTTCTTGACAGTGGGCTTGGGGTGTCACACAGCATATATCTCAGTCAGGTGGTCAACCTGACGTGGGAACCTCATAATTTAGTTCCCAAGCAAGCTGGTCCTGATTTATCGACCCACTTAAGGAATGAAAGGCTGAGTCGACCTTGCCCAGTCGCAGGATCAAACCCTGGACCTGTGGTGTGGCAGCTTGAAGCTTTTAATCACTAAGCCACCGAGCGTCTAACCGGGGCAAAACTTTTGCCAAAATCCTTGGCCCTAGCGAATCTGGTAGCACTCCTAAGGCTGCCATGCTATCCCCTCCCCCGCTCTCCTATACTTCGGTTTCGTTGATCTTGTGACTAAATTTGTTTTGGGGAACATAAAGGTGTTTAAACAGTGTTTTTGGAAAATGTCATCTAACACAGAAAATTTATTTTGTTTCGGTGCCCGTTGTTTCTTTAATAACTAGCATAGTGAAAGCTATTCGTCCAGTTTTCCTCCCAGGAAATGAACTCCCCATTTTGGGATTAAAGTGTTACTCTCTTGTTCATAACCGAACTGGTATTCCAATTCTAAGCTCAATAGGTTTTATTTGCTCAAATTTTTACGCCACTTACTCTAATTGGGAAGAACCAGGAACGTCTTTTGTGGTAATTTCCTTTATTTTGAAGTCCTGTAGAAAATAGACGGTTGTCTGCCGCTTTATCATATAAAGACAGTCCCAATATTTTTCCTTTATTTTTTGTAAGTTTTAGCAAAAGAATAAGAGTTTAAACTGGATAAGGATAGGGAAAATACAAAACTAACTCTCCCTTAAAAATGCGAGCTTATCGTATGGCAACAACTAAATTTAAATATCTGCAACTTGGGATAGACAAGGATGACCCTAAAAGTAAACTATATATGTTATAAAGACGCAACATAAATTAATTATAAATTAAAACATATTAAGTCTCTGGTCACACTTTTACAAGTACAATGCCCTTCAAACGTTAAGGTATAACATGTTTTTCGAAGCTCACCATTAAAATAAAGGCAGTAACAATAAAATTCATAGTGTATATGAATGAAAGTATCGAACTTTAGGAAAACTTATGCAGAAAAACCTTGGTCATTACTTTCATTTTAAAGAATTGCCACTCATAAAGAGTAAGAGAAAATGTGGAAAAAGCAAACTTTCCTGACTTTGTGTGTAAGTATTG
Source organism: Dolomedes plantarius (assembly GCA_907164885.2). Classification (NCBI taxonomy): domain Eukaryota; kingdom Metazoa; phylum Arthropoda; class Arachnida; order Araneae; family Dolomedidae; genus Dolomedes; species Dolomedes plantarius. Next base: position 60,452,786 of record OU015501.1, read on the forward strand.
TGCATGGGTGTTTATTTTCAATTTTTGTTTGCAATTTCGTTCACAGTACCTGAAGCGAGTCTACCAATGTCTCGGAGAAGTCGTTTACCCGATTCATTAAGGTGCGTGCGATCGGATGGATAGAAATGGGATTGTCAAAAGCTGATGCTTCTAGACGTCTCAATGTGTCTTGAAGTATGGTCCAGCGACTGTGGTATCAGTTTACATCAGAAGATTCTGTGTCTAGAAGACATGTTCCAGGTCGACCACAAGTTACAACACTTGCGAGACCACTTTATAGCTTTTTCGGCCCGTAGAAGAAGAAGCATTACTGTGTCTCAGCTTAATTCGGATCATTTTATCGCTTCAGAGATAAGAATATCTGCTACTACGGTGCGAAGACGCCTTCAGAATTGTAGACTCTATGCAAAATGACCAGTTGTGTATGCCGTATTTAACCGACGACAGAGAAGTACCCGTTTATTTGGGCAAGAGAACGCGTTTCCTGGATGAGACAGCAATGGGCTTCTGTACTCTTCACAGATGAGTCTAGGTTCACATTAAAGAGTGATTCAGGGCGTCTTCTGATCAGGAGGGAACAAGGCACCAGATACAACCAATCCAACATTGCTGAAAGGCACAGTTACAGAGGTGGTGGAAACATGGTTTGAACAAGAATCTCTCTCGGTGGTCACACTGACCTGCATGTGTTCCATAGAGGAATTCTGACTGGTGTAAGATATCGGGACGAGATCCTTGATCAATATGTCCGCCCATAAGCCGCTGCTATTGGTAACGAATTCATTTTAATTGATGATAATAAAAGACCTCACCGAGCTGTGCTTGTAGAGGATTATCTTGAGGATCACTGTTTGGAGCGAATGGAATGGCTAGCTTGATCTCCAGACCTGAATCCGATAGAGCATGTTTGGGACTACCTTGGCATACACGTTGCTGCTTCAATTCCTCCTCTAACGTGGTTACATGATCTGGAACAAGGTTTACTCCGTATCTGGTCTTCGCTTCCCAATTCGGTGTTCTACAACTTGTTTGACAGCATGGAAAGTCAGGGCCGACAATGCATTACATCTAGGGGCGAACATATTCCTTATTAGAAACCATTTTTTTATGTTTCCATGACATTTTTCCACATAAAACTGTGATGAACTGTTTTCTACAATAGTGGAGTTTTCTGCCAAGAGTGCTTTTTTGTTGTAACTCATGTAAATTATGTAAATAATGTAAATTTCTTTATCGCTTTTAATAAAGAACTGTTCAGTGCACATTTCTTCCAAATTTCTTGTTTCTCTGCTCATTCATTTTTAAATTAGACTTAAAAAACATATTATACCTTAACTTTTGGAGGGCAGTGTATTACGATTCATTCTCACAGCGTAGAGGCCACTAAAGTTTTATAGATTTTTAGCACTTTCTTCGAAATAAATTTGCTGATTTCTATTTCTTTATTTCAAGAAGAGTGACAGTAAGGGGAAAACAATAACAATAGTGAAATAATAGTTTTAATTGTTAAAATTACTTTTAAAATGACCAATAATGGATCAAGCACTTGGAGGGCCCTGAGCGCAGCGTAGTTTTGAGGCCCTCAAGATGTATCTCTTTTTGAAGTCGCTAATTTTCGGAGCCCCTGACAATCAAATGTCCCAAGTCTCGCTTCTTGCGCCTGTGCGAGAATTCGCCGCTGAAAATGACGTATTCAATATGAATTTCATGATTTTTATGTATATATCTATAAATTGAATGTGCCTCTTGTCTTTTGTGAACTTGTCATAATTATGTGCTTGATGAAGTTTCTCATATAATTGAAATTGTCAGTAGAACACTCTAAAAAACACTGAAATTTTTATTTTTCGTTCTAACATATTATTATGATAATATTTAGTGGATAATTTTGAAATGAGAAATAATCAAATAATTATTTTCTTATTTCCAAAATTTTTTTTGTTTGTTATCATATTCCTCTTACAGCTTGATAGTTACTGATATAGTTGCTTCAAACTATGAAAGAAAGTATTTAGTGAGGTTTGATCCGCGTATTCTGTGTACACTAAAGTGAAACCATCGTTATGTTTGAGAAAAGCTATGCACAATGTAAAAGATTTTCGTTAAAGAATACAGTTTATTTAATCATTAGATAAAATGCAGAAATAATTTTAGTTCATTTTCGAACTAAAGTGGTTAAAATTAACTTTCCTGTTTTATTACACTACCGCAAAGTATATTGCTAGTATTATAACCTAGAATAAATAAGAAAAAAATTTCTTTAGCATTTTTTTAAAAATGCTAAAAGTTTGCTTAGAAAATGCAGCATCGGACACTCAATGAATGTCGAAGATCTACCTGAGGTTTTAAAAGCATTTAGTCCTATCTATCTCCCTTAACAATACTGAGATAAAAATAAATTAAAATCGTTTTAATTCTATCATTCGATGTGTAAGAAAACATTTTTCTTAAGTTAACGTAAGTTTTTAGCATTTAAAAGAAACAAGAAAACAAACAAACAGAAAAGGGTTTTTATTGTTTTCATTTCATTACAGAAAACATATATTTAAGCATTAAAAGTATTCTCTGCCTGAAACGGAGACGACTTTTTACAACTTCTCCTGACCTTGAATACCATCGAGTAGCGACATCTTTCAGAGAAGACTTTATGAAGAAAATAAAAAATGGCATTAAAAATCTAAATTTAAAGTCCCCAAAGTATCAAAAAATATTTTTTGTTAAAAAATTAAAAGAAATTCTGAAGAAATGAACAAACTAAAAATACTTTCCAGATAAAAGGAAGTCGTTCTTTGGAAAAGTTACGGTTGATAATTTCAAAAGAAGGGATAAATACACCAACAATTCATCATAAATAGACTAAATGAAAATATAAAATAGTCAAGTAGCTTTTAGTTTGGATGTACGGCCAAAAAAAAAGAATGAAATGAAGAAAAAAAATTAAAACTTCCAAAATTTTAAACTAAGAGAGTGAGTAAATTTTTAATAATAAAAATGTCTCAAAAAAAGAAAGAGAAAAAAAAGCTATGTATCCCACATATGTTCCTATGTGTGCATCAAATATCGTAAAATACGTATGATGCGCCAAAAAAAGTTTCTAATTCCCTAATCTAATTAAGCATATTCGGTTGAATTATGAAATAAACAAGATAAACAAGAAGAAGTTTTTTGAGAGAATTTGGAATAGTTTTGAAAATATTTGGGAATCCCTTTCTCTTCTTTGTAAAGAGTAGGTATATATATATATAGATAGCCTTTAAGCAGAAGTAGACAATAGGAAAATATTTTTCTAGCAAAATAAGGAGAACGTAATAAGTTGTTTACCTCAGATAAAAGAAACCCTCTATATTTTCACAGAATTCTAAATCATTGCTACGAGCTGATTAGCAAGAGAAAATTTTGAGTTGTAATTTCCAAGTTATTAAGTTTTCAAATTGCAATTTATAATGAATGGAACATAATTTCAAATAAATCAGTGTATGATGTTTTACATTTAAACATAAAAATATTTTCTTATGAAGCCGATACAAATAATTAAAAAAATAAGATTTCGGTTGGGATATTTCATATTTTTTAGTATGTTACAGTCTAATTTGAGTTAATGAAAATTTGAGATGATCGCTATGAATCTAAGCCTAGATTTATCTTCTAACAACAAACAAGCGAAAGACAGTATTTGAAAAGTTTATTTTTTCAATTTCTCCAAATTTTATAGTCTAATAGAATATCAATTTAAAAACAGTAATGGTTCATAGTCTTTCCTAGTGAATTCAAGAATCAATGAAGGAAGTATGACGGTGCAAACTACATTGTTTGGGAATTTAAATGCTACAAAACTAGATTTGCAAGTGCTTTACTTTTACCCTAAATAACTGTAAATTAAGCTGGGTTCGTATTTCAAAAGCAAAGTCAGGATTCTTCATCAGGAAGAGAGTAAGAAAACGTTTACACTGTATGTCAAGGCAAACATAGTGTCTAGCAATATAAGTCATGACCAGAAAATTGGATAACAAAGTAAGCTACGGTAGGCATTTTTCTTGCCTTGGCTTAGTGTATGGGCGTTCTCTTACTCAACCACTAAGGAAGAAAACTGTAGTTGCTTTTGAAACTCAAAATGAGTATAATTTTAAGTTACTTATATTGAATATCTTAAGGTTTTTCTATTTCCTGAATAAGGGGGTCATTTCCTACAACAGTTTAAGAATTAAAAAAATACAGAAGGTCTTTTAAAAGTTAGTGGTGACTGCCTACGTTCGGAGCCATTTAAAAAAAATCATTTTTTAAAGGATTTTTTTTGTCTTTTATGGTAAAATAGCACTTAAGCTAAAATGCCTATCCCTCTGTACAAAATTCTAATGCTACTATTTTAATTTCCTTCTCATACATGATACATATGACACTTATCTTTAAAATGACTTACAATCTAAGTAAAATTTTAAAATGCAAAAATAATACACACAATTTTCTGTTCTAATATGAAAATTTTCCCCGATTTGTCATTCCTTTCCTTATAAAAACAGCCCCAAATAGAAAAATATTTATCATACATCAATAATTGTACGTCATTTCATTGACAATAGTATCTAAAACATTTTCTGAAAATTTTATCACATTATATGCATTATTATGTGAGATACCATGATAACAGTAGAGATTTGTGCTAAAAAACATAATTCTGAGAAAAACGCGATTAATGTTGTTTGTCACTTCAATTTTGTAGCAGACGATGTTGTTTTAAATAGCTATAACACTGATTCTAATTGATGTAGAATGAAAATCAAAACAATTTTGATAAGAGAAAAGATTGAATTACACGATTTTTACAAAAAATAAAATTGATCAAAATAGTCAAAAAATGACATTTTCAATGTAGGCTGTCACTTTACAAAGTTCATGCTCTCCTATAAAGACAATAAATTGATTTCAGACACCGTAATCTGTTTAATTTTTTTTGTGTGTACAGCAATCACTAAATTTCTTCGGGAAATTGAAAGGACTAATGATACATGAACCAGTTTTGTTCTATTTCACTGTAAGTACGATTTCTGAGCATTATCTGCGGACTGCTGATCCTAAAAAATGGGCTTCTAAGTCCACTTTCTGATGCAAAAGGAGAATAACGAGAAGGAAAAAGATCTGTCCACAGTGGACTGAAGTTGGCGTCAGTGATGGCATTCCATGTACTTTTATGTTTTGCCGTGAGGGTCAAAAGAGGTGAAAGATTACTTTCAATGCGGTCGTAAATTCCCCCTGAGATGAAACAAACGATGGATACGCCGTGCGTGTAGCGCATACTCGAATAGAATAACCCCTTTGCTTTCAAAGAATAGGAATTTAATAATAGAGCAAACATCTGACCGAGCACATGGTCGGACGATAATTTGGAAAGAAAAAGATAACAGTCGATCGTTTGAAAATGGCGTAAACGATTTCTATTTCAGAAGAAACAGAAAGTGAATTCTAATCCCGTGTCTAGATAAGATGGTATGAAATAATTGGATTCCCCACGCACACAGTGTTTTTATTTCTCTACTACCTGTTGCTTGGAGAATGGAATGTTGCTTGGATAATGTGTTAGTGGGATGGCAGTTATCAGAAACAATTTATTTTTTGATTTTATCAAAAGAGATTCTTAACTGGAACAAAATACATAGTTACGCTGGACATATTTTATTGTAATATATTCATTTATATTTATATATATATATATATATATATATATATATATATATATATATATATATACATATATATATATATATGTGTGTGTGTGTGTGTGTGTGTGTGTATGTGTGTGTGTATGTGTGTGTGTATGTATGATATCAGAACTGGAGTTAATATTTTAAAGAAAAGGATATAAAATAGGATAATAAAGGGAAAAGCATTATAAAATAAGGACTATCTTTTAAATATTAAAACCTACAGTTTTAAACTGCCCGTTTAAAGGGCTGTTATCCCGTTGATAGGGTGGAAGAAAAAAACTTTTGTTTACATATAGATTTGCTATACCCAGCAAAAGTTGCATTTTGGGATTAGAATGAAGAATGTAAAATTTGTTTGTTCTACTAAAATGTTTTCAAGTGCAACAAAGAGCTTCAAAATGGATATTTTTATGAAAAATTTATAAAAATTTGTATTATTAAAAAATTTCCTTCATAGTATATTAAAATAATATATAAATATTTTGTAAACAAAATGTTCAAAATATGATATTTTTACAGAAAACTTACACTTTCTAAGTATTACTAATTTTTAGATGCCATTATAGAACAACTGATTTTGTAGAATTTCGCTATTTTCAACATATTAATTTTACAGTAGCATATTCTTGTAATACACACTAGAATGAAAGAAAAACAATTCTTTCTTAATTGACAGGCCTTAATTAAAATAAACAAATCACACTTATTTAGAAAAATATTAATATAATGTTATTAAAAGCAAAACGTTATTTTGAAAAAAAAAAACATTCATCTTTATCAAAGGTCCATAGTAATCACACATTGTTTCCATTACTTATTTTACTGACAAACTGAAATGTTTTTTATTTCAAATTTTGGCATTTTATTTTGAGAATGTATTTTTGTTTTTATCAATGTATCTCTTGCAGAAGTGCCACAAACGGACAAGGATGACTCAGCAACTAATTTAACAATCCTTTCTACTGCTTGTGTGTGACATAGAATATTATTGAAGTCAATAGGTTGACTCTCATGATCAGATTCTTTTGCTTCCTTTATAAACTGCTTTAAATTGTCATCAGAAATATGCCTCTTCGTAGGAGGGTTCTGTTACCTTAACGTTATTCTATTCAATCATGTGAATATAATCCTTGGCATCAAAGTTTATACGTTGAATTAAAAATGTTCTGATGCTCCCTTTCTTTACAGCCCTTGCTTTTAGAATCTGGCCGTAATCCAAGTTCTCTTACATGACATTTCTTTAAATAAAATCAATATGTTGAAAATTGCGAAATTCTACAAAATCAGTTGTTCTATAATGGCATCTAAAAATTAGTAATACTTAGAAAGTATAAGTTTTCTGTAAAAATATATTTTGAATATTTTGTTTACAAAAAATATATATTATTATTTTAATTTACTATATAAAAGAAATTTTAAAAATACAAATTTTACCAAATTTTCAAAAAAATATCCATTTTAAAGCCCTTTGAGGCACTTAGAAGTATTTTAGTAGAGTGATAAAATTTAATATTCTTCATTCAAATTTCAAAAGACAACATTTTCTGGGTATAGCAAATCTCTATGTAAAAAAAAGGTTTTTCGTTCCACCCTAATGTACAATGTCATTTACGGGTAGTAAACAACAACAACAAAAAAGGATAGTAACCCCCTACGAATGACGAAATTTCTGTACTATTACGAAAAATGGGTATATTTGCACTGTAAAACACAGATTTTCCCGGAAACGGAATTACGCTATTTCAGAATAGTGGCTAATGAAATATTGTACCACTAATCATATTAAGTTCCTTTAGAGAAGGAGGAGGAGGACATCTAATCTAATTTTTTTTTCAAAATCTCTGTTACAATGTATTGCAACTCAATCCAAAACATAAATTCTTGAGGTGTGCTTGATACATAAACTCGCCTTTGGACAATAAACAGTATGGTGTATTTCTTGACAATATATAATCTTCTGAATTTTCGGCAATCCAAGATTTGGGCTCTTTACACATCTCAGTACATGGACACTTTGTTTAACCGCTGGGTTTTGAGCATTTGGTTTTGCAGCTTTGTCACCAGTGTCTTTTTAATTCAAGATCCTCCCTCAGTATTAGTTTATAAAGTAATCCTCTCACAGTTTTAGTTATCTCTGAAAATTTGGCCTATGGGATTCTGAGGATGAAGATTCAGCTTATCTATCCGTTTAGCAGCTTTTATTTTTTTTTTGTTGCAATACCCTTTAATGTTGCAATACCCTTTAATGACTTTCTTCTTGTACCATTGAGTTCATTTTTTCTTGAAGTGTTTTGATAAGAAATAGATGTTTTAAATTTAATCGTGCATGCTGTTATAACTTTAGGTACTGTAGTTCTAGATATGCCAAATGAATCAAGTAGTTTTGCTCGCAAATGTTCCAACTTGAGCAGCCTTGCCAATCAACCCTCTTTCAAAGTCTGCGATGTTACACGTAATATGCACTCTTCACGTCCGCACGACATCTACGAATTAACCGCTGACAGTTAGCAGTTGAACAGCATAAACACTACGTGGGGAAAAATCAAAACAATGCCAAAAGAAATAGGCAATAACTATAATTGTATCGTGACCAGTCACTGTAAAATATTTTATCTCAAATAAACACTGTGATAGTTACAGATAAAAATGCGTGAATGAATAAATAACTTTTGTTTTCCCGTACGTGGGGAATTTCAGATATCAGAAGTTAGTAGGCTTTTGTTTATTTTTCAAGAGCAAGAGTGTATATACATGCTTTCTCTCTCTTACACACGTATCTATACACAAAATAGTACACAAAAAATGTCGAAAATATAACGTATATAAATGGTATTGGGGTATCCCATAATATATGCTCATTTATTCTTGTATTTGAAGTCTCCTTCTATTGTGTTAAGGTGACCAAATTTTTTTAAATCGTATTTTTAAAGGATTTTTTGGTCTTTTATGGTAAAATAGCATTTAAAAATTAAAAAATAAACAAACACTTGCCTGTAAATGCCATATTTTTTTATAAATAGGTCAATTTGAAGTAATTTTAATAAAATTTAGCTAAAACGCCTATCATTCTACATAAAATTCTAATGCTACTATTTTCATTTCCTTCTCACACATGATACATATGAAAGTTATCTTCAAAATTGCCCACAATCTAAGAGAAATTTTAAAATGCAAAAATAATACAGACAATTTTATGTTTCAATATGAAAATTTCTCCGATTCGTCATTCCTTTCCTTATAAAAACAGCCCCAAATAAAAAACTATTTATTATACATCAATTATTTTGCGTCATTTCATTAACAATAGCATCTAAAATATTTCCTGAATATTTTATCAATTAAATGCATTGTTATGTGAAATATCATGATAACGGTAGAGATTTGGGATAAAAAACATAATTCTAAGAAAAACGCATTTAAAGTTGTTTGTCACTTTAATTTTGTAGTAGACGATGTTTTTTAAAATAGCTATAACTCTGCCTCTAATTGATGTAGAATGAAAATCAAAACAAATTTTGAAAAAAAAAACATTGAATTACACGATTCTTACAAAAAATAAAATTGACCAAAATAGTCAAAAAATGAAATTTTCAACGTAGGCAGTCACCTTAATGTAACATAATATAAAAAAAAGTTTTTAATGACTAAAAGGCTGTAAAAAATGAAAGGCAACACTGAAAATTAATTTATCCAAAATGTTCTACCAGGAAATCGAGAGAATTGAAATCCAAGTGCGTTAAAATTCTGATCATCTACATGATGTATGCAAATATAATTCTCAGGGAAAAATCAATTACGGGGGATTTAATCCTTTTGTCAAGACAGAAAATAAAATTTTCACCTCTATAGGTTTTAGAAATTACTCTGAACTCTTTCACCTCTGTCTCAAGCATTTTCTCAGTTTTATAATTAGATTATTGGTTTTCTTACCTCACTTTAAAAGTCATTTCCCGAAAAAGTTCTAGCAACAAATCCATTTCCTGACTTTCTAACCGAGTTTCTATTATGGTCTATAGTTAATCCTCAACATAATGATTGTAGAAGGAAAAAGTAGAACTTTGTGCCACAGAATAGGCAAGATTTTCTCTGCGGGGATTCTGTTAAGATGTGTCAGTTGGCTAGCAGTCTGTGAAGGGCGAATGTTTTCGTCTGGTGTGCAGATTTCTGAAAGAGCTCTTCAGGACCTAGATTCGTTGAACTTAATTACAGCCTCAAACAGTACATAAAAAGGAGGTAATTAATGGATAAAAAAAATTAAAGCTAATGTTGAAATAAAAAATCATTTTCTTCTTGGAAATGAAGAGGGAAGTTCATTTACACTTATATCAGTCTCTTAAGTTCATTTAAATCTTCAGTACTGTTTATTTCAATTTATCCATAACCCAACTCGATATTATCTGGTTTGACAGTACAATTGTAAATGTGGAAGTTTTTTTGAAGATGAGTTTTTCCACTGACAGAGAGCAATCACACGGGGAGTGGATCTCAAGTAGATTCCTAAATCCAAATGTTGAATTTAAAAAACGAAGAAAACAAAAGTTTTGAGTACATAAAAAAGAGGTACAAAACAGTACATAAAAAAGAGGTAATTAATGGATAATAAAAATAAAAGTTAAAGCTAATGTTTAAATGAAAAATTATTCTCTTCATGGAAATGTTGAGGGCAGTTCATTTACATTTATATCAGTCTCTTAAGTTCATTTAAATTTTCAGTATTGTTTATTTCAATTTCTTCATAACCCAACTCGATATTATCTGGTCTGACAATACAATTCTAAATATGGATCTCTTTTTGAAGGCGTGTTTTTCCACTGGTAGAGAGCATTCACACGGGGAGTGGATCTCGAGTAAATTCATAAATCCAAATGTTGAATTTTAAAAAAAGGGAAAAACAAAGTTTTGAGAAAAAGTAGGCTGAAAGAGGAACTAAAGGTTTTTAATTCATAATAAAAGATTTTATCAAACATTTTAATACTTAAACACAATTCGTAGTAACTGAGCGAAATCCATCACTCAACCTTTTCCCTTGATCACATTATCCCTTTAACTAACGGAAGTAAAATTTTTTTGAAAAGGGAATCGCGATAATAATAAATGTTGAAAATCAACATTTAGGAGAAAAAGTTTTCAGAACTCTATGTGGTAATTTGTTCATTATACATTAGTTCTTTCATGGACGTAGCTTGTTTTTGAAGGGGACTTTTATGGCTGATAGAATGTCTGGTAACTATGGAATCAAAGGGAACGATATTCTAGCATCATTGTTTTCTTTAAATATAGACACATAAATATTTTCAGAAGTAAAACCCTGATTATAGAAAAAATGGCTCTTATGACATCCAAAAATTCCCTATTCAGAGGTAAATCTATATAACACATCATATAAAAATATAAATTTATATTTTTAAACTTTAATTCCCCAAAAAGAAAACCATTCTGAAATGTGTAAACACGTATTCTGTATTAAAAGAACTCAGTGCCATCAAGGAAGCCCAATATAAAATTGTACAAATATGACCAAAAATATATCTGTGCAAAGTGTAGGTAATATAGCACAAGAACATATTAAATTAAGAAAAACCTTTCTACACTGAAATGCTTCTACAAAAAAAGGTGTGATGAATCATCGACCTACGTCAATTGCATGACAAATAAGGAAATACAGAAAATTGTATATATTTTTTATACAGATTATGCCAGTATAACAGAGTCAAGATTGTTTATCTTCTCCTCGTCATCATTAAAATTCCTCACAAAGACTAATGCCAAAAGGGGAAAGCAAAAATGCATGAGAAAAGTGATCACTTGAAAGACCAAACCTGAACCTCGTTCGAAAAGAAAAAAATAGAAAGAAATATGTGAACAATCAAGCTTACGGATGGAGAAAAACAACTTCGAGAAATGGGCTAAGAGACAGGTCATCAGATGGAGTCCATTTTATGATTGACTCCAACCGCGGCCTTCCGATTTAAGGTGTCATTGGAATTTCAGAACTTGTTTTGCATTATGAATAAAAACACCTATTGCTCCGAATATAATTAAAATAAGAATATAATTTTTTTATGCTCAGTGTAAGCTTTAATTGGAATGGACATTTTTAATTTAATGTGCACGAATGTATAAATCTATATGCAAAGTTTAAATACAACCAGCGTTAAGTTCCTAAATAACTTTAAATTAACTTTAATAAAAATGCATTAAATATTTTTTTAGTGTTTCACTACTGTTTTAGTACTGCATTTAATTTGGACACAAAAATAAATAAAAATTGACAAGTTTTTGCTGTTTTGCATCATAAGACCTGATATGTATAAATATAAAATTTGAAAAAAATTGCTTAAAAGGGCATATGAGATGCGTTAAATAGAATATTTTTAATGCTGTATTGTGTAATGGTCAGTATTCCTGCCTGATTTCTGAGTCCGCCTATTTTTGTGAAATGAAAGAAAAATGTGAGTAAAAATGTGTGATAAAATAACTGATACAATAATTGTAAGAATGGCTCTCACGGAAATATAAAGGAATTCTTCTAGGTGAAGTCACACATTTTCTTTGAGGGAATGTGAGTAATTCATGAAAGAAGGTCACGGCATGCCTTAATCAGGCAATGGTAAACATACCTTTATGGAAAGGAGATTTTGGTACAGTGTTCGGACGAGTCTAATTTTTTGAAAATGAAAGTAAGAGTGAGAATATTTGTCTGAATAACTGTCTGAGTAATTGTCTGAGTATTTGTCTGAGTAAACAAGTTTAAGTTGGATACCTCTTACAAACACAAATACACACTTACTTACTTACTTACTTACTTACACACACACACACACATACATATATATATATATATATCTTATATATATATTTCTTCTGTCCGTGTGTATGTAACTGAACTCCTCCTAAACGACTGGACTGATTTTTATGAAATTTTGTGTGTGCAATTTAGTTGATTCGAGAATGGTTTAGATTCACAATTTGATCCGATAGAATATGTTTTTATATTTTTAATTAATTAATAAAAAACCAACAATTTATAAGGGGGTGCGTCCGGTAAATGGAAGCTGTTACAGTTTGTGAAATCACCCCTCTAGATAATGGCGTCCACGTTAGGTTTAGTTAGCAAACGGCGAGCGAAAAAATAAAAATAAATAAAATCAAAAAGTTTCAAGTCACATATTAAACCAGAATAATAAATGAAAATAATGATCTTTCAAGTCAGATTTTATACTCTAAAATGCATCAGATCCAACGGCATATTGATACTCTCGACACGCGATGGAAAATTCGAATCAACCACGTTTAGGGACACGAGATCTTTTTTAATCGTTACTTGAATCCTCCTCGCCTATATCTTTGTGTCTATTGAAGAGCTAAAGACTAAGCTTCTATCCTGCTAACTTATTTCTGACTAAAAACTCCTCTGACATGTATAATCACCAGCCCATAACAACTTTCCAATAGCGAATATGTTTCACTTTACCCACTAGAACACCGTGTCATCGTGGCGCGTTCGAAAGGTCGCCAAGTTGGAAAGTATCATGCTCTCAACCCGGTTTCGAATCCAGAGTTGTGTAAATTTTGCTAGACCTGCTATTTCAGCTTTTTTTTTTAAAGGCTTTTTTTATTTCAGCTTTTATTTTATTATTTTTTTAATTATTTAATTATTATTTTATTTTCTTTTATAATTTTTTTATTTTAATTTTTTTAAATTGTTATTTTTTAAAATTATTATTTTTATTTATTTTTATTTTTTTCAGCTTTTTTATGATGAAATACTGAATATAGCTGAAATCTGAGGAGTTTATTATACATTTATACATTTTTAATTGGGTTTTCATATTATTAATATGTATAACATTTCGTATGCTTTTTTTTCTATGTTATTTATACTGTGATAATTTTTAAATTGATTTTGGTTAACAAACATTCTTAAAATCCCGGGCATCGCCGGGTACTTCAGCTAGAATTACAACGTTTGAACAGGACAACGTCTGTCGGGTCCGCTAGTATATATATATATATGTGTGTGTGTGTGTGTGTGTTGTTGCTGTTGTTGTTCCTAAACCCTCGTGGTCAAAAGTTCCAGATCAGGTCCATATAGATTTCGAGCTGAATAGTGCGGCTCCAGTTTATTATATCACCACTAGGGTCGGAGTATGACTCGGCTAGGTGTAACCAAAGTATTTCACCGACCACCCAGGGGTTACATCCGGGGGGATCGTACCTTCCTCACCGACTGCCTCATAGAAAGACATTCGGGTCTACGGATTGGACGTTCTCATATCTGACCTAGATACGAAGGTATTTAATGGCGCTTATCGGGATTTGATTCGAGCACTCTCGGTGACGAAAGACTACGCGCTACCACTAGGCTACCTCGAGCCCATACATATATACATTATATATATTCACATACATACAGTGTGGAACCTCGATCGATCGTTCTGTGAATCATCGTTATGCCGTATAAGCCGTTTAGTTCATCGAGTCCCGACGATAATATTTCTTTCTTATGTTCCCGCATCCATAGCTTTTATCCCACATTTATCGTTCAGTTCAATCGGACCCTTGAAAAATGACAGATCTAGGTTCCACTGTATATATATAGAGAGAGAGATAGATAGATAGATAGATACACTGGTGAAATAAATTAAGAGAATTTGCATATTTTATCGAATTTCATGAAAAGAACTGAACTGAATGTAAAACCACTGCTTCTAGACAAAAATGCAAATCTTGTACGTCAAATACGTAAGCGTACACGTGTGTGTAGGTGGAGCCAGTAGCGAAACAGGCTTTATAAGCGCGCGTAAGTTAAGACGCATTTCGTTCGCTAGCACACCTCGGAGAATTTCTTGATGTTATTTTGCAGCAATCAGTTAATTTCAAATTGTAACAGTAAATATGAGTAACCACCAACGTTTAGATGATGGAATGAGGTGGCGAATTGTGGAGAGGCTAGAAGCAGGCCAATCTCAAGTCCAAATTTGTAGAGAGTTCAATTTAACGCCCAGCGTCGTGTGTAACTTATGGAAAGAGTTCCAGGATACCGGATCCATCGAGAGAAAGCCTGGGCAAGGTCGTCCAAGAGCCACGACGGCCAGAGAAGATCGCCATTTGTCGATTATAGTGAGGCTTAACAGGAGTGCTACAGCTTCTCAGCTCTCTCGTGACTTGTATGCAGCCACAGGAACCCGTGTATCAAGGTGACTGTTTCCAAAAGACTTCATGAGAGAGGGTCGTTTGCAAGAAGACCTACTTTTTGCGTCCCGATCACTTCTACAAATAGGAGAATCCGTTTATCATGGTGCAGAGAGCATAGAGATTTGAGTATGGATCAATGGGAGACCGTTCTCTTCACTGATGAGTCCCGGTTCAGCCTAAACACCGATTCTCGCCGTACGTTCATATGGAGAGAACCAGGAATCCGCTACCTACCCTCCAATGTCCGCGAAATCAACCATTATGGCGGAGGAGGTGTAACGGTCTGGGCAGGCACCATGTTGGATGGCCGCACACCTCTCCATGTCTTTGAAAGAGGCACTGTGACTGGTGTGAGGTATAGGGATGAGGTCTTGGAACCCTATGTTCATCTTTTCAGGGGTGCAGTTGGCCCTGAGTTCATTTTAATGGACGATAACGCGAGGCCACATAGAGCTCTTCTGGTCGACGAATTTCTAGAGAGTGAGGATATTCGCCGGATGGATTGGCGAGCCAGACCTCCAGACCTTAACCCTATAGAGCATGTCTGGGACGCTCTGGGGAGGGCAATTGCAACTCGCAACCCCCCTCCGAGAACCATCCAGGGAATGAAAACAGCGTTGCTGAACGAGTGGGACCAATTGCCACAGGAAATGATAAACTGCCTTAATTCAAGTATGAAATTACGCTGCGAGACCTGTCTATCTGTAAGAGGGGACCATACCCCCTATTAACCCATCTATTAACCCATTATTTTGTTTATTCTGCAAGTGCTGTTTCATACCTTCCGACTCCAACGAGTGTTACGCACTATCATGTGTATGTATTACAATTATTGAATGGTTTTTTGTTTTGTATTGTATCAATGTATGTGCATATCAAATTTCATTAAAATAGGTACAGTAGTTCTAGAGATAATCGACCAAGTCTGCAAATTCTCTTAATTTCTTACACCAGTGTATATATATATATACAGTGGAATCTCGATCGATCGTTCTCCAAATCATCGATTTCCGTGTCGTTTATTTCACCCAGTACCTACGATCATATTGCTTTGTTATGTTCCCGCCTCTATCGTTTTCTCGTATTGATCGTTCCCTTCAGTCGGTCCCTAGAAAAACGATAAATCGAGATTCCACTGTATATATATATGTATATATACAGTCGAACCTCCATATATCGAACTTCCCTATATCGAAATTTTCTATATATCGAACTCTTAGCGAATCTCCATGTTCATTACATAGAAAAATTGTTTCTATATATCGAAAAAATCTCTATATATTGAAATTTTTTTCAAGACAAACTGGGAGATTTTATTCCACTTTAGAATAAAATCTCCCAATTTTTGGCATTTGAAACAATACGTCGTGGGCTTCAATTCGTGGAAAATGTCCCTGATGAAGTTTTTAGTGGACTGAATAAATACGAACATTTCTTTGAACTTTCCGCAAAACTGGCTGTTCAGCAAGATATTCGTAGTTTTTTTTTAAAGAATGTAACTGTGTCATTGTAACCACTGTCTGCATTATTGTTTTTTAAAGATATGTAGTACTCAATAAATCTTTTATATTAATTCATTTTTTTGTTATTAACTTCATTTAATGGGATTCGCATATAAATTAGAAATGGAGTTTCGTAAACGAAAATTAGCTTTAATTTTATTTTTAGGAAAATTATGATAAAACTAAGCTCAATTCTATATATCGAAATTTCTACATATCGAATTTTTTTCCTGCAATTTCCTACTTCGATATATGGAGGTTCGACTGTATATATATATATATATATATATATATATATATATATATATCAATATCATAATTACTCACAAATAATGTTGTTTTTCTCAATTAATTATGTAACCATTTCTGTTTTCTGTGTGGTACCTACCTGCCGATGGGCAGTGGAAGTACGCACACTTAGTGTTTGGATATGGAGTAGACAGGACTCAAAGCACCCTGTCCTGCCTTCGTCATAAAATGTAACTAACTTTATACATTTTATCTATGTTTAACAACTAAACATGAATTATGCGCTAGAGTTGATAAATTTATTAATGCCATCGACTGGACTGCTTGATTGCCGCTCAACCTTTCAATTCACAACTTTTCAGTTCAAGATGTCCTCGTCAGCCGTAAATACCGTCGTGGCGGAGTTGCTGGGGAGGACTCAGAGACTGGTAATCTAGTCGAGAAACACAGGCATCCACATAATTTGACACATAATCCTTTTATGTCTTAGAGTTACTTTATTGCTAGACATCATTTAGTGCCTAAACAGTTCGGTGGCACATAATTCTTGGAAGATACAGTTTCACAAATTACTTATTCCAGAGTTTGCAGGAGCACATATACAAGACAAGGGACGCAGCGCACTAAAATTTACATCTTGACAGCACAGCGGCAGAACACAAAAGCTACTGAGAACGCTATCTGCGTATGGGGGTGCGGGCACGTTAAAACTTTTAACTGGCCAGTCCAAGACATCTGACCTCACACATCATATTAGGTGATATTGCATCAGACGCCTGGAACTTTCTATGTTATATAAGGTTTCTTTCTACACGTGGATTAGGGGGAAATATAATCGATTACTTAAGTTATCTCTAAATCAAACCTTGGATTAGGGGAGATACTTTATTGAGATAAAATGAAAGAATTTCGAATAGGAGTTTTATTTAATGAAAGTAAAAGGTTATTGTTTCATATATATAAACTGAATAGCCAAAAAACTGGTACAGGCGTGCCTCTGGAAATAACGGAGATATGCCACCAATCAGCGTAACTTGATGCTGTCGGAAGCGCCTATATAAGACAACAGGTGTCTCGCGAAGCTGTTAGATCGGTTCTGCTGCTACAATGGCAGGTTATCACGATTTTTGTGACTTTGAATGTGGTTTTATAGTTAGCGCACGAGAGATGGGACATAGCATGTCCTAGGTAGCGATGCAATTTGAATTTTCGCGCATGATCATTTCACGAGTGTACCGTGAATATCAGGTATCCTGTAAAACATCAAATCGCCGACAGCAGTGCGGCAGGAAAAAGATCTTGAAAGGACAGGACAGTCGACAACTGACGAGAATCCTTAAACGAGATAGACGTGCAACGCTTCCGCAAACTGCTCCGGATTTCAATGGTAGGGCATCAACAAGTATAAACGGACCCTCATTGATGTGGGATTTCTGAACCACAGGCCCACTTGTATACTGTTGTTGATGGCACGGTACTTAGCTTTACGCCCTCGTCTGGGCCCGCCAACACCTCTATTTGACAGTTGATGACTGGAAACACGTTGCTTGGTCTGACGAGTATAGTTACCAATTGTATCGGGGGGATGGACGTGTATGGGTATGGAGACAGCCTGATGAATACATGGAACGCACATGTCAACCGGGGACTGTTCAAGCTGGTGGAGCATCTGTGATGGTATGGCGCGTGTGTTGTTGGCGTGATGGGGAACCCCTGATACGTCTAGACATGACTCTGACAGATTCACGTCCATTGTGCATTCTGACGGACTTGGACTACCCCAGCAAGAAAATGTGACTCCCAACACGTCGATATTTGCTACTGAGTGGCTTAGGACTTTAGACACTTCCATTAGCCACCTAATTCCCCAGACATGAACATTATTGAACATATCAGGGATGCCTTGCAACGTGCTGTTCAGAAGAGATCTCCAACCTCTCGTATTCCTATGGATCTCGGGAATGCCCTGCAGGATTCAGTGTGTGAATTGCCTCCAGGATACATTCAGACATTATTGAATTTGAAAATGTGACTTACACCACTTTGCCTTTCACCGCCTCATATATATATATATATATATATATATATATATATATATATATATATATATATATATATATATATATACGTGTGTGTATGTGTGTATACATAGAAGGTTTGATTTACTACATTATCATGCTTTAAAGAAGAAAATTGTCAACATGTTAACTAGAAGATAAAATGCGCCCGTTCCATTGAGTAATAAAATAAAGTTTGTGATAAAGATTTCATCACATAACAATTTAAATTACAAACTGTTTTTGTCTTTATAGAGGATAGATTTAAGAGAAGTATCTGCGCACCAAATGATCTTCAGACAAGTAGTTAAGCTAGTATTACTCGTATACTAAGTACTTGTAAAATTAATTTTCAAATCTATCTCCATAATGAGATATTTCATTACATCAGATCTTGGTTACAGTACACGTTTCAGATAACGGGAAGTGAAAATTACCATACATTATCCGATGTTGTGAAATTCTGCAAATTTCAATGTACTATTTGTATTACTTTAAAACTTACTGGGTCACATTGTATTAAGGCTTATAAAGGGGTCAATTTAGATGACGTTTTAAAACAATGCATTTTACTTACTCTTGTAGAAATACGAAGCAGGAGAAAAAAACAATTTATACAGTGTAATTGTGAACATTTTCTCGACTGAAAGGGATAATAGTCAACTGTATCTACTAAAATACCGGGTGGGCAAAAAGTCCATAAAAACTTTAAAAATTCATAAAAACCTGAAAAATAACCAAAATAAAAAAAGGTTTGCAGGGTTAGCATCGCTAGGTGACGGGATTTTTTTTGAGACAGGAAAAAAATAACTCAAACAACAGCCGACAGGTGGCGCTGGTACCAGAGAATTCTGTGAAAATATGCAAATGAGACGATTATAAGAACGTGCGCTCCTAATCCACAACCAGTTCACCATTGTTCCGCGATCCGCTGAGAGGTATCATGTATACATTCTTACCTTCTGCAATCTGTCTTTGCTGGATTTGTAACTAGCCTGCAATGCCTTAACCCCTGTGGTGGGGGTCATGTGGAACACCTACTGCTTCAATAAACCATTTAGAAGCATTCATTTCGTTATTTGCGTATCTTTTCTTTGACTTGTGTAAGTCAGCGCCACCTGTCTGCTGTTTTTTGAGTTATTTTTTCTCCTGTCTCAAAAAAAAAAAAAAAAAAAAAAAAATCTTGTGACCTAGCGATGCTAACCCTGCAAACCTTTTTTATTTTGGTCATTTTTCTGGTTTTTATGAATTTTTAAAGTTTATACGGACTTTTTGCCCACCCGGTACTTATATCCCATAAATCCCCCATAAATGCCATAAATGCAAAAAAGTTTGCAGACCCACAGAGGGGATTAATGATTTTGAAAACGGTAAGTCATTAACAAAATAAATAAATAAATAAATAAATAATTGCCAAACAAGGAAATGAATTATGTTCTTTTGCCGATTAAAACGAAGCGATACAAAGTTTCATAAAGTTATAAAAATTGACGAATAATTAATTTTCCACCATTGCCCTTGTGAGTGCCAGTAATAATGAAGAAAAAAAAGTCTACATCGACCTGGTGGTCTGAGGTAGCGGAATTTAAGATTATCGAGAATAGAGCCAGCACTCTAGGACGCAGAAAAAGATAGGAAAATATAGGAGATATTGATGAAACTGATAGAAAATTAAAATTTTTTTGTTTAATTGTTTTAGAACACCTTACATCCATTCACAGTTGAAACACTTGCCGTTTAGTACATTGGTAGACATGCTTCTATGATACTGTTTCCCATCACAAAGGTAACGTCACAATTGTGACGAAATGCCAGCTCACATTAAAGTCTTCTAGAGATCAAAATGTAAAGCCTCTCTCTCATTACGAAAAGCAGTTTGTCTCAGTACTAAAAGTTACTACATTCCCTGATAGGGGAGAACGATATACTCGTGGGAATTTTGACTTTGCTATTTGTACGCTGTTTAATAATGCGTAACGTAGTTTCCTTCCACTTTTTAAATAAAGTTATCCGTGCCTGCCGAAAATCGGACATTTATTTTTATCATAAGTATAGGAAGTGGGATTATTATATCATCGCAATGCCGGCACGAGGCAGTTTGAATACCCACCATTTACTTCTAAAGGTTAGCTTGGTTGTTTTGGGGCACTGTGGTCGTATTTTGTTCCGCTAAAGGGTACATAGACTGGGGCCTATAATTTAAAGCCAATTCTAAATGGCTACGAACATCCATACCAATCGCGACCTTCTACACAGCTTGGTCCAAGCGTCTTAGCCACTCCGGCAACTATTTTTGCTTTTTGTATAACATTGTCCCGATGAGACAGCCCAGTGTCACAGAGGTAAGCCTAAAACGGCCTTTACTTTATTACTTTAACATGACAGTATAATGCAATGTCACTAAAAACGTTAATGCTACTCCGTGACTCCATGTTTCGTTTTCTTTTTGTCGCAGTGCTATATGAGAAATGATACAATGAGTTATTCTAATTGCTGAAACATGATACACTCTCTGAATTCAATTATTTTTTAATGTTAGGCATTGAAACATTCGAATTGATACACTTATTTTAAATGTGTCTAATTTATCTCATATGTCATCTGACACGTAATTTTAGCAATCATTAGCTTTAAATGGATACTACATATTGTTAAAAATCTTGTTTCTTTTTGCACGTGTTGTTTTAAACTTAACAAGCAGAAGTTTTCATCTGTTGCTTGAAAGTGTTAAAAGAAGTATATTAGCAATGAAAGTCTAAAGATTTCACGTGTACTTTAATTAAAACTATTTACAACAACCTCATATATTTATGCAATAAAAAAATCTAAAATGTTTTTTCTCTAAAAATATTTTTATAAAAATTAATAAATTTATAAATTTATTTCATTTATTTGAATAAATTTTCCTGTGTAGTAAAATACTCTATTAAGTACAGCTATCAAATTATAGTGTATGGCATGAGTTAAAATTGCATTTCAATGATTCAAAAAGTTTTGTAATTGGGCAGTTGATTTTAAAGATACTAGGCGGGGCACAAGGCATTGATCCATGAGCAAATAGCAGCTGCTACGTTTCATCATACAATATTAAACGCACATTTTGTGTGATTACCTTCAATAACTTTCATTGATACTCCTAGAGGCAAACGCTTTTATCGGCCGTGAACGGTTACAGAAGAATGAAATTTGGTGTTGTTGAACTGCGTTTGTAGGATTTTCTTCTACAGATAGCATCAATAACTGCTAGAGGAAACAATAAAAGAAACAGCGAAGTATTTCAATTTTGATTGCTTAACCACCTAGGAAGATATATGAATTATTGTGCTAAAGTTACTTCCTGATTTACATAGTTAATTTACATACTGGTTTTCTTGACAATGTGGTAACTTTCACAAATTCAAAAGCCAGGTGATTTTAAAATTATTACGAGACATAAGTGTTAAAAAATTCTTATTGATAAACCATCATAATTAGGGTTTTATTTCATTTTCAGTCTTTATATTACTCATCATTTCAAATCCTTAATACTACAGTTTAGCATATGTTCGACTGTCTATCACATTCATTCATGCATTTGCGCATTTTCAATTAAACAAGGAGAGATCAACTTCCTTGTTTATTTACTTCCTGTTTCAAAATTGTTTTTATTTTATTTTTGGCGGGGACAAAGTTAAATTTAATAAACTTTCTTATTAGAACTTATTCATCCATCATTCTTTTAAAACATCTTGACATTTGTATTAATGTAATAAGCTAATGACACGATGAAGCAAATGATAATGAAACGTCACCCGATTTGATTTTATTATCTAACCAGTTCTTGAATGTTGAAGTAATGCCAACAGTAATCTCAATCAAATTCATTTCTTTTAATTCATTAATAGTCTTCAGTAAAATTTCCTTTTACTTTGAAAATTAAAAATGAAAGGAAGTCGAACATTGTTCTTATGATTATATTTTCTATGAGGCAAAATTGCTTTTCAGTGAGTTTCATCAATAGCGTTATTTTTTTCGGTGCTTTAATAATGGAAAAGATTTATTGAAAACTCACCACAAAAAATTCACAACGAGTTTGCAGTACCTCTCTTCTTTATAGCCTGCTTCGTTGAAGGCTTTTTACAGTTTCCATTTAATATAAAGAAAGTATATTCGGTTATTACATTTTTTACATTTTATTTTAAAAAACTTACTATTGCGTTTTATACCAACTTATAAATTTCTTATATCTTATAATTTCTCTTATGAAGTTCAATTGCGACACGGATATGCATCTTCGTTTGAATCCATGAATTTTTTTCGATATAAATATTGTAATAATTATTTCTATGAAAATATCGAATGATGAAGCATTTTTAAGGATACCTGCTGCTGCTTCGACTATAATTAATTTCAGTTCGAGAAAAATTGACTATCGCAGAATAAATCCTATAAAACTCTAACATAATATCAAATCCACTACCATATTTCCCAGTTAGAATTGGGCAATAAGATGCTAGGCTTCTGTCCCCACTTGGAAAAACGTATATAGAAAAAATGCAAATGACGATTTGTTGAACAACTGGATGGATGTCAGCCGTTGAGGTTCCCATTTTTATGCTTTCTACCTCGTTCTTTACGTTTGGGGAAATTAATGACTCTAATGAGTTGATCGAATGTTGAAACAGACCCCTTGCGTTTACAGGCTAGACCTTTTATGATTTTTGGCTATAAATTTTGATAACATTCCTATAGCCAAAACCTGATTTCAGTGATTCTTCGAACTGTTTATTATTTAGACGTGCTCCATTAACTACGTCTATCTATAACTCTCATATTTTAACGTACGAAATAGTAATCAATTCCTTCTCATAACAACTAACTAATACAAGTAGCCTCCTTTTCGTTATATACTAAGGATGTTTATCCCTTTTTAGAACGATTTTACTTCAAAATAATGACACATTTCACAAGGCAACTTATTATTACACTGAAATTTAACTATTGACTAATTTAATAAATTATACCATGTATTAAAAAATAACATTTAAAGACACTTTGGATCAAAGGTTATGATTTTCCTCTTCTTTCAGGAACATATTCTCATTCCATGATTAAGAAATTTTATCAGAATTGTCCCATAAGCATGCCAAAAATAAAATAAACTGCGAAATCGCAATAAAGAAATAAATCATCATGTATTTCTTTTCAAGCGAATAATAATATAAAACTAGTATCTCATAATGGTATACACTTTAACAGGTATTACAAAAGTAATGTTCCAGAACGAAAACCCCCTAACTCTAAGAAGAATCGCAGTGTTTTTAAGCACCTTTGTATCCAATGTATACAAGATAATAAGTAAAACTACGAGAATCTACCTTGAATAACTCTAAAAAAACTATGATCACTTCCTTTTTGTCGAGGTATGTCATTAAGCACAGTCTGTGAAATGTATTTGCGATAATCATTTGGCTTGAAAAAGATGAACATATACTGTGACTTTTGACGTAGCGTAGATGTATCTAAATGGCTGATTTAATATCACAAAGAGAAGAAAAAGCATTATAAATTTGGTTCAAAATATCCAAAGGAAGTTTCAGTAAAGAATTCCATTTTATTATTGATAACTCTGATAACTCGAATTAAAAACTAGTCAGAATAGTCAGAATAA
The DNA here is from genome assembly GCA_907164885.2 of Dolomedes plantarius. NCBI lineage: Eukaryota > Metazoa > Arthropoda > Arachnida > Araneae > Dolomedidae > Dolomedes > Dolomedes plantarius. The sequence goes on from OU015501.1 coordinate 60,477,141, forward strand.
TTGAAAAAAATCAGTTTTACTTAACCAAAATAATAATACTATATTTGAAGATCATGTACTTTAACTTTATCTTCATTTTTTTTCAGTGAGTGGAAACTCATTAAACTCCACCTCTCATACATTAAAATACTCTTCGTAGTTTATTTTAAGGTCAAAGAGACAGATATAGGTGGCATGCATTTTGATCTTATTTTTTTAAAGTACTCCTAATGAATCTGAACTGTTATGCTTTGAAATTTTCATAATATACTCTTTAGGCAGACTTAAACAATGAAAAGTGGTGGTAGAAGAAAGATCGAGATGTCCTTTTTACCTAGCAAACTTAATTCTCGACTGATTGCCGAAAGGCATGGCCGCCAGACTGAGAACCCCAGTTACCCCATCGAAAAGTTAATTTTATTATTAATAACACTACTTTCATCAAAACTGTCGAATAAGCAAAACAGGAACGTGGATTTTAAGAAGCTGTGGTCTCTTTTTCATCAATTATGTAACTTTAAAATTGTCTGAACATTTGTAAATATCCTTTGCAACTACTTTCGAGTTGGTGATGTTACTCATTACATTTGGATACACCATTCTTTCCTACCTTTTCGGCCTTAGGTGTTTCCACAATGTTGTCTGTCACGTATTATACACATTCTGATATGAATATACCATTAATTTTTACCTTTTGCTTAGAGTAACTGTACAAATTATCTTGCCGCCAAGCAACAGCAATAAAGATTCACTTAAGATGAAGCATGCATATGATCAGTTGGTAAGGATTTCTTTAGAAAAGACAATCCATTTTCATCGTAAACAACAGATATAGTTAATTATATGCATAAGTGGCAAGCATATCATGCAACTAACTAAATAACTAGCGTCAAGGCACGCGAAATCGTATTTAAACGAATACTTTACGTATAAAAAAGTGTTATAGAGTTGAAAACAAAAAAATATAGTGATGACAATTCAACATCATGCGTGAAGATTGATTTTCTGCGCTGGATGTTAACCATCTAATTACGATGATAATTGCCTAAACTTCTGTAGTACATGCGTCTAATTCAAAGGACACAAATATGAGTTAAACACACGCAACCTTGTTTCCCATAGTTAAGAGGAAAATACTTAGCTTCCTCCCTATGTGAGTTTAGGGGCTATGTCTGAATTTTTAAATTAACAGTTGTCATTTTCTTGTAACCTTCTAGAATCATTAAATCCTCATTCGCATAGTTATTTTTTTTTTCCAATGCGGAGGCACTTGTCGTCAAACATTCGCCTATACTGCGCCGCAATTTTACTGTCCATTTTATTGTGGGGGCACCATATAGGCGGACAGCATTTCCGCCTATGAAGGGACGACACGAACGGAGGCATTTTTCGTGGCGTGACGCCAGGATTCGATCCGAGCACCCTCAGCACCGAAAACCAGCGCGCTGTACCACTGGGCCGCCACAAGCCCATCCGCTTAGTTATATGTTATGCATTTCTGTTCTAAGTATTATAAACATTAATAATATAAAATTTCATGAAATTTATGACTAATCAATGAATTCACTAATGATGTTTGGATTCCATTAGATAAAAGAAAGTAGCGTCATGTATACAAGGATTTGATGTCTAGATGATTGTTGATTTTTTACTCCTGAATCTCAAACGGGATATAATCAAATAGCTATATTTATATGCCAAGCAATAAATCATTGAATGCCACAAATGATAAAATGAAAAATGTTACTAAACAGAATGGTTGTCTGACATTTTCCAACCGTGATTGGACTAAACTGAGTGAACCAGTGGATAAAAATATAATTGCTGAAAACAATGCCTTCGAGTGAAGACAAGCAATTGGGTGCTTGCAACCTTAACAAAAAATCTGCTTGTAAGATTACTGTTTGCAAACAAGTTGTTATTTGCCCAATACTCTGTAAGTGATACTATTGGGAAGTGGAAGAGTTAAGAAGCTACAACCACGCGATCGTGATCCGGTAGACCGGACCTACTGACACAGACGGGTTGCCTAGCGATGAGGAGAGAACAGAGATAATCGTACGTCCTCCACGGATAAAATCTGAACAATTTTCAAAACACGTCTAAATGTAATGTTAGCACGATGGCTATTTGTCGGGAGGTCAGGGCAACTGGCTTCTACGGCCAAACAGCTGCCAAAAAGCCGAGGATCGGCACGATGAATACCAAGCATCGATTAGAGTGGTATGAAGCTTATTATCAATGGAATCTAGAGATTGTTTTATGCTGCGACTATACTAAATACCTCACGCTGCTTACCCAACTGTATTGTGCCAAGTGTTGTAGAGTAAGGGGGTAGGATGCATTTTAATGTTTCTCGTAAGGACCCTTAGAATATTACGAAAATCTCAGTGCTGTGATATACACTGATATTTTAGACTATTTAGCTCCTCCAACATGGGGATATCAGTTCGCTGAAGAACCCTTCATTATATATTAGGATATGCAGCTGTTAAAAAATCTGCAGATTTTACAGCACCGGTTAAATGACACGAAATTTCAATAACTGGATGGGCGTATCAGAAACGGGAATGCGTCCTTTCGAGACTTCAAGTTACGTTACAACGTTCAACGCCAGGGAATGAACCAGGGAATGTACCGCAAAAGATAATTTCGAAGTTTGAAGAAAATACTCCTAAGCATTGACTCAAAGTTCAGTTGACATATTTTTTAACAGACTTAAGACTGATGTATGCACAGTAAGTTTCTTCATGAATTAAGATGCAAATGGCATACACACGTAGACACTATTGATCCCGCGGTGTAACTAGGAGGTGTTTTACTGAAAGGACACACATAGAGGAACACATAGAGGAACCTAGTAAATTTAAATCGCACGAAGCATAGAGACCAAAACCTTGAAAATTGACAGAAAGTTTTATGAAGCTTCTATTTTAAGGGATTGCAATAGGGCAATGTTTTACAGTGTTTCTTAAACCAAGTGATATTTATTCATCCACTTAGACTAGTAGAACAAAAATAGGTAGTAGAACAAAATATTTTGAAAGAAATACTCAAGCAGGCGAATACAGGATAGTGAGAGTTGTTTAGTGAAGCATCCTACTGAACAATAAGTAAACTTAAAAGACGGAAGAAACCCCATAAAACTATTATACTTAACCTATAATTAAAATGCAGTTTTATGCTGTGAATAGATAAGACTATAGAAGAACTACATCTAATGTGTACTGTGAAGGTTTGTAGATCTGATTCCGAGCACTTTAAACTAACTAATATTCCAGAATTCTCACTAAAACACTTTTAGAAGATATTGCACTAATCTAAATTTAAAATCTCGAGAAGCTTAGAAAAATTTAGTAAGAGCAATAGCTATTAATAGGCAAGCAACTGGGTAAAGTTTACACGAAGTGCAGCCAGGTGATTCCTCCCTTGATATGAGATCAATTTATCTCCCACATCACGAAACTTTCTTTGTGTAACAATGGCGCCTTTTTGAAATCAATACAGCCATTCCTCGGTACTCGTCACATTTCGTCGCTAAAAAATTGCTTCGGTACTCGACGTTTGCTCGGTACTCGTCACACTTGTTAAAACACGCATGAGACAAAAGGGCTCCCCCGCATCCTGTCTCCCCGGACGAAAAGAGAGACCTATGCCCACTGCATTTTCACGCATAAATTTGTATCATAGGAATACTGTGATAGGGAAAGTTTAGGGAAAGTTTAGAAGCTAAGAAGGGAATTGTTTATCATCATAAGATGATATAATGATAAAAAAAATTCCCTAAAAACATGATAATACAGAAAATATATAAGAGTATGGGTAATTTTGATATGCTATTTATATTTATTCTTAATTCTGTATTTATTATTGAGGGCCCGAGATATCCTAGTGGTAGAACGTTGTGCTTCGAACGGAGAGTGCTCACTCCGAATCCTGATGAACGCCATTAAACATCTTAATTTCTAGGCTGGATATGGGGTCATTAAATTCGTATACCGAAAAATTCCTTCTATGAAGTCAGGGGATGGAAGAAAGTACAAGCCCTCCAGAATTCGTCCCTAAGGGTGCTCAGCCCAAATTGAGTTAGCATCGCAGGGGGGGAGGGGCATCTACACGGTGCCCCCATCGAAAGCAACCAGTTTTTCGCTGATAAAGTATGAACGTCTTCATTGACGACAGGTGCCTCTCACTGGCAAACAACAACAACATATTTATCATCTAAAGAATAACAATCTACTTCATTACTACACCATGATTCTCCAACCATAAATAAGTAACTGGATAAATACTGCTTAGAAGTCGTTAAATTATAAAGCGTAAAGCCATTTATAAAAAAAGATATTTTCTTTTTATTAAAGCTAACATAACGTGATTATATAATGAATATATTGGGGATATGGAATTAAGCTCCATGCAAGGTCTTTGACATTTAATGTCTCAAGCAAATAAAAAAATGTAATAGTAAAGGGTTAAAAGATAGACCACCCAATAAAATTTTCGGTTCTTTGATGTGTTTTTATTATTGTATTTTAGAGAGCTACTTTTCGCGAATTTCGAGACATAATGATAGGGTTTCAGAGGAAGTGGGTTCAAAATGCTTTTTAGACTCATACAAGGAGTTTCCCTTTGTCTGTTCACCCTTATTTCTTTGTAGCAGAATCATTCCCGAGATTATTAAGCGGCAGGCTAGCAGGATAGATACATTTTCCCTAATGAAACTATAGACCGCAGCTACAAAGAAAGCGCATTATTAAGGATTTTATACAATTTCAAGCCGATAGAAGAATTAAATGGTCTTAAGAATCCTAAAAAGCATCTGTCCAAAGTTCATGAAACAGACTATGTTTTATCTTTATATAGGGCTGCCGCAATATTTCCTGGATAGGTCATTTCGGGGCATTAACCTTGCGACAAATCATATGAAATAACTACTCTTGATTTTATTACCATAACGTTTAAACGTTTGATGAATGGAATTCTACTAAATATGATTACTTTGGAATGTTACGATTCATAGCAGGAAATAATTTCATTTCAAAATGAATAGCTTGAAACCTCAAGAAATTCTAATCGCGTTGTAATAAACTCAAACTTAATATTGAACGCAGCGTATTCTCCGGAACATAAATGTCTCCCAAATCAGAAATCCATATGGAGAAAATAATAAACGATATTCAACAACAAAAAAATCATAAAATTTTTTTTAACGTAGGATTACGTTCCTCCATAACGGTCCTCCTGAAAGCAAAATTTCAGACGCTAAAACCCTCCGTCGTCGTGTGTTATAATTTTGGCAGCGCGCCAAACCCAGTCTAAATCGCTTGGGTAAGCAGTAAACAGTTAAACAGAAAAGTGCCAAAATGCGTCAAAATTTTGACATACATACATACACACACACACATATATATACATAAGTACATATATATAGATACATATATACAAAACACATACATACATATATACATACAAAAGTGGTAAGCAACGATAAGTTATCCTACGTTAACCTGCTGTAGTTTCATTAGAGGATAATACCTGAAATGTTTTCCCTTTCAGAACGCAGTGTATAAAATATATAGCTAATCATATTGAGTGCTGCACAATTTCACACAATTTTCCATTCATACTGTGTATGTGCTCCCTATTATTGCATTCAGTAAATAGGTCTAAAATATATGATTAATTGTTGTTTTAAGACCCCAAAATAATTATCTGGGAGAAGGAAAAACGACTTCCTTTTTAAAAACAAGGCGTATATTTTATTTTTGTTGTGTATCAATGAATGATACTATGATATATTGCATGATAATTTTAGTTCGCATGAAAAATTATCCAAACAGTCTGATCAGAAAATCCACCGAGACTCGCGTATGACCGATGTGGCATTCAACGTGTTAAACTATTAGGATTATGAGTACATTCAATTAAGACTAATTAATTACCCTGGTGTCCAAAATAAAGGTCACAAACACAAAATATGTGATACCTGGAGAAATAATCGGCTTATTGCAACGAAATTTGGTACAGAGATGGCTCATGCAATGAGAAACAATATAGCAGCACAGCAAGATGTATTAGAGGTAAATTGTTAGCAAGATTCAAATTAGACTTAAAACTGTCAAACGATGATGCAGGATATCTCCGAAACGGTCCGTCTAATAAGGGGTGTGGTCAATGTGCACAGCTATAGAAGCCGCTCAACGTACCGTCATACTGTTAATGAGGATTTCGATAAATGATTGTGGCACCAAATCCCATTGTTCTAAAAACGCGGATTTTAGCCCCTGAGGGGCGCTGGTAGGGAGTGACGTCATGCAAGGGCTCTGCTACATCATACCAAGCATACTGTATAGAATTTAGGTCCGGAGCCATCGCTGGCCAATCTATACGGAGAATATCATCTATCAGAAAACCGCCGACAAGGTGAGTTCAATGTGGCCTCGCATTATCATCCATGAAAAAGATTTCCGGACCGGTAGCCTCCGGAACGACCTCGGATATGCTTCAAAGAACTCCTCCCTATAGTGTTGTGAGGTGTCACTACCCGCATGGAAAACATGCAGCGGTGAACGGCTGCCCAACATGATTCCGCCCCATACAAGGATTCTCCTACCACCAAAAGGGTTGATTTCCCTTACGTTGGACGGATGGTAGCGGGCCCCAGGTTTTCTTCAGATGAAGACTCGTTGAGAATCACTTTGTGTACTGAATCTGGACTCATCAGGGAAACGAACACGTTCCCAATCTTGTTGTGTCCAAGAATAATGTGTTCGGCTCCACGAAAAATGGGCTATCTTGTGCGAAATGGACAGAGAGGGACACACCACTGGTGGTCGGGCGTAAAGGTCCTTCTCTGCTAGTCGTCTGAGTACAGTTTGCCTGAAAATTGTTGTTTCAGACGCAGTAGCAATGTCCCGAGAGAGCTCACTAGCCGTCATCTGTCTATACCGTCGCTCATTTAATGCAACGTAACGATCCTAGGCAGGTGTCGTTGCTCTTGGGGAGTCTTGGCAGCGCTTCTTAATGATAGCACAACTTGTTTGGAATTGGTGTCATAACCTGGATCACTTTTGGTGCCACTTGTAGACATCGAGCCACCTTCGCTTGAGACTGGCCAGCTTCAAGAAATCAATCCATCTTGGGGGTTAATGCAAGAATCACAACTCTGCAGACGAAATTCCCAGGTACTGAAACGGTCACTTTCACGTTCTGGTTCCGAATGTACGCTAAACACCGTTGAGTGAAAACTGAATGCTAACAATACGTTACCTTTTACTTAATACGAGGGTTGTAAATAAAGTAGTGGAAACGTAGCCCAGAAAGCCGTAGAACATCGGGCATGCGCAAACAAGATATCGGAGGAGTGAGGTGAAGCTGTTGTCGATGTGTAGAGTACATAAAACCGTCGATCCAGTAAAAGGGGTAGTTGCTGCGTGACGTTGAATTGGACAGTGTCGTTTCTACCGCTCTAAATCATGTTTACAAAAAGTGATCAACGGTTGGGGATTAAAATCGAGGTTGTTCGTGGCTACAGCACCATCTGCGCCCGGCGCAAACGTCCACGTCTATTGCGGGACAATCTCCCTATTGTGTTGCATGGCAACGCTCGTCATCATGTTGCACGAGCTGTAAATGGTCTTTTGCGACGTTGGTCTTGGAAGTTGTTGGAACTCCCTCCATACTCCCCTGACATGACCTCGAAGTTTAAAGAACCCCTTCGAGGCATCCGATTCCCTGACGTGCCGTCTGTGATTCGAGTAGTTGGGCGCTCCGTCGCTGACGTCAACACACAACACCTTGCTAACGGTATCCTACGGCTTGTTGACATCTGGCAAAAAGTACAAAACTGTGCTAGTGATTATATTGAAGGAATGTAATGTAATTTCGCTTGTACGTTCATTAAATATTTTTTTTCGTGTATGTTGCCATTACTTTATTTACAACCCTCGTATGTATATGGTAGAAAATTTATCGGTCACTGGTAGCTATTTTGAGTTATTGCGAGATACGTGTTTGTGACCTTAATTTTTGACACCAGTGTAATTTTTCAACTTAAACTTTCAATACGGTAGTCTTTATAAAAATATTTTCTAATGTAACTTTTGAGTAATATTAATATTTCTGAAAATTCTTTACAAGTACTCCGAATTCTCAGTGTTAAGCAAATTAGTTTTTTGTAAGTAAGACTCTGTTTTGAGAGCTTAGCAAGATAAGCTGAATTGTAGCTAAAGAATATATAAGGTAGGCAGTTAGGTGTAAGGAGGGAATGAAAAGGGTTTCACGTGAGACCTCATGAGCTAGTGTTATAGGGTTTTTTGGTGGGTGATCTCGTATAGTGGTAGTTAATGACGCCATTAATATGAATTCTAAATAACACACTGATTTATTAACATAAAATACATAGATGTTTACACACTAAATTATATTATTGATAATTATATCAACATAAAGAAAGACACTCATTATCTCAATTAATTATTCGATCATATCATTTAATTCATTTAATTTGATATCACTCTCAGTACTCAATTTATTGTTATTCCCTAATTCTAGCCTGTATTATATTACTCGGGAATTTATAGAATTTTTGGCAGTAGGTAATGAAAGGTTACCTCCGTTTTTTAGACAGCACTGGAAACACTCGCCGGCATGTTATCTTTCATCGATTGGTGTATCTTTTCTCGGGATTCACTTCTCTCTGGATAACGCAGTTATCAAAATTCTCTGGATGGCGCTGGAAGATGTCTGGCGATCATCGGGCTTTCAAGGCAAGACAGGCTCCCCTCCGATCAACTCTCATCGCTGGCTTGCAGAGATCAGGCAATCTTTTTCGGCTCCGATGTTCATCTAATTCTTTCTCATCGTTGGCTTGCAGAGGTCAGGCAATCTTGTTTTCGGCTCCGACGTTCATCTATTTCATTCTCATCGTTAGCTTGCAGTATTATAACGATGCGCTGAGTCTGGGCGCAATCTAGCATATACTCTCTTAAAAACTTCTCTTTTATGATGCTACTATCTCATGGCAATGTGTTGAATCTGGGCGTAATCTAACGGAGACCCTCAACATTCTCTCTCTTACGTTTTCTGCTTATCTCATAGCGGTGTGCTGAGTCTGAGCGCCAATTAACAGATACGCTCTCTCTCTCTCTCTTTTTCATCTTCTTCTCTGTTATTATTTAATTTCGCCGTTCCTTCCTTTTCATTTCATTGGTCAATCATGTTATACCATTTCTCTCACTTCAATTTCCACTCGCTAATTCTAACCCCCTAAATCTTCTTTATTGACCATTCCGAGTGAGGGGCGTTTCTCATTAAAGTAATTTAGCCTTCGACTTTCCCATGCTCTTCTAGGAAATTTATTTTCTCGGAAAATCTCATATGCGTGGGGTCGTTTCATCTTTGTCAACAATCACCTTTTTTATGTCATGGTCCCATTTAGGAGCACCGTCTTTTAACTGCTCTTTTCAATCACTTCCTCTCCTTCCTGGCCTTTGTAACGGATGGCACCATTTCAATCTTTCGTTTTTCACCCGTTTCTTACATTTGTTCGACTTAATTGGTTCGTCTGCTTTTTCGAACTTTTAGCATGTCGCACCCCATGACAGCTAGTTCTGGCCGACCCCATAATTTTAAACAGTTTTATTCCTTAAATGAAGTATTTTGGTGGTTTAATGAAACAAATGACTCATCAAGAATTTCTGCAACAATTCTTGACGAAAGCGAATGCGGGATTTCTCTAATGTTGCCCGGATGGATTACATTTAGTCTCCAAAACAGGACATTTCTAATGACTGACTTTACAGTGGAGTCTGAAATGAAAAATCAGAAACTTTGATTTACATTGTCACCCAGTACAGCCTCTACAGCTAGCCCGCTCACCCTTGCTTTTCCCCTTACTCATTGGCTTATTACTGCTAATGTTCTTCATCCAAGTGCTGGTATATCTTGCCTTGCACACAAAGCAGCTTTTCTCTCAAGTCGAAAAGATTTTGCATATCTTTGAGAATCTCTGTAGTAGTTGAGAAGTTTCAGAAATACTAATTTGGCACAGTTCTCTAAAGCATACATCATAAATAACTAGATTTTAATTTTATATTTATTAAATTATATTTTTTACAATACACCATATATTTTATTGATCTCGAAGTTAAGGGAACTCACTACCCTTGAATCTTTAAATCATTCGATTTTTTGAAAAAAAAATATATGTTAAAGCCTGACAAAATAAAGCAAACCGCATGAAAATATTCCGCTTAGTTCCGGAGATATTGATATTCTAAATATTTAATTACTCATCAAGTTTATGGTAAGAAAATTTTTAAACTCAATTTTCTCAAAATATAATTTTGCATCATTTCGCAACTCATATCTCAAAAACTATGAAACCTAATTCCATGAAATTTTTATCACTGCATAATCATGTTATTTTATTGCTCCTGAACTAGAATTTTTGCAATCACTGCACATTTTGTTATTTTTTCAGGGGTAAATTAATACAAAAAATTAAGGAAATTTTAAGTATATTTTGAGCAGTTTAAAAAAAAAAATATTTTAATGTTGAATGTTTTATGTTTAATTGTATTTTGAATTATTTATTTTAAATATAAAACAGGAATTATACGTTTAAGTGTAAAATTAATTTCATAGTTCTGCGCGCAAGCCAGTATTCAATAAAAATGCTTAAAAAACAATGTATATCTAAAGCATTTTTTAAAAAATATTTAAAATTATTTGGAGTGTTGAAAATTTGTTTATTAAAATAAATATTTCAATTTATCATATACATAAAATTTGGAAAAATTGTGAGTAAATTGAAATAGTTACAAAGAGTCAAAAAGTATGAAAATATGCCTTATTTCCTCGACTTAAGAGTCGTGAACGAGCCGCCAATATCGTATAGTAGGTGGCTTCAGGAGCTTCTACAGATTAGGTTCCTGGCCGAATATCGGCTTGGATATGGATGTAGGTGAAGGTATTGCCAAAGCATGAATACATATATATATATATATATATATATATATATATATATATATATATATATATATATATATATATATATATATATATATATATATATTTATTTATTTATTTATTTATTTATTTATATATATACCGGGAGGCCAGAATTAAAACACCCCTACTCTTACCTCCCTGTATATCGAACTACTCAATGTAAAGGCTTCAAATTTTGTACACATACTATTCAAGACATGGGGAAATGGATTACAAGAATACAATTAGTTCCAGAAACACCAATAGATGGCGCTTATAACAGAAAATATGAAGAAAAAGATAAAAATAATAGTAAAACAGAGAAATACATGCGAAATGAAAATTTTCCTTCTAAGTTTCTATTGCCCACACGGAAAAAGAGAAAATAAAAGGAAAGAAGCTTAAACTGTCATTGTAACTGCAACTTCGCACTGTAAGCACAAAAATTTGTATAAACCCATGGTTTGCAGGCATGTTCTGGGTATAAAAGAGGATAAAAACTGGGGAAAGTCTTTCTTCTCAGTGATGGCTGTCACGCTGCCAGAACACACTTTGCTTGTGATGCTCTTTCATTAAAATAAAGGAAATGCTGAAGCTGCACTTCGGGAGTTTCGCCGATTTAAGAATTCGATGACCATTGAAGCATCATTTCTTCCACAAGGAGAATGATCGTTGGATTCGAGAAAACTGGACACCTTGGAGTTCAGCCGCGTGGAGGTAAACAGGTTCTTTTAGATATCGTTACAGATGTTGCCACCGCTACTGTTGAACAGTCAATGTATGATGTTGTAGGCAGTAGTAGTGCGCGTATAGTGTCACGACACTTGGGTGTTCCCTATAGCACAGTGTGAAACGTACTGGGGAAAATGGTGCATCGTTTCCCGTACAAAATCCGACATAATCAACAGTTGATGGCCATCGACAGGGAAAAGGGGCTGATCTTTGCATTGACATTTCTTGCTAGAGTTGAAGTAGATGCATCGGGGCCATAACAAATTCTGTGGAGCGACGAGGAACATTTCCACCTTAGTGGAACAGTGAACACCCATAGCTGTCGCATTTGGGACAAATCCCCGTATCTTCCAAGAGATTCCACTCCCTCACCGAAAGTTACAGTCTGGTGTGGATTCACAGCCACATTCATTCTTGGACCTTTCTTTTTCAAAGAAGCTACTCGCAATGACCCTGTGACATGCACTGTGACGACCAACAGGTACAAAAGGATGCTCAAAACTTTTGTTGTACTCCATTTGCAACAGCGGTAATGTCTTGACTGAATTACTTTTATGCAGATGGAGCGCCTCCACACATTGGATTCTGTGTACAGCAGTTTCTTCGGCACCGTTTCACTAATGACAGAATAATCAGTCGTGCGTTCCTGACAACCTGGCCATCTCGTTCTCCGGATCTTAAACCATGTGATTTTGGCTATGGGGACACTTAAAAAATCTTGTTTATCGGGGACATCTGGTAACCTTAGCAGACTTCAAAGAAGGTATCACCCTGCATGTGAGAAGCATTTCAGTCGACCAGTCACGATACGCAGTTGAAAAAGCTGTCCACAGACTGCAGATTTTACAAGATCTTCAAGAAGGGAACCCTACTGAGCAGCATTCCTTGAGTCTATAAGGTCCTTGAACGTCGATGAGGTCACATGAATGCGTGATACGTTCAAATAAAATGTGTTTAAATGTGTTTTTCTATCTTTTCAGCATGTATCCAGTTGTACACATGCTATCTATCGGGAATTTCTGGAACTAATTTTTTTTCGCGTAATCCGTTTTCCCATGTCTTGAATAGTATGGGCATAAAATTTGAAGCCTATACTGTGATTAGTTCAATTTATAAAGAAGTCGGAGTAGGGGAGTTTTATTTCTGGTCACCCGGTATATCTGTGCGAGTCGAGAGTATAGTCGAAAGTTTCTGATATACATATGGTATCAATCCGTTTAATATTTTATATACTCTTGGAAAAATTTCATTCCATTAAATTTATGGATATTGGTTGAGAAGAGGGAAAATTTATACTTCTGAAAGCTATTTTTTTATCTGGTACTTAAATTACCTAATTATAATGATTTTTCTCCAAAGGCATAAAATTTTCGTGTTTTAAAGTTTGAAGCAATATCGATATGATTCTGACCATAATAATTCTTTTAACTTTTTGAAAAGCGAAATAGATGAACATTTTTTCTTTTCGATGGGCTTGTACGAGACCTTTGTCCAGAAATGATTTCTGGTTTTGAGTTAGATGTTCTTTAAAAAAAAAAAAAAAGCTTATCCAAACAGACTTATTTTTGTAGAAAAATTATTGATCGCAAATTTGTAAAAGACAATTTATGTTAAGAAGAGACACCAATTGCTAAATCTAGAACTTAGGTTTCAGTACTGAGTTATAATATTTTATTCTGTTCTACTGTTTTCCGGAGAAAATGTTTTTCTAGTCTCTAGAGCTGGAATTTCTATATCTATCTAATATTTCTCTTCCTATCGTAGAAAGCGAAAAAGGAAAAACTTTGAACACAGCTTCAAGGTCGGCATTTGCTCTTTCAGTTTACGCTTTCAAAATTTCAATTGCCTCATGTATAAAACATGTTAGGAACGACCTTTCTTTGCATTTGAATATCATGTTAATCAACTCTCACTCCCACAGTTCTCCACAGGAGAGTCTTGGTCTCTCTTCCCCTTTATTTGCTCATTGACAGCATCACCGCACCCCATTCTATCATTGTCAACGTACTAGCGCGCTCAGCGGGATCCAGTTTTACTGTCACTTCTACATTCTGAGGGAGTGATGTTTCCGTTTGTTACAGAGCTTATCAGTCTACTCCAAGCAGATGTTTGACAATAGCCTTTACATGGAAAGTCTCATTTCTGATTAAGTAACTACCTGTTTGAGGAAAAAAAGGATTTTTAAAATATTACTAGGAATTTGTACAAAATATTTAACTTTGAACTTCGATCTTATGAAAAGTAAGATTAATACATTATTTGAAATAATGAGAGTTTAATTTAAGGAAAGATAGCAACATATTAAAATCACATTTTTCGCCCTTCTTTCGAATTATCAATTATATGAAAAGCAAATTGTCTGAGAGAAACTAAATTGGAGATTAAAATTTAGGCAGAGTCAGGTCGCTAAATATACTAAATTTTTTGAACTCGTTCAAAGTGATGCTACCCCATATACACAAGGTAAAAAAATTATCATTTTTCCTGATGTGCAACCTTTGTCCAGACAATTCGGGGAATGTGTCTATAGTTACAATGGATTGTTGTCTTACATGAAACAGCTGTTACTGTCTTTCGAAGTAATATCCGTAGGCGGTAATGCACATTTGGGAACGGCTGTACAAGTCTCGGAAACTCCTAGCGTAGTAGTCTTTAGGGATGACCTTCAGCTGGGTCGTAGCATTACATTGGATGTCCGAAATATCTGAAAACCTGAGAATTTGGGAACAAGAAAAAGTCCGGGAGAGATAAATCTGGGGAAGGGTGGGTGATCCAGGGAAACAACTCGCCTGTTGGCAGGAACTGTTACACCAGAAAGGCAGCATGTGGCCGGGCATTCTCGTGAAGCAGCGTCCAGTTGCATTGCTTGGCGTACTGGGGTAGTACCCGATTGATCCGTTGCAGTAGATGTTTCAGTATATCCACGTACTTAGCGGCATTTAATCTGGTGCCCTCAGGGAGGAATTTTTTATGGATGAGACCCTCAGAGTCGAAGAACACCACGAGCATTGTCTTGGTGCGGTATTTCTTACTTCGCACCTTCTTGCTTTTCGGCGAACCTGGACTCCACCACTCCATATTCTGATGCCTGCCGTCGAGGTCGTACTTCAGGCACCAGGTCTCGTCACCTGTAACAATAGTTTTCAGGAAATTTGGGTTTTGATCCGCCATGTCGATGAAGTCTCTACAGGCGTCAAGCCGAATTTGCATTTGCTTCGGCGTCAAAGTGTGGGGCACAAGTCAGGAGCAAAGCTTGAATTTACCCAAATCCTGGATCAGCATGAGGTGTGCGATCTGTCGACCAATTCCAACTACCTCCGCTATCATTTACACTGTCACACGACGATCCTTGGCCAACAATTCCTTCACTTTCTCTACGTTGTCCGGGGTGCATGCAGATGTAGGCCAACCACTTCGGGGGGAGTCTTCGATGGTGTCCCGCCCTTCTCGGAAGCGTTAAACCACTCATATACTCACTTCAAGGTGACAGCACGTTCTTCGTAAACTTTTAGCAGCATTTCACGAGTCTCTTTCGCTGATTTTCCAAGTTTGAAACAGAACAGCATATTTGTTCGCTGATCCATTTTGAATTTCGACCAAGCGCACAACACCTTCACTCTACAATGAACCGTTTCCACACAATAAGCAAATGGCCTGTTCACATAGGAGTCCGTTGCGTTGCGTTAAGGAAAAGATGACGTTGAGACGAATATAAACCAATCATAGGCGTTAAAAATTTCATTGCTAATCGTTTGGAGTCCTATGATTGGTTTATTTTCGTCTCAACGTCATCTTTTCCTTAACGCAACGCAACGGACTCCTATGTGAACAGGCCCTAACTCGCGGCGCCACCGCTCAGTGACTGGTTCATACCAGTCTTCACCTGTCGGTACGGTATGCGTCGGTTGCAAACTCTTACGACCGTGAGCACTATGACGTCATTCACCAAACTTCCTGGACAAAGGTTGTGTTTAAGATTATTAATTGGTTCCTAATTATACCTAGAAAGCATATTAACAAGAATCAGTTTGTAAACTGATTTACATTCATCAGACAAACATCCACTGTTGCTTCTATTTAGAGTCTATGCCAAAGAGCATGTCTTGGAACTCTCACCCCTGATGTGGAAGTAATTTCTGTAGATAGAGAGTGGTGTCTAACGTAAAATTTTCTGATTTTCAGCTAGCCAACAGACTTCTTTCAATTACACAACACTATTATGCTTTCATTAGAGGACCAAAATAAATGAACATATTTCACAGTCTTTTACACATTGATTTTCACTTGTAATTTCTTACATGTATATATGTATCTCTCTCTCTCTACATATATATATATATATATATATATACAGAGTGTCCCATGATGATTTGGACAAATTTTAAGGGGAGGTAGGGCATGTCAAAAGGATTTAAAATTGCACTGCAACCCATGGTCGCAAACGTCAGCGTACGTCGCTAGGTGGTATTGGAGCAGGTAGATCCTAAGGGGAAAAATCTGATTTTTCGTCAATCGAGCAGCAGTCGCATTAAGAGCATGCAACATCATTCGATAAAAGAGCTGGCAGACTTACAATTAGTGTATGGACACTGCAAATTAGTGTATGACTGCTGCAGATATCCAAGCAAATCCAAGTATTTTCACACGTGTCCGCCAATCCATGGTCCGTCACTGTAACGCTTGTATCTCTTGTAATGGTGGAAACTTTGAGCATTTTTTGTAACCTTTTAAAATGGTCACCACAGCATATGTAATATTTATGAGAAATAAATATTTCTGATAATCTCTGTCTTGTATTCCTTCAGTTCTTGTACCTCTGATACCACTTTCCCATGACGCTTGCGACCATGGGTTTCTATGCAATTTTGAATACTTTTGACGTCTTACCTTCACTTAAAATTTGTCCCAATACTTATGGGACACCCTTTATATATATTATGAAGCTATAAGAAGGAGGAATTGCTCCGTGTTAAAAAAAAGTGTCTCACATTTGGTCGCCGGCGCCGACGGAGAGCCTAGAGCTTTGAAACGAAAAACCATACAATTTAAATGGATTTTTCGTATTTTCAAAGAGAAAATAAGTTTTATTGTGCTTATTTAATATAAATTCATTTATTTAACTTAAAAATTGTTGATTTTCATTTAAAATATTTGTTTGAACTGCTTTTTTTCGTAAACTTCCTTAAAATTCTTAGAGGAAATGGGCAAACAATGATACATTATTTTCTAGAGCTCGTTAGTTATATGCCCGTATAAGAGCGCACACTAGATGCAGCTACAGAGTACGTAATGTCCAAACAAGAGATAGCAACCATCTGACACATGAAGAGTCATACTTCATTATATAAACTTTTTCAGAATAGTTGTGTGTTAGTTACAAGATAAAGGAGATCAGAAATGTGGAATAATTGAATAATTAAGGAAATTAAATTAAAGAGAAGAATTGTGAAGGAAATCCGTTATGGAAACAAAAATTGGGAGAAATACTACTGTTTAACCAAAACGCACACACACATAGTAATATAACAATGATATTTTTATTTACAGATAAGTATGAATAATGCATGATACATAACATACTTTAAAAAGAAAAGCAACATTTCCTATCAATAATCATAAACAAATTCTGATCATGACTGATTAAATAGAAGGTCATTTCAGTATTTAATCACACAATACTTCGAATTATCTTCACTTGGAAAAAAATACTTTAGCATCTCAGATTACAGTTTTTAAAACTGGGGGTATTACCTTCAAGTTGGTAAATTACTGATTACAAAATTTTTCAGCGAATTTAAAAGAAATGAAAATCCCATAATGACATTGAAAAAGATAAATCAGCTATATTTTTGCATTTTTACAAAGTATGGGTTTGATTGTTCGCACAGTAAGAAGATCTGAAAACATCATTTAAAAAAAAGCCAGATTTTGCATAAGCATTAATATTGACAACACTGTTTATCATACAATGAAAACGTCTTTACTTATCAAAACTAACTTAATAGTGATTAAATTCAATATTAAGGTCCCAGCATATTCACCAGCTATATGAAGTTTTCATTTTAAAAAAATATTAACAGATACGAAGTATTTTTGATTAATAGTTAGTAGAGGGAAAAATATTAATTTCAAGTAGACAAGTAACTTGAAACATTTTATTTCTGTGAACGACAACCCCCACCCCAAAGAAAAAAAAAAGGCTTTAGCTGAGACATGTATCTTAATTTGTCATAACCACAAAATATGTCGAATAGAAAAAAGTATTTCATAATTATAAGGAATTGAAATTAACAACTTACTCTATTAATATATCGTTATAAAATAAAAATTAAATGCTTGATATAAAATTTACTCTAGATAAATTTGATAGATAAATTTGAACAAAAAATAATTCATGACAGGTTTTACAGATACTGAAAACATTATTCATTGATATTGACAAGGGAATTACTTTGCAAATTGAATAGAAATGCAGTTAAATTTAATATAGTTAATTTTGATGATATAATAAAAGGTATTATTCAGTTCAATTATAAAATTAGTAGAATAATTCAATTCAAAAGTAATATAAAATGAAAGGATATATTTAATAATGTTGTTGTTTCCAATCCCCTTTGGGTAGGAAAGCCCACAGCGTCCCAAGGACCTTGGTCCTTGGCGAAGGGTAGTAAGCAGCTTCACTTTTAAGGCGAGGTACCATTAGGGCCTCGAAGTACATCGGTCCCGCAATGATGAACCGAGTCAAGTGACGAGACCGGAACACTTGATCCCGTACCTCCATATGTATTTCGGGAACTCGGAGGACATTGCAGCTACGACAGATATTTTCCATGAACCAACCACCATTAGTGTACACGTCGGAGGTTTTGTCAGAGGTTTTGCATCGAACAAGCGACGTTCAGATCACTGGCTCCCTGCCCTTGCCAACCGGGCCACCGCGTCCCCATATTTAATAATAAATCTGTAGCTTGGTACAAGAAGTGCCTAAGTCATTTTTCTATAAGATGACTTTGTTTGCTTATATCTCTTTAAAAAATATTTTTTTCAACGTAAGAAGTACCCAAGTCTGTATAATGGTTTAGAAAACACTTTTAACGCATCGGACAGATTTAAGTATTTCTTACATTGAAAATAAATATTTTTTTAAAGAGACATAAACAAAGTCATCTTGGAGAAAACTGACTTAAGCACTTCTTGTACCAAGCCATAAAAATAATGATAGTGCAGAGATGAGCATTTTTATTTTTTTGTTTGCATATAAAATGCATACTTGTAATAAGATAAAAGTTTAAAATATCTTGAGTTAGATTAAAGTTATGTTGCTCATTATAACCTATTACTGGTATAGAAGGACCAGTATAAATTTCTTCTACTACGTTAAAAAATAATTTATCATTTAGCTTATTAAAATTTAGTGTTTTGATTATTGCAATTTCTAGAGTATTAATGACTTTAAAAAAAAAAGAAATCTGATGGTTATAATAAGGAAACTTTACTTAAAGAAAAAAATTGTTTTGATCAGGATTATTGTTTACAGTGGTCAATTTTTGTATGCATAGGTCACATTTAGAAAATCTGCTTATCCTTCTAACAACATAACCAGCAACAATGAAGGTAAATTTTTAATTAACAATATGGAATACATCAGAAACTAATACTTCATTATATATGTAAGTATGTCACATTTTGGTGATTAAGCGATTTCCTTTAGAACAATAATTTCAATAGTTATTTTCATTTGTTTACATAGAATAGATCTTTGTGAACACCTTTATAGGGGATGTTTAAAAAATAAAACGCACCTCTCACTGGCAAAATTGTAGCTGTTTTAACTTTATGTTAGCTTAAAACGCAGCAGCTGTATTTTTCTCTCACTATTTATACAGCAAATATTCATAAAACGTGATAATAATGTTCTTACCTTAAAAGCAGTAAATTAACTCGGATTTCTCTTCCCTGATTCTTTTCGTTGATGTGATTTTGTCACCTGGTACTATTAGTGGTGGATAGCCACCAGTAATACCAGGTGGAAAATAAACAAGCATATCCGTACACAGAATAATTTTTAAAATTTGTTGAACAATTTTCAAAAACACGTATCCATGCAACTCATTCAAATAACAGTCTGTTCCTCACATGTCGCGCCATCTGCCGGTGAGCGACCATAATTGGTCCATTTTTCTAGGGAATTCTCTATTGAAGCTGGCGCTCCCTCTTATAGCTTCATGATATATATTTTATTATATTTAGTAAATTATATATATATATATATATATATATATATATATATATATATATATATATATATATACATATATATAACAGTTCCGTAACTGACTGGCTCACTGACTCACTGACATACAACGCACAGACCAAACCGCTGGATCTAAGGGGCTGAAATTTTGCATGGCGATTCTTCTTATAGTGTAGGGGTGCACTAGGAAATATTTTTGAAAAATTCTTCTTAGAATTTTTTAAATTAAATTTTTAAGCTGTTTTAGTAACTTTTTTAAAGTTTGCATTTAAAATAATAATTTGAGGGTTATAAAACTTATATCACGAGAAAGATCATAAAAATTCCTTTAAAATGACATCTATTTTGAATCTTTATCTCTATTTTCTGATTTTTTGTGAATTTTTAAAGATTCATTTTTAGAATTTAATTTATTAAATGCTGATCACGTGATTTCTTTTATTGGTACTTTAAGTAAATTTATCGTCACGTGCATAACAACTAAATAGACAAAAAAATATCTTTTTCTCTTGCTAATGTGGTAGACGATTGGACATTATCGAAAAAAATATTAAATTGCAGTAAAAGATATTATGTTCCTCAAACTGTACTATATTGACTGTACTATATTCTTTAGTATGTCCTATTACATTTAATTTGAATATATTCTTCTACATTATTTTGTCTATAAAAATACCCTTACGATTTTTTATAAATATAATTTTGTTTTTTTACATCAATTTTATTCATTGATCGTCACATTTATTATAAATATACATATATATTTATTTTTTCGGCATTAATTTCATACATTGACCGTTGTATTTAATTTGAATGTACTCCGTAGCGAAGTGCGGATTTTAAGCTAGTATAAATATATATATATATATATATATATATATGTGTGTGTGTGTGTGTGTGTGTTATACAGGAATAAAAACTATTACAGTAACAATCTTACCTATTTTCTTTACAGACACTTGGGACGAAATAAAACAAATGACAACTACATTTATCAAAAATAACTGGCAAAATGTTGAATGCATGAACATAATAGTTCTTAGAAGGAAATTCTAAAAGCTCGTGGTTTGATAAAAAGTCAAATGAATATATATTGAACTGAAGAAATACCATCAAAGCACTTTTATGAGATTAATTACTGTTTATTTTGACCAGATTAGGCTTTTCAGAGATAAATTCTTGACTCATATAGCACTAAAAAATTTTCAGTGGATGTTTGCATATTTTTAAAAAAGTTCTCATGGAATGTTATAAATGTTTTAAATGGAACAAAATTTTTACTGTAGATTTTATGTTTGTAATCCCTTTCTCTAGACCTTCGACTGAAATCCAAAGTTTCCACATAAAAGGTGCTTTGTTATGATAACAGAAATATCCGTAAATTACATACCTTTTTCTGATTCTCTGGGTGTCTCTTTGGTCAAACGTATCACATGGCAAACTTTACGTTAATTTTAATAAAGCTGTTTCTTTTACTTTTCTTGCTGATTTTATTTACTTGACAGCATTCTTTTGATTATGAAATACGAATATTTCTCTTTGAAAAAAGTGCAAAAATGGCCTTAAATATTGGGTGTTTTTTTAAAGCAATGATAATATGTGCTACAACTGATGACAATTAAATCAGCATATTATAATCATATGGGAAATATCACCATTATATAATTGGATTTTTTCTATTTTTAATCAAATTTGTTTAAAAATGTTTAAACACAATCTTTATGTGTTGCTTATAAAGCAAAGTCATATATCCTTTTAATATCAGTGTAATTATTTATGATGAAAAAGAAACGAATGCATGGTCAATGTCATAGATAAGAAACACTTCCTTGAAAACATAAGATTTAATGTATTTTTTATACTTATGTTTTCCAGGGATTTGTCTTTTATTTTCAATTTATTATAAGCTTGAATTTAGAATATTTAAAACAAACAATCTGTAATTTAAAATTCCTCTGTTGCTATAAAATATATTTCTTAACCATACACCATATAACCATAGAAATACTTATTGCACGAGAGAATAAAAAAAATATATTCATGATATTGCCTGATTGGTATCATGGTCAAAGCATTTTGAAAGAGGAGAGACCATTAAAAGCTAACCACAAAACTTGTTTCATAATAAAATGCTTTTACAGCACAAAATAAACGAACAAAGACCATTAAGCAGCTAGTTCATATCCATTAATCATAATACAGGCTGTTTCCTCAAACATTCAGCACTCTCTTAGATAGCTATTTCTGTCAACAATGTCTTAAAAGGATAGATAAATGATAGTTGCTAATATTGCTTTCAGATCTGCTAACATTGTCTTGTTTTCACTGCCGAAATGATACATATTCATTAAGGAGGTGTTCACCTGATGTATGTGTTTCCGTTTACTCATTCTTTGGAGATTTAAGGGTTCAGTAGTTGATAATGCTTCATTTTTAGGGTTCATCTAGTACAATAAATGATGTAAGATTTTAAAACAAATACATTTCATATCTGAACTTAAATAACCTAACAATCTATGGGTTTATATTAAACTCTTTTATTACAGGGTAGTTAGCGAGCCCATATAAGCGTGTATATTAACATTCTAAATTATTCATAAAATAAATATTTTCTTCATGCTTTCCAGTTATATTCGTATAATAATCGCCAAATGGGGTTGTTTCCGCGTACGTTTTGGAAATAATCGAGCACAATTATCGCACGTAATTGCTTCGTTTCTGCAGAAAAGCAGAAAAGTAAACAGTGAATACCTAGATGAATACTTCAGATAATAATAGAAAAAACTAGACTATGCATGAAACCTTCAACTACTTAAAAAAACCACAATACCTATTTTTATAGTCCTCTTCTCCACTAACTCATATGAATCTTTATTTTCAGATATGAACTTCTTAAAAATAGTTTCAGAAATAAACTGACTAGTTTGGTGTGACTTTTATTCAAAGTGTATTACTATGTGTCTGATATAAAATACTCGCTAGTCAGTAATCAACATAAAAGTCATATTTATGCATAATAATTAATTATATTTATTTTTAAGAAACTATTTATTATTAAATGTGTTAATTTCCTCTGTCAAAACGTCTGAGGTAGCCTAGTGGTGACGCGTTGAGCTTCGAACTAGGGGGGGGGGGGGAGGGGATTGTTCAGTTCAAATCCCGACGAGCGTCATTAAATGCCTTCCATGTGTAGGCATGTTAAACCTGTACACCGGAAAGACGTTCTATGAAGTCAGAGCTAGCGGGAAAAGGTACGAACCCCCCACAATTTTCCCCTCTGGGTGTGCTCGCCAAAAATGAGGTGGTACCAGGGGGATGGTGTTGGTTCATTTATTCGGTGCCCCCACTGAAAGCAAACAAAGGTTCTTGCGGTTAAAAAGCGAATATCTTCATTGAAGAATGTCCCGCAATGGCAAACAATTTTATCTGTCAACATTACAATAAATGTTTGTTGTAATAAATACAAACCATGTTTTATTAGCTTTCCATCAGATGTTATGAAACTAGCAGGCATGTCACTACATCAAGAAATGTGATTTTTAATTTTTGGTCACACGAATCAAAAGGCTTGCCCCCCTTGCTCTATACACTAATATTTTCTTTGCTTTTCTTAAACTGAGTGTTTGTGATTATAAATTGAAATTTTCACTTCCTGTAATACTAAAGGGAAAAAAAGACGTCGGAATGGTTATTATGGCAGGAGCGATTTTAGAGGATTTCTTGCCATAAATATATCATTTCAAGAGTGATATATTATTCTAAATGTTGCATAAATAAGCATGAAAAGGCATATTTTGTACCAAACATGTGAAGCAACTTTATTACTTAACTCCTCACGTTTAACAATGTGTAGAATAGAAGCAAAAACAGTACGGACTGATAATTTGAATCAAGTGTAAAAGAGATCTATGCAAATTCAAGAATTGAAATTAATTGAGCATAGATTTAAAAAAAATATGGTTTAAGTTATAATGGTATAAGTTTTTATTTTCTCCTGTTCAGTTTCTTTTTCTTTTTTTCTTTTTCTGACAGGCCACAAAATTTATTCCCGCTTATAATTAGAGTAGCATCAATGACTAAATTACAAAAGAATGTAAAATGTCTTTGTGCTTGATAAATTGAAAACTTCGAGAGGCATTTGATTATGAGTATCTACCCGTATAAAAATTAATATTATTCACAAATATCTCCATAAAAATGTTTAATTTTGAAATGAAAATACTAATTTATCATAAATCAATAGGATAATTATATTTATATACATTGATTTGTATATTTTAAAACAAGAGTTATAACAGCTTTATGACACTAATATTCTTCTTTAACTGTATTTTACTATACTCTTGCTATATCATACTTTCACTTAATTTTAAATTCTCCTCACATTCTATCATTTACACTATATTTTTCTTTAATTATTAATATATTTCAAACGTTAACTAAATCTCATTTTTCTGAAGAGTACCTTGAACAGAGAGTTCAATAAATGCTCGGGCTTTTTCAGGTCTAACTCACCTTGAGTTTATACAATATATAAAAGTAAAGTAAGAATACAATCATTTCTCAGTAACCAAATTGAGCATTTGTGTTACATAATGTTCGAGCGCTCGCCCATTACGACCGTATCCCTCGTAATTTTCGAATCGTCTTGAAAAGCGTTCTTTCCACAACATGTCATTGTAGCTTCACTCCTAACAATTTAGCCCGCTCTAAAGGAAGGAAGCAAAAGGTTTCTGACATTCCACAAAAACTTAATTTATTCTCGCTGAGTAGTAAGTTTGTGAAGGTTGCAATGGACACAGAAGAGAAAGGGAGAGAGAGGCCTAAAGAGAGAGGAGATGTAACACCCCTTGAGGCGGTTTCATCCACTGCTTCACTTGGAAGAGTCAGTGAAGCGAAGAAGTGACGATGACCCCTTGCCGTGGCTTCAGGGCAAGGCAGAGAGCATAAGAAAGGATAATGGCTAGTGTCACGTTCGTCCAAAACTACTGAAAAGGAGTGCCACAGAGAGATACTCACATTCAGAGCAACTGAGCCACTTTTCATCACGTTCAAACTTAGGTAGCTTTCCAGAGGGCGTCAACCCGGGTGAGGAGTCAATTTTTGGTTATCACAGGTGTTAGGAGATGTTACGTTAGGGATTAGGTAGGATGTCTTGCTCTTCATCCGGCTCCTAGCTTAGAAAGTATTTTTAAAACATTAAAAACTTACCATCAAATATAATATCTTTGAAATTCGTTTTTGCAACAATGTCACAGACATAAGGAGACAAGAACTAAATCTTGTTAATCCTTAAAAGATAAAAAAATAGAGAAAGAGTATTATGAAATCCTGTGTTTTGTGTAATTTAAAACTTTATGAAATAGTAAAACATACAAAGGACCTGATTTTCTTGAAAAGACGTTATCTCTATGTATCAAGAAAACGTTATCACTTTGTATCAAGCAAAAGTGGCGTTAAATAAGGGTGGATAGCCATAATTGATTGATGAATGTCCATGTAATTAACATCCCAGAAATTCATGAGTAAATCTTTCATTTAGAAATCTCTGAATTTTTAACAAAATGATTGTTTTATATTTTAACCTATTAAAATCTTCATCGAAATGACTTTAAAAATTATATGAGAACGATATCGTCAAGTGATTTTAGCTACGTAATATACGTTTATCAGTGACTGGGCATAGCACCTATGTGGTTAAAATATAGGCCTTACAGACGGTCGGTTCGGTTTGATTTCTATCATACATCCTTTTAAATGAAAAAAAAGAATGAGTAAAGGGAATGAATTTAGAATGTTTCAAGGAGAAATTGAAAGAAAGAGTGCAAACTCAAACTTAGATTTGACAGTTGCACCTGCATAGGAGGATGTTCGCGAGATTCTCAAAATATCTCGTATAAAGATCGTAGGCAGGAATCCGGATATAGCTGCCTTTAAGGGAAGAAAAACATAAAAGGAATTGAGCATAAAATTATGGGAAAAAATAGGAAGCATAGAATTTGTTATCCAGTACAGTATGCACTTACTTTGAGGGCATTCACAGATACAAAGATATGTTGACTCCGTTATTATGGCAGCACTTAATAAGGGAATCAAATTACTCACTTTTGGAGGACAACTTACAATTACCCATGCTTTTGCCAAGATATGCACAGAATTCAGTCAGTGGAAACTTGTTTGCTAACCACCATACTATGGGAATGACGTATCCATTTAAAGTACTGCATATTTTTCTTACGAGCTTAAAACGTGTTCCTTAATATATATAGTGGCCAGTCCTAATATGTAAACAAATGTAAAAAATTGTCCAGTTTGTTAATCCAATCAACCGTTAAATTCCTAAATGTTTTAAAGAATGTACCTATTAATTATCAAATTTAAAGAGTCTGTTTTCCCCATATATTTTAGCATTAACAGCATTTGACTTTAAAAATTTCATTCACAGGAAGAAAAATCATTTGAAAAAGTTTCATTTAAAGGCTAAGCCCATATTCGTATTGGATAGAACTAGGTTGTAATTGATAGTTGATCACTGTGAAAGATTGAAGTTGATCATTGTGAAGTTGATCACTGGGTGTGTCGCTAAAAATTACTCCTAATCCGGTACATACATTCGAATTTCAATATATAAGTGATAGATCCTGCTCTTTAATAGAAGAAGCTGATGTTCAAGATGTAAATAAATAGCTTTCCGACTGAGAAATATTCAAGACAGGAAAGAGCTGCGGAACGAGATTTTTTACAATCAAAGTGAGTCAATATATGAATATATTTGACATGTAAAGGCAGGAAGATTTATGAGTTGTAAATGATACCTTCGTTAGCCGTAAATAATTTAAAATTTATTTAAAAGTACATGATAAAAGTGGTAAATCTTAACAGAATGGACAGGAATGGCTGATTACTATATGAAATCGAAACACAAACTCTTTTGTGTATTATCAGTTAATGGGCCTTCAGCCTCGATTTTTAAAAATTTTCAATTTTTAACTCTATAAACAAAATTAAAATAATTTGTATTATTTTTTACTACGTTGAAGACATAAAGATATTTTGACAGAATAGTGCTTTTTTTTCAAAAAAAAATATCTACCATTTTTCAAAATGCTCCATGTGCATTCAAAATCATTAAAAAGACTTAATTTTTTTAACATAAGTTTACTGTACATGTATGAACATAATTATGCAGTGATTTTTTTTTCATGAATCTAAAGCCATAAATAATAATTTTTTTAATCTACCTTTTTTTTAAAGTTTTAACGTAGGATTACGTTCCTCCATAACAGTCCTCCGAAATGCGAAATTTCAGATGTCCTGCGTCGCGAGTTATAATTTTGGCAGCATGCCAAACCCAGTCTGTATCGCTTGGGCAAGCAGTAAACAGTTAAACAGAAAAGTACCAAAATGAGTCAAAATTTTGCCACACACACACACCTGTGACTGGGCAAGTTCGACTCATGCCTTTCATCCCTTGAGTGGGGTGATAAAATGAGGACCAAACATGCTTGGGAACTAACTCTTGGGGTCCCGCGTCAGGTTGACCACCTGACCGAGACATGCTGTACGGCACCCCAAGCCCACGGTCATGAAAGCGGAGATCGACACTGCAGCCTTGGTCCACAGTGCTGAAAAGCAATTCGGACTGTTGTATCCTGAGTTATATATATATATTCATATTTACATAACACATACATGCATATATACATACTAAAGAGGTAAGCAACGATAAGTAATCCTACGTTAATAACCCGCGGTAGTTTCGTTAGAAGAGACTACGTGAATTATTTTTCTTTATTTCATGGTCTATAAATTTGAAATCTATTTTTGGTTTCAAAGACTTATGCACAAGTTTGTGGAAAACGCTTTCAATAGCAATCTTGAAAAATAGGAAGAAATCAGAAGCAGAGTAATGCACATGGAGCATTTTGAAAAATTTCTAGCATTTTTCAAGAATTATTTGAAAATAGGGCTTATTCTTCCACAAAATACTTATTTGTGAATTCTAAGTGTCTTCAACGTAGTGGGAAAGAATATTATTTTTTCTCGTTTTGTATATGAGAGTAAAATATTGAATAATTCAAAAACGAGGTGGAAGGTCCCTTGTCCCCTTAAGATCTCGAAAGGCAGTCAAAGCAAGAATGGCTTCTCGATAGTTCTATGAAATACATTACCATGTCCGAACAAATGTAGTTATGTCAAGATACTTAGTTTGGAGGATGCAGATAAATTCTGCTTGTAAAATTCCATCTAACCGTATATGAAGGTTGGCTGTCATGGATCTGGAAAAATAAGAGCATTAAGCCTTTGGTTACTCCGAAGCAAAAATATAAATATGGATGTTCACCACACTAACACGCTTACTGGAAATCTAGCATAATTAGGTATTTCCAAACCAGTTATACTAATTAAAGAGAAAGAAATCAGAAAATATCAAGATTGTGACTAGCATGGTTGAATGAGAAAAATGATAAATTAGACAAACTGGTCAAATTTAGTTCTCTAATATATCGATGGGGTTAGTTTTAACGCAACTGATAAAACAATGGACAAAGTCTTACTAAATAATGGAAGTTAATTTCCTTTGCAGTTTATAGGATTCCTCTGAAGCGAACTGATATGCATCTGGGACGATACTTATGCAGAAATAAAAATTTTAATGCAATATGCAAATTTGAACACTAGACACGCCCATGGCACGTGTGCATTTCTAGCACTTAAAAAGGAGCTTCCTGCACAGAAGAAACGAGTTGGTTAGCTGCAGGGAATAGGACTTGTCTATGTTCCTGACTTATAACGTTGGGTGATTCGTTCACCTTTATTGATTACTGCTTCTAGTCATTTATTTATTGTGTATCCAAAGTAGTGATTTTAATGTTTGGCTATAATAAACTAATAATGTTTTTATCTCTTAAATTATTTCATTGCCATTACTGCACGCCTGGATACGTTTAAACCGGCCACACTTCACTTGACAAGTGGAGAAGGGACTAAACTTCTTATTTTCAAGCTTTCTACGTCAACGTTGTTAATAACATAAATATTTAATCCAGGAGAATATTTAAGACAGATTCTCCCTCAGAGATAATCTTCGTACAAGGTGATGCCAAAATCAAGAAAATTATTTGGTGATAAAAGTTTAATTCCACCTTGGTAATAAATAAATTTTAATATAATTAAGCCAAATATAATGACCAAAATAGCATATGAATAGATTTATGATTTGACTCAGAACTAATAGTGTAGTACAGAAAATCTTTTTGTCTTTGAGAATATTTACTCTTTGGAGACCTTTGAGCTAATTATCATTTTATGACCTCTTAGTATAACGTTTAAAGTATACTTCCACTGATAAATCTGTAAAATTATATGTATTTTGTCACTACAAGTGATCTGGTTCAAATAATGACAATAGATTATATGAAGAAAAAATAACAATGTTATGAAAATAGGTGAACACAAAAAGTAAGATTTTTCTACTTGTGTATTTTCTTGCATTTGGTTACCAAGATTCAAACCCTGGTCGTGGCTGAAATGGAACCCAAAACAGGGAAAATAACAGTAAAAAAAATTATTTGGTAGCATGCGATAAATATTGATTATGAAAATAAATATCATTGCCGAATCACTGAATAAAAAATATAAAAAATTGAAAAATAAATGAAAAATACATATTCAGGCCAATATCCCGTATAATGGGTTTATAAAGAGGGGGAATATGGGAAGGAAGTCATTGAAAATAACTTCACACCACCGGGATAATTCTGTCAGTAGCCAACTGACCTCGAAATTTTTCTGTCTCACTTTGAATTCCGGTCCTGACAGATGGTCTCGTTACGCTTATTTAAAGTTTATTTTCTTATGTTATTTCTTTCTGTAGGTTAACTATATACTATTGACGCAGCCGGTATTCCAACATCTGAAATATCCAAGTAATATGCGGAAGTCTTTTTCTTTCAATCACTTCTCCTGGGCAGTCTTAACAGATGTAAGTTAAACAAATTAATTACAAATAATTTCTTTACTGTTATACCTGTTATTACAAAATTTTGTGATCTGATTTTTATTCTAAAAGAATTCATTGGTAAGATGTATGTACTGATCTATATATATGCAAGCAAAATAAGGAACTATAAAAAGGACATGATAATTATTCTCAATCCTTATCCAACACGTATAATGCTTCCTTAAACTTCTTTTAAATGCAAATTGCAGAATAAATTTGGAATCAGTCAGAAACAGTTCATGTAAAAATAAAAAAGTTTTAAATCAGAGAATTTATTTCACTATCTTATGCATAACGATAGATCCCTTTATGTCACTTAAAGAAGTCCTGGTTAATAAAACTTGATATATTATTAATGCTAAAAAACAAACGGAAAATAAATCATATACAATAGTAGAATGGGATAACAATTATGGGATCAAAACTGATTGATCACTGTGTCTTTACATCCGTTTATTACTACCTTCATCTCTATTTATTGTCAGCTGAAGTCTGTTATTTATTAAGGATTTGCTCCTCTCTATTTGTGTATGCAGTTTGAGTTGGACATTGTTATTATGTGTCGAAAGCTAAAGTTCAGAAGATAAGGTGTGTTTTTTAACAATCTCACTTGTTACCACAGTCCTCTTTTTGATTTCAATCAATAATTCAACTTTCCTGCATAACGACAGCCTTAGTTTTAATTTTTTGGAAGGTTCTGAATGCCTTCTTCGTTGTCTTTTCTTCTCAAACCCAAAAGGCTGCATTTTCGTTCATGCAGACTCTTTCACCTGCTGGATAACTTCTATCGTGGCTTCGTGGACTTAATTAGCCCTCTTATTTAAATAACCCTGGATGACACTTCACCTTTTTGAGGTATCAGTGAGGACGTTTCGAACCAACTGTTGATGTCCAACACCAAGATTGTGCTTCTAGAACCTTAAATGATGGTTACGAGGATAGTTGATGTTTTATCATTTCCTGTGGCATCCATCAAACTGTCTGCTTACTCTTGTGCAAAACAAAGTGAAACGTGATATATTAGACTACATTAATTTCTTCCTGTCATACAGTATTCAATTACAATCTAACTTCACACATAAGAGTTTCCGAATTCTTCTTTTTAATTCTTCCTAATGAGTAATTAAATGAGTCAGGCTGTTGCCAGATCTGATTACTTCTAATTCTTTGTGTACCTTACACTCAGTTATGGATACATTAAAACCGTTATTAACTTTACCAGTCACTTGCTGCCCAGTTAAATGGTGGAAAAGATCGTACGGAATAATAGAATTCCCAGGCCTGCAGAAATGAGTTAAGACCTGAACACCCGAACCTAATCCTTCTGATTAAAGAAATTAAGGTTATCTTTTCATTGATAAAGAATACTTCAAAATCGACGCATTCGAGAAATCATTGAACTCCAAAGTTTTGATTATTGCAGTGTCCACTGAATTGCTTTGATAACTAACCATTTCTGAATTTCTGAAAATCTTGTGACTTTCTCTTAATTATAAAAATTTATATTTTTTATCATATTTTTAAGCGGAGGCACTTCTTGTCAAACATTCGCTTACACTACGCCGTAGTTTACTGTCCATTCTATTGTGGGGGCACCATATGGGCGGACAGCATTACCCCCTAGGAAGGGACGATACAAACGGAGGCATTTTTCGTGGCACGACGCTGGGATTCGATCCGAGCACCCTCAGCATTGAAAACCAGCGCGGCCGCCCACCACTGGGCCGCCCATATAACGATTTATTTAATTCATGTCCACATACCGCACTTAAATTGTATTTTTCTTGTTTCCAAAGAGCAGAAAACTCCAAGTTTGGTGATGTTTGCTAATCTCCTAAGACTACCAAAAGTAACTAGCCAGGAAAATCCAACCCCTACAAAATCATGTCCTGGAGTAAAATCTTCTAAGTCATTCCCCTCCTCCACAGGGGGCTTGGGGTGCCTTGAGTGGATGGCGGATCTCTACCGTCCATCCGGCATCCTCGGGCCCTACACCAATGAAAAATGTCACGGAACTTGGGAAATTAACCCTCGGCTGCGTATTCAGGTATTGCTACGTAGCGACTGGTCTTCGGGTGATTCATTGGCCAATACGCGAAAGCGGAGGGGGCCAAGGTGTCAAACGACTTCCCCTCCCCCACAATTCGATTTATAAAACAGTGAGTTGGGATGTAAGTTACAGTCAATTAAGTTGATGAGCAACACGAGTTTGTTTGGGTATTACACAGACACGATTTCACAGACATACTCTGCGAAATTTAAGTCTGGCACATTGCATAAATATTCCTAAAGTTATGTACATTTTTATTCTCTGAAACCCATGAACAGTTAAAAAGTTGTCCGGTACCACAAGAGTTCTGTTTTTATTCTAAATTAAAGCAAGCATATCATGAGATAACAACAAAAAATGACCCACTTTAACTGATTTCGATGTCTGTATGACTCTAAGTCCCATACCCGGTCTACCTCCAAAAAAAAAAAATAATAATAATTAAAAGTTGCCTTATTAGCTTTGTGTTTCGGTTACTTTAATTAAAGGAAGAAATGAAATGCACATTAATGAATACAAGCGCCATAAAACCGCAAAGTCAAATATTTGATCCAAAGTAATGAAAAAGGGAGACACTTATGTAAGGAAACTATCAATTATATATTAATTGGAATCTTGAAGATTGCACACATACCCCAAAAATAGAAAATTATTTTTATTATAAGCGGCTAAAAATACATTATCGACTATATCAAAAAGAAATAAATATAATGTTGGATTAATAGACTATTCATTTCAGTTGCATAGTTTACTTTTATGCCAAGAGAATCCTAAAAATGCCATAGCTATGAGTTATTTGACAAAATTGGGCAATTATACAGAATTATTTTTATTTTTCGTTTTTTAAGCCGTACGTGGGATGAAACTGAATTTAGCTGTTGAGAAATAGAAAGTGACCTAATGACCTCTCGTTTAGTGACATCGAAATCTAGAATAATCTTAACGAAACACTGCAATTAAGGCTTCAGTGAAAAATGAAGAGGATTACAGCTTTTCCTCAGAAGTCTAAATTTTTGTTTATATTTACGTCTCAGTGTTGTCGTTTTTTCTTAATTATATTTGAGTATTTCTTTTTACATATTATTTTTGATTTTATAATAAAAGTTTATTAATATCAGTATAAAACATTTATTTCGATTTCCAAGACTATGAGTCCTACCCGGGTGTTCAAACCTCAAATTGGTTTTCTGTCAACTGAACTATACCGGTGATGTGAAGAAGTTTTAATTTAAATGGTTTCGATCAGATATGGTTTCTTTTGATATTTTAGGTTTTCCCACTAAGTTCCCATTTTAAAGAAATTATGTTCTAACTTTTAAAAAAAAGATCATAAAGTATGTTCCCACAGTGCTAAAAAGTAAAATGCTTTTATAAAAAAAGTTTGTAATTTAAAAAAATTATTAAAAAAATTTTAATGAGTCATTCATAGAAAAATGAACTAACTTCAGTGTAATAACTTTTAACTTTCATGTTTCTTCTTTGCTACTTTTAGTGATGTATTCTTAAATCTTCTTTATAATCTCTCCATGATCTCTAATATTCAAATAAAAGCTTCTTTCTTGGATATTAAAAACAATTTAGGGGTTGTTTTTTTAGATTATCTATTGCATAGAACTACTATAAAAAGTTATGATGGTGTATCGATGAAGATATAACCACCTGATATAGTAACGATGGGTTCAACTAGAAACCATTAAAGATTTCTGCTGGTTCTAGCGGCAGAATTCCGTTCTACTAGCCCACTTCAAATCTTTTTATTTATGGAGTAGAGTAAAATGAAGTGAACGCATGTAGCATACTAAATTATGATCATATATCATGAAAATTTCTACTTGCGCTCAGAGAAAGCAGTCATCAGTGCGTCCAATAGCCAAATAATACAACTGTCGGGTAATCATACTGTTTCTTTGATCAGATGGTTGGGATTGTCGTATACTCACTTCAGTTATAAAGCCAGGGAATTGGAAAACCTTACTAATTTTTATAATTAACAGTGAAATAAACAGGCTCGGTTCAAATAGCTAAAGTTTCTTTTCTGCTCCTGGTGCTGGAAATTCCACATTTCGTAGTTTTCCTGTTGTGGAATGGAAATACTCCAAGGGTGCTATTGCTTGACTTGGCATATTGTATAGCGCTCTCTAAGTAATAATGAGTTTATCATTATTTGAATTATATATATATATATATATATATATATATATATATATATATATATATATATATATATATATATATATATATATATACATATATATATATATATATACATATATACATATACAGGGGGTTATCAAAATAATGGAAACACCTATCAATATTAGTGCTGTTTATGAATGTGCTTCGTATGCCTTAAAAAACAAGTCTGGCCAATGGTATTTTTTTATATAATATAGTGTATGTATTATTCCACTCTCAGGTAGCAGTAATGAAGCTAAGAGCATCATGCTTTTTGGGGGCCAGTGTAAAATGTCAAACCTTGCAGACCTTGTGAAAAGGGCAAATTGTTGGAGCTCGTTTAAATTGGAGTATCTGTTACTGAAATTTCCAGGCTAATGGGTGTTTTTCGAGCTATGGTATCCAAAGTCATGATAGCATACAGAGTGCACGGAAAAAAAATCCTTTGCCAAACAGAAAAGTGGACGAAAGGGAGAGCTGAGTGAAAGAGACGAACGAGGTATTGAAGCGGATTGTGACACGAAAAAAGAAAACAACTGCAACCAAAATGACCGAAGAGCTCAATCAGCATCTGCATGTTCTGGTATCAACCATTAGAGGTAGAAGGGAATTTCACAAACAAAACATTTACGGAAGAGTAGTTATTCCCAAGCCACTTGTAATAGATGCCAATAGAAAATATCGTCCACAATGGTGCCACAAGCGCAAATCCTGGTCGAGTGATATGTCGAAAAACAGCATTTGGTCCGACGAATCATTGTTCACATTGTTCCTCGCAACAGGACGTGCGTATGTCTTGAGAACACCTACACAAGCGTAAGATTTTGGCTATCTCATCTCAACTGTCAATCATGGAGGTAGATCTATCAGGGTTTGAGATGGGATCTCATGGTTTTCTTCAGACCCTATTGTAACCCTAAAAGGGACATTGAATGAGAAGGATGATGTCGAAATTTTAGCTCACTAGTACATCCTATGGTGCAAAAATTGCTTTTTGCAGGTGATGGCGTTCTCCGGTATGACGATCCCCCTATACATACAGCTAAATCTATCAAGTATTGGTTTGAAGAGCACAAATAAGAAGTCAAATATCTTATCTTGCCCTGTACAATCCCCCCGACTATAAATCATCCAATCACTGATCAGTATAAGCGGATAGATAAAGGTATCGACATCCACCACAGCATCTCTACAGGAACTTTCATGATTTTTCCCTGAAGAATGGTATAATATATTCTTAACCACTATATATGACTTGTATAATCCAATTCCAAGGTGAATCAGGTGGTATTATATGACAAAGGTGATCCTGCCCCGTATTAATAAAGGTTTTCATGATGTTTCTTAGTGTTTAATTATTTTGATAACCACTTGTATGTAAATATATTCTTCAATTATAGAACCTCATTGTTACTTTTTATGGAAAGTCATTAAAAGTCATCATTTGCTTAATTTTTTTTAAGCAGAAAAACTTTAATACGGATACATTTTGCTTAAAAATTAAGTCGATTCATCCGTTAGAATCAATCTTCTCTATCTTCTAACTGTAAAGTATATTAATTTGAAAAAGAAAAAAATAACTGCTGCAAAGTCTACTCCATATATTCTAAATTGCAACTACTGAGTCACAAGAACATCTGGCGCACCTTGTCGCCACACCTATAAGTAAGAGGCACAGAGAGAAGTAATCATAAATTTTCTCCGCTAAGGAATGAACGCTGATTGCAGCATCCCATGTGTGACTTTATGTTGCGACTGATTGATCGAATTTCCTTATTTCCTAAATGAACGTTTCTTTATTTGATACTTGTGCGTATAGCTCACTGGCCTCGTCCTTAATTACCTGCTCATTTTTCTTTGATCATTCTCCGTGATTTTAGTACTATTCTACTTTTGTCACCCAGCTATTTTCATAGTATTCGAGAAAGTCTAGATTTTGGTTTAGACGGGTACAGATACTTCATCTCTATGCATCGTATATGCTATTTTGAGTATATTCTATATCGTGTCACTGAAATTTAAATATAGTCTCAAAAACCATGTCGTAGCATATATAAGAACACATAAACATAAATTATTTTTTGAATAAAACTAACCAATTAATTTCTTCTGTGTGTAGATATACCGGGTGGTTATAATTAAACTTCCCCAATAAACGGCATCCTTCAGCGCAAACGGGTGAACGGAATGCAACGAAATTTCGTATATGGGCTATACACGAGATGCGCACACGCAATTTCGAAAAAAAATTTTAGTTCCAAAATGTCCACTAGAGGGAGCCTTTTCGTGAAAACATGAAATTTAACACAATAAACGATCAAAAACGGAATACAGAAACAATATTAACAATCCAGAACAAGAATTATGAGTAATAAAATGTAAAACCGGGAAAAGCTGTCAGTTGTAGGAGAAAAATGTCGAGATTTGCCTGCTTGAGAAGAAGAGGATGCTTTATGCAAAACACGTTTGGGTATAAAACGTTTGCAGACGTTGTCATGTTTAAGTCGATGTTTCCAGCTGTACTAATGACGGTCTCTTTAGTTGAACGTGCGTTATTGGTGAAGCTGTTTTACGTAAACAAGGGGAATGCTTCTGATGCAGTTTGTGAATTTCGTCGTAGAAAGAACCTACGGCGTGGACCAATGTCTACTAAAGGTATCCGGGCCATGATTAAGATATTTGAAGAGACGGGGAAATTAGGAGTTCAACCTGGAAGTGGCCGTAAACGTGTCACACCGGTACTTGTTGATGCCGTCAAGACAGCTGTTGACGCACAGTCACAGACATCAGAGTTTGGGAGCAGTAGCACGCGTGCAGTTTCTAGACAGACAGGCTATTCTTACAGCACTATCCGAAAAGTACTCAGAAACATAATGCATAACTTCCCATACAAGATCCGCCATACCCAGGAGCTGCTTGATAGTGACGAGCCACAACGTCTCTCATTCGCAGTCAGTTTTCTCAACAGAATGACTGTTGATCTGTCATGGCCTTGGAATATTCTGTGGAGCGACGAGGCTCATTTCTATCTCAATGGGACAGTCAACACAAAGAATTGCCCCATTTGGGCTAAGGAAAATCCGCGGATCCAGGCTGAATTTCCCCTACAGTCTCCAAAGGTCACAGTCTGGTGTGGATTCACGGCGACATTCATCCTTGGGCCATTCTTCTTTGAGGAACTCGGTGAACGTGGGCCTGTCACATGTTCTGTTACGGGCCGTCGGTACCATGACATGCTGCAGACGTTTGTTGTGCCGCAACTACAGCAAAGGCGGGTCCTTACATCGACCATTTTCATGCAAGATGGTGCGCCCCCACATATCCATGGGTTCGTGAAGGCGTTATTGTTCCAACACATCACGAAGGAACGTGTTATTAGTCGCTCCTTTCCTAATCCATGGCCACCACGTTCGCCGGATCTAACTCTATGCAATTTCTGGTTATGGGACTATTTAAAAAGTCTGGTGTATCGTGGAGGTGTTGCGACGTTGAATGACTTAAAGAACTCCATAACGTTTCATGTGCGAAGCCTCATAACTGATCAGTTACGATCTGCTGTTGAACACACTGTCCATCGACTTGAAATTTTGCAGGTGAATGAAGGTGGTCACGTGGAGCAGCTTTCCCTACATCGTCCTGGACACGATTAACAACTGCTCCTCTTGTGCAATTTCGTCTTAATCTGTTCTTGTTTCTGCAAAATGAACTGTTTTTGTTTCTCCCTTACCTTTACTTAATGTGGTTCGAAGACAAGGTGATAAGAAACTAGTCCATAAATGTTAATATTGTTTCTGTATTCTGTTTTCGTCGTTTATTGTGTTAAATTTCATGTTTTTCCCGAAAAGGCGCCCTCTGGTGGATTTTTGGTCTAATTTTTTTTTCGAAATTCCGTGAGCGTATCTCATGTATAGCCCATATACAAAATTTCGTTGCATTCCGTTCACCCGTTTTCGCTGCAGGATGCCGTTTTTAGGGGAAGTTTAATTATAACCACCCGGTACACTGAAGAGCCAAAAAAACTGTTACACCTGCCTAATATCGTGTAGGGCCTTCACGAACATGCGGAAGTGCAGCAACACGATGTGGCATGGACTCGACTAATGTCTGAAGGTATCCTGGAGGCAATTCCCACCATGAATCCTGCAGGGCAGTCCACAAATCCATAGGAGTGCGAGAGGGTGGAGATCTCTTCTGAACAGCATGTTGCAAGGCATCCCAGATATGCTCAATAAGGATCATATCTGGGGATTTAGGTGGCCAATGGAAAAGTCTAAAGTCAGAAGAGTGATTCTGGAGCTACTCGGTAGCGACTCTCGACGTGTGGGGTGTCGCATTGTCCTGCTGGAAGTGTATAAGTCCGTTGGAATGCACAATGGGCATGAATGGGTGTAGATGATCGGACAGGTCCTACTCAGGATCGGACAGGATGTACTCGTCACCTGTCAGAGTTGTCTCTAGACGATTCAGGGGTCCCATA
Source organism: Dolomedes plantarius (assembly GCA_907164885.2). NCBI lineage: Eukaryota > Metazoa > Arthropoda > Arachnida > Araneae > Dolomedidae > Dolomedes > Dolomedes plantarius. The sequence goes on from OU015501.1 coordinate 60,515,803, forward strand.
TCATGCCAACTGCACACGCCCCATACCATCCCAGAGGCTCCACCAGCTTGAACAGTCCCCTGTTGACATGTACGGGCCATGGATTCATAAGGTTGTCTCTATACCTGTACACGTCCATCCGCCCGATAGAATTAGAAATTTGACTCGTCAGATCAGGCAGAGCGTTTCCAGTTATCAACAGTCAAATGGAGGTATTGATGGGCCCAAGAGAGGTGTAAAGTTTTGTGCCATGCAGTCAACAGCGGTACACGAAAGGGCACGCTGACACTTCTTGATGCCCCAGCATTGAAATCCGCAGCAATATGAGGATGTGTTGCACGTCTATCACGTTTAAGTATTCTCGTCAGTCGTCGACGGTACCGTTCTTTCAAGGTATTTTTCCGGCCACGCGCTGTCGGAGATTTGATGTTTTATCAGATACCTGATATTCACGGTACACTCATGAAATGTTGGTACGCGAAAATCCAAATTGCATCGCTACCTCGGAGATGCTACGTCCCATGTCCCGTGTGCCGACTACAACTCCCCGTTCAAAGTCATATATATCGTGATTACCTGCCATTGTAGCAGCAAGAACCGATCTAACAGCTTCTCCACAGGACCACAGGAAAATTGGTCTAACTGCACTACCTGGGCCACGCCCTCAAGTGCAGGCTTTCAGAAAATAAGCAGCGGGGAACCATGATTGGACAGAAAGTAGAGAGAGAAGAAAAGTGAATGGAGCGCTCAGGATCTTCGAGTTCAATGCCTTCAGCTGGAATCACCGAAGTGATCCAGCATCGGGCAAGACAGTAGGAAAGTAAAATGATACTGTAGAAATCTTCCCGGAAATGGGAGAGAAAATGGCTTAGCTACAGTAAAAATATGAAGAGGAGGAAGTTTAAGGATAGCAACACATAATATTTATTTTGTTTTGAAGTTTTTATTATTTTTTTTTGCCTTAGCAAACCTAAGTATTATTTTTCATTTTTTAAGAGAAGCAGACAAGGGACAAATTAAAAAAGAGAAAGGATGGCTCTAGGCCTTTTCCTGTTTTGGGGATCAGCATGATCATAATTTGCAAATTCTAGTAATAAATCATTGTCAATAGACTTGTGAAAATTAAGAGCTAATTTTTGAAGATAATTTCGAATAGCTGGGAGTCCAATCTCCCTATAGATGTCAGCATTTCTAAAGTACCAAGGGGCGTTAACGATTTGCCTAATGGTGCTGCTTTGAGCGGTAGCTAATTTTTTAATGTGCGTTTTTGCACAGTATGACCATGCTGGCCCACCATACGTAATAATAGGTCGAAGGTAAGAATTATACAAGAGCAATTTGTTACTAATACTTAATTTGCTGTTTCGAGAAATTAAGGGGTAGATTAACCTGCGAGCTGCTCGAAACTTGTCCCTAATATGTGTAATATGTTGTTTCCAAGTGATATTTTTGTCAAGAATAACGCCGAGGTATCTAACAGTGTCAGACCAGGGGATTTTTGTATTGCCTATTTGAATTTGGTGATTTTGAAAGGTCTTTTTACGTTTAGAAGTGAAAAGTACAGCTACACATTTTTCAGAGTTAATTTTAATTCTCCATTTGTCGAGCCAGAGTTGAATGGTGGTCATATGTTTATTAACATTTTTAATGGCATATTTAAAATTTTTGCAAGTGGAGTACAGGGCTGTGTCATCAGCGAAGATAGCTAAATTTACATTAGTGTGTTGGGGAATATCGTTAACGAAAATGTTAAAGAGAATTGGTGCCAGAACGCTGCCTTGTGGTAAGCCACTATGAATTTGGAATTTTTCAGAAAGTTGACCGTTAATTTTGACTTGGAAGGTGCGATTGTTGAGATAAGAAATTAAAATTTTGATGATTTGAGGGGGAAAGTTATAATTTATAAGTTTATGAATTAATCCGTCAATCCAAACTTTATCGAAAGCAAGTGCAACATCAAGGAACAGGGCAGCAGTGGAATGTTTATTTTTCTTTGCTTTAGTTAAGTGTTCGATGAGGCGGTAGACTTGATGAGGGGCAGAAAGGGATTTTCTAAAGCCGAATTGGTAAGGGATGAGGATATGATTATTTTCGAGGTGTTCGTTAATGTATTTAGCAATAAATTTTTCAGTAATTTTGCTGATGGAATTAAGAAGACTAATGGGCCGATAACTAGTGGGGGAAGAGGGTGGTTTGTTCGGTTTAAGAATGGGGACTATGATAGAGTTTTTCCAGCTATGTGGAAAGTGTTCAAATTTGAAAACAGAGATAATGACGATAGTAATTTTGAAAATGTATTTATAGGGGAGATTTTTGAGAACTGTGTTGTTGATATTGTCTTCTCCGGGGGATTTACGTTTAGGAAGTTTTTTAATGATTTCACGGACGTCATTTGGGACAATGTAAGGAGTAGGGCTTTCATGAGGAGTATTAAGGAAGAGGTTTAAACTATTATTAACAATGTTTTCTGTGCTTGAGTTAATGATAGGATTGGGGGTGAAGTTTTTAGCGAAGTTTTTGCCAATGAGATTACATTTATCAGCTTCAGTAAGGGCTTTCGAGTTGAGTTCAGGGTCTTTTAAAGGGGGAATGGTACGATATTGGTTTTTGAAACGTTTTGCAGCTCGCCAAATGGAGTTATCCGTAGTATCAAGAGATTCTAAATAATTTTGCCAGTTTTTGTTGGATTGGTCTCTGAGGTAATATTTAAGGTCTTCCTGGGCTTTGTTCATGTTAGTTTTGTTTTGGGGAGTTCTATTAATCTGCCAGTTTTTGCGCGCTCTGTTTTTATTATTAATTAAGATTTTGAGTTGATGATCTTGATTGGTTTTAACTTTAGGAGGGATAATTTTGGTGCTGGTTTTAATACAATTATTGATATCCGCGGTGATACTGGTGACAAGGTTTTCAAGATCATTAACATTATTGACGATGGGAGGGATGTAAGGGATTTTATCAAGATCACTAGTAAATTTTTTCCAGTTAATTTGTTTAGTATAATTTATGATTAAGGGGTTGCGGTCAAGTGGTATTTTAATTTCAACAGGGTTATGATCAGAAGAACAGCTTCTCCAGACTCCTATTGTCTTATATAGGCGCTGCCGACCGCATAGCGTTGCGCTGATTGATTGCAAATATCCGTTATTTGCACACGCATGCGTGGGCCAATATTTTTGGCTCTTCACTGTGTATATACAGAGGCTGTTCGCACATTTTTTAGACGATTTTGGTAAGCGGTAATAAAAAATCGTTTGCTGCAAAAGAAATAATTGCAATTGTACTATGTTTTTAAAAGTCAAAATTTTCGTCTGCAGCTTGAAAGTTTTGTTTTTATTCAAAATGGCGTTTTTAACAAAGCAGTCGTTCGAAGGCTACATTTATGCTCTTTCCGAAGAGAAATATGCATACTCCGTTATCCAAAAACGATGTGAGAGTCATGGTTTTGTGATATCTAAAGCGTCGATAGGTAATATCGTCAACAAGAAAGGAAAAAAACGTCAAATTGGAGCCTCAAGTGGGACAAAAATTCCAAACAAGTATCCAAGGAAAAAACGGACATCTTCGACTATTGCAAAGGTACGCTGTTTAATGTTAAAAGAAAATCCCCCTAGTCAAAGAACAGTTGCAAAATCATTAAAATGGTCGGTGTCCACTGTAAACAAAATGATAAACGTTGATTTAAATCTTAAGAAAGCGAAAAAAACGCAATGTGCATCGTCTTCTTCCAAATCATATCGCTGAACGCAGGACACGCTGCAGAATTCTATATGAGAAACACTTATCCAAAAAAAAATGGAAAACAATTGTCACAATAGATGAATCATGGGTGTATTTAAATGATTGCAACAAAAAAAGAGCCATTTATTATCATAAAAGGAGAGAAAAAAATTTAAGTACATGGTTCAAAGAATCGAAAGAAAGTTTTTCTAAGGGATTCATGATTGTTGCTGGTTTTTCTTATAATGGCAAGTTAAAAATAAAGAGTGTGGAAAAAAATGTCAAGATTAACTCCAAATACTATCAGGAACATATTTTATCGCCAATTTTTCTGAATGAAATACCATCGCTTTACCCACAGTGCCATCAATCTGTGAGACTCCGTCAGGACAAAGCTAGCAGTCACACATCAAAATCCACTGTAAATTTCCTAAAAGAAATGGAACACAAAACTGGTATCAAGGCCATACCCTTCACTGATATCCCTACTAAATCTCCCGATGTATCGCCTATGGATGTTTGTGGTTTCGGACTTTTAAAATCTGCATTATCCAAACGTCGTCCCAAAACCCTTACAGGACTCTGTAAAGCTGTTCAGGAGGAATGGGATAGAATACCTTTTCTGACACTTCAATAGGCATTATTATCCTGGAAATTGCGGTGTCGAAAGATAGTTCAGAATAAGGGATGTCAAATAGAACATTTAAAACACAAGAATTTTATGTAATTTAGTTTTGTGAATACAATATACATCGTCTAAAAAATGTGTGAACAGCCTCTGTATATATATATATATAAACAAATATATGAACATTTTATTAAAAGAAAAAATCAAAACTGAAAAATTATGGTTCTTTCTGTGTATGAGATTAAGCCCTGAGTTTGATTTTAATTTTTTTTTATATCATGGAAACTGTGATTCATGCAACTCTACTCTTCAAGCATTATGTTCACTAGTAGGATGACGTTTCAAGCTATTTTCTTCATTTTTTAATCATTCCTTTTTAAAACGGAGAAATTTCATCTTTCTCTAATTTACATTTAATAGTAGAGGTAACGTGCATTAAGTTCGAATGGAATGTCGCGTCTAGATGTTTCAAGGCTATTATTTTCTAAATTATTAAAAGAAAAAAATCATCCGTTATTCATTTAAAATATACAAATATAAATACAGAAAATTCACGGAATTTAAAATAAAATGTTTATTTATGAGGTCAACAACAAAATTAATGTTCTACGATTGTTTTCTCTTCCGTCAAAGGATTTTATTTTTAAAGGGGAAAAACTGGTAATTCCAGTCTGTCCATAATTGTCTAACATCTTCATAATTGCAGTTTAAAGGAGAAAATATAAAATTCCACAATCTTCTGTTAGTATAACCTGGAGATCTTAAAATAGGTAATTAGACTGATTCAGTGTGATATAGGTTAACTGAAATTTGTTTGTCTCTGATAGTTCAAGGAAAATAGTTTTACGGTATGTGCTGCCGTTCTCTTGATCATGTATCTATATTTTGTAAAAGTAAAGTTATGAAAGTTTAGGTTATTTGTGCTCAAACAGCAGCATATTTTTTTTTAAGTGACATGTTTTTACTCTGAATTAGGTTTGGCTATTGCTATTCTCTGTTGGAATTTGGTACAGGATACACCTTTGTTTTTCTTTGAGTCATTTCGTCAGATACGTCTTTCAATGCCAGTGGTCGTATTATTTCATATTATTTATGTTAATAAAGATGGGATCTAAAGCCATGTCACCCCAAGCTTTTATCAAATCTGTCACGTGACATCTGGAGTATCGCGCATATTTGAACAGATTAGAAGCATTGCTTCGAATTTTGGATTAAAGCAACACGTCTGGATGATTAATACATCTCGGCATTAGATAGCGATCTTGTAAACACATATTTGATAGCATCCTTCATCTTCGGGGTTCGTTAGTCCTAACTCTGTCTGTAATATTGCTATTAGTTAATACAAGGAAAAAATTGTCATCCAATCAAACAGTTAATACCCCTTATCGATAAGAGAATGTTCTGTATAAGAAAAAGAAATCTAAAGGCAAATAAATGGTTATTAACCTTCTGCCTAAAGCTGTTTTTTTCTATGAAAAAGTTTGCAAAGCATGTGCCGAAGTTTATTTAATTTTGAATTAGTGGATTAATTAAATTTTGTTTGTAATGTTTATGTTATACCCAGCTTGAAATATGTAACTCCACATGTATCACGAATGTGAATTATTTTTTCTAATAAAAAATATTCTTTTTTTATACACGTGTATAAAATTTTAAATTTTCAGCAAAAAATAAAAAAATTACTCCAGTATTTTTTAATAAATATTACTGCAAACTATTGAAAATTTATTACTGAAAATCTGTTAATAAAAATTAGTTAAACAATTTAATATAAAACATAATATAAAATGTATTCTGTGTTTAGAAAATTTCCGAATGTCACATTTTTTTTATGACTTAAAGATAAGGATCCAGATGAAATTTTTTTAATAAAGAAACAAAAAGCTACTTATATTTTAAGAATATATGCGTTATTTGAAGAAGAGCGGACAGAATAAGCTTTTTTTCGGTGGTATGGTTTCTCTAATATTCCTCTAAATTTTTATCCTTGAATGAGCAATATAATAGACAAACAATAATTTAAAAAAGGATTTTTTTCCCAAAAATAGATTTGGAGTTGTTTTATTTAATTGTTTAACTTACAGTCATAAAGGGTAAATACAGTTTTTTTACTTAAAAATATATACACCTCTTGTATATACAATTCAAATCCACAAGTCTTAGAATCGTACTTAATATTTTTTGCTGTTTAAAATTTTTAACGTAAAATGTGAAAACGTCTTATGTTACTGCCCTTTTCAGTTAGCAGGCAGTTATAAAATCTGGACCGAAGATTTTGCATAGCTAAGAAAGGAACTGAATTCCTTTCGCTGCTCTTGAAGGATTTCAGAAGAAGTCCCTACTTATTGGAATAAGTCCCTTTTTCCTCAGATATCCCGTTCTATACGATTGTGGCGTGTATGTTTCTGGTTTATTTGGGTGATTAGTTCATACTCATAATATTTTCTCTTTGGATAAAATTACAGAAAATCTGTGTTCTTTGAAGCTCTATATTACAACAGAATAATAGGAAATGAATGACATCTCGCTGAAAAAGCGAGGCTTTGAATCTTAGTATTTCGACTTTTAGTGTTGAGAATCGAAATTGCCGCGCGACCGTGTAATATCTGAGGCAGCAATTTTTACTTTGGTAGTGTAGCTTAGATCAGAAATGAACAATATGGGACAGGGATATCCCTCCTCTAACGATTGTTATTTCACCTGCTCCATCTCAATCCAATAACCAGTGTTATAAAGCTAGTGTACCCATGCGCGATCTCGCTGAAAGGTTTGTGACATAAAGCCTACGATAACAAATATATACACCCCCGGCATACCCAGGCAGCCTTGGACCTAGGTTTTGCCTTTGTTAGGGGTTACGCAACAAGGGATAGCATATGAGCTCACTGGAGGGAAAGAACTTCCAAATGCGGATTTCTCTAAATTTTTTCTGGTGACTGACCAAATGAAAACACCCAAGAATCATCGTCTTTCACGAATTGGGCTACAAGTTTTAGATTACTTGAAGATCTCAAAATGGACAAAACTTAATGGGGAGTGTTTATGGGGAGGTTAACTTTTAAGGGTCTCTTACACTAGAGTGGTATATATTTGCAATTAGCTTCACCCCGCTGTGCATGCTCTATGCGTTTTGTCACCTACGATAATAATTTACCTAAATACAGTAGTTAGTAAAATACCTAAATACAGTAGTACTTAAATACAGTGCAGTAATACCTAAATACAGTAGTTACCTAAATACAGTAGTAAGTTCGCAGTTTCTCAAAGTTCCGTAAAGATACGTGGAGGGTTAAAGAAGGTACTCCCGGGGCGCTGGGTTATTGAAATATATTCCCTGGGTTGATTTTGTTCCATGGACGACCTTAGCTAGATCTTCTTGACAATTCCCAAGTGTTATTGGTTAAGTTTCTTCCATAAATGATTAATAGCCCTGAGACGTATATTTAGGTCTGTTGCTGCCAAAGCTTGTTCGGCCTTCATTTCTGCCTTTGTAGTTCAAGTTAAATCTTCAAAATTACAACTGGCCTAGAAAAACTGTTATGAAACATTTCTAATATCTGGAAAGCTTCTTAAACGCAAACAGCCAAGAAGTAATATCGGTAGAATTACATGTTGGTTTATAAATAAGCTACATAATTCATTTACTAGACTGCATTTTGAGATTTGCTCTGCAAATTTTTCTGCGGAATATTTTTTATCTACTTTATTTGTGCGTGTTTAGTAAATACTGTTACTTTTAATCCAGTGCTTTATGTTATACGCCTAAAGTTTCTCTTCAGCCTAGAATTTCGTAGAGCAATACATTTTCATATAGAAAACAGATGCCAGCATCAATAATGTTGCTCAAATTTTGATTTTCTGGGGCAGAGGTAGCCTAGTTGTAGCGCGTTGGCTTTCCGTACTGAGGGTGCTCGGATCGAATCCGACCAGCGCCATTGAATACCTTCGTGTCTAAGCCGGTTATGGGCCGTAGTCCGGAAAGTCCGTCTTTGAGGTCAGAGGGTGGGAGTAGGTACAATCCCCCCAGATGTTGCCCCTGGTGGTTCTCGATCAAAATTTAGGTGGCACCAAGGGGGTGGTGTTGGTTCACCTTTACGGTGCTCCCATTGAAAACAACCAACGATTCACGCATGTTATGCACAAATCTCTTGATTGACAAATGTCCCGTATTGGCAAACAACAATAAATTTGATATTCTTTTCGTTTTGTTTCACTCCTTTTATCGAATTTACAGAAATATCTTACTAATTTCGAAAGCCCTGATACAGATTTGTAAACGCTCCTCATCGCTAAAATTCTCTCCCAGATTTCTTTCCCCATTCCCACATAGTTTAATAGAACCAACATTCTTCCATTTTCAAATAACGCCATCCGTTTCTGACCGTACTCATTTATTTATCATGTGATACTCCGTGTGGTGATGATACATACAAGGGTCAGCCAATAAGTTAGTTGCAAACCTCCGTAAAAATCTCGTTAATAGAGACATTTCGTTGAAACTTTGTGGAAACACAGATTATCAGGTGCTGTGGTAGGTGTAGTAACAGCTTTGACGTAGCAGTTTTAGTTCTCTTGCTAATCAGTCGTGAATATGTTTTGGCAGCTGCCAGTGGCGTCCAAATTTGAAGTGCGTGCATTAATCCGTTTCCTGTGGGTAAAAGGTTGTGACTGCACTGACATTTATTGGCAGTTGCACGAAGTGTACAGTGATAACGCAACATTGCGCCAAACTATCGCCAAGGGGTATCTATCATTCGATAATGGCCTTACAAATATCGAGGATAAGTTTCTTCAACTTCGACGACAGATGAGAACGTTGCACGCGTGAATGAACTTATTCTTCAAAACAGACAGTAGACGATATCATCTGGTCTATTGACTGACCAATACAAGTGCAACGATTTGAAAGTGCTCTAGCATTTTTGGAACGTTATCAACAGGAAGGAAATGTTTTTAGGACTAAATCGGGACAGGTGACGAGACTTCATTCATTGGAAACAGATTAATGCACGCACTTCAAATTTGGACGCATCTGGCAGCTGGCGAAACATATTCACGACTGATTAGCAAGAGAACTAAAACTGCCACGTCAAAGCTGCTACTACATCTACCACAGCACCTGATAATCTGTGTTGCCACAAAGTTTCAACAAAATGTCTCTATTACCGAGATTTTTACGGAGGTTTGCAACTAACTTATTGATTGGCGATTGTATATAAATATTTTTTCATGTTTAATTTTGAGTAATTGAACAAATGCTGTGACAATAGAACTTCTCTAAACTGCTTCACACACACACACACACACAAACACACACACACATATATATATATATATATATATATATATATATATATATATCTTACTATTAACAGCTGAAGGTAAACAAACATATGTTTGTCAGTGAGCAGACACGGGGACGGGCTAATCTCGCAAACCGAGCATAGCAGGACATCGCGACTACAGAGGCTGTTCACACATTTTTTAGACGATGTATATTGTATTCACAAAACTAAATTACATAAAATTCTTGTGTTTTAAATGTTCTATTTGACATCCCTTATTCTGAACTATCTTTCGACACCGCAATTTCCAGGATAATAATGCCTATTGAAATGTCAGAAGAGGTATTCTATCCCATTCCTCCTGAACAGCTTTCCAGAGTCCTGTAAGCGTTTTGGGACGACGTTTGGATAATGCAGATTTTAAAAGTCCAAAAGCACAAAAATCCATAGGTGATACATCGGGAGATTTAGTAGGGATATCAGTGAAGGGAATGGCCTTGATACTAGTTTTTTGTTCCATTTCTTTTAGGAAATTTACAGTGGATTTTGATGTGTGACTGCTAGCTTTGTCCTGATGGAGTCTCACAGATTGATGGCACTGTGGGTAAAGCGATGGTATTTCATTCAGAAAAATTGGCAATAAAATATGTTCCTCATAGTATTTGGAGTTAATCTTGACATTTTTTTCCACTCTCTTTATTTTTAACTTGCCATTATAAGAAAAACCAGCAACAATCATGAATCCCTTAGAAAAACTTTATTTCGATTCTTTGAACCATGTACTTAAATTTTTTTCTCCCCTTTTATGATAATAAATGGCTCTTTTTTTGTTGCAATCCTTTAAATACACCCATGATTCATCTATTGTGACAATTGTTTTCCATTTTTCTTTGGATAAGTGTTTCTCATATAGAATTTTGCAGCGTGTCCTGCGTTCAGCGATATGATTTGGAAGAAGACGATGCACATTGCGTTTTTTTCGCTTTCTTAAGATTTAAATCAACGTTTATCATTTTGTTTACAGTGGACACCGAGCATTTTAATGATTTTGCAACTGTCCTTTGACTAGGGGGATTTTCTTTTAACATTAAACAACGTACCTTTGCAATAGTCGAAGATGTCCGTTTTTTCTTTGGATACTTGTTTGGAATTTTTGTCCCACTTGAGGTTCCAATTTGACGTTTTTTTCCTTTCTTGTTGACGATATTACCTATCGACGCTTTAGATATCACAAAACCATGACTCTCACATCGTTTTTGGATAACGGAGTATGCATATTTCTCTTCGGAAAGAGCATAAATGTAGCCTTTGAACGACTGCTTTGTTAAAAACGCCATTTTGAAGAAAAACAAAACTTTCAAGCCCTAGACGATAATTTTGACTTTGAAATACATAGTACAATTGCAATTATTTCTTTTGCAGCAAACGATTTTTTATTACCGCTTACCAAAATCGTCTAAAAAATGTGCGAACAGCGTCTGTATATATATATATATATATATATATATATATCAATGACGAAACCCTCCACTTTTAATACAACGTCAATATATTGCAAACCATAATTTTAAGTTTATTGAAAGTACTAATTGGCTCAAAAGAAAACAGAAAAGCCTTGATGCCTGGAACCTTTTTTTTTTTTAGATAAACAGTAGTAAGTGGACAAGAGAGAGCCAATGCTATCAGCCAATGCTATCAGCCAATGCTGACTGGACGATGGCCAAATGAATAGGACGCTGGCATCTAGTACCAGAATCTGTGGGTTCGAGTCCTACTGTTAGCGTGGATTTTTGTAGCTTTTCAGAGTCATCTTTAAGCAGTAGTTCCGGGTTTAATTATCCCTCGTGTAGCAAAAAATAATTGCAGAGCTCTGAATCTCTCCTCGGTCAATGGTGTTAGTTCAATACTTTTCACATCCTTACAGTAATAAGCGCCGTTTGACTGCGTAATAGGTAATCTGTGGCTGTAGGAATTTTCTCTTTGAATGATAACAATACACTTAAATAGTTGATTTTTACTAGAAAATGAAAAATAAAAAACTTTCATAGCTGAAAATTTATTGATGAATATGACATTTACAAAAGAGTACCAATTGAATAACATTTATAAATCTTTCTCTACAATACGATAAGGAAGTCAATGTGGCTAAGTTTTGAATTTTTTCTTCAGTTAAAGGTGTGATACCATCAGTAGACGCCATAGAAATGCTTTCAAAAATAATATAATTAAGTATTCAGTTTATAAATCAATCAAATTTGAAAAGAAAAATCAATATATATCTGTACCATTATATTTAACCTGAGAGACAATGACATGATATACTGAACTCGTTAACAATGGAGTTTAAAAAGGAAAAACGTGTTTAAATAATAAATAGAAAGCAATGGAAGGTCAGTGTGTTAGTGAACATTACAATACCTTTATTTTACGGCAGTAAAAAGCTAACTTATGTTATTGATCCCTAGTAGCACAAATCTGTATCATCTGAAAACTTATAAACCCTAATTGTTAATCATATATGTTAGAGTTCGCTTAATGGTCACTAAACCCTACAATTCCTTTGTTGTCCAGTATTTTCTCGGATGCCGTGAGGAAATATTGTTTTTTGATTTATATTCTCTTCTGTCAAGAACATTATTTAAAAAGAAGTGAAGGATTGAAAGTCATGGCTGCGTGATTGATAGACTTCCACATTAGTGGCTATCTGCATATTCATTTTCGTACCGACCATATCATTTTCATTTCGGAACCATGTCCTAATGATGTACTCGGTAAGACTTCATTTCCTTAGAGGTATTACCTGTCGAAGAAATGAACAACATAACAATCAAAGATCAATAAATGCGTTGATTGCTGTTGGCGGTATTATTTTAGGTGTTTTTGGTGGCCATCAAGGTTTTGTTTTATAATAATAAGATCTCATGCTAATAAATAAATTGCTGATTTATGGCTTTCATTGTCGGGGTGAAAAGGAACAAAATTATATATAACCTGATCCCGGAACTTTTCATAGGAAATACCTTTCTTCTATTATACCAGTCGATTAATTATATGGATGCATATGGTGATGGTACAAAGAGATAAAATTCATTAGTATAATATGTTTTATCTTATTACAGATTGAATACTTCAAATAATAAATTAAGGTGAAATGTATGATTTTCTTACTCAAAAGGTCACTAAACTCGGAAGTAATAAAGGATATAAAAATTCACAGGAGTGTCAACAGGATTTATACATAAACATGTGAATTAATAATACGTATAGACTTCAGCTTTTCATATTAGAATTATTTTAAGTAGCTATGTTGGAATTTAAAAGGGGTGGTAGGTAGTCCAGAGGAATTAGAAAAATCTGTTTTAAATAAAACGTAGTTGAACAGTTTGTTCAACCATAAATTTCAAAATAATTTCAATTTTTTTAGAATTGCGTATTTTCATACATAGAATTTTTTGCTATGATAAAAGTTCTAAACTTTTAAAGTAAAGTTAATAAAAAAAGTATAAAAATGTATAATACTATAATACTGTAATAGCTGAAAATTGTATAATTAAATAAAAAAGTAGAAATTAGGCCTGTAGTATTTTTCACTGTAGATTATAGGGCGTACATTAAGCTGAAGAAAAATTCTTCTATGTATTTGGAAAATGTTGTATAACTTATATCTAATGTTGTTACGATTTAAAAGATTTAGATCCTAAGCGACATTTATTTTTATTATTAGCGTTTTATAAGAATACTTACCTGATACTACAGTCCAGACTTCATTAACACTTTAGTTACAGTTTTATTGTGTCTTGAAAACAGGTAACAGCTAAGTGTAAAGTGACAGTTCAGTATAAAATATACCTTCCAATTTCACTGCGATTTCATTGCTTGTTGAGGGAAATTTCAAACGATTTAAATTTTTTTAAATACGATTATTTAAATATCGCTATGTTTATTATCGGGGTTGGAGAAAGAGAGAAAGAGAGATGGGTATGAGGATGTATGCTCAGTTAAATACTCATAAAAAGATATCTTGACAGACAATATGGTTAATTAATTTCTAGAATCCAATACCACACGCTCATGTAAACACGTATGTATATGAACTGTTTTATGTAAACTTTACTTCTACAAAACATCTCTAATGTTATCTTACTTTATATCTGCTTATAAATTTTAATATTTTGAGGAAGAATTCCAAAGGTTTTCATGCTATCTTAATTAAAAATTTTAACCAAATGTAATATCCTTCATTAAAAATCAATAATGTGATTGCATTGTGCATTATTCTATCTCAATATGCTTTTCTGAATTAAACTTAAAATTATTTCCAGATAACTTTTCAATTCAACTTTTAGTTAATGTAGAAAATATTAAAAATGTCTTTTTAAACTTCCCATTTTTCTTTTTTTAAAAGTGATTAAAATCTCAGAATGAAGTTATTTTGTATCAAAAATTAGATTTAATTCTATTAAATACATTTATTAAAATTTAAAGGGTAAATCAGTGATAGAATTGACTGTAATGGAGCTGAAAAAAGAGATTTTAGCTAGGGGTATATATGTATAAAATGCTTAAAATTTCAAAAACTAATTATGAAATAATAAGAGGATATTTATGCCTTTTACTTGAGATTTAAAATCATTTTTCCTAGTTTGGAATGATTTATTATCTGCAATCATGTATTATAGGATTGATTACAAAAATTAATTTTTAATGTATACAAGTGCTTAGAATTTGTCTGATTGATGTTTAATAAGAGACATTAAATCTTACCCCCTTTTTATATAATTACATTACTATTATACTATATAATTTCTATTATTATACTTATATTTGTAATTTTAAAATTCCATCATTAATGAAAACAAAAGGAAAAGTTGTAAAATTCTAAAATAATCTATATATATAAAAGAGCTTGTCTGTTTGTTTGTTCGCTATAGAATCATAGACTGTTTCACCCACCGGGACCAAATTCGGCACAGTTAATGTTTAGGACCCGAGAAACTTAAATCAGGAAAAACGAAGTTTGGGGCTCAATTAGTTTTTCTAAAATTAATTTTTTAATGATTTTTTGTGCCCGTAAGAGGTGCGAGACCCCCTGTGGATACAGACGTTCAGTGAAATCCGAACCTATCCCTCTTCCCCCGCGCGGGAGAAGAGGGATGCGAGGGGGGTGAGAGCTTCATGGTAATAACCTTTGGCCTTGCCTAACTGACTGACTAACTGACAGATAACGCACAGTCCAAACCGTTGGACATAAAGAGCTGAAATTTTGCATGGTGATTCTTCTATAGTGGAGTTTATACTGGAGGGGTGAAAGATTTTTGAAAAATTCTTCTTCGATTTTTTAAAATTAAATTTTTAAGCTGTTTTTCTAATTTTTTTAAGTTTGCATTTAAAATGATAATCCAAGGTTTATAAAATTTATATCACGAGAAAGATCATAAAAATTCCTTTAAAACGAAATCTTTTTCGAATCGTTACCTTCCTTTTCTGATTTTTGGTGAATTTTTAAAGATAAATTTTTAGAATTTAATTTATGAAATGCTGATCACGTGGTTTCTTTTCTTTTTGTGATACTTTAAATTAATTTTGCGTTACGTGCATAACAACGAAATAAATTGACAAAAGAAATATTAAAATACTGTAAAAGATAAAATTTAACCACTAGACTAACTGAGATGGGAGTTTTTTAAGAATGCAGTTCAAATTAGTATGTTTTAACACAACTTTCCAGGCTCTGCTTTCTGTCCTTTGTTATTTGCAGTTTTTCTCATCTCTGGAACCAATTTACAATTTGCTTTTTCTACGGTTTTTGGCCTTAGGAAAATTAAAAACCTATACGGTTTTTGGCCTGTCGACAATAAAAAACCGAATCACCAAAGTAAGGAAAATAGGCTTCATGTGAAATCGCGCCTTACTTTGAATAAATAAAAGGGGCATCTTGCACTTTGCCTCTTGGGTGATGTGGAAAAAAGTGCGTCTCTTGGGTGATGTGGCACAAACTGAGCTTTTAAGGGAAAAATAAATAATAAAGGCAAATGTAAATTATAAAACTTATTTCTAATTAAACAGTGGATCAAACAAATCTAATTAAACAGTAAACTTACACAATCCAAACGTGCGAATCACACAACACTGTGTTATTAATTCTCAATAAAATCAGACGTATAATCAGACGAAGGTCCGCAGGCTCAAAGTTTCTTTCTTTCTTATTGTTTGTATATCATTTCAGTAGAAACGCGCTAAGCGCATTCTGTCTGGCCAGATGAACATGAAGAGCGGGGGTTGCAGCCCAGTATTTTTTTGATGGAATGCATCAAAATTTTTATATCTATATATCTACCCGGGCATCGCCGGGCAATAATGCTAGTATTATATATAAAAGAAATATAATTTTAACATGTATTGTATAACGCTATTTCTTTATTAGATAATAAGTAATATTTATTACAACATGTGAAATCTGTGGTTTGTTATTTGAAAAGAATTAGTTTTTAAATAAATAGTATTAGTTATACAATAATACTTTTTCATATTTATAAGTTTCCTTAATAATTGTATGTTTCCTGGTTAAACCAGCAGTAACATATAGTTTATTGAGAATTTCAAAAACTAATAATGAAATAATAGGAAGAGGACAATTATGCGTTTGAATTAAGACTTAAAATAATTGTTCCTCCTCTGTAATGATTACATATTTGCAATCATGTATTTTCGGTTAATTTGATATAATATACAAGTATTACTAATGTACAAGTATTAGTAATGTATTTGTATTACTTACTTTTATGTGTTTTAAATATGAACATAACATAGTTTAATGAGGAAAAAGGAAACTTTTCTTTAAAATTCATAATATTTTTAATATTTATGAAAATATTCGAGAGGGAATTGATTATTTGAACTTTGGTAATATATTTTGTAGACTGTACCAAAAATCAAATATTCCTGAAGGTATATTTTTTTTATTATTTACAAATTTTTATAGCAGATTAAAACTCTCGTAATATCACAGAATATGCGAAAGTGTATGGTTTCTGTTACTGTGAAAGTTACATATTTAGAATAAAATGGGAGACTTTTTAAATACTAATATGATAGTAGAATATTATAACAATCTGTTGAAAGGAATTTTTCTATACGCGATATTTTTAATTGAATTTTTTTAAATATCGTGATACACCTCCGAATTCAGGAAGCTTTAAATGCGTGATCCACAGCTTTGAAAAAATATTCAATAATAATGTTAAGTAAAATGCGATGTTATTTTTTCTTAAGTTGAAATTCAATGAAGGAAAATATCAACATGAATATCTGTTTTAAGAGCAGATGATCAAAAGAAAAAAATTCTAATTTCTCAACAAATCAATAATTAAAAAGCTTCATTTTTTTAAACATTGGATTGACATATTGATATCTTTTGTATGTATATTTGTCGTCAACTAAAACATGGATAGAAACTTTAAATAATTATTTCTATTGGTCTGCCATCATTGACTGTAGAAGAAGCTTCACTGCTAAAATTTAAATAGAAAGGTCAAAACTACTTTAAAGTAGCTGTTATTTTTAAAGGTAAAAATTAAACACTTGCTGCAATACTCAGATTTGCTTTGAATTTTGAAGAAAACTCAAATATTATTCTCTCTACAAAGTAATTTATTTTGCACGATAATGTGAATTTATTTTTAAGCAGCGCAATATATGATAGGATCAGATAAATTTAATATATTGATCAAATTAATAATAGATCAGATTAATCAACTGCCCCACAGTGAGTTTCAAAATATTGATTAAAAATTTATCGTATAATGATTCCCATCTGAAAAGGATAAAATTCATATGTAAAAATGACACAAAATTTTCTTCTCATGTTTAATAAATTGCTGTTTTTAATTAATGAATATTTTCCATAAAATTCAATATACCTTATTCAATATCCATTACATTATCCGTTATCAGTATCCCCCATATTTCTTTCACGAAAAAGATATTTTAGTTATATAATGTAAAATTTTACTTCGAAAATTCCTTAAATAGGTTAATAAAAAAATCGCAATAAATAAAAAAAATTAAATGATATTACAAAATATCTTGCGAAGAAAAATCCTTTGACATGACATATAATTTAGTACTTACTCTGAATAGTCTTAGAGAAACTATTTGAGTTTTGTCTTTTACTATAATATCAGAAAATTAAATCAGAAATGAATTTATTAAAAAATTGCTACATATACATAAACTGATTTTCTTCAGAAAAAATAAAATAAAAAATATAAAAGTTTATAATTATATTAATTTAGTAAATATATATATATAATAAGGCAGTTTTATAATTACATAGAAAAACTTGTGATGATATTTGTTATTAATAAGCAAAATAAAGGGATAAAACGTATCCCTTCAGAGTGTTAAATGTTTATATTCTTGAAAGCAGATATAATACATGCTAAAGTGTTTTACCACTACGGGAATACTTTTCAAAACACTTTTTGTTTAAATATCATTTTCTTACTAATAAAACAACAAACCTGTGTTAAAAACTGTACTCTTATCAAATAATCGTAGTTAACTATGGATATGGGAAAGCTTGGTTCGCTTGAGTTCGTATAGCGATTTATTGTCTCAATAACTCCTGGAACAGATTGCTAGTTTGAATACTAAACCCAATGGTTTATCCTTCTAAATGCAGTTTGTGATATAATGCATTTTTTCAGTATGTAATAAATTCATTTTATTGATAAAAAAAACAATCCCTTTTCAATTCAACAAAAAATCCCATTTTTTATAGTTTATACTGATCAGCTGAAAGATATTAAAGGAAACTCATAAAGGCACATGACTGATTTTATTAAGCAAAAAAGCTCGTAAATCATTTTCAAATATTCAATTTCTTCGCTTCAAAAAAGTTTATTGAACAGCTCATAATATAAAAAACAAGAATCCTCTATCCTATAAAATGTTTAAATAAGATTTCCGAACTAAGCGATATCTGAGGTCTAAGAAAGAATGAAAGAGTATGAAAGGTTATGAACCAATGGTTTAAAAAGTAAACTAAACTTCTTTTTTTTCCCCCTAAGTGAAGGGAGAGTTGTGTCTGTAATTCGGTTCAGTAACTTCCAAGATGATCCTAAGCAAAAAGAACAGGATACTCTCTGAGAGGCGTTTACAATGAGGCGGAAAGAGGGGAGAAAATGAACGCTCCGTAGAAAAACACGTGTGTAAAGACACAACGAAGCTAGGAAACTGTTTAATCGGGGCCTATTGTTGAAATGGAACGCCGCAGAGATGAGTTTTTGTTGCGAAAATTGATGGACTGAGAAGGAACGAAAAGCATATCTACGGAATAATAAATAAATAAAAGTGACTCAAAATGTAATAACACACAATAATCCTCCTTGAAGCTATAAATAATCGAAATTAAACATTTCGAAAACTAATACACAGTTCTTATATTCGTAAAATTAAACATTTTTTTTAAGCTGATTTAACTTAAGGTAAAGTAGATTTTAGTATACGTGCAGCATATGGACATTTAATGCTTTAACAACTCCAGTAGTAAAGAATTTATTTATTTTTTTTAATTTGTTAATAAACTATGACTTAATAATGTTTCCGTAACTTCCTAAAGTGCCCTGAGATATAGTAAAATAAACGAGGGAAAAAATTCGTTGTTTTAAAAATTCGTTGTTAAAGAAACTAATAAATCTTCAAAAACATTGTATTTAAAATTATTCGTAAATTAATCCTTCAAGGTAAAAAATTTTTTTATTTAATTTTTTTTCATTTGAGTGATGATCTGACATTTACAGATATAACAGCGTTAATACAGGTGGTTATCAAAATAATGGAAACGTACAGAGCTTTTTATTAATAAACTGTAGGCCCACTGACTTAAAATACTATCTGACTAAAACCAAAATTAAAACATAAACTATTAACTTAATGAAATTATTCATCCCGTTATTTCCCGGTCATCTCTATGTTCTAGCAGGGTAATTACAATGCATCTCAGATTAACAACCAAAATCAACTCAAAGAATAGAACTGTTCTTCATTCATTTAACTAACAAAAATGTTCTTGTTATGTTAAAATTGTAGGTTTTTTTTTGCGGAAAATGTTGCCTCAGCTTGAACAGTCCTTTAATAAGTGGCAGTAAAATAGAGTGTGTTATCAAAGTAAGGGAAACACTGACCGTGTCTTCGGAACTTTTTATCACCCCACTATAGACCAATCTTTGACTCCCAAGACAACACGTTGGATAAAGTATTATATGTCCTTTACATAAAATACTGATATTATTTGGTACCATTAAACCTGCAACATATCTCCTAACTGTTCCACTGACGTTGGTGGGAAGAACAGCATCGAACCTTTTCATCCAAATGTTACCGATTTTGTGATCAATAACATTTTAAGGCCAAGCGACTGAGGTAGCTAGGATAGATGATTTACCTCATCTTCGTGCTCTTCAAACGGTATGTTGACATACGATGCATTATTACGTTATCGTCTTCGAAACATGGATGGTCATTTAGAAATAATGCCTGCACCATAGGATGCACGAGGCCCGCCAAAATGGTATCGTAGACATACGATGTCACAGAACGCTGAAAAACTATTACGACTCCCAGGAAATGTCAAGAGATAGAACCCAATAGCATCAACAAACCACCGCCATACTTGACAGTTGGCACCAAATTGTCGGGGCAGTATACTTCGGAAGGTGTTCTCCAAACGTATACTCTACGAGTGGTAGGAATCAATAGATTCATGCGACCAGGAACACAATGCCAAAAATTTAAACTCTATTTTTTAAAACTGTGGATCCATCTGACATTTTATTTTTGGCACTGGTATCAGTAATGAATACAGAGGCTGTTCGCACATTTTTTAGACGAATTTGGTAAGCGGTAATAAAAAATCGTTTGCTGCAAAAGAAATAATTGCAATTGTACTATGTTTTTAAAAGTCAAAATTATCGTCTGCGGCTTGAAAGTTTTGTTTTTATTCAAAAGGGCGTTTTTAACAAAGCAGTGGTTCGAAGGCTACATTTATGCTCTTTCCGAAGAGAAATATGCATACTCCGTTATCCAAAAACGATGTGAGAGTCATGGTTTTGTTATATCTAAAGCGTCGATAGGTAATATCGTCAACAAGAAAGGAAAAAAACGTCAAATTGGAGCCTCAAGTGGAACAAAAATTCCAAACAAGTATCCAAGGAAAAAACGGACATCTTCGACTATTGCAAGGGTACGTTGTTTAATGTTAAAAAAAATCCCCCTAGTGAAAGGACAGTTACAAAATCATTTAAAATGCTCGGTGTCCACTGTAAACAAAATGATAAACGTTGATTTAAATCTTAAGAAAGCGAAAAAACGCAATGTGCATCGTCTTCTTCCAAATCATATCGCTGAACGCAGGACACGCTGTAGAATTCTATATGAGAAACTTATCCAAAGAAAAATGGAAAACAATTGTCACAATAGATGAATCGTGGGTGTATTTAAATGATTGCAACAAAAAAAGAGCCATTTATTATCATAAAAGGGGAGAAAAAAATTTAAGTACATGGTTCAAAGAATCGAAAGAAAGTTTTTCTAAGGGATTCATGATTGTTGCTGGTTTTTCTTATAATGGCAAGTTAAAAATAAAGAGAGTGGAAAAAAATGTCAAGATTACCTCCAAATACTATCAGGAACATATTTTGTCGCCAATTTTTCTGAATGAAATACCATCGCTTTACCCACAGTGCCATCAATCTGTGAGACTCCATCAGGACAAAGCTAGCAGTCACACATCAAAATCCACTGTAAATTTCCTGAAAGAAATGGAACAAAAAACTGGTATCAAGGCCATAACCCTTCACTGATATCCCTACTAAATCTCCCGATGTATCACCTATGGATTTTTGTTCTTTCGGACTTTTAAAATCTGCATTATCCAAACGTCGTCCCAAAACTCTTACAGAACTCTGGAAAGCTGTTCAGGAGGAATGGGATAGAATACCTCTTCTGACACTTCAAAAGGCATTATTATCCTGGAAATTGCGGTGTCGAAAGACAGTTCAGAATAAGGGATGTCAAATAGAACATTTAAGACACAAGAATTTTATGTAATTTAGTTTTGTGAATACAATATACATCGTCTAAAAAATGTGTGAACAGCCTCTGTAGCTTCTCAATTGCAGCATTACCACAGCTTTGTGCAAGTCCCGATGAAAAATTACCACTGAAACAGGATCGCTACGATTGGTATTCACCTCTGCTGTTATTTATCACACTATAGTCTTAGATTTTCGTCGCACAGTCGGAATCCAAAAATCTTCTTTCCATTTTCTAACAACTTCCTGTGATGTCCAAGCATTTTGGCTTTTCGAGACAACACATTGATCATGTATGTATCATGTCCTACTCTTTGATATTCTGCCTCGTGATGCATCAACAATTTCTGGTCTTTCAGTTACAAGCTTCGAGCCAGTAATCATACCTTTCTGCATATCAGTTATATCTGGCATTTTGCATATTAATTCTAAACCAGCTAATTATACATCGACTGTATTACTGCTCCGAGATAACTCATACTCATACTTCAACGTAGTATATTCTTCTAATCCCCGCTTACGTCATTTGCACACGCCTTTCAGTTCGTGTCCTTATCATGTGTTAGAAATTAAATAAATAAATAAATATATATATATATATATATATATATATATATATACGTGTGTGTGTGTTTGTTTATTTATATATAATTAACACAAATATAGTTATTTATATAAAATAATTACTATATTTATGGGTGTCGCAAAAACTATCTGAAAAAATTGTGATGTCACATTTTTTTACAAGCTTTTCCCAGACAATTTCTAACATTCATTTAATTTCCAATACGAGCCAAATGTAATGCTGTAATAAATATTGGTTTACTATTTAGAAAAATTTAAAACAGTGACATACTGATTTTTTACCATTAATCAATAAAAAAAAATTCCTCATAGATATTTGTATATGTGTGAAAAATAATGCTTAGTAATATGTTATAAAACCAAAATATAAAAAAAAATTTCTGGGGATGTTCGTCGTAAATGTTTATTAAGCTATTTTATCGGTATCAAATTTAAAGTAGCTCTCTTATCACTGGCTCTTTGAAGAAATTATGGTATGCATAAAAGCAGCACAATCACTCTCCCGCATGCACGTGTACATTAATATTTATGTAGTTATGGCCATAATAAGGACATGAACTTACGAACTGAAAGGTGAAAAGTGACAGAGTACTATAAATATTTACAGTAATGATAAGTTGAGTTGCAAATAAAAACTAACAAAAACATTACTGAAGTAATTGCAAGTTGCTGCTAGAGGTCAATCTTTGAGAGAGGTGATTAGGTAAAGAGCGTTTACTCGGGGGTATAAAATGTCGTAAACAGTCAATACAAAGTGGCGCAAATACTTTCCGCTAGAGCAAGTGAGAACACCAATTAAATAGGCGCCTAGAAGTCCTTGCCAAGGCCTTGTCGTGCCTTGACCTTCCGATCTGCAGGCGTTTCCTTCTGAAGAAGAAGCCTGTCAATTCTGACGCCGTTACAGCAACTTCGGTTTCATCTGAGCTTCCGGAAGCATTCCAATTATTTTCCGATTCGAGCTTCAAGCGGCTAAATCGAACGCTTTTGTCTTAGTAAAACGTAAACGACATCGTGTAACAAAAGAATGTTGCACTTTAGCGTGTTCCCGAGTATTTCTTAACCCTAGAAGCGCAACAGTCCAATGACCTGCAGAACACTTTTTTGCGTGTTTTGAATTGTAGGGTTGGAAAAAAATGCACCTTGCCCAAATTTTGGATGATAGTCGATGGCGGAAGAAATAGAGCTTTAATCACTTACCTCTGCAGCAAAAAAGAGTGTTTTTTATTTCGTGGTATTTTTACTGGCGACTTTCAGTCTGTTTCATTGCTTTTCTTCTGCTGAGAAAAAGCTTTTTTTTAGGATTTTTTTTACTGCAAGAAAACATTTGCTTCTCGCTCAATTGACTTTTAACCCTTACTTAATATTTTTTTAACAGTGAAGCTTAACTTTCTATTGTACGCGATAGAATTTTATGAAAAGGGAATGAATATTTTCTTTTAAAACTTCTATTCTGTTTCAAAATTTACAGTATTGTTAAATCCTTTTAATTTGATTGTTTTAGCATCATCTTTGACTCGAAGTAACTTTATTAAAGGTTAAAAATGTTACATTTGGCCGTTGTCTTAAAAAAAACTCTTTTAATTCCAACTACACTTGCTGCTCTCCGTATCTGAAAATAAAAAAACATTAAAAAAGAAATCGTGATAATATCTTTCCTGTTACTTATTATTCCATAATTTACAATCTAGGCACAGGTAAAAAAATTTAAAAAATACTCAACTTCTGTATATTAGCTATTACTAACCGTTTCCTTCTCTGTGTCCATCTGTAAATTACTAAAAGTTTCTTACCAACGGGTTAAGGCCAATTTACCAACATATGAACATTTAATATAACGAAATAAGACATCGCAAAAAAAATAATGAATTTATCATACATAATTTTACTCTTAAGTACTTCAAAGAATAAATAATTTTGTCCTGTTTTAAGAGTTCATTTGTTGCGTAATATGTATTAAAAACTTCAATATGTTTTCCTATAAGCATAAGATATCCTAGAAATTTTTACTTTTTATGCATAATTTGAAAGGCAATTTAAGACTTAATCAATTTGAATGTTGATTCTCATGGGTCCCTTTTTTTATTCAAATCCCACCAACTCTTGCATCTGAGATTAAAATTGTGTTCTACCATTGTTCACCAAAACTAGTAAATATCAAATAAGGGAACCATTGAACAACTGCCTTAAAGTAGATAGTTTAATAATATTTATTAAGTTTAAACAGACAAATTTAAGCTAAATAAATATATTATATAAATACTTATTTAGTTTAAATATATCAAGTCAATTAAACAAATTTTATTGTGAATGTATGCAAAACCCCTAAATTCTTATCTATTTAGCAAATGTGGCATGTTAACTAGTTCGTTGCTTTTCTGGCTATTTTCCGCATGGACGTTACCAAATTTTTTTCTATGATAGTATACATTTATACTCTTAGTTCATTCGAAGTAAAAATTTCCAGATATTTATTTTAAAACTCAGCACCGATTCTACTATTTATTTTCCAGTAACACACCAAAAAGAAATTCACTATAATTGGAAATAATTTTTAAAACCAAAGTTTTTATTCTGATAATTATAAACACTTGTAAAAAGTTTTAGAATATTAAGTATCTGAAATCATTTGGAAATATATATAAGTTACCTGAGTTCAAGTCTTGAAATCATAAATTTGTATAGCAGCATTTATAACTAATTGCAAAACATAATTTAATGTGATTAACTTTTACCCTCATAAATTTTACCATACAAACATGCTTTTGAATGAAAATATTTATGATTTATATAAAATCATAAATATTTTAATGCTGCAAGCATAGCATAATTTTGTATAGTTATGTTGAAACAGCCATGGGAATCAAAATTCCCTGACATTTAAAATTAGCATTTTTAAGTGGTATGAACGGGTAACAATTTTAACCCCTCCCTAGGGGTCTTCAGTAAAGTATAAATCACTAAAATTATTACAGTTTTACATGAAAAATGTAATTCGATTATAAGGCACCAGTAAAATTTAAATTTTCTTTTTTATTTACTTATTTCTTCTAAAACTATCCAAAGCCAAGCCTTTATATATATATATAAATAATAAAGTTATGAACGTAGTTATGATATAAAATTATGGTTTTACCTTAAAAAATAGCATTTCTTGGAGTGGGTTTCCATAGTTTCATTATAAACGGAATCATTAATTAAGGAATTGATCTAGCAGCTAGGACTAAGCGGCAGCTTCTGAAACATGAACATACATTAGAAAAGAATTCTTGCTTATACATCTAATACGTATTTTTCCCATTTATTTCATGATAAATGAAATGCGGTTTGTTTAACGATAAATGAAATCATGAAATGATAAATCGAATACGTTTTGTTTGAATACAAGCATTCTCCAAGTATTTAAACAAAACACATTTGTAGTTCAAAGAATTGACCGAAATTACTGAATTGATAGTAAATATAAAAATATAAATGGGTAAAATGAACTGCAATCGTTAAGAATAAATGGGTGTTAAAATAATGATATAGACGGCTTTAAAATACGTAAATGTAGAAAAGTACCCAAATTCAGAATGTTTACTAACTGGTGTATAAATTAAACTTCCTCTTGGTTAAAATTTAGAAAATAAGATTTCAGCTAGATAAATACTAACAACATGAGAAAATGGCAGTAATATTTATAGTCTTCTTTAAAGCTATAAATTTTAAGCTTCTCATAATTATTCTTCGCGCAAGGGGATTTCATGTAGACATTATAAATATACTAGCCAACTTCTGAAGAGGAAAGAAATAAAAGTCAGGTATTTATCTATTTGATGATTTCAGGAGTTGATGTATAGACAACTTTTGTCAGCAAACTGATCATAAAATGCGTTGCTTTGAAGGGCTTTATCGCTAGTAAATATCGTAAAACGTGACTTGTTTTGGGAATGTTCTACACAAACTTCATAATTAAGCAATTTTTTGATTATAAGGAGGGTTGAAGATTAGGAAAAAATTAAAGATCGACGGAATTTTTCAACTTTTTTTTGTATTGAATATAAAATGCTTTCCATATTTATAGAAAGATAGCTAGTTTTGGCTCTTATATTCTCTAAATAATCGAAAATTTGCTGTTGGGACTCTGATTCAATTTTTAAGGCCAATCACTGTAGTATTAGAAAAATCCATTGCTACGTGTGGTTTTTTTATTATTTCAAGCAAGAATGCAATTCTGAAGTGACTAAAAAAAATAATGAAAGCTACAAGTTATTATACATTACGTACAATACATATTTTGTAGTGAAAACTAAAAATACCGGCCAAATCATATCGAACATTGGAATAAGATTATTCTCTTCGTGCTCTTTTTAACCCATTTTTTTATATTTCAGAACTTGGTGTTACACAATACTGATTTATTAAATTTCTCTTGTTTTGGTTTCAATATCTATGTCACTCTGAATTAGATTTTAGATAAATTTTAGGTCTTCCGAAAGTGTAATACTTAGACTTATTAGGGCAATGCACATGAAAATGTTAAAACTATAACCCCCAATTAATAATATCTAATATTCTTTGCGTTAGTAAATGACTGATAATATTTTGATAAAGGCCAAAATTTAGTTATCTTTTATTGTGCCTCATTATATTCCTTGTATATGGTAAAGTATAATTGTTCCAGTAACTTTGCTGCAATGCCATCCTCTCAGACATCATGGTCACAATCTACCAGGAGTGTCAATTGAATATAGGTCACCCAACCTCAAGGATAGTATTCAAGAAGTTGGATTATCTCTGTTTTGAGAGGAATTTTCATTTTCCAAGTTCTCATCTTCACAAATGCTTTCAAGCCAGTGGCCCAAGACACTAGCCTGCACATATTTTTCTTTCGCATTCTTAATTGATTTTTCGACCATCCTGAATTTTTACAATTCCGAATATTTATTTGCTCCCTAAAGGACCCTTATTATTTCACCTTATAAAGTGGGCCCTTATTTCACCACTATATCCTTCATATCCTAATTGTCTTGGTCTTCAGAAACAAGGAAATTATTGGCAAAGCTAGATCATCTGTTATAGATTACTCAGATTGCTTTATGGTTTTCATTGGCGGCCCAGTATAGTAGGGGCGAAGTATTTCTATATTACTTTGATAAGAAGCAGGCGGGGACTGTATATGTATTATCAGTGTTTTGTAAGGCCTCCAATCTTCCGAAATAAAAGTTTTACCATGAGACTTTTTTATATATCATAGCAATAGCGACTGTCTATTTAAAGTAGATAGGTACAGGTGGTTATCAGAATAATGGAAACACCTATCAATATTAGTAGTGTTTATGAATGGGCTTCGTATTCCTTAAAAAACAAGTCTTGCCACCTGCATTTTTTATATAACATAGTGTATGTATTATTCTACTGTCAGGTAGCAGTAATGAAGCTAAGGGCATCATGTTTTTGGGGGGAACATCGTAAAATGTCAAACCTTGCAGACCGTGCGAAAAAGGCGAATTGTTGGAGCGCGTTTAAATTGGAGTATCTGTTACTTCAACCCCCAGGCTAATGGGTGTTTTTGAGCTATGGTATCGAAAGTCATGATAGCATACAGAGTGCACATCCTTTGCGAAACAGAATAGTAGATGAAAGGGAGAGCTTAGTGAAAGAGACGGATGAGAAATTGAAGCAGATCGTGACATGAAGAAAGAAAACAACTGCAACCAAAATGATCGAAGAGCTCAATCAGCATCTGCATGTTCCGTTATCAACCATTACAGGTGGGAACTTCACAAACAAAGCATTTACGGAAGAGTAACCCAAGCCCCTTGTAATAGATGCCAACACAAAATATCGTCCACAATGGTGCAAATCCTGGTCGAGTAATATGTCGAAAAACGGCATTTGGTCCGACGAATCATTGTTCACATTGTTCCTAGCAACAGGACGTGCGTATGTCTGGAGAACACCTACACAAGCGGAAGATTCTGGCTGTCTCATCTCAACTGTCAAACATGGAGATACATCTATCAGGGTTTGGGATGGCATCTCATGGTTTTCTTCTGGCCCTATTGTAACCCTAAAAGGGAGATTGAATGGGAAGGACTATATCGAAATTTTAGTCCACTAGTCCATCCTAGGCCATCCTAGTCAATCCTAGGGGCAAACATTGTTTCTTGCAGGAGATGGCGTTCACCAGGTTGATAATCCCCCTATACATACAGCTAAAAGTATTGGTTTGAAGAGCATGAAAAAAAAGTCAAATATCTTATCTCGCCCTGTACAATCCCCCCGACAATATATCATCCAACCACTGTGATTTGTATAAGCGGATAGAACCAGGTATCGATATCCACAACAGCATCTCTAAAGGAATTGTCATGATTTTTCCCTGAAAAATGGTATAATATAATTTTAATCACTATTCATGACTTGTATAATCCAATTCCAAGGTGAATCAGGTGGTATTACATGTTAAAGGTGATCCTGAGGAGTATTAATAAATGTTTTCATGATGTTTCTTAGTGTTTCCATTATTTTGATAACCACCTGTATATATGTAGATTGGTTGGCTAGTTGGTTTTGCTGCACAACGGTCATTCTTTTTTCTGCTGCGTTATAACTAAAAGACCGGAATCCACCGACTCCTTAAAGCCGTCTTTGAACAGCTCCAAATATCCATGCACGCCACATAGCAGGCAGACTCTGGTCATCGCCCTAGCTAATAGACCATGGACTATATCTGTATGAGTTGAAATAAGGGAAACTAAGGCAGAATTTCTTGAGAAATACATATATACATACATACGTGTGTTTGTACATATTATGTATACATTCATATGTACGTATGTACGTGTTCAAAAATACTTTTATGCGAAAATATCGGTTGATGTAACATATCAGTAGCTTAAATATAAGCCCTTGCTTATATTTAAGCGAAAATACCTCTACTTGCAGTCGAGTAGTTCATTTGGCACCGAGTTGTTCTCGTTTGACGTAAAGTCAAGCAAAAAATGGTGACCAGTATTCATATATATGGTACTATCCATCTGATATTAAAGAATTCAAAATTATCTAATGGGTACAATTCATGTGCCACGAAATTCCTCGAAAGGACATGTTTTTACCTGTACAAGTCCTTAATTTTTCTTAAATAGCCCAACGTCACTAAAAGTTTTCGAACTTCTATGCTGAATCATAATCAAATTTAGCTTCAGGAAAGAGAAATACTTTCAAAACGAGTAAAAAATGTTATAAAACAAGTCTCAGTTAGTTCAGTTTTAGCCTTGCGACTGAAATGATTTATTCAAAGATACCAAAATTTGCATTACAAGAGTTTATTACATGTGGTTGTACAATTTTAAGAAATGCTGCTCCTGGAAAAAAAATTAAAAAATAAACAGCTTTTTGATATTCAATAAATTTAGTAACTTTCTTGTAGGGAATTCCCTATTAGAATAAAATTTGTTTCGATACTTTCTTCCTCAAAACTTTTGATTAAACATAAAACTAAAATTTTGAATGATTTTATTATTTTGGTGTCTACCTTTTATATGGAAAGTAAATTCAAATGCTTGTTCGCATGAAATTTAAAAGAATATTGGCGGAAATATTTAAAAGATTTATATTGTTGAACTTTTAATAGTAACGAAGAAATTTATTATATATTGTCCATAATACCTTTTCAATGTCATGAACTTGGTCATGGCTATACATTCTTAGATTACTCGTAAATCAATAGTCTCTCCTGTAAATGTTCTTTATTATGAGTAGTATCTCTAAAAATTCAATAACATTCTTAGAATACAATACAATATTCGGTAGCTCGTATTTTACTTTATAATTTTTTGACTTAAGAAAATTGCATTCTCTCGTAAACTTTCTTTAAACAGAGCACATATATTCTCGTTTATTTTCAGTGCCTGCGGTATGAAATACAACAATAAGTGAATACAATTATTTTCTTAAGTTCACCTTAAAACCCTCGATACATTAAAAGGACTATTACTATTGTTTATATAAATTACATTTCCTGTTTTTCTGCAGCTTAAGCTAAATTTTTAAACTATCAGTAATTGTTTTTGGATCTGAGTTTTAGCAGGCAATTTTCTTTCACTGATAAACTGAACAAACCATGTTTAGGAAATCAGAATATAATCAATGTTATTCTAAGTAACTGATTTTAATAATCTTTTTAAAATATTTACAAGGACTTGAGTTCATGCAATAATGAAGTAATGTATTTTCTTGAAGAGTGAAGGTTAGGGAACCTTCACTATTGCTATAGTTTTAATTATGACTCAGTGTTTTACCATTGAAATAAAGAGTGTTTGAAACTTGATTGAATATCATAGAGAATGCCGAAAATACATGTAATGGAGAGTTTATAAAGAATTTTTTATCATATTTTCATAATTTCAAAATATATTGAAATTAGGAATAAATCTAACCATCTTTTTTTCAGTTGAGCACTTAGAGACAACTTCATTCTGAGTTTTCACAATTTTACCCAGTTATACATATTTAACGTGTACTTCTGAAATCTTTACTTAAAGTCAGAATCGAAGGGTGAAACGGGCATGATCCTTAAATGTATTAATTCCACTACCTGTATAACAAACAAGTTCGAGACAGAGAATATGGAGAACACAGTGCAGGATCTTTCTTTATGACTTTGCCTTTGCATTTTCCATATTTATAAGGCTGAAATCATTGGTGTGAAGATTAATACTACAATGAATAGCGTTGAAATGTAGTAA
Organism: Dolomedes plantarius; assembly: GCA_907164885.2. Lineage (NCBI taxonomy): Eukaryota > Metazoa > Arthropoda > Arachnida > Araneae > Dolomedidae > Dolomedes > Dolomedes plantarius. Next base: position 60,546,827 of record OU015501.1, read on the forward strand.
CAGCACCTTACTGATTAGTAATTTACAGATACAAAATGTCACATGTTTTACAATAAATTGCAATGTACTTAAACCTAAATTCTTTGTTTAATTATACAGTTAATTATACTTTATATCAACATATCTTCCCCTGAATTATTAAAAAAATCCTATATTCTATGCCTAAATTACATTAAATTATTTTAGTGATTGATTTGTTAATTTTTACCCCATTCTCAAAGCTTATTTTTTTAGATGAGGTGGTTGAAGAAGGGGGGGGGGGGCTATAACATTGAGCTATGTCTTTGGCAAAGTAATGGTACAGACGTACTCAGCCGCCCACGTGATAATGAAGTAGACGGGATTCATAGAAGCAAGCAACATGTACAATTCATTGAAGTTAAGCATCTGTTTTCATGGTTTCATTTTAGGTTTTAAAGACAGTAGATAGAGGCTATCGCAAATGCGTTGACTTGTCTGCGGCAACATAGATCTGGTATGTTTCAGGATTAGACGCATTGAACGACTTGACACATTACTCAGGCCGGAAGGGAAATCCTCCTCAATGTGTGCAAGAATTGCTCAGCTGTCGGATCTTACCAGACGGGAAGCAATTCGTTTAATTCATGCATAGATAAATCTTGATCTCAAAACACCCTACTGGCAATTAGTGATATTTTTCTTTTAGTCCCACTACCAATGCGTATCAACCATAGGTTACTTAAAACCTGCCAGTCTTGCCACTTCGAAAATTCTATGATCACATTTATCTTGCCTTTATCAGAGCTCTCATGTATTTTAACAGCATTACGTCATCTGTATCATACGTGTCGAGTAAAGAGAATAGGGCAAGGAAATACCTAATGTCAGCTTACTGTCTCATATATCACTAGTGAAGTGATGGGCTGCAGTCCGTAGGTCGTCGACAGCTTTCGTTTCGGATCATAATTGTCTCACTGCTTTCACTTAGCAATATATTGTCGATTACGTAATGCAAGACTAATGTGAGAGAGATATTCACCTATAGTAAACTTGTGGAACCACATACAGGAACAAAAGACTTCTTAACCCCAATCTAACAAATAAAACCTCGTCTTTAATAAAAGGGATGGTATTTTTATTAAATGCGATGATAATTTTTTTTTATTAATTAAAATTGTTTGCCATAATTTTTATTAGATTGGGGTTGTTGAGAAGTCTTTTGTTCCTCTTAAAGAGATATTGCTATATCGAAAATTCTGATAATGTCCATTAAATAGAATTAATATAGCATGTAGTTTTAGTATGAATATGATAAACTACTAAGAAAGTATCGGTAGATTTTAATCTTGTTCAAAAGGAGTTTAATTACTAATGTTTACCTAATATTCATTTTAAAAAATTTGGTATTAGTGTGTTTTCCTATATTAAGTGCTCTACGTCATCAAAAATTATACTGTTTTCTGTAATCGACAATAGCCAATTATTTATACATTTATAATCATTTTATGTTATTATTTAAAATTGTTTGAAAATTAATTATCAAAATGAATGCCACTTGCAAACAAGAAATATAAAAAAACTATATGCTTACTTAGAGCATATTTCTGAATTTTTGAATTTAAACTTCGAAGAACAAGTTACTCTTAATTAAATTGTTTGTTTTAAAAAATGTGTACGTATTATAAATTTTTCCTACTTATTCAAAATGTTAAATAAAGTTCTATTAAAGATAAATAAGTTAGTTTATGCTTTAGCTATGAAAATATTTAATATATTTTTGTTTAATTGCATGTAAGACTACATAACATTAATATATTATACATAAATATTTAATACTATATTTATGTTTAATTACATTTATTACGTTTTTTTCCTTGCATTAAGTTATATATATTCAATAAAACTGAAATATCTTAGGAGTTGTTAATGGCATATCCTTTAATGTGATATACTGATGACCTCATATTTAAATACAATTTAATGACATTTAATTGACATTACTTTATGAATTATCAAAAGAGAAAATTTTCACTGTGCTTCATAGCTAAGTAGAAATATTAAGTATAAATTTATTTGAAATATATTTCATCAATACTAACTTTTCTTTGAAAATGAGAAGAACCGAAACGATATTTACAAAATACGTTGATATTTGAGTCAAAAGTTTTAAGTACTATCCACAACAGAAGTAAAGGGAATGTTTAAAAATCAAAATACCAACTATATGTAAGCAAAACACCGTATCGCGACTAAGTACTCTCTGTAAGTTTTATACAAAAACTATCATTTTTTGTTCAATAAGAGTACGTCTCTATTTGAAACACTTTCAAAAAAATATCGAAGAATACATGGTTCAAAGAATGATCTAGCAGCATAAAAAAACCCGACTTAGATTATCTTTTAATGCCCTGGGATCATATCCTGCATGATGTATTCACCAAATAGCCGTTGGCGTATAAAAGAGCATGTGTAGAGCTCTATCTCACTCACATGAATTTTTTTTTCAATATGTGTTACAGATCAGACTGTAAATTATTTCTTGAGGGGCAAGCTCTAGTTGTAATTAGAAAAAAAAATATATTAAGTGCTAATTATTTCCGTCTGGCTTATAGGAGAAAATGATCACAGTTCTCAGAAGTCCAACCATGATTTACAACTTATTGTTGCCACTCAAAAGAATAAAATATTGAATATACAGTGCAAAAATACTTACAAAGAGTTGAAGACAATAAAGGAAGACTGTTCAAATAATATGTTAGAATATATATGAGAACCTTTTTGCAAATATATAACTAAATAATTGGTATATAAGGATTCCAGGCAGATTATTTTTACTTCTGTTTTTACAAAACAGTATTTTTATGGAAGTCTTCGATAAAACTTTAATGATAAAAAAATTTGAGAGGCTAATTTGTTATGATTAGGACATGGTTTAGTGTAGTAATAGTCAGCAGATCTCACCGGAGGGTTCAGGCTTCAATTCAACCACTATCCAGTTATATTTCAAATGAAGAAAAATTGATTTTAGAGAGGCCCTTAGAGAAAGACTATGAGAGTGGTTACCAACCAAATTCAGAGATATCAACCAGAAATTATGGATTTTCCCTGAATTAGTAACAAAGTGGTCATTGTTAGCATTTTCATCTAACTATTATATAACTACGTAGTTAATGTCAGATTTTTCATTGTTCAGTATATTTTTTTTTTCTTGTCGACTTTAAGGTTCTGGAAGAAGATAATCAAAAGTTTATTTCCCAGTAAAGAATGTCAAGATATTCCTTCTAAAGAAAGCCTTATGGTTATAGAAATAATATTTACACTTTTCAGATGCTAATTTCTCTGTATTCAGGAAGATGATATTTAAAAATCTCAACTACGAATACGTTAAATCTATTATAAAAAATTCATCATCTTACTTGAAGAATATACAGCCGTAAGTATAATGGGCAATAGTTCGTATAAAAACAATCAAAATCAGTAGGTACTTTTATTAGTGTATTAAGGCTGTGTTCGCGAAAATCTATATATTCGCCATAAAAATGATATAAAATATGTCGTTTCAAATTAAATTATTTTTTCATGAAGTTTTACCGCACAGCTACCAATTTATATGCCAATGTCTTAATATTTTCAGTCAATTTCATTTTATTATCTTTTATTGTTTCTCTAAAATCTAACATTATGACATAAAAAAGTATTATTTTATCAACTTTTAGACAGAATTTCAATTTCGAATTGACAACAAGTTTAGGGAGTGTTAAGGTAAGGCCGTCATCTTCACGTCTTCACCATCATGATTAAAATTTTTGAGATTATCTTATCAAAAATCCCTGTGTTGAATATATGTATGAAAATGTATCCTGAATAACTCTATCGTAGATTTAGCTCGGTGATTCTCAACCACTGAGCCGCGGCATTTTAGTGTGCCGTGAGATTCTTGAAGTATGCAGTCACTGCGAATTATTTTGTATGCTATTTTTACAAAATGTATTATAGGTATATCAATCAATTATCCAAGTAAAATTCCTTTAAATGCCATGACGAAAAAATGCTTGAGAATCACTGATTTAGCTCAGTGAATCCTTCATACAGGAAAACAACCCTGCCACCACAAGAGGAACAACATCCATTAATGTCATAACCTGAACATACAGAAGATTCAGGCATATATATATATATATATATATACACTGCTGGCCACCCAAATTGCAACACCAAGAAAGACAAGAGATATCACAACAAAATTTATTTTGTAGATAACATGTTGACCAAGTATCAAATGATTAAATTTATAGACTTCTGTGAAGTGTGGTTCCTGCCAAAATCAGTAGCCAGAGTAGCCGCCATTGTTGGAGATCACCGCTGCCACACGCCTCGGCATTGATTCAAAGAGACTTTGGATGAGTTCTTGGGGTACAGCAGACCAAGCAGCTTCCACACGTTGCCAAAGTTGATCTGCTGTGGCAGTTGGGGATGGAATCTGGGTCCATCGTAGAGCAACCATGGACCACATGTTTTCTATCGGCGAAAGATCCGGAGAGCGAGGCGGCCAGGGAAGCAATTCAATCTGGCGATTGACGAAGAACCGTTGGACAATGCGTGCCACGTGTGGTCGCGCATTATCCTGTTGAAATATGGCTGTGGGTAAGCCCTGAAGGTAAGGAAGGACAATTGGCTCCAACACCTCGGAGATGTAGCGCTGGCTGTTTAAAGTACCGGTAATGCGCACTAGAGGTGTGCGAGAGTGATATCCAATACCACCCCATACCATAATACCCAGTGCAGGACCAGTGTGGCGGTGCATAACGCAGCTGTTCAGCATCCTCTCTTCACGGTGTCTCCAGACTCGAATGCGACCATCGTGCTGTTGCAGACAGAAGCGTGACTCGTCAGTAAAGACAATTTCATTCCATTCTGCCGTCCACATCCTTCTGTCATCGCACCATTGGCGGCGGAGACGTCTGTGGTTCTGCGTCAAGGGTAGACAAAGCAATGGACGTCTTGTGGACAAACCACTCTGCTGTAAACGGCGTCGAATGGTACGCGCAGACACTGGATGATGCGTTACAGACTGCATGTTCTGTGCTATGGTTCGTGATGTGACTGAGCGATCCGTCACTGCCATGCGCACAATTTGCCTGTCATCACGTGAAGTGGTGCACTGAGGTGGATGCGATCGAACACGCCGGTCCGTCGTACCCTCCTGCATCCAACGATCACATATCCGCATTACAGTTGTTTGGTTTCGTCCAACACGACTACCGATTTCCCTGAAAGATAATCCACAATCTCGGTAAGTCACTATCCTTCCTCTGTCGAACTCGGATACTTGATCAAAAGATGATCGCTGTTTTCGACGAGGCATAATTGATCGTTTTTTTTAAAAAAACCACAAGAAAAACACAATTGCCAAACTTGAAATCGTCGAAATCTCCAAGCCTCAAATAGCGCTTTGAAGTGGCGCCACAGACGCGCGTGATGTGCGTCTGCGCTGAAATTCTAATCATTTGCATATCTCACCTCCGCTAATGCATGTTGTAAATTTCATGTTATTTGCATGTTTCCTTCAGGGTGTTGCATTTACAGTGGCCAGCAGTGTATATATATATCCATACACACACACACACACACACACATATATGTATATATATATATAACGAAATCCTGTGGTCAACACATTCGACGAACTACGGGAACAGAAGAACGGTCATTCGGCTTGCGATGACTTCTTGGGTAAAATGCATGTAGTCTAATCCAATCAAACAATCCATTGGGTGGCAGTACTACTTTCACTACTTATGCACGTTATGATTATTTAATAATCTATGTATATAAAACAGTTCCGTAACTGACTGACTCACTGACATACAACGCACATACCAAACCGCTGGACCTAAAGGGCTGAAATTTGGCATGGCAATTCTTCTTATAGTGTAGGGATGCACTAAGAAAGATTTTTTGAAAAATTCTTCTTAGATTTTTTTAAATTAAATTTTTAAGCTGTTTTAGTAACTTTTTTTAAGTTTGAATTTAAAATAATAATTTGAGGGTTATAAAATTTATTTCACGAGGAAGATCATAAAGAACAAAAAAAAATTTGTTTCTTGCTAATGCGGCAGACGATTTGATATTATACAAAAAAATATTAAAATACAATAAAAGATATTATGTTCCTCAAACTGTACTATATTCTTTAGTATGTCCTATTACATTTAATTTGAATATTTTTTTCTACATTATTTTGTCTATAAAAATATTCCTTACGATTTTTTAGAGATATATTTTTTGTTTTTTTACATCAATTGTATATATTGATCGTCGCATTTATTATAAATATATATATATATATATATATATATATATATGTGGCATTAATTGCATACATTGACCGTTGTATTTAATTTGAATTTACTCCGTAGCGAAGTGTGGGATTTCAGCTAGTTAAGCATATTATAGGAAATATAAAAGATTGCAAGATATTTTCATACGTACAAAGAGCAGGGAGAACGGATGGCAACGTGCGGTCTCAATGCATAGCCAAACTCTAATTGCGCAATTAGACACTTACACCTGCATATAGGAAACTTAGTTTCGTTTGTCCACGTGGTCTGAGGGGCAATATGTTTAGCTACAGCTAGGCGCCAACCAGAGGAAACGGAATTTGATTATATATATATATATATATATATATATATATATATATATATATATATATATATATATATATATATATATATATATATATATTTATATATATATATATACAGGGTGATTATAATTAAAGTTTAAGTTTCAAAACGCTATAAAAAAAGAACCACTGATGAGAATGACGTCAAATTTGAACGGCATGTTATTGAAGAAGGCGGAAAGCGTATGGCAGAAGAAAAAATTTAGTTTCAAATTTTAGCAACAGATGGCGCTGTAAGCGGCAGAATCACGACGAGAAATGAGAAATGATTTGTAAAACAACGGCTAAGGTGTAAGTTACACATTAAAACGCATTGACAAATTAGAATTGTTGAGCAATTTTATTTTCATGACTGTACATATCACTTCGAAAGGGACAAATCGGTTTCAAGAGTTTTGCGGCAACATACCGCATAAGAACCATTCATCAAAGAAGTTCGGAAATGTCGCGAGACTGGTGAAAAACATGTTCAATATGGTGTCCACCGTTGTGTGCAAAAAGTTGAAAGCGACAAACAGCATGTTCCACAACGGATCGATGTCCCCGGGGTGATGTTCAGAATGTGTTGCGAAATGCGTGTCTTTAATTCCGCTAAATTTGCAATTGGAGCACGGAACACAACATCTTTGAGATAACCCCACAGCCAGAAGTCACACGGAATAAGATCAGGTGATCGGAATAAGATCAGGTAGGGAAATGACGGCTGATAATTCGAGCATTTCCGAAATGGTGCCTCAGCAGCTGCTTCACGGGATGTGCAATGTGAGGAGGAGCGCCATCTTGCATAAAAATGATTTCATCCACACATCCACGCTGTTGCAGAGCTGGAATGACGTGGTTGCGCAAAAGAAACGCATAGCGCTGACCAGTGACGGTAGCGGTAACAGGACCGGAAGCACCCGTCTGCTCGAAAAAATATGGCTGTAGGATGAATGATGCCGTAAAGCCGCACCACACCGTGACCTTTTCAGGATGAAGTGGTACGGGGTGCGTTGCCAGTGAATTTTCTGTTGCCCATATTCAACAATTCTGGGTATTGACGTACCCTGTCAGATGGAAATGGGCTTCATCTGTCCACAAAATTTTCCACGGCCATTCATTATCCACTTCCATGCGACTAAGAAATTCTAACGCAAACGTTTCCCTTGCTGGCAGGTCAGACAGAAGCAACTCCTGCACATGGCCAATTTTGTACGAATAGCATTGCAGGATGTTTCGTACAATTTTCAGCACCGTGCTCGTAGGCCTGTCCAATGATCGGGCAATTCCTCGTGCACTGCACTGTTGCACACCACCGGCCGACCCGTCCTGTAATGCTGTGGCCACTTCTTCAACTACCGTCGAATGCACTCGTTTTCTTCCTCTACCAGATTGCACATCCAACGAACCTGTCGTTTCGAATTTTTGCATCATTTTCTTCAGACCCACGACACTCATTGGACCAACGCCTTCTTTTATACCCTTCAGTGTCCTGAACTTTTGCAGAGCTACTCTTGCACAATCATCGTTCTTGTAATACAGCTATACCAGCAGAGCGCGGTCCTGCAGTGAGACACCCATGGCGAACGTATGAGACGCGAAATTAGGAACAGCCGTGTACCTGGCGGTTTTATAACACTGAAATGTGTCGTGCGCATGACAGGTATTTTAATTTACAACTTCTGCCGCTTACAGTGCCATCTGTTGCTAACTTTTGAAACTTAATTTTTTCTTCTGCCATACGCTTTCCGCCTTCTTCAATAACATGCCGTTCAAATTTGACGTCATTCTCATCAGTGGTTCTTTTTTTATAGCGTTTTGAAACTTTAACTTTAATTATAATCACCCTGTATATATATATATATATATATATATATATATATATATATATATATATATATATATATATATATATATATAAGGAATTGAAAGTAAAGTCTTATATCAGTTTATCTGAGAGCACTTTGTTATGTTGATTAACGACGTGAATGGTAGTGACGCGGTCAGAAAATCAAACGGGGATTCCGAAGATGGGGTTTCCCATTTACACCAAAGCCATATATCTTTTTTGTGAGAAAAAAACAACAAATAAATCACTGCAAGGAGAAAAGATTATTCTTTACCCTTACGCCCTGCTTGAGGTTGAATGATTCTTAAACGGCATGGTTCCATTAAAGTGTGGCAGAATATAAAGCTGACTAGCGTGGCATGGTAGTTCAATGCTCAGAATATTCACTCTTCACTGCAAAAGTGGTCGGTTTCACTTCTTCTGCTACACACAATTTATGTTTATAAGAGATAAAATATAATTTCGAGCCGCAAGTGTTGTAGTGAAAAGTTGTGAGTAAATTTATGAGTCATGAGTTGCAAATTTATGTGGGTATTAAACAAACGTACCTTTTGTTCTTTTAATAAATTTAGGCTCAAGTGTCTCTTACCACTAGAAAATCTGGGAGCAATTAAATGTTTAACTAAGTCATAGGGTAAAAATAACTTTACAGTGTAAAAAGGATAGATTTGTTTGATGTTAATTTATCCTATCACCTCAAAGAAATGAGTTAGGTTTTTTGACATCACAAGTTTGAAACTCTTAAATTCAAAATTAAATCATAAACAGTTTTGTGTTCTGCAGTAATTCCTCTCAAACTACAAATTTCATATCTGCTTGTTTCGAACTCTAATTAAAAATTATGGTAAATGCTTTTCCTAATAGAATTTAAGATATTCCTAATAATTATTAGCATCTATTAAGCACAAGCGGTATTTTAAGATGTCGGAAAGTCCCTTGTACCTTAGGTCTTTTATCGGCAAAAGCTCAAAAGATGCTATGACTTACCGAAAGACCATAGCAAATTCAGAGTTCATTAACATTTTGCCCACCAGGATTTTCCGGGCACCGAAAATGTTGATGACCTTAAAACGCCGTTAACGTACACTTCCTTTTCAATTTTCTTAAAAGAATAATTAAAATATTAATTATAAACTCTATTTAAATATAATACATTTCAATAGAAGTGTTAATTCAGTAAACATTTTGTAATAACTATAAATTAAGACAAAAATCTTTCTTTTCTCGTAAAATTGCTTTCGTACTATTTTTGTTAGAGCTTTCTAAGCAAGTCTTCTTCATTAGGTGATGGATGATACATAAAAGTTTAATCCAGCGACAGTTAATGAAGCGGTTTACAATCATGCAGAACAAAGAACATTCATATGGGAGTTGCGCTAAAATAATATTTAACTAAGAATTGAAGTTGTCGCTTTTTTCGATACAGAATACGTGGGAGAAAATTATATAAGGTGGGTTCCATAGCTTTCTAGTCGAAGAAGGCAAAGGTTTTTATCCATGGTTCAATCAAAATCTTCATTTTCAACAATCTAAAATCTGTGCACAAGCTACAAGTAGCCAACAGTCTTATGTTTCTCTTGATAACGTAGATAAATCTTAAGCCTTCAACGGGAGATGAATTTCAACTATTTCCGTTTCTGGAATATGAGAATAAATAGAAGTTCTGATTTTTGTCTTAAAGAAATTAAAAGAGAATAGTAATTTAATATATTTAACCCTCTTAGTGTTTGAAACGGATTTTCCGTTACCTTCCATCAGCATGAAAACATTTGCAAAGGATTTTCCCATCCTCTACCTTTACGCTCAGTAGCATCGGAATTTTAGATGTATTTGAAACACAATGGCGGAAGGTGTAACTATCAGTAGAAAACGCTCATTACGCTGATCTCAAACGCTTAGGAATTGAACGAGTGTGTTAAAAAGGAATATTTTACTAGGCAACTTTTGCGATTATACTGAGGAGAATTTTAAATTATCTAAGTAAGCAACATTTATGCATGCAAAGCATACATTGATTCATTTACATACTTTCAAATTTTACATCAATAATATGTATTTGTATTGCTATTTGATACATGGTGAGACAGAAAGAAGGAAGATGCTATTCAAGTTACAAAACTTCCATTTACCACGAATTCCGATTGCTCTTTAGCTATCAGAATTCATGGTAAATCATGGAAAAACATAGGTAAGAGAGTACAGAGGTCATAAGGGTACCATGAATTACGAACAGGTCTCTTGATTACCTGGCATTCTACCTATCAGTAAGTAGTTTGATGAGAAACGGTATCTTATTCGCTACATCCTGAGTAAAACACTTAGGTTCATCTGTTGTATATAACTTTTTATTTTACTACTTTTTTTAATTTATTTATTTCAAACAAAGCAGTATTAATTATTTTAAATTTATTCCTTATATTTAAAACGTATAATGGTTAGTATTGCGTTGTGTAATCAATCTCCTAACTAAAACAATAACCTAGATTCTGTGGCTAACAGAAATTCACAAATGATTACTCACAAAACATAACAGACACAATTTCTACTGAGGGATCAAACCAAAAAATTTGTTCATTACCTTTACACAAATTAATATAATCTTATCACCTTACGTTAAACAATAGAATTTATAGAAATCTTATCTCAATGCCATCACTCCTTTATACATCAATATACGCATACATATTAATGATTTCACTCGTTCTACTTGTAAACATAATATTAACTAATAATATCCCTCATAATAAATTAATAAGTATCACTTTAAACAACATAAAGAAAAAAAATGGCCACAATAAAAAAAAATTTTAAGATTGACTGACCAAAAAAACTTTAAAAAAAATTAAATTAAGCGATGGCTAAAAAAAAACTTATCTCATCGGATAGTTTTAAAGCCTCGAGATCACTTCTATGCTCCATCGTCTTTTATAATCTTTTTTAGTTCATTCCACGTGGTACTTTTAATTACATCATATGTGCTGTTACTGGCCTCAAGCATGTCCAAGAGCTTCTGACCCTCTCACATCCGGGTACAAACATATGGTGGGGAAGCCCCAGGTGGTCCTCTTATCAGTATATTCCTTTGCAAAAAGTGGGTAAAATCGTCTCTCTTTTTGAATGCAACTGAATAAACTGTATCGCCATTTTTTTAAAGATTCTCGAGAAGCACTTCTGTGTTCACCAATACGTGATAATTTAAAATATATATATATATATAAAAAGAAAAAATTAAGCGTATAAAACTTAAAAATAAAAAGGGAAAAAATAAATTTTAAAAAAACTAAACAAAGCTTAATTAAAAAAAAACTTTACCTTGAGTCAGTCAATCCACATGAAAAAAAAAATTAAAATAAATTTAAAATTGTCAGTCAATCAAACAATAAAATACATTAAATTCCTGCATGTTGCATTTATAGTACATAAAACATGATTTATCATTTGCTCAACTTTCATGAATGCCACTACAATTAATCCGCGCGAAAATTAATCCAATGACACTCATCAAAGTTAAACATTAGGTGGAGAAAATTATTAAAGTATTTAATTCACTGTATATTTAATTTATATATTTTTTAATTATAAAGCGATACACAACAATACCTCCCCTTTAATCTCAAAAATTTTGGGAACCAAAATTTTTCGTAAGTGTAAAAAAATCATACAAAATTTATGTTGCATGAAACACAACAAAAGATATACCAGAAAAAAAATTTGACCTCACAATTAATTCAATAAAAATTACTGAAATTGTATACTTTGACAATTGTAAACACATGTATATAATAGCTGATGCATAACACAATAAAAATTATATGATTACTCTGAAAGAAAAAAACACACTTGTGACATTTAACTATACTGCTATAACTGAATTTGAACTCCCTGTTATCATTCTTATTGGAACTTATTCTTAAAATCAACAGTCTCTTAAACTACATTCTTATCAGTCACTTTATCAAGATTCTTGTAGGTGTAAAAATTTGGTTGAAATCAGGACTGCATGGTAACGAAACACTTGTGCTGGGTTAGCTACTCCCTGCTTGTGTCGTAAAGGCCTGTGCATATGAATCCTTCGATCCGGACCTGGCGTCTTTCTTCCTTACACTATTCCGCCTTGGATACGCTCGATGTCACATCCCCAAATTGTACTGTTACTCGTATCCTCTAAACACTATCGTTGTTCAACCTCTCATCAATTACATGTATGTGCACTTATATATAATTGTTACCAATAGCCAGTGTTTGTCACAAAAAGTAACCATGAAAATGAACATATAATTTATCTACTAAACACAAAATATCTCCAAAAAAAATCAATAAAACAAAATGTGCTATTTACAAAACGAAGAGAAATAAATCAGTACTCGTATCAATATAAAATAAAATAAAATAACATACAATCATGACACTGAATCAAATGGAAACAAACTCCTTGCTCGAACTTTAAGAATGAGTAACAAAACCATTGCTATCTCGAGGACATAAAAAAATATGAATGAGAAGCTGTGTTATTATTGTGTATAGTTGACGCATTATTAGTTATTTGAGTGTTGTTAACGTTTGTTGCAGGTGAAGTAGGTGTCGAAATAGATGGAGATTGAGGTAGTTCTGAATCCTGAATAACGCTGACATCTAACGAATTGTCATGCATATGACCACCATTATCTCCCTGATTGTTCACTGTTTCCCTTAAACTAGTTAAATTTTCGTTACCAGTTATATCTGTAATGTTGGCATTGCTACAACCGGTAAACGGTTGAAACACTATCTGATATGAACCGTAACTTCTAAAATTGCATTAAACATTTGTGGTATATTGCGACAAATTAAACTTGAATCAAAATTACCTAATAACAACTTACATTATACTTCAGAGATTGCATATAAAATAAAACAAGAAACCATTGACAAATTATTATACCTTTCACAAAAAATTCATAACAATGTACGCTCCACTGAAACTAAACCTCGAACCTAGTCAAAAATCTAAATCATAACAACCAGTCTCTGTTTCAAAGTAATATAAAAAAAATTTACAACTTGCCTACAGTTAGTTTACTCACATATCCGAACTCCTACAGTGCCAACGAAGCATACGTCCCAAAACCTTTACAAAAAAAATTGTATGCTCTGCTTAAAATAAGCCACATCATATCGAACCCAAAAACTCAACAAAACAAATCAAAATCTCCTTCAAAACTCAAAACCACTAAACTGAAAAACCACTTTTCGATCCCAAAAATCATGCTGACCTGTTTAGCTGAAAATATGCACTCGAAACATCGTATACAAGAGTAATCAAAAAAAAATTTAAGTAGCAACTGTTTTTAAAATGAACAAGATAAAATTTGGACTCCACTGTAGATGTAAAAAAAATTAATTGGAAATATGAAAAGAAAAGGTCAATATTTTATGCACAAAATTTCTCGCTTGAAAGTCTCAACGTGCAGAGGAATTTACAATTTCGCGTATTTGGAGAAAAACCATCTTGCAGATGCATTGTTACATTTCAGGAGTAATTCTGGTGCAAAAATAGGAATAAACGAAATTTGTTAACTGGAATTAATAAAAACACAAAATTTCTCGTATGAGAGTCTCAACGTGCAGAGGAATTTACAGTCTCGCGTATTTGGAGAAAAACCATCTTGCAGAAGCATTTGATACCCCCTCAGAAGCATTTCGTGTGAAAAAAAAATTATATGGAAAAAAATTAAGGTAATTTTCGATTTGTCCTAGAACCCAAACAAATTATAATTCCCGTCTGACCATGAGACCAGCTTTTAACGGCAAAGGGGATTGTAGAAAAAACTTAGCACCAGGCAAGACCAAAAAATCCAGTGATATGAAGCCCAAAACAAAATTTTAAAAAATTGACCTGACATGTAGAATTGCAATCGAAAATTTTATCAATACTTAGTATGCAAATATACCACAAATTTACACAATGGAAAACACATATTTTGAACACATCAATTGTAATTATTATTCTTTAACCTCATCAGAGCAAACAAATGCCAAATCAGAACCTATATCATTCAATGTATCAATAATTATGCACCACATGTTAGCAAAAACAATTTAAATCAAAGGAATGCACGCTTCATAATACACCTTTAAAATATCTACCATAAATTCATACATAACTCGTATACAAAATTTCTGTGCCAAAAATTGAAGTTACTAAGATTAAGCCTCTACTGTTTAACTGAACCAGGATATCAAAAACACCATATACGAATACACTAAAAAAACTGACTGAAATAATTGAAGTAAATTTAAATATAACTCAAGCATCAAATACCTATAATTTCACTATCATAAAATGCTACCACAATTATTTAAATCAAAATCACACACATATATATATAAAATTTGCGTATTTAATAGTCTAAACAAACACTTAAAATCATCATGCAAAAACAAGTATTTTACTATTTTTCTCCACCCCAAAAAAATTATTTTAAAGAAATTATTTATAATCATACAAAAAAATCTGTCATGCTTTCAAATGTGAATTCTGTTGTAAACGCCACTCTATTGCACGGCGCCATTGTTGTATCTAACTTTTTATTTTACTACTTTTTTTAATTTATTTATTTCAAACAAAGCAGTATTAATTATTTTAAATTTACTCCTTATATTTAAAACGTATAGTGGTTAGTATTGCGTTGTGTAATCATTCTCCTAACTAAAACAATAACCTAGATTCTGTGGCTAACAGAAATTCACAAATGATTACTCACAAAACATGACAGACACAATTTTAACTGAGGGATCAAACCAAAAAAATTATTCATTACCTTTATACAAGTTAATATAATCTTATCACCTTACGTTAAACAAACACATCAAAACCACATTTGGAGGAATAAATTGATTGGTGTAGGATCAAAACTAGTAAGCTTCATTTTTTAGCATGTTTTTATTAACTTGCTTTCTTGTTTGTGTGTGTTTGTGTGTTTGTCCAGTACAAATCTTGCAATCGAATTTTAACTAATTTCCCGACTAGCGAGACATTTGAAACGTTTAGAATAGCTCAGAACACGATGACAATGCATTTTTTTAATACTTTTAGCCATCTTCAAGCAGATTTTTACCATGTTTTTATTATTTTCAGTTAATTTTGTTTTGTAGACTGGTGCAGCCATCTGTCGGCCGGGACGGGAACGAAAAGTTAAACGCAAGTCAACTTCCAATTAACTTCATTTTCTTTCAAGTTGATGGGATAATTCATCAAAAAATTTTTTAAAAAGTATTAATTAATACATAGAATTGTCAAGTTTATATGATTCAACAGAAAATTTAAAAACATGGTATATAAAAAGTACTTTTTATCTTGTAATTATTTAAAATTTGGGTTAAGGATACTATTTTGTAGTATTTCAATGAGTTAAAAACGAAAATTTTGAGAAAACCACTTACTGATAAAAAGTGCCAATTTTTCTAAAGGTAATTTCAAATTTATATCTTCAAAAACGCATCAGATATACACTCATGGACAAAAAAATTAGCGCACCAAGAAATAATTGCGGTATCGTAACAAACTTGCAATGAAGGTACATGTCGGGGAGATATGCAAATGATTAGAAATGCAGCGTGATTGCGCATTACGTATAGCCGGTAGAGGGCGTTGAACATCGTACTCTGTGGAGTATAAAACAGGTAACCAAAGCTTGTTTGAGTGTGCTGAATCATTTACAAAGGAAGAGCTGAGATAGACATGCCATTACGCCGTGTTCGAAGACAATATAAGCAGTTGTCGCAGTTTGATACGGGGAGAATCGTCGGGATGATGGAAGCTGGGTGGTCAGCAAGGTGAGTAGTTCGTCAATTAGGCCGCTCTGATTGTGTTGTGAGGAGGTGTTGGGACCAGTGGACCCGAGAGATGTCATGTACACGAAAACCAGGCTCAGGACGCCCTCGACAGACCAGTCGTTGAGAAGACCGCCACATCGTAAGAAATGCACGCGTACAGCCAACTGCTTCATCGGCCGCCATCCAGGCACAGGTAGCACCTTCACTAGGGGCCTCTGTGTCTTCTCGAACTATACGAAGGCGTCTGGCTGAAGGACAGTTGGTACCGCGGCGCCCATTACGTATGCTGCCCTTGACGCCCACCCATCGACGCCTCCGTTTGGAGTTTTGCCGCGCACGAGGAAACTGGACTGCAGCGGAATGGAACCAGGTCGTCTTTAGCGACGAATCCAGATTCAATCTCGGCAGTGATGACACTCGTGTTCGTGTGTGGAGAGCCCGTGGTGAACACTTCAATCCCGCCTTTGCTGTACAGCGACACATCACTCCCACAGCTGGTGTGATGGTATGGGGTGCCATTGCCTACAATACACGGTCACCCCTAGTATTGTTCCGTGGCACCATGACAGCCCAGCGGTATGTTCATGAAATCCTGCAACCACATGTGTTGCCACTCATGCAACGGCTCCCAGGAGCCATTTTTCAACAAGATAATGCTCGGCCTCATACGGCAAGGGTGTCACAAGACTGTCTCCGCACTGTTACTACCCTTCCTTGGCCTGCCCGATCCCCAGATTTGTCTCCAATCGAGCATATCTGGGATCATTTGGGACGACGAGTTGGGCATCCCACGAGTTTGAACGAACTAGAGGCAAGGTTACAGCAAATATGGAACGAAATGTCTCAAGACATCATACAGAACTTGTATGACTCAATGCCCGATCGTATCGCATCGTGCATTCGCGCTAGAGGGGGTCCAACGGAGTATTAACTCCTCCGTTCTTTTGCCTTTTTCTCTGAAATAAATTATCCTTTTTCTTTGATTTTCTTATCATTTACTTATATCAAAGTAGTCATTACGTATGTAAAATTTCGTTTCATTTTGACGACTCCTTCTTGGTGCGCTAATTTTTTTGTCCATGAGTGTAGTTCTTTGCTCTTTGTCGAAATAAAAAAGGACTGATGGAGGTTGCTAGATTTGATATTACATCACTCAATTGTGTTACATATATGTAGAGAAGAGTATTATTGTGTAAAATATCTATAAATGTCTTATAATTGACATTTTTCGTGATGGAACAGTGTAGCCTGGTGAGAACATTACAAACACTTGCCCTTTTTTCTGCCATCAAATTTGGCTTTTGGTACATTACAGTCAGGTCATATGCATTCATTTGACATTATTCTAACCCAAACTTTTCCATTGTCAAACAAATAGTGCGAAAAGATTCGCGATTGTTCAAAAGTCCTTTTAGGATGAGATTTACGGCACTGTAACATATGCTTGGTATGATGTCTGGCTGCAACTTGTTTGAAATCTCGTGAGCATATACACTTGTGACATTTAATAAAGGAATGAGTATTTGAAAAAAAAGTATGTGTCCGAGGTACAGCAATGAAGAATGTAAATAGATTCATAATTAGAAACTTTGAAAAATTAGACCTAAATTATTTTATTTTCCTAATAGAAATTTATTTAAGTTAGGAACAAATTTGTAGAGGAGAAAACAGTTTTAAATATGACAGTAACCAAAAAGTCCTGTTCATTTCAGACGGTCTAATTAGCTCTCGTGTAGCCAAAAAATGACAGTAGCGTTCTCAACCAAACCAAACCAAACCTATTTATTTGAGTATGGGAAATAAGGGACTAAATAAATGGTTTTAGCTCGAGTAAATGCCAACACTAAAAATGTTTGAAGTATTAAAAATTTAAATTATTGTTTCTGCAATACCTCTCCTCTACATACTTTGTTAGTGTGTATATTAAATTACATGTTTCTCTGTATTATGATTTATTCTCCCTTCTGACCCTCAGTTATATTATGCCCTTCCGTTAAACTATTACGGTGTGTCACATTATTTTATTGGAATTTATGTTGAATTTTTACTTGAGTTTCAAAATGGATAGTAAAAATTGAACCCATTTTAACATATACCTATACATTAAACACTTTTGCCAGACGTGTCTTTTGAACATCATTTTTTAAAAATAAAAGTCATGGATATTGTAAAAACTGGAATGGTTCTTTAAAAGGTTAATAAAGAAAAAATATGGTATATTAATTATCGATGACTCATACCATTATTATAAAGTAATAATCTGACACTAAATATACTTTACCTTTGTGAACAGTTTCAGTTAGTTATGGTATGTGTAAGGTTCTTAAAAATACTTGTGCCCAAGGATTGAAACAAACTTGGCAAAATGTCAGGGATACGGAGATTTCGCGACTTTGCAATTTCTTCTCTTTTAAAAAATTGTCATTACTATTCACAGACCTACTTCTGTAAAATTCCTATTTTAGGCATTCAGCTTCTATAGTCTGTGGTGTCTCCGTAGTTGCAACTTCCAATACTTCATACATATTTTGAACGAGAGAAAGCTAGGTCTTTCAGTTAATCTCCCTAATTTATTTTACCCTCGTATTTTTTGTTTTTGCAGCAACTGTGATTTAATATTTCCCAATTGTATAGCATGGTACTGTTGGCTATATCGTACTTTTGCTCAATTGCCAAACGGCTATTTAATGGGTTTTTAATGAACTCAAAAAAAAATCAAAGATTCTAGTTTTTGTATCACTTGTCGGTAATAGTTATGAGACCTTTTATTAATATCTTAGAATACGACATCAATTATTTTCACACTCAGCAGCCTATATTTATATATATGACCCTGACACGAGTTTCTGACGGGATTCTGACCACTTTGATTGAACTCAAAGCAAACGACCTGTATATGAATTGTGTTTTATACAGCTTCTGTTGAGCTTAGTGTAACTTCAGCTTATATTTATGGACTCAGCCTAGAGGAATATTGAAATATAAAGCTTCCTTGAATTCACGAGCGTCTGTGATGAAGGTAATATAACGGTAATAGAAAACACATATGAAAGTGTAGAGACACCTTCATAGGTGTAATTGGAATTGCACTTCAACGTAATTTTACTGAATTTCGTAATTAAAGCAACCTTATTAGTATAACTTAAGTGAAATATCGTAACATTAATGAATTTAAAAAATAAGAACTTATTTTAAACAAAAGTATATGAAGTTTATCTAAAATATTGATATTCATATGATAAAATGCAATTTGTTTTAGTTGTTCACCTATTTTTAGCACACATATATTAGTTTTGTACCGTTCAAGATATAAGGGTATTCTAAAATCTAGATCTGCTTCTAATACTATATTTTAATCTCAATATTTCAGTACTATAGCACTATTTTCAAAGTGCAGTAAGAATTTAACACTGTTACAAATATTTAATTACAGTATTCTTTACTCTATACTATAAAGCTACATATTTCCTTCAGTGCGTTGCTCTTCAGCAATTCAAAATTAACAATCTTAGAGTTTTTAACCACAACATAATTATAACGCGAATAGTATAATCTAGCTATAACTCAATTCCTATGTATAAGGATTTGCGCTTTACGACACATCCTTTCATTTTTCTTTGATTATTTAAAAACATCACTTTGAAATATTTCTCATCCTTTTTTAGGCAGCATTAGTTAGCAGCAAGATTTTCCGATAAAATTTCGAACAAAACTAATGAAGATTGATGGCTTATATCATATAATGTATCTAGTAGATAAAGGCCAGAAGCTCGTTGGCACTTCATAATCTACTAACACCTGAGGCGACATTTCTATTCATCCCGCCTCTATACGACGCCAGCAGAATCTTATAAAACTTCGGCTGAACAGAGTTATAGATGATTATTTTCAGTTCATACATTGCAATCATAAAATTTTTCTTACTTTGTGACTGGAGTATTTTATACTTGGAAATGACACTTATAGGACTTTGCCCTATTATTAAATAGCAAAATTTCCAATTGTACAGTATTATTTTACTTACCATCTGTAACCTATAACTCCAATTTTCAAAAGATGGATAAACTTAAAATACGGATAAGTAGATATATATCTAATGTCAAATATGTACATCTCTATATAGAAATCAGTTCCATGACAGACTGACAGTTAACGCACAGACCAAACAGTTGGACCTAAAGAGCTGACATTTTGCATGGCGATTCTTCTTATAGGGTAGGGCTGCACTAAGAAAGAATTTTGAAAAATTCTTCGTAGATTTTTAAAATTAAATTTTTAAGCTGTTTTGTAACATTTTTTAAGTTTGAATTTAAAATAATAATATCAGGGTTATAAAATTTATATCACGAGAAAGGTCATAAAAATTCTTTTAAAATGAAATAATTTTCGAATCTTTATCTCCCTTTTCTGATTTTTGGTGAATTTTTAAAGATTAATTTTTAGAATTTAATTTATTAAATGCTGATCACGAGATACCTTTTCTTTTTGTGATGCTTTAAATTAATTTTTCATCACGTGCATAACTACAAAATAAATTGATAAAACAAATTAAAATACAGTAAATTTAACCACTTGACTAATTGAGATGGAAGTTTTTTAATAATTTAATTGAAAAATGGTTGAGGAAATTTTGGTTATTGGCGGGTTTTTTTTTTTTTTTTTTTTTTTTTTGGGGGGGGGGGGTTCTCCCTCAAAGTATGCTTTACCATGACGATAAATAGGTCTCAAGGCCAAATTTTAAAAGACGCTGGCGTAAGATGTAAGAGAAAATTGTTTCTCCCATGGTCAATATATATATAGTAGTAGATCTGTACTGTTTGTCCGGCATCCTCGAGCCCTATATGAATGAAAAATGTCACCGAACTTGGGAAATTAACCCGCGGCTGTGTGTTCAGGTATTGCGCCGTAGCTTCCGGTCGTCAGTTTGAACAAGGCGTTTAAACGAAAGCTGTGGTCGCTGAAATTTCCGAATACTAACATAGCTTGCTCAGGGTCCCAGTGTTGCCCAATTTGTTTGGCAGATCTGTACTATCCGTCCGGCGCCCAGGCCTATATGAATGAACTGCTCTGAACTTGGGAAATTAACCCTCGACTGCGTATACAGGAATTGCTGCGCAGCTCCGGTCTTCAGTTTGACATTTGTCGCATGGACTGACCGTCCGGGACGACTTAATATTCTCGCATTACGTAGCTTGCTCACGCGTAAGTTCTCAGATGAGTCTGGTAATATTAGTTCCGCCCAATGAAGAAACAAAAAATATTGTTTATATAGTAAACCTATAAAATGCAATACATTATTTTTTCATTGTAATTATCCTAAAATGTACTCCGTAGCGAAGCACGGGTTTTCAACTAGTATATATATATAGATATATATATATATACACTACCCTAATATAATGGACAGGACTCTGACGGATTTGCATAAAATCCGACTGCATGTCGGATTTTATGCAAATCCAGTGCTTGCACGTGGCCTATTAAGGTTAAATATGATACGCGAAGTGGTAACGTCGTAAGTTCTGTGTGAAACTGTGAAAATATGTTAAAACGAAAGGAACTGAATGGGATCGACGTGTCCTGAAGCGTGAGGTTCCTAAGAACCACAAGAAACCACTCTAAATCATCAACAGTGAGTTTCAACAGGCAGCAGGGGTAACGGTGCACCCCAATACTTTGCGAAAAGAACAGCATGCCCTCAATATCCACGGATGAGTTGCCGCACACAAGCCAAACACTACCCCACCCAACAAAGCCGGCAGACTCGCTTGGTGTTTGCAACGTCGCAACTTGATTGTGGACCTCTGGAAAAACAGTTTTATGGAGCGACGAGTCACGTTACACGCTCTTCCAGTCGAATAGGCGTGCTTGGGTTTGCCGTATGCCAGGCGAACGTCTGTTACCCGAGTGCATCGTTCCAACTCTCAAGTTCGGTGGTGGTGGTGTACTTGTTTGGGGGTGTTTTTCGTTGTATGGACTGGGACCTTTGCATATTGTTAGTGGTAAATTGAACTCCGACGCCTTCATGAACATTTTGGATAATCAGGTTCTTCCTACGCTCTGGTAATTTATGGAATGGGGAATGTTACTTCCAGGATGACAACGCTCCATGAAATGTTGCAGCCTCTGTCAAGCAGTGGTATCAAAAGATATGGATGTAAAACGTCATACCTGGCCTGCTCATAGTCCGGACCAAAACCTCATAGAACATTTATGGGACGAGTTAGAGCGACTCTTGCGAACCAGGAAACCACGTCTGAAATCTACAGCAGAGCTGAAGACATTCTTGAAGCAGGAATGGACACAAATACCCATAGCTGTGTATCAAAACCTTGTTGAAGGTATGCCCATTAGAGTTGCTAGTATAATTGCTGCAAGCGGAGGACCATCCCCCTATTAAGGTATGTATCCTTTAGCTTATACCATTGATTCTCAACCACTGTGCCGCGGCACTTTTGTGTGCCGCCAAATTCTTAAAGTGTGCCGCCAAATTTTAAAAATGTATATAGTAAAAATTATAATGCTTTTTTTTATTACGAGTAAAGTTTGTTTAAATTAAAGAAAAGTACACTGTAAAAGAAAACTGTTGTTTTTACAGTTAAATGCCATATTTTTAACTGTTTTTATCCGTTTACTTAAAGTAAACAACTTTTAAACTTATCTTTTTCTTTGTGTGCCGCCAAATTTGGAAATCGTTAAAAGTGTGCAGCGACAAAAAAAAAAGGTTGAGAATCACTGGCTTATACCATCACATCTGGCTGTTCACACACACACACACACACACACACACACACAAACAAACACACACACACACACACACACACACACACACACACACACACACACACATACATATCTATCTATCTATATATCTATATATATATATATATATATATATATATATATATATATATATATATATATATATATATATATATATAGTGTGTGTGTGCCGCCCACATAATATAGGGGTTATCATAATATAGCTATCGGGCAAACTGCAAAGGACAATTAGCCTTGACAGTGCGTGGTGAGAGACGGCTCAGGAGTATTGTACGTAGCCAGCAAAGCCAAACATTAGCTCAAATTACCACCCAGTTTAATGACGGTGCCAGTCGTACAGTCAGTAAACGGACTGTGCAACGCTCGCTTCACCGTATGGGTTTCGGGAGCCGTCGACCTAAGGGAGTACCATTGCTCTATACTCGCCATCGGGCTGCACGTCTTGCCTGGGCAAGAGAGCACAGAGACTGGAGTGTAGAGGACTGGACACGAGTAGCATGGAGTGATGAGTCTCGATTCCAACTACTTAACGCCGACGGGAGGCTGAGAATATGGCGTCAGACTCATGAAGCCATGGATCCTGCATGCCTGGCTGGAACTGTACAAGTGGCTCAATCATGGTCTGGAGTGTTTTTCGTGGCACAGTTTGGGATCTTTGGTGCGTGTACCAACCTCCCTCAATGCAATTCGGTACGTAGAGTTGCTGGGTGATCACCTCCATCCGTTTATGCTGTTCTGTTATCCGCACGGTAATGGAGTTTTCCAGCAAGACAACTGTACTTCTCACAAGTCCCGGTTGGCTACTGGCTGGTTGGATGAGCATTCCTCTGACTTCTCTGTCATGAATTGGCCACCTAGAAGCCCAGACTTAAATCCTATTGAGCATCTTTGGGATGTTTTGGAACAAGGCGTGAAAGGCCATCACACAGCACCAAAGAACCTTACTGAATTACGGACAGCTTTAGCCAATATTTGGCAAGCCATTCCCGTGGAACGTTTCCAGAAACTTGTTGAATCTATGCCTCGTCGTGTGGCAGCCGTTATCAAGGCCAGAGGAGGCCCAACTCGTTACGAGGTAGGTATCCCTAATTCAGTGGCACTTCAGTGTGTGTGTATATATATATATATATATATATATATATATATATATATATATATATATATATATATATATATATATATATATATATATATGGAGAGAGAGAGGGTGAAACTTCTCGATGGTGGCCAGTAATGGTTCTGAAAAAAAGTGCTGAAAAGGACGGAATGATATTGTTTATTCTTAGGAAACCTCGAAAAGTGGAAACATTATAATAAAATTATACCCTCCCTCACTCTAAGTTTAACCAAATTTGAGAGCAAAATCGTTTATAAAGTATCAGATATAAGCACACCCTTTTTCAATCAGAGTAGATTTACAGTGGTTTGCTTTCACTGAATTTTTCTCACCTTAATCGTTTCTCTGAAAATTACATTGTAAGATGCTCACAAATAATGTTTAGTGAGACTAAATTCATTTGATTGGAGCTTTCAATAACTTTTAAATTATAGATGATGCGTGTTATAAAAGTTCACCACCGATCTCAAATACATCTGATAAAATAAACTGAAAACTTCTTTTTTTCAACTAAGCATATAATGACTCTTCAAACTAGTAAATTATTTTAGATTTTTTTTATCAATCAGACGTCAATTGTGCAGTTATTATAAAACTTAAACATGGCGCATTCCGTCAGTTCGATTATTAACCTAATTATCAACCTTATGTTCATAAGAGAAAAATATTCCTTCTTTACCATACAGAATTATTTTTACAATCTAAAACCGCAGTAAAAACAAGTAAGCCCTTTGTATGAATCTAGAAAAAGTTATTACATTATCGTTCATAATATCTTAAAAGCTCTGTTGTCACAATTTATATAATGATACCTTTCAATGTATATGACAACAGCTATTGCGTCGCATATTTATAAAATCGTTTGAGCTAATTTATTCATGATTTATAATTGTCATAAGCCTTCAGTTCGTAAAATTTTTAAAATGACAATACTTTGTAAAAATTTTATAGACATTTTACATACGTTAGTGTTTTTAAAGTACTTTAAAAATACAGGAAACTGGATGCTAAAATTTTGCTTACGATGCATCCTAAAAGCAATGATCCATGCATAAAACTAACATCGATGTTTTACGTAAACGAAACTTGACTCTTAAGGGAAAATAGCAATGCACAACACTCATGTATCCTAAAAATTAAATGCAATACGATTTAAACATGGTTTGAGAAATTATGCAAAATAAGCTAGTTTGCCTGCAGTAAGAGGCTTTCAAAAATATTGAAGGATCATAAAAATCAAAATCTTTCCTGAACATTTATGATTTAAGTCAGAAAAAAATTTCGTATTTAGTATAATTGCATTTTATAATATATGTGTTGCACATGTCTGTGCTCTCTATATATTATATATATAATAGCCGTTGTCTCTAAATAACACTTCCGGGCTGTACTCATCTTTCAATTGAAGCCCTCAGTAAACAAACGGCCGGTTAGGCTTAATTTCAATTTCAGATGTGGATCAGAATTTTTTCTTACCTAAAATCTAATATCTTCTCCATCAAATCACGTTTGTTCTGCTATTTTTCTATAAAACATTCAGAACTAAAAAATTGGATGCTTTTAGCTGTATATTTAACAGTTTTTAAAAATCTGTTTACTTTTGCGATGAATTCTGAAAGTAAGCAAACTTGAATGTGAATGAATCAAGTAGCTCAAGTATTCATATCGAGTAGTGAGCTGTAAAAAACTGGATGGCAGTCTACTACTCCAATTGCATGAAAAACTAAATAAATAAAAAATAATGAAAGGGTTTGCTTTTACAAGGTGTGGATTAAATGTAATATTGTTAGATAATTCGGGCTATTTTTTAACTTTCATATACTTTTTCCATTATGACGTCATTATTAGTATTATGACGTCAAAATGACGGGTTGGATGGCAGTCTACTACTCCAATCACATGAAAAACTAAATAAATAAAAAATAATGAAAGGGTTTGCTTTTACAAGGTGTGGATTAAATGCAATTTTGTTTGATAATTCGGGATATTTTTTAACTTCCATATACTTTTTCCATTATGACATCATTATTAGTATTATGACGTCAAAATGACGGGTTACCTTCTAGTTGTAATATAATCTTCTATGACTTTATTCGGAAGCCTTAACCATGTTATTCTTGTAAGTACATGATTGCTGAGATGTGGAATTTTAGAATAGAAAAATTATATGAATTTTACATAAATTGCTACAACTGGATGTAAAATACATAGACACCAATGATTGGTGTGTTTCTGGTTTGAAACTTTTTTCCAATATAGTCTCTAAAAATGCATTCAAATATAATCTATCTTGGAAGAAAGTCATCATAACGCAGAAAATTTAAATATTGAGAAAATGTGATTTATATTCGATACCGTAATTGCTTGTACAAAGAAGGTAGTTTGACATAATTTTAATTGAGATTGTGTTATTTGTACTACTAATACTAATCACATATTTACATCCTTATGATTACTGTTTTTGCCGGTATAATTTTTGTAGAAAATTTAAATTAATTAATTAAATTTTAAGAGATAGCTTTGTAGAGATTTAATGTAAAAAATAGCACTTTCCCTTGAGTTTCGTACATAAAAGAATAAACCAGTTTTTTGGCGGTTAATCTTCTTCCATTCGTTTGTTATTTAAATAAAGGAAACACTAAATTACATCATAAAAACTTAGGTTCCGTTTTACCCTATTTTTAATTTGATTAGATTTCAAAATAGTAATGAGGAAATAATGATGCAGTTAATAGTCCTCAGTAAAAATTTAAAACTTTATTCTGTAATTTAAATTACTTGTTTATTTTATATATTTCTTTCTTTATTTTTTCGTAGAAATAGATTTCATTTATTAAATGGGATTCTCTTTCGAATTAATTATCTCCCGCTGAATATTCCGTCAAGAGCAAACAATACAATGCAAACCGCAAAAACCCATTCCTCCGAAAGCGACCTTTCTTTTTTAGCGCGGCAAGAAAGAAGAACCAAAACAAAAACTATCATAGATCTCATCGAATTCATTCGAAGATTCGAAAAATCATTGCGAATAACCCCATCCATTCGGGACTAAACCAGTAAGCGCAGGAGAAAGTGGCCAGTCACCTGTCGCGATCTTAAATTCTCGTTCGGGCGGCTTTTTCCCCCCTTTCCCAACTCCGAAGATGATGGGTCCTCTCACCCACCAATCGTAGAACTACCCGGGCCGGCCTAGGTATTTAAACGGCATCAGGCCTAGAGCCTAACATTTGCTGCCTCTATGGATCCCGGAGTGAGTTGCTAAATCGGGCGCGGCTGCTGGAAAGGGCAAAGAAAGTTTTAAAGTATTATAACAGGTAAGCCTGGATACGAAATTCTTTGATACTTAGTCGATAGAAAAGTAATAGCCCAACTTAGAAGTTATATGGCCTTCAAAAATTTAGTAAACAAGGCCCCTTTAACTATCTTTTCTTGAAATTATGGAGATAGTTTTAGAAACTTTGATTTTTCCAATTTTGTATTTGAAGGTGTCAATGACTTATTGTTTCTGTAATAAAAGTTTTTGCCAATTTTAGGTAGTTTAACTCTGTATACCAAATATATTTTAATACAAAGTACAGAGGTTTATGTTTATATTTATTGTAGGAAATATGTTTCAAAATTTAAATTATTTATTTCACTTTTAAAATTCCTCCTATTTAAAATTTTCTCTGCGAAACTTTAGTTGGAGAGCTTTTCCTCAATTAAGGCGATATTCTTCTCAATCTATATTTAAATATAATTTAAGTATAATATAAATATATTAATCATATTATAATTATTTTTTATATGTCCTTATTATGTAAGTGATGGGTTGCAGCATCTTTGAGAAATTATATTAGTGGAATAGATTTAAAATGTATGCTGATAAAAAAAATTATTTTTGATAGAGATAAAATTACTTAATTTTGTTTATATACGTTCTTATAGATATTTTTTATTTACATCGCTAAGATTTTAATCAATCATTAATATTAGGTATTTTTCCTTATCTTACGTAGAATTGCGTAAAACCTTGTTATAAATTTCATTTATTTAATGATAAATTTTACAAATAACGTTTACAACTAGGCTATTTTAAATTATTCCCGAGATTTGGAATTCTACTAAATTTAATTTTACATTAGATCAGTTGAAATAGATATATTCAATGCAGTTTTTTGCTTATATATATAGTGAATCATTCCATGGTATGGATTCTTTTTACGAGGAAAGGTTAGTAAAAGAAAATCACATTAATTTCACATTAACTTTAAAGAATTCATTTCGATAAAGAAATATATTCTTGTTCTTTGATTATATTTGAAAATTATGCTTGAATATTCTTATTCTTTAAATTATGAAGAGTAAATTTCTCTGTAAGGGTTCTAATAACGCTATGTTAAAATTCAATAGAAAATATTTTGATTTTAATACTGTTGAATCCCTTAATTCTGTAAATAATTTATGAAAGCTTTGTTAGTTAAAATCTAGATCTAAATAAATAAAAATACCTGTACCGAAACCTTGTGGCCAGTTCTTATTATACATGGTCATTCCCTCATAGTTCTCCATACCTTGAAGTTTCCTAAAAGAAGCGCAAATTTAGTAGATAAAAAAATTTGTAAAAGCAAATTGCCGGAATTCTAAGATATGCAGAAACGTTTATTTTCGTTTACGTTAAACTATTTCAATAAATGGCGAAATTAATGCATAATTTTTTAAAACTGACTGTTTCACTAAACGCCATATTTCATGATTGACAGTTTCAATCTATGCAATAATTACGGGAAGAGATTAATCGGGCACGGATGAGGAACTAAAGCGCCAAATTTCGACCTTCAGGTGTTCTGACACTTACTCTCTTTTGGATGAAGACTTCCGCGCGCGATATCTGCATACAAAAAAGGCCAATCTGTTACCGAGAAGGAAAACGGCGACCTTCATCAATGTCTTCATTTCTCTTAGATTGGGAGCATTCTTGACAGAAATGTTCGACCAGGTCTAATTGATTATTCAGTGACTTATCGTCACTCGTTGACCGGAAAAGATCTTATGGATAGTTGCTCCTGTAATGGTGTGAACAGAAAGATGACTGATAATTTCGGAAAGTATTATGACAACGGAAATTGCGTTCAGGGATGTTGATTAGATCATTTTCAAATCCACTACCGATAAAAGTTTGGGCTGTAAATAGAAAGCGTTGTTTGAGTTAAAGGTTTTTTTTAATTGCATATGATGCATTGTAGATCAGAATATCTAGTTATTTATGCAGAAACTGCTAATTTTATAAATTTTTTAAGATGTAAGAAAAATACCGTTGAAATGCATTGCATACCTACGTTAATGCTATGTCTCATTATTTGCAAAATAGTAAAATTTATTAATTACCTAGAATATTTTATGGAAAGTAATAAAATAGTAATTAGAGGTTACAAATCTCCTTAACACCCACAGTATATTATATAATTTTCAGTAAGTTTCGGAAATCACTTGAAGCACTTTTTCTGTTTGCAAAACATTAAACATGATTTCCCTTGTCAAATTACAAGGGCTAAAGTCGTTAATATTCCTTATTACAGGTAGGGAAATTATTAGAATCTCTCAGAACTTGAAGTGTAAATGTGTACCCGATCATTGTTAAAACAACGATGGTAGACTCAACTTTGGTCCCATCATTTGCAATTTTGTTGTTCTTCAAAGGTTCATACAAAATCTGATATTTGAACTTTCCCTTTTGATTAAAAGCAATAAAAGTAATGTAACGTACTTGTTCATAATATTATATTAAAATTTAAATAAGAAAAATTCCCGAGAGGTTATAAATGCTAGAAAAAAATTGTATACATAGAGAATTAATATATATATATATATATTAACTGCTCATTATTTCGCAAACATTAGATTAATTATAAAAAAAATTTGATAATTACTATATTTTTTCTTACACCTCTTTATTCTTCTAAAAATGAAAAAGAGCTTTACATAACATTCGTATTATAATGGACACTTTCAAAAAGTTATTTCCAAAAATTTCTCAGAAATTTATTTTCTAATCATGCAGCTGGCCATCCCAGGACTAAATCGAGTAACAATTTTCTTACCGGGCAAATGTGTTGTACCGTGAAACTATAAAACTATCTTATAATCACCACTAATCATCCTCACAGTTAGTCGTATAAGAATGTTATGAAAAAGAGTAGTTATTCTGACTATTTCTGCAAGAGAATATTTCATAAAACATTAGTTTATTGATCTGCGATATTTTCGATAATCAACATAAATAAAAGAATTCTGAAGCACAATGTAGTTTGATTTACTTTCGGAGAAAAACTTTCATCAAATTTAAGAAAACAGTCAAGTATGATTTAAGAAAACAGTCATGTACTGAGAAGCCTATCTTAAATATGTAAAAGTTCATTTAATGCTTATATCCTAAAAGAATATTTTTCTTATACAAATAGTGATGACTTCTCTGGAAAGAAAACGACGATTTTTTCAATCTGCAGGTGCATTATCAAGTTATAATCCTTTGGTGATGAGGGTCGAAAAATCTCAATTTTGATTACTATTCCTCGCACCTTTTCCTTCATTCTCGTTTGAGGTCAACGACGTAGAATTTTGTCCTCATACATTTTATTGATTTTATTTTTTTTCCATGATAATATTTTTTCTCAACCATTAATGTGCAACAAATTATCATGTGTATGACCAACTGCTCATCTACCTTCTTTCCAACCGTTGGATGCCACTGTAACGAATGATTTCAAGGGCCGGATGTGAAAGATCTTTCGATCTGTGAATTAGAGCATTGTAAATTTATGTCCCTCAGGCGATAAGAGATGATTGCAATTTTTAATACCTTACTTCGCAAAATATTTTATTCCACTTTTGTTTTCTTAGTAAGGAATATTCCATGAGAACTTTTAGTTTAACCGCAAAATTTAGTCAACGAGATTAGCATTTTACGAGACAAATTCTTTCAGAAAGTAAGCTAATATACTATAAGATAAATAAAATGAATAATGGAATAAAAAATCTGTCATCCAGTGAAAATTTAAAAAATATACTAGAAATTTTTTAAAGGGAAAAGTAATTTTTAGAGAAATCAATCAGATTAAAAGACTATTAAAACTACACTTTTAAAAAATACTGTAAAGCAAATACAAACCCTGGACGATGAATATTCATTTACACAGTTCTTAGATAAATAACCCTTCATATATGTACTGCATTAATGAAACTGATAAATTTATCTACTATTTTAGAGAGTCGGATAACACATTTGGTTGATTTTGTGTCCATGCTAGATCAGTTTTGTAGCTAAGAGGGCAAAATTGTATTATTAATACACAGAAATAGATCCTAAAAATTTTATTATTAACTGTATGTAACAAATAAATATTAAGTGGAAATATTACTCGTATTAACAAGTTATGTGCCTAATAACTATAACCAACACGAATTATTCTTAATTCCTATAATTTTTCATTTATTATTCAGAATTAATCGCAATTCATTATGTAAAATTTAGCAACATATTAGCATATTCATGTGAAAAAAACTTAATTATATAGGATAAAATAGCCATGAAAATGAATATAATTAAAAAAATAAAGAGTTTTGTTATATGATTATCAAGGTACTTTCTGCTAAAGTGTTAAGAACCCAAATTCAATTGATATTGAAACTTTCTTATCTTAATTTTTAAAAATGCCTCATAATATTATGAATTAAATTAAATGAGAAATTTAAGACTTTTCTTAAAATCACTGATATTTAGAAAGCATGCTAAACATAAAATTTACAGTTAAAATCTTGATTTTGTAGATTCATTAAACTCTAAAATAATTTCCAAAATCAACATATCAAATATGTACGAAATTTACTCGACGGACGAAAATATTTCTTTGCTTAGTTTTCTGTCTCAACTTATAGATCAGCGATGCATATAAAACTTACTCACACGTAACAAACAAAAAAATACATGCACTAACACGCAAAGAACAAATTATGAACAGGAATTTATCGAAACAAATAAATATCCCAAGCAGTTATCGTGATAGAAATGGAAATATTCTTTCACCATTTCAAAATAAAAACTGTTAACGCCTAGTTAAAACACCTTTAAAAAAAGTATGCCGCCACATTTAACTTTTAGTGTCATGAGACAACCTTGACCTTAGATTACTTGTCAATACTCTGAGCCGACAACTTCAGGCGAAAGCTATTAGAATCATATTCTTAAAGAAAAGAGAGCTGGAGCAGTTTTCTGGCCGTGCTCTTTCCTCGTGCACTGGCGTTTTCCTTTTTATTTTCACAGCTCACGGGAAGATAATAAGTTTCAAAGAGAATGAAGCTTGTAGTTATTTGTTATTTATTTTTTATGAGAAAGTATTCAGCTGATATTGTGGCCGCACACACAAATAGTTTAGCTCTTTTTCATGGATCTTAAAGTGAGCCATCTTCCTTTTGAAGCAGGGAGGCTTACTAACCAACACTTTTCTCCTAAAATTTTGGTAATGATAATGTTTTGCATTACCTAGGCTACCGGATAATGAGGTTATTCTTTTTTAACCCTCTTTTCAAACTGGAATTTATTCATTGGTGGTTTTAGATGTTACTGTAATTACTACAGAAAATAGATACAGTTAATTTATTTATGGAAAAGGGAAAATTTACACTGTCATAGAAAAAAATTGCCATTTGAGTACTTAACTGTGACCGCATATATTGCGTTTCTTATTAATTTTATTTTAAAAGGGCGTTTAAAAAGCAATATTTAAAAATTAAAATATTTTCATACAGTTATCAGGGAAATGTGAAGAATTTTGTAAAGACAGTAGAATAAAGTGGTTTTAGATGTTACTGTAATTACTACAGAAAATAGATACAATTAATTTATTTTAGAAAAAAGGAAAATTTTCACTGTCATAGAAAAAAATTGCCATTTGAGCCCTTAACTGGGCCTGCATATATTGCTTTTCTTATCAATCTTATTTTTAAAGGGCATTTAAAAAGCAAAATTTAAAAATTAAAATATTTGCATTCAGTTATCAGGGAAATGTGAAAAATTTTGTAAAGACAGTAGAATAAAGGTTAAAAGAATATTATACTTATTGCTATCATATGCCGCAATTGTTTACAAAGGATCCTTAATCCATTAAAGATACATTTAGTAAGCTTAATGTCACTTAAAATCGATGATTTTTTAAAAATTGTACACAGTTATCGAGAAAGTGTACAAAGTTTTGAAAAGACATTAAATAATGATTGAAAAATGGTAGCACCTATTGCTATCGTATAGCTAAATTGCTTACAAAGGATCATTTCATCTAGTAAAAATATATTTAGTTACCCACAACTTTGCGTGTAAATATCGAGTCATTTAAGAAATTTATTCTAAAATTGCATTCAAAAATGAATTGAAAAAAGTTTAAAATACTTGTATACAGTTATCAAAATTATGAAGGAATTTTTAAAAGACAATCAATTGAATTAAAATATTATAAAGGGATATTATCCTAGGTTGAAAAATGATAGAACATCACGCTATATTCTATCGTAATTCTTTACGAAGGATAATTTCATTACCTTGAATGTAATAAAGATGCGCTTTTTAACCTGCTTAGGGGTTTTCTAATGAAAAAACTAAGAAATGACATGATTTTAACGACAATTTCAACGATATATCAGAATAAAACATTCTGAACTAGATATGGAATGACTTAATATCATTTCTATAATCTTAGAAAATTAAGTCAACATTAGAAATATATTTCAAGCATCAAACAGTAAGTTCAAACTAAAATCTTATGAATTCATGGCTCTCATTGAAAAAGTTAATGAATTCTTCAAAACACTGTCTTGAGTCTACATGTTCATGGCGACTTTCTTAGGATTTGTTTTTCATGATACATTTTGAGACCCTCCTACGTGAAATAAGACACAAAGACACTCCTATGCCGAAATTAATCCTTCTGGATTTCTCAACCTTTCTTTTTAAGAAGCCTTTTGTTAAATAAGAGGTAAGTTTAGGTCTGAGAAATCATAAAACAATGGTAAATAACTACAATGAAATACATTCCTGCAAATGTGACAAGTAAGTATACAATCCTTTTTTATATACTGAGGGCTCAAAAATCCTCCCATTTGCTTAAAGAAAACTATCAAGTAGGTATAAATTTTATTTCTTGTGCTACAAAGGCTCCTTTACGTCGTGAGTTTTGAAACCAGGGTAAGTATAATGAAAGTAAGTGTATGGCAAAGCTAATATTCAAAAGATATGGATTTCTTCTATGATTGAAATTTCGTACTAATATCACATGCTCCTCACATTTATCAAGAATTTTTTAATTATATCAATCTGGATTCTTTAAAGGAAAGTGTGTCGTATCTTCATAATAGGCCCAGGAAACCATAGATAAAAATGGAAAAGGAAACAGTCTTGTAATCTGACATAATTAATAAAATTTTTTAAAAAAGGACTCTAGCTCTAGTCCATTGAAATCGTGACTTCATCATTAAGACATTTAATGCCCCATAAAACAGGCTCATAATTTCCAGACACCAGTAAAATTTGTTTAATAATGAGAGAAAAATTTAGTAGTTTTAAAATAAATTAGTGTTTAACATCTATTATTTTGCAAAATAACATCCCAGTGTTAGCAGACATTTAAAATTTCTTGCACGATTGCATTAATATGAAACTTCAGTGAAATCAATTTATCTAATTATCGTAGCCTCTTACAGAGACGAGTATATATACTTTTTATATACCTTACTATCTCTCATTTTCAGCATCGGATACTTAGTCATCAATAATTACCTCACGTAACTTTCAGATTTTGGGCACGTTAAGACAGCGTCTTACATTTCATGATTATGAAAATATATTTTTTATTCAAATGGTGAACACGAAACTCGAAACGGATTAAGCTGACTTGGTTGCATTCAAACAGTTCAAGGACAAATACATTATTGCTGACCATGACCTTTTCACTTTAAAAAAATAAACATTATTATATTCAGTGAGATTCACGATTATGATAGCCCAAATCGTTTCTATACGCTCAGTAATAACCTTTACCGTTTCGAGATTTGATCTCGAGTAACAGTAACACGTGCTTCTCGAAAGGTTGTTGGTTTCTTTGTTTTGATATCGCAAGCCTAAAAAGAAATGGACATTTATTTTAACTAAGGGCAGTTCATTACCCGATTTTATTTTATTTTATGATTCATCCCTTGATAATAACTTGCATTTCATTAACTGGAAATTTATTGGGAATGGCACTTTCTCGCAACGTTGAGGTAGTTCAGTGCATAGAAGAATATCGTGGTTTAAAAATAGGAGTATTGTTCTTACCCCTGGCATGTGTCGGTGTAAAACGATTTTTGACTTGTCGATCGTAGGATAAAGAATTGATTGTGGTAAAAAATCAGCGTCTTCGAAAATAATTAAAAAAAATAATCTACCAACCAACATAAGATGTTTTTGTCTTAAAAGACAAAATGGGGAAATAATGGGAAATATGTAAAGGAAGTCATTTGCAGTAAAAACGGGAAGGGGGTTAGTTCATATTTTAGAATACCGACTTTGAGGGTTCAAAATGTCCTTGCCTACCACCCCCTCACCCTATAATAATTTAATAAGTAAGAAAACTCATAATTTCAGACTTTCTGAACGGCAAAAGTTAACAACCAAATACATAGGTTATGGGCTGAATAAATCGTAACAAAAACCCATACCGATTATCTCCTAATTGCTCGTTTATCAACATAAAAATTTTGTTGATACTATTTTATCAACATAAAACTTATCAGTAAAAGTAATATAAAATAATTCTTGTCTGCAGTGACATTCACTGATCTAGGAGTGCATATGTATATTTGTGTGGTAATGTCGCATCGACCGCATGTATACTTTAATGATGCAAATAGGTTAATCTTTCAAAGAAAGGAATTGCATATATTATGCAGAAGAAACACTCCGAAACTTAGAGATTAAATGCAAATTATCCTCGTATCGCATAGCCAAAATTAGTATTAAGATCTAATGATCTTTTAAGATACAGAATGATTATTTTAAGTAATGCAAAGTAGTCATCTTCCAGACAGCAAAACAAATTTTGCAAAATTACTTTAATTCCAAATTTTTTTTTTTAAACTTTACACTTTTTGAAAGTCATTCTACATTCATCTTCAACACGTTGACGATAAAAAGTTATTAGATCAATTGGATTACAGTTATAGACTTTAAAAATTACTTTTGACGATGTATTTAAATCATTATCGATTGAAAAATAAAATGAGGCCAGCCTATCAAACCGGTCTTTTCCCCGCTCAATAAATTTTCATTAGATATAGTTGTTTTTATGTCCACCGATCTTAATCCCATAAAAGATAATAAATAAATTTTGATGAATTTTAATAAGGCAGTTCAGTTAAATAATGCCGACATAAGACAAAAGGAATGTGTAGATAATGTTATGGATAGCTATTTTCTTTTCAGTAAGCAGCATACAAATAGTTTGTTTAAACAGACTATAGTATAGATCTTATTAAGCTTTCCAGACTGTCGAAGTATACGTTTGGTTAAATAGAACTGTAATTCACAGTGGCAATCTCCTCATAAACTACAAATACAATTCTTTTCCCACGTAAATAAGGAATCATTAAGCAGCTTAAAGTTTATTTTCTAATCTTTCTCTTTCAATCTGAAATATATTGTTTTCTGAGCATTAAAATGAAGAATTGTAACCGAATATAGACCAAGCCATTTTTAGACATTCTCTATATATTTCTGAACATTATTCTTAACAGGGTTAACTTATGTACAGGAGGTAAGGGGCATCCTGTTATGAGGAATTTGCTGGAGTTTGAAGACGTAGGTGTTAGCCATTGAAACACAAATTTTGACTAAGAGCTCAGTGTTGAGAAGGCTTTGCAGATATATGTAACTGGCGCATATCCTTTCTGGAAATGATTAAATATTCTCAAAATTGTCCACGGAATTATAGGTTAACAGAAAATTGGTTTGGTAGGGCAGCAGAAAATAAGGTTTTATAGGTTAACGGAAAATTAATCTTAAAATTATGATTATCAATACTTTTCCATCAAAGTTAAGTACACACACACGCACACACACACGCACACACACACACACACACACACACACACACACACATATATATATATATATATATATATATATATATATATATATATATATATTGCGCTAATATACTCTCTAAACAAATCAATTGCTAAAGCCAAGGATTTTATGGGATATGCGTAAGATCATTTTCTATGACAGCTCAGATAAGAAGCGTTAACCAAATTATCTGTGGTTTTCTGAAAAGTCGGGGCAAATACTGTAATTTTTCCCTTAGGAATGTCCATCATAAAACACACAGTTAAAATTTCAAGCAAAACTTTCCATAAAATGTATAAATTATACACTTTTAAGCCTCAATTATTTATGATTGCTTTCTTACAAAATTCATTACCGTCAAAATCAATGCCTGTGAAGGTATATATCATTTGCCAATGAAAAAGATTCAGCACTCAGACTTACCTTCTAAACAAAAACTTTAGCTAGAATTTTCACTTTGAAATTAGGGAAGTTATTATATATTAATATATATATAAGCAAAAACAAGTCAGTCTTTATACACCACTTATCACCATTGTTAGTGGTTAACTAATCTTCAACAACCTAAATGACAACTATTAAATATTAATGATGAGAATCCCCCTGGTAAAACCGATTAATATATACGATTAACGAAACTGAATGATATTCTCCTTATTATTTCTCTTGCTTTATGAAAATAAATTTCAGAATTCGTTTATGTAGTAAATATTAAAGTCATTAACTACATTTGCGATGCAAGACGAGATGCTGTCATTTAAAAGAAAACTTCCGATCATTGACATACCAGTTGTTGCTAAGTCAATGAACAGGACGTGAAGAGATTGTAATCCAGAGCGATTTGCTCTTCTTTTATGACAGAGATCAGTTGTTGTTTTCTTTCATGCGATATGCAGATAAATGATGTGTCATAATCTGAGTCTTGCAATCTGGAGACATGCTGAGGCCGGAGATCGTAAGATCATAGCCTTTGGCATTGTCGCCCTTTTATTAATGCGATGCTAAATCGGCCATTCTTATGCTTATGTTATAGAAAAGATGATAGTACATTATTATGTAATTGCCGGTCAAAGAAAATGATAAAAATTATATCCGTTTATCTCAGGTTTTATGATAAACATTGACAGTGGAGTTGGATATTCAATTATTTTGTGTTTCGAAATAATAAATTTATAATAATACAAATTGTAGAATGGCTCCAAAGATATTGCCTTTTAGACTATGAAGAGTTCTGAATAATCGGAAAACCATAAAATATACGAATTTTACAGGAAGACTGATCTACTAAATTTCATGAATCTTTTAATCTCGAATAACTCTAGATGAAAAAAACTCTCATTTACACAAAAAATATAAATAAAAGCTTTAAATATAATTTTAGAAATATTAGAAATATGAAAGTGTTTAAATAACTGTACTATGCGTGAAAAAATGTTCCCAATTTCATTTCTAGCTTTATGAGAAGGCGATTATAATAGTAAGATAGGCGCACCACTTTTTAGCTAAATATTAAAAGACTTTCATTTTTATTTAATTTAAATTATATCAGGGGCTATATTTTGAATTATTGCCCTTCAATGTTGTCAAATCGTAATATTAAATGTACCTGATACAAGCTAATGTAGTCTGTAAACGTCAAGTGAAGCAAATGATGACCACGCCGCTCCAGAATCCAATCAACCACCGCAACCAAACTCATATCACTAAATCATTAAATAAATAGTTATATTAAATTTTTAAGTATATGAATGGATATTTCTGTCTTCCTAATAATAAAAGTCAAATAATGGTTATTATTTAAAGGCAAGTTAACAAAAGCCTTTGTAAAATGAATTAATAAAGAAATTTTACTCCTGAAATTTGAAGTCCTAAGAGGAAACAAGCTTCTAACTTCAGGAGCTTCAGGAAGAGTTGTGGTAACTACAGTACATGGGCCGGGCCCTCCACTGTAGGATGATATAGCAATGCATAAAGCTTCAGTGATCAATAAAAAACGAAAGTAGGAAGGAAGATAGAAAATGGGGAAAACAAAACGCTTCGATAGTACAAGTAAAGCTAAAACATGGGGGGGGGGAAGTGACTGAGCGAACAAAAAACAGGACAAACAATTAAAAGCTACGAGCAAGAACGGCACAGGGCCGTTTCTTGTTAGCTTGGTCAGCAGGATCGAATCGGCAAGATTTTTAAAAACAACCTTCTAGATTTTCTTAGCTCTGTATGTTTTGGAGCAAAAGTTGTTTAAAACTGCTTCATGATAAATCCTGCATGAATGTTATCGTAATTATTTATAACTCCTGGTTCTATGTGTATATAATAAGATTAACTTACTAGACTGGATTTCATTAATTTATAATCGTGTAAGATCCTATTATGAGCCTTTGTAGGTCTTATGAGGTCTTTTTTTATAATTAAGATGTATAACGAA
Organism: Dolomedes plantarius; assembly: GCA_907164885.2. Classification (NCBI taxonomy): domain Eukaryota; kingdom Metazoa; phylum Arthropoda; class Arachnida; order Araneae; family Dolomedidae; genus Dolomedes; species Dolomedes plantarius. The sequence continues at coordinate 60,586,573 of OU015501.1, forward strand.
TCCTGAATATTATTTAAAATAATTTTTATTTTCATCCCCTCCCCCGCTAACAAAATACAGAAAGGACGATTTTGTTTGAATTATTTTTATTTAAAGAAAAGAAAATATTACACTTTCTCTATTCTTTTTAAATATGGATTTCTCTTTGCAGACATGTTTCCATCAAGTAGGATGGATGTGTTTTTGATATTGCTCATTTTCGTGCATCTTGCAAGTACAGGTAAGGTTCAAAATCCATACTTTCAGTATACTTATTTATCTTAATAAGAATGTTATGACAGTTAATATAAAATACTTTTTTATAATTTGTGTAATATACATTAATGCATTTACTTTCATTCTTTCATTTATACCAATTCTATGTCTAAAAAGAAACTATTTGGTGCTATTGATTTAAGATAATTGTTTAAGAAACTTTACATAAAAATTTCATAACATAGACACCCAACACATTTCTTTGTAAACATATTAAAATTCAACGAAGCAACAGGAATTGATTTATTTGTTCTCTAACTACCGACAGCTATTTCGACCAATATTAACACTAGACATTTTGACTAGCATGGTCATTCTAATATTAAATTACTTACTGTATCTACTCTGTAAACTTGTTTAATTGTTTGGTCATGAATAAAAAATTTGTTGTTACCAATCTCAAATAGTCTGAACTTTTAACTGCTATTATTTTGTCGTGCCGAGTCAGCTGCTATACAACGGTTCATCCTACTTTCCGTTGAATTGAACTTTGACTCCTGTCTTTCACGTACAACTTTATCACGAGTCGATTAGGATTTCATTATATAGCACTATGAAACAGTGAATTCGGAATAGGAAAAATACAACATATCACAACAGGAAGACCAAAGAATATATAAAAAGTTATATAATTATGCTTACTGTCCTACTAAGCAATCATTCAATTTTTCTATTGATTTGAAAAGTGCTTATTAGGGAAACTCCGTCGATTTCATTCCGAATTTAACCAATATTATGGAATGTTCGTGTATATCATTCAATGTATATTACTTGTCGTCAAGGACTCAAATAAATGAACAAGTAATTGTGGAAGTTATTCGACTTCATTACGTACTTGCATTTTAAGTAGTTTTTAAAAAATGCCATATAAATTCAAAACTAAACCTTAACATTTATGGTATTTCCTTTTTATAAACATAATCATGCACTTAAAATTACCTAATATATATATGCAGAGAGAAAGAAAATAATTAGCTCAAATCTGTAACGATTTTGTGTCTCTTTTCTTTTTACTTTTTATATAACGTTTTATTTTCTCGTTAATATTTCATTATTCTTTTCATATGCACAAAACATTAATATATAGAAGGCTGAGGGATCAGTCAAGGAAAAATGGGTGACCGTAGGTGGCCAGAGGGGAACGCCTGTTTAATTTTATATCGAAATAGAGATTTAGAGCAAATTTTATGAAAATGTAGTTCATTATCGCATAAAGTGGAAACACAAAAGTTTTATATTCTGAAGTTCATGTGGCTATTGCATGGTTTCTATTTCAATCCCTTACTACAATCAATAGTTTAAGACCTCTGAGAAAAAATCATCATAATAAAGAGTGAATACGACTCTATCATAGATTAACATGCATGAGGTATCATTATCTTATCAAAAATAAATTTTACTTCCTTCAAAGTGACTATAGTGGGCTTTTATACCTTCATCAGTTATGGCATGCCACACCCTTGGCTGCCATTCCTTTGACTCGTCCTAACAGCTTGCTGGTCTTTTAACTTTTGACCGGTAGCGTATGCGAATATAAAATACTACCTGTGTTCACCCCAGGAGGGTTTAGTCATCTGATTGAAAGTGGTTACTCTGAGAGACAACCATCAGTGACCGCACATTCATGACAAGAAGTAAAATCAATAACACACAAGAAGAATCAGATAACATAATTTTAATTTAAAGCAAAGTAGCTGAGTCAAAATTTCCCCATATACCATCCATCAACATCCAGATGTGTTAGTGCTCAATAATGAACAGCTGGCAAATCTAATGACACGGAATAAACTTGTGGACGATTACAAACAAGCCAGTGACTGATAGCAAGCGCCTATAACAAGGACAAAATGTTTCGAAGGAACATGGTAGCGTGCCGGGAATATTAAAGAAGCAAATCTGTACATAGAATCGAAATACGAGAATAGCAGGGATGTAAAAATGTGGGCGAATCCTTATAAATTATTCCACTTATCTGAGCAGTTACTCATACTTAGGTTAGTGGACTTACTCCTATCTGATTCTTCCTTAGATACTTCCTGATGAATCATGCAAGTTTTTTTCTCTTATTCCTATTCTTTCTGAATTCCTTGATTCTGATCTAAGAATGTAATAATTTTATTATTTCAGTTATACTTCAAACAAACAGATGTTTGAACAAGAATTTAATTGGGGATATAATTTTTTCTTTCATAAAATATGCATGCATCTTTTCACAAAAATATACATACATATTCGACTTCAATAAGAGTTGTTTAAGGCTGCTATGTACTAAGAAAAAATTCGTATTTCCCTTTTCCTCTTCTTGCAGACTCTTGTGGTGGGAGGAGTACAGTTGACAGTTCGAGAATTCCACCCCCCTTAAAATTGACATTTTGAGGGATTGTAATGGCTTTCTCTCTATAGAGGGGTTAAGCGTTGCCCCCAAATTTTTTATTTAAAATATATTTTTATCAAGTATTTACAGGTACATAAATGCTGATAACCAAATAAAACTGGTGTTGTCAGATAGCCAGAACTTTTCTGCAGAGCGCTACAGGATTCATTTTATAAATTTCGTCCACCGAAGGAATTTATGAGCGTTTAAAACACACTATACCAGATTTTTCCCTGAATAATTTTCATTTTAAAATATTAATTGCATTTTTTTAAAAAAATCTTTGAATCCAAGTCGGCAATCCGTGGACAAATTTTCTCCATAGGTTAACATTGAGGTGAGCGAATCCAATGGGGTTAGTACATAGCAGCCTTAACATATATATATATATATATGTGTGTGTATGTATGTATGTATATATATATGTATATATATATATATATATATATATGCATGTATGTATGTATATATATATATATATATATATATATATATATAGAATATATATATATATATATATATAGTATATATATATATATATATATATATATATATATATATATATATATGTATGTATATATATATATATATATATATATATATATATATATATATATATATATATATACATATATATATATATATATATATATATATATATATCATGTTACAATTTAAATTTCAAATTTACATAATTTTAATTTTCATCTTCTACCCGTTTTTTTTTTTTTAAAGTGCCGTCACGCAACTGTTTGATATTTTAGTTATAATTGTTTTATTTAAACCATATACATGAATGACATGCTCAGGAAAATTCAACTACTCATCTATATTTTATTATATTTATCATAATTTGAAATTTTAAATTCCAGTGATTATTCAAAATAAATTTACCGTAAAAAAAATTTTTTTACGTACTTAATACAGTTTCAAATAAATAAATAAATAAATAAAAATTTATTCATGTGTTACTAAAAATGCTAAAATACGTTTTACTCATTTTTTAAACGCTCTGGCGTGGTAATACGTTTTGTGATAGGAAGTTCTGATCAAGTGTTCCTTTATTTGTACTTTTAAGTGTATGAAAACTACTCATCTGTGATTTGACCAGTATTGGGCATTTTAATAAGTGATATAAAAAATAGCATTTGGCCTTATTTCAGTATTAGTTATATAAACCCTTATAACATTATTTATAAGGTAAAAAAACTAAAAATTAGTCCTAAATTATAGGTCAATAATTAATTTGTTGACTGATTATTTTTTAGATATATTTTAAAGTGTTCCTATTATTTTATTTAAACTTAGATCATCCAAACTTAGCTGCATTCAGTAACATAGTTATAAAAAATTATGGGGCAACGTGGAACAAATATATGAGAAAAATATAATTAGAGATCCTTTTTTTGATTAATGCATTGTTGTTATATATATATATATATAGGTCTTAAATTTAAGGGTAGGCGGTCCCCTCGTTCTTTACTCCAGCCTCTGTCCCTGATTACTTTAAACGCATTGTCTTTAAAAAGCTATATTGAGTTTAGGAACGAAAGAAATGTACATTAATAATAAGAGTTATATTATTTTAGATGTTTTAATATCTGTAGTAGCTAAAATTCTATCGCATTTATCTAGAAACATACATTTTGTTTTCTTTTAAATAAGGGATACATTCTACTATTAAATTATTTCTTTTAATCCGTCAAACATATATTGATATTTTAGAAGGAACGAGAAATAGTCCTTTAGAGCTTGTACTGGCATATTTTCAAGTTTTGTCGATTCATTAAATATGAATTTCCCGTTAGTTTTAAATCAACTTACTAAGAACGAAAATATTTTAAATTTTGAAGCAGAAAATATTTATTAAAATTCTAGCAATTACGGAAAATTTTTAAAAATGTTTTTTTAATTTGAATTTCTTCCCTATTTTGTGAGATATACAATTCCTTTTTAATTTTTAATAAGTTAAAGATTTTATTCTATTTGTAAGCAAAATTTGTATTTCAAGTTTATTTATATTCAATTACCTTCTTAATTTATGTAATTCTCTTCTTATCAATCACATTAGCTCCTCGTATGTAGAGGAAATGTAAATTGTTATCAAAGAAGAATATGCATATATATATTAAAATGAGGTAAACATATTTCAGGAAGATAGTTAATTGGGCATTTTGAAACGGTCAACGCCCTTATTGTGGCTTCATAAGGAGTTTTATTAATGTGAGATTTATTTTTTTAACATAAGAGAATTTGCCCGAAGCTCTTAATATGAACTTTCTTATACGTGGAGCAATTTAAGTAGAGATGAAGATGACAACTTTCACAAACAAGTCAGAGGAAACGAGAACTTGAATACTAAACAGATACTCCAAGTGGGGTTATCTCAAAACTGAGAATCTTGGGAAGAAATGATGAACTGAGAGTAATTGCCGAGGCGTTTGTGTAAGTATGAAGCAGGAATATTCTTCCTATTAACAACATTTTAAACAGTGGTTAAAGGAATATTCATATGCAACGTGTTTGAGAGCTATTCTTTAAACTTTCATAAAAATGTAAAAAGTTTTCGCTTCAGTTACGAAACTTAAAGATTACAAATGTAGTTCCTGCTTCTTAAGCAAAGCTTAGTCAGTGAAGTGAAATTCATTGAGTCATCTTGACTTTCACAGACTGATAGGCTATACAAGCGTGGAAGAAATACTTTTTTCCGTGCATATCTCAAAGAGAAACTATAGTCATAAATAATTTAGACTGAATGTGAGAAATTAAAGCCTGGGAAAATGTAGATAAACGAATGTCCTTAAATCAAAAATATTTTATTTCAGGAATATATTAAGAAAAATGAGACGCTAAGTGTAACAAACGCTCTTTAGTAACGTTATGAATGATAAAGGTCTCATATTTTTTGGATATTATTTACGGAGTTGTCGTATATTTCAGTTTATGATTCAGCTTTAAAAGATGTTTATTTTCCTTTAATTTAAATGTGACATATTTTGAAGAAAAAAATGATATTTTTCATATGTCATTTATTTATTCATATTCTTTTTTGATGAGATATTTTGCAGGAACACTGTTATCGTGCATTGCAAAAAGTTTTAGAGAGCATTAAATTTACGAAATTATATATTATTTTTGCACGTTTATAAAATAGTTTTTTCTTGTTTCAACACTACCTGTGTATTAACACAGGGGGCAGCAGAGGAATACAAAGCTGGTGAAACAATATTTGGTGAAAAAAACCTTTAATAAGATAAATAAAATGATATTTACATCTAAGAAAGGCAATACCATTTGTATTAGGAGGCGAACGCACCACGGATTTCAGTTATACCTTAAGTGATATATAACTGATGTTCACTATCATCTTGTTCAACCTGGTTTGTTCCAAGAAGTTGGGCAAAACTTCTCTGACAAAAGGTCTTAGTTTGTTTCATGGGATGGAAAATCTATTTTTACACGGGAAAACTTCTTTTACATTCGCTGCTGGTACTCTACACTGTCATTTCCAATTTTGCGTCTATCATTCTACTAGGTGGGCTTTTAGCTGTGCATGAGCTGAGTGAGCTTTTGAGAAAGATTTACAAGTGTTTATACAGAATATACCGATTAAAGAAATACTGGCTTGCAAGTAAAAACTATAGCAGTTCTTCCCGCCGTCATAATACAAAATTTTGATGTTAATTTAATATGATTGCATACACTTCCCCTTTCATACTCTTGCAATTCTTTATATCGTGGAATAAGAACACACTGAAAGTTTAAATGTCCTTGAAATGTGAATAATTCTTTACATGTCTTAATATTTATTCAATATGGGTGTCTCCTAAATTTTTTATCTAACTCTTTTATTCTGAAATATAAATATACTGGCACAAAAATTATAAGGGCTATTGGGGATATCTAAATCTTTCTATTTCTTAATATTTAATATTGTGCTCATTGTAAACATTTTGAAGTCAATACTTCAAAAACTTATGTAATACCGTCATCTAGTTTTTGGAATACAGCTTTCGATCCCTCATTATATAAAGGCATATTAACTTTCAGTTTTAAACTTATCTATGATAATAAAAAAATTACTCTTAACATAAAGTCGTATAAATCAATGGTTTATAATATTCCCTCCATGTAAAAAAATAGACTACGTCTTTCGGGTACATTCATACTAACAAATTTAAAATCATGGATATAATGCACTTCATGAATATTTTTTAAATCAAAGTTTAAGTCATCAAGAATGTATTGAAAATGAGTGTTTGATATTATCCATTAATTAATACCTTAGCTATAACAGTACGTATTAGATTTTTCATTGTTGAATAACATCTATTAGATATATTTTCAGATTATGCAAACCATAAATATTTGGTTTAGTTTCCTGAAAGGTATCTACATAAGTCTATCTCTACCCTTGGTGCATTCTAAAAGTTTATAAAAACATTTTCCCCTTGTCTTCTATTTTTTATAGCCCATGTATTTTGTTTAATTTGTAATAAATCGAAGCACTTCTTTTCAATATTTTCTAAAACTTCTAAAAACAAGTTTTTAAATACATTTTTATAAACTTTTAAAAATTCTTTTATATGTATATTATCCATTAGATAATTAGATGAACAATTGCATATGGTAATTTAATTTGACAAAATAAGGTAATTACATTTAATTTTTGGAAAAATTGAAAGTTCATGTAAGAAAAATTTAGTTGTTTTATTTCAAAATTCCTCTCAGCAACGATTTTGTGTTAAAAACCATTTGTTGATACAACTGCTTGAACCTTGAAATTTAACCTCTTAAATGCATCACTTTCGTAGACAGCAAGACTTGATCACGATCCCTTTAAATTAATCAGACAAGAAAATAATAGCTATAAAATTACCTACAATACAGTTCCTAATTTAGTTCTCAAGCTTTTCTTTAGTTACTTTTTACGACGGCGAATGATGCCATAAATTGAAACTCGATAGCTTTATGTATCAGTCTTCCGTAATTCATTTTTTATGCATGCATTCACAGAGCATGGGCGTTCCCACGTAAAATGTGAGGATAGACAGTTCTTAACTTATTAATCGTGACTACTATGAAATATATCGTCAGAATCTTACAACATAGCTTCTGCGAGGATCAGAACTTCGTCGCTTTTTCTATGCGAACTGGTTGGAGTAGATGCAATAAAAAACATGGATATTTGCGTTTAAACAGCTGCGCTGCGAGTTCAGGACCTCCCAGTAGGAAATGAAGCTTTATAAATTAAGCTGCGTTTCCAAATTACCATAAGTAATAGGATATATAATTGCTACGTCAGTTACAATTAGTTCATCAACTGTTATCAATACGGGTAATATAGCTAAGCAATTTCAATTCTTCAGATATAGAGTTCTTATTTTTATCTTAATGGTGCAAGATTTCTTGATGTTAAACTATATAAAAAAAATTCAAATCTCCCTGCTCATAAAAACGCTACAGGAATATTAAAAAGGGCTTTGAAAACATACTGATAACAAACACTGTTATTAGATCTGCACTTTCGTATTTGGGGTAAACAATTAACATCCGAAGAGCTCTGATTCCACTTCACTCATTTTAGCTTTGTGTTGGTGTCATCACGGTTCTAAATTGAATATAATCAGAGGAAGACAAAATAGTTGGCGATCCTGAGATTAGTACGAAGTCAAGAAAGTTTCTAGTCAAGCAACGTTAGTAGTTAGTCTAAGTAAAATCTATTGCTGTTGTTTAAAAGTTACACCCGGTAATCTACTGAGAAAGATCGTTTTGACCTTTTTACTCGGCCGCTAATAAACTGGTTTTTATTTATTCTTTGAGGCTTGTTTTTTCATCCTGGATGGTAGGTTGCTTCGATTATCTTTCGCTACACGAGAGCTAATTAGATCGGGACTTACCTTCATCTGGGAAAAACACCTAGTGAACGAATCGTTTTCAAAGACTGGGAAATAACATGAGTTTTTCAGAGAAGCAGAATTCATGCAGATATTTCCTCGAAAGTAAAATTGGCTGATAATGAAAAAAAAATTAATAGCTAATTCTAAACGACAAGGTACAATCAATAATCTACAAACCGTCTTTCCGATATGAGAACAGAATGATAGTTTGAAATAAAAATAAAAAATTCAAAATAAGAGGAGGAGTCTTTAATAACGCTCAGAAGCCAGAATGTTATGCACATAATCAGTCATTTTCATTTTCTTAAGAAAAAAGTACCGTCTCTGGGTTAAACTATACTAATTGTTACATGACGTAATATGTACGAGTAATAAGCATATATGTCCTGAGCGTATATATTTACCAGAACGTTTATACATATAAATGGAATATAAAGTTATTCATACCACATTCTGATATATCTAAGTGAGTCCTCTTCCATTTCAAAAACAAAGCTAAGCCCTATCACGAACTCTGTTTCAACAGATTGATTTCACTCCTATTGAACCGCATAGAAAATTTATTTATTGTCTGGAAATTAGAATCTAGTAATATGAAAGTTGGGTCTATAAATATGAATTATAATAAAATAAACAATTCAGCATAAGCATAAACATTAAAAAGCGGGCATAGACTGCCAAACAAATTAACTTAAAACCTACCCTAGCGATGAAAACTTATAGTAGCGATATAACTTTTCATTAAAAGATTGTGCTGTTGCAGCAAACCCACTTATTGAAAATGGACAAATATAACTAAAAATAAATAATTCAACAGAGAAAGATAAATATAAATATGACTTATTTATCCCTCCTTGACATACTCACTGAAATAGGTTTAATAGCATGTAAGTCTCGATACATGTTGAGAATATAGTTTCGGAAGATCCGAGTTTGACTGTGATTGAAAGAATTTCCACGTTTTTCCATGCATTTACCGTAAATTTAGCACATTTTTTTTATAAAATTCTCTTTATAGAGATGTCAGTTGTTTATTTTCCTTTGAGGCTAATGTAACCTAGATTCTTTCATATATTTTACCCTGCGTGAAAAAAAATTGAAAAAGTTTTAAAACTCTGAAATTTATTTTGTCGTCAGGCAAGTATTGAAGTATTTTTACACAGTGTTTTTTAGTAAATAAAACTCATTTGAGCTTCTTAGTGACACTAATATATGGGTATTTTTCATGTATAACATTTCCCACGATTTTTTCATGAGTTTCCTCAATTATCTGTTTACGCATTGAATGTATTAACAAGCTTAATTGAGTATCATGAAACTTTAAAATACTAGCACCAGTTATTTCCAGTTTAACTTAATTCATATTGAATATATTCCTTTAAAATATTTTATTTCATAAAATATATAAAACTATAATCGAATTTAACTCTCAATTCATTTTCAATTAATTGATGGCCTTATTGCTTCTGTCTGATCTCAGAATGTATGATATTGATCATGGCACATGTTTTCCGCTATTTTGTAGTAAAAAGTTGCATTATTATCTGAGAAATATTTAGATAAAAAATAGAAGTGTCATAACATTGTAAAACTTGTTTCTAGCAAAAAGTATTTTTGTGTGTAATGGTGTGTGTAAATTTTTTTTGACCTGAACTCCTTAAAAATGTACATATGTATGGAGAAAATCTTCAGTGATGACAACATTTAAATCCGGAAAATATAATTTATTCAGTACTAAAAGGCAAGAATCACTCATATTAACTATCTAAAAAAAAGTGTTATAAATGCATGACTATGACAGGAGACCCATTTTACAGTCTTTAAAGAACGTTTGCTCCTGTCAAATATTGAATGAATATTGCATCCATCACTTTCTTAAGCAAAATATATAGGTAATTTATTCTTAAAGATGAAAAAATAGATTTACTTTTGATCCGATACTGTTTTAGAATTTTTTTTATTTGGCTGGAATTAAACCAAAATATATAGCAAGAATCCGTCATAGCAATTAAACATCGAGGCTTTGAAAAATCCAACACTCATATAAAGACTTTATAATAAAACAAACGGTTTGCTGAATTTCTCAATTTTTTAGTTAATAGATGATAAGCATCCTTTTTTAAATTCAGAACAATTTTTAAGCATTTCGTAGAAGTGACTTCATTACCCTGACTTACAAGAATATAACTGCGTATGTAAAAATAAAAGTTTCAGACTAAAACACTGTAAATTGTTCCCATTTTAAAAAAACATTTCGCTTATAAAATTAGGAAAAATAATTGCTTTTTTTAACAGTTTCATTAGTATTCACATTTATAAAAGTTCATTTTTACATTGATTTGCACCAAACATCATAAAAATTTTGAGACAAAGGATGTTTTTCTTCGCAAACGTACAATTTATCGACATACGAACCCACAAGTTGATTCAGCCCTCCATAAAAACCATAGTTAATGAAAAGTAATGTGAAAATTATCATTGAAAAAGTGCAATCGAAGGATCTAAATTTAGTAAATCTCTCTCAAGGGTCAAAATCCCAAGGGGATTTTACTCTTCCTTTGCACGGAATCAAATAATTCCCTGAGTCATTCATAGTTCGTGCCCTACATGTAGTCTTGAAAATCTCAAATATAATACTTTGTTCAAAAATAAATCTTCTAAAATCCTTTTCAATCAGAGTATTTTTAATATTTATTTTTAAACCCAGTATGAACATTCAGAACAAACATTCAACCCATACAATCATTACAAGAAAAAAGATCGAGAACTTTCACTTAATCGAGCTATGGTTCACTGATAAGTAATCAAAGTGTTACACACTGACAGAGTAACCTAGAGTTATACGATGCGTATATGATGTGAATTACCTATGTTTATAGATCTTTTTAATTCTAACGATACGCTTTGACGCTCTCTACACAGAAAAAACTATAAAAATTCTATTTAACAAACAGTGTCTTCAAAGTGAATCTTTTAACGCTTCTCAAACCTTGCGGAACAAAGGACAGCAGAAATATTTGTAGAATTTTTCGTTTTAAAAGAAGTGTGGGAATTTTTTTCTGGTTGAATAAGGGGGGAAGTTTGTATTTGATGTGTGTAAATACTAAAAACTTTTATTGCAGAGGTTAGATTAGGCATTTAAGATTGAAGATCAGGCCTTGATATTTGTGTCTTACACCTTGATTTTCAGACGATTAATATCTTTCTAAGAATTGTTTTCTGCCAATCTTGATTTCTCTCACCCGAATGTGCATATTTAACAGCCGAAGTTGAAAAATATTCGGTTCAAAAGAATTTTTAATAACTTAAAAAGCAGAAGCAAGAAAAAAGGGAAAAAATTAAAGATATATAAATAGATGATACCTTTTCTTGCGGGAACTAATGCATAATTTTTAAAACATGATAACTGAGTCTTTCATTAACCTCTCACCTCCATTATTTTTTGCTTTGAAAACTAGTTGGCTCGTTCACATACTGAACCCATACCTCTTGCTTACTAGACGAGTAAGCTGAGGAGACAGCCATTTTATAATCTCTATTAATGAACCTTGTATTCTCAAACACTTGGCAGAAACGCGGAGCAGGGACCCGATTGAAATTATGCAATTTTTCTTCAGACGCCACAATAATGACAACAGTTAGAATACCTCGAAAACTGAATCCACATCTTTTGCAGTTTGTACAAAGATTGATTTGAGCGACATGCCATAATCTCTTATAATAAACCTCTAATTCTTACCCTCTTGACAGACACTGTCTGTCGGGGGACGAGATCGAAATTATATCGGTGACTTGGTTCTGAAAGGGCCAATGTCAATTTTTTTCAGATTTTGAGATATTTATACCAAAACTTTCCATTTTAGTAAATCTTCAATTCTAAAAATGCCAATGTCAAATAACAAACAGAAAGATATTATATTTCCTTCATAATATCAGCCAATGTCATTTAAGATGCAGTAACTTTAAATCCAAAAAGGGCCAAAGGCCTATGTTTTATATAAAATAGTAACAGATGAAAATTTTTTATATGATAAAAATAACGTTTTTTACACTAACTATGAACATGTAAAAAATAATAATGTGACGCGTAGTATAATAAAGATATAACATTCAGCAAAATGTTCAATATCTTTGAAGGCCTTTTTCTCGAAACTAACGATTTTGATATTGGCCCTTTTAGAACCAAGCCACAGATATAGTTTTTCTTCATGCACCACTATATCGACTTGAATCTCCCTAGTTTTCTGGCCAACAATCTTTGTTCAGATTAAAATTAGGTGGAGAGCTCGAAAATTTAGTCAATTTTTCTATTTACAGTACAGATGTGCCGACCCAAGAACTGCCCCATAATCTCTCATAATGATCCTCGTATTCTCACCCGCTTACACAGACTGTGAGTTGGGGTCTTCAGTCGATATTACTTAATTTTTGTTTCAATGCCATTATAACGATTCTACCATTCCTTATACTCTTTCTTTACTCCACCTTCAAACAAAGTAGGCCCGCCTGGGAATTGTACATGCTCCTCCTGTTTAAGAGATAGGTGTTATGACCATAACACCATGGTGTGTTGCCACAATCTGCCGTAATGACCATTATAAATGAAATGTGATCATTTTTATTTAGTTCCTTTCAGCATTCTGTAATATTTGTTACTCGTATTTTGTTTTGAATTCCCATATCTTGGTCTCCTAAAATTTCCATTGAAACATTGTTTTTATTGAAAAATGATTTCATGACTAAATGGGCTAAATAGTTTTAGGTGCATACGTATGCAGAGGGCGTCTGCATGTCTTGCATCTAATTTTTCCGTTAGAATAAACTGCAAGAAATTAAGCTTATCACGCGTTAATGTGTTGAAAGCATTGTTTTCCAAGGTACGCTTTACTCAATAACTGTTATCGTTTGATTTCTCCTCATAAATATTAATTAATAATCATTACATTCAATTAAGCCGCACCAAAGTGTCAAAACCTTTCAATAAGACTGCCCACCTTTTTAATTTTATTTGTAGATGCAATTCAAAGATTATCTACATAGTGAAAGAGCGATCAAATGAATTGACAGATACGAGTCTCTAATCGAATGAAAAAGAAGCTTTGACGCGATAACATACGTAGACCGGTTTTTGAAACATAATTTGCACATTACCGCATTTCAGTTACCGCTTTATATTTATTTATTCTATGTTCTACATCGCTAAGCACAGTTGGTACATCAGTTGATGTCAGTTTTTATGCATTTTTCACCTGCCTAAATAAAGCTCGTTTTAAATTCACTCGCAGGGCTTTTTTGAATATAAAGGATTTGTCACCTGTCCAGACATTTTGTAGATGCTCATTTGGAGTTCAAAGCGTGGACGCAAGTCTTACGATCAAATAAATTTAAGCTCTAATGGTGATGCATTCCTTCAAATCATTTCCAGCAACATTTTATGCCTGCCTAGTTTAACAGTATAAATAAAAGGATTGAGACTTGCTCAAGCTTGATGACATTTTAAAGACAAGAGCAGAATTCTTTGAACCCTGTTAAATGTCTTGTAGAAACACATGCTGTGTTTTTATGACATGGTTGTTTCAGATTATTGTATCAAAATAAAATTTTGTCTTATCATAAACCGATTGCAAACTGCGCTATGTTGAGTGCGTGGGATTTAATAGAGAGACAGTTCAAGAAAAGCTTCAGAGATTTTTTTAGCATAAAAAAACATAGTTTCGTAATCTTTTCTGCTAAGTAAATAAGTATTATTAAGAAAAACTTATCTATCACGTCATTAATGTCAGTATAATGAAACTGAATTCATTTTGTCTTTAAGACGCCTTTAAAAAGATAATTTAAACGCTGTAATCAATAAATGTTAGTGTTTTTTTGTTCAAATCAGAGTTAAAAACCATAAAATTCCAATACAGAGCAGTGTTATAGTTGCTTTTTGTTTATCTAGTCCGTGCAACTATCAGGTTTCCTCTTTGTCACCCTTTTGAATTACCAAAAAATAAACCAGTATGTTATTTAATTATATAAATGGCTTTTGCCTTATTTATCGTACTTGAGTTTCAAACGTTTGAAAACATTTTTAATAATATTCTTAAAATTAATAAAGCATATTTACTTCTAAATATTATAGGAAATGTAATTCATATGTAGTCTTTCTGTATTTTAATAAGATTTTTCTTGATTTGAATAAGTATACTAGAATTAATATACTGAAATAGAACTACATATTATACTTTAACAAATATAAACCCGAGCTATAAGAACTCACATAACTCACTTTTACATAAAAAATACAATTACTTTCACACCCGTATTCCACTTTTACATATATAATAAATGTTCTGAATATATTTAAATAGAAAATTGAAAATTTCTCTAAAAAACTGTTAAAAAACTCGCTGCATACAAAATAGACAAAAAGTTGGCAATAATTCAAAACAGAATTATTTGAAGCTAAGGGTTTACTTAATAACACAATAAGTTGTCAATACCTGGACCAAGTTTGCTTGCAAGTCCTTTGTAAATACATGCCATGCATTCTCAGTAAATACCATGCACGACACAGCACTCTGCTTAAATGTTTCAATACCAATCTATATATTTAAGTTGCTAAGCCGACTTTTGGGGCAATCCGTGAGAGAAAACTACTGCATCAATTTACTTCATTCTGGTATTAAACGAAAGATTGTAATCTAGATATGTGTCAAATTTGGTTTTTGTAACCGCAATTTCCATTAGTTAGCGATAATTTATAGTTAAAAATTGATTTCTGCGCATGCTCAGTGACATGTTTTAATGATAAACACGTTTATTCCGAGGAGTCTCTCTAGATCGCTCTATGTCATTTTTATTTTTATGTTAATTATGTTTGTGAAATATAAGATTAAACCTCATGGAAATTGGTTATTTCGCGCTGTTTAATTAACGATAATTTAAAAGTTAAAAAAATTGCTTTCTGCGTATTCTCAGTGATATTTTTAAATCTGGCTTTCGATACTCACTAAGCACGAGGCCACTTAAACACATTAATTTGTTTCTGCGCATTATTATGATTTTCAACATTTGGCAATGATGTGTTGAGTATAATTTGCGTATTAGTATATTTATATACTATCTAGCCGTCATGTTTTGATGGGTATCAACTAGTAATGATTAATATCTACCTCCCGAACACACTGGCTAATGTCCGGTTCAGAGTGGCCGGTTAGATTCCGAATATTCCAGCCTCTTTTTTTCCCAGCATGCGAGATTTGACACGCTGTCTGCATTTGTAGTCATGTGCTGGAAAGTATGATCGAAAAAGAAATTTAGTCAACGATTAATATTGATGAATTGAAGAAAATCGATAATTTATTAAAATGAAAGATCTAAACAAATTCTTCTAAAAATGATATCTGAGACTTATCATTTAGCTTTCCTAAGTAAAAATCCTTTATTAATATACTGTTTCTTGTATTGATTTAAATTTTTATGTCAGTTTAACCCTTTAGGGGGTGCGCCTGTGTACAGAGTGCAACATTTTCGTAATTTTTAATAGTTTGTTTTTACATGTAAGGTTTGAAGGTTCTAAGCAGTTTCTATTTATAGCTACACCATTTTTTATGCAGATCTGATTTAAATTTTTATGTCAGTTTAACCCTTTAGGGGGTGCGCCTGTGTACAGAGTGCAACATTTTCGTAATTTTTAATAGCTGTATTCCTTTAAATAGTTGCATTCCTTGTATTCCTTTCCATTCATTAGTAGTCGTGATTTAACCCTGGTAAACCAACGATTATACTGGATTACAATACGACAAAAGCAAGAGTTGATGTTCTCGATAAAATATGCAGCTATTATACGGTATCTCGCTTATCACGAAGATGGACAATCTCATTATTTTTTAGGTTTTTAGGACATAATAGGAATTTATTCGCAAGTTGGCCTTAGATCCAATAAACCGGACAGTTTTGAAATAAGGCGATTGTATCTGCATTCTTTCGCCTTTAATTATAACTATATCTCAATATTATCAATACTGCGTTTTATATCGTGTCATAAAAAGCAGAATTACTATTTTCAATTTGAAAAAAAAAGTTTATTTCAAAAGGAATAATCAAGGTTGAAAGAGACGTTGCACTTTGTGCCACGCGCGCCTGCTGTTGTTCCAAAAATTGGGGCGCCCGCTGAAGGGTTAAATACTTAAAATTCATCTACAAAAATTTTATTCCATTCCCATGCGTGTTAAACATGTTCGCAGTTAGTAGCTGCAGAATCTCTGAAGACATCTAAAAGAAGAGAGGGATCCGCACAACAGCTTACTTAAAATTATATCAGATTCTCAAAAAAGAGATACAAATCCTTTTGAATTCATTGACATGCATGAAACGAATGCAGTAATCAACCAAGAAACCTTTATTGACGCGTGATAAATATTTCTGCAATTGTTTGCGTGGCAAAACTTCGAATAGTTTATTAATCAACGTCGCCAGTATGGCTGGAAATTTTAAGGGTTAGATAATAGAAATGATAAAAGATTGAGCCGCATATTAGAGCGGGCTTTAATTATAAGCCTTACATTCATTATTACGGTCGAAGATTTGAATTCTGATTTCTAAGAAGCCGCATTTATTCAATATATTCAGGTCGTGAAGGTTTTGCCCGCTTATTAACGGGCATCACCAATTTCGACACTCACTGAAACAGATTCTGCTAATAGTTATATTATTAATAAATCATAATTTTCATGGATGTTTTTCGATATTCATGCTTATGTTTTTCTACCTACATCCCGATATAAATGAGATTAATATTGAAAGAAAAATATCTCCAAGAACACCTTTAGCCACTTATTATAATTTCACGGTTCATTAGCATGCAGTTTTCATGCTACTTGCTGATGTCATCTGCAAGATTAATGTTGGAATACCCCTGAACTACGAGACATTTATATGATTACTACAGGAACTCTATTTTTGCCTTCTTTATTAAACAAATGTAATAAGATTATTATAGGTAAATTTAACCTTAATGTGCACTTAAATACCAGAGCGACGCCCTTTTACTCACATATACTTAGATCTCAGTCATAACGAATTTGAGAGTCTCTATGCTGCTCACACAAATTTTAAAATTATGTTACTAGAAGCCTTGTAAAAATGAAAATTTTCTTCTTTCATTTCTAAGGAATTAGAGAAAAACCCTGTACCAAGAAACTTAAAATTTTAATATAAAATTCGTTTCAATTTTTATTTAGTTAAAAAATATTAATTATATGCCAGACATATGCACAGCTAATGTAAAATTTATACGACTTGACATTGTGTACGAAAATACATTTGAAAATATAAGAGTAAAAGTTGAAACTGGAATTCCACACCCGAAGGAAAATCAAATTAAGATGACAAGAGAAAAATACTTTAATAATATCTTTTCATTAACGGTGCCGAGCTAATCATTAAACATAGGTTTGTTTCTTGAAGTTGTGATCTACAAGATCAAACTTAAAAATAACAACCGGATCAGAAATAACCGTTTGTTTAATTTGAATGTCCACTCTTTTAATGGAGATACATTATCATTAAACTATTTTTCTCTAGTTCTTATAGTTCTAAGGCTACTTTTTAGATTCAATTTTTGTAGATTTTCTTTCTTATATAGGAAAAGACTGCAATTTGCACCTTACCATGCACGAGTAATTATATTAAACATCCAGTTCTTTTAGTTTTATAAAAGAAAGAGAAATACGCATCCATTTTTAAAAATTTAGTGCACACACACACGCACATATATATATATATATATATATATATATATATATATATATATATATATATATATATATATATATATATATATATATATATATATATATATATATATATATATATATGTATATATGTATATATATATATATGTATATATATATATATATATGTATATATGTATATATGTATATATGTATATATATATATATACTTATATATATATATATATATATATATATATATATATATATATATATATATATATATATATACATATATATATAAATTGGAAATGTACGTTTAGTTGTTTATTTATTTATAGACCTAAAGTATTTAAACACTTTTTTTAGAAAATAAATTTTTTTCGCAACTGTTTGCAAAGTTAGCACATTGCACATTTATTGTAGAATTATTTCTTCCCCTTCATATTATTATTTTTTATTTTCCATTTATTTCTTGATCATACAGATTATGTTTTCCCTATCCTAATATGTGTAGATGTTTTCAAAATAATGACATTTTAAAAATTCAGAATATCGTGTAATTTTTTTCTACTTATGTAGAGGATGTAGAGTTATCTGGTATCATTTTTTAAGACCTGCAGGACTAAAACAGAATTAAAAAATGATAAGCATCTGGTACTAAACCACTAACTCTCATAAAAACAAATCCTTTCCTAACAATGTAACACTTTATTTACATAATTCAGCACCCAAAATATAAAGATGAATCTTCTCTTAAAGTTGTTTCGTTCGTCTCTTAAGAAGAATAAAAGAAACCATCCAAGTGTTTAACTTTACTGGCTGTATTCCGTTCAAAAAAAAGAAGACAATAAATCTTATTGTAGGAAAAGCTTTCAACAGTGAAACAGGCAACAACCTTTAAGATACTCAGTGCCTCGATTTCCGCAAAGATCGTGCAAAAGAAATGACTGTAACGCTTTTTTCTATGGCTGTCGTAGAGCTTCATAAAAGATCAAAGAAAAAAAAAACGACTTCTAAAGCAATAAGTATCTGACCAGCGTGAAACAATAATGCGAGACGCGAAAATAGAAAAATATGGAATAAAAAAGGAAGTCAAAGAACAGAGAAATATTTCAAGGCCAAGGTGAAAGACCTTCAAGCAATAAAATCCATAATTTCTCACGAGTGCTGATGGTTTGAGTGGAGAGATATTTGACCAGCGACGGGGTAGCTTTTGTATAGGAACACAATATATAAAGCAATTCTTTTCAATTAAACTGGACTTATTATTCATATCTTGTAGTATAATTAAAGAGAGATTTATCATTCAATAGCTCTCTTAAAATATCTGTACCTTGCCGGCAGTAAATTTTTGCTCCTTAAACCTTCAACAACGCCGGCTGAAGAAAAGAAAGTTTCAGAATCTTTTGTCTTACCAACACGCTAACCAGTTTTAATTCTCAGAAATAATGTGTCACGAAAGGCTTGGGGGAAAACCTCTAGTAATTTTGAGCATTCTAGTTCTGATGATGATGGCTAGTCAGTTAATAGTAATAATGACAGATCAAAATGTTACTCATCGCTTCTCATTCATGACATCGTAAAAATATATCATTCAGTGTTGCATCAGTTAAAAAAATTATTAACTCATGAAATAGATAATAAAAATATGCTGAATAACTAATGATATTTCATTAGTTATTCAAAAATATATTACAACGTTAATCTAAAATCCATTAAGTACAATGATCATAATTTTCTTTTTTAATACTATTGATTAAAGGTTTATAATCGCAGACTCTACATCTCAATTAGTTCATTATTATATACGCTGAGCTCCATACTAATTAATTCACGAATGTGCATGATCAACGGGAAAACACGGATTACTCCAAAATGTATACTGCTCAGTGGTTTTAAATGATTTGTATTCATAGTTTTAAAGGAAAATGTATTATATAAATAATGAATTGTCATACAGTGTAAATTTTTTGCTTGTATAAAACACGTTATATTCATCTGATTTCGAGTGATGTTGATAGTATTTAGGACAATTTGTTATTCATAGCAAACCTCGTCTTGTTTCAACTAAACACGAGTAGTAAGCTACCAGATAATTCGTATTTTAGCATATTTTTTCTGATATGCTTTAAAGTGAAGCTAAAATGAAAACTTTTTGAGGGAAAATCGCTATTTTTTTATTCTATATACTTAATTTTTTTTTTGGAATAGAATACTTTGAAGTCCATTTGGAAAAGTCATGGCATCATTTTACTGCGTTGGCAATAGCTTCTTATGTTACCCAATAGGTCAGCCTATATATCTAGGAATACAGAAGTCCGTGATCCTTGTCTAAGCTGGACCTTAGCAGGCTTGGTTTACTTTAGCAGATTTAGTCAAGCTAAAGCGAGTGAATGTTATAATGTTCAAGGTCCTATACTTCTTGTAGCTTCAACTTTCTCATTACTGTTGCCTTTTTGGAACCATTGAAGGCTTCAGACGGAAAAGTTTCATCCAGCCACTTAACTCATTATGTCTTCCATGCATTTTGCCTTCTTTAGATTTACAGTCTCACAGCAGAAAAAGTAGATCTAGCATTTCTATTATCTATAGAAATACCTTCTGTTGAGATAAGTTTTTTCAATGCATACAGCAAAACATTGAACAGTTTTAGCGAAATAGTAATTTTTTTAGGTAGAAATATTTTCTGTTTGTTGACTTATAATTAAAAGGCGAAATTAGTTCCAAAAATTTTCCCTCGCGAAAGTCTATGCAAAATTACTAATTACATTTTTTGCAATTCATAATTAAAAATACAAATTTTATCTTTATGAGTTTTGATATAGTTTTAAAATTTCTCTTTAAATGCTTCATGAAAATCACAAAAATTTCTTTAGTAAAACAAATATGTAAATTCATAGTAGATATTTATGTACAAGCTCGTGCACATTAAAACTTCTGATGAACATACTGAATATTAACTGGTGTAAAAATATTTATTAATTTGCTTAATTATATTATTAATTTTTAATAGCTACCAAATGATAAAAATTGAATTTACATAAAGTCCCCAAAGTTTCAAAACTTTTTGAGATTTATGTATTAAAGAATATAAATTTTAAATGTTAAGTAATATTCTTTTGAACATTGGTCCTCTTGCTGATAATATATGGATAATATAAAATCAAGACTTGCCTCCTGAGTTTAAAACTCTGTTAAAGCTTTTAACCAAAGCAATATAACCTTCTAAAACGTGAAAACAAATTAAAGACAAAATTGTATGTCATTGTGTACATTTAAAGGGAGATCTGCTATGTAAGCGAAAGCATTGGCATAAACCGATTTTGCAATATCTTCATTTAGAATACATCATTCTGATCCTTTACAAAAAGCGTTCAGTCTAAATAAATTATTTTTACCTATATTCAAATGCTTAGTGATATAATTCATTTGCCCTTTAATTGTTGGATAATGTTCAGCTTCTTTAGTTATTTTTAACTGAACAGATGTGGTCTTGTTCAGTATAAATTCGGCATTCTGGTCATCTTTCTCAGATATTCTAGATTCTGCTTTGTTTGATTCAAAATAAAACCTTTATAAGCGCAAATTTAGATGTTTAGAGACGAAATATTCTTTTTAAGAGTGAGTATTTGATATTGTCTCAAAAGCACTGATTCTTTTTCTTCAGAGATACAAGGACAAGACTTCTTCTATAAAAATATCTGGTATTTGGGATAAAGAGTGCTTAGTACTAGAATATTAATGCATTGAACAATTTCTGGATATATATGGGCCACAAAAGAACTTTCACGGCCTTTTGTTGCAGCTGGAAGGAACGCGTGCAATCATGAAGTTCTAGTGTAGTTTACGTGGTATATTTGAAAAACTTAAGCGGACAAGGTACATTTAACCTCGAATTTTTAATTTTCAATTTTTAACTCTATATACAGAATAAGAATAATTAATTTTCTTTTGACATCATAGAAGACATTTAGAATTCAAAATAAAGAATTTTGGCAGAGTAAGGCCTGCTTTGCAAAAAATTTTTCAAAAATGCCAGCAATTTTCAGAAAGCCCCATGCGCATAAAGCTTTGATCATTTACAAATGCTGAATATTTTAACTTTACCATATATATATATATATATATATATATATATATATATATAAATATATATATATAAACATTATTGTACGTTGAAATTTTTTTGTATGAATCTAAAGCCATAAATATATATTTTTATTAATCTATCTATTATTTTTTTATATTTTTGCATGTTTTTAATTATTTCATGGTCTATATATTTTTTAAATTTGTGTGGTTTCAAATAATGATGTCACATGTGGTTTTACTGTACACAGTTTTGCGGCAAATACTTCAATTAACAATTCTGAGAAATTTAGGAAAATCAGAAGAAAATTAATAGGCATGGAGCATTTTGAAAAATTAAAGCATTTTTTAAGAAATTTTTGAAAAACCGCCCTATTCTTCTACAAAATACTTATCTGTGATTTCTAAATGTTTTTAATGTATTATGGAAAGAATATTGATTATTCTCATTTGTATATAGAGTAAAGTAGTGAAAATTAAAAAGCAAAAATTGTAAAAAATCCTTTATATACTTACCCTTAAGACGTGTTGTCCCTTGTATCCTTAAGACGTGTAAAAATAATTTAAAAATAATTTAAATAACACTAATGATATGTGTTATAGTTTACTTAGCAAATTTTATAAATTCGTTTCTACTGAAATGTGCTATATTTAAGAATCCGAAATGAGGGAGCACATCTGAATTTCTCTATTTTTTTTTTCAAATAGCATGAGAAAATATAAAAGAAATGTTTCAGTTACATCTATATTTGTTATCTAGTAACTTGTAATAAAAATAAAAGGTTACTCAGAATATTTGTTATAGCATCAACTAAAGAACCTCACTTAAATACATGTAACATCCTATCAGATTAGCTATGAATCATATAACTAATCACTGCACTTTACGTCAAACCTGTTTTATAAAACATGGGTATAAACGTGCTTAAACATACTTATCTTTCTATCTAAATTACATACCTAACAAAACCTATCATCACACAAAATGCAACTTGCATCTGTTACTTAGCAGGAGAGGAAAAACTTATTTTTGGCTATCTCAAAGAACTTGGGGCAATTTTTCGAACTAAACAGTTATTAAAAATACAGCCAGTAAGAAGTCGATAATACATTTAACAAAAAAGATATTATTTTTTAAGTATTCACGTTTGAAGAATTATTTAAATTTTATTTTAATCGGGTAAAAAAGATATTTAAGAATACCACGTTTAATAACATGACAGGAATAATAATATGTATCCAACATGACTTGCGTGGAGCTCATCTCAACCGGTGTTTCAATCATGGATAATATACACACCTTTGTTCTAGTTTTTCATCTTTATTTCTCTCTCGTCTTACACACACACGTGCTCCTGTATATATACGACCACACACACACACACACACACACACACACACACACACACACACACACACATATATATATATATATATATATATATATATATATATATATATATATATATATATATATATATATATATATATATATATATATATATATATATATATATATATATATACAGTAGAACCTTGATAATTCGAAGTTTTTCCATTCCCCTTGAACCTACTTAACACTATAAATCTAACCTCGGTATATCGAAATCCTCAATAATTCAAAGTTTTCTCGTTCCCCTTGAGGTTCGATATATCGAAGTTCCACTGTATTTATTATATGCAGGGTGATTCTAAAGTCACAGAAAGAGTAAAGATTTAGTAATTCGAAAAGTATAGACAGTAGCACGATGCAGTTTTCAGAGAAATGCACAGGAAAACATGGGATTTTTTTTAAATAAAAAATTTTACTGTCGAAATAGTTACATTTTTCACCGATAGATGGTGTTTCAGTTGTGTCACTAGTTTGTACAGTGGTGCAGTACAGTTCGCAGCGCAACTAGGATTACAAATCTTTCATGTGATGGCCGCCATTCTTGAGAATGGCCGTCAGGCGAGGCTCGACATTCTTCACAGGGTTTCTACTGTAATTCCTGTCACATGATGGCGAATAGCTTTTTTCAACATAGCCAATAACATCGGCCAATCTCTGTAGACCTGTGACTTCAAGAAGTCCCATAACCAAAAGACACAAAGTGTAAGGTTTGGAGACCTTGGTGGCCATTCGTGCGGAAATGAACGATTGAGGACAAGGTCATCGCCAGATGTCAACCGCAGTGGGTGCTGGACAGGACCTTCATTGTGCTTCATTTTTCATGAATGTTATACTATTACAAGAGCGCTTGCCTCTCTTGCAAGGAGGAAATGATGCTGTCTCTTAAAAGCGCTGCATAATGCTCGTCCATGACAGAAAAAGTTCAAAATCTAGCGACCGGCGGATCTTTTTAAATAGTGACAGACAGCAGCTCTATGACTACTACAGAGCTTTCTTTCGGTGACAAATGTAAAAATTCTGGCCGGAAAAAAAATTAAATTTTAAAAAAAACCAGGTCTTTCTGTGCATTTCTGGAAAAACCACATGCTACTGTCTACACTTTCGAATAACTGAATTTTTACTTTTTCTGTGACACACTGTATATATACAGTGAAACTTCTCTAGCCGGCCTCCCCGACGGACATATTTTGTTCAGAAACGATTAGATACACTCCCTCCACAGAGCCAATATTATTTTATCCCATTTTCCGCTGAACCCCCCCCCCCAAAACGTTCATTTATTTTTGGAACCATGACGAGCCGCCATAGAGAAGTTTCACCGTGTATATATATATATATATATATATATATATATATGTGTGTGTGTGTGTGTGTGTGTGTGTGTGTGTGTGTGTGTGTGTGTGTGTATATATAGTATATATACACGAATGAAAAAAACACTGAGATCTGAGTAACAATTTATTTAATAATTTATGAGATAAGCATATTTTAGCATTTCATTAGTGCGTGTCGTTTAAAATATGGTTTAACTTATTTTAGTTAACAGCTTCATCCTTTCCTTGAAATTACCTGTATCTAGTAGTTTTTTGAAGTGTTGGACTCATTTGGTTTTAAATATATATATATATATATATATATATATATATATATATATATATATATATATATATATATATATATGTGGGGGGGTGTTTGTTTATGTGAAGAGAAAGAAAAAAAGAAATTGTAAAGTTTTGTGTTGTAATTTCCCTCCACGGCAAAGTTTTGCCTCTAAATATCAGAGAACATCTAACCTGGTGCAAAAAAAATTATATATAATTTAGTGATTTGATTAAAACACGGTGATTTTAAACTTATCTAAAAGAAAAACATCTTCGTCTTTAAAGTAAAAAATATCAATTAAAGTTTTTCTAATGGAACTTACAAATTATCTTGAAGAAGAAAACTAATACACGGGTAAAAAATTTGAAAGCATTGCAAAATTTCTCAAACTAAAAGAATATACATCTAGGTTTTCTAGGTATCTAGGTTTTGTATGAAGAATTAAAAAGAAATTTCACAACCTTCTTTTTATATAATTAGCTCAGATTTAAAATAAAACTATTTTGTCGTAATATTCAGTAATCGATCGCTAAAACTAAAAAGCTTTTACCGAAGGAAAAGACCAAGAAGTTATAAAGCCTTTCAAAACGCTTGCTTAAAAAGCTCAAAAGTAGTCTATTACAACTAAATATAAAATGAAACTTTAACACTTCTAACAATTGTTTTGCTAGCCCGGCCATCAATCGTCTAATCCTTTTTCTAATCTTTTTAAATACAAGCATGTTTACAATTCGGATTTTTTTAATCATATCCACAGTTATATGATGAATATTTTTGATACTTATTCGCTTTATAAAATATTCTATTTCAAGCTATCTAATGACAACCATTTCAATTTTATTATTACCTTTGAACGATATCGAAAGCTAAAATTATACAGTATTAAGATAATTCCTCCGAGAAGCGAGAAATAGATTAGCTGAAAAAAAAACATCTTAACACACTTTCGAGAAGTGATTTGATGTCAATAACCAGACATCATCACCGCGAATGATTATTATACTTGTAAGGGTCAAGTTCAAAAGAGTCGGAATTGAATCTTGTTTGCTCGGTGCCGAATCAGAATTTGATGTATCTGCTGATGTCTAATGATAGCAATTTCTTCCTTTACCTCGACATCTATTCGTTTGATTTTTGGTGTTATGCGAAATACAATTTTCAGAGGTATCGCATTTACAGAAGAAATGTACACCATGGAATGATTTTCTGAAAGTATAGAGAGTGTATGCAAAAACATCGCGATTTCAATACTTTGTGCAGGAAATAAATTTAAAGTTGTTTACATTTCATAAAAGGGCTGATTCGCAATATCCTTTATGATGAAATTTTTAAATGACGGAAAAAAATACAAACAATTAATGTAGTTTTCCTTTAACATATTTTAAAGGAATATATTCAAATGAAACTTAAATTGATTTCGTCTATAAATTGTTGCTAATATGAGACAACAAAACTAGGTAACTCCAAATTAAATGACAGTTAAAGGGAGTAACAGGTTATTTAAAAATGACAAAACATAGAATTAATTAAACTACGAACATACAGGGAGTTTTTTATACATGAACATTAAAGTAAAGAACATATATTAGCAAAATTTGAATAATCGACAGTTAATCATTCAATTTTGTAACAGCATAGCCTTTGATACTATGTCAAAATTTGTAGACAATCATAAGATTTTCGGGACTTCGATCATGTACGGAAAGGTACTAAGTACAAATTTCTAGATTCAAATTTTAATTAAATACACCACTTATTTTAATTAAATACACCACTGAGAACTGTTGTTATAATTTACTAGAACTAGCACATATTTTATTAATTTTTTAAAACGAGAAAATTTTATATTTTACTGAAATTTATTTAATAAAGGTGTAAATTTATTGAAAAAAATAGATCAATAATCGAAGAAAATATAATAGCCAGTCAAAAATCACCTTAATCTATCTTCTTTAAACATACTTCGAACTTAACAAATTTAAGGTATATACATGATAATTGTAGATATGTGAATTTAGACACATTTACTAATTAAAGTATATATATTCATTTTAATGAGTAAAATCAGTCCTGTTTCCCTTTTTTGAGCCTCTGTAAGATTTTCGTATACTTGCAGTGAACACATTTCATGGGTTATTCTAAGAATTCTATTCGCAATTTCAAATTTATCAGTCATAAAAGCTTTTTTTTTCTATAAAAACTGAATTTACTGTATTTATGCTATATTTATTTTCTTTCTCGTGCACAATTTATATTACCTATGCAACATCTAATCAGAAACTTTATGCTTTTTGAAAATTTTCCCTCATCCATACAGTTAAAATTTTCTTTTTTCCTCCTAATAGTGACAGGTCAATATCAAGGTCAATTTTCATCCTATTAGTGACAAACCAATGGCCTAATAGTGACAGGTCACGTAGAAACACCTTATGTGAATTTATATTGAAATTAGTATTTTTAACTACATTAATTCGCGAAAAAAATGTATAGATTGAGACAGTCCAAAAATCCTAAATAAGAATTTCTTAAATTTTCAATAAAAAGTAAAAATGACCAGTCAGTCGACTGCCAATTTTTTTTTTACCGTCTCTTATGGAATCAATATATTTTATGTTGTGTTTAATTAATCAATATATTTATATTTGTATTGTGTTTTATGATTTTATAAACTATTATTTTAATATTAAAAATACATAAACAAACAAATGGGTTTGAAGATTTTTTTCTGCTTTATTCGTGGTTTCTGTGAGGAAAGGAAAACATGCTTCGAATTCTCCGATGATTGCAAAATGTTTAATACTTATTCCAGCAAGCAAAGAAAAATGGTTTGAAGACGTAAAACATTTTCTAATTCAGTTTTTTTTCTCCCCATAACATGGGCATAAGTATACGAATAATTAAGTTCAGATTTGAAATAGTAGTATTTTATTGAAATATTGTTGCTTCAATTAACGAAAGTGTTTTATTTTTATTTTTTTATAATGCCTTTTCTCCTTGAATTAATCTAAGAATAGAACAATTTAAAAGCAGTTACGGCAAAGTAAGAGAGTTATACCAATATCTCAAATCTTAAATAAGACTTGACTGGTGTTATCGGGCACTCGATGAATTAATCATTAGATAATTTTACTCAGAGATTTCCTACAGGTTCAATTCATCATCATATCTAAACACCAGGTGTGGAGTTCAATTATTATTGTTCTTCCCAAAACATCAACTATTATAATGCCATTTATACCCATTTTTATGAGAAGCTATTTCGTTTTAATGCTAAATCATGCAAAGTACTTGAACAATAGCCGAAATTACTGACTTAGCTCTGAAAGCTAAAACAAAAGATATATGTTGTTTTAAAAATGGCCCTTTTTTTACATCTACCTCGCAAGTAGTAATTACATTTAGATATTAAGTATGTTATTGGGTTCTGGAATATGCTTTTCATAGACTGGGAAATGTTTTGCTCTGCTAAGCTTATTAAAAGAAAATTGCATTGTGCATAAAAGAAAAACACTAAAATCATAATTCTTGCATATGAATTATGTTTAACTTGCAAACCATTGCAATGCACTTTTTTACCTTCAAGAAAGAAAAATCAAATTAATTTAATTGTATTTGAATAAAAAAAAAATTGAAGTCTAAAAGATAGTTAAATACTCCGAGGTTTCAGTGGCGAGTGTTAGACAGGGACTGAACTAAAATGAAAAACAATTTATTAGACTCGACTTGAGGTTATGAACAATAATATATTTGTTCCATACTTGGTAAATGCGATTATTTTCTAAGATCACATGCCATGAAGCTTAAATCTAAATCTTAACCCAAAAAGCTCACCCAACTTGGCTCGCTACTTTTCTAAAACTTCTAAAAACATCTAAGAAATTTCTAATTGTACTCCTTTAGAATAGTATTTCCTTGTTGGTCATTTTCTAAAAATTTTATTCTATGTAATTGTACCTAGGTACCATAAAACAAACTCTTTCTCGGGAATGAGTTGCATGAGTCATAGTGAAAGATTTGCAAGATGAGTAGAAACAATACAAACTCGCACAAAACTGTTTAGAAAATGTTTCAAGCTAATTTAGATCAACGGTACAAGTTACAAAGGGACAAACATGGACGGCATTTTGCAAATTTTCAAAGAGGGATTATTGATGCTCTTGTTGGCACAGTGGAAAAAAAATATCAGAGTGAGCTGGTGTCTCAAAGGCATGGATTCAAAGATTTTAAATCTTTGAATCCATGCCTTTCAGACAAAAAGCCATGGTTGCTTGTCATTCAGTGTGTCTCAAACTAAGTTCTGCAAGCTTCCTTTGTATATAATGTTGTATTGCTTACCCCAATAGGTATTTTACTAACAGAAAAAGTTAATAAAGATTTAATCGATCCATATTTATACAGAACAAAGGAAAGAAAAACAATTGAAATGGGTCTCGACCTCGTTATTTTGCCACTCATAAAAAGAAACCATCGTGATTTAAGTTGGATAACTGGAAAAAAGTAATGCGGTTGGATGAACCACGTTTCACACTTTTACACTGTAGTAGGCAGAGGGAAGGGCGGAAAGCGCATGAAGCGAAAGATCGCTTAGCTTCCCTTGTAAATTTAGCTCAAATATCTCAAAGTAGTACCCAGATATTTCAGTATTGAAGCTGATCAGAATAATCTAGCAGTGATAATAATTTATCCAGAAGTGATGTACCTTTTATGTTTGATATTGTAGCCGTTCATTCTTTTAGAGGCTATCAGAGACTGCAAAAGGGAATTTTAATTTTTCATTTTTTCCCTGTCCAACGTAGTTTTCCTCACGAAGCACAGTCGAACATATATGGAATACGTTAGGGAAATATGTCAGGTAGCCAAGCGTTCCTCTATGGAATATCAGACATCTAAATTACTACCTGGTAAATGTCTAATCATACTAGCTTTAGATGCCCCGGACACCGTTTGGAATCAATATCATGGAACACAAGGGCTGAATATTCAGGGAAAAAGAAACCTAACACATGGTTTAAATTATGTTCTAATACTGAGGATAAATATTGACTGAAAAGATCTATTCGATAAATAGATCTATTCATAAATGTTTCACAAATGCATATAAAATTTTACTGAAAATAATTAGTTACGCTTTATATATTTTGGGTTAGTATGATAAATACCAACTTAAAATTTATGGATTTCAAAGGAGTGGAAGGTTTGGTTGTCTATCTATAGTAAACCTTGGTGAAACTTCAGACAATTGTTATTGTTATCCTTATAGAAGTAATTAATTCATGATCCCGTTTTTTCTGTGTTGAAATAACGCACTTACATTTACCTATTATACGTCTTCTTTAAATAGGAAAAAAATTCTGTAGATTTTAAAAGTATACTATAAAATTAAAAATAGCATAAAACTTATATATTTTATGCGCACAGATGGACAGGATTAATTTTATAAAAACAATTCTGAATTGAAACTTCAGTTAAAAAAAGGATCCGAGGGCTATTAAAACCGTTTTAAATATTATTCAAATTTTAAAAAGTAATGTACGCTCATTTATAGGTATTTTCTTAACAATTCGATGAAAAAATTAGCTTATATTTTAAAATTAATATACATGCGTCTTCTATGTTGCATTAATCTTTCGGCTAATTTTATGACCAATTTCAATAAAAGAATTTTTTTTAGTATTATATTTTAAAGTTTAGTTTCAAACATCATATTAAACCAAGTAAAGTTATTTTGTATTCAATAAATTTCGATATTTTATTTGATTAATTTGATATAAATGAAGAAAATATGTAACACGGTAAAATACTTTTTTTTAAATATGCTTCAGTTTATCTTGTTCATCTTCGGTTCTTTAACAGAAATGTTATCTTCCTGTGTAAAGTAAAAAAATACAAACTAATGTTAAACCTACATGAATCAACATGCTGTTTTCCATTAAAATGCATATCAATGATGGATTAAAAGTTTAATGAATAGTTATTAAATTATAAACTCTTTAACTTATCATTCTCTTTAAACCTATGATCTATCAAAAAAAAAATCTCAACTATGGAAACACGTATCTTTCCTTCAATACGTCTATCAGTGTTTCGAATTATAAATACTAATATATCCTAAAAGTAAACATAATTGTTTTTGTTTACAGGTCTAAATCAAAATGATATTTATTTTTTGAGACGTAATATATTATATAAAATTAAATTGATTTATAAAGATGCACATAGTTTAGAATAGAGCAAAAAGGAAATTGGATGCGAAACATTCTTTTTCGATAATCAACAAGAGTAATATTCTTAAAATGGTATTTTCATTCCAAAAGTTTTTTCACTTCCTTTCGGGTAAAGAAAATACCCAAGACACCCGGAAGAATAAAGATAACAAAAGCTACTTGTTAGAATCAGTAACTATTTTGTAACCTTTAAACAAAATTATTGGCTTTTCCTCATCAGTCACTTAACTCATATAATTTTCTCTTCCATCTCTAGCTCCTGTGCAAGATACCGTAAAAAGACCAGGAAGAGTTCCACGAATGCAAGGTAAGTATAGTATTCAAACCGAAATTGTTTTAGACATAAAAATTATAGACTGCGGGCGAGCTCCGCTTTTCTACAACTTGCTTATTCTTTTTTGCCAGGATGTTATTATAATGCTGATCATTTCAACAATGGAGAACGAATAGTTACCAATGAACCATGTCTGAACTGTACTTGTGTAGACAGTATGCTCATGTGTTACCTTAGGGTTTGTCCTTTCGTCAAACCTATAGGGGAAGAGTGTATTGAAGAAAAGGACAAAGATGACTGTTGCCCAAAGATATGGTGTCCTGAAGGTAAGGATTTTATGCTTTACACCCTTTATATATAAGACTAGGTGGCCCGTGCAAAAATTTCGCTTGCGGTTGCAATCGAGTAGCCGAGCAAAACTGATCATCTCAGCAGTGCCGTATCCAGGGAAAGAACTCTAGGGCCAAAAGTCAATTTTTTAACTTCGATTTTTAAACAAATAATACAATGTGCAATTTTAAATAAACAATTCGTCAGAAGCGAAAACTTAATCTTTTAAATGGTACCTCATTTATCGAATTTGGTTAAGTATGGAGGGAGAAAAAGATAGTTTTGAAGATCAACAAATAGGCCTTTTGGGGTTACAGTACTCGCTGGTTTCAAAATTCCATGTAGACTAATGTGTGGAACATATTGTAATCGATGGGGCAATCAAGTAGCCGAGCAAAACTGGTCATCTTAGCCGTGCCGTATCGATTTGTTCAAAATTTATAAAATAAGATTTATAATTTTATTTTATTATAATAAAGTAATAATCTTTCTATTTTCCTTAAAAATAATAATCATTATTTTCAACCGTAAATTAGGTTTCTTGGAAGTTTTTAGTGTCATTAAGTCAAATTATATATATAATAGCCGTTGTCTCTGTATAACACTTCCGGGGTGTACTCATCTTTCAATTGAAGCCCTCAGTAAACAAACGGCCGGTTAGGCTTAATTTCAATTTCAGATGTGGATCAGAATTTTTTCTTACCTAAAAACTAATATCTTCTCCATCAAATCACGTTTGTTCAGTCTATTTTTCTATAAAACATTCAGAACTAAAAAAAATTGGATGCTTTTAGCTAGCTGTATATTCAACAGTTTTTAAAAATCTGTTTACTTTTGCGATGAATTCTGAAAGTAAACAAACTTGAATGTGGATGAACCAAGTAGCTCAAGTATTCATATCGCGTAGTGAGCTGTAAAAAACTGGATGGCAGTCTACTACTCCAATCGCATGAAAAACTAAATAAATAAAAAAATAATGAAAGGGTTTGCTTTTACAAGTTGTGGATTAAATGCAATATTGTTAGATAATTCGGGATTTTTTTTAACTTTCATATACTTTTTCCATTATGACGTCATTATTAGAATTATGACGTCAAAATGACGGGTTGGATGGCAGTCTACTACTCCAATCGCATGAAAAACTAAATAAATAAAAAAATAATGAAAAGATTTGTTTTTACAAGGTATGGATTAAATGCAATATTGTTAGATAATTCGGGATATTTTTTCACTTTCATATACTTTTTCCATTATGACGTCATTATTAGTATTATGACGTCAAAATGACGGGTTACCTTCTAGTAAACATTATAAGAAAATACTCACTTTTTCAACGAAATAATGTATACAACAATGTATGGAACAATATTACAATTAATGACTTTTGAAAAAATACTCACTTTTATAATACCTAAAGTTAAATATACGGTAAATTAAGGAAAGTAAAAGAAAGGGGGAATTATCGGGAAACTTTTGAAGCCTTCATTAGAGAAAGAAAATCAGTGTTGCCAGCTTGCTTTCGTAAGTTTTACCTTTTGACTTTCTTTATAGATCAACAAATAGACGTTTTGATAGACAAATAGGCGTTTTTAGTGTGTAAACGTATACTATATTCGGCGTTGCAACCGATTAGCCGAGCAAAACTGATCATCTTAACTGTGCCCTATTGACTCATCCAGGGAAAGAACTGTAGGGCTAAAAGTCAATTTCTAACTTCGATTTTTAAACAAACAATACAATGTGCAATTCTTAATTAACAATTCTTCAGAAGCGGAAAACTTAACCTTTAAAGTGGTACTTTTAAAAACCTTTAAAATGGTAATCTTTAATTTGGTTAAGTATGAAGGGAGAAAAAAGGGATCATCACCAAAAATCACCTTCTAGAAATAATATATATGATTTTTATTAATCAGTCTTATTCCTTGATGTGTTATGGAAGGAATTCCCCACTAGGTTTGATTTGGAAATTGTCGTCAAATATGAGATAAATCTATACGATATTGATTCAAAATAATGCTTTTATGTTTGAGTCGAATTTCTATCAATACCCGGTGTAAACTGCTCTTGCTCGGAGTGTGATACATAGACTATAAATATTATTCATACTTCTAATTAAAAATTCTAAACCAAGCAGGTTATTTAACATACGTAACTTTGTGGCATTAATAGCAATTCTCGGGGAAAGATACCTGGTCTCAACATGAGACTGATAAACCAGTTATAGACAAAATCATAAGCATCAGCTAGACTCTACTAATACAAGGAATACGTGGCTAATCTAAGAATGATTTGTATGGGTCTGACAGATTACTCCAGATCAGGTCTGAACAACTTAAAATGTGATGAGGGCTATATTACTTTATGGAAAGTTGCTGCGGGCCGCAAGAAAATAATGTAGATGGGAAAGCGAATACTATTTTATTTAATAAAATATGAAATACTGTTTATTTTAAAAATTAAATAAAATTTTATATTCATTGCTTATATATTCCTTTCGCAATATTATAAATATAAAAATAATTTACCGTACTTCTTAGATTATTAATATTATGAGTCTTCACAAAGGCTTCGCGGGCCACAGAGTGAATACTGGCGGTCCGCATATGGCCGACGAGCCTTATGGTGTGCAGGCCTGCTCTATATTTTCAAATAATAAATCTCAGACTAGAATAAATAAAAGGTTTCAACCTGTGTTTGTTTCTATTTATAGTCGAAGTTACATTTGACGTTAACTAAATATCATGATTTATGTCGAGCCACTGTTAAATCGACATCAGTAGACAATGTAAACGTTCTAACCAATTAAGAAATCTCCACAAGCTTTTCCATTCTGAGAGAAAAAAAGAGGCTTTTCTAAATTTTCTAATTTAACTCCCCTGAGGGGGTTATTAAATTTTGATTCTTTTTTTTTTTTTTTTTTTGGGGGGGGGGGGGGGGGAATTATACACCCGACATTTTCAGAGTTATGGATTACAAATATTCCGTTCTCAAAATACGAATCCTTTTGTACGGCCACGGAACCAGTTACGAGGAATAATATATTTAATCAATAATTTTTTTTCTTTCAGTCATCAAAGAAAAGGATTGTGATGACCCTGATCACTATGAAAAACATGGCCACCCAGGTAAGCTTCTCTTTGAGTGGTGTTATCATTCTCATATACCATGAATATAACACTATTCATGGCATATACTTGATATATGCTTACGTATAATATGTAAAATATGTCTTCTATAAAATCGGTAAAAGCTTTTAAACAGATAATAAAATGGCACAGGATTTTTCTATGTTTACTGCATTTTCACTTCAATTTTCGTAACTTGTCGAGAAGTAATATGTGTTATTTCAATAAATTTAAATTTTTAAAAACATCTTTAAGGCGCAAGCAAAACTGGAAACACATTATATCATCTATAATTGATAACTCTGTTTTCAAATATTTAAGAGCTACCTGCACACGTTTTCCTTATATTTAACATCTAAAATGTTATTTTATAGAGACATGATGGTGCAAAGAATCTATTTGTGAGCGTTTTCCATCCTACAGATATCTAAAGGGTCAAGTTTCCTCAATTACTTCTGTAATGGGCATTTTGGGAGCTGTGGTTAATTTAACGATTACAAACCTTTGTCGAATTTTGTTTTAAAATGTAATATAAATACGCCCATCTAAAAATATGTAGTTGTAATAAATAAATGTTAAAGGCAATATCAATCACCAAATATGGAAATCTATGCCTGTAGAGGTATTACTAAAATCGTTGTAAGATTAAGGAGCATCGTGGAGGAATGAAACTCAATCCGGATGGTTCAAAACTTACTTAACTTTCAAAAATTGTTCTGAATTAGAGCTAATAACTTTTAATGACTTACAAAAGTTATATAAAAGTTTACAAAGTTTTGTTTTGTTTTTTCTTGCTTTTTTAACCGCGAGGGAGTTAGAGTGACCTCTTCACCATGAACATAAAAAATCAAGAGTTAATGTTCAATAACCCCAATACAATATTATATACAATTGAAACAAGAGAATCTCCCTCTGGTTGCACTACTAATTCACAGTAATCATATACTACTTTTAAATGATCAGATTTATTAAAGATACTTGGTAACATCAAAATGTATTGTTAATTGCCCTGAAATATTAGCTGCATTGCAAAATATTGACGGCAACCCACAAGGAAATTTATCCTTCAAAAGAATTATCCCCAATGCCAGAGCTGTCTTGGCGGCTCGTGTCCAAAGTGGACACGACGCCAAGCAACCATATACAAATGTTAATTATAGTGACAAGCTTTCAGTAAAAAAACAGTGGTTTACTTCGGCATATAAGATAATTGAAAAACTTTTTATTTCCATATGAAATTTGTATTTCATTCAATCTTTAATATGATTATTGGAAATAAAGCATACATTTTCATTATATTTAACATCTAAAATGTTATTTTGTACAGACATGATGGTGGAAAGAACCTTTTTTATATTTTTACGCGGTTTCCATCTTACAGATATCTAAAAGGATCAATTGGCAGCTCTTAACTATCGATCATCCTTTCTTTCTGAGTCAGAGGCATATTATTAAGAATAGTTATTATTTCCAAACTTTAGAAATAAATACATGTCTTTTTTTTTCCAAAAGTACAGATTTAACATGATTAAATTTATATTTTTATCCTATGTTATGAATGTACCGGCATCTTTCTATTTATATATCTTAAGGAATACTTATAAAAAATTGCTCGTTGCTGTCTTCAAAATGACTATATAAATGCCAGGTGCTATATAAATTGTTGACTATATAAATGACACCGTGGCTCTTAATTTTCTTTTCTTGATAGGGGATAGAAAACTTTAATTAAAATATTTTCAAGAAGTAAATTCTTAATAATCATAAAAATTTATTTTCAAAGTTATGTTGAATTGTCTTTTTGGCTACAGAGCTTAATGCATATGAAAATGACATATCGCTCACTCCTTTCAACAACGTCATACCTAAAAAAACGTGATTTTTCAGGAGAGTGATTTTAAAGTTTGAAATTAGATTAAAATGTATTAAAATTCAATATTAATTCTGCTCTCTAGCGGCTAAATATTGAGCTGTGAGATATTATGATCTTGCAGGGATATACTACTCTTTCAGGGAGTTCTAAAATCTGGCAAAACTAAAAATCGCTGATTTTTGAGACAAGACGTTGTTGGAAGGAGTGAGCGATATTAGAACTCAGTTGATTAATAAAATAGCTAGAATATACGTTTATACATTTTTATTACTTTTATTGTACATAAATTTTGATTCCTTTACAAAAGTTATTTAAAATTTTATAAAGTTTTGTTTTGTTTTTTGCTTCTTTTTTCACCGCGAAGGAGTTAAGAGTCACCTCTTCACTACGAACATAAAAAATCAATAGTTAATGTTCAATAACCCCCAAATACAATATTATATCCAATGTTCATATCCCCCCCCCCCCCCCCCCCCCAATTTTGAAGCAAAAAACCTCCCTCTGGTTACACTACTAATTCATAGTAATCATATACTACTTGTAAATGATCAGATTTTTTAAAGATACTTGGTAAAATTTGACATGATGGTGAGTTTTAATCACTCATTTACTCAACAGATGGCAGCACTAAAATTCCTCACTTTTAGGAATGAGAACAAGATTTTGATCGATACAATTTAAACGCAAACGGTTTTGTTAATTAGATTAAATAAAACAATACAAAATCTGATATGTATATATATATATATATATAATATATATATAATATAAATAAATTTGGAATTTTGACTACATCACTTGATAAATTATATTTAATTTTACGTTGATCAATAAATTTTGTCATGAGTTGGTCTAGAATCCTGAAATCCCTGTATATAACCCTCCTATTTCCAGATCATTTAATAAAAATATATTGAATATTTTTTGCTAGAAACACAGGGAGAATAATATTTTACATATCACGATTCTCGTCCCTTGGCTTTTTTATATTTATTTACAACAACATGGGGCGAATTTTCACATCAGCATTGTCCTAATAAAAGATTAGCAAATGCATATCTCTAATATATTTCCTGCATTTGAAAATATGTCTTTAAGTGCAATGTTTGTTTGTTTTTCAGTTTTAAAGTTGAATTTTGAAAAAAAACTTTTAGTTTTTTAGTCACAGACATCGATAGTTTAATGTCTCATAAAAAAAATTCCAATAAAAAGTTTATTGTTTAAAAAAAACTATCCGTTGTTTAAACGTCTACGTTCATTTGCATAAAATAGAATTCCAAAATAGCCATTTGTTAATCTCTGATTAGAAAAAAAAGCATAAAATCTGAGCATGAAGTTCTCCTTAGATTAAGACTAGGCTTGAATATCATTGATATCAACTGAGGACTTACCTTAACACTCTAATTTATTTACAGGTTTTATATATTTACAAATAACAAAGAACTTGGCTATATATATATTTCCGTACAGAAGATTAAAAAATTTTTGATGAAATGACTACAAATATATCTGAGTGCATATCGACCACTCTGCAATATATACGCTTAAAAAGATTTGGAGAATAAATAATTTTCGGGTCTCAATTTCGATCATCTTCAAACTAGTGACATTTGACTATACATTCTTGTCTTTTTTTAATTATGTGGAAACTGGAGGTGAGGTACGAGGCTAGATTGAATGCAATTCATAAGTTATCAGTCAAAGCTGAGAATAAGTATGCTTTTGAAATGCTATTTCCTCCAATACTTTTTTTAGGCCTAGAGCCATCCTGCCTTTAATTTCTTAGTGTTGTCCTTCTTTACTTTAGATAAAAAATACAAAAAATAATACTTGGCTTGCCAAGGCAAAAAACAGTAAAATAGAAACAGCAACTAACATGAACCTTCTGCTATCTGAGTTAAAGCAAAATAGACTGTTTCACCAAGGCTATCATCGCTAATTAATTAGACTAAAGCTATGACGTACTAATACAGGAGGCACATGGGGTAAAAGGATTCATTATTTATACCATGCGCGTGGATGTACGCGTAAAAATTGACGAGAACACTAACAATTACTCTTTGCAAGGTTTTGTTTTGTTTTGTTTCGTTTCCTTGCTAATGAAGGAAATTCAGTAAGGAGGATTCGATTTTTAATCAGAGGAGGTAACTAACGATACTTATACTAGCAAATGCGTTTAGCCCTGAACGACTTTCAACTAGTGTATGTATCCATGCCTTGAAAACCAACTTTCAGCGTAAATGGAATTTAAGAACCTTTATTTTAACTTCACTCTTATAACATTTTCGACCCAGCCTGGATTCTAGTTTTTAATCTAGCAAACTGTAAGTGCAGGAATAAAAATAACCTTAAAATTTCTTTTATCAAAGACAGTAAAAAAGGAACTCAAATAGAATTTCTAAACAAAAACCTCTGTCTCTCTGACGAGTAAATCTTAGAAGTAGAGAACTCGTACATCGTAAGACAATTCAAGAAATTGCAATACTCCTTATTACTTCATTTTAAAGTAAATATAAGATTATTTCTGTTATCGGATTATTTTCACTAAGTGGAGCATATTTTCATTTAAAATGTAACTGGTTCAAAAATATCTTAGACATATACGTATTAAGTTTCCACTGAGTACAAAGTATATACTACTCTAAAAATTTTAGTAATTAGGCACTTCATCTTACTTTAGGAAAGAAAATTATATATTAAAATCTTGCCATTGAGAAAAAGTATATCCTCTTGCGCGAAAGCATATGCGTACATTTAAACGCATATATATATTTGCATAAATTCATTCAGAAAAAATAAATGCCTTAATTTATATATATATATATATATATATATATATATATATATATATATATATATATATTTCGTATTGAATATAAAACCTCTTTGTAAAAAATAATTTTCCATACTGTTGAAAATAGTTTTCATAAATATAAAATAACAAATTCTTCTTCGAATAGGTCAATCCATTTTTTCTTATATGTCATAAAATCTTAAATGAGATCTCGCGGGACAGATCCCCCGAATGTTTCATTTAAGTATTAAGTTACTTCATTTCGAGAGTTTTCGATCTGCATGATGTAATGAATAATTTATTTTTATAGCGAGAAATTAAAGTATACTTTTAAAAGCAAAGAAATCTTCATTTCAGGCTGCTGGTTGGACGGTAAATACTTCCCAGACGGTGCAATGTTACCTCATGATCCAAAAAAGCCTTGTGAAGTATGCTACTGCATCCAAAACAGCACCTCGTGTGTGGTACAACAGTGTGAACTGAAAGTAGAAGGTTGCAATCCTGTATACAAACCTGGCCAATGCTGCCCTTGCCGTTATAATTGCAGTAAGTAGGCAAAGTATTAAACCTTTAGGAAGCTTTACAATTGTAATAAAGGATGTAAGATATATAAGGCCAGATTGCAAACATTACTTTCTAAATTTCATACATATATGGAATTTATATCTTAATTTCAAATACAGATATTGTCAAATTTTGGATTTTTCCCATTTTGTTCTTTTTCTATAAACATTACTTGTTGTTTTTCTTCAAAAGTACTAGATAAGAGGTATAAAATAAAAGATCAGGTAATTTTCTGATTTTATTTTTAGTTAATTAATTTGTAAAAAATTTCCTAGATAGCAGTAAGTAAACATAACATGAAATTGCAAATTAAACACGCTAAAATGTACACATAAGTAAGTATAAAAGTGATTTTAATTAATTTTCAATTAACACGTTCTTTAGCATTTTATTTGTAGCATTTTTGCAAATAGCAGTAATAATGCAGTCATCCATTAAATGTAACCACATAATACTCATTTTTCAGCTTATGAAGAAACAACAACTGTGCCTCCTGGAGTCACTGTGCAAGACTTGGCAGGTAAGAAAAAGTTTATAATAATTTAGAAAATCTCTTCAGATACGTTTTGCACATTCATGACATTCTAGAAAAGAAAACAATGTTAAGATATTAATATGAAATTGCAAACCACTCACGAATTTAACATTTATTAAAAGAACATGATTATTATTTTAACTACCGTTCTAATGACTCTTAATTAATAATAAATATTCATCTTATGAAACGAAAGTAATTACTCTTCAGTGTTTGAAGTTCATTCTCGTCGTATTTAAAATTCATAACTTGTTCCGTGTAGTGCATCTACGACAGGGTCACTCACTATTTGTTTTTCTAGCTTCAATCGAGATTTTTGTTCATGCTTAATAGATTTATCACTTTACGTCTCACTCACTTCCTGAGAATTTTATCGAGAAGCAAAAGAAAACCTGTATCGAATTCCACAAGTTTATTTCATGAGTAAACAATTTAGTATAATTAAATTCTATCTTCTTAGGGCTTTTGTATGAAGAAAATCATCAATAGAAAATTAATCCTCAACGCCTTGCATGAATTTGATCAGTGGTATTTCGTTCAGCAATTAAATACTGTTTTACGTGAGAAAGAAATTCTTGCTTTGAATATTTTTTTTAAAAATTCTGAAAGAAAAAAATTTTTTTTGAGAAAGTTAGGAAATTTTAATGTCTGCATCTTTTGGAAAATAACTTATTAATATCATTATAGAATGCATGTTATTCTAATTTTATATTTAATCTACTTAAAACCTAGAAAGGGTTAAATTTCGATCAAAGAAACACTTATATGTGTAAAAATATTTTTTGAAGTTGGAGCGACTTTTGTTGATATTGAATAAATTATTGTATTATGTTACTTACTATATTATTTGGTTGTTTCAGAGGGATGTGTTCTCCCCGATGGACGATTTGTTGAAGATGGTGAGGCCATAAACTCAACTGATCCATGCGAGCATTGCTACTGTATGCGGAACGAAGTGGTATGTGGTATTCAAGAGTGCCAGCATTTGGCTATTAACTGCAGGCCTTTACCGCCAAAACCTGGTCAATGTTGCCCCGACAGTTATGTTTGTCGTAAGTAGATTTTGAGAAAATATATTTATATTGGAGAATACTGATTTGATTTCGAATTTAAATTTCAGTTTCGGGTATCATGCGCGAAAACAGTGAGTTTCTAAAGCCAGATTTAAGCATGCCACTGAGCATGCGCAGAAATCAATTTTTAATGGTAAATTATCGCTAATTAATAGAAATTGCGGTTACAAAAACCAAATTTGACAAATCTACAGATTGCAATCTTTCGTTTAAGACCAAAATGAGGTAAATTGA
The DNA here is from genome assembly GCA_907164885.2 of Dolomedes plantarius. NCBI lineage: Eukaryota > Metazoa > Arthropoda > Arachnida > Araneae > Dolomedidae > Dolomedes > Dolomedes plantarius. Next base: position 60,628,934 of record OU015501.1, read on the forward strand.
TGCAGTAGTTTTCTCTCATGGACTGCCCAAAAAGTCGGCTTAGCAACTTAAATATATAGATTTTATATTACATGGCTAATCATAAAGTTTTTTTTACAAACCAAATTAAAGATGCTCAAATGCCCACCTTTGGATGCATGACACATGTCTATATGGTAGGCAAATTCGTCCCAAACTTTTGCGAGCATGTCTGTATACACTGCTTCCACGGTTGTTATGCGTACACAGACAACCCCTGTCTTGGAATTGTTTATACCATCACCTAATGCTCTGAGAGGTAGGAACTTCAATCTATCAGGGTTTTGTCAACGAAAATCCCGCTGAATAGTTGTTATGGATTCCCACTTTGCAAAGCGTAAAACACAGAATGATTTCTGTCGTGCAGTCACCATCTTTACAGACACTGAAGTGGCGGGCGACGGATGAGCGTTAGCGCTACTTGTCGGCAACTGCGTGAAACTCGAGATTTCCCTTTTTCTGCCTGTACATTATTCGATCAAAACGGATTAAAAGATGAAAAGTTATGATTTTTTAAATCATAACTTTAATCATAATCGGATTTTAAATCATAATCGGATGATTCTTTTTGAAACACCCTGTACATCAATTAAATTTTTCCTATCATAACTCTAGCCAATGGAAATTCTCCTCCAACATTATCCTAAATAAAGTTGGGCAGAAAAAGAAAATTGCATTTTTTATTAATTTAACTGTGAAAGTTTGTGCTTGGAATTTATTCTAAACATTTTTTATTCTTAGTTCTTTAAGACAGAGATATTCCTTAAGCAAGTGCACTTTCCATAAATTTTCTGTGCGAGTACATTTTGCGCATTTTTTCTGTACTTGAACCATATATTCATTCAAAGAAAAAAATTATAGATATCAAGGGATACATAAATTCGTTGACGTTTTCAGGTGATTCCAAATATAGATAAAAGTCACGTTTTCTTTTCCAGTGACATTCAAAATAAGCATGAAAATACTTATATTAGAAAAAATTTTATTGAAATGAAATCAAACAGTTATGCTTTGGCGAGAAAAAAAAATCCAGCAAATGGAGTAACTTTTTTACTTTCTTCCTCTTTTGGCATTTTTTATTTTCGAGGGGGGGAGGGATTAAAATTGTTCTGACAGTTGTGTTTTATTTATAAATGAAACACATATGCGATGTTATTGAACATAATAAAATCTTAATTGAATTTTTTTTAAATAACTCGCTTTTACTCTGGTAATAATGAAAGATAAAGCAACCGACAACGTACACGAGACTGAGAGGACGCAATGAAAATTCTCGCCATTTATTAAGATGAACACACGGATAGTTTGTAAAATACTTAGAAATTTACGAAAAATAGATTTTCCAAATGCTCTTTTGAAGATTACGTCTGAATTAAGAAATTTCATTTTCTTAGTAGATTTTTAGACTTTTCCTTACGGGGTGAGATAACATGTATCTCAAGAATACGGGCCAAATAATGAATATATATATACACACACACATATATATATATAACCCCCTTAATATGTATATATATAACCCCCTTAATTTCCTACTTCCTTCTTACGAAGGAAGTAGGAAATTTCCCGTTCTAAAGCGAGAATTGGAAAAATGGGCCCTGTAAGCTAAAGGTTAATGTGTATGTAATTAATTCATTGATACTATAGAACTAATATAACTAATGGGTAAATAAAAGAATTTTTTCCCTTTTAGCTAACACTGGTTCATCTGATTCCACGGATGTTTCAGTTTCTACTTTTATTTCATTCACTGAAAGCAAGTATGATGTCACGACCCAGTCTACACCCCATAAAGATCATAGTATAAAGACATCCTCTCAAAAAGGCATTGGTATAAAAGGTGCACCATCATCATTTAAGCCTGCAGGTATTAAAGGCGCAGCTGATTCAGGAAATCCCACCACAAGGCCTTCTTTCACGACTGCACATGTGCATAAAGAGGAATTCTCAGGGGAAGAGTTAGATACCGAAGACAAGAATATTCAAAATAATCTAAAAGACACTACACAAATTGATCCTGAAAAAGAAAAAGGAGTAACAATAACTGAAGGACACGGTTTTTCAGACGCTACCACCGCCGCAACAGTGATCCATGAGAAAGATAAAGGAATTTCCGAAGCTGAGAAACAACCAGTTTCTCTAACATTGTCTACGAAGCATGGAATCAAAGAGGCATCGCAAAAGCAGCCAGATACTAAAGGAATATCATCAAAAGAAGTAACCGGAGTGAAAGGACGCCCTGAAATCATAGAAAGCGATCAAAATAAATATTCAGAACCCGAAAAATTTGTAGTAAATGGTGTATCACATGATGGCACTCGCTTTGAAGAATCTTTATCTCCTGTTCCCTCCCCAGAACACTCTTTAGACGGAATAGTGCTTCAAGAACAGAGTGGTATTGCTAATGTAACATCCTTTGTTCCACCATCTGACTCTCTAAGCCTAGATATTAGTGATCCTAAACATAAATCTCAAGACGAAGCACCTAAAGACGATAAAAGCACTTTTAAGTTGCCATCAAGTGTTGTGAGAATAACAGGTCCTAACAAAACCTTGGTAATACCTGTTGTAACCGGCTTGTTTGAACCTCAGTATCCACAAGTAATTAAAGGAATTCCACATGGATATAATTTTACAGGATCAACAGTAAAAAGACCAGCAATCAAGCATGTCGGAGTCAAAGGTGGTCCAAGTGGTGGATATAGTGTTTCAGTTAAGGGAGGTCAGTTTAGTTACCCACAACGTTTAAGACCAAATTTACCAGTAGGTGCCATTCCAGGTGAGAGCAATAGACCAGTTGGACAGCGTCCAGTAGTGATGTCTATACCTGGAGAAGGTAATTACATTTATTAATACTATTATATTCCGAATATATAAGTCATTATAAGTATATTTTTATTTTACTAATTGGCTTAAATAACATTGTGCGTATATACATGAAATTTTACATCTAAGTTCTTTTCAGATAATTTAGACAAGAGGGTTATAATTATTTTCATTAAAAATGCTACTATAATGAATTACTTTAGTGAGCTTATTTAATGGACAGGACTTTTTTTATTTTTCAGTTACAAGTGAAAGGTACTCACTAAATAAGTACCACTGTGTATTCATTAATTATGCACCCTGTGTTAATGAGTATTCTAAACAGAGCTTTATTTTTTTCAGTCCTTTCCGTCATTCAGTTGAATTATTAATTTTTTCCCTTTCAAATAAACGAAAATAGTTCAATATTTAAACCAATTATTAATAAAATAAAACTGGTCAGCAAACAGAACAATGTCCCTTTGTACGTAAATGTGTGTTTAAAAGAAACAATACAAAGCAAAAAAAATTACAAATATCCTTCCTGTTTAAGCTCTTAAATTAAAATCGTTATTGCAAGGGCCATTCTGAAAGTCTTGCAGCATTTGTCCTGGTACAGTCAGCAGTCAATGAATGAAATTTAAAAACTCGTACCTATAAAAATAGATTTGACAATTTTAAAATAGAATACAGAATAAATCGGTATTAATTAGGTGAGCAAGCAAGCTTACAATTTTATAATATATAACATACGAATTTATATGTATTATCAAACAGTATCAACTAGCACGTGGCAACATATAAGACAGAATTTTGATATTGTTGATAAATTTTACAAATAATCCTTTTATAACTAATTATATATTAATTCATATAAATAATTTGTATTAGTAGTACAAGCACACGACTGCTTTTAAGTGAGCGAAGCATTAAACATCAAGAGCATTTATTTAGCGTGATTCCTTACAAAGATATTCCGTACTAAAATATCCTGATCCCGCATAAAATGTTCTTTTACATCAGGATAGTGAATAATTATGAAGAAATATTATTAATTTGTTGTATTTAAGCTATTAGTTCGTCGCGAAAAATCTTAAAATTCCATGAAAATAATGCTAAGTTTTAGTTTTCTTCTCTAGCCTATTTCAAAAATTGATAACTCTTGTAGACTACTGGGCATTTTTTTATACAAAGTTTGGTTTCATTATCCATTTTTCTACTAGGTGTCTGTAGAGTAGGAAAGAAGGTCTATCAGAATGGACAAGCAGTAGGATCAACGGACGTTTGCAGAACTAACTGCCAGTGTATTAATAGTGTAATTTACTGTGATGAAATTGTATGCGGAAAGCCTCCCCATCAAAACTGCGTGGGAATACGAAGACCTAATGAATGTTGCCCTCGATACGAATGCAGTAAGTATAAACGCATTAAAAGTAATATTTTCATATCAAAATATCGCAGTAATACAAATTTAAGATTGGAAACTATTTTTTCTTTTTGTTATATAGATGACATTGATACTTTGATGTATTTTTACCCTATTAAAATCTTACATATGATGAACATACAATCTTTTCCAGTTGTTTCACATATAAAAAAGTGTATAGATTGTATCTATATATATATATATATATATATATATATATATATATATATATATATATATATATATATATATATATATATATATGTATGTGTGTGTGTGTGTGTGTTTATCAACCATACTAATAGATAAAAAACTTTTCTTAATTTACTTCTCTAAAAATATTATTTTTAAGTTTCCACATTACACATCAAATTTACTTTAATCTTCTTCTGGTTTTCATAGTGTTAATATCCCTAAAAAGACAAAATGCTTTTCAAAAGGTGTATGCTTTACCATACAATGAGATCCCCTAATCAGCTACACTATAATGTAAGTTAGCAGCGAGGGAAGGAGTTTTAGTGAATGCGACCGTGGAGTTAATAACAGGTCTTTAGTTCAGCTCCCATCTGGTGAGAATGCCATAAACAATAAATAGTTGGTCCCATTGAGGGATCCAGGTTATGCTCAAACTTAACAAACTTTTACAAGTTATTCGAATAAAGAAAATTTTTACAAACATAAAAAATATGCAGCTAAAAGTAAGAGTCAACAAATCGTTCATTGGACGTAGGTGGATTTTTTATTTAATTTCAGGGATTGAATAACCAAAGTGCGTCAAAATATAAGCATCTTAAAATGTCTATTCAAATAAGAGTAATTCAGCCATAATGTATATTATTTACCCATTCACTTATGCTGTTAAAGAAAATAATCTATTTACTAAGCAACCGTTTTCTAGCTCATTCCTCTAACAGTAAATAGATATTTCCATACATACAAGAGTAAATCTCATAATATCGAAGTGATTACTTTAAATCTTTTTACAATGTTTAATTCCACATCTTAGATGTATCGTATATTAATCTACTTGGAATAATTTCTTCTAACTTATTAAAATAAATTTAGAGAGTAAATTAAATAAAGTTAAAAAATGTAATAGAAAATTTTGTAAAAAATGAAGAGGATTAAATGTGACTGTTACTTCCTTACAGGCCCTGTTTCAAATCTACCCCCGCAGACTACAATAACAGAAGCCAAGACCACTCCCACTGCAACACCATCGAAACAATCTATTGATTTTGAAAATGACAAATCAACTCCAGCAGAATTAGATCCAGAATTAACATTTACAGAAAACCCTGCATCAATATCTTATTTTGATGATATAAAGACAAGCATTTCTTCATCATCTTCTCCATATAGGACTACTTCTTCCGTAAAAATATCAGGCATAAAATCGAAACTGACGACAGCAGTAGTCACAGAATCTGCCTCACCATCTTCAGTTTCAAAACTGCCTGTCGTAGATGCTTCCACTGAACCCGAAGAATCAAGCTCAGCTGATGTATCATCACTGGAAGGTAGTTTAACTACTAGTAAAGCTGTTTCAGAAGTTGAAAACGCTACTGATCTTGAAGAAATCTCGTCAACAGAGGGAGAAGGACCAGATGTAGCTAAGAAACCTTCATCATCCCTTCCTGAATTTGATATATTGGTTGAAAATACATCACATACTACTAGTTCTTCAGGGGACACTACAATCTACGTTACAAAACTAGCTTCATATGCAACAGAAGATTCGAAATCCAGTGACAGAGATACAACAAACGTTGCTTATTCAACATTTTCAACTATTCCTACTGAGGATGTATATGGTAAAATTTCTAAACATCCTGAAATTGATGAAACATCAGCAACATTTACAGGATCTGAACAGTCAGAATCTACAACAATCTCTGACGATAACCTCGAAACCTCTTCAGTTCCAGCAGCCATATCTAAGAAAACAACGATTTCGAAAGAGCAAGACTTATATTTTGACACAACGCAAGCATCTTCTGAACCAACAGCTCGCATTACCACACAATATAAAGAGTTTTCAAACGTTGAAGATAAATACATAGTTGATAAAATAACAACGACCTTTGTTCCAGTATCTTCTGTAGAAACTTCTACATCACCTGTGCCATTATTTTCAGAATCAACCGATGATAAAATTTATGATCAATCTGAATCGTCAACCACATCTGCGAAATTATCAGAAATTACTTTACCAGTAGAGATAAGCGTATCAGAAGTAAAAGAAATATCATCTACAATGTTAGAGACAACCAAATCTGTACCTGCAACACATCATTCTCCTGTTGATGGGGTGGAATATAATGTTTCTACTGCTTCTTATGAGCACACACCATCTAGTCAGAAAGATAACATACATTTTGTTACATCACGGTTAGAAACAACAACTGGTATCAGTGGAGAAACTGAAAAATCTATTGAAACTGAGATATCAAAATCATCTGATATACCGACACAGTCATTTAGTCAAATAACAACAGAAGATGGGGATACACAAGGTTTAACAAGCACTTTAAATTTTGATAATCTGAAAGACACCACCTCTGGTGAAAAGCATTCCATCCATACAGATGTACCGGTATTTACCGAAGAATCTCAAACAACATCTAAAGAAAAAACACAATACTCTGACAAATCAGAAACTTACACTGATTTTGAAGAAACAACGAAATATTCTAAAATAACATTCACAGAAGAAAAAGTATATTCAACGGCATCTTCAACTTTTGGGGAAGGAACTGAGTCTCATAAAGTATATGCAGAAAAGTTTAGTGAAACAACTGCGTTCCCTGAGGCTTCAGAGGTGGCATTTACAGAAGCAAACAATAAAGAAGAAAAAACTTCTTTAAAAGATAACCCTCCTACTGAAAAAGTTTCATCTGCTACTGAAGAAACTTTAGATCATTATTCAACTTTGACTTCTCTACCAGTCAAGACAATTACAACATTCCCAATACCGACATCTACTCTTTCAGAATCTGAAGTAGAGTCTGAAGAAGCGAAAACAATTATTTCAAAGGAAGGTTCTTCTTCCACAGGAACATTACCTCACTCAGAAGATAGTTTGTCAACTACGAAGCCCTCTTCTTTTAGTGAAGATGTATCATCTGTAGACAAAAAAATTTCTGCAACAGAATTTCATGAAAAGGAAGAAACAACAACTTCTACGGACAGAGCAGCATTGCTAACAACAAAATTCTCAAACTTTGATGAAAATGATGACATAAACTTGCATATAAGAGTGACATCCGATACCGACATACCTCACTCAGAAGGCAGTCCGTCAACTACGGAACCATCTTCTTTTAGTGAAGATGTATCATCTGTAGAAAACAAAATTTCTGCAACAGAATTTCATGTAAAAGAAGAAACAATAACTCCTACGGAAAAAGCAGCATTGCTAACTACAAAATTATCAGACTTTGAGGAAAATGATGACTTAAACTTGCATGTAAGAGTGACATCCGATAAACCCACTTCTTTTACAACAGAAGGGACGACAGATCTTCCTAAATTCGGAATAAAATCAACTACTGAGATATCAATGTCTTCTGAACTGGGAACCACGATAATAGGTGAAACTAAAATATACACTGATCAAACTTTAATTCTTACCGATATGCCAGTTTCAGAATTTGAAGAAATTACAATTCATTCCTCGGAGACTACAAGTCATACTGATACAGATTTTGATGGAGATGTTGATGGAGCAGATAGTGAATTAACAGAAATAGTGAAATTTTCCAAACCGGAAGTATTAGCCACAGAACTTCCAGCCATGACAACTTTTTCTGAGGAAAAATTTTCAACTTCTACAATGGTACCAACTTCAAGTACTGGAAGAGCAATAACATATCCTCAGGAGAGTACAATTCATGAAGATACAAGGACATCTTTTGAAGGAGAAGATTCTGGTGTTACAGAGGGAACAAAAATTTCTGATCTAGAAAATACTTCAATAATTCCTGACAAAATATCCTCATTGTCTGATCAGAAAACTACACTTTATGAAAAAACGACTTCTCATCACACTGCATCATCAACTCTTGAGAAACTTCATTTAGACGACTCAGTTTCTGGAGAAGATCCTGAGTCTTCGACGCTTTCAACAAGTTTTGGAGATATAGTAACTGCTACTGAAAAACAAGAAAAGCCCTCTGATGTATCGGAAGTTGCCGACACAACAAAAATTCCCATTATAGATACAACAAAATTCTCTTCTTCTGATGCAATAACTACAGATTTTGTTAAAATTGAAACATCATCCGTATCAAAACCAGAGGATATTCTAACACCATCAACGTTAACGTTAGTTTCTGAATCAACAACGCTATACTCAGTCCAAGGAAAAGATAATATTTTTGCTACAGTAGAAACTATAGATGCAACGGAATCTCCTTTATCTGAAACAACAACACATTATGAGGGTCAAGAAACAAGTTTAAAAGAAATATCATCCTCTGAAACAACCACCGTAATGTTTGAAGAGACATCTAAAACATCTGACTCATCAACAGCGGTTCCAGAACCAATCAAGTTTATTGAAAATGCTTCAAAGCATTTCACAGTCACCCAAACTACAATTAAAGAAATAACACCTGATTCCGAAAGGGGAACAGAATTTCCTGTATCAATATCTACTTCGGAAAAAATATCTACATCTTTTCTCTTAACTACCCCTACCGTAACAACAACAGCAGAGGAAGAAAGTAAAGTTTCTGACTTTTCGGATACTTCATCTGAATCAGCAAAATCAACTCTCCCCGAATCAACAAAATTCATTGGAACTGAGACTACAAGAATGTCCTCTGAAATAACTACCATTTATTCTGATAAAACCCATTCACCATCAGCATCATATCCGCCTAATACAGAAGCTATAATTACCGGTGAAAAAACATCCGAAGAACCATCATTTACTTTTGAAGAAACGCAAACTCCCACCTTCTCTGAGAGGATTTCAACCTCCACTACAGCTGATGAAAAAGACCAAGTAAAATTATCTACACCAGCCGTTTCAAATACTGAGCAAGTGATTACTTTATCAGAAACACTATTCCCTGAATATGAAAATGGAACAACTCATAAATCAATAACGAAATTACCTAGTGAACCAACTTACATCCCTTCTACAGAAACAACGAAAATTTTAGATGAAGTACAATCCGTTTCTGGTGAAGCAACATCTCTGTTTTCTCCAAAAACTGTAGAGCCTTCAGCTGATGAAGGAATACCTACAACTCTGTCGATCCAGAATCTTGAGTCTGAGAAGACATCAACTACTACTTCAAAAAATCTGGAATTGCCTACAGTTATAAGCATTCTAGACGACATTTCTGCGCTTTATGAAAAAAATGAAACACATTCCACTGAGAAAGAAACAGCTTCTGGAATAGTGTCGATCCCGGAACCAGAGAATCTTCTCATTTCTTCAAGTGAAGATACACTAATAACAGTCACAGAAGTACAACCTTCTTCATTGCCGCCATCAGCTACTACTGGGACAACGTCCTCACCTTCAAAGACTTCCACTTTCATCTCAATGGAATCAACAGATGCTGCTCACTCAGTTACGGGTTTTGCCGCAACAAATTCTGCTCAAGCTGTTTCATCAAAATCTCCTGAGGGAACCCCTGAAGAATTGCAGTTCATGTCTGAAAAGTTTAAATTTTCTACAGCAACGTCACATTTTGAATCAACATCTACAGTTCATCAAACTGAAGGAACACTTTCACCTATTTCATCAGATATAGAATTTGCATCTTCAATTGCTGGTCAAGATGCTTCAACTGAAACAACTGTTATAACTTCCGAATCAACTACGCACCACTCACCAGCTATTATTAAAGAATCAGAAGGCACTACAGATATAGAGGAAAAATCAAAAGCAACATCAATCGCAGCTGGAACCTCGGTATTCGAAACAAGTAGCATATCAACTGAATTTCCATCTACAGCAAAAATAACATTTACTGACTCTGCAGCATCATCTGATGAAGAAAAGATTTCTACTTTATTTACCGGAACTTCTGAAACTTCTTTTAAAACACCAATTGAGATAGTTGAGGGAACTACTGGAATCTCAGAAACTACTTACGATGGATCCCCATCTGAATCAACAGATAAAATAATCATTAATTTCGCACACACTGAGCAATTTTCATCCGAGAAACCAACAACTACTACTGTTGCATCTGTTGGAGATTTAAAATTTACTGGAAGCAACCCTGATACATATAGTTCTACAGATGCCAGTGAAGTGACAACCCCGTATAAAGATCCCCATGTTAAGTACAGTGATCATACAGATGAATCGGTCGAATTTCCTTCGACAACAAAAGAAGTCCCAGACAAAGATTCAAAAAAAACTGTTACCCATATTAGTATGACCCCAACAGGTGTAACAGAGGGAGAAACCAATATAAGTAGTTCCGAGCAACAACAATTCGATACTTATTCCTCATCTTATTCTACCCAAACAGAAGATAAAGAAACTTCAACGGAATCACAATTTTTACAAAATTCTACTGAAAAACTGTTTACCACTCAATTTTACGAATCTACTCAAATATTGCACAGTACCATTTTACCAGAATCGAGTGACTCTTCTTCCACTATACCTAAAGAGACAACAGCAAGCATAATAACTGAAGAGGAAAGGTATAAAACTGGTCCCTTTGTAATTACAACCTTGATTAGCAAGGCAGATGAAGTTGTAGAGAAAACTATCACTAATGATCCTGAATCTGACGATAGTATCAGTACTAGTTCCGTAAAAATTTCTCATGAAGATACCGATGTTTCACTTAGCGAGGATGAATTAGATCATGATAATGAATATAAAACCACTCTTTCTTTCGAAAATAAATCACCAGACTACCCATCATCTCAACAAGGAACAATTCAGTATTCTGAAAGTTTGGAAACAAGTTCACAAGCTGCCATTACCACATCTATTCTGAAAGAAAAAGATTCATCAGGAAGTTCAACGAGTGAAGGAGAAAACTACTCTCTATCAACAAACAAATTATTAGATACAGAAATATCAGTTTCAAACACTGCCAGCATTGTGACACATCCTTTTACAACTGATATGGCTTCTGTATCCCCAGAATCCTTAGTAACGCTTACAAGCTCAGATGAAGGAAGTAAGACAGATTACACTTCATCTACAGACATTGCCAATGAAAATTTAAGCACATCATCTACACAAGAGCCTGGCCAACAAGAAAGCGGAAAAGAGTCAACTTCTAGTGATGTTGTAACTACTACATACGAAAGCTCAGGGGACACATCGGAAGATCCAAGCAAGAAACATAGCCTTGAACTGACCACAAAAGTACCCAGCGCTGAGGAAATTACTTCAAATACTGAACAACAGCACCTTACCGATGCCGAGCCTGAGAAATTGAGTACTGATATAGACTCGGATTTTCAATTCGAAATTAAATCAACATCAGTACAAAAGGAAGGTAGTTCTGATGGCAGTACTGAAGAAGTCGTAGAAACAACAGAACCAACAAATAAAAAAGAGATATCTAGGTATCCAATACTTGCTTCTGAAGAATTATTAGGATCTGAAGATGCAGATAAAGACGGGGCAGATAACGTTAGAGATGAAACGCTAGTGGGGCATAAAATAAGTGAAAAGAAACCCGATATAACGGAAACAAAACCTGGAATTCATGCGCTTGAATCAGAATTAGTCACAGAGACTCCTAAAGCATCTGATACAACATTTCCGGATTCATCAACAAAAGTGACATCAGAAACAACTTCCCAGATTTTAACAACATTATCATTCTCTTCATTCGAAGACTCTTCTTCTTATGAGTTTTCAACTCATCACGACACGATAATAGAGAGAGGAACTTTGCCTCCGGTGTCGATGCAGAGCCCCGAGAACTTAGTATCACATACGGAATCCCCTAAAACAACTCACACATTTATTTCCATGCCACCTGCTGTATCTCATGTAACTACCCTAAAGTATGGGAACTCTGAAAGTTTCTCTACTCATGAGGAAGATGCCGACTTGAAATCATCAGAGCCAACAACAAAATCTTATTTTTCAACCGAAAAAATTGAAGATTCAACGGATAGAACTTCTTCCGTTTCAACAACTGAATCAAAACCTCAAACCTCTCACCATGAAGAAAACTTTTCAGAGGAGATTTTCATATCGACAGGAATAACGAGTCCACAAGACGGAGGGACACAAATTTCACTAACTGGTGAGGAACACCATAAAGGTATCTCAGATAGCGTTTCAGAAAATACTATAGATCCCAAACATGTCACTGTAAATAATGATATAATAGAACATTTCACTGATACGTTGCCAGACGTTAAGCAAGAAGTTTCAGAATCGACAGCACACGAAATATACGCAACAGATTCGACGACAAAGTACCCAGAAAGTTCTACTTCAGACACTCGCACAGAAACTTTCAAGATAGAAACTGTACCCGATAAAATTGACGATTTCGATAATAATTCTTTGCCCTCAACTTTTGTCACGACAGAAACTCCCGAAGGAGAAGTTTCAGAAATTTTTACTCAAAAGAGCCCTGAAGAAGTTTTATCATCTACTATTGGTGATGCATTTGTAACTGGAGAAATAACTTTAACGGATACTTCAACTTCAGTTGCCGAAAAAGAAACAATATTTACTGTAAAACCTTTTGCTGAATCAGACTTTTTATCTACTGACTTAGAAAAATCTGTAACAACAATATCACATGATAGCGAGAGTCCACATGAAGCAACTAGTCATGTGGAAAGAGAAACAATACACTATTCAACGGTATCTACGCAAGAAATTTCTACCTCTCTTTCGTCTACTAGTGGCCATCCAGATTCCTCAGCAACACTTGAAGATAACATAACATCTGATAATACAAAAGTAGATGCTCTCAAAACCGTAACATATCCCTTGACTTCAGAAATATCTGATTCCCAAAATTCTACTGATCTAGAACCGATTGTAACAACTCAAGAAAATGTGAATGAATTAGATAAAACTACTAAGGATACATTTCAGGAACTCTCTTATGACCAATCAACTGTTAAATCTTCATCTCAAAGCCTGGATGATAGCACTCAAACACTTCAAACTTCAAACAAATTTACTGAAAGAGATTATATTTCATCCACATACCTTTCGGTTTCCGATCAAGCAACTGAACATACAGTATCTTTTGATGACTTCTCTAATTCAGTTGCTCAAAACACAATTATACACGAGGAAAAAGATTCAAGTGTGTTAAAAGAAACAGAAAAGTATGATTCTGAAGAGTTAACGGCAGAAAATTCAGAAAAAGAAGCAATTGAAACAAAACCGACCTCGTCAATTGCACCGGTGGTTTGGAGTAGCAGTGAAGCCACAACATTATCAGAGGTACATACTGATGGTACAGTAAATAAAGAAACGGCCAAAAGCGAGACTCAAACATCATCGTCATTTGAGGAAGTTAATTTCGAAACAAGCACCTTCACAACTGTAAACGAGGAAGAATCTAATAAAGTTTATTACTCAACTGTATTCCCCTTGCAAAGCGAACTACCAGATTCTTTTGAACAACAATCAAATAGCTCTGCGGTGATAGCATCTGATAACAGCTCATTTTCAGATCAGTTTACTTTGGGGTATGATGCCTTTGATACCACTGAAATATCTGATAATGACGGAAAGTATACTTCCGAAGATTCTGACACAGGTGAAGGAGAAAAAGTGTCTTTCACTGATTTAGATTCGTCTAATGTTGTCGTCATTACTTCACAGAAACCTTTATTTGATTCTACTGTAGTACAAACAACAGAAACAACACAGCATGCTGAAACACAACCCATATCAATCGAAATTTCCAGTCAAACTTTTGAAACAAAGGTCGACCTGACATCTACGAATCTGACATCTACTGATATCTATGACGTCGCACATCTCGTGGACACAGAAAAATATGCATCTTCAGAAGAACAATATGGACATTTTACTACTGAGCCAATTATAAATTCAACTGACATATTAGAAACAAAAAGTTATGTTAATATTAATGAAACCGAGTTGATTACTGCCTTTACAGACAGAATAGCAACGTCATCTACTCTACCTGATACAGTAACAAAAGATACTGAAACCACAAGCGATAGAACTCATGACTACTTTGAAACTTCCTCAACTGTCACACCAAAAGTAACCCTTAAAACTGCACCATTCACAGAGGCAACAACATCGCCTGACTTCACATCACCTACAGATCTTCCGACATCAGAACATATATTTATATCTCATTCAGAATCATTGCTCACAACTAAAGATGACAAAATTGCAAGCGATGAAACCAATGACTATTTTGAAACTTCCTCAACCTTAACTCCAACAGTAAACCTTAAAACTGTCCCATTCACAGAGACAACGACTTCGTCTGATTTAACATCCTCTACAGATGTTCCGACATCAGAGCATATATTTATATCTCATTCAGAATCATTAGTCACAGCTGCAGATGATAAAAATGCTACCATATTTTCTGATACGGAATATAATGAAATAACTTCAACAACTGGAGATGCGTCACCTGAATTATCAAATCTTTTAACAGAAAATAAGACAACCAAGTTCCCCCCCAACAACGGAAATAAAATTAAATATGGATTCAAACACTTTTGAATCAACAACATGGAATGATGAAATATTTGAAACAAGTAAACACGAGGAAAAGTCTACTATTGAAACATTTTCCGTGACTCCCACAACAGCTGGGGAACAAAACAAAACAAGATATAGTACATCAACTCTATCGGCCTTAAGTTTGGAAGGCATCACAGCAACAGTTAGTACATCAACAGAAGAATATGAAGCATTATCTACTGAAATAATACAGAAGATAAATGACTCAAATGTATTTATTTTAGAGACTGAAACTACTGCATCAAAGGATATTGAATTAACTTCTCCTTCAGTTGTTGAAAGTACTAAACCCAGCGTAACACTCTTACCTTCAAAACCAGATGAGGACTATGAATTGCAAGAAAAGCCGATTCATAGTGTATCAGTACAGAATGAATCTTCCTTGGTATATACTCCCCCACCTACAACTGAATTAATAGACAATATACAGAAAGAAATATCAACATTATCACCAATAAGCACTGAAACGGAGGCATCTACACCTAAAATACAAGAAAATACATCATCAACTGATCTCAAAGAAATTTCTACATCAACTATTATAAACATAGAGACAACACCTCAGGAAACCACAGAGACACACCACAAAACTTCCTCAAATGAAGTTATAATTGAAACCACTGTTCAGCACCTATTAAATACTCAGTCTACATTTGAACCTGAAGAATTAATAAGCACTATCGATGACATACATGAAGCATCCAAAATATCACATCCAAATACACTGAGTACATCTTATGAATTTTCCCCTGCAGAAATTTTATCAACGGGGAGACCTACAGAAACAAGTTCAAAACGACTGGAACCAGATATGCTTACAAACGAGCAAACAAAACCTACTGCAACGCCTCCAAAAGAACCGCTTGACGGAACATCGAGCACTACCACCCGAGTAGAGGAAATTACCACTGATTTCTTGACTACTGAGCTCTCTCAGTCAGTAACCAGTTTCAAACAGACAACTCAGCCACCGGAAATATCGGTTAAAGTTATTGAAGAGGACAATACTTTAGATCAGGAAAGATCTAAATTATCGACTGAAGAGCAAAAATATACCGTCGAGTACATTACCACTCAGGATTTGGAATCTTTGGATAATATCCAGCACACAACACTATTGTCTAAGGACATATCTCAAACATCTTATTCAGGATTACCCGAAATTTCATCAACGACCATAATTTCTACAAAATCGCATGATGAAGTACCTATTAGGACGAATGAAAAACCCAAATCCACAACACTATATGATGCGACCTCTTCCGCCACCTATGAAAATACGGCTACAGCTACATTTCCCACAGAGCTATTTTCAAAAGAAACCACAGTTACAGCAGTGACATCGTTATATGAAGAATATTCATCAGAAATAAGTGTGACAGACATGAAAACTGGTGCTTCATCAACAAATCTACCATCTGAATTAGTGGACACTTCCTCGATTGTTTCAATATCCCATGACATTCACTCATCAGTAGAGGCTGGAATATCAACTGAAGCAACTTCATATACACAAAATAAACACACAGTGGAATACGAAGACGCAGATATTACAGAAACTCCTTCTGTAGATTCATCATCAGATAGAATAGATAGTTTATCTTCTGTTTTGGTCCATAAAGACACAGATGAATCTCTTGAAGATACGTCTTCAGCTACGACCTCTTTGCATACTGAAAGTATTAGCTTACAGACGCATGGTGTGACCGAAAGTGAATCTTCTCCCACAGATTTAAAACTTGAAACAACGTCAAGTTCAATAGTTACCTCGACACCTCGAATCCCTCATACATCTTCCGAAACAACAGAATCAAGTGAAAAATATGAGCATACTCAGAGTATACCCGTGACAGTTGGTGAAGAAACTGAAATTTCCTCAAAAGAATCCGTATCACATACAGCCACTACTTTTGTATCTGATAGCAGACATACTTTATCAAATGGTGAAATTTCCAATGATGAGACTATCACCACAGTTAAACAATCAGACATAATAACTGAACCTTCCATTAAAGTGTCGACTGAGAAAGACATATCATCGATTCCCACACAACCAGATACTCAACATGTATCATCAAATGCTTCCGTTTCAGAAGATACAACATTATTATTAGAGAGTGTAGCTGAAACTCAACTCGTAGATGAAGCAACTGAAACTACGATAAAGGATTCGACTGAGAGGGTGGAGATATCATCGATTCCCACTGCCCCTGATACTGAGTATGTATCATCAAAGACTTCTTTTTCAAGTGATACAACTTTATCATCAGAGAGTGTATCTAAAACTCACCTAGTAGAAGAAGCAACTGAAACTACAGTTAAAGATTCAACAGAGAAAGTGGACATATCATCGATTCCTACGACTCCAGATACTGAGTATGTATCATCGAAGACCTCCATTTCAGATGATACAACTTTAACATCAGAAATTACATCCCAAACTCAACTATATGAGGAAGCAACTGAAACTACATTTAAAGATTCAACAGAGAAAGTGGGCATAACATCGATTTCCACGACGCCAGGTACTGAGTATGTATCATCTAAGATCTCCATTTCAGGTGATACAACTTTATCATCAGAAACTGCATCCCAAACTCAATTAGTTGAGGAAGCAACTGAAACTACAGTTAAAGATTCAACAGAGAAAGTGGATATTTCATCGATTCCTACGACTCCAGATACTGAGTATGTATCATCGAAGACCTCCATTTCAGATGATACAACTTTAACATCAGAGAGTGTATCCAAAACTCAATTAGTTGAGGAAGCAACTGAAACAATAGTTAAATATTCAACAGAGAAAGTGGACATATCGTCGATTTCCACGACACCAGATACTGAGTATGTACCATCAAAGACCTCTATTTCTGATGATACAACTTTATCATCAGAAACTGCATCCCAAACTCAATTAGTTGAGGAAGCAACTGAAACTACAATTAAAGATTCAACAGAGAAAGTGGATATAACATCGATTTCCACGACGCCAGGTACTGAGTATGTATCATCGAAGACCTCTCTATCAGGTGATACAACTTTATCATCAGAAATTGCCTCCCAAACTCCCCTAGTTGAGGAAGCAACTGATACAATAGTTAAAGATTCAACAGAGAAAGTGGACATATCATCGATTCCCACAACACCAGAAACTGATTTTGTATCATTTATGACTTCCATTTCAGATGATACAACTCCATTATTAGACAGTGTATCCAAAACTCATCAGGTAGGGGAAGAAACTGAAACAACTATAAAATATTTAACATCCGAATCGTCGAGTACACCTTCATCTGATACAGCACATACATCATATGAGGCAAGTACTGAAATCTCAGAAATGTCAAGTGAAAAATTGTTTGAAGAAACCGTGAGTAGTACAAAGTCACAAACTGAATTATTTTCTACGGCTGAATCATATGAAGATTCAAACGAAATTGCAATTACTATTACACAACCTACCCTGGCCGATAACGAAATTTTATCTACAACATCACATCATGTTTCGGAAACTGAAGATGCTTTGAAAGAAACGGTATACGATAAACTGACACATAATGAAACTGGCTCCACTGATGAAATACAAGCATACAAACCCACAGAAACGTCCCTAAATATTAGCGAAGTATCAGAAACCTCAGAATCAGATTTAGAAACTGCAGTCACATTCAGTCCATCTGATATCACATTTAAATATGTCACTACAACAGTAACATATATCTCATCTGAGAAACAAGAAATTTCCTCAACTACTGAAATAATATCAAAGCCTGAACAGAGTTCTGCAGCCACTACTGAATCCCAGGAGAACCTCAAAAGTGATAAAGATACTACAACTACAACAAAAATTGATAAACATTCCTCAGAAGCAACAGAAAGTATTCATAAAAAGCATGGGAGCAATGACATTTTTGATGCACCATTAGAAATTCAGGGTGAAGTTAGTGCAGCCCAGTCGAATGATACTCATGAAATGAATGAAATAATAAACTTTATACCAGATGAAAGATATAATGTATCTAGACCAAATGATCTATTATTTGTTACTAGCTTGTCTGACAACATATCTGAGGAAACGACTTATACAGAATCTGAAGACAAACTATTTAGACCTACAGAGAGGGGATCAACAGTTACTTCTGAAACATCACCATTTGAAGACAGCGAGTCAAAAACCCAAACAGTTATGCATGAAGAATCTACTAAAACTTCAGAACCAATTTCTGACAGCTCATCAAGTACTTTCTTTGACCCTGTAACCACAAGTGCGACAGTTTTCACAGAAGATGCTGGGTTTTCTTCTACACCTATTGTCTCAGTTGTTCCCGATGAATCACATACATTACAAGATTTTGATTCAGATAAAAGCATAGATGATTTGTCTACAGTATCATCTGAAATAAAAAAATTAACCTTGTTCGAGATTACTCAATCATACCTGTCTTCTACCACCACACAAGACAATCAAACTTCTATTAGTTATACAACAGCATCTGACGATCAAACTACAATACATTCACTCCACGGCGATGTTTCTCCTATAACGACAGATCACGAAGAAAATATAACTTACAATCTGAAAAATATATCTACCATATCACCAGAGGAAATTATCTTTAACTTCACAGCTAAAATTAAAAACGATTTGAAGAATTTGAATCTGTCTACTACAGCAGTACCATCTGTTTTCAGTGACTCTTTAACGACATTATCAAGTACAACAAAAGGAACATTATTAGACACAACTACAATTACCCCAGAAGACCGAATTCAAAATGCAACTGAAAATACGAACTTAGAATTAATTACCAGCTATCCAAATAGGAATTCTTTCCTTGGACTTTCTGACGGCGCAAGTAATGTTGATCATATATTCTATCCTATTTACAATAAAACAGACTTGAAAGTTCCTGATGAGTCTGACCATCTTGACCTGGGTGACCACCATCCTGCAACGTCCACAAAAACAGAGAAAATCAAATCAAAATACCCAGAAGAATCTAGTCCTTCACCACCGTGGGTTGCTCATCCTCTTCATGATGATATAATAAAGGCATTGTCAACTATGTTCCCATCTAGTCCAGCCTCTATTGTATATGAAGTCCATCATTCATCCACTCCAGGTAAAAATAACTTTCATGTGTTTCAGTTTCTTTAATGCGTTAAATGTGCGCACTCGCAATTTCTCTGTACAACAAAATATGAAAAACACTACATTATTCTTCTAAGACATGAGATGATACACTCATTTTTGAAGCAGTGTGATGTATAAAAAGGCGTTTCTTGTGAAGGACAACTCTGATTATCATTTCCCAGTTTGCGTGCTAAAAATAAATTTTTATCAACACTAAAGAAATTTAAATAAATTTTATCCGACGGTTAAAAATTTACGCTTCTCATTTGCGCGTTATTTGTAACACATAACCTGTATCAGTACCTTTCATTTTCAATGTAATATTTTTTTAAATAGTTAAACAAAACCTGAATATTGAGTATATTATTCCGATAAGATTTACGTTATAATAACATAGAATAAAGGTTTATTAATCTCTGTTCTAGGTCCGAGTGATTATCCTCATCAGTCTGAAGAAAGTAATGAAAGTAAGTGTCTCATAATTATTTTCTTAACAAAGAAAAAGTTATGAGTATTTGAGTGTGTGTTTAAAAATTTAATAAAGAACAGCGGAGAAAACAAATATTTTTGGATGTTCTTAAAAGATTTATTTTCGTTTGTACTTTATATATGAAACGTATGAACATAAATTTCAGAACTGTGCATTTATTCTACTCTTAAATATTTTAAAATTCGTACCATGTAAAAGTAGAGAACTGTGGCGAAAACAAATATTTTTGTATGTTCTTAAAAAAGTTATTTTCGTTTGTACTTTATGTACGAAAAGTATGAACATAAATTTCAGAACTATGTATTTATTCAACTCTAAAAAATATTTTAAAATTCGTACCATGTAAAAGTAGAGAACAATGGAGAAAACAAATATTTTTGGATGTTCTTAAAAGAGTTATTTTCTTTTGTACTTTATGTATGAAAAGTATGAACATAAATTTCAGAACTGTGTATTTATCCTACTCTTAAATATTTTAAAATTCGTACCATGTAAAAGTAATTTTGTATAACCTTTTATTTTACAAAAAAAAATTAGATTTAAAACACGTGAATTTATGAAAATTTTGATGCTGCATGGACAATTTAATAACTACAACATCTGCCGTCAAATAAATTTTCTGTTTCAGTATTTTAACTTTAGCAGTGTGCATGATTTAATAGGAATTCGTTTTTTGCTACTTTCATATCCTATTGATCCTTCAGTATATGCCTGAAATTAAAAATCTTGTCTTTTTTAGTATGCTACTTTGAGGGGGGAGTTTACCTGTCTTCAGAACAAATACCAAGGTCCGACAACTGCGAGTTCTGTTTCTGCTTCAAAGGTGACATCATCTGTCTGCAACAAACATGTCCTCCTCCAATCAAAGGCTGCTACGCTATTCCAATCGAAGGATTCTGCTGCCCCAGATTCCACTGCCGTAAGTCCCATTGACTTCAAATCTTTTAATTGAATTTAATGGTATT
The DNA here is from genome assembly GCA_907164885.2 of Dolomedes plantarius. Lineage (NCBI taxonomy): Eukaryota > Metazoa > Arthropoda > Arachnida > Araneae > Dolomedidae > Dolomedes > Dolomedes plantarius. Next base: position 60,650,483 of record OU015501.1, read on the forward strand.
CGAACAAAAACTGTATCTAAAATAAATATTAAATACGTTTAAATGAAAAATTATATTTGTTACATTTAAACTAGTCATATAGTATTTTTCTTGCGTAACTTTAATATCTTTCAACCCAACTATTCAACTCAATTGAAAGGCAGTAAGATAACAATATCTTAATCATAGTACTTTATTATGTTTCAAATGCATTCAATACTATTTGAAAACTAATTGTAATTTCGTTATCTGGAAGTTATGCTAGTTATACATTACACCGTGAGAATTCATCATCGATGTATCATTGGTTACTTGCGTCACTCATAGATCTTGAATTTTGGTCATCTAAATCTCTATTTTTAAGATTATAAGTCATTTCAAGCAGGAAATTATTATTGCCTTAGCTTTCTTAACTATCTAAAGATTGCAAATATAATCGATATCACTGCTTCTAAAATTTAGAAACTCTTACCGAAATATAATTAATCGAATAAAATTTAAGTTCTTTCCAGTCAGATAACATTTGTCCTATGAGAAATTCCTTCTCACTGCTGAGTGAAATCTTACTGATAAAATGAAGAAAGAAACTTTTTTAGAGAATATTCTGATTAACTCGATTTCTATAACTCAGTTTATCGATATTCTTTGATACAACTAATTGTCATCAGTAAAGTCCTCGGGAATAAATTATTTCAATTCAGCTAAATCCCCCCTGATGCCTTGAGAATGATCAAAGGTTCTACTTTTCACGAGCCACCCCCCCACCCCCAATTAGTTTTTTAAAAACATGTACTAATAAAAAGTATTTAATAAACATACAATGTGTATTAACTACAATTTGTCATAGTTACATTTAAAAAGTTTAAGAGATATATTTGATTTTTCCCCTGATTCTGAGGCTTTTCTTGATTAACACATAGAAAATCTAAAGAAATAAAGAACGTGGTGGGTGCACAATAGTTTTAAAGCTATTTATTATGCTTAATTTCACTGGAGCTATTAAATTATTAAGAATGTTCAAGAAATGTTAATTCAGTTTTACGAGCCAGAAAAGGATAACTAAAAACTTTCTAAAACCTAAAGATCATAAATTTTATTACTATTTTCGTCAAATCCAACAACAAAACCAAAGGTTGAGATATAGTTAAGTAATTTAAGAAAATCTTGTCAGAAACAAGAGAGTCATAAATGCTTTTAACATATAAACGAGCAAAAATATTTGTAACAAATCAACCTTATTTGTTACTTTTTCTTTTTTTTTTTGCTGTGTTTGTTTTGAAGCCAAAAGCTTCAAGCTCTCTTCCCTAATTAAAAAAAATATATATTTAGATACTTTACCATGTACCTATAAAATATAGTTTACATTCTTTAGTGTTTATATAGTAGTAAATTATATGTTGAAAATTCAATCACAGTCATTTAATATCTCCTTCCAACTACTTAAACAGGGATAAATGTAAAGAACCTTTTAAATTTTTAAAAAATAAATAATTGATAAATAATTGCATGAGACTGAAACTCATGCTTATTTTTGATACAATTAATTTTTTATGGAAGCATGACAGAAGCCATTCATCTTGTATGTGTTGCATCAAAGTAAGGTGCAATTATGTAATCATAATTACACTGTTCGCGAGGTTCATAAACTTCTAAGATAAAAACGATAGATACACTGCTTAGAAAAAGAAACCAAAGTAAACTAATATTTAACGAACTTTAACAAATAATGATATTTAATTACTCGTTTATAAACGGTTAAAGTTTTCGTAATGAATTCCTACAAAATTTCCCAGACTAGCTTTATAGATCATAATATTATACTGAAAACCACGGAAGTAATTGATTTATCTTTTCATAAATTAATACGTCATAGTATATTTTTCGGGATTATTTATATTATCTTCCTTGTAGATAAAATAGAGAATTTTTTAATTGATATCCATAATATAAAATTAATTAATAATGGGATACCTCGTAACCAATTAATTTAATAATTTAGGAAATTGACTGCTTTTTTAACTACTATATCAAATAAATTGTTCTTATTTTTATCTCGTCAAAATGAAATTGAATCCTAATAGCGTAAATTGGGAAGTTTCGTTACGAAAAGTATTCTAAAAGACTGCGTTTTCGATATTAAAAGATAGCGAAGCATTGTATGTTGGATGATTTCATGTTCGTTCAGATTAGCGAAAATATTTTCGCTAATTATTATGTAATGTCATTTAACAAAATTTCAAATATATTATTGACATTTTGAATAACTAAATAAAACTTTCACATTGGATATCTTAACTCCACACATGCATGATCAAATGTCGTTAGTTAATTCGACAATTTTAATTACAGCTGTACAACAAATGTGGTTCAACGTCTCGACGACAACGACAACAACTGTTGTACCATTCGGCAACATTAGTCAAAAAACTATATCTACACCAGGTAAGTTCTTTCAAAAAATATAAATGACTATTTAAAAATGTATACAGAACTTTTATATTATACTTCAACGGAAATCAATGCGAGAAAATTCTACTGTTCATAACCCATTCAAATATGGAAGAAGAAATCCCAGTTATAACGTTGAAATTAGGCAGGAAAAGATAAGATTACTTAGAAAAATAAGGGGTCTGGGTAGCCAAGTAGTAGCGCTTTGGGTTTAGAACTGGGGTTGCTCGGTTCGAATCCCGAGTACGAATGCCATTAAATACCTAAGTGTCTAGGTCGGATATGGGGATGTTAAATCTGTAAACCGGAAAGTACCTCTATGAGGTCAGAGAGGATGGGAGAAGGTACGATCCTCCCAGATGTCGGCCCTGGAGGTGCTCGGTCAAAATTGAGGTTGCACCTGGGAGTGGTGTTGGTTCGCCTATACGGTTCCCCATTGAGCGCAATCATCGATTCTCACGGGTTAAGTGCAAATGTCTTAATGCCCCGCATAGGCAAAACAAAAACAAAACTTCGGAAAAACAATTTTAAATGTATTTATTCTATATTAAGTAATATTTGGATCAAATTTATTTATTGATTTAGTAATTTATTTTTTCTTTTAAAACATTCTGAGCAGTAAAATTAAGACATTTTCTGTTATCGGTTATCGCTGACGATGCAACGATATCAAACGGGAAATAAACATCATCATATTTAATAATTAGAATAATAATATATAATATATTACATATTATATATCGTATATTAATATTTAATAATGTATATCTGTGTGTGTGTTAGGCCAAAAAAGAATTTCTCATTCCGTAACCTAATTGAAGTCATTCCCTAACTTAATTTGTCCGATAATTACTAATTTTACTAACCCCTTTTAAACTGTTCGTAATTTTTACATTCGCCCTCAGACGAGCGATGAGCATAAATTGACTCGTGAGAAAATAGCCAGCATAGCAGTTTTAGACTACAGAGCATTACCATATAAGGCATCCCGTAGCTTCGAAATTTGCTAACCTAATGACAACTCTGGCCACAGAGTACATTTCGAGAATTTAGGTAATGAAGTGATGTGTAATTGCATTTTTACATTTACTCTCTATTGAAGATCTCTTGTATGGGAAAGATACCCGTCTTAGTAGTGCCGTAATAAATCTATCTTTTTATATGAGAAACTGTGAAATTTATTGAAGTTTGACAATTTCGGCCGTACGACTTCAATTTTATGATGGATGTTTCAAGTTCTAGTATTTAAACCTTAATACACACACACACACACCATATATATATATATATATATATATATATATATATATATATATATATATATATATATATATATATATACATATATACATATATACATATATATAAAGTATTAAATATAATATATTATATAATTAAATATAATATATTATATAATTAATAGTGATTTCCGCTTATAAGAATCACGTTTGTTATTACTGTTTTTGATTCTTATAGCCGAAATTTAGGTTTTTGGACAGGCACACACACACTTATTTATACATATATTAGATAATTTACCATAAAATACTCTTTAATTTACGTTAATTATCTTTTATTAAAATTATTTTTTATAATTTTAAAAATACAACTTGATTTTTAGACCTATAAGTAGATACACATGATTATAGTAAGAGAAGAAAGAATCCAATATTTGTTACAACATACCTGCTTAACAGTTTTAACATTTCAACTACAGGAAGGGAGCAAGAAAAAGTTTTCTATGGTAGTTTGACGTAATGAAGTTTTCAGGAGGCTGTTTATACCTCTTTCAAAACTAATAGTCTCAGACGAAGATTCACCTTCTAGCTTACGTTTCACGGTTTGATAACGTGAGGAATCTACTAATGTCACGTTTGCCTAAGTGATAGTGGACACTTCGCCGAAAATTTATGTGTTTCAGGGTCCAGGGAGCCGCAACTAGAATGTGGGAGGTGGGAAAAAAGAGTCCCTATTTTTGTTTGTCAGTGGAGAAAAATGAAATCGGACCCGGACGGGTAAAGATGCCCCCGGGTCAAGCTAATAGGACAGTGTTGTCCTAAAGCGTTTAAGGGGAAACTATTATGTTATGCCTAACAAAGAAAGGGATGAATTTTATGACTGTATTCCATCCCATCTTATCAATCTTTCTTTTTTAAAAAAGAAAGAACTTCGTGCCTTTTGAGAGTTTAAGTTGCTTTTTGGAAAAATGAAGGAAAGCGAAGAGTGTAAACTGATTCTTAAAACCGGTGGATTGACTCTTTAAAGCGGAAATTTTAACATGGAAATAATACATTTGTTTTTGTTTTCGCGATATTGATTCTTATAAACGGTTGATTCTTATAACCACTGATCACTATAGCCGGTGGTTACTGTATGTATATATATATATATATATATATATATATATATATATATATATATATATATATATATATATATATATATTAGTTATATAACATATTATATTTAATACTTAAAATATTTATCATTTTTATAGTAGCAATGATGAATGCTTTATGTCTTTAACTCGAGGTCATTAATATTTCAATTTATTATTTCATATGCGTTGCTCCACAATTCAAGTAAAATAATTGTATAGAGAATTTATAACTGAATGGGATACACTATATTTATTTTGTAACATATTACATGTAGGGTGCCAGATTGAAGGAAGGACGTACAGACTACATCAAGTTGTTCAGTCATCTAGCAATTCTTGTATGCTGTGTCGCTGCGACTATGGTGGTATCATGAAGTGTGATCCTCGCCTCTGCAAACCTGGAGCACCGATGATCCAAGAGATAGCTCAAGCATATTCCAAAAAGTGATAGTTGCATAGTGATGAATGCAATGCTCAATGGCAACTGTTAAACCCAGTTTCAAGGTCCGAAAAAGGGTACACTCGTGAAAAAAAATATATATTTTTGTAGAAACTATGGAACATTTTGTTACAGCGAATCATTTGCTTTGTGCATCACATTGATCTCTGCATGGGCTAACAATATTGTTTCCAAACAGAGCACATTCTTTCAGAGTTACTCAGTCCTAATTAATGAAAGATAATATAGGGTAAATGTTTCGACAGTTAGTAAAACAGTGCATAGAAAAATTGCATTTTTGTGGAAAGTATGAAGCAATTTCTTTTCACGACAAATCGTATCTTTTAAGATTTATAATCTTTAATGAGACATTAACAATATGATCATCCAATGCTGCACGTATTTTTGAAGTTACATCATTCCCCAAAAAAAGAATGAAAGACAGCCTATTCAAATTTTTTTTAAGTTAAAAAATAAGTAAAATAAAATAAAATAAATGGCCTTTATTAAAAAAATCCAAAATTAGGTTTTCGTAGAGAATATAGAGGGATATGAAACAGGGAATCATGTTTTATGTTTTATGTTAATGAATTTCAGGAGCTAACACTATTATCTCACAATACTGCACATACTTTTAAGTTACTCAGTTCAAATATATGAAAGTTGGCTAATTGTCAAGGTTTGTTTAGCCTGATAAAGGAAAATTAGGAAAGAAAGGAGATTCCTACAAAGCAGCTAAATAGTCTGGTATAAATATTTTTTTATAAACAAAAGATTACTTCTTAAAATATACAGATATATCTGCGATTATACTTACTTTAGTACAATATAGTTTATGCAAATGAAAATTTCCATTTAACACCTGCAGCTCAATTAAACTTCATTTCCCCATGTTTTGTTCCCATATGTGACATCTGCATATACACACTTGTACGTATAAGTCATTATCTGCGAGTATAAGTAAACGGTAAGGCTATGGGTAGGGAGCTTATTTTTTTATAGACATTAAAATTTCTTTTTGTTGAATAAAAGCTGAAATTTGTAGCATAACTCCTGCAGCACAGACAATGCAGTTATCAAAGCCCAAACTATACAATAAGAGCCAAATGATCAGCTGTAGCATGAATGCTCTGAGTTTTCGTATACATGTTTCTGTTTTCTTATGAATTTGATACCAACGTAGAACAACGAAGATTATATTAAAGAGTTTAGGATACCTAGCATATCAGCTATGAAGATAGTGTTCTTCGTAAATAAAATAGAAACAGTCAGCATATTCGCTGACTGAAAGTTCCTTTACATCACACAGCAAAGACAATTTTGTCTTTTTCACGTATTGTCTAAATATGAATTTTTCATCTCGATGTGGGTGGGATACGGGGGTGTTTGTTATTTAAATGTTTTGTCTTACCGTAAGCCTGACTGTGCGTGAGTGACGCAGTAACATAAGTAATTATATTCTTCTTTCACAGCGAGATAATTTATAAAGTATTGAAAGGAAAACTGCTTCTGTTGACTGTGCCACTTTGACGCACAGAGCTAAAAGCTCTCAACTTATTAGTGGACTCAGGCTTAGGGTATACATTGTGTTTCCTTTAGTAGTTACGTTTCTAAATTTTTGTCTAAAAAGCTGGACTTTATTATGACTTGAAGAAAGAGCTGCGGTTTGTTAAGATTAATAATCTGTTAATCTAATGTGTTTGTGAGAGAAATTTTGATTTGTGCAACGTTGTGCCAAACTCAATATTTCCAGATACCGACACGCTTTTCCTGCTTTGGATTCTCAATGCTATCGTCAGTGCCTTAACATTATTCCGCTGTTTTAAGACGAGATTTTGAGTATCCGGACTTGGCGTGTGCATCCCGGTTCTGGGGCTAATTTTCATATCACAGTATTTGACCTCTTCTCAGTAGTGAATAGAGTTACAATGTCTACGAATGTCCGAAGTTCGGAGTTTTACGTAAGAGAATTTATAATTCTCTTATTCCATTCAACGTCAGATTAAAAGTATAATGTTTTCTTACTTTTTGTTGATATTTCGAAAAAAACATTTAGAAAATAGTGATCATTGTTTATAGTTCTTTCATGAGTTAAAAACTTTTTGGTGGCAGTGGTCTGTAGAGCTTATATACCTGTCCATTAGACTACTTTTCGATACTATTTTATCAATACATTGTTGCGGATGAAATGTAGTTTGTTTCAGTTTTCCTGTACATCTGTGTATACCTACATACATACATACATACATATATATATATATATATATATATATATATGTGTGTGTGTGTGTGTGTGTGTGTGTGTGTGAGAGAGAGAGAGAGAGTGAGTGTGTGTGTGTGTGTGTGCGCGCGCGTGTATATATGCTTATAAATCAGCTAATACGACCATATATTTTTACTCTAATGCATTTCGATATACTAGAGCTATTTTAAAATCACAACCTTTTTCTAATTTCCAGAATATTTATTTTTTTAGAATTACTCTATATATATATATATCAATCAATCCATCAAATAACAAAGAAATTTTAGATAATTTTTCAGATGAAAAATATTTTTAAAATTTCTACAAGTTGCTCAATCATGTAATTTAAAAAGAGAAGAAAATGATGTAGGAGAGTATTAAGCATCGAACAAATGAATGCAAATACTGTTTAAAGCCAAATTTGAATAAAGTCTGTTTTTATCTTTTAACACATTAGAGGGAATTACGTAAATAAAAGAGGTCCTGAATATATATATATATATATATTCACTTTTAAGACAACAGTCGGATGCCAAAATCTTAGAGAGAGGTCATTCATCATCATGTATGCATGGTTTATACCGAATATGTAGTCTGGCTTCTTTCTAGATAAGATATATGTCTAGGGAAGACGCAGGCGTCACTGCAATGGTGTTATACGTTGGGACGGTATGAACCGATTTAGTGTTATAAAACGTATTTCACTAATTTTGGTTGGTATTGGTCAAGATATCAGGGCATTCTGCCAGATAGCATATTTCGATGTGGATCTAATGTGACAAAAAATCATATTTCTGTCTCTTATTTATTATGATATAAACATTCATCTGTGTTCCATGTCTGTCATTTCTAAGTTTCTGTATAGTTGAATCATTTTAGTTGAATAAAGTCCTTGTAGCTACTGTTATGTTTTGTTTTTTTGTGTCTATTTCACTTTTACGTAAAACTAATATACGCTGATCTTAAGCTATCCGACTACGATAGAGGCAGTTTTTTCCCAAAACTGTACTTGCGAAAATTTCTGTCTTATTTTTCGAAGGAATATCGCACTAAAATATGAAAATGAGAAAAAAAATAGACCATAACTGCGCAACTTTTTACAAAATTGAGGAATTTCAGTAAGAATTTTGCCAAATTTTACCTAAACGGCTCTCGCTCTACAAAAAGAATTTATGCAAATAATATTAATGTTTTTTATCCCATGTACGTAAAGTACTCGTGAGTGTAATTAGCTAATAGCTAATCGATATTTTGATATCTAAAAAAATACAGGTGATTATATGCAATTGCATATAAAATTTCAGTAATTTCTCATGAGATATTTTATGAATGTAGCTATAAAACTGCAAATAATATACCTAAAGCCTAATCTGTGGTTCATTACATTCTTAGTATTAAAAAACATACTTGAAAAATTTCATAGACATAATTATACTTTGAGTTATCACAATAGTCGTTTACATTTCTGATGAAAAATAAGTTAGAACACAATTAGTAAACACAATTAAAGTTCTCACTTGTAACAAAATTGAGAGCTGCTGCTCTTCTTTAAACCACTCAAATTTCATTTCTAATGATGTTACAAAAAACATAAAAGCAGATTTAAAGACAGAAATTCCCATTCTTTAAGAAACAGGAGAAGAGAAAATTTCGGAATTTTCATGCAAATCGACGTTCTAAACGTAATCGGATACCTGAAATTACCATTAACGTTTTTATATTATTTATAAAAACGTCATAATGAAACACTCGGCAGACAATATCTCAGAGAGATATTAATGATCTCCCACACATGTTGCCTTTTAACGAAAGAAGTATGAGCCTAATTGATGAAATTAATAGAAAAAAGGCATCTTAAATAATTAATAACATATAATATCATTAAGGTATTAAACTTGAAAACAATTTACAAACTTTTTAGAAAAAAAATTATACCATATTTTTCCTGCCATCTGTTTTTACATAAAGAAAGCCTGGTGCCCAATTTATGTAACAGCACCACGCATCAGTAATACCAACATACAGCACTATCAAGAATAATATTTAAATTATGCCATCAAGTTGTTTGGGTAGAAAAAATTATGAACCTTTTCTGTAATATAAAGTGTACAATGCCTATTTTGTCATCAAATAAATAGTTTTCTTATAATTTACCTCATAGCGAAAAATTTAATTCAACCGATTGACAATTAAAATAAACTGAATTTTATGATTACATGATGTTGTGAAGCTACTAGGAACTCCTCTGGAAGAGTAGTATTTATCCCTTATTTGTGAATGAGGATCTCTTAGTCAGGCCAGTAATTTATACGTTAAATTGCCCAAATTAATAGGTCTGATTGATTACTCAACATAAGAAAGTGTTCCTATGGCTGTATCTACTTAAAAGCGCCTGTAACTATTTTTGTGAAATTTTCATTAAAAATTTAACAAGATTTTTGATATTCTGAATTTTAAATGGTTTAAGTATATTTTTAAAGAAATTCCTTTGATTGGATAATTGTATCTTCTTCCTGTTAGAGAAAACATTTTAATGATATACTTAGCTGTGTAGCCAACAAGAAACGGATATCTAGATAAAATAAAGGGAGTGCATAGCCTCATAAATGTATCTATGAATGTGCTTGTGAAATGTGAAAAAATTTTAGGATTGTTAAAACGTTCTTAACAGCCTCCAACAATGTAGCATTTATTATTTAATTAAAAGGTTTTTTTTGTAAAACTCAAATAGATAGGTTTGATTAGACATTTTTTTGTCTAATGCGGAGGTACTTTGTCTTGAGACATTCGCTTTTTGTTATTCACCGCAATTTGTTGCCTGCTTTGTTATGGGAGCACCGTTTTAGGTGAGGCAGCATTGCTCCCTATGAGGGGGATGACATACGTAAACGACCAAAACTTATTAGGGACTTGAATCAGAGCCTACTGTGTGGCAGCTCAGAACGCTAACTGTAGATGCGGAAGGGTATAATTCCCCACGGTGTGTGGCCAAGAACAAATCTATTGTAAAGGCTGCAGAGGCAGGGGTAAATAGGGGCTTATACACCAGGAGGAAATAGAAGAATAGCTGTCGGTGTGGCCATTGATAGTGATCTAAAGTCTATAAATATTGCAAGATAGATGATCGTTATTTTATGGCCCACAGTAAAACCTTCAGATGATAAGGGTCAAAATGGTATTGCAAATGAAAATTATTATGGGGAGGTACTTCGTAGACTATGGACAGGGTCAGTATAATAAGGAACCAATTGGGGCAGGAACTACTGAGAGAAAAACAGCCCACTGCCCAATGAAAATGAGGGGCGGGCCAGAATGCCCCCCCGTAAACGGACAACAGCCCCTCCAAGTAAGAAAGAAAAACTAGAGAAGGTCCAGATTTATCTCAAACTTTTTTCTTAGAGCTGAGATGATAGAGAGTCTCGACTGCCTCAGAGTCTAGGAGAAGTGCCAGTAACCCGCCAAGATGATCCCGTATATGACGTGATTTTGGGTCCCTGTCGTCGATGCCATCTTTCATCGCTGCATACTTCAGCTGTAGTAAGTGCCTCCCCATAGACTCTAAAAATCATTACTTTGACCATATAGTTTGCCTCTGCTGCTGAGTTCTCGTATGCAAAATGTTAATATGAAAGAGAATATTGTGCTAGTAGCAATTACACTTTAATTGAATTTTGTGAATTATTAAATAAATGTATGTTAAAGGCCAATGCTCTGTCTTCCTTGCTTGCTCCAACACACGCATGCATCCATTGTTTTAAGGTTATTTAATAACCAATACTAACCACTACACCATGTGGGCGGCAATTAGACTTAAAAAGACCTTTAAAGTAAAGCTGTATTTATCATTCATGTGTTATTGCTGCACTGTAATAATTTTGTTCTCATATAGACTGTCTAAAGGTGAAAGCAATAAAAAGATTCAAGTTGGAGTAAAATTTCTCCTGTTCTGTTGCTGTTTGCCGGTGCGGGGCACTTGTCACTGAAGACATTCGCACTTTAACCGCGAGAATCGGGTGAACTAACACCACCCCATGGTCCTAGCTCAGTTTTGACAGAGCAACCCCAGACGCGACATCTACCTTCTCCCAAATAGAAGGACTTCAAGTTAGGAGAATAACATTTATTACTCCAGCTGTGAAACTGAATACCAGTTTTAAATTGGAGTAGCTGAACTTTTAGAATTAACATGTGAGGAACAGATATAACTATCTTTGCATGCATAACCGTATGTGACATACACGCGCTATAAAGTTCCAGACCAGAAACTGTAGTCATTGGTGAGAGAACATAATATTTTTTGGCATGTTTCATAAGTTCTATATTTAAAAGCGTTTTTGTTCAGATGTGTTTCATTTTTCAAGCTCTTTTGTCAGTTTTCTCATTATGGCCTCTTATTTTTTTTCTCATACGGCGAATTAATTTCATTCCTCCATTTTTAATTCAAACTTAATTAGAGTTTCTCTATTTCACTAATCATGCAAATTGAATTCTCAGAAGAATTCTTAAAATTTTAATTCTCTGACAAAACTACCACCAAAAGCTACGAAACCTACTGATGAAAATAATATTTTTATTTTGTCGTTTGTAATATTAATCATAATTTAAGCATTTAATTAGAGGATTTCATACAACGCAGATTATAATCCTGCAACTAATCATGCCCCACCCAGAAAAGCATTAGAAACCGATTATAATTACGAAAGATAGAAAGATTTTTATTCAAAGCAAAATTAAGTTATTTAAATTATGAAAGATGTGAGCGTAAATAAAAAAAAATAGATCTGTTCAATAATTACATCGCTACGCCAGTTTCACTTAGTACAGATAAGCCGTGTGTGGTCAAAACACTTGTGTATGATATATAAGCTTTTTTCTGTAGACCACCTAAGTAAGGGGCTGCATATTAATTAAAATGCAAGACTGATATTTTAAAAGCTATTGCTGTGATGCTCATAAAAGCAGATAAGGGGTCGATAGTGACTAGAGCAAATTGTTTATTTTAAGACACTATATCTGTAATAGTTATTTTGTATTAAACCAGATGTTCTTTGACATGTCAAAAATATTTCTACATCAAACAGATTGTGATACCTACATGATCATATAACTTTAGATAACAGACATAAAAGCATATTTACATATAAAAATAAATACTCACTACATAATAATACAAAATATTTTTTATCGGTCTCTTGATGAGTGCTAAATCAGGTAAGGATCTATTGTACTATCCATCTCTAGTATTAAAATCACACAATTAGATCAAGCTCAATGAAGGTTTTCATTGTATAGTTCACGTCATCTGCTAGACACTTTTTTTATTCGCTCATGTATATTATGTAAAATATCGGACGCATACACAGTCTAATTTAGCGTTATCAGCAGTTCTGTTGTTCGGAAATCTCTCTGATGAAGAAATAACTCATTTCTAACATTGGGTTCCGACTGCAATGTGTTTAAATACGTATTAACCTCATATCACAGGAGACAAGTATCAATTTGAAGGTGGTCAGAACTGATCGATACGAGTCAACAATTTCTTCTTTCTTTAAATTATAACTGAAGTTGCAAATCTTATTGTTGACAAAAGTATTGTCTCAACTGCTACTTTAAATTTGAAAGTTTCAACCAACTGCAGTGCATACATTATTTATTGTTCGTAGAGTTTCGCTTTCCGTATTTGTCCTCATGTTAAAATCAAAAACATAAGACAAATTTAGCAACGTTTGTCTTGTTACAGCAGGTGGAACAATAAAATATTCCAAATGTAATAAAGGTATATATTATTTAGAACTTTATGCAATACATGTATTAATGCAAACGCTCAAGAACTTTATCATAAATAATTATAAGAGAAATACTGAAAATGACCTCTTGGTAAACTGGGAACACTATACAAAACAAAACAAAAATTATAAGCCGAATGGGAAAACGCACTAAAATAAAATACACTAAAATTCATGATCTTAAGGATAACAGTTCAAGGAAACAAAAAATTTCATCTGAAATCTCTAACATTTTCATAAAGAATTTATCAGGAAATAGAAAAAGTCATTTCACCTAACAAGTTTCTCCCTCTTTATTTAAATAATCATCTGATGGAGACACCTATTTCAGATTTTGAGTTTCAAAATTTTAATAATTATATAGTAACATAGCTATACTATGTAAAAATAATGAGCTGCGGTTATAGTATTTTCCACCGGCATCCAGGGTCTAGTCATTTGCTTTTTTTCATACCAGAATTTGTCTTGAGATAAAACATGTTTTTGTTCAAAAGCCTTGTACAGACCATGGTCAAACTAATTACATTTATCCATCTATAACCACAAATTCCTAATTGCTCTACTGAATACAGTGTATACATAAATGAATATACCAACTTTGCAGGGCTATTTAAAGAAAACTAAATAAAGTACAAACTTGCTGCTCATCGAAATCAAAAATAGCAGTTGAAAGTTTAAACTCGACACAGTTATAAGTGTTCAATGTGAGCCCCTTTAGTAACACGAAGGATATCGAGGTGGTACGATAACTCATCCCACACTCTTTTTCAGCACTGAAAGGCTGCAGATATGTGTGTCTTAAGTTCGTCAACGTCATTTGGTAGCGGTGGAACAAACACCTGATGCTTGATGTAGCCCCAGAAAAAAAAAATTGTACTTTGCTTAGTTTTCTTTCAATAGCCCTGCAAAGTTGGGATATTAATTTATGTACACACTGTATATCAGACTAGGGACTTGACTGATTAATTAGCTGTGTTCCGTGGAAATAAATTTTAGTGGTAAGATGAAAAGTCGAATCAAGATAGAAATTTTTAATTCCATACTCTTTTCGTCAGTGTATTACAAATAACAGCTTAGAATTTCTACATGCAATTATAATCTCCCTAGATTCTTAGCAAGAGATCATACGATCAAACAAATCCTAACTAGATAGTGTTTTGACGAAACAGTATCTCTGTCCTGCGCCTGTTTCTTACACGCTAATCGTTTTCTTTTATGCTGCTCGTATGCTGACACTTGGATCATATTTAATTACCATAGCCCGGTTTACACCGTTTCAGATGCCCCAGGAAAATGTTGCATGAGGTGTTACGACGAAAGTTTGGCAAGAAAGGCGATTAGAAAGTGAACATAAAAAAAGTCAGTTTAGAAGCTGAACATAGATTACCTCAGCTTCCCTAGTATATTACTCATTTTTCCTTTAACATGCCAGAAAGAGATAAGCACACATTGCATCTAAGTATATAGCTATATGTGGAATTACAATGTGTAGTACTACACGTGGTATGTATATTACTATACATTCATGCTCTCTAATTACGAGAGTATGGCTTATTTCGTAAACACTGTGCTTAAGTGAAATATACATGAGGTATTGCAAAGAAAGTTTGCCAAGAGTACAGATCAGAAAAGAAATAAAATAAAAACGGTTTTGACATTAAAAATGAGGTTGCAAAACTTCCCCCTCCTGGGGTATGTTACTCTCTTTTTCATTGAGTAAAATAAATCCGCATAAAAATGGAAGATATATAAAGTTTAAAAAGGTCAAAAGAAAGTTTACCAAAAATGGCGATTGTAAAAAAATAATTCAGTAATCATTCAATACTTCCCCTTCCTTAAGTATGTTACTTTCGTTTTCTCAGAACAGGACATAAATACAGATAATAATAAATAGCAGATATTATTACTAAAAGTGCAATAAACTATCACTAATGAAATAACAAGGTATTTGGTAGCATATTTACAAAACGCTACAGTCTACTAAAACGGTTAACAATAGTTTCCTGCATTCATAATGAAAAATGTTTTTCAGCGTAATGAAATTTAATGTTCATGAAAGCTTAAGCTGTAAAGATGTCTTCAGATAATAGCAGGAAATAGTTAAAAAGTAATCTATTAAATTGATTTCAGCGAGGAAAAATTAGGCTACATTGAAATGAGACCTCTTATTCCCAAATCTGTTATTTTTTCATTTGACAGATTAAGTCTGAAATGATCTTTGATTGCTGTGAAATCATAATGCTCAGCATAATACGCCATCGTCACAGAAAATTTGAGCAAAAT
Source organism: Dolomedes plantarius (assembly GCA_907164885.2). Taxonomy (NCBI): domain Eukaryota; kingdom Metazoa; phylum Arthropoda; class Arachnida; order Araneae; family Dolomedidae; genus Dolomedes; species Dolomedes plantarius. The sequence continues at coordinate 60,666,043 of OU015501.1, forward strand.
ATTTATGATTACCTGGGAATTTTTTTTTGCGGTAAATTACAACGTTTATGGAAATTAATACGAAAAAATTCCGATACTTAAATGAACGATGCGTATGATAAGAATAAATGAAAATAAAAAGCCTCACCCCTCTTAGAAGGGCATGATTTGCTAACCATTATGCATGCTAATTACTAAATGACAATGTACCCGAGTGTGACAGGTGTAATCTTTATCGCATTTAGACATAAATTATTCTCAGATTATCAAGATGAGAGGTTATTGACGCTGTTCCCAAATACTTTAGCCAAACCCAACAGCTTTCCCTCTTTACATTAGATAAAAAAATAAAAACTCGTGAGAAGAAAAACATGGACGAGATAGCTGAAATACTTAACATGCTGTCGATAGTGCTATGCAGTTGCATTCGATGAGGTTGTCTCATAATGACGTTTGGCAATTATTTTCCTTCAAATAAGTTATAATGATGAAGATTTTTTAAATGATAAGTCACTGAGATGCTTGGACAGTCTAGAGTTTGATACATATCAGTATTAGTGTTTAAGTAAGGTCACCTGAAAACTTCACATCTGACAAGATGATTGAACATAAAACCTTCTATTTTCATAAATATTTATTTCAAGGAATGTTTAATCAAATCAATATCCAGTGGATATACGTAGAACAAAATTTATAATATTCTTTTGAATTGACTGAAACATAAAAAGCGCAGTTATTTAATGTATTTTAAGAAAAACAACAAAAACGTGCTATGTAACTATGTTTTAACTCAGTGAATTCAATATTTCATAAGTCTCAATATATTAAAAAATTTTATACTGAAGTTCCTTAAATTGATTTTAGAAATTCTAAAAAAAAAAAGTTTGAGTACTTGTTGTTTGTCGTTGTCTTGATACTGTAACTATAATAAACTTCTGAAATTTCCACGACTGAGCACGGAGGTCACATGCTGTGGGGCTAAAATTTGGATCCTTCATATACTACTGCAATGTACGAGCCTTAATAAGAAATTGACCTCAACCATCTTTTCGTCAAAAATTGTGGGCTCACACCGAAAGTTTTTTTCTGGTTACGTTCCTGACCCTTTACAAGGGGTTAAAATATTTTCTGCATTTCAGTTCAGATGTCAAGAATTTTTCAACAAATTACTAGTCAAGGAAAATAAGTATTAAGCAATTTTTTCTTCGCATTTATTCACCTTATTCAGTAACTTAAACCAGTAAAACTTAATACAGTAATTCAAACCAATACAGCAATTAAAACCAATAATTATGCATGCCTACGTCTAAAATGCCTGCACTATATCATTAGGTACCTTGTGGTGCATGAGGAGATTTCAAATTAAACAATAAAATATATATATATATATATATATATATATCATTAGGTAAATTTTTGAATTATATACGGTAGAACAAATTACCATGACTTTTACATTGTTAATTTTTATCCCATTAAGTAATGTAGTTAGTTCACTGAAAAAAGACGTAGAAGTTCCTGAGTCAGAACTGTGAGGAGATGTATTTAAAATATAATATTTTTTCTTTCCAGTGTCTTCCTGAAGATAGTAAAGTTGAATAATTACCGAAAATGATAACTCATGCAAGTTTATTGACGTTTTGAAACACTAGCGTAAAGTTTTTAGCATAAAGAATTTATACTTGAGAATTGAAAAATTATCATTTCCTGCTTGGTTTCTAGTTCAGCTTCTTGGTTCAGCACCATCTATGGGATTGCAATTTTAAAAAGTGATTTTTCAATATTATTCATATATTTAATTTTTTAAGTTCATGTATCTGAGTGGCATGCCCTTTCTGCCCTATCTAAAAAGAATTACTATCAATATTAGCCGCTTTTGCTTTATAACAGTCTGTTAACAGTTAATAATATCCGAAACAAATTGCTTTCTCTTCTGAAAAAACTCGTTTTTCTTAAAAACAATATTTGCTTCTTTTTTTCAGCAATTTAAATATTAGAAATTTCAAGAAATTATCTTAGCATAGAAATGTCTTTAATAATTTTGAATCACACTCTCTTTTCGTTTCCTGTTAACTTCATTCCTATCCCTGATAGCAAAGTAATTGAAATCATTATCTTTAGACCCTTTTCTAGCTTACATTTACAAAAAAGTTGTTTTCTTTCATAAACCGTCAAGAATTTTCGTCATCTGGGAAGAACAATTTGAAGTCAAAAATAGTATATACTCACTTGCCGTTTAATCTAGAAAGTACAAGTTTAGAAACCCACACGGGACCCAATATGAAAATCAATTCTGAAATTTCTTTACTTCAAATTATAATAATGGATTATAGAATTGCCTTAGTATATTAGTTTAGAAATCATTTGAGAATTTTCTGCTCTCAGAACCTAGAAGTAAACACAAGGTCAATATCCTGAAATTAATTTTGGTATTCTAACCTTCTATAATTTAGTTTATGCTTTCAATTTCCTGACTCAAAACACATTTTGTCCTTTCAGTTCGTCACGTAAGAAAAGGATTCATAGAGGGAACACTTTATTCTGCGTGCAAAATTATCTATAATCCATTTCCTGGTCATACTTATTCTTAAATATAAAGAGTATTAATCAAATCTAAAATATACTTAAATATTTTTTAACTCTTATACATACGTTTATTTTTGTTCTTAAAATTATACCCATTGAATTTGTATTCATTATATCTATTGCAAACAATGAACAACTAAACAATAGAATCTAACAAAAGTAAGACTGGAATACATAGGAGAATGAGAATGATAAACCAACTAAATAAAGAGTATTAGCTTATGTGTCAGTCAAAATGAATTTCTGCTGTAAGCATGTAATAATCTTGCGTGAAAGTTATTATGAGAGTAAAACGGATTCCTGCAGTGCTTTAATATCATCTTGTTGAAAATATAAATTTCAACAACTTGAAATGATTTCTCATTTCAAAAAGATATGAGAAAAAGTATTTAAAATGAGACTTCCTCCCATTGTCGGCCAGCTTAGTTGGGAGCCATTGTTCAGCCATTAGTTAGCTATTGTTTTCAAGACATTTCTTCCCTTCAGCCATTTACTACTTTCTCAGAACTCAAACTGTTAATCACTGCTATCCCCCCAAAAAAATATCCCTCTGCTAATACCTCTGAAACAATTCTTTCATGACTAGTATTTAATTTCTCATTATATTTTGCAAAAGAAAAGAAAGTTTAGAAAATATAGATAATTGAGAAATTTCTCTTAATTTTGAAATTACCTAGATATGAATTTTTCGAGTTATTTCAGAACTTGTTAATACTTGTAACCATGTAGCTGTCTAAACTGTGTGGTGATCATGCAAAACTGTTATATCTGAGCTAGTTTATATTTCAGTAACTATGCGCTTTTCCCTGAAAATGATATAAAGGACGAAATTTTTCTGAGCTATACTGTGAATTTTGAGTTTAAATTTTCTTTGCTTCTAGTTGCGAATGTACAAGTTTGCTTCTAATTGCGAATGTACAAGTTTGCTTCTAATTGCGAATGTACAAGCTTGCTTCTCTGCCATGCGAGTGCCCGTACGAGGAAGCATACTTGCCGGTGGAGAAGAGAGAAAAAAATAGAAAGAAATCTGTCGTTTCTTTCACAGGCGTATAATTGCACCTCATATCGCTCACTCCTTTCAACAACGTCATATCTCAAAAATCAGAGATTTTTAGTTATGTATGTTTTCAGAATGCCCTGAAAAAGTTGCATATCCCTGCAAAATCGTCATATCAGAACTCTCAATATTTAGCCGCAAGAGAGCAGAATTAATTTATATTTTTAATACATTTCAATCTACTTTTAAACTTTAAAATCACTCTCCTGAAAAATCACGTTTTTTTAGATATGACGTTGTTGAAGGGAGTGAGCGAATATGGCTAGCTGCGCAGTGCAGAATATTTAAAATAGCATAAATCAAATGTGACTTCTTCATTATTTATAATTGTTATAATAAGAAGCAAAATTCATTCATAAATGCTTATTTATGTAATGATCATGTGTATAAGGCAGATGATAATGATATGCAGATGATAAGATAATAATTATCAGTATAAATAATTAATATTTTAAAGCATCAATAACTACCAAGCGAACTAAAAGCTTGGTAACTTCACCCACTGGGAGAGTAAAGTTGTTACTTATTAATTGTGGAATCAAACAATGACATTTTTTACAGTATGAAGGAGTTGTGAATTTCCACTTAACCCTGATGGAAAAGGCTTATGGAGGCAATATTCTAAAATCATCCGGGATCGATTCATCCCTCCCTCTAAATAAATCCGCTGAGAATTATATCAATTCTCCAGCGGGCTCAAAAACAAAAAGCATACTTTTCATACACTAATTTATTTATTTATTTATTATTTATTTTTTGTGTGGAGGAAGATTAACCCTCACATTGAAAAAGATGACCGTAGCACTACAAACAAATACTCATTTCTTTTATAGCATATTTAACTGCATTCTAGTCTAGACATTAATGTAATCTTTGCATGACAAATAAGAGAGTATCCTAAAGTCTTTCCCTACAGTAAATTCACACTATTAAATAAAAGCCCCTTAATCCATAATTTTTAAAAAAAAGTTTGTAATTGATGCAAATTTTTTGTTTTAGATTTAAGAAATTATTGTTTTACAGTCAAAAATGCCACTAACACCCGTACCAAGCACCAATTACACACGTACTCTTTTTGTAACTATCGTCAAAAATTCAGTTAGGAAAGTCAAATCAATGCATGTGTAAAAGTATTTAGTGTGAAACACCTTTATATATTCCAAATAACCTATATATTTGTTCAGAAATACAAGGTTTATGTAACTGAAGTCTGAAAAAAAATCTATGTAAATTTAGCTTGGCTGATGAACGGAAAGGTCTGTCGATCTTGAAACTTAGAGAGCGAAAGTCAACTGGTATGAGTCATCAATTCGTTTTGAATCTTTTTTCAGGAAAACTCTAGAAAAAAAAGGAATATTTTTAGACATGTAAAAGAAATTTGGGATTCTTCAAATATTAATGATGCTGTGAAGCCCCAGAGTGATTATTTTTAAGTCGTTGAACAGTGGATATGCTTTTGCTATTAAAATACTCTTTCTAATAAAATTAATATTGAAATTAGGAAATTTTAAGAAATCAGTCACCTCTTTTTCTTTCTCCTCAATTATAGAGCACCAAAATTTAATGACCTACATGAACTAAGCATCATAAAATTGTTTTCTCTGCACTGCTTGCTACAGCATTGCTTTCAAATTTGAAGGATTTCAAATCAGCTACTGCCATCTGTTGACAATAAAATGAAGTTATAAAATGGATATAGTACTTGCTACATCGTTTAAATTTTTAGTTAAATATTTTTAGAGAGAGAAGGTTAAATGATTATTTTAAATGAAAAATTTTTGATCTATCTATTGCCTAATTTTATAAACTAGCAATGTCACGAGTTTTAAAATCTAGAGAAAAATAAGAATATTCAAAATTTTTAATTTATATACTCTCTTTCAGTGAGGTTTCCTAAATTTATTTTAGGTTCATTTTAAAAATAGTAATATTACTATTCGTGTTCTTAATTATCTATATTTAAAATTTACTAAGGTAAACAAACACTGGACGGGGAAAAATCGTTACTTTTAATAGGAGGTCAAAGTTCCATTGAGGGAAGTAAAGAGGGATCAAAATTTCTCCATGCTCTAGAATCTGATGGAAGGATCTATTAAGATAGAAAAAATAACTTTTTTTACTTATAATTGTGGTTGAATTAAATAAATATACTAATGTAAATGCCCTTCATTTTCTTAGATTTGTGCCTGTTTCGTAATCCTCCTGTAGAATGGACGTGACAAATTATCACAACCTTGTAAAACTCATGGATATTCTTAACATTACTCACAGACTTATGAAGGAAATTTCGGATGAGAAATTCTTTCATTCTTATGCACCAAATGAGTACATAAAAATGTCAATCATTAAACATTATAACTGGTCATCAATTCACCTTGCTTGGCCAGCCCAATTTTTATACTATTGGACTTTCCACATTCTCCGTGGGTTAAAGGGGTACAGAATTCCCGTGAAAAGAGAAAATAAATAGGAATAACTACTCATATGCCTTTACCTATAACACTTCAACCTTAATGCTCTCTAAACCTTTATGTCCTCTCATCCATATAAGTTATCTGGGCTAGGATTATATTCTATACCTCAACTTTGCCAAGTAACGCCCTCAACAATCCTGAAAATGCTTATTTCGAAATAGTCTCTTCTATTTTCTGCAACAAATTGCTGAAAACAAGTTACGATGTAATTTTACTACCCATTTGAATAGTATAAATCATGATACCGAGGTTGCTGTTTAACGAAACAGCAAGTTAGACGTTAGCTTTCCTTACCTTTTAATACATTTTCATACCTCCCATCACTACTAGCTACGACAACTGTAGTTCTGAAGTATGAAAACAATAATCTAAAAAATATCTAAAAACAAAATCCTTTAAAAGGGTGCCATATGTGTGCCAAGCACATGGTAAGAAGTGAGAGACAACTTGGTAATGCAAGCAGTGACAAGTGGCTTCCGATTTATTAGAGTGCTTTGAAATCTACCGCAGACTCCAAGATTATCAATGAAATCTAATTATCAGGAAATACATAATTTTAGATTGAAATTTATTATTTTGTTGATTACTTCAATTATCATTTTCATTACATTAGGTTTAATGTTTTTGATTATTAACATTCATTATTTGGCGTGTATAATATCTATCATTATTTTTTCCTTTATATCACTGGTTTATGAACATATCTATCAAAGCAAACTTCATTTTGTATTTTAGGGAGTAAACTTAATACAAACCAAAATATAATTTCTTTATGAAAATTGCCAGTACACAGAGATGCAACAATTAAATAACATGAAAAGAAACGTTTGCTTTAAAATATTTCCTGAAGCAAGGGATCAATAATATTGACAATAAACATTAAAATGTTTAAAGTACCGTATTGTAACTGAATGTCATATAAGATTTTAAAATGGCGGAATCAGCAATGGAAGATTATACTGAAAAAGAACGAGAAAAGGGAAATATACGTACATCTACAGTATTGGATCAATATAACTACAGTATTCAGATAACAGTTTAATTATCTATATAGTATATAAAACAGTTCCGTAACTGACTGACTCACTGACATACAACGCACAGACCAAACCGCTGGACCTAAAGGGCTGAAATTTTGCATGACGATTCTTCTTATAGTGTAGGGATGCACTAAGAAAGATTTTTGAAAAATTCTTCTTGGATTTTTTTAAATTAAATTTTTAAGCTGTTTTAGTAGCTTTTTTTAAGTTTGCATTTAAAATAATAATTTGAGGGTTATGAAATTTATATCACGAGAAAGATCATAAAAATTTCTTTTAAATGAAATGTTTTTCAAATCTTTACCTCCCTTTTCTGATTTTTGGTGAATTTTTAAAAATTAAATTTTAGAATTTAATTTATTAAATGCTGATCACGTAATTTCTTTTTCTGGCACTTTAAATAAATTTATCGTCACGTCCATAACAATGAAATAGACAAAAAAAAATATTTTTCCCTTGCTAATGCGGCAGACGATTGGACATTATCCAAAAAAAATATTAAAATACAGTAAAAGATATGTTCCTCAAACTGTACTTTACTAACTGTACTATATTCTTTAGTATGTCCTATTAGATTTAATTTGAATATTTTCTTCTACATTATTTTGTCTATAAAAATATCTCTTACGATTTTTTTATAAATATATATATATATATATATATATATATATATATATATATATTACATCAATTGTATACATTGATCATCGTATTTATTATACATGTATATATATATATATATAGATTTATTTTTTTTGGCATTAATTGCATACATTTACCGTTGTATTTAATTTATATGTACTCCGTAGCGAAGTGCGGGTTTTCAGCTAGTCATTCATATAAAAACATACCTGTCAAACTGGTACAGTAAAAGATATGTTCCTCAAATTGTACTATATTAACTGTACTATATTCTTTAGTATGTCCTATTAGATCTAATTTGAATATTTTCTTCTACATTATTTTGTCTATAAAAATATCTCTTACGATTTTTTTATAAATATATTTTTTTTGTTTTTTTTACATCAATTGTATACATTGATCGTCGTATTTATTATACATACATATATATATATATATATATATATATATATATATATATATATATATATATATATATATATATATATATATATATATATATATATATATTTATTTATTTATTTATTTATTTATTTATTTATATATTTATTTGGCATTAATTGCATGCATTGACCGTTGTATTTAATTTGAATGTATTCCGTAGCGAAGTGCGGGTTTTCAGCTAGTCTGTTTATAAAAAACTGTTTTTAAAGAACAGTAATCTGTGTTTAATTAAATATTTCAATTTTAGGATGGAAATAGCTCACTTAACTCAACAAATATTCCTATTCAGTTAATGGCTTAACTGGGAATTATTGAAACTACGGAAGCCGAGGTTCAGATGCAGTTGAGTCTGACCTGTTAAGACAAGGAAATCTCACCAAAACTTTTATTAGTGCTACAGTATTATGGGGTATTGTTATGTAAAGATTGTTGTGCGAATTATTAAGAAGGGCATTTAAAAACATGTATGGCATCACTTACTCATTTGTATGCAGCTTCTTGCCATCCACATCTTTGTGGGAGATATTAGCTCGCACCCTATATGCATACATAAAAATTCTTTCAATTCTTCCTCACTCGTTAAGGTGCATAACATGCATACTTTCGTAGGAGCTCCATTTCTGAGGATTTAAGTATCATATGAAAGTCACCTTCCTCCAAACGAAGCTTGAGTTATGTCCCTCTGTATAATATGATAAGCAACGAAATTATAAATGATAAACATAGAAATAAAATATGATAAATGATATGATAAATAACGAAATCCAGGATTATGATAAATAGTGATTCTACCCTAAGTAAAATGATGAATGTGAATTTTTGTTTCCCTTACCTAGAAAAGTGAATGTTTTCTGGGCAGCAAAGCTATAAATCCAAACATGAACTGCCAGTACCGTTGATTTAAACGTTATTATAATTTAAGGCACAAATACACGCTATATGTCAGACTCTCTAATTAAGTTTCATTTTTCGTAATTTAGGAAAAATTGTTTTTTTTTTAAACACAATTTTTACAAATTAAGGATTTTTAAATAAATTTTAGACACCAATTTCAACTTTGTTCATTTATGAGTAACAAATTCCTTACGTTTTATTTAGGGACCAAACTGAGTAATAAATTTTATGTACCATATATTAACTTATTGGAAAATATCTTACCATGATAGCATAAGAAAAAAAAAGTAATTTAGAATATATCAGACCACAAATTTAGCCACCTTATTAGCGCCTAAGAGGGCTGAGTCCCAAAAAGCTGCCGTGAATACCTGATTACATGAATTTTACCAGGCTTCTTTTAATATCACATTTAAACTTTTAACTTGCTATGATTAAATTTGAAAAGTATCAAAGAGGAACTGATATGTTTGCTTTATTGGAATATATATATTCACAAATTCTTACTTGCTTAATATCGACTAATAATCACTTTATAATAATGGGCGTGGTGGCCCGGTTGGAAAAGGCGTCGAGCCAGTGACCTGCAAGTTGCTGGTTCGATCCCGGTCGCTGACAAATCCACCGCCGTGTACACTAATGGCGGCTGGGGCATGAAAAATCTGTCGTGGCTGCAATGTCCTCCAAGTTCTTAAATTTACCTCTGAAGGTGCTGGGTCAAGTGGTCCGATCCCGTCACTTGACTAGGTTCAAAATTCTCGGACCAACGTTTAGAGGTAAAACTTCTCTTGAGGCAGCGAAAATTTGTATTTAACGTTAATTCATGTAATTCACTATCTGCGGATATCCGCAGACACGACACCAACCAACCAACCATCACTTTATAATAGCTGAAAAAACATCTGATCTTTATCGAAACTTTTGAGACTTAACTTTGAATTGTTAAGGTTCACTCACTAAATGCAATAACAATATATGAGGAATATCCTGGTAATATATTCTATACTGTTGTAGATCCTAGACATGTAATAAAAGACTCAAAGATCTTAAGCTGACTATGCACATTTTTATCAATAGTTAATTTCTTAGACTCCATCTATAAACTTTTAAATTTCCAATTTGCAATCATTCTACCAGTGTAATAAGCTATCAGTATAATAAGTTAGAATAAAAAGCTTTATTTGATAGTTATTGAAAAGTAGTTTTTTGTTTTAATTTGTTGCTGCTAGGAGGCTAATGAGAAGAGCTAATGTTTTAAAGCCGATTTCTAACGGTTGCAAACACCTTACCTACTCTAGACTCGAGTCTAATTTCAGGGCTTTTGCCATTTGCCCACCGTTCGACCGGAATTTTATAACCCAGATTCTAATTATCTCTCACTACATTTCCTATCAATGAAACGAAGCTCTTAACGGTTTTTTGCCAAGTCAGGGAGTTGAATCCTGATGCTCTCATCTTAAGACAGATGCGTTCCCTTCTGAGATCTTCCAAGGCTGTGAAGAAATCTTATTTTTCAAATGCCACTTGTCACAGGAACCATAAAAACACATAGGTACACGGAGAGATCTTTTTTTTCCATTTATAAGTAAATGGTTTCCTGGGGCAATAACCAATAAGTATGTATGGAAAGCAGAAAGTACCATACTTGATTATCAGAACTGCCTGATGTTTTTTTTTAAATAAGGGGGGAAATTATAAATATGTTAAAGTGAAGCAGAATGGTCATTTATGATGTTTCTATCTCTCCCAGAAAGTAATCATTTAAAAGTAGATTAAAGGAAAGAAATTTAAAATATCAGCTGAAACTGCAAAAAATAAACTGTTCAAAAATTTCGTATCTCTAGTAATAAAAATGAAGTTTACATTGCATCCAAATGGTTATTTGTGTTTAAAAAAACAGTAAATGGAATGTTTTCAAAAGATCATTGAAAAACTGTTTTTTTATTTTTGTAGAATGTAATACATTTTGAATTCAAAACAAATAAACTGTTCAAAGTTGTTACCTTTTTGTGCTTTTCAAATATTTATGGAAAGCTAAATATTATTTTGACCCTTTTTAAATGTGCTATCTACCCAAACAGTGCTTAAAACTGGATGCTGTAGCAAAGAAATACGTATGAAATTAATGGGTAAAAAATCTTAGAAGCGGAGAATAAATGTTTTGGTGTAAGCGATTAAAGAACTATTACTTCGTAGGTGAATTCTAATAGTTAAATATTTGGTTTCACATATGCAGGAAGTGATTTACAAACACAGCGAACATTCTGATAAGATTCAAAGAACGAAAACCATTTAAAATTTGACACAGAAATAAATTCGGCTACACTGAATAAAATTTACAAATTTTTTCTTTTCAAATTAGAATTTTAACTATCTGTTTTGGGGGGATTGTACCTCAGATTTGTGCATGATATACTCTCCATCATTCAGAAAATGTAATAAATTATTGAGGTTGGGGAAAGTTAAATGTGTGAACATTAGCACATTGATACAAAATTCCCCACTCACAGTTTCTTAATTAGTTAAAATGAAGTTCCAATTTGTTTCTTTTCAACTGCAAGCCTTATATTGTACGTCACATTTTTGCAATGTGTAAATTTTGTAACACATTAAAAAAATCTAACATACATGGAAGAAATTAATTAGCAATGAACCAAATTACCTCTCGTGGTCTCTCTCAAAATTATCGCTACGTTCCATGATAAAAATTATCGGGGTTTGTTTCTCGTAACACAACCCTCTTAAAATGAACCATACCTCATCATCACAACCTTCTTAATGCGTGAAAAATTATTACAATTTGTTATTTCATCCTCACAACAGAATTTATTAAAACAAAGGGGTAGATGGTGTTTTGGGAAAAAACGCTAAAATTTTCAATTTTCTTTAAAATAATTTTGTCTGCTTTGAGCTAAAATAATATCAATTGGAAAAGGAATTTTGAGGCTAAACTTTTATCCATTTTCATCTTTTTTTTCCAAAAATAAAATAAAAATTATAGGTTTCAAAAATGCCGTTGAAAACTATTTTTCAAAAACCTCTAATCAATAATATTTCTTCAAATTGTACATAACTTAATTTTCATTTAGGAAATTTGCTAGATAACTCTTTGATTTTTATTTCTGGTACTATTAACGTTCTAAATCCCAAGTTCCTCCTTTAGATTATTTGTATAGTTATAAAAAACGGAAATATATAGAATAATGTACTGCATATTTTTGATTCAGAATAACTTTTTAAATGCTCTATATTGATCTTCTAACAAAACAAGAAGATTTTTCATAACACATTTTTCAGGTAAACCATTTTATTTCATCCAAACTGCCCCATCACTGTAAGATGTACCACAATCATGTACACTTAGGAATGTCAAAAATATTTTGTTTTTTATAAAACAATCGATGTAATTATAAGTCTAACTGAAAGATTTGTAATGTAAGCTAGTTTTACATTAATTGCTATTTGTCTTTCCTCCACCTATTCTATGAAAATTATTAAAAATATAAAAAAAATACCATGTAAGACAAGTTTTCCAAGAAAGGCTTATTTTTACGAAGATACTTTCAAATAGTTATGTCATAAGTATAGTGAATTAATTATTTTACGTTGCAATATACTTTATTATATTTAAAAAATGTAATTATTGAGGTTGTGTATTCTTTATCAGACATGGAATTTATGTTTTAAAAACCAACGCACCATGAAGTCGTGACCATTATGTAGTGTTATTAATGCTTACAAAATTATGTACATACAAAATTTGTTCAAAGAATTTTCTAAAAATTATGCTTAGCCTTAAGGACTTGGGTCTCACAAGTGATGTTTAATTCCGGTACTGCTTCGGGCAAGATTGTTTTTTACCATCAGTTATTGAGCCAGGCGTCATACCTTCATGTGAATTCGTCCATTTCGTGAACACTGTACCACATCACAATTACCAGCACGTCATATGCAATCACCCGCCTTAGGCCGTGAAGAAATTAGATCTACTAACACTCGATCATGGCTTGTAACTATCCTTAGATTCCTGAGAGTCCGTAAATTTCCTGTAAATTTCTAAGCCACTCAACTAAAGCAGAAATTTTGTCACTGAGACATAGATGATACACGTGGTAATATATAATATCTTGAGAAAATGACGAGGAGTTACAAAAAAGAAGGAAATGGAAAGAAACGTGACAAGAATTAAAATGTTATTTGTCAAGATAAGTTTCGGCTTAAAAGAAAAGAATAAGAACGCTTTTCATTTCTTTCTTGTTTTAGAGAGGGTCATAGCCGAATGTTCTATGTTTGAGGTGAAGTTTTAGTGTGAGAGATAATTATAGTATGATCTATTATATTTAGCACCTAAGGCCATGATCTCCCATTTTAACTTTTTAGAAAGAAGTATTTCTAATTATTATGTACGCATTTCCATTAATCCAGATTATATTGCTGTATAAACTAGTGGGTAATTATTCATAAAGTATTTAATCTTTATAAATGTGTTAATTACCCATTTTTATGCAAAATAAAGCAATTATATAAACTGTTCAAAACCATTTTAAGGAAAATCATTTAAAAGAAAAATGCATAAAGGGATGGAGAATAAAAAGTTAAATGGCTGTCCAATTCTAAAATTGTCGTATTTTGTTATATATGTATATATATAAACTACTTTTCAAACAAATGGAATGCTTTTTAATTAACTTTTTCATTTTTTCCTTCTTTCCATAAGTTCCAGTTTATATCATGTCAATATAGATTTAATTTAATGCAAATAAGAATAATCACTATTTATCAACTACTTAGTGAGAGCTTATTTTTATACTTGATATTTTAGTTCTGTTTGTTCATTCCTTTCTTACCTTTTATGGAAATTTTTTATATGAGTGGAGCAAAAAAGGAGGTTGTTATGTACGATAAATCAAAATACATTGCAGACCAAGTTTTAATTTTCCAGTACTTGTGTTAATAACATACATTAACGACAACCTTAAATCGATTCCTTTATTGAGGTTGTAAGGCCTACACCTTGCACTGTTTAAATATGCATTCTATTCATTAATAGAGAAAATTATTTTTTAACATGTTGTCTATCTTTTAAAATATCTAATGAAAGTTATTTTATTGAGCTACTAGTCCAGTACTGTATCAGAATTGAATATGAATATTACGTTATAGAGCATCTACTAAAGATCCTAGAAAAATTAACTTAAAAATACCATAAAAATTAAAGGCAAAAATATTCCAACAGCATTTGTAGCTGATAGTAAAAAACAGATGTATTATTGTGTAAAAACTCAATAATACATAATATTATTCGCAAATTTATATTTGTTATATCTGAAAATTTCCTTAAGCCTTACAGGAAAACTTACTTAACATGGGTTTGATCGTCAAAAGTCCTCTATTTCACGTTATTCGTCAACAGTTCTGCTCCTTCCTGTCTCTATTTTCCTGTATCCAATTTCATAAATTTCATACGGTTTGTATGCTTATATATAAACAAATAGGCAAATGAAGCTTCTCCCTTTATTTGACACTTTATCATGCTTTAGTTTGACGCCTTCTTTTCAAATTTCGTATGTAACAAAATATATTTATTCTTCAATTAGTTGAACAGATAACTGATACTCCAAATATTAAAAAGATAAATTTCGTCCTATACCCAAGTGAGAGAGGAGCTTTGAATATACAATACAAGACACTAACTGAATATATATTTCCATATAATAATAAGTAAAAGTTTCATTTCAGTTTGGATGAAATTTATACGTATTATACATAGCAATCTCATAACTGATAGAACCCATAAAATAGCAGGCACACAAGAAAAATCGCAAGAGAAGAATATCTGTATCTAATCTTCCGCAATAGAAAATTGAAGGGAAAATTCTGAAGAATTTACAAGTTGAATTTCAGTTGTTTTAGTTTCGGTAAAATCAAAGCAATGTCATTTCCTCGAGGATAAATTTCTTCAGATAATGCCTTAATATTGCCAACAATTTAAAGGTTTTTCCCATGTATAATTTTTATACCAGAATGGGGAACAGCTCTGAGATCGATCTATATTTCTCTATCGATATATAGAAAAATATAGATCGATAAGAAAAATGTTTCACATGTTGAAATATACCAGTAAATTACCTATAATTGCATAGAAGAGATAAATATGGCCTTTATGAACAAAACCAGTAAACATTACAAATGGAAAACCAGAAAAGGCTCAATTATTTAATTATGTTTGTAACAAAAACTTATCAATAGCCTCTTTTTCTTCTAAGACTCATCTTTCTAACCCAAGAGTCATTAATAAATCTCCTTCTTTGTTTTATCTTCTTAAAAAATAGCTACCGGCCAACTCATTAATTTTCATCGAAGAACATTAATTTCACTTACTGAATAGATTAAAGTGGGTTCTTTAACAAAAGAAGCAAAAGCGGTTTCAACTGCAAATAACCCTTACGAATTGGGTTTTTTTTTTAACAGTGGGTTTTTTGCGCATTGTTAAATTGTTTTCAAGATCAAAACATTTTGTGTTTATGAATTATTTTGATTGCGATTGCTCTACACACCCATTTTATAAACAATGCATATTAAATCAAGTCTTCTGTGTGTTACATGGATTAATCGTATTTTCTTTGTTTTAGGGAGATTTTTATTTGGTTTTATATTTTGGGATGTAAAATTATATATGTGTGTGTGTGTGTATGTATAAGGGGGTAGACCTTCCTCCCTAGGCGGTTCACTCCCTTTTCTATCTATTATTTCTTTCTGCATATGAAAGAAATGATGAAATATTTGTGAGATAATTAAATGTTATACAAAATTATAATTTAAAAAGTCACGAAATTGAGCAAATTATGTATATAGTTCTAATACCGACAAACGTCATTAAATATCTTCGTGTTTAGGCCGGATAAGGGTCCGTTAATTCTGCAGACCGGAAAGTCCTTCTGTGAGCTTCTATGAAGTCAGAGAAGTTGGGGGAAGATATAATATAGGCGAAGATATAATATAGGCAATCCCCCTAAATGTCGCCCCTGGAGGTACTCGATTAAAACTGAGTTGGCACCAGGGAGTGGTCAGCTGAGCCAACAGTCAATTTTGCAGGTCAGTCAAGGACTATTTGCTTATAGGGCCAACGATTAAACTATACAAGTGTCAAAGGTTTGACATTATGCTATTTTTAGCAGACTTCGTTCAAAGAGGAATTCCTTTTTGAGAACAGTTTATTATGTATTACTTTATATAGTATTTAGCCATAAATAATTTATAGAAAAACAGAAGGTTTAGACATGCTTTTTCTATAACTTTTAAAAAAACTACAAAATTGATTCCTTTGCATTTATTCAAAAAATGGCATTAGTCAAATTGTAAAATATTGAAAAAAGGATATATGTAAACTTTTATATTAAATTCTTTAAATTTCTGCACATAATTTTGCTGTTTTAATGCTAAATTTTAAATTTTCGGGCTTTTTTAACCTTTTGGAAACCTTTAAAATTCAATTTGAATTTGAATTTATCAGTATTTCAAAAATGATTGTACATAATGGTATGGTATCAGAACAGAAATGTGTAACTACTTTACAGTGCTTTATATTCGTTTATATAACAAGTATTTTGGTTTTTTTATACTACAAATATTTTTTATATATACTACAAATTTCATTATAATTTTTACTACAAATATCATTTTTTTATAAATAACACCTTATCATAATCAAACCGGGTGTTACATCGTACACTCTCTTTGAATTAATTTTATATTGATTTTTTTAAACTTTTTTGCTATAATTTTCTTTAATATATTTTTTTTAAATTAACATATTTTCCAACCAAGTCTTTAGATTTGATACAATGTATTCAATTGCGGTCTGATATTACTCATAAACAACTTTTGACATAATCTCAAGAAAAATTTCTGGACTTCGTAAGGTTTACATAAGATTCGATTCCCAATAATCGAACTTTTAAGTGAATAAAGTTAAAGAAGCTGCTTAAGATATGCTAATTCCTGCATACGCGGTTGGTATAAATACCAAGCAGCTAGATTAAAGGAATGAGCTAGGAAGTGCGGACGAAGAAGTGTTAAGGAAATGAGAGGAAGTGAAAGGAGGAGTAGATCTGACGAAACGAAGTATCGAGCTGGAGCTAGGCTTAGAGTCTGGTTTAATAATAGTTGAGGTTTGCGAGCAGCCGCTGGAGGCATAGCTAGGTTGCTTCAAACCTACGCGAGTTCTTGTTAGGCCCAAAGTTTACGTGGCAGCACTTCTGGTTGACTTTCAAAGTATCTGTGAGTATTGCAAAGTGTATCTTGAATGAGTAGTTATACAAGTGAATATATTGAATTGTATTTCCCTTGCATGAATGCTATATATATCTCGTACTAGTAGTACGTATGCTTTATGTTGAAAAGCAAATTGACATATGCAAGTATTTAAATAAACATTGTTGCTATGTAAGAACTGTGTTTGAATGAAATTATTTAGAGTGCCACTTCAAGATATACATACCCAAAGGTAGGGTAGAAGTGTTAAAACTGTAAACTTACTTGATATAATTTTTAAGAGCAGCATCATCTCTAAAGCGTGTAACGGTAATTTTAATTAGTACCAATTTTTGTCAATTTTTTTAAAAATTATCTACAATATTTATATACAATTTTATATCATGCGGTCAGTTATTATGAAGAGACATTCTTCTTTTCTTTCAACCTCCATCCGTGCGCGAAGCAAAGCAACTGTTTTAGCGCATCTTCAGCATATTTTCCCATAACAGTTTCAGTTCTATGAGCCATTCTGATGGAAATTGTCAAAAGAAAAATAGATATAGAGTAAAATTAGCCAAAAGTAAATTAATGTAGGTATATGTGCCTTAAACAGTCAAGCAAATCATAGCACAGCATAGAGAATGTATAAAATAATGACACATTCTCTGTGCTGTCATCACCATTACCAGAAGAGGGGGAGAACAGTGGTAACTCTGTAAGGTATACACAAGATTCGATTCACAAGAATCGAACTTTTGAGTGAATTAAAGAAGCTGCTTCAGATATGCTAATTTCGGCATACGCTCTTAGTATAAATACCACGCAGCGTCATTAAGAAAAAAGGGGAGGTTGTTAAGGTTGAAAAGGTGTTATCCTGCGCTAGTGCTTAGCGGGCCAGAAGTTTACGTGGCAGTACTGCTGGCTTGACTTACTGTTCGTGAGTATAAAAATATATTGTTCTTGAAAGCTGTGTTTATACATTCCGTACAAGTAGTACGCATGCTTATTGCTGTAAAAGCCAATTATATGTGCAACGAATTCAATAAACATTGTTTCATGTATAAACTGTGTTTGCTTCAAATTCAAATAGAGTGCCACTTCAAATTATATACACCCAAGTCTGGGTAGAAGTGAGCATAGAAACTCTATAACTCCTTTTGGGTGATTTTATTTGGTAGAAATTGAATGAATTCAGTCAGAAAGCCTTATCTATTCTTTTCGCGATCTTTCACGTGTCACTTCTGAGGAAGTCTCAAGATAAGAAGTATCTTCACTTTCGTTACCTCTTCTCTTGAAGCTTCAGTGTGGCTTTCTACCATGGAGACAAGCAAAAAAGTTTAAGCATATTAATCTCTTGGAATTTTATAAACTGACCCACCACTAATCAGCAATTAGCACAGTACTGTCGAATTCCCTTGTAGGGGTACTAGGGAAAAGTTTGAATTATACAATATATACAATAGCATCAGGCATCAAACATAGCTTTGTCCCTTTATTTTAAGTGAATTTTCAATTTCCATCTAAAAATCCTAATCTGGCACTGATGATCCCTCATTCCTTTTTTATACATTAACTGAAATACCTATGTATAGGCCTTTTTATATGTTAAACATACCAAAAACAAATAGCGAAATAAGGAAGTCAGATTTTGTTTATCAGTATTAAGGAGTACGCATTCATCTCCTAAAATTTATAACATTTTTACCACCAAAATTTTTTAGAGTACATCAATAAAAGAATTATGTAAACGTATATTTAATAGTGTTTATAGTATTAAATTATTGAGTATAAAATATTAAATTTAACATACCGAAGCGTTTTAGTACCTTTATAGCACATGCCATTCCATTGTTAATGTCTGGCTGTGAATGTTTAAACAGCTTCTGAAGTTTCCGGCCATCGATAGAAGACTACCAGCATTTATTGTTGTCTACAATCCACTTAGTTGGAAATACCTTAATGGGTAGGGAGAGAATATAAACTTAAGTATGACGGTTATTTTTTTTTTTACTCTCTTCAAGTATAGTTTACATTTTGACTTCCTACATTATTGTTTCATTTTTAAACGTCAAATCAGTAATATCCTGTCAGCTTTAAGCTAAACCATAATGCAGTTGCCATGCTGTTAATGATCATAGAAAATTTTTGAAGCAGGGGCTTTTATTGCATTTCAGCATGATGTGTCTCCAGTCAATACTGGATGCTTTTTTGCTATTTGCAAATTTGATGAAACTTAACAGAAGTATTTCCAAAAATATTTATTACATTTGCATCGTAAGGAGAGGCTAGCTTAATTATAATTAAAAAAACAGCAAGAATGAATTTTCTTCAAAATATATTCTATAAGAAATATAGTATTAGCATTCAATTATTTCTTACTCTGAATGCTCAAATATTTATGAAACATTGAACTTTTGAATTTTTTAGTTTTTCTTGGACATTTGGAAAAGACATGCATGTATGCATGTTATATATATATATATATATATATATATATATATATATATATACACTGAAGTGCCACTGAATTAGGGATAGCAAAGCCTATTCAAATTGTGCAGCGCTGCGCATCATGTATGCGCAAGTGAGGGCGCTGTGGTAACTGCATATATAGCGCGTACTGTGGTTGTTCTGAATTAGTTGTTGGAATTGCCAGTATGGGTAAACTGCCTGATTTAGGCGCCTTCGATCGCGGACAAATCGTAGGTGCGCTACGCATGGGCCATTCAATTTCCGAAATCGTCAGACAGCTAGGATTTTCAAGGTCGACAGTGTCAAGAGTATACCAAGAATACATGGATGGTGGAAAAAAAACTAGCGATCGGGCAAACTGCAAAGGGCAATTAGCCTTGACAGTGCGTGGTGAGAGACGGCTCAGGCGTATTGTACGTAGCCAGCGAAGCCAAACATTAGCTCAAATTACCACCCAGTTTAATGACGGTGCCAGTCGTACAGTCAGTAAATGGACTGTGTAACGCTCGCTTCACTGTATGGGTTTCGGGAGCCGTCGACCTACGAGAGTACCATTGCTCTATACTCGCCATCGGGCTGCACGTCTTGCCTGGGCAAGAGAGCACAGAGACTGGAGTGTAGAGGACTGGAAATGAGTAGCATGGAATGATGAGTCTCGATTACGACTACTTAAAGCCGACGGGAGGCTGAGAATATGGCGTCAGGCTCATGAAGCCATGGATCCTGCATGCCTGGCTGGAACTGTACAAGGGCATGGTGGCTCAATCATGATCTGGGGTGTTTTTTCGTGGCACAGTTTGGGATCTTTGGTGCCTGTACCAACCTCCCTCAATGCAATTCGGTACGTAGAGTTGCTGGGTGATCACCTCCATCCGTTTATGCTGTTCTGTTATCCGCACGGTAATGGAGTTTTCCAGCAAGACAACTGTACCTCTCACAAGTCCCGGTTGGCTACTGGCTGGTTGGATGAGCATTCCTCTGACTTCTCTGTCATGAATTGGCCACCTAGAAGCCCAGACTTAAATCCTATTGAGCATCTTTGGGATGTTTTGGAACAAGGCGTGAAAGGCCATCACACAGCACCAAAGAACCTTACTGAATTATGGACAGCTTTAGCCAATATTTGGCAAGCCATTCCCGTGTAACGTTTCCAGAAACTTGTTGAATCTATGCCTCGTCGTGTGGCAGCCGTTATCAAGGCCAGAGGAGGCCCAACTCGTTACTAGGTAGGTATCCCTAATTCAGTGGCACTTCAGTGTATATATATATATATATATATATATATATATATATATATATATATATATATATATATATATATATATATATAAAACATCCATGTAAAACCAAACTCAGTTTTAAATAGAAACATTCGTATTATTTTTAGACAGCATTCAATTATTTCCTTTGATTTAGTAATTTTTGTGAAAATCGTGTAGACTTTCATCTGTGTTTTTAACGTACTCATCTATTCAGTATCGATTTTTTTTTTCAGCATTTTGCTTATGTATCATGTATGAAAAGATATCAGTGCACTTTTCACCAACATCTCAACCTGAGAGTGTAAAATGAATGTATATACTATATTATAATACTGAAACTTGTAATATCTGTTTTAACTGTGTCATTAAATTTTATTGTGTTTGTCTCCATATCACTTCAAAATATATTTGCCTCTGACCACATATTTCAAATGTGGATATCAAAGAACTTCAAAACATACTGCAATAGATCTTTATTTTTCATTTAAACCTGTGACAGATGAAAGTATACAGGAAACACAAAGGAAAAACGCAGAGAATACAGCAACCCCTCCGTACTTTTTTTCCCCGTAAATCCTGACCAGCAGATGTTTTCCGGACGAATCTTAGAATAGATGACGGTGATTGTCCGGATGTTGTCAATCAAACATAGAATGTACTTTACGCCATAAAAAAAAGGTTAACGTAAGTTTCGTCTTTCTTTGTATAAGAAAGGGAAATGAGTGGGAAAAATAACATATTATGCCTGTGTTAATTAAGAATGTTTTATAAGAGGCGTACCTTGGAAAGTCCATGGCTCCGGATCTTTTAGGGTGTGGAGCCATGGACTTTTACCCTGTTCCGCTTCCTTCTGACCATAGCACTCTTGGCAATTGCCCCAACGCCAAGGCGTAGGTACGCTACTGGTTTCATATTTTACATCCGTTTTCATTAACTAAATTACTTTAGGGGTCGGTGTGGCCATCCGTCGGGAGTTTATTATACTTCTTGACACGGCTCCTAAGACCGAAAATCATACACGAACAGACGGACCCTTGGCTGCGTATTCAGGAATTACTGCAGCGACTGGTTATCTGTAGCACATTCGTTTATGGCTAATCGCCGGGTAACTTAATAGTTTCGAATCTTAACTAAATTACTGATGTTGATACGAATATAATTCATATAAAATCATTTGTCTGTTTTTCGTTACATTAATTATCATACCTGCAGTTGATTTCATCATCAAACCAACTTTGGTATTTTCAGTATTTTTTTTAACTTACTGACAAGTAAACGTCTTATCAGCGCGTAAAACAGATCAACAAAAAAGTTAATTAACGACCTAGTCATTTTTTTTTCAGTGAAATGTTGAGATGAAGAATGATAAAACTTACTTTAATCAAGAATGACTGTAATACCCAATTATTAAGCAACTTAAAATGTTTAACGGATATTCCAGTTAAAATAAAATGAAATTGATAACTACAACTGAAATCGTAACACTCATAGAAACTTTACCGACAGCAGGTATTTCTGGTACATCCATTACATGCAATGTACACGTATACAAAGCAGACATCTATAAACAAGAAAAATACAAAATGCAATAGAACAGTTATCAAAATTTATAAGGACGTCGTTCTAGGGGTTTTTGTTCTTTTTGTTGAATTAATGTTTTTGGGGAGGTAGCTTGTCGCATAAAAAGCCTTTTGTGACATAAATTTAAAGATATTAAACTTTTAACTACAAAAGATTTCGCCATATATCTGTATTCCAAGGTTTCTCGTAGCTTGAAAACATTAAGTATTAATTTTTCTAGTCGATATTTCCTTGCGGTTTACTTTGCCCTTAAGGATATACTAGTCAGAGTCATTAGAGAACGAAAACAGAATGTTTTTTATTCATTGAATCTAAAGAACGCAGATATACCACATATCTAATTTTTATATATTAGTATCAATGCCTCCAGACATCGTTATTAAGTGTAGAGTTGGAGCTAATCAACTTTCAGAGGGATTATAGAGTCTTCTTCACAGAGCTTTTTATGAACACCGACTAAAAGTAATCGCTCTGTAAAAAAACGCAGGTAGCTTAAAAAATAGTATTTGGCGGTTTTCAAGAGTAAAAGACAGGGAAACTGTATGTTCACAACAAACAGCCATCGTATGTTCAAAAGTCTTGGTAGTATAATACCTAAATCGTTCGTACCCGACAATGGAGAAATTAAATTAATGTTTGTTAACAGTACTGACCGAAACGAACAAGAGTGTTTGCGAAAATATCTCTTTACATGTATCAGGTAACTTAAACAGTGACAAATTTTAATGTGTGCTATTGAATAAATATTAACAAAATTTTAAATCTAAATTTAATCTATCAGGCTTTAAACAATACCTTAAAAAACTGTCAAACTTCATAGCATTACACTCTTGTTTATATCTGCTTACTAAATACTTTTATATCAGTAATTTTAACCAACAGGAAAAACTTTGAGCTTTTAAAGCCTAGTTTATAATCATTTATAGCTTCTGCGAGAACAATTTTAGAACTCATTGCTTACCTGATGGATAAAGCAATGGCCAAGGACTACACAGCAGAAAGTACAAATTAAAAATATCAAAATAAATTGTGTACGCTTTAGGTCGAAGTACTATGAGCATTAAACCGGTTTAAAATCTCATAAATAATACACAGCACCAGTTACACGAAAGAGAAAAGGCATTCTAAACCAAATTTAAACATTTTTATTTTTAAATAAAACTATTGCTCTCATTCGTGTTTCTCAGAACGTTTGTCCTAGAATAATTGCTTTTTGTTTCATCGAGGAGCCTCTCCCACCGACCAGCTTATTTAAACTACCGTAGGCATGGAAGTAGTTTATTTAAAATTTGTTTAATAGTTTATTTATATTATCTTTGCATAAGTGATCTTTCTTGCAAACCTGTGTATCATGCAGTTTTATTACAAATATGAGCATAACTGTTATAAGTTGCGCTGCTCGAAAAACATTAAAATTCCTGTATTACACACTACAGTCGATGGTTTTCATTTACCAAGTATATAGGATTCTATTAAATTTGAAAGCTTGGAAAAGCATACCTAAAATCTAACCTTCCATTTCCGAGTAAAAATGAGCAAATAATGTGCACTTAAAAACAGTCTAATGGTTGTCTTCAGATATGCAGCTTTCTGCTGGACTGTCTGAGATTTTATTCATTTTAGATTTATCGCCTATAAAAATGAGTAACCAACACTGGGCAATAGTAAATTATTTTTGCTGTAATTATAAATGCAGCTGCCTGCAGCTTCCAGTATTGAATATTACAAGCGGCTACTTGTACAGCTCTTACATAGTTATTATAACAGCTTGCAGCGGAATCGGCTTTATGCAAGGGAATGATATTCAAATATGCTGAAAAAAGTTGACTAGTTCCAACTAGTTGTTAATGTCTTTCATCAAAATGGGAATGTGTCAATAACTTTTCGAGTTGACTGTGTATTTTTAATGTAGCTAAGTAAAAGGGTGCTCTTATAGGAAATATATTATAAAAAGAATAACCATTCCTTGAAACGATAACTGTTTAGAGTGAACTAAAATTTTACTACTGTTTCTTACCTTTTCAAGTGCAAATGGTGGGGAGACATAATGTTAAACGCAATTTAAACTCGTATTAGCAGATACAAGTTGATGTCAGATCTTAATTAAATTTGAGTTTGAAATATTTTAGGTCTATCTCTAAAAATTCTTTTGTTCGTCCTCTTTAAAACCATTAATTGGATATCATGTGTTCCCCCAGAAAAAAAAGTTGATGACGCAGTTTTGAAGTTAATGTGTGCAACACATCTTGGTTAATCATTTTTTTAGGGGCGGGGGGGCTAATGCGGTGACACTTTGTCAGAGACATTCGTACAGAACCGTGGAAATTGTTGACTTCTTTTTCCTTAGAACCATAGAAAGGAGTCAACATTGCTTCCTTGGTGACGCCTCAATTTTATGATCCAGCACCCCAGGAGGGACATCTGGAGGACTCTTGCCTTCCCCCACCCACTGACCTCTTGTAAGGACTTTCTAGTCTATAAATTTAACGTGCCCATATCTGGCCTAACAGGAAGGTATTTTTAATGGCGCTCGTCGGGATTCGAACTGAAACCCCTCCCCCAGTCCGGGGACCAACGTGCTACCACTAGGATACCTCAGGACCTTCTTAGCTAATCATAAAAACATGTAATAAAATCAACAATCATAAAACCTTTCTTTACCACTTGTAATTTTTCTACCCTCGTCTCAGGGACGTGAAGGCAGGCTCCCGCAGAAACTTCACGCACGTTGTCAAGGGATAAGTTAGAATGGGATAAATTGACCTCTGGTCCTAATTGTATATAA
Organism: Dolomedes plantarius; assembly: GCA_907164885.2. Taxonomy (NCBI): domain Eukaryota; kingdom Metazoa; phylum Arthropoda; class Arachnida; order Araneae; family Dolomedidae; genus Dolomedes; species Dolomedes plantarius. The sequence continues at coordinate 60,691,515 of OU015501.1, forward strand.
CTGTAATCCTAAGTCCCCAAAAGCAATAAGCAATGTTTCACAGCCATCAATTTGCATATTTATAAATACATTACAGTTCTTCTATTGTTCTTCATTAAACCCCCTAATATTCATAAGTGGATAACCTATTTTGTGGATTATCTGACCTTTACAAAAATATGGGGGGAGAAATAAACACAAATCATCAGAAAAAAATGTTAACATGGCTCGTAAACCAAGGAATGTAACAGACTTCCTCCAGAAAAAATACTTAATACACATAAAAGTTTTACATCATTAATTTATTTAAACTACGATTAAATCACTGATTGTAGTTCTCTTTAAACCTCTGCATTGTTCAATTTTATGGAATTAAGACTATTTGTGGATTTTTCTAGTTTTCCGGTCGACTCGGGGATGAAAAGTTGAGACATATTTCTGTTAATTCACTATCACAGCATAGTAATCATGCTTCAAGCTTAGTATATAATTTATTGTAGATAAGATTTAAGAAATTCATTTTACAAATGAAACAAATGCGGAGTTTAGTGTAATATCTGCATATAAAACTTTGAATAAGAATAAATAAATAACACTAGACAGATGCGCATTATTTTCCATAACTAGTGACTGTTCCAAACGACATTGGGGTAGGAATAAATCTGGGTAAGTTAGCTATGCATCATGGATTCTGCAAGAAAAATATTTGTATGTTTTAGATACAATCATAGTTCTTACGGGGGCAACTTGTGTGGCAGAATACAACATTATCTCTCTTCACATTACAACAGGGATGAAAATATTTCAGATGCGCTAGATACGCCATATCGCAAGAAATTAACTGCTGCCTCTCATAGCTGTTTATTTATTTGCCAGCATCATAAACAATTCATATAGACAATTATCTAGTTCTTGGATGCTGATCAAAAAGAAAAATCAACCCAAAACTGATCAGAATTCTGGGGAAAATTCACTATCACAGCAAAGTAATCATACTTCAAGCTTAGTATATAATTTATTGTAGATAAGATTTAAGAAATTCATTTTACAAATGAAAGAAAATGAAGGATTAAGTTTTACCTCGATGAGTAAACAACATTTATTACCCTTTGCAATCATTTTATGGGATTAGCTTTACTTGATTAATACTTATCCAGCGTCCATCAGACACTTTCCCCAGAAGATAGCATCAATTTTTTTCAGTATCTTAAATAGGGTTTTGTGAGCAAACCGAAAGCGGTGAAATTTTAAGTAGAAAAGGAGAGTCGTAGTTAGGAATTGGAGTCTTAATTCCAACAAATTCAACACGAAGAAAATGCGTCTGTGTGTTGATTGGATTGTATTTTTATTATTATTTTCTTTTTATCTTCAAAACTGAGATCCGCAAAAGAGATAATTTAGTGGGGCCCTGTGAATAAAGAAAGGTCAAGGACTTGTAAGTACAAATCACGATTTCTGACCGTCGCAATTATTTGAAATATTTTATAGCCTTATATCAAAGAAAGAAAAAGGATTTGTCTTGTTTTTTATGCAGCTGATATCGTTCACAGACTACAACAAATAAAAATAGTCATCTGTTTCGAAAATTTTAAGGAAGAAACCATTCATAAATTGTTCATTTATATGGAGATATTACTCTCGAGTTTTTAAAATAAGGTTTGTGCTTCATATCTTGAAATGAGTGTGTTTATAGAAATATTTCTCAAGCTGTCAATAGATATAAATCTGTGATGCCATTCCAAATAGTTTAGTTTCGTATAAAGAATTGCTACACTAATAAAGAAGGAAACAAATGCTTTTATGAGAACTGATAAAGACACAACTATTGCGATCCACTATATTCATTTTCAAGACACTGAAAAAAAAAATGTTTTCACTATTAGATACATTTTTGACCCATGTAATTCCTACAGAAGGCAAAAAATATGTTTGAATCAGTAATCCAGTTTATTCAATTGCAGCTATTTCAATAACAATGAAATGCAAGTTAATATGAATTTTAGCTTTTTCGACCCTATCACACACATATTTATAGTAAAAAATTTTAGTTGAACATACACATTTCTTTTTTCACAGAGAAGATTCAACAAAAGTAGATGCTACATAAGACTTCTCATTTTTATGACCATATTTGAATGGATCAATCTGTTCATAATTTCAATCTAAAATGTCTTCTGTTTAAATCAACAGACTCGACTAAAATTCTATTTTAGGTAGAATAAGATGAGTTTTTTCAGTTTAATTAATCTCAAGAAACATGCTGGCTAGACGTATTTACCACTTTCGCACTTAATAGACTTGAACAACGAGTAATAAAACAATTAGCATACGCAAAATAATTTACAATGTGTTTGGAGCTAGTCATTACCGTATCGAAATAAATCTATTAGAATCTGCTTCGGGTTAAAGCCTAGAAAGTATCCATCAGGAATATCAAGAAATGAAAATGGACTTAAAGAAGTATTTTAAATTTTTCATCTATATACAGTTTGTTATTAATAATAAGTTTCTCTCAAAGTATTAATTTTAATAGAGTAATAATAAAATTGGTTTCCAAATAAGCATGTAATTGTTATTCTACTATGTATTCTATAAGAAATACTTTCTTCAGGAAGATCAAAATCCATCCTAACTGAATTTGAGGTTGGACTGAGACAAAATTCACTGACCTCAGAATTATGGTTGGGTATAACTTTTATCATTTATAATTATAAATGTTCACTGGAGTTCTGAGCCAAAAATGGAATGAAAGGAGTTTCTCATTGGCTACACTAGTGATACTTCTTTATTTATAGCAAAAAACACTTCTAATAATTTCTAAACTTTTAAGGTTTTATGTAAGTGGGTATTGCATCCATAAAACCCTCAGTGTAATTATCCTTCGTTTAGCCAAAAAAAAATAAAAAATATCAGGTAGTCTCTTCAAACGAAACTACCGCGGGTTATTAACGTAGGATTACTAATCGTCACTTACCTCTTTTGAATGTGTATATGCTTGTATGTGTTATGTATATATGTATCTATATATACGTACGTATGTATATATATACATATATGTATATCAAAAAATTTAACTCATTTTGGTACTTTTCTATTTAACTGTTTACTGCTTGTCGAAGCGATACAATCTAGGTTTCGCACGCTGCCAAAATTATAACTCGCGAGGACGGATGGACGGTCGGTTTTAGCGTCTGAAATTTTGCTTTCCAAAGGACCGTTATGGAGGAACGCAATCCTATGTTAAAATTGACTATGAGCTCAAAAAACAACCAAACCAACTACCCATAAGACTTCATTACGCAAATATTCGAGTACTCTTAATTTATATAAAATAAATTACTTAAATTCCGGCGTAAAAACTGAAACTTCTGAGAGCTAATCAAGCTAAGTGAATATACAGAGGCTGTTCGCACATTTTTTAGACGATTTTGGTAAGCGGTAATAAAAATTCGTTTGCTGCAAAAGAAATAATTGCAATTGTACTATGTTTTTAAAAGTCAAAATTATCGTCTAGGGCTTGAAAGTTTTGTTTTTATTCAAAATGGCGTTTTTAACAAAGCAGTGGCTCGAAGGCTACATTTATTCTCTTTCCGAAGAGAAATATGCATACTCCGTTATCCAAAAACGATGTGAGAGTCATGGTTTTGTGATATCTAAAGCGTCGATAGGTAATATCTTCAACAAGAAAGGGAAAAAAACGTCAAATTGGAGCCTCAAGTGGGACAAAAATTCCAAACAAGTATCCAAGTAAAAAACGGACATCTTCGACTGTTGCAAAGGTACGTTGTTTAATGTTAAAAGAAAATCCCCCTAGTCAAAGGACAGTTGCAAAATCATTAAAATGCTCAGTGTCCACTGTAAACAAAATGATAAACGTTGATTTAAATCTTAAGAAAGCGAAAAAACGCAATGTCCATCATCTTCTTCCAAATCATATCGCTGAACGCAGGACATGCTGCAGAATTCTATATAAGAAACACTTATCCAAAGAAAAAAAGGAAAACAATTGTCACAATAGATGAATCATGGGTGTATTTAAATGATTGCAACAAAAAAAGAGCCATTTATTATCATAAATGGGGAGAAAAAAATTTAAGTACATGGTTCAAAGAATCGAAAGGAAGTTTTTCTAAGGGATTCATGATTGTTGCTGGTTTTTCTTATAATGGCAAGTTAAAAATAAAGAGAGTGGAAAAAATGTCAAGATTATCTCCAAATACTATCAAGAGCATATTTTATCGCCAATTTTTCTGAATGAAATACCATCGCTTTACCCACAGTGCCATCAATCTGTGAGACTCCATCAGGACAAAGCTAGCAGTCACACATCAAAATCCACTGTAAATTTCCTAAAAGAAATGGAACAAAAAACTGGTATCAAGGCCATACCCTTCACTGATATCCCTACTAAATCTCCCGATGTATCACCTATGGATTTTTGTGCTTTCGGACTTTTAAAATCTGCATTATCCAAACGTCGTCCCAAAACCCTTACAGGACTCTGGAAAGCTGTTCAGGAGGAATGGGATAGAATACCTGTTCTGACACTTCAAAAGACATTATTATCCTGGAAATTGCGGTGTCGAAAGATAGTTCAGAATAAGGGATGTCAAATAGAACATTTAAAACACAAGAATTTTATATAATTTAGTTTTGTGAATACAATATACATCGTCTAAAAAATGTGTGAACAGCCTCTGTAGAAAACAGTCCTATAGTCCGATTGAATTTAGGTTTCTTTACCAAAGAAATACGGTGATTAAAGGATTTTGCGGTAAGCATACCTCACATACAGATGGTGGACAAAATAATACGAACACCTGTGAAATAATGGAAAATCTTTATTAATAGGGGGTTGGACCATCCTTTGACTGAAGTACAGATTTAATGTGACGTGGGATAGATGCAAAAAGGTCATGGACATTATTTAAAGAAATATTAAGCCATTCCTCCTGCAGAGCGGTCTCTAATTCCGAAAGTCCGGATGGAGGTGGAAATCGGGAACGAAGTTTGGACTCCAAATATTGCCATAAATGTTCAATAATATTCAAGTCCGGAGGCTGAGGGGGCCAGGCGAGATGTTCAACTGCATCGTCATGCTCTTCGAACCATTCTTGAACAAACCTAGCAGTGTGGATAGGGGCGTTGTCGTCTTGAAAAAGCGGTCGCTCTCCAGGGAATACAGTCTGGACAAAAGGATGGACATGATCCCCTAGAACGCTTAGATAGTGATAGGATTTGATCCTCCTATGCAGAATAATAAGTGGCCCAAGACCGCGCCAAGATATCGCACCCCATACCATAATGGAGCCACCCCCATGCTTCACAGTCGGCAAGAGGCATTCAGGATGAAACGCTTCTTTGGGCGTTCTCCAGACATAAACGCGTCCGGTCATCTGAAATAGAGTGAATGACGATTCATCTGACCATATTACATGTTGCCACTGCTGTGGGGACCAGCCTTTGTGATCTGTGCACCATTGGCGTCGCTTGAAAGCATTAGTTGCTGTCACCAAGGGTTTACGAATTGCCACTCTGCCATAAATGTTCGCAACATGAAGTTCCCTTTTGACAGTTTTTGTTGAAATGGGGTCCTGGAGATGACTGTTCATTTCGGATGTTATCTCGGATAACGAATGCTTGTGCTTTCGGGCTACTATGCGCTTCAAGACCCGTATATCCCTATCAGCAAGCTTGGACTTTCGGCCACTGTTGTGCTTTGGAGACGTCGTCTTACCCTCTTTCGTGTACGCTGTTATAACGGCTGATACAGTACTCCTTGCAAACCAAAAAAGGTTTGCTGTTTCCGTAACCGATGCTCCACTTAAACGCGCTCCTTTTTGGAACTCTGACAGGTCTGACATTTCAACTTATCACAGACAGTTCGATAGAAGCATGCAACGTAGGTGACTGCTGTTGAGAGACTGATACCTTCCTCTTCACGCTCACTAGGTGGCAGACTTCTGTTGCAGGTGGCGCGGCTGTACTGCAGGTATGAAATACGTCATACTTTTTCACAGGTGTTCGTATTATTTTGTACTCCATATGTACACTGAAGTGCCACTGAATTAGGGATAGCTACCTAGTAACGAGTTGGGCCTCCTCTGGCCTTGATAACGGCTGCCACACGACAAGGTATAGATTCAACAAGTTTCTGGAAACGTTCCACGGGAATGGCTTGCCAAATATTGGCTAAAGCTGTCCATAATTCAGTAAGGTTCTTTGGTGCTGTGTGATGGCCTTTCACGCCTTGTTCCAAAACATCCCAAAGATGCTCAATAGGATTTAAGTCTGGGCTTATAGGTGGACAATTCATGACAGAGAAGTCAGAGAAATGCTCATCCAACCAGCCAGTAGCCAACCGGGACTTGTGAGAGGTACAGTTGTCTTGCTGGAAAACTCCATTACCGTGCGGATAACAGAACAGCATAAACGGATGGAGGTGATCACCCAGCAACTCTACGTACCGAATTGCATTGAGGGAGGTTGGTACACGCACCAAAGATCCCAAACTGTGCCACGAAAAAACATCCCTGACCATGATTGAACCACCATGCCCTTGTACAGTTCCAGCCAGGCATGCAGGATCCATGGCTTCATGAACCTGACGCCATATTCTCAGCCTCCCGTCGCCGTTAAGTAGTCGGAATCGAGACTCATCACTCCATGCTACTCGTTTCCAGTCCTCTACACTCCAGTCTCTGTGCTCTCTTACCCAGGCAAGACGTGCAGCCCGATGGCGAGTATAGAGCAATGGTACTCTCGTAGGTCTACAGCTCCCGAAACCCATACGGTGAAGCGAGCGTTGCACAGTCCGTTTACTGACTGTACGACTGGCACCGTCAATAAACTGGGTGGTAATTTGAGCTAATGTTTGGTTCGCTGGCTACGTACAATACGCCTGAGCCGTCTCTCACCACGCACTGTCAAGGCTAATTGTCCTTTGCAGTTTGCCCGATCGCTAGTTTTTTTTTTCCACCATTCATGTATTCTTGGTATACTCTTGACACTGTCGACCTTGAAAATCCTAGCTGTCTGACGATTTCGGAAATTGATTGGCCCATGCGTCGCGCACCTACGATTTGTCCGCGATCGAAGGCGTCTAAATCAGGCAGTTTACCCATACTGGCAATTCCAACAACTAATTCAGAACAACCACAGTACGCGCTATATATGCAGTTACCACAGCGCCCTCACTTGCGCACACATGATGCGCAGCGCTACACAATTTGCATAGGCTTTGCTATCCCTAATTCAGTGGCACTTCAGTGTATTATCTCTCTCGTTGTGAGGCCAATGACACAAGATGTTGGTCTTATGCATCTTGGTTCTATTCCTAACGAATCTGAATTATTTTTCTTCTGGTAATATTTGTCATCCGCTTCCTAACAGTCAATTATCTTTCTTTCCACCGGGATCAACTATAACAATAGTCTGCCAGAACCGGGGATCGACTTTTGTTCATTTGACCTCAAGCATGGTGTTCCACCGTCTGAACTGTGTTGACAATGGTTAAAAACTCTCTCATTCTTTCCCTCACAAACTTTAATATTAATTTATTGTTAAATTAGGACAATGCAGATATATTCAATGTAAATCCCCTTAAAAAGCTTAAAACACTTTTTTCATTGTAATTAACGATACTTTTATTGTGCATTGTTTTGCATTATATTTTTCAGTCTCTTATACGTTAAAATTAATATTCAGGTACGATAATATTGACATGAATGTGTGATGACATAAAAAAAATCATGATTGTTGCTAAACTGTATAAACCCACAAATCAGATTCTTTAAAAAATATGTCTTTGATTCGAAATAACTAATAAAACATCACTTTCTAGAGTTTTTTTCATTGTTTTTATTATTACTTACACGGAATTGGTAGAGGGCGATCAAAGAGAGAAAAAATCCCCAATCCACAACAGAGATAAAAAGCGGGAACTAGTTTCGAAATATAAGGTACAGTGCATTTTCAAGCAGTGAAGCATTAGGAGTTACTGTCTTGATTGACAAATCCGCATTTGTATTTCGTCTTTAGAGACAATAACACCTAATGCTCTCCGACTTAAAGAAGAAATGTACCTAATGGTTCGAAACTAGCTGCTATTTTTTATTTCATTTTTGGATTGTAAGAAACTGCTCTTCCTCCTTTATCGTCCTCCACAAGTTTCTTATAAGCAATAATTTTCCTCATTCTGGATTTATATTTTTTTCTTATTACTCTGCGAATATTTTTTTCTTATTACTCTGCCAATATTTTTTTAAACTTTTGTTTATCCCACTCTCATTTTGTTTATTGTTTTATTTAGCCTTCTAAGATATGATTAAAAACTGTGATAATTTTGTAATCTCAAGTGTAAATATGTTTAGGCATTTGGGAATTGTCTATTAAGGTTATCACACGTAAAGCTCTTAAGCCCGATGAACTATTCTTATCGAAACTAGAAACCATTTTTCTTTCCTAATTCATTTTCTCTTGATTTAGTAATATCATTACAAGATAGTGTTATTTTACAGTAGAAAAGAATACACATCTAATGTAAATCAAATAAAAATTCATGTGCAGTCATTTACATATTTTCTAAAATCACTAATAACGAACTCTTTCGTTAATTCTTCATTAAAGATGTCATTCTGAAGATCTTCCTCGTGTATAAATTTAGTACTTGAGTATTTTTAAGGCTCGAAAGCAATGTGATGACACCATATGATACATACGAAACCTTACATCAATCGAATATTCTGGGTCATTCTATGTCACCCTTTGCGTACAAAACAAATGTGTAGAAGAATATGCTTTTTTAAAGCTTAATTCATATGCAAAAGCTCTAAAATGGCCAACATGATTCCTCTGTTTTGACTAACATGCTCTATTTACTTGTTTTTAATCCGTTAACCTTCACTTGTTAACTGCCCACGGCCATCAGATTTGATACAGAGATTTTTCATGCGGCCACTTTTCGCCAAATTTATTCTGTGTAATAAATGTTTTGAATGAAAGCGTCTTTAATGAGGCATTCTAGTTTTATATTGCGGTTAGTAGGATGCTATTCCATCTCCCTAGATTCCTGTTGAAGCTTTATTGCATCCTTATGCGTGTACGAAATACATTTGAAAAAGGTAGATATCCAAAGGGCACATTTTTGGGTGAAACACTGTCATCAGTTCGAAAAACAGTCATTATAAACTCTTGTCATAAAAAGAATATAAAACATTCCGGAATTGAAATACCTTATTTGGATGCCAGGTACTCTTTTCGACTAGACTTGTTGTTTTAGTATTTAATAAATGTGGAACAACCTGAAATAAGCTTTTCGCGAAAACCGCTCACTTGTAATAAAAGGAATTCCAAAAATAGGAAGGAGTTCCTCACATCGTTGGGAGGCTTCACCTAGTAGAACACCGGGGTCGGGTATAGGTAACCAGGTTCGAACCTGATCTTGCCATACCTATTATAGAGGTGTTCGATAGATGTAAATAACGATAATGGACAGTTAGGATGAAAATGACAAATATTCGCAGTAGCAAAAGTATCAGCACAAAACGAAAAATAAGTACTTTACTTTTTTTTCTCCTTTAAACGTAAGCATCTTTTGTAAGTGGTGTAACCAAAAAAAAATTTCAGATAGTCTCTTCTAACGAAACTACCGCGGGTTATTAACGTAGGATTACTTATCCTTTCTTACCTCTTTTTTATGTATGTGTTATGTATATGTATCTATATATACGTATGTATGTATATATATAGAGAGAGAGAATATATATATGTATGTATGTGTGTGTGTGTGTGTGTGTCTGTGTCTGTGTGTCTGTGTCTGTGTGTGTGAAAATTTTGACGCATTTTGGTACTTTTCTGTTTAACTGTTTACTACTTGCCCAAGCGATACAGACTGGATTTGGTGCGCTGCCAAAATCATAACTCGCGAGGACGAACGGTTTTAGCGTCTGAAATTTTGCTTTCCGGAAGACCATTATGGAGGGACGTAATCCTACGTTAAAATGAATAATGAGTGAGAAATAGCCTTCGAAGGAGGGAAAATTCATGAGATATAACCATGATAGTTCAGCTGGTAGAACATCTGCCTCGAAATTAGAAGACCCTGGTTTGCTCCTCAATCCAGCAGTCAGTAGTTATACACTCAAATTCTTAAAATAGGTGCATGTTGTTGTAATATTGATTACAATTATAAAATTTATTTTTAATTATATCTCCGTCGAGTTTTGAAGCAGTTGGGATAAATAAATATTCATTTTATTAGCATCTTCAGTGATTTCACTTTTTCTGCAAGGGATTCTTTTTTCTCAAGAAGATCCAGGTAATGTCTGTCTAAACATATATCTATAAAATTTGAGATGAATCCTACGAATTTTATACTCTTTTTTTTAAAGATTATTGTTATTTTGCCCCACCTAAATTATTCATAGCTTGCTGCTGAAAGTATGTCCTCGTTTTAAGTTGCTCTCTTTATAGACTCTGAAGAGCACCATGGAAATTCAAACCGAGATATTTGCTTTTTTTTTTACATTTTCCTCTCATATAAAACCGAATGAATTGCAAATGTGTAAAAAATTGAGATATTTGGAAATTAGTTAGCATTTTTTAATTTTAATAGAGACATAATTTAAAAAACTAACTACAGAAAGCTATAATCTGCTCAAGCTAAATACTTAATACGCGTGGAAGCATTAACTTAATTGAATCGGTCATATTGAAAAGGAGTCATCTCCACTTTTAAAAAACTCATCTCTACTTTTCTCCAACTTTTCTGCCCCCCCCCCCCCCCCAAGTTTCAAAAAATATTAACAAATTTTATTTTTGCATCAGGATTGATGCTTTATAAACATAATAAATACTAAATTTAGTCTAACTAATAATGCATGAAGGCGAGTTATAGTTTTTTGCTTCTCATGAAAAATTTTTAAAAATAGAGATGACTTCTTTTCAAAATGACCGATTCAATTGATATGCGAATATGAAAACATTGATAAACAAAATGCTAGGATATGAGGATAAAAAAATTTAATGCAAATATTGGCTACCAGTTTCTGAATATGAAATTAATTATATGGAACTCAGGAAGAACAGAAGAATTGTTAATAGCAGCTTCTTAGATTCACAGAAGACTGTAAAAATTTTTACCAGTTTTGAACTTATAGGTACAGGTCTTCTTCAGATCGACGTGCTTGTGATATTTTGTGATTTTGTGTTTACGGACAAATTATTAATGGTATTTTGCAATAATCATATGTGTTTTTTTTCATAGAGAGAATCACACCTAACGCTCTATGTACTGAGGATGAACTCACCTATAAGTTTGAAGCTAAATATGATTTTAAAGCTCTCGTGTGCATTTATTCCCAATCCGTACACGATATTTAATAGCTGTAAAGTAAAGGTTATTTTAAGTTTGACAAAGGAAAGATTTCATGTCAACAAACCATTTATATGAAAGTTCTATACAGAATTCAAAATAATGACGGGTATCATACATGTTTCAAGATCGAAAATTTTAAACAAAAATACAATGAATGTCATTTTTGAATGAAAAAATCATGCGCAATTTCATTTTTCTAAGCCTAAGAAAATCAAATGTCAAATACAACACCGATGTTGATAAACTTGCATAAGTACTTGCGTATGCCCAAACATGATTGTTTCTACTAGCATCGGTCACAACTGAAGTTTTTCGTCCCAATGTCTGACAATACTCTGAAATACTTTAGCAGCTTTAGAAACTATGAAAGGCTTGGTTTTAGAATCATTCGTAAATTCATATCCTTTTATGATTTATTGAATATTTTGGATAATATTTTTGCTTCTTCTTGACCAAATATGTACTTTTTAAACATATTTAACCTTCAAAAAAGGCTTATGAAGTTTGAAAAAAGCAAACAACTGAAAATCTTCTGGGAATCATTTATAAAAAAAAAAGTGCAGGTGTAAATACTTTGATTATACAGGAATGAAAATATAATCTAAATATATTGCTTTTGCGACAGCTCCACAAATGATAACAATGCATCATAACTCATAGCCCAAAAGAGTTCTATATCAACAGACTTAAATGGTTCCTTCCTGTCAAATAACAGCTTCAGGAACTTTTATTGCATGGGCTTCTTCTCAAAAGCATGTCAGTCGGTGTTGTACTACCTAGAAATATAAAATACCTTGAAGGATACTGTTTGCACTGAAAACTTTGCGCACACACAAATACATATTTAAAAGTATTTTTAAAACCTTAAATTGATTCATACACACACATATATATATTGTCTTTTCTTACTGTCATAAAAGAATGGAACTATGGAACAACTAAAGAATAAAGAAGGGAACTATTTCTACTAAAGAAGGGAAAAATGGGTCTGAAAAAAACAAAAACTATTCTGGCATCTGAGATTAGATTTTTAAATTACCCTTAAAAGTCGATATTGTATCAGAATGTAATTTAATTTCCAAAATTGTTTAAGATGATACTTTAAATAATAAATATTTCAAAATTATGCACAGTGTTCACAAAATTTTTTTGGGATTTATGTGTATTTAAGGGCTACATATCTAGTAATATGTATCAATCCCACCATCGACAGAGTGGCCAGTAAAAGTGGTTTTTTAAATAAATAAATAAATAATAATAATAATAATAATAATGTAAGAAAACTGTACACATTTTATGCTTCAGAGACAGAACTCTAAATTATTACATTCTAAGCAGCGCCAGCTCTAGCGGTTTCGTCACCCCGGACAAAAAGACAAATCGCCGCCCCTTAAGAATATATATATATATATATTTAATAAAGGTACATATTTTTTATTTTCAGTAAAAATCAAATAATTTTATTTAAGTTTTAATAAACGCATATATTTAGAAAGGAACATATAACATAACATCACATAACATTGATAATCAAGCAGTACAAAACAATAGAAATTAATTAAGAAATATCTGTACCTTGCCGCAAATTGCTAACCATATATTTTTTTACATTTTTAAAGACTATTAAAAATGTGTATTATTGCACAAACAACCAAAATGCCATTATTTTGAAGGTAAAACAAGGTGACATCAACTACGCTAAAATCACAAAAAAAAACTTTTTTTTCTTACTTTCAGTTCTGCAAACTTTTTTATTGCATCTTTTAAATTTACTTGATCAGCAATTTCATGCTCAATTGCCAAAATGGCCAAATCATAAAGACGATTTTGTGTAGTAGTCGAACGTAAAAAGTTCTTAATTAATTTTAAATTAGAGAAACTCCTTTCGCCACTTGCTACAGTTATTGGTATCGTTAGCAATATTCTTAAAGCAATAGTAAGGTTTGGGGCAAAATTTAACTTTAAGCTCAGTACATTGCTTAGGCTTTCTTTTCTTACCCAAAAGCGCAGATACTGCTGAAATTTGTCATTGAATGTCAACAGAATCATAAAACAGAACACGTGCAAGAATAATGCTATTGTGTAATGAAACCGCTCTTTTATAATTTGAGGTAATAAACAAGTCTATGTATGTTCAAACACAAGTTAAAGCAGTGCTCAGCTCGCGTGCTAATGCTATTCTGTTCAGAGAAGTATATGCATGTTCAAACAAATCCAAGCAGCGTCCTTTACAAATTCTGCGTTAATTTTTCAATAATACTGTAAATATTTTTAGCTTTTATACATAAACAATATAAATACGCTACGCACTGTAAATTGTTAGCTAACGAAAAAAATCGATATGTGAAATTTTCTATTAATTGGGCATTTAACACATCAAAATTTTTCTCACACTTACAGCCAAAATGGCGCCCCGGACAAATGTCCGAGTTGCCCGCCCCTAGAGCGGGCGCTGATCATTCTAGAACTTACGGATTTGTGGGAGCTCCATAATTAAACGTAACGGGTATCCAACAAACAGCACAAGTTGTTAGAGGTTTGCAAGACCTAAGATTTTAAAAAACAGTAAGTTTCCAAAAAGTGAGTTTAACGTTGAATTTTTTCGACTCAAACAGAAAACCTTTAAAGTGTTTAACCAGGTAAAACTTAATACCTAAACATCATAGATAAAAAATCTGGTTAGGATGCATCACAATATTTATTTCAAAGTTCTTCCCTGTTTAAATTTACTTATTTATCTCATCTGTACTTAAATTCATCTATTTATTTATTTATTCGCGCCAACCTCAATTCCTGGATAATTCAAAGGCAAATTTGTTCTAAATAAAACTAATGCATAATTTTATGTAATTCTTCTTCACTTATTTCCTTTTCCAGTAAATCAGCATTTCTTATCGTAATTAGCAGTGTAAACAGCTTTGAAGATATGGGCAACAGCTTAAAGCTGATTTTAAATACTTTCAACACCCATGCCAATCCCGGTACCCGAACCCGCAGGCTCTGGTCTTTGAGCCATTATAACAGGAGCAGCTATCAGGAAATTAGTAGGTGTCGAGCTCTATTCCCAAGTCTGATGATTATTTTTCAAGTGAATGAAAGAATGTAGTGATATAAGGAGCAATGCCTGTCATTATGAGTTTTTTCAGAAACTGATTCATATCTCAGTGTCAGTCACGTACGTTTGCCAATAAAATTCTCAAGCCATACAAAAATGAGGAACTTAAATACATTAACAACCCTAAAAGCGTCAAAATACAGGACATGAAAATTGCTTTCCGGCCTCTCAGCACTACGAAACAGTCACTACTTTTTTTTTTATTTATTTATTTTTATTTTTTTATTTTTTTATTTTTTTATTTTTTTTATAGAAACTACTCATTAATGAAAAAAATCCTAATTCAGGAATAAATAAATCAGTCATATTCCCCCAGCCTAGCTCGAAATTTTTATATTGGGTTTCATCCAATTTCATCAATCTGGATTTCATCATTATATTGCATCATTATATTGGATTTCACTACCATCAGAAGTTTCAGAGATATTGGAAAAAGTTATAAGCAACAGTGAATCCCCTTTGGCCAATTTATTGCATGTTTACTTTAAAATGTCATTTTTCAGACTTTCGAAATGATAATTAGCTTTTTTATCATCATCATAACATAATTTACGTCTCAGGGTAAGTTGTTTAAGAAGGTTTTAGAACTGCGGGTACAAATAAAGAAGACGGAAATATAATCGGCACAGCATAAATTTACATCTTAGAAAACAATTTAAAAATTAGGATTTTTTTTTGTTTTATAATTATGCATTTTTTTCTAAATTCCTATTGCCTATTCTATCTCTTGCATGCCGTATGACATGGAAAGCAACAATTTGAAAAACAGTTAACTATATATAGAGCTACAAATGTCTGTGTTTTATTTGGATGAATATTTATAAGATCTTTATTAGTTTGTAAACCAAGAATTTTTTTTTTTTTTATTTTAAGAATGACAGCATATGAATGCATGCAAATTCTCTAATATTTGTGTTGACTACCGAATAGAAAAATTTCAGTCTTTCTCTCCATTATGTTGTTCCTCACGCATTTTTTTGCTTTGAACTTTGTGGAACTGTAGATAGCTCATATTCCTTTTTTCATTACAGGCAAAAACTTCGCATCCCTAAACCCGAAGCACTAGAGAAGATATTAATATTATGGACTGTATGAAATATTTACCTCAGATCTGTATTAAGATATGAATCTGATAAAGTTATTTCCACTCCCGTTACTTACGGAAATCTTTTTCAACTCATAAGAAGTTCAGAAATGATGAACTTAGAAAATCATTAAAGATAGAACGAAAAAGAAATATTAATCATTATCAAACGCTGTAAAAGCCTTTCTGGCAAGCTATTAAACTGCACGTAGCATTCAAAAGTACTAGAGTTTGACCCGTTAATGTCCTGTGGGTATTCTTTAGAAGCATAATATACGGTTAATGGTAGATTATTTTTCCCTCCATAAATTCTTAACTCACTTTATTATCGCACAGGATCCTTGAATGAATAAATAGACAAAATTACTTAACAAACGGTGGTCTGCAACTTCCTCGACTTAAAATACGGGGCCGTATTCGATATCCTCTTTCGAACAATCTAATTGGCAGTACCGACAGGAAATTCATCTGTCCCGCCCGCCAAAATATGACCTCGCAAAGTTACTTCTTCAGAATCTTCGGAAAAAGTCAGCGAAAGCTCCAGCGCCCTCTGCTTCGAATACACGCTTTTCATGCGTCACTTGCACGTTTCTCTCTCTGCAAGCATGCACCGGTTTGTGTTGCTCCTCTTTATCCTTGGACTTGGACAATCCATCTATGCAGGTAAGAAAAATTCTCTACATTTTATCACCTTCCTCTCTAATGACTTTTATTCATGCTGCAACTTTAAATTCTGGGGCTTTTTTATTTATCAGATTTCTTTCTAATTCATTTCTTTAGGGAAAATAAAATTCATTTAAGGGGACAGTGGACCTTCAAACCTAACTTTTTTTGTTTTTAATGGGTTTGCTTGAAATTTGAATATGTGATTAGTACCATAGATATGTAAAAGTGGTTAAAATTTAATGATGAAATATTAATAATTTGTGAATTATGAATTATTAATTGTATAAAAAATTGGCCTAATTAAAAATGTTCCATGCGCATTTCTTTTGCATATAATATGGTAATTTTTATTTACAGGATACCTTATAGAACTGACAATGAAACATTGCTTATTTTAAGCATTCATTAAAAATATAAAGAGAAAAAAATAATAACAGTGAAAACACCCTTTTTATTACGCAAAATACCTCTAAATCATCTTTTCAAGTACAAAATTTAGAAGTTCTGAGCTACGAAGCATAATTATTTTCAATAATATTTATTTGATATACAGTTGAGTATATAAAATTTAAATTTCAAAGCAATACGATAATTAGAAATGTGCCTGGAGCAGTTTGAATATTCGTATGACATGAAAATTTTTATTTTGAGAAAAACACATTTAAAGTTATTGCTATTAGTAACCACATAATATCTAAATTAAATACAAATGCCTATAACTAGGAAAGTAATCACATAAATTAAAAATTCTTTTTGCAACACATTCCTACTCATCCGTATTTTCACAATTCAATTAAATAAAAAAATCAAATTTTTGACAAATTTCACAATTTTGAAAGTCCACTGTTCCCTTAAACAGTCTGCAACAGGAAACAAATGGAAGAAAGAGTATAAATTTTAATTAAAGAAACTATTTTTAATTTCTTCAAAAATTTCTTTCTCTTTCTTTTTAAAACGCTAATATAAAATAATACTTTTATTTTACTTTAAAATTTGTTGGAAAATTTAATTTGAAAGAAACTTGCAAAACCTACCTTTCTAAAATCTCATTTGGAAAAACGAGATTTCCACAGATCGTAACTAAAACAGCTACACTTACATAATTGAGTTCTCACTTTAAAATTTACAAAATCGATTAATACGTAATTCTTTATTTGTCTTTAAATTTTCATATTTCTACAGAATTTTTAGAAACTCTTCATTGCAAAATTTTCTCTGTAAAAATTTTTCACTGTGGTTATAAGGATATTTTAGGAGGTACTTTCTTATGAGAGCCTTTCCTTTCTTCAGTCTTTTATTTTCTTTTACAAACTTTTAATATGATGCACTATTCAAACTTTTGTCGCAAAAAATATTCCAACTTAAAAAAAAAATTATGGTAAATTTTTATCAGGTTTAAAGAACTACCTCAATATTTACAGAAAACATTTAATAATCAGATTATCTGCGAAATTTTCGCAGCATACAGAGTCCTAGTAAATAAATTACATTTAAGAGATAACTACAGGAAGAGTAAAATTCCGAAATATTTATACTAATTTATGAAACGAAATTATCTTTCGTAATTCATTATTTGAGTTCATTACTTGAACAAAGAAAAAATATATAAATATTTACAAATAAATGAATCTATCTTAAACGTCTATATGATATCACAAAATAATTTATTTCGATCAATGCATAACAACGTATCTGAGTAATGTTAATTTCTGAACTATTAAACACTCCTCTCGGGTTGATGTCTTGTAAATTTCTAACAATTCTTTGTAATAGTTTCTTAGCTGCGGTAAAAATTTGTGTTTTAAAGCTTTTTTTTAATTTATACATTGAAGTTAAATATTTTACTTTGAAATAAATAGGCAGATATTGTCAAAAACTACCTTTTTTTTACATTTTTTTCATCTAAATTATTAGTTGAAATTCATATTAATATACAAGATGAATATTGGATACCAAAAAGTTAAGAAATTGTTTTATTTGGATTAAAACAACACTGTTAATTTTTTTACCTTTTTTGACATCGACCAATGAAATAATTGTATTTATAGTTGAAAATGAAAATAACAAATGCCCGAAAAAAAAACTATAAAAATGTATAATACTTTAATAAGTTAAATTTTGATAACGCATTCAAAGGTGAAGCTATTCAGGAAACCAATTGCTACTAGGCTGAAACCATAGCAGCAGTAAAAATCTGTCAGATTTTATGGCAGAGTAAACAAAAAATAAAACTAGACATCAAAAATAATTAAAAATAGATTGATCAATTCTAGTAAATAATAGAAAGGATACAACAGCTGTCACAAAGTGAAATTACAAGCATCGTTCATTTTCTCAAATAAGAGAAGCTCTTGTTACTAAATATTTATAACGTAAAAAGATATGTAATTATAAATAGATATTTACTGACAGTCAGATGACGGGTAGTATGAGGGAGACAGAGGGAGACAGACAGACAAAGAGAGATATTAGAGACGACCGTTTTGAGGATTTTTGCCGTTAGAGCGGTCACGCGAGCCTCTGCAGGCAACAAGTATTCGATAGCGAAATATTTTCTCTCTGCTTTGCAAATTAGTGTTTTATTTTTTTTTTAAGTAATAGCATTGCATTAAGTAATAGCATTGCTTTTTCTCTTTTTTTATATTTGACCATTTATTTACATTTTAATCAGTTGATTAATATATAATAAGGAATACTTTGGAGAATTTCCTATAACTGTATCACGATTAACACCCAGTTCGTTCATGTCACCCTATGAATGAAAACGTGAAAAAGAGTCTAAAACACAGCCTGTAACGTAAATCTTTGGAAAATTCTCAGTCTGTCGTAAATAAATTGAGAACCTCGATGGAAAATTTCAGAAAAATAACTTAAAATATACTAAATGTCTAGAGAAAAACTAACAAGGCAAAATCCCCGTCATTATTGACTAAACTGAATCCTTGAGTATTTTAAATCATACGCCAAGTCAAAAACTTTATTTGAAAATCTTCTTTCGTTTGGAAAAAATTAAAATCCCCCGTTTGAGGAGAATTGTGTGATGATTGGAGTCCCTTGACCATCAGGTTTTAACTCCTGTACGCAAGATGTAATGTTATCAATGATAATGTGCTCAATAGTTAAAATTTAAAGGCTAGGTACATTAATTAAGAGTGAAATTACTATCAAAGTACAAAATTTAAAGTTTAACACCTTCATAAGTTGAATGGTAGGGGAAATTTAAGATTAATTAGATAAACTGGTAGTAAGAATAAGAGAATAATTTAATATAGTTAATTTTAAGACAAGAGACAGGAAGAACAGTTAACAAGATTAGGATAGGTGGCCCTCAGCAAAAGAAAAAAAAAAGGCCCTCTTCAGGGTCATACAATTCGTAACGAGTTTATTGCAGAATTCCACGGGGGAAAAAAGAAATATCAAGGTGGGTAATCTCTCGTTTCTAATCCAGTCACTGGGGTATTAATAGTAGTTGATTCTCTTCTACATAAATTAAAATTAAATATATTTGTAAATGTTTTGATTACGATTGGAACTAAATAATAGGTAAAAAGAAGTAATTTAAGTGCTGTGCGAAAACATTACAGAAAATTTAATGGTGTTATCAACATTGTCATCTCGAACCAGAAGCTTTTGAGAGAAATTCACTATGAATGTATGGGATAATGGGGCTCATTATATCTTCAAAGAGACTTGTAGGGATTTTAGATAATTATGTTATTGCAAAATAATGGAAATTTCTTCGCTGCTCCAAAGAAAAGCCACTGCTTGGTAACTGTCGCGTGATATATATGTTTTCCTCGTATTGTTTATAGTTTCAAAGGTCGTACCATCGGTTTCTCAATATTAATTTTACTTCGCTAATCAGTGAATTTATCTTCTGTCTTTAAGGAAATTATAGCTATAGAAAAAAAGAAATGAAGGCTATTATTGTTTTGTTTGATAGAGAATAATTAAAAGCAAATAACTTAATGAAATCAAAAATGAAGCGAAACTAATAAAGTAAACAACTTCAAAATCATAATAAGGGCTATTTTATAAAGATTTTTACATAAAAAGGTACATTTAGAAAAAGTGACTTAACATTCATAATTTAAATGCCATAAAAAAGTAGACTATGCATTGAAATGAGTATATGCTTTAAATGCGTTATGATGTCTTATATGCGTTAAATAAATACATCAAAAATAAAATATGATAGTTACGAGTCTAATTTCCTCTAGATCAACACAGTATATACCCGAAGACAATGCAATCCAACCCTTTAGAGTTTAAATATTTTGAAATTTATGAGAACTTTATAGATATCAGAGTCCAGAATAATAAAGGAATATACACCTAAAATTAATTCAATTCCTTTAACGTTGCGATAGCTTATAATAAAAAATAAAAAGACATAAAAATATTTCATTCTCTGCTAGTGTGATACAATATTTTTATTAATGATATAGAGCCGTTACAACCTTAATTTTTTCCCCGCTTTATGAGCAGATGTTTAAGTAAAGGAACACAACTTTGAAAATAAAACTCGGAAGTAAAGAAATCCCTAAGGTCAAAGATAGATTCACACATTTTGACAAAATTTCACCTAAGTAAAAATGAAGTAAAATGAATGCTATTAACGCTGAAATCCAGCTGAGGTATGTTAATACTCTTGCTTAAAGTAAATAAATATTTATGCTAATACTTAAACGGAATGATCCCATTAGAGTAATTCGAATTAATCATTCTCGGTTAACGAACTTTTGAGAAGATGCTGCCGGCGTGAAAGCAGGAAATGGGAAAGTGAGTGAAATGCTTTGAAATAAAATATAAATTGCATTTCTAAATACTCAAAACAACTTAGGGGTCATGATATCTATTTTAAAAGCAAATGAAATTCATTGCTATTCCTATTTTCAATACTGAAGGCGTAACGTGTTAAATTCATTCAAGGTGTTTAAGCAATTGTTGCTAATTTGAAAGATATTGTAACGGATAAGGATTTATGCCCGCTGTGATTCTAATGGGCGGAAATACCCACTGCTACATAAAAAGGGAATATACGAATTTTTATTTATAGATGTACATTCTTGTCCCTTTAAACTGCTTTATAAGTAAAAATAGAAAACATATAGAAATCTAATAAATCATTTTTTCTGTTAATAAATCACAGCTTTCTTATATTTGGCACTGCAATTTTTCAAATGCTCAAATTTAATTTCCTTAGTGGAAAAAACTTTTTCATTTCAAAATTAATAAGATGATTCGAAGATGATGCAAAATTAATAAGATGATAAGTTTATCCTAAAAAAATTTAACAATCAAAAAGAAATTATATCACAATTCATACATATTATGATATTCCTTTATAGAGGATTCTTTATTTGGTTCTGGATTTCTTTTGGAGAAGAATATAATTGGATTTGTTTTAGCTTATCGTATGAATATATTACGTAATATGGATGAGTCTTATCATACATTAATTAAAAAAACTTTAAAAACTCTTAGAAAGGTATTTTTATTGAATAATGGTAATATCAAATGATCCATATATTACACAATTATCGTCAATTTTTTTGGTAGATTTAACTGTGACATTTTCAAGTTACAATAATTCACCGAAATCACTATTTCTTTGCCTGTATTGTAATATTATTCTCAAAAAGCTATGGAGAATAAAAGAAATATATTCCCTTATAAACGTAATGCAATGATTGCTCATGATATTCCAATCATAATATTTAAAATATAACTATACGGTCGGGGTTCTCAAAATGACAGCATACATGACTGACAGATATTTTACAATTAATTTCTAGGGATTCCTTTTAAGTCTATTCAATCAACATACTTTTGTATCCAAATCCGCGAGTGAATATTCACGAACTCAAACATTCACAGAAAACTGTAAAATATTCAGTAATTAATAAAAAGTATCAATGAAATCCACGGCAATCTCTAACAAGCATTTCATTTTTATTATAATTTGATATTATCTAATTCAGAGAGATTTCCGATGTTCCGTAGTTTCATAAGTGGTCCCCCTATACGTAAAATGCCTCTTTAGAAATACGTTAAATATGCTAATGCCATTCGGTTTCAATAAAAATAAGCCAAGAGTTCTATATTTTCTTAGCTCTTTTTTGCATGGCATAGCGTTTATGTAGCACATTCGCTTTTCTCTATTATTAAACCCCGTCATGAGACTTACGTAAAATATGAAGAAATAAACAAAACAAGTTCTGAAGAAGGATCTACCCAGTGAGATAGCATCGTGTAACTTGTCTTTAACTATTTTCCGTTAGCTCTTTGACCTCTGAGCTTCATCTTTATTCACCTTGAAAATGTTCTAAGAACAAAATGAAGTGAAGAGTCTTTGTTAGACGCGCTCTTGCAAGTTTTGATTGTTTTTTTTTCAATATTCTTTATTGACACGACAGGTTTAAAAAATTATATCATAAAAATGGTAGCTGTGCTACAAATAAAAAACAATAATATCAGAATGAAATCATGCTTTTATTTTGAAGATGTCCGGTAGGTATGGCAATTGCATGACTCATATTACTAAACCAAGTGACAAAAATAGGGTTTACAGCTCTCCGAAGAAAGCAACATAGCGCTATAATGAAATCATTGCCACATCCGTCTGAATTAAATAAGAGAACACAATATTATTTTTAAAAAATGCATGTTAAATTGTAGGGGAAATGCTGAGGTCGTAACTTTTTGAAATGGCAGGAACCATGCTTGTTGCTCGACCGTTTTACGGCTCTTTCCGGGTAGAACTTTTCATTTCAAGGTCATTTCCCAGAGGCGCTATTTGCTATTTTTCGATCTACTATTTCAATTGTAAAGTCAGTTGACGGGGAAAAACGCTTTTCCTGATGTCTCAGACTTAACAAGCATATCATTACAGTTACGGCAAATGGCTTAAGCAGTTTGATGTAATATTAACAATGGATTCGAAAACAATATATTTTCACTACAACGTTCTTTATTTGAAGACAATTTTAGACAAATACTTTCTTATTTGTAGTTTTTTTTCTTGAGATTTTTCGCAGCAAACGACCGATTTGCAAATATTTTTCACTGTAATTTTGATGAAGAACCAAATTAAATTATGAGATGAAACTGAATAGAGTTTCAATATTAGATATGTGCAATAAATATCAGTTTACTCAAAGTTTTGATGGGGAACTTTGACAAAGGAAATTCACGTAGTCTGCTAAAGAAAGGAAATCTAATTCACCTGTCGTATCCTAGAATGATAGCATTTTAGGCAAGGTTGCTCCTTCTATTTATGTTGATGAATATTTTATTTTCATTTTTTGTTTAAGCTTCTGTCGCTGTAAGTCGCTCAAGAGGAGATTAACATAAAAAGATTGTGAATGCATTTTTTAATGTCAGCAATCGAAGCTAATTTGATACGTAAAATGATTAAAAACTTCCAACAAATACAGTCGAACCCCGTTATAACGAACTTTAAGGAACTAAAGGTTTTGTTCGCTTTATCCGGTGGTTTGCTATATCCGAAACGTTAAGAAAAATGCTAGAATTCACAAAATCTATAACTCATTAATTGCAATGTGTATTCAATGATGATGTATTAAAAAATGATAAAATCTATTAAAAATGATCATTAATGAATTAAATCGACTAAACTCGATTACATTAAACTGATACAATAATAATTAAATTATGTACAATAGGAAAACGGCGGGACCAAAATTTTCGTTCGTTATATCCGTGAGTTCGTTATATACCGGGTTCGCTATAACGGGGTTCGACTGTATATCATTAAAGACTGAATGCAATACAAGAGCTTATGTAGGAAATGCTTGAACTATAGCAACGACCTTTGTCTTCAGGTAATTACCTAGAATTTACCTTTCCTTCACTTTACCTTTTCATGAGATGACTGAAATGTCTATAAAACATAATGTATTTTTGATAAAGAGCTGATTCTACATCCAGCCATTCAAACTCTTCTCATGGCTTGGAATTTCTAAACTCTTATATTTTTTGCTTATGTTGGCAGGTACATTTCTTTTTTATTTAACCCGGAAAATGACTCAGATTTAATGATAAGTCAATCTGAAGCGCCAGAGGCAAATGTCAAAGTCTAAATTAACTGCAAAGTAAAAATTAACTAAGTTAATGAACTGGAAACAAGATGTCATGGAACAATAGAATTTGTAGAGAACTGATAAGAAACCGCAATAATTTGAGAAAAGAAATAAATGAAAGAGAATTAAGGGTTACACAATGCCACTTCCATAATTACAAACATTTAAGGTCAAATCGCAATTCGAAAACAACTAAAAAATAATAATAAATTAACCTTTGCCACGAAAATGTATAGGATTATTATTTAAGAAAGCGTTATCTGCCATTTATTTATATTTGTAAATTTCTTATAATGTCTAATTGAAAGCAACGTCAAAATTTAATAAACGATAACAGTAAAGAGGAGAAATTTTACGCTTGGAAATTTTAAACAAATAAAAGCCAGTTATCAGAACCTTCATTCTGAAAATTGCCTCGTACGGAGAAACTCAACTGTTACCCTTGAGCGAGTAGAGAAATATGAAGACTGAGAACCGAAAACTAAAACGTTCCCACTTTTAGAAAATCATTCAGTTGCTTTTGTCTGAGGAAGAATGCATTACAATGATTCATTTTTTAATCTATTCTGTTTCTTCAAAACAAAACTAATTTTAAGTAACGTAATGATTGCGCGAGAACATGCTAAAGAATATTTCAAAAGTTTAGAAAAGTATTACTTATTTACACAAGCCGTTAAGTTATCAATTCATCATAAAGGATACAACGTGTTCTATTACCATGGACTAAACTATTAATTAAATTAAATAATGTCCAATTAATTATTTTTTCGCATGCATTATTTCATTTAAATGCTAATTATTATTTTTAATTTAATCTAATTTCCTGTTTTACATAAATAGTTTAATAGTTTTTTTTTTTTTTTTTTTTGTTTTTTTGTTTTTTTGTATAGACGTATAACTGAAATATATGCGTATGCAGTCCAAATTCGAGTGGTTGAGGGGAGCTAAAACCCAGCAAAGGAAAATTGCGGGAATGTTTCTAACCCGCTCTAAACTGTTGTCCAAATTTAAAACATACAAACAGTTACTAAATAACCTGTTCTTCGGGAGTATATTTTAAAATTTTAAAATTACAATATCATCAAAGAATGGCTAATAGACACTCAAGGTTAGAGAGAAGCAATACTGAGTTCGCTACTTTTGTGATGCTATACACGCCGAGCTGCAAAATCATAAAGGATTATGAAACACACATTATAGTACTACATTTAATAAAATCTAATAATTTGGAAGAGCAATTAGATGTATAGCTCCAGTAAAATTTCTCTTTCAGTTATTGACATCAAATTCGGGAATCATCAAATTTTCGAAAGTCGGGAATCAACTGTAAATGTATACCAAATACAAAATTTACCTTTCTGTACGTAGTGTATATGACTTTTTATATTTAAAAATATTGCCAGAAACATGTGTGTTCTAGTGTTTTTAGCCAATTTTATAGTTTTTTATTTGTGAATTGTTTTTATTTGGGCCTTAAGTCCCTAGAGGCATAAATTCTGTTATTCCCTCCCCACACAGATCAAAGACCTCGTGAGACTTGACTGGTTTCACAAGCTCCCTGCTGACTACTTCGTCGGCGCGTTTAATACCGGACTCTCTCCAAAAGCACTGGACTGTGTAATCGTAACGACTACTGGAAGAAAAACCGCAAATTTAAAACCTAAGCGAGCATCTTAGTTCACAGCCGTTGTTTCGCTGAGGAGTTATTTTTTCTTAGCGCTCTCCTTTTCTCCCTTAAGCACATGTTTGATCTTCTTTTGAAAGTGGAGAAGAATAGGCGAAGTATAAGCATAAAAACAAACTGCTCTTGAAAAGAAGACCTGTTGTAAATGGGGACCGTTTTCATTGTTACTTTCTTTTTTCTCTTTAATGCATCTGCGTGCAGTAACCGCTTTGCCTTCGGGCTCTGTATCGAAGCAAAAATCTGATTTTCCCAGTAAAAAGGAATTTTGATTCATTTGGATGAAACAGTTTTAAGTACAAATAGATAACATACCATACCAACAAAGGGGACAATCTCACGGATTTTCACAAAGCTTAGTACTCTGGTATCTTACGAAAAAGGAAATAAACCCGATGCATGTTTTGATAACCTCGAGATCTATTATTTTTATTTACGTTTTATCACTTGCAAATTTTTATGTAAGTTTTCTAACACCGAAAGAGATAAGTATATAAATACTGTATACAAGCATTTTTACACAGTGTTATGGGACCTTACAATTTCATATCTGTCCATGAAAATCCACTTTGAAAAGCGCGAAGCGTTATATCTCCACAGCAATAGTTCAATACCGTAAATTTTCCTAATTATTTTCATAAGACCTAAGACACGATTTTTACTATCTAATAAATAGGGGCTCTCATATTTATCTATAATAATGTATTAAAGAGTACAGTGGGCTTTGCGATACCACAGTACTTCATAAAAATATTTTTTAACTTTATGATGTCATTGTTAATCTTTTTTGTAGCAAAATAGAAACCGATTATTCACTAATTTCGATGACTTAATTTAGAATTTAGAATTGAAATTTTTCATAGATGAATGAGCATATACTTGAACTTGTGTTTGTTAGAAAATTTCAAGCCTAACTTGTAATTTTTATCCAGTTCATCAAAATTAAGGGTAAATCATCCTACAATATGATATCAGATGACACCTTTAAACCCTAGTGATTGAATCTAGCATTTAAGCTTACTTTCGGAGGTATTTGAAGTCGTATTCTCAGGCCTTGCATCATGACATTATCATTGGCAAAGAAACTAAAGTCTTTCGATGAAATTAACTAGATATGGATGGGAAATAGGGACATATTATATATTTACTGCTCACTGAGTTTTTGATATCACACTAGAATAGACTTAAACCCGATGATATGTAGCTGTCACGTGCTATAGACCTTCTACAAAGATAATGCGATATTACACTTGTAATTACTGATGTATATCGAAGTTTTTTTTTGTCGCATATCCGTAATAATCAGATTTTTATTTGTTATTTACTTATTTATTTCACTGGTATCCAAACTGGTTTGTGGCGAAACTTTTAAACAAAGAGAAAATTTAAAAGGAATTCCATTCTTTTCTTCCTCATGTACAACATACTAATTATTATTCAAAGATTCAGAGAACCTATTTTAAAATAAATAAATTAATATATATGTGTGTCTGTGTGTATGTGTGTTAGAATGTATGTATGCTAACAGTTTTTTTTTTTTTAAGAATTTCGATAAACCAGTTTATAAACTTCAAAGAGAAACATTTCTATTCATACTTCGGGGAATAACATATTCTATAAAAACCATATAAAAAATTAGTCCATCATTTTATTCAGCACTTATTTGTGTAATAATTTTTACTCATTACTATAATGTTTCTATAATAAAATTTTATAATTAAAATTCTTAATTATAATACGCTATAAAAACAATTTTAATGAACTTCAATACAGTATCAATGTTGTAGTATTAAAGTTATTACATTACACTTATTACAGTTATTATTTATTTTTATTTATACGACATATTTAATTTTTTACATTATTTAATTTCTTTATTATACTGTATGGCATACTATACGTATATATAATTCGTATTATTTGGATTCCAAAATCAGGTGGGTTTAAAACGTTTCTTAGAGGGATAATGAACTATGTATAAGTGACATCTATGTTTATTTCTATAAAATGGCAAAGATAGAAAGAGATATATTGTTTAATTTATAGAAAGGCAAATTGTTAGAAAAGAATAATTTTTCTGTCACTTTCACGTCAAGAGAGGGATAATTGAATACAATACATAATTAATATATATATATATATATATATATATATATATATATATATATATATATATATATATATATATATATATATATATGTACGTGTGTGTGTGTTAGTTAATATTTAATACGATCCGATTTTTTTCTTTTTACATTTTATCAAATGTCACTTAAGCTTAAAGAAATTCTCTCACGTGAATCTTCTTGCATATATGTATGTAAGGAACCTGTTAGGGTAGGCATATAATAGCAGAAAATAAATTCCTGTAAAGGAAACTATGTCTTTTATATAAAAGCAAAATATATGCTGTTGCCTGTTGCTGCAAAGACATTAATCATTAATATGTTCCAGAAATTTTTTTTGAAATAGAATATAAATAGATTCTTCCCTATTATTACTAAAAATTTCTTAGTTTTCTATTTTTTTAAAGTTAAATTGCAATAACGCCACGCTAACTAAAATACTTCATACATATAATTTTTTCTCTTTTCTCTTCCCAACATAATTTTGTCTTTTGAGCAATATATCCATTCAAAGCTCATATTCCTTTGAATAAGCATTTTATTTCAAAAATTAAAACCTTTCAACAAAATATTTTAATGGTTAAAAGTGCAAGGATATTATCTTCTTTGAAGAACCGTATTCAACCAGCATCTCCGTATTTCATTTATTGATGCATATCAGCTGTATAATATCCCTCTCTTCATGATATATGCCCGCAGGTTACTCCCAGTGATGCTCCTAAAAAGGTTTTTTTTTTAAGAACAATGATATCTTTCCATTTTGAAAACATTATGGACGAAAAAGCTGGCCCATTTTTTTCTCTTTAAAGCAATCAATAATCTACGCTCCAAATACGTAGTTTCTAATTCTGTACTAAGTATTTTGAAAAATGGACCACCACATAAAACATATCACATTTCTGCGTCAGACTTCTATGTGAGACTAATACACGTAGTTTTCAAAGGTCACATTCGCTTATTATTTTTTATTTTCATGTTCAAACATAATTCTTTATCATTTCCTTATTCGATGTGCATTTTATACGGAAATCAATAAAACAAAAAAAGAATATAATAGTTGAATATTAAACA
Organism: Dolomedes plantarius; assembly: GCA_907164885.2. Classification (NCBI taxonomy): domain Eukaryota; kingdom Metazoa; phylum Arthropoda; class Arachnida; order Araneae; family Dolomedidae; genus Dolomedes; species Dolomedes plantarius. The sequence goes on from OU015501.1 coordinate 60,720,719, forward strand.
TTGTTAAAAAATTTTTTGGCTATTAATATCACTGAAAGTTAAGTTTTGGGGAGATTGTGGATGAAGATTATTTCAAATGCTTGGAGATAAACAATTAAATTAACCTTATAATCTTAATTTACGAAAATCTTTAAATTATGTAGTTGCAGTGTTTATTGCCTTTGAAGTGCTGTGGGAATCCATTGCAACATTGTTGCATAAAGGAATATATGAATATATATGTGTGTGTGTGTGTGTGTGTGTGTGTGCGTGTGTGCGTGTGTGCGTGTTTATTTATGCGATATATATAAAATATCGATTCTTGTTGATAACGATGGAAGAAGAAAGCCTGCCAATTTGATTATAATTTTCTTTCGTTACTTCTTCTTTTGTTAATAAACTTCCTTACTAAAGACTGGAATGACACCCTTTTCTTTTCTGCAACATCTGAGAACAATCTCAGATTTTCTGAGGCTTATCACAATTGATTTTTTGACTATTAACTGCTTCCTACGTAATGTGTGTTCTTTGACATCAACAGAGTACTTGTTTCTCCCCATCTGAATCAAATAAGACGTAAAATGTCAGATAATGAAAAAAATTTAAAACTCAGTTCAACATCATTAAAACAAATAAATAAAAAAATTATACCAAAGTAGTCACGTGATAATATAAATTCATAGAAAAGATTTCAGTGATTTAGTCTATCACGCTTTAGTCAAAAATATAGGCAGACATAGTTCAAACAAATTTTTTTACAGTACTTTTCGATTATTTGTATTCTGCATTTTCCTGCTATTGATATGATAACATTTATATTTTTTAAATTCTGAGACAGAAAAATGCTTGATTCCTGCCGTTAGTGCTGGGAGTGGTTGAGAGTTCTAGGTTTTTATTCGGATTTTTTTTTTCGCAACTTATTCTCAAAACAATAATTTTTTTTCGGAAGTCATCGTTTCCTTCCATCTTTCTAAACCAGACACTTGTGCCTTAGCCTACTGCATTAGAAAATATGTATGTTGTAATATAATTATCGATACATTTTTTGCATATGTAATAAGTAGAATTTGCTTATTGATTAATTATTTGACGCTACAATTTGTCTTTTGAAGAGCAAATTTTCGGAAACAATTGATTGGATCTAAAGTGATAAACTTAGATTCACTCTTTTAAATGATATCGACAAAATATATTTAATATCAAAGTATATTTAATCTTAACTTGTAAAAATACTATTTTGAACACTAAAAACGAATTTACATTACAAATATTTTTTGTCGATTATAAAGTGTATATTTTCCTCTTATAGCACAATCTATTTGAGTTAATATGTTTTAGAACAGAAGAGAACTATGCAAAATGAATGAACGTCCACTTTGGACTTTCCTTTTCTTAACACAGACACTTTCTTATCGTGGGGCCAAGAGAATTTTTTAGCCATCAAGTCTCAAAAATAAGACAGCATAAAATATATCTCGTTTATTTTTTAATGTTTGAGTCCGGAGAATGAAATCCCTAAACCTAAAGGGACTTAAAACGGGAAAAATCATAACCACAAAACCACTATAATAACCAAAAGGAAATCTCTTCTGATACCGAAGCATAAAGCAGTCCTCTGCTTCAAGAAACATGTAAACCTTAGTAAAACTTACTCCAATGATAACCTCGGCAGGGAGAACATTGCAATCCCATAACAAAAACTCATCATCCTTCAACATTTTCTGTTGTGTGAAAGTAATGCGTCCACAGAAGTATGTGCTATGCCTTTGAAATTATTTTGATTATTATAGTGGTTATAGTACTTAAAAGTTGTTTCTTTTTACGCTTGCGTTCGGTTTTAGTGTCCTATAAAAAGAGTCATTTAGCAATTACATTTTACGTTTATAGACGAATAGCAAGTCTACAAATTTATGGCATATTGGAGAAACGACTCCTGTGTTGACATACGTCTTAAATAAACCTGAAAACTTGCACCTCTGGAGTTCAGTTTTTGAGTAACAGTAGATGTTATTGCTCCCAAGGGAAAGCAAATTCTCGTTACTCTAATATTTGCTTCAAAAATGTTGAATACGGTTGACGGAAAGACTCACAATAGTATAACATGAAGAGTTGGAAAGTTGTCTTAGTTGTTCATATGTATGCAATCCTTTCCCGGTAGTCTGAATATTTTCTTTATTATTTCAATCTTTTTATCTAAAGAGCCTTCCTTGAGCAAAGAGCTCATTTGCGTTATAAATATAAGTGATAGAATTTTTTTCCGTAATGCAGATTTCTTTTAGATATAATAAATGTTCTACGCAGTATAGATATATCATATTTAGCAGCTCTTGTTAAATCTCTCGATTTATTTAAAGGAATATATTTACAAAACTGTCTTTTCTTTCTTAAAGTTAATTGACAAATAATATTATAGATAAAATTAGAAAAACGAGTGAAATTTCTAAATTAAAAATAAAAAATCTGAGGATCATTAACATTTATCATAACATTTATCATACTATTGTTTAGAGGCGTATCGTTACAAATCACTTGTTCGGGAGACAGAAAAAATCGAGTTTAATTCATCAGTCATCCAGTAGTATGTTATAGCGTTAGAAACTGAGATACCCATGATAATATGTAAGCAAAAGGGCCATAGCGACTGCAATGTTAATTTTTAATAAATTTATTTTTAATTACACTTTAAACAAAGCTTATAAATATATAAACAAGATAAAATAAGAACTGTGGATTGCCATTTACTCATTTCTTAACTAAATTACTTTAAAAAATCAGCCTTACTTAAATGTCTATAGCACATTTCCCTCTAATAAAATATAATGCCAGTTACATGTCATTGCCTTAAGAAAATTTTTGCCCCAGTCATACATGGTCTGAGACGACTTAACTCCTATGATTATCGACGATGCCTCATTTTGCATTACAAAAACAACGGAGTATAGTTTGTGCATTCGAAAATAAATCAAATATTGTAGAAAAAAACAATTTGAAGGAGATTTTTAATGAAAGCATTGAAAGTCTGTTTAATCCATAGTTGTATTACAATTGGAGAACCCTATCTAAAATCGTAAATGACAGACTCTCTTTGACTACAAATTTGGGTCAAAATTTCTTTTTTTAAACTATATTACTTTTACTCGGTACATTTAAACTCTTAAACCCCGTTTTACCAACACACTGAAAGAGGTTACTGAATACCAGATTCCTAAAATATGCAACAAAAGGTAAACAGGACATGTAGTTTCGAAATGACACAACTCTGATTCTCTAGAACGCAGAGCAAGGGACGATTATCTCTATGAACACATCTGAAATGCGCAGATTATTTAACTCTTTAATACAAGTAAGATAATCAAAGGAACTCAACAGAGGAATTCTGCGAAAGTCCGTGTAGGCAGAGACAGGAACGAAATAAACTTGTCAGATGAACGAGAGTTAAAACAAAATCTATGGTCCCACGCTTGCCTCTACAGGAGGATGCCACACAGATATGACACAAACAGATAAAATGAGACGGGGAGCAAAGGCGGGCAAAATTAGAATTGGAAAGTGAACTCAAGAAATGAAAAAAATGGGAAGTAATCAATTAGAAAAAAAAGAAAATACGTGATTATAAGAAACTCATTTGTATGCAAAGTTTGTACTTGACAATCGTTTGATACGAGATAAGCAGGTCATTGACCAAATTTGAAGCATTTGTATAGATAGAATAGCTTTCCAAAAGTATCCTGACCTTGTGATTACAAAGAAATAAAAAGAATAAAAACTACAAAAAATAAAGCTACCTCAAAATAGGAAACTACGACATTAAGAGGGCCTAAGAGTTTGTAAAGTTCATTCGAACAAATGCCTTTTCCCTCTAGCAATAAATAACAATAAATAAACAGCACAATTACGGTTTTAGTCGTTGCAAAGTATTAGCAAACTAGAAAACTATTCTACAAAATTAATACTCATTACGCTTTCTTCCTTGTTGAAAAGGAAATACTTCAGTCGAAACGATTGCCTAATCTCTTATTTTAATCTGAATTCTTTCCCATTCTAATGAAAACTCTATTTTTTTATACCTTTCTTTGATCTCACTTGATGTAATCAGCATGTTTAATGTCTGAACAATTACTTCACTCTATGAAAAATCGATTTAAAGGATCGCAGAACGCACGCCTTGAACCATTTAAGTTCAGTTCGCCAAACGGAATCCCGTTGTATCCATTATCGTGAATCCTCACGCGGGATTTGTTGCACATCATTAAACAGATACGCACCGATTCCTTTTCCTCTACCCATGACAATGAAATTCTGTCAGGGCCAGATCTAGAAATGAATTCCGGTAAGACCTGTCAATTTGTAAGGAATTCTGAGTAAAGGGAATCGTGTATGTTCTAATCGGCAATTTTGACAACAGAATGACACAAATAGAAGAGTATTTTTTTCTCTTTTGAAGTCGTGAAATTTCCTGTTTAAAACGGATTCGTGGTTGTTTCTGGAGGCTATATATCGCACAATGATTGTAGGGACATTTTTGTTTAAAACACCAGTCTAGAATTTTCTTTATTTAATTCACAATGTCGTACAGATGAGATTTACAAAACAGCTAGAAATAAGGTCACATTTTTCATCTAATAACTTTGTCCGCGAGTTTATTATTAGTCCGATCATTTATTATGATTATATGTTTCAAAAGATGGTTGAAATTAGGTTGATTCAACTTGATATTTTTTGAAAACACCAAGATAAATTGCTTATAAATCGCATACTTGCATTTTGATAGTGATAATGCTTCTGAAACATTACGATGAATGAATTAATATAATTCCGTTTCCATTTTTTCCATTCAAAAAAGTTTCTGTATAAAACAATTTAAGACACTGTACATTTGTCTTTACTTGAAGTAGGAACTACATTGTAATAATACATCAAAACATATGTATCTCGTGCTGCTAAAGATGACAATAGCGCTCCACACCAACCAACCAAATCGTACATAGTTTAGCTATGGCATTTTTTCCTCAAATCGAATCTCTTGGTCTTTGGTCACTATGGAAGCCTTAATTCCTTACCTAAACCTAAATTGCAGGCTCTTTCTTGGAAATCAAGTAATTTTAAAAGAGCTACTATTCTCACTTAAGTTTTCTTCCCGGCAATACTTCTAACCTGGACGAGAAAATATTCATCTATTTAAAGAAACATACCCCCAGAACAAACAAAAAAAAAACTTGTTATTTAATTACGTTAACAAGTAGAAACGCAAATATTACTTATTTATTATGTGATGGAATTATAGAGAAATTTAATTCATTTATGAAATCGAGGGAGTTAGATTCGATTATTTATAGTTCCAAGATATTCTCCTTTTTACCGAAACATCTTTCATATATCTTCCCAAAGAGACAGAGATCTAAAGGATTTAGATATTCGTCGGTTTTGACCACAAATAGATCAAAATTAAGTAGAGCATTTATAAGTTAAGAATAAGGCAAAATATATACGTTGAACTTAGATGTTTTCATAAATGGGAGTGTGCAATCTCATATAAAAATCCAAATTAAAATTGGCAGCTTCAGCCTGCATATTTCTATGCAGTACGCATCATTTCTTCAGTAGTATGAAAATTACTCAATGATTATTTTAACTTAGAGCACTTATATGGTGACTATATCAAAATTTAAATTAGCAAAAATAGCTTTTCAAAATTCCCAATAGAAAGTAAGCTGAAGCAGAAGAAATCGTTTTTACTACTTTAATAGCCTCCTAAGATTTCATTCAAGAAATACTAAAATTTCTCTTTAAATTTATGAAATATGCTGAGCAGTCCAGTGTTTTATTTTTGTTTTGGTTAAGTGGGGTCAATACAATTAATGTTAACGAATTAAGATTAGAGATTAGAAATATTAACAGATTTTTCCCTTTAGATCAGTGTAAAAGCAAATGTGACTTAATGCTTTTTGGGCTAGATCTACAAAATGAAGAGATCAAGCAATTTTCATATCCTAAATATTAATCTCAATTTCCTACAGAAAATGTCTCTTAGGAATTTGCTAAGGAAATATGTTTTCTATTTAAATTGCCTCCGACCTCACTGCCGGAACTTATATCGAACCAACACCAATTACTTAAATTCAGTGTTACATGGCCTTTTCACCAGGTCATAAGGAATGATTCATAAAAATAGTAACTGCCAGAATTCGCTATCTCTTCAACCATGAATATTATCAAAGAGGTTCAAATCGGGGTCATTTTTTTATGTTAAATATTTGTTTTCAGATTTCCGCAAGAAGAGACGAGCCTTATGCATTCCAATGTATCCATCAATCTCCTTTGTTGAGACGCTTTCAGAAAAATAAAAATTGTTCTTATCAATAGACAAATCAAGGGTCAAATTCCTCACATGTTTATATCCTGGTTAAAAGTCTAGTTAAACATTTTTTCTTTGAATCCCTTGACTTCACATATGTATATAAAAAAATCTCGGAGCATGTAAAGTTTCATGGATGTCTATATTTTAGAATTCCTTTGTTTTATTTGATAAGTTGAAATAATAACATTCTCAAAAAAATCTAAATTGGAACTACAAATATAATTTTATGATTTTCATTTATCGTCCGATAACACGAATAACAAAACTAATGACAAGAGCAATTTTGCTGTGTTAAAAAAAACTGAAAGCAACGAAATTCCCAAACATATAATTTAATTGCCATCACAAACATAACTTTTCTGGGAGCAATGAAACAGCCCCTGATAACACAATAACAACCTTCTCCATCTGTAATCTTGTTGTTTCTGTTTTTATTTTTTTTTTTCTGAAGAGTGTTATTTGTTAACGATCTGTGTCCTTGCTTTTCAGCGTCCATCTTCCAATTTCCCGACCTCACCCGGCGATTGCCAGAAAGGACAACGTCACCAGGTAAGTGTTAACAATGGTATATCGGAAAGGTGTTCCGGGCCAAAGAACCGCAACCTTTATGTTCAAACAAAGAGGTGAAAACAAAAAGGCTCTAAAGGTGCAAAGGGAAATGCGATCGGCAACCGGCTAAGCCGTAGATAACGGCCGACTTGAAGACAATCGGATGCTTTGAATTATATCTAGCATTTCACAAATAAATCAAACGAGATTTCGGGCCTTGTTTTGAATGTGAATGAGAAAGTGTCTGACAAGGATTATAGCGGATCATAATGTCATTCACAAATATGCGTTGTCCGTTTATCTCTTGCCTCTATTGATGACATGATCTTGCATTCATGAGATAAAGAAAGTAATTGAAAAAGTGCAATTATTCACGGTTGACTTGACTGGTAGAGAGATTCGACTATTTTAATATTTTTATAAATAAAACTTATCATCTAATTTTCTGTCAACAAATTTCTCGTTTTCAGAAAAGTTAAAACATAGTAATTTCTGGAACTATTTATAGATTTTAAAATCCCATGTACTTTTAGAAGAAATACAGGGCAAAATTATTCAACGTTGAAATGATAAAACAATGTTGATGTTGCTAATTTCTGTCCGAATGCATTATATTTAGATTTCTTGCTCGTGGAAAAATGATCATATTTAAATATTTTCAACATATAATTTGTACATATTTAAATCCTATGCACTAACTTCCATACTTTATTACAAGAGCAGTACTCCCATAATAAAATAACCGACAAAATTTGCTGTGTGAGTCCCAAAGTCCTAAAGATAATTGCATGCTGCATTGTGAAAAAGAAATCTTATACATTTATAGAATAATTACAAATACACATTAATATTTAACGCTGAAGGAGTTAAAATAGAAGAATTTTTAAACACAAATAAATATTCATTCACTTCCGTGTATACTAAGTTGTTGAGTCATCCGGTTAGCTATACTTCTGCAAATCTGTATTTTCCATAATTTATTCTATTGATATAAAATTTATGAATCACAGTAGCACAAAAGGGTTTACATAAAAAGTACACAAGGGCAAGAAAGTATTAGTGTCTGAATATGTCAATTCTTTTTTCACTGTCTCTTTCTTCCTATTGTTATCATTGTTGTTCTTGTTGTTGTCATTTTGCATATTAAATGACTTTCAACATTGCATTGAAAAATTGCTCTGGGCATAGCAAATAGCTACATAAACGTTTAATGAGAGACAAATGTATTAAAAACTAATAAACAATTCTGAGCCATCATGCATACCTAATTCTTTTCGATTAAGCATCTACGTGCATGTCATTTTGTTATGTATTTGCGTTATTAGCTCAATCCTTGCTGTTGGTAATGAACCTACACATAATTTATCTTGTTACGTGAATACCAATCATAGAATTATACGCTGTGATTGTGACATGAATACTGAATTGTCATACGAAGATTTTTTTCCATTTTAATAAACTTGATGATTCTGATAGTGACACATGCATTCACTAACAGGGCTTGTGACGCAGGCCTTGCGAGGAGAAAATATGGTAATTTTATACTCATATAAGTCATAGATATATAATTTTAAAAATTCTTAAGTAAAAGACTAAGACTATATTGATTCCTGCAACTGATATAGAAATTTTGCCTATGAAATACTATGTTTTAAATGAGAAAAGGTCCATGCTGGTTAATAGATTAAACACTTTTCGAAACCTAAATTATTACTGGAAATAATAAAGTGTTAATGCACATCATATGTATTGAATATTTTGTATTGATAATTTTTATGACTTGAATAAAGCACAACTTATTTTTCCAATCTTATATTAACCTGTATGATATTTAACAGATGTATATATCAACCCTAACCACTTGGAATGTCACCTAGGGTTTCATGCGAATTCATTCTGGTTTTTCGTTATTCCACTTGTGCTAGCTCACATGAAAATCCATGTCGGCAGTCTGCATTGCCTTTTGCTCTGTTTCGAATATCCGCGACAGCAACTAGAAATGTCTCTTGTACTAGACAAGACTATTTTTGCATGTTAGTTTTTGTAAAAATCACAAGAACATATTTTTCCTCCTTTCTGAAGTAAAGGAATAATATCGACGGTTTGTACCCTCAGATTAATTATTTCAAAAGGTATTACTACTTAAAAAAGCTAAAAATGTAAAATCTGATAAATTTCGAAAATAAATTGATGAAGTAATCATAGAATCTAATGTTTAGTTTGCTTGGATTTTTCATAGTTAATTATGATTTTAATCACATATTATAAGGAAGGAAATGTTACTGAACAAAAGAAAAAATTCAATTGCCTATAAAATGCACTCCTGTAAAACGTTAAATGGCCCGATCATTTACTTATTCATGAGCGTGTCACTTCTTTTGAGGTATATCCGTGCACTACTACAGAAAAATGTTTAAATATAAATTACTCAAGAAATTGGCAAGAATGCTCATGAACGATTTGATAAAACTTTTTTCAAGAGAAATGCTGAAAATCTATGCGTTTCGTTATTATGTTTTTAAAATTAGTTAAAACGTTTTATGCAGTCTATTTAAAACTTTTGAACAGCTCCTTTTTTTACGATATACTGATTGATTTGGGGATTTTTATGCTTTTCCGTACACAACCATGAGATAATTAGAATGGTTGATTGGAAGTTCACCGTACTAATAAAATTTTGCTGTTATGTCTCTATTAAAGACAAAAAGTTTTCTAATACATAAAAAAATTGTAAATGTGGTTATTTTTCAAAACCTTTTTTCTTCTCTCTAAATATGAGTTTAACTATAACTTCTTTACTAAAAGAGGGACCTTTTGAGCTGAAATACATGGTTATTTACATAACAAAATCAAAGACAAAGTTCAAAGACCAATTCTCAAAGAAAATTCATCATTCTAATATGTTCGATATTAATTTCCTTTAATAATTATCATTTAATAAAAACAATTCCTCCCATTCGTCTAATCTGGATGTCAAACTGTCTGCACGTAGTATAAAACTATCCAATTTTTGCTTCAAAAAGGTCAACGTAAGGCGAAACTTAGAGATAACGATGAACCTTTATTTGCACGCCCTCTGCATCTGCATTGCACCGAAAAAAAAAACTGTTAGCACAACTCAATTGACTCAAATGTTTGGTTTCATAGATGGTAAAACGAGATCTGAAACGACTGCACTTCACCGTTACCATAAAAGTGTGGAGGAATGCCTGAAAATGGTCATGCTTCATTTTAAGGATTTAAACACCATTTCGTGAAGCACTTTCGCTGCGAAAAAATAGTTTCTTTCCCAGATCATTACGATAATAAAGGATGCGAACAGCGTAATTCACATGCGAGTTTAAATGATGTTTTTTCGGCAACGAGGTGCACGTCTTCAGCTATACATGAAGGCACAAACCGTAAACTCTCAAAAACGGGTTTCGTGCAGAATTTACTCTGAAAAAAATTCCGCAACGGAACGGTAAAAAGAAACGAAAGTTAAGTTCAAGGGTCACGATGAAAAGAAAATTTGCGCTTGCTGATTCCTTTTCTGCTCAATCCTTAGGGGTAAGCAGAGAAAAATAGTGAAATAAAGAATTGTAGAGCAGATTTGAGAGTTGAAAGTTACTAATGGGAAGATCGTTGAACTTTTAGGAGCAGTAGAGTTTAAACTTAAATTTTGAAAGGTCGAAAGTTAATCTATTCGTGGTTTCTCTTGCTGAGTGAGAACAGCTCTTAGCGAGTTCATCCGTTGTTTGCTGTTACGGTTATAATTTCAGCAGGAGGGTGTGTATAAAATTGCTACAATGATAGAGAGGGAAAGGATTATTCTAGAACTGGATGTATGGATCGAGGAAAACCTTTTGTTCTTACTTTAAATGTAAATTCTTTCAGAAACACATCAGCTACTCAGTAGGGAATACACCTTGTTTAGTTTTTTAATTACCAAATAGATAGAAAAAAATATTGAAGAAAATGGATTTCTAAATTGCACCCAATTTTATCTCTAAAACTTTTTAGTTTATATGAATTTAAAAAGGTACTTTTCTTGGCTTTCAAATTAAATTAATTTTCTATATGCCCTTAACAATCTCTATTTTTACAAAATAGGAAATTCTATGATACGACAATACTTTTTATCAATGCGACATAAGGAAATTTTCACCAAACCTTTAGACTTTCAATTTCATAAAAATATTTCTTCAGGTTGAAGAAAAGTCAGTTTTAATCTTTAACGGGTAACAATATCACGATGCCTTTGAAGTATCTCAATTTAAATTAATTTCTATTTATAATTTACAAAATTATGCTTTCAGAATATACGGTATGTTGAGATACCTGTATAAAGAAATTTCTCATGGAATCCAATATTTTTTTGGTTTAACTCTATTCACGGGATTTCTATTTATCATGTTGCTCCATGCATTACAATCTGAATGCATTTCATTTTGATCCTTATCTCCTTATAACTACCCGCACTGGTGAGAAGGAACATCTGGCTGTGGGTGGACTCTCAAAAGAGGAAATTTGTTTGCTCGTCACATTGCAAATAACTACAGTGTGAATTTTCGAATGTGCTATTTTAAACATTTATAGAGAATTTTCATAACTGCATGAATTAACTCTAAATTGCAGGAATATTCGCAAACATTTCAATTAACCGAGGCATTAATAGCGAAAGAAATGTATTCAACCAATTTAACGTCTGTCTTTAATATTACCTAGTCGGGAGGGTTTCTACATTATTTACCGTACTTAAGAAAGTTATAAAGGAGTTGGTGTTATTAACCTTATACAGTACTTTGAAGGGGAAAAAATCCAAAACGTATATTTGTGGGAAAATCGATTTGGGGTAGTTTTAGTATTTTACAACGTAATTGAAAAATTAGGAAAGTTGTGGCTTCATGCTACTTACAATATTTGGAAACTATAAGAGACAGAAAACCGGGTACACCACATTAACAGGTAAAAGACAGCCAAACAAACAAACAAACACACACACACACACACACACACACATATATATATATATATATATATATATATATATATATATATATATATATATATATATATATATATATATATATATATATATATATATAAATACAAATATATATATATATATATGTGTGTGTGTGTGTGTGTGTGTGCAACAGAAACATGCTTGCTCCTAAATTTCACTTAACGCATATTCCAAAATTCAGTTTTCTAACAAAAAGCAACATCTTTTCCTATAGCGCACCTATGAATAACTTATTTTATACACTATATTAGTCCTTTAGCCACGTGCCGATACTCTTCCAAAACACTAATTGCGCGTTTCAGGTTAACATTACCATATTAAGTTCAAGAAAAGCCCTTAGCCACTCTTGCGCCATCCTTTTTAATTATATACTAATATTTATCAGAATCATCTGGACATGTGACCATCAAAATACGTAAACAATCTCACCCCACAATTCTTATCAAATAAAATGTCCGGAAACATATACTATGATCAGGTCTAACCAATAAAAAATTTGTCACCTCTGGTGATTAAAATGGGCAATATTCATTTTATAAATGTTTGAAGGGAAAGTATTGACATCTCTCGATCTAAGCGTTGTCTTCTTACGATGTGCGCTTAGCATTGCGTTACTCTCGATACTCGACCGTCGTTAAGTTCTTCTATCGGCCACGACTGCTTGTGTGACTTTTGCTGATGTCCGTCCTCATGCACGGAACCTGAAATAAAATATTCTAATGAATATGACTGATACTATCGTATTTGACTCGGACAATGACATTCTTCATCTTTCTGTAAATCATTAAATCATTACTTACTTACACACACACACACACACACACACACACACACATATATATATATATATATATATATATATATATATATATATATATATATATATACAGTGGTACCTCGACTTACGAGTTTTTCGAGATACGAGCATTCTCTCGGCAGATTTTTTGCTTCGAGTTACGAGCTATAATTCGGGTTACGAGTAAGATTCAGATACTCCACCGCTAATTTGCGCAGCGAATGCCATGTAACGTGCTCACCAAATGAGAACACGAGAAGCATATAATATTTACAATCTTTATGTACAATTATTATACAGTTGTATACATATTATTCTAAGACTACTATCCAGTCTTAAACCGAGAAATTAACACTCAACAATTATCACCCTGGGCGGCTTGCTCTGCCCACACTTGAGTCGCCCTCCTAAACCGAACAGCAACCAACCTCTCTCACAGAGAAATAACTTCAATTCCCTCCCCCACACTGGAACCCCCATAGCATGTAGGGGATGGGATGACCTTGATCAAAAATCAACGAATAAGATTTAATTATTTAGTTCAGCCTTTCTCCTCCTCTTCCATCAGCATCTTCAAATCTCATCTGCAAGATAAATGTTGTACATTACCCTTAATAAAACAAGTTTATTGCAGTACATTCTATTGTATTGCATTTTTACACAATGTTCAACATTTATAAGCACATTTTTCTTATTTAAAAACATGTAACAAAAAATTTCGGTATTTTGGGAGAGCCCGGAACGAATTAATGGCATTTCCATTCATTTCGATGGTCGAGATACGAGTATTTCGAGTTACGAGCTCTGTTATGGAACGAATTAAACTCGTAAGTCGAGGCACCGCTGTATATATATATATATATATATATATATATATATATATGCTGAGCTCCCCGATCATCCTAGCACGAATGTATTAACACATGGATGTATTCGGAGAGCAGAAAAAAACAGATAGTCAAAAAATGGTCTAATATATGGTGGAGATTAAACTCTTCACAGATATTCAAGCAATTGCATCTAGTAATTTTTAATGCATTTCAATTAAAATATTAAATCTTTCATAAACTTTCATTTTTCCTTTGGGAAAAAGTCTGTCATATTCTTTTGTCGAAGAGCCATGTTGACACTCTTACACACAGTTTGTAATTCATTTCTAATATTTTTCATTTGTACTGTACAGATAATCCTCAAAGCGTAAAAATCATAAACGGAAGATCAAGAGGTCAGAGTATATATAAAAATAGCATACGCTTGAGATAAAGCTGAATATCATACTTCTGCTGAGGGAAATTTAGAGGAGCCATACTGCAGTGTAAAAAGATTTTTAGAAATGGAAAACAATAAAAATAATCTTCCATAGTCAGATTGAAACACAACAAATAAGAAGACAAACCTTATGAGAGTAGTTTAATGATAACATCTCTTTTTCATCAATGCCGACAATATCATTAACGAAGAATTGTTTGTAATCTTAAAGATGTGATGTTTAAGATAAGCACACCATGCCTCTGGACAATGCTTCAAACACTTGAAGAAAGGAAACGCTAGAAAGCATTTAAGAATATCAAGAAAATGTTCTTGATATTCTTAAGAGACTGTTGAAGCAGGTATTATGGTCCTAAGCGAAAATTAGCATTGCTAATATCAAAATGTGTTTACCTTAAAGATCGCATCTTTTGTAACCAATTCTTCGTCTAATGAAAATGTCAGCTCGTTTAAAAAACATATATTTTGTCTTTAAACTTAAAATTTTCTCTTTTTAAAAATTTTGATGTCAGTCACTCTCACGCTGTTTTTCACTGTATGCATAAATTGAAGTATACTTTGTATAAACGCCAATGTCTTTTCTAGCGCTATAAGCAAGCAGACTTGGTAAATGAATTGTTACATAAAGACCAATACAGATCTATCCACATGCAAATAAGCCTTCAAAAATGCCAAGAATGCCTCGTGCAAAGGAAGAGTCAACGACTTGCCTTAACACTGAAACATGACCTTGACACTTGAAAACAAAAATGTTTTTTGGCGCAAAACTATGACAAATGAAGTGCCATTAATTCCGTAGTTGATAGATGGTAACGTTTGTAAATATCCGTTCAACCGTGGCACAACTCTCAAATCTGTAAGGAAAAAAAAGAATAGAAAACGGAACAAAATGAATCATCATGTCCATTCAGAGAAAAAACTATTTGTGGAGTAAATGTTTCATAGGAAGAGTGATTCAAAATTTTGAATGGAAAAAAATCTTAGGAAGTGAAGTAAAGTGTATGTGAGTGTGTGTCCTGTTTACACTCTTTGAAAACTAATCTCTGATGTTAATAGGGTTCTTATAGATAACTGTTAGCAAGAAGAAAATTTTCTACCAATTTAGAAGGCGGTTAGCAGTAAATATTCTTATGTGACCGAGTGATTTTTTCGATGTTTATCAAAAGCCGTAACTAAGTAACTCAAATTACTTAAACTGGTCTTGCTTCAAATATAAGTCAAATATAAGCCTCGAATATAAGTCACCATTACCCAGAGATCCCGTGGTTCCATGCAAGGTCTGTTAAATACTAAATAGTAATCTATGATGGATGAGGGTTTTTTTTCAAAATTCTCACGCAGAGTGGATTTGATGGAGCTCATTTATACATTGCTCACTGATGTGGAAGGTGCTCCATAACTTGAACCAACTTCAAGACACCCCATACTATTAATAAATTCTCATGCCATTCAGACACCATTCAGAGTATGACTTGGCCCACTCCTGATACATTATTCTTATTATGTTCTTGTCTCCTACCGTGGGGAAGGGTAGCAAATCTTTTCTTTGTAATTTGAGTTACAGCTTAATTTTTCACACCAGAAAATTTGGAAGCATCAAGTCCCTAAATTAGGTTTGCGGTTTTTTGCAACTTCTTAATGGGCTGTCATTCAAAATATTTTTCAATAAATAAATTTTAACGAAAATAAAACTGAAAATTTGACATATAGAACCCGAGATAAAATATGCCAGTCTCGTAAAAAATAGGGATAAATGTTTACTGATTCTTTCTAAGTCTTCTCTCCTAGGATATCATTACCTAATCTACATGTAAATGTGGTGCTACAAATTAATTATTTCGCATTATTTCGTATTCAATTAATAAAGTGCTCGCCAAACAGCCCACAAAATTACTGTGGAGATATTCATCTAATTCTGGATAGGAGATAGTAATGATGTCTTTAGCCGAGAAGTAATTTGAATAAAAAAAAATAAAACCTTATGATAAATAACGTTCCAGTTCCGCTTTGTTCCCGAGATCGTGTCCCCACGGCTGCATTCCATCGTGTACACTGGTTAGTACACCTAACATTAAGCTAAGAAAGTTAATGCACTCGAAAGCTGTTGTCAATCCTCCCGCGAGGTAGTGGTGACTAGAATCATTCCAGACCACACTCGTAGCAGCCTAAGATAATGATATAATTATTCGGTAGACGTCCTTGGATGTCATTCCAAAGAGAAGAAGACGTGTTTGGGCCAAAAGAAGTTTCTCAGACGTTACATATAGTTCATATTTTTATATTTAGATACAATTATTCTAAATTTCATTAACTTTATATGAACTAGCCGCTGCGTGACCAGCATGCTCGCTTTTAGTTTTATATTTTCTTTTGCAAAACAACTCAACTGAAAGTAACAAATGTAAGGAATGTTTCCATTACCTGTCATCATAAATATACGTTGTTAAGGGGTATTCTCTATAAGGCTGATTATAAAACATCGTGATTAAAAAATGTGAATTTCCATTACTTCAGAACAGAGTTAAAAATAAGACTGAGAAACCCAACACCAATGATTTGCAAAATTACATCCCTCTCTGTATATACAATTTTTCAAAATTAAGATATCTGCACTTTATCGTTACATCAAATCAGAAATTGTTGGGGAAAATTTTTTTTCTCTTAAAAAAATGGAGTAAAAATTCAGCAAGTACTAAAATATAGTGTGGATTACATCACTCTCTGTATGTACTATTTTTCACAATTCATTTATCTACACTTAATCATATCAAATAATAAATTGTTTGGAAAATTTCTTCACTTATAAAAGTGGAGAAAAATTTCAACATATACTGAAAAAAATATAGAAAAGTAACTATTACTGGCTCCCGGTTGCTATGCCGGCGACGGTTAAGCCTAACTTCGCGATTATTTATGCTCTCTTTCACGCCTCTCTCTTAATGAAATATTTCTTCTTCGCTTTCTTTCTTGAGACTGTTTCCGAATTTCCCTTGATCGTGCAGCTCGCTTTTGAGCATTCCTGATCTCAGTGTGTAAATCCATGTTGACACGCGGTTATGTTTACATATGGTAGTTGCAGCCGTTGCCATTTGGAGTGTAGAAATATCGTCAATTTTTGAGCCGCATACCTACGCATTTTATATACACAGATATTCTTAATGTTGTCCACAGCAACGCAAACCTGAATAAATTTTCCTTCAACTTTTTTTAGCTATAACAAACTGAAAAACGCTATCATTTTCTCAAATAATAAAATAGGGACTTTTGTAAACTAATTAAAATTTTATTTCGCAGCAGATGAATTTGTGTTCAAATACGGCAACGCTACATATGCTGGATCTCTGATTAGAAAGCTTTTTGTGGTATAAAAAAAGTGTTAAAATATTTTCGTTTATTCATTAAAAGCTGAAAAATCCTAACACATTTATTTCATCAGAAATGCACAAAATGAGACCTGAACCAGCGACCTCCAGAGTTATAACTCGCTACGTTCTTCAGGGCTTCAACATATTATTTTACCTCGTTCATTTATGATAAATGATTTATCGCATCAATAAATGCAGACAACAACACATAAAAAACCAGTGGTAGTTGCATATAAGATATTCAGATACTACAGGAAATTTCAGGCTTCAATATCAGATATCAACTTGACAATGATATCAGTTGAACCCATATATACAGACGTTTAAGAATTATGAATTAATTTTTACTCATGTAATGATATTGCGCGAACGAAACTTGTTAGTACTTCTGTTTAAAATCTGATTCCTATTCATAAACTGTTTCTTATTACTCAAATGTTGTAAACGAGAATTAGAATAAAAATGTGTAACCATATTTAAGCAAAGAATTGATGCGATCTTCAAAAAACTGATTTTTAGAAATAAAATTCTGAAGTGTATCATTTTATATATCCACCATCCTAGTTCTAGATGGAATGCTTCTTTCTAAACCATCCCATTAAATAGTGAAATAGATATGAGAAGAACTGGAGCTGTGAGTTAAAATGCCAAAATCCTAGATTGACTTTAAAAAGGCTTACGTTTAAGGTGTGACCATAATAAATTTCTTCAGTTACGGAGAAACTTGTTAAAATAGTCTAATTGTTTACAGAGTTATATTTTTTTTTTTTAAATCTTTAAAGGAACCGTCTTTCTAACCTTCAATTCTAATAATCGTTAAATAAAAAATATATACTGATATATTTATAAAATGACTCTGAAATGTTAAGTAGGTATTTTTAAATCACATTAATTAGTATTCTCTTTGATTAAAAAAATAATTAGATCACTGTTAACTAAAGAGATTAATTCAACTCCTTATATTATTTCAGGTAGAACAAAAAAAAATCTTTTGTTAAGCTATATTTAAAGCCTCATTTTCATTTGTTTATTTTGAAAAAAATTAAAGAAAAATAAAATAATCATTCCTTTTACGATACAGTTAGTAAAATCTAAATTTTCTTAAACGAAAAGCGGGCCGAAGTTAAAATAAATTACTTTGCCGGATCTGAAAATCTCACTGAGAAAGAAACAAAATCGTAATTTTTTATTTTTATTTTGATAAGCTTATTTATCCACTATCATGATATCCCACATCATAACTTGTTTCATATTTAATTTTAATGTTCATTAGAATACTTCAAATTCTGGAGCCAATAAAAATGTAAAATATAATCACGTAAAAGGATATGCTTCAATCCGTAAACTATGATACAAACTCACAAATTTATCGCATTTGTTAAAAGTACTTCAACAGATTTCTCAAAATATTTCTAGTCCTTTTTCCATTTTTTTATGTGACATCTTGTAGGTCACAAACGTTCTCTCACGTTCTTTTGACGTTTGCTAATTTTGAACCACGTGGGTAGTCGTTTTATGTCGAACGATTACGGCCTACCTATTGTTTGTGAGAACAAATTAATTATAATCTTCATTCTCTTATTATTTGACAACAGTTTATTGATTCTTCTGAGAGCAATCGTTGAACTCTTGTTTTCGCTATGTAAATAACATGATAAGCATTACTCGTACTTTCTGAGTTAACAGGTCATTGATTCACAAAGGAACTCCTTTTTAAGTGGATCGGACTGTTTAAAGGACGTCAATATTTATATATCTCAGTGTATGCGTGTATTTTCTGCGTTTGTATGAACGTATTTATAAAGAGTTAAATAGATAGGTGTGTAAATATATAATACGAAGTTATGCATACGTGTGATATGAAGATATGTTATAAAATATATATGATTTTTATAAATTTATTTAAACACGTGTAATGCTATATATGATATGCCGCGTCATAGATAAACTTATAGAATTGTATGAACACTTTAAATAATTTTTTCACAAAATAAACCTATTTCTACTTTTGTATATAGGTGAACAAGCGCCTGTTTTTGACTTTGTGAGTGCACTCATCGTCTACGTGAATGTGTACTTAATTTTGTGTGTGTAGCTTTTTGTGCATATGTGCAAGGCGTACGAATGTGACTAGAATTATATTTTTGCATAATTGACAAAGAAAGGAAAATCCGTTACAAGTATAAACATTTAATTGCATAATGTGAAGTTTATGTAGACTCATAACTTAGAAAAGTAGAATTTGGGGTTGGGGAGCTTTTAATTTCATTGCTTTAATCCCCATCTTGATTTTTTTAATTGTTTGAAATGAAGTAGAAAATACAATTTATGTATTCAAGAATTACTTTATATTAGTTTTATTTTATATAATTCAGATTTAAGTCCGTACAAGCTCTCCTTCAAACTTCTATAACGTTAGTTATAATGCATTATTTGCAAAAGTTTTAGAGAACAATTCGCATATTTTTGTCGATTTTATGATAAATTCCATCCCTTTATTTTTTGCCAATTTCCCCATGTATTTCTGTAAAAAAAGAGTAACAGGCAGCATAAATTTTTCTGACTATTTTACATTGATTATATTTTTGTAGATAAGTTGGCTTTATAAGTGCTTTGCATATGATTATAAATATTTATTACATAAACCTTTTATTTGATGTTTCAAAACGAATGTCTTTTATCTCGCCACCTCATTGACAAAACCCAAACCATAGGAAACTTCCAAGCAGAAGCCGAACAAATTTCTAGTCTCTCTAAAATATTATTAGTCCGTTTCCCGTCAGACTAGATTCCCTCACTGTCAGCTGTCAAGGTGGAAAGAATATAATATTGCAGTTAGGCCTCAGGGGAGATGAGACTCCCCGGATTCGTAAGCTGTAGGGGCCCGGTGTGGAACCTAGGAGAGAATTTTGCTAGTTGAGAGTTCAAAGTTAGGTCTCGGTACCCCAAGTCACAACAATCTAGTTTTAACAGTTTAAGGTTCTTATTACCAATTTACATTGAGTTATTAAAAATTTAGCAAATTCTTTCTTCACTGCTTTTAGAAGTAGGACTTTTTTAAATGAAAAAAAAATTGGATATTAATTCTTCAGCAAGTAACTATTGATTTTTTTTTCAGGTTGTGCATACAGAGGAGATCGTTATGAGCATGGAGAACGTGTTCCAACAGCTGAACCATGCCTGAATTGTACATGTAGTAGAGCAGTGTTAGTATGTTATTTGAGAGTATGTCCTACATCATCAGCGCCTCCTGCAGGTTGTTTCGCTGCAAGGGAAGTAGGAGAATGCTGCCCGACATTAGTCTGTGGTAAGTTCATGATTTTCTTTTATCAAAAATACACACTCACACACACACACACACATATATATATATATATATATATATATATATATATATATATATATATATATATATATATATATATATATATAGAGAGAGAGAGAGAGAGAGAGAGAGAGAGAGAGAGAGAGATGTGTGTATGCATATGCGGAGGCACTTGTTCGAAGACATTTTATCTACTTTTGTCAAATATAGCAGCAGTTTAAAAGGGTCAAAATCCTGTTTGAAGTCTATTCTATTTTCCGGATGCATGAATTACAACACATTAAGTCATTATTACAGGAAGAGTCACTCTGTAAAATGTCGCTATTTAATAGTCTATTCCAGTAGACAGTGTTAAGTTGTAATTCTGTCAACTGGAATAGAATAGACGTTTTTCACTCCATATGCATGACAAAATACTTATCCACTATCATATAAAATTGAAGCAGTTTTGTTTCCTGACAAAGTTAATAGAAAAATAACTGAATAAATTAAAAATAAACTGATAATTCATCATATATTTACCTATCATTTCGCTAGTAAAAAAAAAGGACGCATTCTATTCGACTGTACACATAAAAAGCGTTATAAGCAAATATAAAATGTCTGTAAAAGTAATATATGCTTAATGCATAATTTTTTGGCCTCTATTCTTATTTTCTTTATCCTTATAGAGGCAATTTCTCAGTTTATATCTAACACTGGACTGAAAAAAAAATATATTCTGATCTTCTCCGTCAAAGAAACTTTTTTTAAAAAAATCTTAATGCTTTTTAACTTTTTAAATGGAACATCGCTTAAGATGAACCTTAAAAATGACAAAAAATAAGCTTAGAAATATTAAACTAAACAAGAAGTGAGGCAAAATATCCGATTTCAGTTTTAGTTAACATTATTTTTATAAGAACAGACTAATGCATTGGCTGATATATTTTCTTTTTGGAGACTAAATTTAATAATTCTCAGAATTAAAGGCAACATCCTAGTAAATTTTGAATTTCTAGTATATGCTGTCTAAAAATTATTTTTTGTCGTGAAACTCATGATGTCCCATGCATTCTGAGCGTGTGAATTTTAACAGCAATCTGATTGAAACACTTACGATCAAAATATTAAATGTGTTTTACACTATGCAGATAACAATAGGTCTACAATGTGATCATAAATTAAATTTAATCATTTGAAGAGATTCTCATTAACGCACACAAAGTTAAAAGTGTTCCATTAATCTAGCTTAAAACTTATTCGGAGATTCTTATAACTGTAATGTTAAGTGTTACTGAATATACACTCAAGAGCCAAAACATTATGACCACCCCTACATTTTGCAATGAATTCGCCTGGATGACGTGGAAGGCACGTGATCAGGTGGAAGTGGTATTTAACTGCTGCTGGAGAGTCTGAAGAATCATTCTTTCACTTACTTCTGTGTGTGATGGGAAAGGCTGCGGATCTAAGCGACTTTGATAGAGGGCAGATTGTAATGGCTCGAAGGCTCGGAACAAGTATTTCCGAAACTGCACGACTCGTGGGTTGTTCGCGACCTACAGTTGTTAGTACTTATGCAAAGTGGATGAATGACGGTGAAACCAGCAGTAGACGACATGGTGTTGGACGTGCACACGCTATCAAAGAAAAAGGTCGTCGGAGACTGTCTCGCATGGTGAAGCAAAACCGGAGCCAGACAGTGGCTCAGCTGACAGCCCAATACAATGCAGGGCCAAGTAGAATAGTATCGCAGCACACTGTTCAGCGGACACTGTTGGATATGGGGCTACGCAGCAAACGTCCCACTCGTGTGCCTTTGCTGACCAAGCGTCATCGCCAACTGCGCCTGCGCTGGGCCCGGGAACATCGCGACTGGTCCATGGATCGGTGGGAGAGAGTTGCCTGGTCAGATGAATCACGGTTTGTCATTCATCACGCCGATGGCAGTGTCAGGATACGCCGTCTTCCAGGCGAACTGTTGCTCCCTCAATGTACAGTAGGTCATACACAGGCCGGTGGTGGCGGTATTATGCTTTGGGGACGTGCTCTTGGGCGTCTCTGAGACCCGTGGTTGTGGTAGAGCAGACCATGAATGCTACAGGGTATCTGAACATCATTGCGGACCAGTTGCACCCTTACATGGCCTCTGTTTTTCCAGCTGGAAATGGAATGTTCCAACAGGACAACGCCCCGTGTCACAAGGCTAAAATTGTGTTGGAGTGGTTCCATGAACATGATGCTGAATTCCAGTTAATGTCCTGGCCGCCTAACTCACCGGATCTCAATCCGATAGAACACATTTGAAATGTCATGGGACGGCAGCTCAGAGTTCAAAGACCACCAATTCGCAATATCTCGGATTTGAGTGACCGTTGCTTAAACATCTGGTACAATCTGTCTTCGGCCATCTACCAAGGACTTGTGGCATCCATGCCAAGGCGGGTTAAAGCTGTGTTGCGCGCCAAAGGTGGGCCAACTCGTTATTGACAGGTGGTCATAATGTTTTGGCTCTTGAGTGTATATGGAATAACATTTTAAGTGCAAACGTTTTCATCATTAATTTCGCTGTTAAGTTACCCTTCGAAAATAGTTCTAAACTTCACTGACGTATCAACCGGATGGATTGCAAAGAAATACACGAGTATATTTTAAATCACATCTATCCTAACAAAATCTCTCTCAGAAGTTTATCAAATTATATGTAAGCAAACGTAAACTTTGAGAAAAATAAAAACAAAATTAATAACTGCTTGAAATTAAATCCTTTTGATAATCAAACCCAGCAAGAAGAACAGTTCTTTTAAAATGGAAAATCAAAATAAAAGTTTTTGCATACATAGAAAAATAAATTTTATCCCTTTAAAATAAAAAAAAAATGATAAAGATCAAAAATTTAAAATATCCTGCAGCGTTTCACTCAGAAAGATTTTTTCATTTCGGTTCTATGAAAGATTCAGTACCAAAGCATAATCCATTATTTTAAATGTTTTATTTCTTTGGGCACCTTCGAAGTCAAGAGTTAAGAGTTAAATGCAATCTCTATATATTACTTCATGGCATGGTTGTTGTATGAAAAGAAATAGCATAATTCAAACACAGACTGCAGGAAATCGATTTCAGTTTAACTCCAATTTTCGCTTGTGCTAAATCACTGTGTTGGTGTTACCTCCTATCATCACGCAATATAGTATAAAACTGTTACTGTTGGCAAAACATTGTCTATATTCAGTTTAATACCCACACAGTTTATATATAATTCAGTTATGTTCATCTATGTTCATTTGTATTTTTTATGTTCAGTTATGTTAACCTTTCCTTACGGGGTGGGATAGCATGTATCCCAAGAATACGGGCCCAAGAATAAATAAATAAATATATATATATATATCTATATATATGTGTGTGTGTGTGTGTGTGTGTGTGTGTGTCTGTGTGTGTGTGTGTGTATAACCCCCTTAATGGCAGTTCTTAAAAAGGGGGTATGAAATTTCCCGTTCTAAAGAGGGAATAGGAAAAATGGGCCCCTTAAGCTAAAGGTTAATTCAGTGTATATATAATTTAGTTATGTACACACTCTCATATATATAAGTATAAATACGGATATTAAAATAAATACAAACTTCTCAAACTATTCGAAAATATAAACTGAAAACCTGTTATGTAAAAGCCCCATGATATTTCTCATCATTTATAGAGATACTAGCTGAAAACCAGCGCTTCGCTACGGAGTACATTCTAATTAAATACAACGATCAATGTATGCAATTAATGCCAAATAAAATAAATATATATATTTATAATAAATGCGACGATCAATATATACAATTGATGTAATATAGTAATATATATATATATATATATATATATATATATATATATATATATATATATATATATATATATATATATATATATATATATATATATAAAATCGTAAGGGATATTTATTTTTTTTTGATAATATCCAATCGTCTGCCGCATTAGAAAGAAAAAAAAATATTTTTTTTGTCTATTTAGTTGTTATGCACGTGACGATAAATTTATTTAAAGTACCAGAAAAAGAAATCACGTGATCAGCTTTTAATAAATTAAATTCTAAAAATTAATCTTTAAAAATTCCCCAAAAATCAGAAAATCGAGGTAAAGGTTCGAAAAAGATTTCATTTTAAAGGAATTTTTAGGATCTTTCTCGTGATATAAATTTTATAACCCTCAAATTATTATTTTAAATGCAAACTTAAAAGAAGTTACTAAAACAGCTTAAAAATTTAATTTTAAAAAATCTAAGAAGAATTATTCAAAAATCTTTCTTAGTGTACCCCTACACTATAAGAAGAATCGCCATGCAAAATTTCAGCCCTCTAGGTCCAGCGGTTTGGTCTGTGCGTTGTATGTCAGTCAGTTACGGAACTGTTTTATATATATAGATTAATCTTGAGGTGTTTCTAAACATCCATGCCATAACATGTTGTCTGAATATCATCATTCATATAAAAACATACCTGTCAAACTGGTTCATAGTGAAGCCATTTACGGTGCAAAATTTTACAAACAAATTAACTCTCTGTCGCATAGAAACATTCATTTAATGTCATATGTTAATTCAGTGCATATATAATTCAGTTATATGTACATTCTCATATATATAAGTATAAATACGGATATTAAAAAAATTCAAACTTCTCAAACTATTCTAAAATATAAACTGAAAACCTGTTATGTAAAAGCCCCATGATATTTCTCATCATTTATAGAGATTTTAATCTTGAGATGTTTCTAAACATCCATGCCATAACATGTTGTCTGAATATCATCTATATATATAAAACAGTTCCGTAACTGACTGACTCACTGACTGACTGATTGACTGACTGACATACAACGCACAGACCAAACCGCTGGACCTAAAGGGCTAAAATTTTGCATGGCGATTCTTCTTATAGTGTAGGGATGCACTAAGAAAGATTTTTGAAAAATTCTTCTTAGATTTTTTTAAATTAAATTTTTAAGCTGTTTTAGTAGCTTTTTTTTAAGTTTGCATTTAAAATAATCATTTGAGGGTTATGAAATTTATATCACGAGAAAGATCATAAAAATTTCTTTTAAATGAAATGTTTTTCGAATCTTTACCTCCCTTTTCTGATTTTTGGTGAATTTTTAAAGATTAAATTTTAGAATTTAATTTATTAAATGCTGATCACGTGATTTCTTTTTCTGGCACTTTAAATAAATTTATCGTCACGTCCATAACAATGAAATAGACAAAAAAATATTTTTTCCCTTGCTAATGCGGCAGACGATTGGACATTATCCAAAAAAATATTAAAATACAGTAAAAGATATGTTCCTCAAACTGTACTTTACTAACTGTACTATATTCTTTAGTATGTCCTATTAGATTTAATTTGAATATTTTCTTCTACATTATTTTTTCTATAAAAATATCTCTTACGATTTTTTTATAAATATATATATATATATATATTACATCAATTGTATACATTGATCATCGTATTTATTATACATTTATATATATATATATATATATATATAGATTTATTTTTTTTGGCATTAATTGCATACATTGACCTTTGTATTTAATTTATATGTACTCCGTAGCGAAGTGCGGGTATTCAGCTAGTCATTCACATAAAAGCATACCTGTCAAACTGGTATAGTGAGGATACTGGTATAGTATTCATAGTGAAGCCATTTACGGTACAAAATTTTACAAACAAATTAACTCTCTGTCGCATAGAAACAATCATTTAAAAACTAAAATTCTCATAACTGGGAAATCTGACTCATGGCTATAAGTTAGACATGCAAATAATGTCTTACTTAAGATTATTTTAAATATTTATATGTTCGTTCATTCACGAATGTGCAGTTATACAAATAAAAATACTTTTTATGTGAGCCCTTCTTTTTATATGGTAGGCTTTATCTGCTCTGATGCTTGTTCAGTGATCCGTACTTTCTATATCCTGTTTGCAGGTGCGAATAGTCGCGAGTCTCTATTTTGGATCTCATAGAACCTCACAAAAATTCACAGTCAACGCCAAGAGAGGCATGGTGCTCCGCAATTTCGATTCTTAAATCTCCGTTCCCCCTTATA
The DNA here is from genome assembly GCA_907164885.2 of Dolomedes plantarius. Classification (NCBI taxonomy): domain Eukaryota; kingdom Metazoa; phylum Arthropoda; class Arachnida; order Araneae; family Dolomedidae; genus Dolomedes; species Dolomedes plantarius. Next base: position 60,747,471 of record OU015501.1, read on the forward strand.
TGAGCAGAAGAGCGTCCATTGACCTTGTATTTCTCCCCAGATGGCAATTTCCGATAACACCAAGGTGTCACGAAGACTAAAGCATGAGAAAAATTTGAAGGATTTGGTGGTTGAAGGAGAAAAATGTGTTCATTACATGCAACCGTCAAATTTATCTTCAAACTTGACGGATTATGGCAGATAATAATTATTTCATAGATCATTACTTAATTGTAGGATTAACGAAGATTAATATTTGTAGTCATTTAATGCTTAAGATAAAATCTAAGTTTTATCAAAATACATTAAAGGTAATTTATTTTTAAAAAGTATATATATATGAACATTCGCAGTTAAGAAATAATAAAATAATGTAATTTTTCTGATCATTGGTTATTATCGTAGCTTATCAAGAAGCTTATGAACATGGTAAAAAATTTAGGATTTTGTTTCATATATTTGTATTCGTGCTAAAGGATTAAGAGCCATTCTGTTGCTGGCTTAGCATACAAACGTGCTCACTAAACTGCCGATTTCAGTTAATACCACTTTTAGATGTAAGTCTCTTAAACATGTTTAACTGAAGCACAAGCGATGTACCCCAAAATCAACGAGAAAAAACCTAGACTGTATTCCAGCTAGAAGAGGGAATTTTCCTCAGGCCAGTGAGCTTTAGGGCCCGGCGTTAGACCTAGGAACTCGGTAACAAATTTTTCTGCTGGTCAGGCGTCGGCTCTCGACGCCCTTGCCTATTCTACTTCTGTTACTGCAACTTGTAAAACTTTCATATTGAGTTTTCAATCCTTAAATTGTGGACCTCGAACATATGTGCATTAAGACATCTATATCGTAGTGGGAAATCTAATTAAAGCCAATGGGATTTGTTTAGAATCATTTAAATTTGGTCTCTTGATAGTTAAAAGTGCCACAGGTAGATATAAGAATACATTCAAGCAATGGTGAACACGCGATACTTGAGTTGTATTTCTATATCCACCGTAAATATGTGTAACTTCAAATCCTTTCATACTGAGCTTAGTGCGGATATTTTTATTCATGAGTTGGGGACCTACAATATATATCCCATAACATTTAAGTCCTAGATACTGTAGGAGAAATCTATTCACTGGCTGCAGGGACTTTTCCTATTCAACTAAATATGGTCTTTCAGTGCTTTAAAGTTTCATAGAAAAATATCAAAACATTTGTTGAAGCACACATAAGAACCAACTCCATATGAGGAGTTTTTGTGGGCAAAAAATTCCATGCTAGTTCTTCGGATATTTTCAACGATATAATTTGCACTACATTCCGTGAAAGACGCTATTATTTCTTACAGAGCTTTCCCAATTACTTAAAATCCGTTACCACAAAATTACATAATAATACTGCATATGGAATTTCTATATGTCCAATAGTTTTATCAGATCTTACTTGCTCGCAATAATTATTTATACAGTTTCCAATAATGCTGTTGAAAATGCTGGAAGAGGCGAATTTGCTATAATATCTCTCAATACTAATGTATGAATAGATTCTCGACCCAAAGAAAATCTGTTATGAAAAATAACTGAGAGTATTTCTGTGGAGTTATGGCAGATGTTGATATGTCCGAAAAATTCAATTTTATGTTTTAAGTTGGTATGGCACATTAAAAATTGGCTCTTTAAAGTGGCAAAAGCTGATAGTGGAATTATGAAAAATACTAAGTTATTCGTAATTTGCAATCATTGATGTTTTCTTTTTTACTCCACCCACCCCAAAATTTTAGTCCCTAATTGAAAAATATATTTCCACTGAAGACCAGACATATGCTTTAGGTTGAATATGAGTATTAACTAAAGAATATTTGGATTGAAAAACTTAATTGAGCGATTTTATATTTCACAACAAAAGTTTTTTTTTTTTTTTTAACTTGCCGAAAACATGAAAAATGACATATCAACATCTGCCATAACGCCACTGATCTATATTTAAACATTACGGTCATGGCTTGGAATCAGTACCTACTAGAGAATAGATATATCACTAATGTAAACAAAAGGCATCATGTTTAACCACAGAATAATGAGTGTTACATTTCTGATAAGCTCAAGATAAAAGTTACCTAAATGGTAAAAAAAATTATAGAGGTGACAACGAGCTTCAGACCAACTGATGTCAAGCTTTTGAAGTATCAGATGTGACAGCTTTGCGGAACAAATCTTAAAATCGCACCCTCAGGTTCAAAGGCACAGAAAGTAGTTTAATATTTTTTTTTTTAAACTGCCCTCCCTGCAAATTTTATCTATAAATATTAAAGGTCATTACAAGCTTCAGCGGTGCATGTGTATTAGTAAAAAATTATCTAGAAAAATATAAAGTCGATTGATGAATATTTTATGAGTATGCTTTGACTTAAATCCGTAAGGGTATTATAGACTGAAATAGGGTTATTCAACCTTTCGTGACCGAGGGATACATCATTGAGTTCGAGAGCTTAAACAAATGAATTGCCGAAAACATGTTCTGTAACAATATATTTTGACCTTTGGGAAATAGAAAAATTACAGAACATATAAATAACTGCCTCACGAGTAATTTTTTTTACCTATCAGTCACTCATATTTCACCACTGATGCGTGTCATTTCCGTCTTAAGGAGAAACTTAACATTATTTGACTAAACCTACATAAACATGAGTAATCCAAAGTTTTCTTCACCGTCCACCTGTTTTTCTGTTAGAAACAGGTTTCTGATTTCTTGTTCTTCGTAAAAATACTAAATATTTAGTATTCATTTTAAATTGGGATTTTTCTTTTATTTATTCCAGACAAAAAAAACCAAAACCAGTAACAATACATCGGTGAGAGACTTGTTATATTTAATCTTGTTATTAGAATACAGAACAAAGACTTCATAATACACTACAAACTCTTCACACATAAGAGTAAGGATGGATTTAGTGGCAAAAAAGAGAGGAGTGAAAATTTTTCACTCAATCCTTTCCCTCTGCAGCTGGTAGTTTTTTTTCCTCCTGCATTTTTAGTTTGTGATAATTCCCTCTTTCTTACTGCTTTTATGAATCTTTACTTCCTCTTTTATTTAAAATGACTTAAACTGGTTCAGCGGGCCACGTAAATATAGTTATCGAGCCACCTATAACCCGCAGAACAATCTACAACCTTGTTTATCTCAAAATTCTTAATTTACAGGGTGTTTCAAAAAGAATCATCCGATTTTAAAAAAAGCATAACTATTCATCTTTTAATCCGTTTTGATCGAATAATGTATTGGCAGAAAGAGGGAAATCTGGAGTTTCATGCAGTTGCCAACAAATAGCGCTAACGCTCTTCCTTCGCCCGCCACTTCAGTGTTTCTAAAGATGGTGACTGCACAACAGAAATCATTTTGTGTTCTACGCTTTGCAAAGTGTGAATCCGTAACAACTGTTCAGCGTGATTTTCGTCGACAAACCGTCGTAGATTGAAGTTCCTACCTCTCAGAGCATTAGGCTATGGTATAAACAATTCCAAGACACGGATTGTTTGTGTACGTATAACAGCCGTGGAAGCAGTGTATGCAGACATGCTCGCAAACGTTTCGGACGAATTTGTCCACCATATAGACATATGTCGTGTTCAAAGGTGGGCATATTGAGCACCTTTAATTTGGTTTGTAAATTAACTTTATGATTAGCCATGTAATATAAAATTAATTTTAAGTTTCTATGTTCAATATTTTTCATAATATACTCATTTCAAATCGGGTGATTCTTTTTGAAACACCCTGCATTTCTTAACGTTGCATTCACAATAATTCTCGTACAATTCTCATCTTTCCGAATGCAAAGACTTTAATATATTTTTCAAATAAAATGTCTTCAGATATTTTTTCAATTTAATCCTCATAGTTTCCCCACGAATATTATGTCAATAAAAAAAAAGATAAAATACTCTTTCTATTCATAAATACCTTCTGTGTTTATTATGAAGTCTAGTCCACTTCTCAAAGTAAAGTAGATATAGATCTTGCTTGGTTCCTATGCTCCTTTCTCTTCACCCTCGATTTTCTATGCCTTATGCCGAGTAATGCGATTAACATCTCATATCTCCTGTAAAAGCAATAGCCTAAAGACGCGGCGTGAACTTGAGCTTGAACGTCGTTGTCTCATGTGATGCATGATCCAGTCTTGCGACTTTACTTTTTTTCTTAATGTTTCGAAACGACCTTTGGAAGGATGGGCAGCAGAAACGAAAGTAAAAGCTCTTCCGTAAAACAGTCACAGCTGTAATTTTTCTTTAAAGAAAATTGCCGTGCGTCTAATTGCTATGCTGGTACCAACGAAAAGGAAAAAGATTTCTGTGCGTTTCGAGGCGTGGGGATTACGTTCATCCATGTGTCTGCTAGCGCTGTCTAAGAATCATGCATTAAATCTAGAGATATAAATAATTACAAGATAAAAAGAACTTTTTAAATACCACGTTTTTAAATTTTCTGTTGAATCATATAAACTTGACAATTCTATGTATTAATAAATACTTTTTTAAAATTTTTTTGATGAATTATCCCATCAACTTGAAAGAAAATGATCAAATGCGTAATAAAGAGAGCAATTATAAGAAATTTTCAAAACAACAAAATTAACAAAAAATGAATTCAAATCTGCTTAAAGATGGCTAAAAGTATTAAAAGAATGCATCGTCATCGTGTTCTGAGCTATTCTAAAAGTTTCAAATGTCTAGCTAGTCGTGAAGTTAGTTAAAAATCGATTGCAAGATTTGTACTGGACAAACAAACAAGAAAGCGAGTTAGTAAAAACATGGTAATGAGAAAATCGCTTCGTGTTTTTAGCACAGTTTTCATTCCATTACAGGCTTCAACGGATACCTGAGTATGAATGTGAAGTTGTTGCTAAAATTATGCATAAAATACCTTATCTCCAGACCCGATTTCCACTAAGCTTCCAGCTTAATAATCCCAGCAAATTGATAAAGTGACAAATTTGACACATTTGTGATACATTGCACAAGTGATATATTTAAGTGTATTCATATTTGTGTGTGTGCATAAAAACCTTAAATAGTTTTATTATTCAGGATTACATAATTTCGTAAAGAATAGTCAAACTCGTCTCCCGATCGAATTCACTTTACTAAGTTAGAAAAGCACTAATAGTTCGAGTCTTGCAACACCACAACAAATCGTAAATTTTTCAAAGAACAGAATTAACGGCCAGTCAACTTCATCTTCTATGGTGTCCGACTAAAATGTTCTACCCCATGGATTTTTCATTGGTAAGAGAGAGTGTGGGAGAAATTAGTCAGCATGAGAAAGTATACACATACCTATTATTCCAATAGCTCTCTTAAAAAATAAATGCTTACAAAATATATCATTCATTTCCGAGCGCTCAGCGGTGGAAACTGTAATTTTACCAGAGAAACAATATGAGGGGGAAAATAGTAAATAACATGAATTCAAGTTTTTCTATGGAAAAGGCTGTTATAATAGGGACTATTGTTAAAAAATAAAATGCGATTCAGCGTTGGTAACTGCAATTTTTAGAAAAATAATATGAGAGATAAAATAGTAAATAACATGAATTAGATTTTTTTTATGGAAAAGGGTGTTATAATGGGGAATATTATTAAAAATAAAATGCGGTTGCAAAAGAAAGATAAGGGAATTGGGTTAACCTACATGTAGGCTGCGTAATGAAATGAGAATGAAAAGAGAATTTGGTGCAAATACAGAATAGGGTACCCCCTTGGCTACAATTTCAAAAAGTCACCTAGCTTACGTGGCTAGAAACGCAAAACCCTTTTCACAATGGTATTTTTGCGCACAGGACATTCATATCTTGATGCTATCAAACCTTCATTGAAAAACAACTCAAAATATTCTCTCTTACCTTAAGAGCCTACGTTGAAATGGCTGTTCTGGTGCCAACTTTCGAAATAATTTTTAATTGTTCTCTTTCAAAGGCCAATCTTTTAGGATTCTAAATCTGCTTTACCTTTATTCGTACGATCATTAAAGGAGAACTTACGGCCAATTTAATAAGCCGAAAGCCATGTTAAAAGACCAGAAGTAGCATCTTCCAGTCTAAATGCATTTTCTAGAAAACTAATTTTTTAGTTACTTTTGTAAACAAGAAAGGAAATAATTTTAAAAGTTTTCAGTATATTTCAAGGAAATTTTGCAAAAGTGTTTTGTAAATTCGTAACTATGAGCCATTCTATAGGTACCTGTACTTAAAAAAGATAACATTTAAAAAATCAGTGTTTTTCCCTTCTTTTGGTATATTTCAATGATTTTTTGAAATATTGTAAAACTTTTAGTTCAGAACACAGGTAATTTTCCCAGTAATCCATATATATATATATATAAAACAGTTCCGTGACTTACTGACTGACAGATAACGCACAGACCAAACCGCTGGACCTAAAGGGCTGAAATTTTGCAAGGCGATTCTTCTTATAATGTAGGGGTGCACTAAGAGAGATTTTAAAAAAATTCTTCTTATTTTTTTAAATTAAATTTTAAGCTGTTTTTGTAACATTTTTTTTTTAAGTTTGCATTTAAAATAATAATTTGAGCTTTATAAAATTTATATCACGAGAAATATCATAAAAATTTCTTTTAAATGAAATCTTTTTCAAGTCTCTGAATTTCTGAATCCAAGCCGAGAATTTGAAAACTAGAAGTCGTTTTTATAAATAAACTAGCTGAATATCCGTACTTTGCCACGGAGTACATTCAAATTAAACACAGCGGTCAATGTATGTAATTAATGACAAAAGAAATTATATTTATAATAAATACAACGGTCAATGTATGCAATTAATGCCAAAAAAAATTATATTTATAATAAATACAATGGTAAATGTATGCAATTAATGCAATATATATATATATATATATATATATATATATATATATATATATATATATATATATATATATATATATATATATTGCATTATCTACATATATATATATATATATATATATATATATATATAAAAATCGTAACGGATATTTTTATAGACAAAATAATGTAGAAGAAAATATTCAAATTAAATACAACGGTCAATGTATGCAATTAATTTGTATGTTTAATATCCATAAAACATACTATTTTGAATAAAATTCTTTAAAAACTTCATCTCAATTAGTCTAGTGCTAAAATTTTATCTTTTACCGTATTTCAATATTTTTTGTTAATTTATTTCATTGTTATGCACGTTACGCAAAATTTAGTTAAAGTATCACAAAAAGAAAAGAAACCACGTGATCATCATTTAATAAATTAAATTCTAAAAATTAATCTTTAAAAATTCACCAAAAATCAGAAAATAGAGGTAAAGATTTGAAAAAGATTTCATTTTAAAGGAATTTTTATGATCTTTCTCGTGATATTAAATTTATAACTCTCAGATTATAATTTTAGATGCAAACTTTAAAAAAGTTACAAAAACAGATTAAAAATTTAATTTTTTAAAATCTAAGAATTTTTCAAAAATTTTTCTTAGTGCACCCCTACACTATAAAAAAAATCGCCATGCAAAAATTTCAGCCCTTTACGTCCAGTGGTTTGGTCTGTATGTTATCTGTCAGTCATATATATATATATATATATATATATATATATATATATATATATATATATATATATATATGTATGCATATATATATATATATATATATATATATATATATATGTATATATATATATATATATATATATATGTGTGTGTGTGTGTGTATAAAACAGAGCTTAAAATCATACATTATATATAAAATGAACCCATGAGAGAATAGAATGAATTAAGGTTTTGTAACAAGTCATTCAAAATAGGACCTCTATACACTGTCAGGATAGTTTAAGTGGTTAGAGCGACCATCTACAGATTAAAAATACCGCGGAAGGAGTTTCAGCTTTGTCAGGTGGTAGTCACATCGTCCCCGACTGTTGGAAATGTACTTCAATGAACTGTTCTAAGACTAAAAGTTGAAGATAGAATTTTAAGTATCGTAGGAAACTAAAATAAATTAAATATAAAAGAATAAGAACGCTTTCTTACATACTGCGTCGTTGGTGGTAGTTGGGAATCGTTGAAAAATAAAATTAGTTTTTTGATTTGGGCACTTTTTGCTACACGAGGGATAGTTAGACCGATGCCTACTGCTTAAAGCCGATTCCGAACGGCTACAAACATCCATGCCGACAGTGGGACTCGAAAGCACAGACTGTGGTATCGAATGCCAACGCCCTAGCCATTCGGCCGTAGTCCCGCTATTAGTAGTTAGAAATTTTTAGAAATGTAAATAACATGTTTGACAACATGGCTGTTGGATTTAAGTGAAAAGGGGGAGAATATTTGAAGAATAACTTCCCAACATCATCAAATTGATTGATTAGAGCAGCGGTTCTCAACCTGGGGGGCGTAGAAGAATTTCAAGGGAGGCGTGAGTTAAGAAAAATAAAATAAAAAGTAAAACTAACTGTAATTTACTGTATTCAATTTTTCGGTCACAATGTAACCGTAACGTATTTTCGACATGTTCAGAAACAGGCAATCATATTCAGGAACAGCAATCGACCTAAAATGTGATTCTCAAGCAAACGCGGAATTCGAAAACATGGATGTTGAAAATTTTTGGTTATGCTATTTTCCTATTCACCCAGAAGTTGCTTTGGAAGCTTTGAGGTTGTTAGTGCAGTTTTCATCCACATATTTCTGTGAATCTGGATTTTCAGCATTAGCATACATAAAGTCAAAATATCGAGCAAAGCTGGACGTTGAAAATGACCTGAGGTGTGCTTTATCACAGTTACAACCTAATATTCAAAAACTTGTCAAGCACAAACAGTGCCAGCCCTCTCATTAATGTTGTGAAAGTGACTTGTATTACATGCCAACCTCACCTAGATCCTTGATTACCTCAAATACATTTGATCTGTATTTAATTATTTGATTTCATATGTTCTAATAATAATGTTTCAAATTAAGATATGTGTAGTAATATTAAATTTTGTGCATGAAATTTTCTATTCTATATTTTCATTTAATAACCAGCTTCAGTTTCAAATTCCGATTGTACTACTTGTATTGACCACATATGGTGGTGGTGGGAAGGGGGGGGGGCAGGCGTAACCTCATATCAGTGTTCAAAGGGGGCACAGAGCCTGAAAGGTTGAGAACGCCTGGATTAAAGCATCCGTCTTCTGCAAGACTAGTGCGCGATTCGAGTCCTAGTCTTGGGAAGTAGTTATTTCAGGATGACAAGGCATATCCCTGTCAAATAGAGTACTTTAGAGGGATATAAATCAAACCCCACCAACGAGAACTACAACTAATCTAACAAAAACTCCCTCAAACCTAAATTTATAGTTCCATTCCGAAAAAAAAAATAATAATCTCCAGAGATTTACAGCTATATAATGACCATAGAAAGCAGTATTTCTCGTGACAGTATACCAAATAAATAAATTATTTTTCCTTTAAAATTGCTCTCCGTTTTCCTTACTCAAAATCTTATTGTTAATACAAAAAGTATTGTCTGATAAACATTAATGTTTATTAGCTATAATATTTTAACATATATTGCGTTCAAGAACGATTAATTTTGTTTTCAAACTATTGATGTTTGCTTCATACTTCTAAAGAAAAAACCTTTCAAATTAATCAAAAACATTTTAATAGCTGCAGAAAACACAATAACAGATCTGAACAAATTATTAATCTGCATATTTCGTGAATAAAATCTGTAGGTTTATGAGTAATTAATTCACCCTATTGGTAAAAATTACATTCAAATGCGGGTAATTTTCATAAATATACAATGCAGTGAAATAATTTTTTTTCGGTAAATGTTAATCCTCCTCCTTAGGCTACTGCCCCTCTTAAAAAACAGAGGAAGGAAAAAAAATTTAGTAATCTCTTAGACTGTTAATGAGTGTACATGAGACATAAAATAATACGAATATTTAGAAACCAATAAATTCTTTGTAACTTAAAAACAGCCATAATTACAGAGTGCGTGGAGATGGGTTTAACTCAAAGCTACTGCAGTGAAAAAAGAAAGTTTTTTTAAAGTTGTTTTTATGTTATCCGGGGTCACTTATGCTTGTAAGGAAATTGTACAACTGTCTAACTGGCCTTGAAATTACTGAAAATGTTGCGGGAATACCTGTTTTATGTATCTATTTTTATGCATTATCGTAGATTAACATGTGTTGTCATACGGCAAAAACAATCTTTCATCCAGCAATTTACTTATTATTATTTTAAACGTGTCATTTGAATGTTTCGTTATGTAAAGGATGTTGTTTTTCAGCCTTTCTTACTGTTTTTAAAAAATGTATATTGGCTCTTTAGAATGTTTTCATTTTAAGGGACGATGCAAGAAAGTTGTCAGCATCAGGACTTGAAATTACGAGTATGGATGAAATAAAGGAAATTTGGAATTAATCATTCCAAACGTCCAATAAATTTCAAAAGGAATTGAACATCCAGTGGTTGAAGTGCTAGTACTTCAAGATATACTTACGCATCGTTTGTTCTGTGGGAAAAACATCTCACGCCGATATGAGGATAGTAAATTAACATCATAAGTTTATCTTAAAAGTATACTGAACATCTCAAAACCTGATTTAAAAATTTCTTTTTAAAGAACACTATAAAATGCATTTCAATGGGTGCAATTTGGTTTTAAGAAAATGAAACTTTAGAATCTATTGCAATTATTAAAACTACTTTTAAAATATTACATTTATTATAAAAATTGCAATTTCAGCTTAACTATAGAGCATTGACCATTTGAGAGAAAAGTGACTTCATATTTACATATGTTGATATTACGACAGCAATTTTATTTCTGCAATTTACTCAATTTCCTTTTCCAAAACAGGCCTGTTTAATGTTTCGTAACTAGAATGTTGGTTATAATATTTTTGTTATCAAAATAGTTAATACACGTCGTCAAATATTTTCATTTTAACGAGAACGCATTTAAGACAGCTATTTCTGTATTTTAAATATCAAGTGTCCGTGACCTGAGTGGAAATGAAAACATTTTCTCTTAATTTAGAATTTTCATTAAAAAGAATGAAATACCTAGTTATTAACGATTGTTTAAGGGACGTTCTTTATTCGTTATGAGAGACAATTAAGCGTCGATTAAAATGTAGTAAATACACAACAAATATTGTTCATAATAATCAGATATTAAAAATAGCAAATCCTGATATGCGATTTTTTTCTTTGAAAACTCTAGAATGAATATCAGATACGTTTACTTTTTTATTTATTAAAATTACATTTAAATCTTAAGGTTCATTAAGAGGACAATTTCGACTTGATATTAACATGAATTGCAATGCGACAAAAACAATTTTTTTTTTAGTAATTTACTCAATTTCCTTTTTCTAAAGAGGCTACTGAAATTCTTCGTTAGGAGAAGAATGTTGTTTATGAACTTTTCTCCTGTCATCAAAAAATTTTACAGACTTTTTCAAATCTTTTCATTTCAATAAAAAAAAGTAAATAAGCTTTCTGCCCTAGACTTGAAGTAACAAAAGCAAAGAAAATTAATGAATTTTAGAATTATTTCTTTCAATCCAGTGGATTCAATACACTCCTAAAGAAATTAAAGACCTTGTAACAGATGAGTGTTCCAGTAATTATACGTCATTTGTAACAAGAGAAGAAAACAACTGAAAATAACAATTTCGAAGAAATAACTTGATATCAACATGAATTATAATGCGGCAAATACAATTTTTTTCCAGCAATTTACTCAATTTACTTTTTCTAAAGAGGCTACTTAAATGCTTCGTTAGGAGAAGAATGTTGTTTATGAACTTTTCTCTTGTCATTAAAAAAGTTTACAGGCTTTTTCAAATCTTTTCATTTTAACAAAAAAAGTAAATAAGTTTTCTTCCCCTAGACTTGAAATATCAAAAGCAAGAAAATTAATGAATTTTAGAATTATTTCTTTCAATCCAGTGGATTCAATAAACTCCTAAAAGAAATTAAAGACCTTGTAAAAGATCTTCCAGTAATTACACGTCATTTGTAACAAGAGAAGAAAACAACTGAAAATGACAATTTTGGGAAAATAACCTTATAGCAACATGAGTTGTAATGCGGAAAAAACAATTTTTTCCACCAATTTACTCAATTTCCTTTTTCTAAACAGGTTACTTAAATGCTTCGTTAGGAGAAGAACGTTGTTTATGCCCTCCTCTTCTGTGATCAAAAAAGTTTACAGGCTTTTTCAAATTTTTCATGTTAACAAAAAATGTAAATAAGCTTCCTACCTCTAGACTTGAATTCACAAAAGCAAAGAAAATGAATGCATTTTAGAATTATTACTTTCAATGCAGCGCATTCAATACATTTCTAAAAAAATTAAAGACCTCGTTACAGATGAGTTTTCCGGGAATTACACTTCATTTGTTACAAGGAGAGAAAACAACTGGTAGCAGTAAAATTGCCGTAAACGCACTATAAAACGTTTATCACAAAAAATAAAAATTTGTCTGATACATAAAATCATAGTTTAAGAATTATGTATACGAAAAGCTATACAACGCACTTCAAAAGCAGAGGTAATCTTCCAATAAAAAAAATCAAATTATGTAATATAATTATCAAAATTTCTTCTAAAATATTAGGTTATTCGCGAAATCGCCATTTTTGAGAAAATTTGATATTTTAGGATTATGCTTCCAAACTATTACATTATTCATCAATCTCGACAATAAGCTAACAAGGTAACAACAGTTTTTATGATATGTTTTGAACCTCAGAAATTTATAGCTAAATTTAAATGTTGTCTTTTTTAACCTCTCTTGGCATTGTATATCAGCTGAAATTGTCTCGGTCGTGATTTTAAAACAAGTAAAACAGATTTTAAGGACATTTTCTTCACCACCTGTCTAATGGCTTTTAAAGCTTAGTCAGCTTAAAAATTCTTCGATTGTTGAGTTTTTATTTTAGGTACCCTCCCTGGAAGAAATCTCAGAATACAGCATCAGGACTTTCAGGACAACTGCTCTTGAAGTTTTACGTACTGTTCTTTTATGAGAAGTTATGAGAAGAGACATATCCATTTGATTCCCTTATACAGAGTCACTAAAAAGTTCTTGTGTCCATACCATTGGTTCTAAACCGGAAGAACTCAAGAAGTAGTCCGCGAAGTCAGCAGTGGTGAAACAAAAAATTAGTTTCAGGGTATCAAAAAGACCCTAAATTTAACAATTTTATAAAACTGGTAACCAAATATTTTTGCTCAAATTTTTGCTTCATATTCTAAAAATTCCAGTATTTCTGCAGTTTCCTGAAGCTTCAAGTACGAAAAAATCTCTGTTCTAATTAAAAATCCGTAATGTATTTTCTGTGACGCGGAGTCACAGTGTGACAGCAATTTCGCAGCAATTTTAAAGCTAGTAAAGTTATGCAACCTAAAAATTCTCGTTAATCTTTAAGTTTTTATAGGCTTTTGTTACTATTAAGTTTACTTATACGTTAAATTTTTTTATAGTTAATAAGTTTATTTGTAACATTTTATTAAAGTTGTTTATCACAAATAGTTTTATTCGGAAAATTAAATCCATTTTTGCCGCTAGTAGGTTTGATTGGGAGATGATCCCCCTACAATTTTTTTTGACACTTTTTCTCTGTGATCAGCAAAAGGTTAAGAAGTACTGGTCAATACAGTGTAAAAGTGTGTTAAATCTGAATATTTAGAAGTTCTCTCTATTCTTTTTTATGACTAGAATGAGATCTATTCCATGGTTCTCAAACACTAAAGTTACCGACAATTCAGATATATCTATTTCGTCCAATATTAAAACTAGTCATTTTGACTAGCTTAGTAGTTCTAGTACTAAATTCAGCCTCCTACTGATAATATCAGTATTGTAACGGGTAGTCACACTGCCGTGATATGACAAATTAAAATACTCCAATTCCTAAGAATTTAATGTAACATACTATATATCAGGGGTGGCCAACCGGTCGATCGCGATCGACCGATCGATTTTCGACATGATTTTAGTCGATCGCAAGCCATAATTTAATAAATTAACGGACTATGTTAGTGATAAGCGGCTCATTTTCCATTTAAAAAATGAGAACTAGTCGATCGCCGAATAAAAAATTATAGAAAAGTCGATCGCCAACTAAAAAAGGTTGGCCAGCCCTGCTATATATAACCAAAAATATTCGTACCCTGAACAAGATTTGAATCACTGCAATTCACTCACGTTCGTGAAATTTTATTGTAACTTTGTGAGTTCAATACACCTATATGGTATTACAAAACACTGTAATATATTTAAATCAGGTTTATAAATTCTGAAGTGGTGTTCTTAAGTTTATTTTCTAAGCTCTCTAAAAATTGTAATTAATAATCATATCACGGAATGAAGTTCTTATTTTACTACTCTCTGAATTATACAATACCTTAAACTTCAATTTCTATCCAAAGATAATATAAAAAAGGAAATTTTTAATAAACTTTTGGAATGTTTTATAGCATTTACTAAATGAAACCCATCCCATGGATAGCGAACACATTGATTAATAAGATCTGTATGCGTGTTGATTTCAGTTGTCTTTACTGGTGGTTTGAGGTAGTTTTCTAATTTTAATCCCTAATTTCTTCGAGTTATTATAGGTAATTGCTAGCGTTAAAAAGATTTCAATCAGGTCGACAGAGGAAAAATAGTTTTTTTTTCTGCTGTCAGAATAATTACTTAATTACTCGCCCAACATTTTATTCTTATGGCTGTATGTAAATAAAAAATGCAATTATATGGAATTTTTATGGCCACTAAAAAAGAAACATTTAATTACTACATAATCTGTTCTCTAATACAATTGAAGACGCTGCACATGTAAAGGTGAAAGGTGAAAGGTGAAAGTGAGAATTACTTAGGAATTTCCAACTAATTCAGTAGACTACATACATTCTAGTAGAGTTGGCAATCTATTTGATACATTCTATTCATAAGGGTAATTTGCAGTTCATTTTTTTGTTCATTTAGTTATTAGATATGTTATTCTCTTTTATTGGTTCCAAAGTATTACAGCACTTTTGCAAGACATAAACCTTTTTATTTTAAACCACAGACATTATTTTTGTCTATTTGCTTCTTTGTCTGCACGAGTGCTCTTAGCTAAGTATCCACGCCGACTTCAAATTAAAAAAGGCACACGTAGTTCTGTGATTTTTTTTTCTTTTTGCGTTTACGCTTCATAGAAATCCGTCTGAGATATATAATTTGGGCTAAGAATGAAGGACTTCTTCCCATTATTATTAGGTCAGTAGTTTCTAAGAGAGAATTCATTTGTTTTTGTGAAGTTATTTTTGAGAAGGAATGAATAGGTCAAATTTTCAATTTGCCGTGGATGCCTATGTAAAGTAATGAATTTTCTCTGGTTCAATTTTGCTTTTCAACGAGCTCATTGTTGAAGAAGCACATTAAAGCTTTTTCATAGGACGTATTTTTTAAAAATTTATTTAAGTAGGTACTAAGGAGTCTTTTTTTTTCAATGGAGCATCTCAGTATCTATTCATCTTTTTGATAAAACAAAAGATAGTACTGAAGTTTTACCCCTAAATTCCTTACTATTTCTACTTTCATCGTCGTGATGAATAAATCAGTTACAAAATATTACTTTCGAGAAACGATGCATCTTTTTTTCCCTTATCCTATCTGATTCAACATGTTGAAATGTTAATCCCTTCATCTCCTGACTAATGTTGCATTATTATATTGTTTAGTGAAAAAATGAGTATTAAACAAACTAACAAAAATGCAACTATTGTAGCTAAAACTATCGTGGTTAAACAGGAGAGATGGCTGCATACCTGAGAAGGGATGTTTAGAAATAATGGATGGGAACGGAATCAAATATGATCGAGAGATACATCTTTAAGTGGACAATTTTTTCCAGTTAATGAAAATTAATAATTATGATTGGTTGAAGTGTAATGAACAATCGGAAATTTAGAAAGTATGAAGCTGATACCCAAAACATGGTTTCGTGCATATTTCTACATACTTTACTTCTCATGTTTGGACTATTCTTTTTGAACTAGGCGCGTCTATCAATGACAACCTGCGCATTATTAGACCCCGTCATGATATTCACTAACGTTAATAAGATTTTTTAACTTATATTACAAAAGAGGAAATATTTAGCTATTAAATATTTAATGGTCTGTAAATTTTCATGTTCCCTCCCACAGGATTATCAAAAGAGATTCTTTGGATATCAAAACGAAATTTGATAATGACAACTTAATATGCTTCCTTCCACTGGTAGCTTAGATGAAGTTTTTAAAGTCATTCTGTCCACGGAGGGGATATCAACCATCATCTAACTAAATATCATGCATTACGCTTAAAGCGAAACGTACTACCTGCTAAGTATTAAATTAAACATTCGGCTTAATTCGGAAAAAGACGATTCTATCTAAAAACCAGCGGAGAAAGCTATGTGACGCACCCAATTCAGATGCTCTACATATAGCTGAATTAAAATTCTTGCCAGTTTACCTTCCTCGTTTATGATTGGATGTAGCCTTTCTTGTCAATGTGACAAATAGCCCATCAATGGGACAAAAAACTGAAAGTGGTTAAAGTAGATAGCAATCCTAATTAGATAGAAAACCAACTTTTTTCTTATATTCATGGGAGTACAATATTTGCAGATTAGACAAAATAATTCTATTGTTTAAGTTATTGTTTGATTATTTATCTGAATGTCTGTTTATAATATCACTACTAATAACTTTTAAATATTATCAGAAATATTTATATCCAATAATTTGGGAAATTTAAATTTTCCTAGACTACGCTCTAAACGAAGATAACATTTTGTGTGCTCATATACACTTTATTTCATGCATTACTTACAAGTTATGACATAAAGTTGATTTTCCCTTTTAAAATCTTTAGAAGTCACATTAAATTAATAATGCTGTCTCTCAGAAAAATCTCATGTAGTAAAAATGGACCTAAAGGTCCAATTACCGAACTCTCAGATAAAACTGTAAAGCTATAAAGTTTCTTTGCCAGGCCCTAAACGCCAGCCGTGAAATTTCCAATGTGTTGATGGATGCCTTCACCATTAAGATACCGTAGTGATGAAAGGAAGTTTTATTTTGAAGGACTTTCCTTATATATTTGCCCTTTTTCCCTTTAAGGCAAACGACAAGGGATGTTCATGGACTTTGTTTATTTTATCAACATTTTTCAATAGTTTTCATTATGCACTGATTTGCGCCACGTTCTATAATTTTTCTGGTTTAATGCTCGGGGACAGTTATAACGATTCTCTGCCAGATCCGGGTCTCTGGACTGGACATCCTATCTGCAGATGGATGCTTTAACCATGAAGTTATCTTGGCTATGTAAGGAAGATTTATTTCAATTTCTCCCCCCCCCCCAAAGTTTATGGTATTCCAACGCATTCCTTAAATGTTGCGATATCATTCTTTGACACATCCAATTCATAAAAGTAACAAAATAAATTGGACATTAGGCGAAAATAAGCGCCTTATATCCAATATATTATTTTTCGTCAGATGAGAAGAGATTGGCAGTGAAATAACCTTTCAAAAGGCCAAACATAACGTACGTGACAAGGTCATGCTATTGTCTAGAGAAAAACTCTTGACTCGTGTAAAATGAACACCCGTTTTTTTCTGCGCACAGAAAAAGGTTATCACTTTGCTAAGACCGATAAAATAATGTCATGGAAGAATTCTTCGTGAAAGATTTCAAATTCCCCTTTTTCCTCAGAGGAAAAAGGTATAAAATCAGACTTTTTCCCAGTAGAAATTATACTTAAAGCATTTGCCGTCTGCTTGTATCAAACATATAAGAAATTTGAGAGATAAATTGCACATTTTGCTTAATCAGATTGAATAATCAGTATGAAATTTTTCATAGCACATTAAATTTTCAGGGTAACTATTAAAATTTGTTTGATCAGGAGAGCCCAAAGAAACCAGGGTATTTGATGTTGTATTTATAAGTAAACAAAAAAGTAGTTTGCAGAACTATTACAACTAGAATTTTAACTAGCACATAAAAGGCTAACAAATCTCTCTCTTTATCTCCCATAGAAACATGCCCAGTTAATCATTACAATAAATGAAGTTTTTTTGGAGTACGAGGCTGTAATTTTGAAAATAAATTACTATAAATAAAACTATAAGTTATACTAGAGCACAAATAAATAGTTTTTAAACCATAGTCTTTTAACATTCCATACCTTCTTCAATAAAGCCCTACCCTCAATAACTTCATATGATTGAAAAGTTAAATAATAACTTAGTTAAATATGCTATAAGATGTTTAATAATCTTGCCCTTATTGGTGAAAAATTTTCCATATTTATTTACAGTTACGCTAAATATATAAGAAATGCAATTTTATTTTTCTTTGTTGATGACAATCGGTTTATTTTTAATCTGTAAGTTTGATTTTAATCTGCATATTATTTTTTAAAATAGATTTTATAGCACTCAAACCCATTGGACATAACAGTTGAAGCAATGCGAATTGTATATACCGAATCTATAAGTTGCAGGAGATAACCTTACCTCTCAAAAAATAAAACAAACGGCCTAGCTACCTACTTACGACGTATTTCTCAGAATTTCTTCCCAAATTAAAATTTTAATAGCGTCTTACACCAAGTTTAAAAGATTTCTTCATTCAATTTTGTCATTATTTTTAGATCTCATCTGTTCGGTTTCAATACCACATAACTTTTACGTTGCATTCAATACAAATTGACAAGTTTCTCTTCCTAAGGAACATAAAAATTATTTCTTATAAATTGACTCCATTTTAATAAATAAAGATTAGTAATGATTTCAAAAAATGTATCGGGGGAAAAACTTCTGAAATAGACATCTCATGACTAATGAGTTATTGTAAAAGCTTTATAAAGATAAGACTACCAGTTTACTGGTAGTCTGTGAAAGTAACGAAGTGATTGAAAAAACAGCAGGGAAAAAATAAATTACTCATCTACGTTTGATAAGAATCTACGTTTACATTATACAGGTACATATGCTGATATGCAAGCACTTAAAAACGCAAAATACGAATGATTTAACTTCTGGTACATAAGGGGTGTGTAATGCACTCAAGCAAACGTGTTTGTCCTTCAGAGGTGTCAACCCTTCAATATGTCTTCCGTCAAATATTCAAAAAAAGTTTATTGAAAGAAAATATTGATCTATTAAACAAAATATTGATTTATTAAAAGAAAAAACTCGCCATTCTGAACTATCCTTTATCATATAAATATGAAGAATGATGTTTATATGAATCAAAACTATTATATAATCAATTAAATATTTTTAATGAAAAACGGTAAGCATGATTTTTTTCACATTAACTTTAATCCATTTTAAGCTACAAAGGCAAAAATTTTAAGGATTCAAGGTATATATTGGTGTTGTTTTTATTTCAAAAACTTGGCTACCTCAAAACTAAAAAAGGCTTTAAATGTCCTTTAGTTTTCATTAAACATTTGCGTAGTCTAGTAAAATGAATGTTCTTCTTTACTCCTCTTATTGTTTGAACTCATATTAGCTTGTATTTCACACTTAATAAGGATGTATTTTTCTAATGCGGAGACACTTGTCGTAAGACATTTGCTTGTTGTTATTCACCATGGAGTCTTGTTGGCTACTTTATTGTGGGAGCACCATTTAGGTGAGCCACCATTGCTCCCTTTGAGAGGACAACACGTTAACGACCAAGTCTTATTCGGGATTTCAACCCAAGCCAACTGCTTGGAGACTCACGACGCTAACCACTATCCATGTGGACGGCTAATAATGATAAATAATAACTATAATAAATTTTTAATAAATTTGGATTCATTCAGGAACAAAAACATTTCTTAAAATCTAGACTTTCATACTAACTTTTGATTTTTACTTTCACCCAGTACGTTTAGGTACGCTTCTATTCATTAAAATAATTTCCCACCGCAATTCTAATGTCAAAATTTCACACTGCGCTGAGACAATCTTCGAATAGCTGTGAGCAAACAGACCATTAAGAACAAATAGCTGAGCCATTTGTTAAGTTACGAAATTACATGCTCATACACATTCGCTCATCCCTGAAATCACTATATCACTAGACTAATCTGTATGTCCAAACTTGTCGTTCTCGAGGGAACACAAATTTCAACCTCAGATATTTTGGAAGGAAAAATTCAAGGTATAATGACTCCTTTTAGAAGAATTTTAAAGGCCCTTATTTTTTTTAGGAATCGGTGTTCATTCGACTGAGCATAGAGAAATAGCTTAGGCCGGAAAAGAAGAGAAGAATGATTAGTATATTTTAAAGCATATTTGTATAAGGACTATCTATTACTCAGGAGGGGTGTATCCTAAGCATGCGTTAAGACATTTATATGTCGCTGTCCTTGTGAAAGAAAGAAAAGGTAAATAAACAACATAATAAATAACGTAAAAATGCCTTGTTGAAAAATTATGCCCAGTCACATGCTAGCATAGCTGCGTCCTGGAGCATATCACACATATTTTTACTTACTTTTTCAAGTTATCATTGTAACTTGATTTATTTACGAATATGTTAAAAATTAATCATGTATTTTTCCGTAGGTGGTGCCGATTTATCAAGGACAAGCAATAAATCGGATTCAAGCTCAGAACTTAGGCCAACATTCCAGCCTATTCAAGAAGACACTACAGTTGATGATTCTTCAAGGATAGATAATATTCCCAGTGGAACATCTCCTATAGTATATGATATCCATATTGATACAACCGCGTCTACAGAGGACATGAAAACAGTAGCAGCAACATCTACTGCTCACGAGAATTTATCTGAAAGTACCGAAACATTCGATGACAGTACAACTTATGAAGCCTCTTCAACTGTAAGTGACAGTACCTTCCACACGACTCTAAAAGATGATGACAGTTTGGTATACATTACATCAACACAGGAACCTACTCAGGACTATGATACCAATTTCTTCAATGATATTCCTGGAGGTAAAGTTTTTGTTCATTAGCTCTTAATAAGAACGGTTCTGTTTCTCTTTTTAAAGATCTTGAAGCATTCACGATGTACCGAAACACTACAGTCTTACGAAAAGTGTAAACTTTAAAAATTCCTTCTTATTTATATGGAAAACTCCAACTTAAGCGTGTAAAATATAATTTTAATATATTAGTAATCCTCATTTTTTTAAATTCAGTTTAAGCTGTAATGTCAAAATAGATTTAATTCGATGGGCTTTGGGATTACATACGTTTATTCTTCCTTTTTCTTTGTCTTACCATTTTTATCTTCTTTTTAAACTTGGAAGAACATGAGTACTGAATTTCATGATTAAATTTCCACACTTTAGAGAGAGATATAATAGTCCTTCATGAAATTTATGGAAATAAAGTTCGATTTTAGTTATAATTGTTTACCTGATAACTTCTTCATAT
Source organism: Dolomedes plantarius (assembly GCA_907164885.2). NCBI lineage: Eukaryota > Metazoa > Arthropoda > Arachnida > Araneae > Dolomedidae > Dolomedes > Dolomedes plantarius. Next base: position 60,768,954 of record OU015501.1, read on the forward strand.
TGGACATCAACTGCAAATATTCGTAGAAATCCCTTAGCTCATAAAAATTGTTATTCCTTATATTCACCCTTTTGAATGCTGGAGTATTTTTTAAAAAAATGTATTAAAAACAATTAATACAAGCTGTTTAAAATTTCAACATTTCTTTGCACTGTTTATTGTATAGATAATTTAAATAAATAAATAAAGTATGCTATAAATTAACAATAAAAAACTTATTATTCATCTTCTATCATTTCAGGCTGCATGGTGAATGGAACATTATACGGCGATGGATCTGCCATGCTGTCAAGTACTTTCTGTGAATACTGTTTCTGTATTCGGGGTAAATCTACTTGCTTAAAACCCAAGTGCCATCTTGCCATCGACGGTTGCATTCCTCACTATGACACTCATTACTCTTGCTGTCCTTCCAGATATGATTGCTGTGAGTTAAATATCAAAATTAGAGTCCTTGCTAAGTCCGTTTTGATCAGTATAACATTTCTGAACAAAATCATCTAGATCTTATATTTTATTTATTTCGCTGTCTTCATTTTTTATATAAGTTTTCCTTACTTGATAAATTCTTACTCTAACCCATAAACAAACTATATCATTTTTTGAAAAGAGGTAGAAAAAGATTAATAATTTGACTCTGCAGTATAGTAATCTTCATAAACTAATAGTCGTAACTCCTAACACATCCTTAAAACTAATTTTAAATGTATAAATATGCTTAGAAGCAACTTTAGTTGAAAAATATTTATTAAAACGTTATTCTTTCAGTTTTGCAGCTATAACCAAATAGATAAAATGAAAGCTTTTTTATAATAAATTTGTGTCGTTCATATTTTTGTAAATGAAAATTGTACAAGTTCAAAGATGGCAAAAACCTCGTTATTTCTAAACTTCTTTCTGAAAGCGACCGGTAAGTTGACTTTTATATTCCTTATATATGAGTAAATTAAGTCTTTATGTACGTTTAAAATTGTCTGAAATGTGCACATGCAATAACCGTTTCCTATATTTTTTTTCTAAATTTAAACTTTACATATAAAATAATTAATGCAAAATATATCTATTGGATAAACGAACAATGTATTTGAAAATCTAAAACTTTGATATACTGAACTAGTTCAAGACAGAATTAAATATTAATTTTCTACGAAGTATCGTGATAAAAATGGATTAACAGAGTAGCCTTTTTCGAACTACATTTTCCTACTTAATATATATTTGAACTCAAAATTGTTTTCAAGTTGAGCTAATATTTACAATTTTTATGACTTCTTTTTATGAATAGAGCCTCTTTCGAAACTACAGTGGGTCTCAAAGCATGTACTGATTTCTATCTTGTGGTGGTGGTCTTTAACTAAGCTCTCCATTCCTCTAGATGTGGCATTCTTCGTTTGTTTGGTAAGAAATTACAGGAAAAAGTAGTATTTACATGTTGTTTTATTCATGCATTGAATTACAATACCCAAAGGATACGGTGCCAAGTATAAATTCATCAGAACCGTTGATTGTTCTCTGGTGGGAGACATTTTATTTATTTGTTTTTCACCATAATTGGAGTGTTTACGCAAGACCTGTATTTCTTTTTGTGGGAAATGTGATAAAAATAGTGTTACTTTCAAGAACTTGAATTATCAAAAGTAGTATTTTCTAGCGAAGAGTTAATATAATCATTCTAAATTAAGGAGTTTGATACAGATTTTCATTTAAATATGTACAGTAGATTCCCGTATAACGCGATTAATATGTTACGCGTTGTATGAAATCACGAGTAAAAATCTATTATAACGCTAATGATGTTAAGGTAAAATGTTAAAGTGACTATTATCATATAAAATTTGATCGTATAATATGAGATATTAGAAAAAAAATAATATTCATTTAAACAAAACTATTTTTTTCATATGCAAATTTATCCCGTTTAAACATTGTTTTTAATGCGATATCTAACATGGTATATTTTAACTACTTCGTCCAAATCCTCATGTGCATAAAAATAAATGTATGTACGGTGTTTAAAAGGGAAATTCCCACATTTTATTCTGTAGCGCGTAATACGAATCAAGTCATCGCGCTTTTTTTAACGCGTTGTATGAAATCGCGGTGTATGAACTCGCGTTATACGGGAGTCTACTGAACTTTAAACTTGAATATCTTTTCGTGAGACTTGTAAGGAGGATCAACGATTTAGGGAAGTGGTTTGTACGGTAGTAAATTTGTTATAAATTAGATCTGAAATGCCAAAGAGTGTAGAATCGATTCTAACCATAATTTATTTTTAATGACACGGTAAATATGACTGAATGTGGGAATGAATGTTGCAACCTTATAATGCATTTTTATCTGCGTACGAATCTATACCTCTGACATTAACAGCTTGAGATGTACCCTCTACCAGTTCAACTACCCTGTCGACATAAAGAAATTTTCTTTTCGATCATTTTCCTTACATTACTTCCCCAATTTTTCTTTTGAGCAACGCCAAATAATAAGAAGTTGGCAGTGGGTATTCATTTATTTGTTAGTTTATATACATAAATATATAGTATATATTTAATTCCCTACTGTTAACACTGCAAAGTCTCCAACCCTTTTTTAATTCTTAGATTTCATTCATAAATTAATAAACTACAGCAATAATAAATTACTTTCAATTTTAAAAAACATTTCCCACTATAAAAACACCTTTTCATTATATTAATGCGGTATTTAAACAGTAGGGAAGTCCAACGTGAGAAATAAAGTATGTGTGTGTATGTATGTGTATTTATATATATATATATATATATATATATATGTGTGTGTGTGTGTGTGTGTGTGTGTGTGTGTGGTGTGTGTGTGTGTGTGTGTGTGGTGTGTGTGGTGTGTGTGTGTATGTGTATGTATAAACATTTTTTGTATTAAAAGCTCTATTTATAATCATGCTGCTGTGCTATAATATTCGCATTATCAGGTTCAGTGGACTGAACTGCTGATTATCCATGCAAATTATTGCACGGGTGACCAAAAACTGAAAAACACTGATAATACAAAAATGGTGTTATACATCGTACAAAATGAACTGTTCAAAGGTTTTGAAAAAAAAATCATATAATCATTTATATGGTCTAATTAAAATAATAACAAAATTTAGCCAAATTTTCAATTTATTCCAGGAATATTATATTATATTCCTTTGTTTGTGAGTTATGTTGGCATTTTTTAAAATAAATAGTATTTTACTTCTCATGTTTTTCTTTTGAGATGTAAGTATAAACAGGAGTTTGGGGAATTGATACGTTTTGAATCTAAAGCCATATACCGCATTCAAACGGTTTCGTAGTTTTCAATAAATGTAGGACAATGTTGAGAAAACCCTCTCATTGAAGAAATCTGTGCAAGAGGGAAGTCAGTACTGCAGTATAAATATATTTATTTCATAATCGAAAATCATACAGATTATTTTGTTTAACAACAGTATTTAGGAAGCACTATACGACAACCCTGTCGTTAATTCTCGAAAACAATGCCTACGTGGTGTAGTGGTTAGCGTTCTGAGCTGTCCGCAGTGCACTTGGGTTTAAATCCCGAATAAGGCTTGGTTGTGTCCGTGTCGTCCCCCTTATAAGAAGCAATGCTGACTCATCTATATGGTGCTCCCATAATAAAGTAGCAAGTAAAATAGCGGTGAATAACAAAAGATAAATGTCTAACGACAAGTACCTCCGCATTAGACTTAAAAAGAAAAAAAATTTCTCGAAAACTCATAAATTTTCAATTTTACGGATACTTTCGTTTCTATGTTTATCTTCAATTTTTTTTTTAAATCTCGTTCAGGAAATTAATGCCCGAAACTTCAAAACAAAATCTTCAAACTTTAGATAAAATATGATAAGTGACCTATGTTATTAAAATATTTTGGAGCCGCGAGATTGGAGCAATATGGTTGACAGACTTTAGAATTTTACACACCGGGAGGTTAGCTTGGTTAGCTATTATTCTTTTTACCATCATAATTTTAAGTACAAATACGAAATAAAGATGTTATATAGTGTATTATAATTGAAGGTCAATTATTATTTTTTTTTTACACTGATTACATGCTGGAAGGCGACATATTTATTAACTATGGCTATAATAAATTTGATAATGAAAATTTCTAATATTACAAACAATTAAAAGCGCTAAAGTTATAATTTATTGTATTTGAGGTCCATATTTACTCACTGAAAAATATAAAATATAGAGAGTAATTGCGTTTATTACGAATTAATTAATTTATCATATAATGTATTATGTAGCATTAAGAGCTATCATGGATAAAATGACTTATTGTTTATGACTTCGGATTATTTTTGTCCTGGAAAAAAAATAATATGCACAGAATTTTAAAATATTACATGAAAAGTCTAGGCTCTCTCATTTTTGCTTTTAAAGTCGTCTTGATCGCGTCTGCTCAAAGACCTATAGCTGATCTGTCTTGTATTTCAGCGCAAAGAACTTCAGAGAGTACTGCATCGATGGAAACAACTGTGATATCTACTGCTCTTCCTGAAACCACGTACTTTGGTAAGATTATTTCAGTATCTCTGCTACATACAAAGTATTGCTTTGAATATATGTAAATTCTATTCATCAAAAAATATTATGAGACAGCTGGAAAGTACAGTTCATTTCAGGTAAGTCATTTTATATTTATTCCAAGTCACAAGGCATCTTTCACTTTATTCACGGACAACACGTTTATGGTAAGTTTGCTAAAATTATTAGAAAATAATTATTAATCTTGGTAAAGTGCTTTCCATATCATTAAGGTTTTTATAAACGCAATTCTTAGTGAATTTTAATGTGTGTTCATTACAATAAAGAATCATAACTAAATGTGTGTGTCTTTTTCCTCAACAGCATTATTAATTTAGCAGTGGGAAATATATCCCTAACGTTTTCAGGTTTGTTTGGAATTTAAAATACCAAATAAATTTGCCTAAACTTTTCTATCAAAAACTTACTCTGTTATATCGTGAAGCTGTTTACTACCCGTAAAATGAATTTTTGTGTCAAATCTCTTATTCGAGTTTCAGCTAAGAAAGGATGTTATGTTAATTTATCATCATAAAAACTTGCAATTTGTTGCCTAATGTTACCCTAAAAGTTGTCAGTAATTGAGCAGTGTTTGACGCAGTCTTTATATCATAGAACAAATTGAATGTAGGATATTATTTTATATTTATCAGCATATTGCCACATTTGCATATGTCTATATTGCACGCTTGCTCTAGCACAACGTCTCTCGTAAGAAATACGTTTTGAAACTAACATTTAGAAACACTTCTTACATAACCCAGCATGTTATACATGGAGGCTATATTAAGAACTAAATTAAGAATGCTAAAAACAGTAAAGAATAATTTTTATAAAACATAAATGTGTTAGTTAATAATCACAACACATACTTCATAGTTCTAGGTGCTTTAACTGTTAATTAGAAAACTCCAGTATATTTAAAAAAGCAAATGTGTGTGGCGAATCTCAATCTACGTATATTATCTTACGTTTTATCCATTACGCATTCACAAGAAAAATATACTGGAACATTTTCCTATCAGTTATTATGCCATGAATCTTGCATATTTTATTTTGATACATTTTTGTCAGTATAATTATATTAACTGGTGTCTTAAAATCCAGTGAAGTAATTTGACTCAACTTTCAAGTACAAATTACAATAATTCGTATTTTTTCATCCTTCTTTTGTTACCTGAATTATTATATTTCAATATATTAAATAACAATTAATGTTTCAATTCAGCCATGTAATTGCGTTTTTTATTCTTTTATGTTTATTAAATTTTTATACAGGCATGATGTAAATTTCTTTTTTTTTTATATCAAATTTAGCCAGCTCATCTGAGGTATCTGTTTTACGTTTTCATATGCATAAAATGTTGATCTATAAGTTAAGATGTATTTCAGTTTCAATTTGCTTATTAACTATTGTGCATAATGTGAAATTCTCCCTCCAAAATAGCAGGAAGATATTCTCATGAAGACTATGAATTTCAACCTATTAAATGCACAAATAACGCAGTCTCTATTTACCTATTAATTTTTTATACTGTGTTACACGATTCTCTAGAAATCTCATAGCCTCTCAGGTGCTTGTGGGTCTATCCATTAAATATTTTGCAAAACGGTTGGCTAGGACATCCTATGACTCAGAGCTATGACTTGCCTAACGTTCGTTTTTACATTTGTGAGAAAAAAATGGAAAGACTTAAAAAGTAGCTTGCACTTAAAGGCCTATTGTCTTATTTTTTCCATCAAAATTTCAGAAGGTCCAACACGTCTAGCCAATGTACTGGGAGCATGATATTTTAGCGTTTTAAGCGTGTCATGATATTTATAATTTTTACAATATATAGGCAAAATAATAACACACAAACAAATTCTTTTTATGAGGGCACAGACCAAAACTCAAAAGAAAATATACAGTCGAACCCTGTTATAGCAAACCCGGTATATAACGAACTCACGGATATAACAAGCGAAAATTTTGGTCCCGCCATTTTCCTATTGTACGTAATTTAATTAGTATTGAGTCAGTTTAATGTAATCGATTTTAGTCGATTTAATTCATTAATAATCATTTTTAATAGATTTTATCATTTTTAATACTCATTATTGAATACACATTGCAACTAATGTGTTATACATTTTGTGAACTCTAGTAGTTTTCTTAATGGTTCGGATATAGCGAACAAAATCTTTGGTCCCTTGAAGTTCGTTATAACGGGGTTCGACTGTACTAAATATAGTATATAATAAATGTGTATATTTAATATTACCACAACGTCTTTAATATGTTAACTACATCAGAAGAGCTTGCTTAGTGCTTTCATATGCATGTTATATGTACATTTGAAATTTTAGTGGCGATTTCATAAAATTTTCATTTTCAAATTGACTTTTAATGAAACTATCCCCGCTGACGGAGAGTTTTGGCTGATAAGCCGAATTGAACTTTTACTGCTATAAGAACCATTCTAAACCAGTTACAAATTTAGCAACGAATCCTCAGGGGTCAGATAGCTGAGCTATTTCAATACATCCTCCCCAAACCATATACATTACTTTTCCTTCTCTGTCGGTATTTTCTCATTAGGTGTGGCAGACTGTCTCTGAAACGTATTGCACTAGAAGTTTTTTTATCGCTCAAGGAACCAGTCTGCAAACCATTTTGAATCTCCAATTTATTGTCTGTCAAGTGCATTTTTTTCTTATCTAAATCTTTCAACTAAATCCTTTATGTATGAAGAGTTCAACGACCTCTACATGTTAGGAATATCTAAAGTAACTGTGAAGTTTACGCATAAAAATTATATGTAGCTCACATTTGTAAGTTAATTTTAATAGCGTAACGTTTTGGATTATTTGAAAAGGATAGGAAAGAGTTCATGGAGTGCGTTTATCTCTTTTTTATTATCATTTCCTCCAGTTGTAGAGTCTCCTTTCATAAAAACTCCAATGTACTTAAGCATCTACAATAATTGTTGAATTTATGTCTGCTAGATGACTGATTCTTTAACATGATTAGAAACCTTGAATCCTTAACAAATTTTATTTATGATACATTTGCAACACGCTTTATTTATAAATACATTAACGAATGTAATATTTACAATTATTACGCGGGCTTTATCTCCCTAAACCTAAAGGTGAACCCGCACTGATAAGTGCGAGTGTGTATCATGATACATGTTACAGATGCGCTTAAGTCTATCCATAATACGCTGATAGTTTAAGCGTATCCATCTCGTGTATCAGTTTGTCTCTACCATAATACGAGTAGATAAACATATCATCTACATTGTCTTCCGCACTGTCTACAAAAGTATCCCCGCCTCTGTATGTCGTATCACTTTGAAGTCTCGGCAAAAGATCTACACCAAAGGGATCTTAGCCATAGGGTATCAGTACATCAGACTTGATAAGCTGGATGCAATACTCTGCATCCACACTTACGCTATTCGTGATATACATCTTGATATGGATCACTTAAAGTTCGTTTACTCTTTAGTCCGTCACGTAATGTCTTGGAGCCTCTCCGGCGTTGATAAAGAGCCCCGAGTCGAGAGAGTAGCGAAAGAGGAATTATTTCAACAAAAATAAAATAAATAAGCGTTGAAATAGCTGAGCTTTTCTGTAGTTTTTATAAAAATATTTTCCTCATTCATTCTATCAGGTCAAGCAAATTCTCCTGATAATTAGTATGAAGAAAATCACTGATACTTCTCACCACCATGATACTACCAATTCAAACAAACACAAACACCCTATAAATTTCCAATCAACTATCACATCAAAGTTTAAAAATTTAATGGTACTTTTTTTATTTCACCATTTCCTTGCATTAAGATCACAAATAGATCGTCGAAGTCTTATCGCATAAAAGTTACACTATATTCAAGTAGAAAAAAGTAGAAAAAATGTATATTTTATGCCTCATATAGTTTGAAAACATTATAGATCTTATGCTGTTTTAAATGAGATTTTCTTCCTAAGTATAGATTGTCATCCGTTAGATACTTTATAGAAAACTTAGATTACTTGATATATTTCTATTAAAAATAACGATAAAAATAAAACGAACTGAATACAAGAATAGTGTCACCCGATTTATAGATAAATGGGTAACTTCTACATCTTTTAGCCGATAAAAGTCATCGATCTTCCTACATTTTACAGCCGGGCGATGGTCGAATAGCAAGGGCGCTGACATTCGGTACCAGAATCTGTGAGTTCAACACCCTCTCTTAGCATGGACGTTTGTAGCCGTCCGGAATCGACATTAAGCAGTAGGTCCCGGTTTCATTAGCCCTCGTGTAGCAAAAATTGACCGTAGCGCTTTAAACCAAATCCGAAACCTACATTTTACACGCATCGAGTAAATGGAACAACTCTTATTGCCCCTTTTCCAATCCTTTTAAAGGCCTTTGGATCCAATACACGTTCAGAATTTGTAGTAGCGTCAAAGGTAGCTACTGCCATGTTATAGCCACCTTGCTTTAATGAAGTTAAGTCGGCTTTAAGCCCATTTTTGAGATGACACTGTTTCATTGCCTTGGGATACATACGTAAATCATTAATAAAAATGAATGGTAAAATCCTTTAGAAGCAAGCGGGATGGTTTAAAACTTCCATGTATTGAAGGTTTTGCACACAATGGTTTAGCACTTATGGTTTTGCACACAAGCTTCAAATTTAGTTTACTAGGTGACGAGTGTGGGTTGGCTTTTCGTTGAAATCGAGATGTGTGTGTGTGTGTGTGTGTGTGTGTGGCTAATGTCCCTGGGGGATGACAACATTACACCCCAGTCCGGTGTACATATGAATATAAGACATAGAAACAGACAAATGACACAATCACAGAAGAATTTTATTGACAGACGATGACACCGTCGATGGACGATGGGTTGCAGCTCCCCTTTCTCGACGGGGTTCCAATTGCAGGCGGAAGACTGACCGGTTCCCCAGAAAACAGCCAAGTCTTATGCGGGAATCGAACCCACACCCCCGGCGTGGCAGGCTGATGCCTTATCCACTTAACCACTGGGCGACGAAATCGAGATGTAACAATTGCGACGAGCTTCAACATCACAACACTGTTTCTAGCAGCATACTTGTTGGGCTTGCAGGCCAACATTTCTGCCAACATGCATTTGCACCTAAAAGAGTTAGTAATTCTAGGACCGAAATGATCAATAAAACGGATTTACACGGTAGCATTTCAATAAAAGTTGTGAGTATATTCAGGAAGATAATCATGTAGCTTCTTCAGTTAACAACTTCCTTCCTTTAATTTTTCTATGAACTTATCAGCTGTTAAGATATAAAATACAACTTCTGTAATTCAAAGTGATAACTTTCATGAATTAAAAACATGTTTCTACGGGCCAAGACTAATTGTAAGGAATTTTCAATTTTAAAAAATTGCTTTTTTAAACACTATAATGAAAAATTGTTTTAAAAATATTTTCAGCCCCGCTTTGAAACTGTCTTTTCAAATCTGGTGCAATTTAAACAAATACACCAAGATAAAGCAAGTATGAGAATAGAGGGCTTATATATTACAGTTTAAAAATCCATAGATATTTACAGCCAACTATTTTCAATCTAGCGATAATTTTAACTAGTAGTAGAAAACATCTGACATTTGTATTAATTTTACAGTCATCGACTACAAGAAGTCCTTACGTTATTATTCATATGCTTTACTCACAAGACGTTGTTTGCAAAACATTCCAATTTGAAAATACCAATCATTGACCAGAAATTCAGTTTTTTACCGAAAAACTATGAGTATTACTCGAATCCCTTGAGTCACACATACGCACATTTTAAAACTGCTAGAAAATGTCACATTTGTTTCATTCCTCCCAAACCTATTTTAACAAAATGTGACTTAAGTGCAATGCAGTTAATAAATTTACAATATGATGACGTTCACAATCTTTTTTACAGGTAATCCCAGTGACTGTATCGTTGATGGAATAACATACCATCAAGGCGAAGTGATCCCAGATCGTCAGTCCTGTCACAACTGTTATTGTTCCGATTCATCTGTGGTCTGCGAAAAAATTAAATGCTCTCCACCAATAGAAGGATGTCAGCCTATTATACCAGAGGGTCACTGCTGCCCAATATCCTATCGTTGCGGTAAATTATATTTTCTATATTATTTATTAACTTCATGTTTATTTCAGTTTAAAACTCTTCATAGGTCCGCCGGGCAAAGAAAGTCTGATAAAAATGTCAGAAACTGACTAAAGAAAACATGTTTTTTCAAGCTGTCGATAAAGAGGAGACGGACAGCTGATTGAAGCATTAGTAAATACGGCTGAATTTTCTAGGGAATCAAGATGGTAGATGAAATTGGTGTCGAAAATGATTTAAGGGTAGAAAATTTAAATTTATGCTTAAATTTCTTGCAGTGCTTAGGGATCATTGAATTAGAGATTTCTTGATTCGTAATATAACCTTGAGTGATCTTTTAAGCGTGTTTCAAAGGCAACTTTAGTTTGACCTATAAAAGACAAATCAATGCATGTTGTAAAAATCTGATTTGTGAAACTGAGTTATAGATTTCATGGAAGAAAATTTATATCTATTAACAAGTTTAAATATCATTTTGAAATTTAAACCAGACAGATTTTTTCTAAATTTAAAACACAGGGATTAGTAAAATTTATGATGGTGTGGGAGTTATAGATGGGCAAAAGAGTTGGAGGAAGATCAACCACAGATGAAGGGAAGACACGTTCGATCCGCTATCCTGGGAGAAATTCTCTAGAGTGGTAGAACCCGACCGTTGAAAATTATATCTGTAAGCCAATATAAAAAAAAGTTCATTCAATTCACCCTTCTCACAAGGTTTAGCAGATTTCATGTATTAATAAATTCTAAACTGCTCTAAGAAAAATTAAAATTTTGCCTTTCATTTCTAAACAAGAGCTTTGACTTTCAGATTCATTGTGAAATCTGTGATCTGTCTTTGAGCCCAGTCATTCTGAGAACTTGGCAAAGCTGCAAACAGAAAATTTATATCTGTAGAGTTAGTAAATTTTCTGCTCATGGGATCCCAGTATGAGCATGCCAGACTAGCTAGTACCAGCTAATGCCAGAGTTTTAACTCAAATGCTTAGTACATAAAAGTCTTCCCTCACAAACACATTACCGACAAAAATAATGTTCTCTATTTATAAATTTATGGATGAAACTTACTCATAAACTGAGCGAAACTAAGATGACTGTGAGACGAATAGAACGTTAGTATACCAACAGAAATATATCATAATACATGTTTACGAGAAGTTCAAATCTGGATTTTTTTTTTCAAACGAGTTTATTCATGATCATAGGTGTAAAAATTATATGAAATATTCCAACTGTATCCCTCTCAACCCCACATTACCCATGATATATCAAAGTAAATTAAAAATTAAATATAAAGTGTTAAATTGGTGAAATTATTCACCTCGTTCGATCTTAACATGGAATGTCAAACGAAAAAAAATTGAAGACTGCTTTCTTTGGAAGAATACAAGAAAATAAGCCCATCATGTTCTGAAAATCAGATAAAATCAGTGCCAAAACACGTGTACTATTTTATAATGCACAGTCAAGTCTCCTATAGCTCGGTGTTTTTATAACGCGATTTCCATATAACATCGAGCGAAAATTGTGACAGCTCTCCTATAACGCGGTCTTCTTATAACGCGTTTATCGTACAAGAACATTCAAACAACTCAAATGGCTTGAAAAAATTATCTATGGCAGCACTTATTTGATATGTTAAATGTTTGTAGTTGACATTTATAGGGTATTCCCCTGTTTATCAATTCCGGTTATCAAGGAATTTCCCTAAAAACGAACAAACAATAAAGCATTACTCTCTATAATTTTTTTTAAGATAGTCTTTAAACGTGTTCAGACGGGTGTGTGATAAAGTTCTTTTGACTTGTTTAATTTACGTTATTGGAATTGTATAACATTAGAGAACATCTCGGTAAAATTTTCTATTTCCGTAATACTACAATTTATTTATTTCCGAGATTCTATATAACGCGGTACGAATTCATTTAATATGTATCAATTCTGAGTTTCTTATAACGCGGTTTCCCTATAACGCGGTACGGTGGCCCAGTTGGAAAGAGCAGCAGGCCAGGGATTTGAACGTCCCTAGTTCGATGTTCGTCGCGGCAAATCCCCCGCCGTGTTCACTAATGGTGGCCGGGGCACGTAAAACAGGTCGTGGCTGCAATGTCCTCCAAGTTCTCAAATTTTCCTCTGGATGTGCGGGGTCAAGTGTTCCGATCTCGTCACTTGACTCGGTACAAAATTACGGGACCGGTCATTTAGCCAAGTTGGACTCCGACCCTTGTGGTGCTAGTTCAAAACAGGAGCCGCCTCTTTCAGCCAAATAGCCTATTAGGACCTGGTGAATGGAATCTCCAACCAGGGGGCATTAGCAACAACAACCACAACATAAATTAATCTGATTTGTCTTATTTACATGTTTCTCATAACGCGGTTCCATAGAACTCATTTCCTGATTTGAATTAATTTTGAGTTCCTTATAACACGGTTTCCATATAACGCGGTACGAATTAATCGCGTTATAGGTTAAGGCTGCTATGTACTAAGAAAAAAATCGTATTTCCCTTTTCCTCTTCTTGCAGACTCTTATGGTGGGAGGAGTCCAGTTGACAGTTCGAGAATTCCACCCCCCTTAGGATTGACATTTTGAGGGATTGTAATGGCTCTCTCTATATACGGGGGGTTAAGCGCTGCCCCCAAATTTTTCTATTTAACATATATTTTAGTCAACTATTTACAGGTACATAAATGCTGATAATCAAATAAAATTGGTATTTTCAGATAGCCTGAACTTTTCTGCAAAGCACTACGGGATTCATTTTATAAATTTCATCCCCCGAAGGAATTTATGAGCGTTTAAAACACACTATACCAGAATTTTCCCCGAATAATTTAAATTTTAAAATATTAATTGCATTTTTTTAAAAAAACGAAAAATGTATACAAATGTAAAATTTCTTTCTCTATGACGGAGTACAATTTTTTTTAAAATATCTTTGAATCCAAGTCGGCAATCCGTGGACAAATTTTCTCCGTAGGTTAACATTGAAGTGAGCGAATCCAATGGGGTTAGTACATAGCAGCCTTAAGTGTATAAAGATGATTCACCCCTCCTCAGTGAAAGCAAATTATTATATTTTAATTGCAGAAACCTTTCGTTAAGTTGTACAAGTTTCAGCTCTACATAATATTGTACTTAATTAAAATTGTTATCTTACTTAAAAACCGTTTTTATTTTTGCGATTGGTTGGGAAAGCTCTTTTGCAATACGAGGGACAAACTGATCAGGACCTACAGCCGATTCTGAATAGTTAACCACACTCGTGCTTACTGCAGAATTCGAACACACAGATCAGAAAACTAGGCACGAACACACGGCTCAGAAAACTAGTGTCCTAACCATTTGACCATCGTCCGAGCTCTAATTTTTTTTCATTGCTCGTTTTGAAAAGCCAAGGATTAACAGATTATTAAAAAATCAAATAAAACAATTTCAAAAATTTTAGTAGCATTTTGTTGCGACTACAGATATTTTCGATTGGGTGTACAAGTTAACCCTTTGAGACTTACTGTATACTGCTATTTTAGTTTCTTCAGTTCAGTTATTGTCGTCAAGCTGTTATCAACCAAAATAAAATCTTTGAAACACTGATGAACATTGTTAACCTACCTTGTGTAATAAGTGGTTAAATCGACTGACAACTTCCTTATTAACCGTTCACTAGAGTAGTTCTTGCAGTCATGAGTTCCTTTTTTCAATTCCCTTAAACGTCCTCTTTCCGACATTCAGGTCTACTTTCTCTGTATTTTAGCTTTTAAACCTCACGAAATTCTCTTTCCCTCTCTTTCTTTGCATAACATTCCTATTAACACAGAGGGAAACTGCACAGAGCATAATATCAGAGAACTAATTTTTGTATTAAACAAAATTTAGATCATTCAATGTACTATACAAAATATTATTGGTTTTAAATGGCATTTTGTTAACTTCTCACGCTGATATCTGATTGGAGATACCCGTCCTTTCAGTTTCCAAAAAATGTCGGTGATTACATAGTCTCCAACCAAAATGCGATGTTTCCAGACGAATACCCTCCAACAGGGTGGTCGGCCAGCTTCGCTTCGGTGACTGGATGAGAACTAGAATACCACACGGTTGAGTCGTGCTAAAACAGAAAGCCATTATTATAATAATAATTCAAAATACTAGAAACGCAATAAGAAAAAGAAATAAACTTTTAAATTTTAATTCAGTGAACAAAAATAAATATCGTCAAACAACAGAGCAATAACAATATTTCATTGTACAACCAAGAATTTATTTCAGGTCGATAATATATACCTTGCTGTGCTAATACTTGGGGATATTAATGTTTACGAACAAAACCGTCTTTTTCCCAGCATCAATTCTGTACAGGCCCTGATTTTCCATTAGGCCCGGTCCTATGGGCCCCCGAATGTTGGGGGCCCCCAAAAAATTTTAATTTTAAAAGGAAAAAAAGAAATAATTCCCAATTCAAATTTTTTTAATAGCAATTTTTTTTTATATATCCTTTCAAATTTGATTGATTGATTGGTTTATCATATGTATGTTATAGTATATATAAGGGATTAATAAGTTTTTCTGGTTGCATTGTATTGGTGTTTTAATGATGAAGTTAGTATGTTGTATTGCTTTTTGTTAATTGATAATGTTCCAAGCTTCTACGCTTCAAATAGCCAATTCTTGGTAAAATGGTACTTTCACAATGATTCATGATTATTATTTTTTTTGTGTGTGTCAATTTTGGAAATTTTATGCCCACATTAGTGTTAGGGAGCCCCCATCCCGAGTTGTGCCTATAGTCAAGAATTTTCTAAATCGGGCCCTAATTCTGTACTCGCAACGTGAATTATTTAAACATCGATATTTACCATATAAGCTTCCATCAGTTTTTTACTATGATGTTATAACATCAGCCTTCCTCATAGTATAGTGGTTACAGTCGCGAGCTTCTATATCGTAGGCTCGGGTTCGAAACTCGGCTAAGGCATGGACTGTGTTGTCCCTTCACAGGGTAGTAGTAGTCGTTCATCAATGGGACCTTCCATAATAAAGTAGCTGACAAATTCGCAGTATGGGTAGACAAATGTTCTCAAGACAGGTTCCAGTCTCGTTGGAAACAAAAATTACGACACCGAATGCATATTGATTTTGTATAAAAATACATAAGTAATATCCTCGACATATCTAAAAAAATCAACAATGTTTTTATACTTAAAACAATTTAAGACCAGTTTACGAAGAGGAATTTAGATATTTATAAACTATGACTTACTGTATTATAAACATTAAAACTTCTTCACACAGGGAAAATGAAAAATATGAAAGTAAATTTTAATCGAGCAGTTTCATACCAATTTCATCCTCGAACCAAAGAATATACATGCTTTCGTACATATAATACGTCGTATCTAAGTCAGAAAATCAAACCATCTATTAAATGCATCAGTACCTCTGTTATCAGATAAAATATATCTGGCATAAAAAGTTGGCAATTTTTGGATGATATGAAAGATAGATATAGTATGCGAAAACGCATGTCAACTATGTTTCTTGTAGATCAGTGGTTCCCAACCCGTAGAAGTCTGCGGACCACTAAGCCAGAAATTGAACTATGTGCGGACCCCCACCCCCACCAACTTGAGGGGGGGACACTCCGGAGGTTATGGGGGCTATAGAATATCCCTCAGGCAAAAGGGATACAGAATTAACGTACTCACATTCTAACGTATCATATTCTTATAATAAAATAATTGTTAAACTTTTGAGAAATTTTAATTCAACACCTGATAGTCATCGGATATATTCGGCCCATCTAGTTCAATGAACGTTGGTTTCAAAATCCCCATTTATTTGGCAACTTTTTTAGATGTGGTGCCGGACCACTCCCGAGGCTCTCGCGGACCACCGGTTGGGAACCAGTGCTGTAGATCCTGCGTTTTATATAATTTTGTAGTACCAATTCAAAATTTTGCGGTCTGAAAGATGAAAATCATGGGTAGTCAGGAATCTATTCATTTAAATCAGTGGTTCCCAACCGGTGGTCCGCGAGAGCCTCGGGAGTGATCCTATACATATAAAAATGTTGCCAAATAAATGGGGATTTTGAAAGCAATGTTCATTGAACTAGATGGGCAGAATATATCCGATGACTATCAGGTGCTGAATTAAAATTTCTTAAAAGTTTAACATAATTATTTTATTATTAGAATATGATACACTAGAATGTACGTTTATCCTGTATCCCTTTTGCCTGAGAGATAATCTATACTCCCCATACCCCCCGGAAGATCCCCCCCCCCTCAAGTCGGTGGGGGATGGAGGTGGTCCGCACGTGGTTACATTTCTGGCTTAGTGGTTCTACGGATATTAAGACTTCTACGGGTTGGGAACCACTGATTTAAATCAATCAAATAAACGAAAGGCGTATGGTGAGCTCAAGGATTCGACTCGGAATTGAAATGAAGATTGTATATGGGATATGAACGTGTGTATATTAAGTATGTATCGTAACGAGTTCGTATCAGCTAAATATGCATTACTACAATCAAATATATCTTTTGCAAAAATGTGTCCTTTATCTCATGATATCAGCATAATTCGCATTATGATTAAAAACATTTTATATTGACATGGCAGTACATAATTCAAATTTGATTATGACTGCTTCTAAATGAGTCTTAATACGTCCTAAAATATCTTAAAACAAGCCATCCAATAATAACTGACGACTTCTGTTAGGCAGGAACAAGTAATCAAATAGAAATCCCTAAAGTTTTACAATTAGGACTCTAGATTTAGCGTATAATTAACATCATAAGTAGAATAACAAGGTGCATCATATTACACCCATATGAACAAGGTGCATACGGATGTATATCGCACCTCTACTAGAAGAGTGTTACATCTCAAAATAGTCATATTTTCAGGAAGAGCTAAAGAATATATAGGTCGAAATTTCATTTCTTGTTTTATGATTGCCTATGATAATTTTGGGGAAACTTATTGTTCGAATCACTTCAGAAGGCAAACTATATACTATGAACGTTGTTTTCAATTTTTAAAGCATGATTTTTAATTTTAATCACAAGATATAACCCTCTTCTAGTAACCTCATTTTGTCAACATGGACTGAAAAGCTTGAGGAGAATGCTGTTATATCTCTATGCTAATGCACAATCTATCTAAACTTTTCACAATACAAAGAAAAAACTTTGATAACATGAATAGCAGGTTAGAAAAAAATACAAATTTATTTTCCAAATAAAATGTAATGAACATTTTTATTACAGGAACATTTTAATACAACAACATTAGGCACTGACAAAAATCTTATTTTCATTCTTCGCGCATGAGCAAATTCTCCCTCCTAGTTGAGGAAGAGGATAATAAGCGCCATCTAGCAGATTGTGTTGGTACTAGGCTTATAACATTATTTGGAAATGAAAAGCACTTCTTATAGAGCATTGTGGTGCAATTATCTTAAAATCGAAAATTTCGGAGATGTAACAATCTTTCTAGCAAAGATGCGATATTATATGTTTCTCAATATTTAAATTTGGCATCTCAACACGATATGATTTGTGGATGACTTTTTATGCTGGAATGTAATCGAGATACTGGGCAAACCTTAAGAAACCCAACACTCATGTACCCAAACAAAATCGCAGTTTAGTTAGAACCTATGACAAGGCAGATAAAATTCAAATTTTTTCAGTATGTAGGTATAAATTGTTGAAAGTTATTTTGACGAACAGAAAACTAAATTTCCCAAGTAAGGCCGGTATCATTCGATTTAAAATTACAATAGAATATAGGATAATATTTCATATGCTGTGCGTGAGTCACAATTATCACTGCAGTTCTGAGAGCGAAAGTATTTCCCTCGTATAGAATTATTTCGTAGGTTTGACTGAATCTACTGCGAGCAATTGATGATAAGCGTGCTTGAATGCTGCCTGTTGTACGTGAGCTGCAGGAAGTTCCGGATTGGTGCGCTCAAAGCAAAACGACAACAGCATGAAAACGCTTGGGGAAAATTCTATTGAAATCTCCTCACGTAGCGAGCACCTCAAGAGTCTCAATTTTTTTTAAGCGAAACCCAGCTGTATGCTGATAAAATCGTCAATTAAGATGTATTTCCATGTAAAAGTGGCATAGAATTAGAGTTCGGGCAGACAGCAAGGATAGCTGGGGCCAACATTTTAGAACTGTGGGAATAAAACGCAACATGGAACATTATAGCTCATTATAGTACTACTAAGAAGTTTTATTTGACCATGCATGTCAATATATATTTTAGCACTTGCGAAACCTAGTCACGTTAATTACCCTCCAAGAGTGCTTAAAATACCAGCACTATCCGGATTGAGAAGATGTTTGAACTTTCAGATTCCAGAACAATAAAGCAGTTTATTGTCCAATACAAAAGGAATGAAATGTTTTTTTATTGTTTTCCTTATATCCCTGGGGTATAGATAAATTTTTTATACTATTTGATGTTCATAAACTAGAAAAATTAAGAGAGAAACTACAATCCTGTACGCACAACCTATGTTGAAACAGGTACAAGGTGTTTGTTGAGAACAAATTAATTGAAGAAAAAAGCTTCTTAAATACACTGAAAATTAAAGAGGACAGATAAACGTGGTTCCCTTAAAGACTTTTCAGTAGGTTTGGATGAATGGAAACTACATCTTCCCTCAGATTTCCGTGTTTTAGTGCAAATTTTAAGAATCTCTGTAAATTTTCTCCTAAATAATAGAGTAATGGGGAAAAGAAATAGATAGCCCGCTAAAATTGTTTTAATGAGAGCACTCAACTCATAAATTCTCAGAAAATATTATGAAATAACAAGTGAACAAAACAGAATAAAAATATAAAACGAATGAAATTTATCCTTCAGTTTAATCAACCAAATGTTTCGTGCAACTAAAAATGTAAGTTAAAACTGTACTTATTATAAGAATAAGGACCTTCAAAAATTGAAAAACCTTTCCCGTCAATATTTGCTATTTTCCATTCTTACCCCCACCCTCCCACCCCCCACCCGGGGGAAGGGTATTTTGAGTTTTCAATATAAAGTTCTTGATTACCTCTTCAATTATCATCAGCTAGAGAGAGAGAGACAGACTTATATGGCATATAGGAAAACAAATTGAGACTAAATACCCCATGTGTCCCCCATACATACGAGTAATGTCACATGAAAACCAGAATCGAACAAAATAAATTATAGTTCATGTTATGCAGCTAGCCGACCACGTGGTGTAGTGGTTAGCGTCGTGGGCTTGGGTACAAATCCAGAAAGAGGCTTGGTCGTTAAAGTGTTGTCCCCATATAGGGAGAAACTCTGGCTCGCCTAAATAGTGCTTCCGTAATAAAGTAGCCAGCAAAACTTCGCGGCGAATAACAAAGGCGAACGTCTCACGACAAGTGCCTCCGCATTAGATAAAAAAAAATGTTACGCAGTTGGTGATACAAAAGACAAATGCGTGATTAATTACACAGAAAATATCTTGTAAGAAGCTATGAGATAATAGTTTCTATTTTTAAAACTCTTATACGCAAAAAGAAATTAACAAAGGCACTTTGAAAAAGGTATCTCATTTAAGTGTACGAGTAATTCAAAGAAAATTAGCGTGCACACTTTTCGGCTCGTTATTCCTGCAGTCGTATTTGGAATGTGCCTTATTTTTCACGAATAATTTTGACATCGACAGAGATTATTCACGATAATAAACAATAAAAATACTTTTATTTTTCAAAATTTGTTATAAATAGCAACTTACAAACACGGCTTTTTTCCCCCAAATACCACACTAAAAAGAGTAAAAACTGATTGATTGGTAACAGATGTCTTGTGTTAGGTTACATTCGCTCAACAGTGTAAACAGAAGAAGGGATTTTAGTGAAAATTTCATTAGAATCAAGCCTGGCAAACCTAGTGTTATCCTTGCAAATTTAACAATTCAAGTTCAGCAGATAAGCGTTCAAACTTTTAATAATTTCATGAAATGAATAAACAAATATTTCCAAATTCAAAGAGTATATATTATATTGAAACTTGTCATTCTAGTTAGCAATTATTTCCTTTTATTATGTAATTATTTAGATAAGATCAGCTTTAATGTATCCTTCTAAATATTAATAAATTAAGTAACCATATGTTTTAAAAGTTTATATCTTTATCTATCAAAATGAAATTAACAATATGCTTACATCTTTGATCACAGATTATCAAAGTGGACATTCTGTAAACAGTATTAAAGGATCAAATCTGAAGGATAATGCAACATCAGCAGAAGGCAAAGGAACAGACATCAAATCAGTAAAGAACTACTACAGCAACGTCGAGAATCTGGGGAAAGAAGATAATGATGACCAAGAATCAGAATCTCTGTTACATAATGTTATTCCAATACACAGAAGATTAGATGAAAATTCTAACTATGAACCAAATTCAACAGTGAGAGATATCGATCCGACATCCCCTGTTTATATTGGTTATGGAGTACCTACGACAGCTCATGGTGATGTGGATAGCACTTCAGATCACATCCGAGAAAATGACAAAACTCTGAACATAGAGCTTAATGGTACAACACAAATGGCATTTGATGCATTTGACGAAAAAATGTTTAGGGACATCCTTCAAACCCTCCAACAGACGACTGCTTTCCAAGAAGAGCCATCTAGTACAGAAGCAGTTTCAGTTGGTTCTCCTGTAGTACATACTCTATCAATACAAGAATTATTTGACCAGTTTTTTTCACGTCAACATATAAATGCTTCAAAACTACCAGATGAAACATCTACAGAGCCCAAAAGGAATAATTCAAAGCAACCTTCAAGTATAGTTGAAATATACGAACCTGACACTCCAGATTCTACAACCACAATTACCACCATTACGACAAAACTGAATTCAATGGCTACTACCAGCAAGGATGAGACATTAAATAACGATACTGAGAATCAAGATACAAGTTCAGTTACTTCAAGTTACACTGATCCAACAAACGAAAATTCTTCAGACACTGATCAAACAGAAGATATCATTCATGTAACTAATTACGACCAAGGCTCTTCCATCTATGACCAACGGAAGACTGAAAATGAAGCAATATCAACGTTTTTATCGAATACAGAAACACAAAACACTGAACAACTTCATACACGAAGTGATACTGAACCTACGTATCCAGGGTTTACAACTAAAAGAGGAAATAATGAATTTGGAGAACATTTCAATATGCACCCAACATTAGCAACTTTTACGTCTAGTGAAGATTTCATTGATCCGGATTTCCTGGAAGCGACATTGTCACAGATATTTAATACTGCTACTGACTTGTTCGATGAAAAATTTACTAGTCAAGATGAAATTAAACCTACATCTCTAGATGCAGGTACCAAACACACTTACAGCGAAACACCGCAACAAACCTATTCGACTTCGCCAGATTATACTACAACCAAACATTCATTAATTGATGAACTTAAAATGCACACAGAAGCTCGGCCAGTTGTTTTCATCTATGATAGCACAAGAAACGTTCATACTGGTGCACCTGCAGTACATAGTCAAACTCAAACCACGTCTTCCTTACATGATACTACAGGAAGTTCTTTTGATGATGTAACAAAAACTGATCACGAAGCACAAACCACATCTTTGGTGTATGATACGACAAAAAATGTATTTACTGACGAATCTTTAAAGCAAACAAATGCGGAATCTTCATCGGTAGACATCACTAGTCAGAAAAACAGCGATGAACTAAAAAAGCAAAGCGAGATTTACCTCACTTCTCCAATATATACGAGTACAAAAGATATAAACTCTGAAGATCAAACTGAAACTCAAACAACTAATGTAGACACAAACACCAATAACGAAAACAGTGACCAAGTTAAACAAGATGCAGGATACCAATCTATATCTTCGACTTACTTCTATGGAGAAAATTCACCCAAGGAACAACAGACGCAGACACATTCTGGGCCCACATACACCGCATTTACAACTATTAAAGACACGAGTACTGAAGATTTTGTCACAACAACAGAAGATCAGAAAACAACTCCACCACTTACTAGTTCTAGATACCTGGATATCGGAGAAACTCAAGCACAGACAGATACGAATCCCACGAGAGAAACTTTACTGACAACCGTAATTTCGAATAAAGAATTAAATAAAGTTACCCAAACAATAACACCAGCATTCTTACCAACCAAACAAAAAGAAGAAAACGATAACGACAATCACTTTACCACAGTAAGTATTCCTTCAGTAGAAACGAGTACACAAAAGGATCTATTGACAACGGAAAGTACAAAACTGTCAACCCGAATAAATAGCAAACTTCCATCTTTCAACTATATAGAAAAAGCAAATGAAAAAAATAATACATCTCTCTATCCTCGGCATCCGGTACTGACAGATTCTGTCGTGAACGTATACCTACCAGCAGAAGGCCGAGATAGTATTCCAGGTGAAGGAGGTGATTTTACAAATGTAGGGTCAGTATATATAGGTGCACCCCTATCTGTAGGTGGAACAGATTCGCGGAAAGATGTTGACATCGGAAAACCCAAAATTACACAGAGCGGAGGAGTTATTTTTATGGATCCAAAGTATACCGATATAGATACTAAAAGTAATTTTGAATCTCAAGAAAAATCTAAAAAGGGCACAGTCTCCCCAGTTACTCAAACTCCGACATCTACAGAAAAAGAGCCTGGCAACAACGAAAGAAAAAAAGGTCCAAGGATCCAAGATGTATACAATCAATCAAGCGCTGGTCAGGGATATAAGATCATTCCCTTCGTTGCTGAGGATGCAGTCAGGGGACAATTTGGTAAGATAAATAACACCCTCGTAGTGCAACAAGGATCAACTGAAGGACTTCCAGATATAGTGTCTGGTAAGTATACTATCTTGAACGAATTAAAATTTTATAACCTAAAATATGTGCTTTAAAAAACTTCTTTGATTCTTAAGCACTAAAAAAATTATGTAATCACAGCAAAGGGAATGATTTATGAGAGTGTTTACCAAAGAAATTTCCTTCCGTGCTGATAATTGTAAAGATTTTGAGGCTTAAAGTCTTTAAAGCCAATAATGTATTTAAACTCATTCTTTTCTACATGAAACAAATTTTATTTTAGGGTTTTTTTCTCTAAATATATATGCAGTGTTATATATATATATATATATATACTAGCATTATTGTCCGGCGTTGCCCGGGTAGATATATACATATACAATTTTTCATGCATTCCATCAAAAAAATACTGGGCTGCACCCCCCGCTCTTCATGTTCATCTGGCCAGACAGAATGCGCTTAGCGCGTTTCTACTGAAATGATATACCCAGTATTCTTTTGATGGAAAGCATGAAAAAATTTATATCTATACATCTACCCGGGCAATCATTCTTTAAAAATAATTTCATTAATTTCCTTATGCCTTAATATAACTAATGGACTAATAGTTCAGAATGAAAATTATGTGTCGTTATGTTTCTCTGTTTAAAGTGCTTTTCCTCCTACTGCTTAAAAAACCCCAAAACTCTAAAAGATTTATCTTATATGATTTCACGGAATAAGTAATTCAAATACATATCGTATGTTAACTCTGTTTAGCGAACTTCGGGGAAAAAACCTGTAGAACTCTTAAACTTCTTCCCATTTTATGATCCTCAAAAAATTAACATATTTAGATCAACAGAAGGCTTCCAAAAACTGGCCATGGGACAAACTTAATTTTTCTTTTTTCTTTTTCCTTTTTATTCCAAATTTTATTAAGTTCTATTAGTTTGAACGCCATTGTCTAAAATTGTCTAAAGCAGCGGTTCTCAACCTTTTTAGACTCACGATTCCACTAAAAGTAAGAAAAATAAACAACTCGTCCCCCCCCCGTTACCCCCAGACCAACTCTCAAACCACCCCAGATCACCCCTCAGAAAAAACCGCTTTTCCCCCGCGTATCGAATTTGAAGGGTTGTCATAAAGGGGCTGTATCCACATTTAAGAGGTGCGCTTATGGGCACAAAAATCATTAAAAAATTAATTTAAAAAAACTAATTGAGCTCCAAATTTCGTTTTTCCTGATTTAAGTTTCTAGGGTCCAAAACATTAACTGTGCCGAATTTGGTCCCGGTGGGTGAAACAGTCTATGATTCTATAGCGGACAAACAAACAGACAAGCTCTTATATATATATATATATATACACTGAAGTGCCACTGAATCAGGGATACCTACCTAGTAACGAGTTGGGAGTACTACCTAGTAACGAGTTTCTGGAAACGTTCCACGGGAATGGCTTGCCAAATATTGGCTAAAGCTGTCCATAATTCAGCAAGATTCTTTGGTGCTCTGTGATGGCCTTTCACGCCTTGTTCCAAAACATCCCAAAGATGCTCAATAGGATTTAAGTCTGGGCTTCTAGGTGGCCAATTCATGACAGAGAAGTCAGAGGAATGCTCATCCAACCAGCCAGTAGCCAACCGGGACTTGTGAGAGGTACAGTTGTCTTGCTGGAAAACTCCATTATCGTGCGGATAACAGAACAGCATAAACGGATGGAGGTGATCACCCAGCAACTCTACGTACCGAATTGCATTGAGGGAGGTTGGTACACGCACCAAAGATCCCAAACTGTGCCACGAAAAAACACCCCAGACCATGATTGAGCCACCATGCCCTTGTACAGTTCTAGCCAGGCATACAGGATCCATGGCTTCATGAGCCTGACGCCATATTCTCAGCCTCCCGTCGGCGTTAAGTAGTCGGAATCGAGACTCATCACTCCATGCTACTCGTTTCCAGTCCTCTACACTCCAGTCTCTGTGCTCTCTTGCCCAGGCAAGACGTGCAGCCCGATGGCGAGTATAGAGCAATGGTACTCTCGTAGGTCGACGGCTCCCGAAACCCATACGGTAAAGCGAGCGTTGCACAGTCCGTTTACTGACTGTACGACTGGCACCGTCATTAAACTGGGTGGTAATTTGAGCTAATGTTTGGCTTCGCTGGCTACGTACAATACGCCTGAGCCGTCTCTCACCACGCACTGTCAAGGCTAATTGTCCTTTGCAGTTTGCCCGATCGCTAGTTTTTATTCCACCATCCATGTATTCTTGGTATACTCTTGACACTGTCGACCTTGAAAATCCTAGCTGTCTGACGATTTCGGAAATTGAATATCCCATGCGTCGCGCACCTACGATTTGTCCGCGATCGAAGGCGTCTAAATCAGGCAGTTTACCCATACTGGCAATTCCAACAACTAATTCAGAACAACCATAGTACGCGCTATATATGCAGTTACCACAGCGCCCTCACTTGCGCATACATTATGCGCAGCACTACACAATTTGCATAGGATTTGCTATCCCTAATTCAGTGGCACTTCAGTGTGTGTGTGTGTGTGTGTATATATATATATATATATATATATAGATAGAGAGAGAGAGAGAGAGAGAGAGAGAGAATTTTCCCATTTTATCGAATTTCTGGAAAACTTATGGATGAATTTAATGAAATTCGGTGTGGATACACAGTTATATAAAAGAAAAAAATACACCATGCAAGTCATGGTACGAACTCATGATCGACTGATAGGCCCATCAGCACAGGAATGTCAAAAACCGACATTGCAAGATCGAACATAAAATGACTCTAATAGGGGGTATGGACGCCTCTCACAGTCAAACAGCTCTCACTTTGCGATGCCATACTGGAAAAGAGGCAGTTTGTTGAGTCCCTGTGGAAGTGAGTCCCACTCCTGCAACAACGCATTTTTCAGCTCCTGGATGGTTCTCGTAGGGGATGGCGAGCTGCAATTGCCCTCCCAAGAGGGTCCCAGACATGTTCAATTGAGTTTAGGTCTAGATGTCCGGCAGGCCAATCCATCCGGCCTCAATTTCAAGATAATAGCGCCCTTTACACGTACGCTCTTTCCCGCGTGAAACCACAACCCCGCGTGATAAAGTGCACGCGTAAAAGTGTCAGAGAGGAAGGGAAAGGTGCTTTGAAGCGTACAGGATTATGCGCGGGAAAACTTGCAGACGCAATCACGCGTGCTTACGTTTTCTCCTCATGTTGCGAGTTTTTCAAACGCTCGTTCTTTCGCGCGCGAATGCTCGTGTCTGGAACATACATGTATTCGAACATACAAGTTTACAAGCTAAACAAAACAGAGGAACTTATAAAAAATATTTCAATACCAACGGAAAGGCTGAGTGGCAAGATCGTATGGTTGCGATGGGGAGAGCTTAGATTAAGAATTAGTGTATTTAGTTACTATGTTATTAGCTTTCGCCCAGTTTCACCACCCTCCGTGCCTTGTTCATTTGTCAAAATAGCAGTTTGGTCAGTTTCGTCAACGCTTAAGCTTCCATCCTCTGGTTCACCATCATTTTTAAAACTACTAGTAGGTAGTTCCTGGTCTTTTGTAAACAGCAAATTATTGTAGTACCACAGGGAATATGTGTAGACGTCATCTGCTCCTCTTCCACCACGTTGACTGTCACCGACTTTCTTCAGTTCCTTCCGGAAAGAGCCTCTTAGACTTTGTATCTTTTTTTTTTACTACGAAGTCTCGATTGGCTTCAGAAAGTGTTCTACTTCTTAAAAGTCCATTTCTATAACACAAAATTACTAAAACATTAACTAATTAACTGAACGCTCCAGTAAAACTGTGTTTTTCACACGCGCCAGTTTCACGCGGTCAATCGCGCGCGAAACAAGAGTCGCACTGTGGAACATTTGAAGGAAGAAAACATCTAACGGGAAATTGCTGCTATTCCCCCGATATCCTTACCATTACGTTCAGGAACATAGAGCGCTGCGTCGTAATGTGTCTGGCAGAAATCACTTCCAGCATCACACGTAAGGGCCTGCTCACATAGAATCCATCAGCGTCAGCGTTACTCGTATTGAAATATATTTAACGAATTACAAACCTCCAAACAATTAGCCACGAAATTGATAAAGTCTGTGATTGGTTTAAAATATGTCAATACGAGTAACGCTTAACGCTGACGGTTTCTATGTGAACAGACCCCAATGCAATCGATAACACATACGTCAAGGTATGTAGTGTACTTTTTTTTGTTTGTTTGTTTAAACTGCTTCATCCTAGCGAGAGTTATAGAACATTCTGTGCCTCTTTCGAGTGAATCACGCTATATAAGAAAAATATAAATCAATTGAAAAATGTACTTTAAAGGACAAGGAAATTATAGAAGCTAAAAAAGAACGTTTAAATTTTTTACCTCACACTCACATACATGTATTTCTTTGCATATTTTTTCTATTAACTCACACACATATATACATTTTTTCCCAGACTTTTGCTTTATAAAAGGACGTATTTACATGAACGGCGAGATGATTGGAAAACCTGATCCATGTGAACTTTGCCGGTGCTTCTACGGCCGAGAGTTGTGTCAGATTCAGAGATGTCCTACACCTCCGGACTGCATACCTGAAAAAGTCCCAGGCTTCTGTTGTCCTCGATTTACTTGTGGTAATTATATCTTATGAGAATTACCTCCAAGTGTCAGTTATTAATAATGTGGAATGTTGTTGTTTCTAATGCTCCCTGGCCGGAAGTATTCCAGACCAGGTCCATATAGGCTAGCGAGGTAAGGAGCCCATGCCACATATTGGACAAGGGTCGGAGTCCAATATGTGGCATGTAGCTCTTACTTACAGTGTCACCTACTGTTCAGCGTATGGCACAAACTGCATACAACTGATTAGCCACATTAAATGTTAACAATATCTGCAAACTTATAAAGAAAAAGCAAGTAAGGAAGAAATGAACATGTCATTCGGTATTCAATAAATGAAAGATTTTTGAAGAAGGAATATAACCCCCCAGCAATGGAATTCAAATTCACAAACATCGTACACGACCCCTCTTGCATTTAGCATGTCTAAGCATTCGGCCACAGATCAGATCGGATGAATTATGATGGCAAAATCAAGAAATTACAACTTCTGCTTTCTATGAAAATAAGATAAACACTCATTAAATACTGATAGAATTTCTCAGAGAAAAGCCGCAATGACCCAGAAAAAGAAAAGGCTAAAGCACTATTATACCATTATACCAATCGTACCAGATAAGTGAGAATTTCAGTAGGAGTCCTACTGAATTTTCCCCAACACAGAATTTATTATTCATCTGGGAATTGCTTAAAAAAAAAAAAGAGGCCATACACGACGGACGCTCTCGTTGAGTCTTCATAGGCTACAAAGACAAAAATATTCAAAACTTACAATTCACACTGAGTTGCTGACTTGTACTGCTAAACTTGAAGAGTCGATGCAAGCCAGTACTACGAAACTCAAAGTCCAAATTTTAATTAGTGCACACATGCAGATAAAACAAACATCTCGTTCAGTGAATTAAGGACCGATCAATATGAGATAGGGCGGGAATTACCGCAAATAGGGTTTCGTTCAGTGTATACAAAGATATATATTCTTGAGATTCTGCCACAATGTTTTCATGAAAGACACTTTTACTCTTTATGAGAACATAACTAAAACAATATTTAGCTGAATTACTAACCCTGTATAGTTTCGAAATTAAATCAGTGAGTCTTCGGTTTAAATTCTTTTCCTACTATTAACAGTGAATTGATTGATTGAGAGCACTGCGGAAATTTTTTGCTACACGAGGGCTAATTATACCGGGATCTACAGTTTGGAGCCCACTCCAAACAGCTACAAACATCCATGCCAACACTGGGACTCGAACCCACAGACTCTGGTACCGAACGCCATCGCCCTAGCCATCGTCCGGCTAATTCATTAACGGACTTCGAATATTCAAGATTAAGTAACTACTTTTCAATTTAAAAAAAATTACGTTTGACTTAATAAAATTGAGAAAATTTACCTATTTTTTTAAACTAATTTAGGAATTCTTTACTTTTATTAAACAGCAATATCGCTCACTTTTAGTAATAAATAAAAAATGTTAATAATAATAATACCTATCTTAATTTAGGTAATGATGCTACTTCTAATGGGCAAGTAAACAAGGAGGTAAAACCAACTAGTTTCGTACACTTACCTGAACTCGGACCTTCATCTACCAGAAAACCCGATATCTCAGGTAAATGTTGATGTTTAATTACAGTATATTTAACTAACATTAATAAAGAAGCGATAGGGAATACACTAATAAACGTCAGATAAAATATACATTAACTAACCAGTTCGTCATAAAAGGTAAATTGCAACCGAAACTTTTTACGACATATTACATCTGGAAATTGTTGTTGTTGTTGTTGCTATTGCCCCTTGGTTGGAGGCTCCATTCACCAGGTCCTAATAGGCTATTAGGCTGAAAGGGGCGGCTCCTGTTTTGAATTAGCACCACAAGGGTCGGTGTCCGACTTGGCTAAATGACTGGTCTCGTAATTTTGAACCGAATCAAGTGACAAGACCGGAGCACTTGACCCCGCACCTCCAGAGGTAAATTTGAGAACTTGGAGGACATTGCAGCCACGACCTATTTTACGTGCCCCGGCCACCATTAGTGAACACGGCGGTGGATTTGCAGCGACGAGCATCGAACCGGGACGTTCAGATCACTGGCCCGCTGCTCTTGCCAACTGGGCCACCGCACCCACATCTGGAAGTTAAAATGACATATTAAAATATCATTTCCCGGATAAATTAACATGAATAATCTTAATTTGTATGTCACGCTTTCGAAACATATTAGATCCAAAATTAAATTTCATTCCCTTTTTTTTTTAATTTGGTCCATTTTTATCGCGATTATGACAGACGGAGACAATGCAAAACGATAAACACTTTTAGTGAATCCATTTAATTACAAGTACAATAATCATACCAATTTTTTAAACCCCAAAACGAAACTACAGAAAAAGAAACCTATAATTATATCGTGGATTACAGGGTTATTTTTTTTTCTTTTTAGTTTTGTAAGAAATTTAGACGTAATGAGGATCAAAAATCGGAAAAAATCTTCAGCATTCAGACAGTATCCACTGGCGATAGGCATTACTGATATGAATAAAAATTACATCAAAATTCTAACTTTGTAACTAAAAATAAAAGTAACTACAAATAACTGCAAACAGTAATTCTAAAACAGAGATCACACCAAAACAAGCATGGGCAAGTCGAATTTTCTTTAAAGAGTTTCCCCGTTCTCGCAACAAAATTTATTCAAAACAATTATTCAGTATTTCTTTTACTTCGCTGATTAAGCATTATTGTCTTTTAATAAAAACTGTACCTTGTAAGATACATGTTAACGATAATAAGAAAAAATCCGTTATTCTTCCAATGATATCAAAGCTTAATTAAATTCACCCAGATAATGCTTCGCTACACACAAAAAATGAAAGAAAAAAGTAATACTATAAATACACATCGCAAACTTCCCTAATTGAAAATATTCCTTTGATTTGATTGTATTTTTTACTTGACCTAAGCAAAATTTACCAAATATACTCAATTTAAACATGCATTCTTCAACGTTTGATATGTTGGTCATAAAAATGTAAACAGTATATCTACCTGCAAAATTTAACAAACTGAATATTACTATACTGAATATCACTTTCATTCTTCCATATTAAATAAAATTAAAATCTTAAGTAAAAAATAAAAATAAGATAAAAAAATAACTCTTAGTAATAGTAATAAAAAAAACTAAATTAATAAAGGTTTAATAGTCCTAAAAAACAGTTTCCATAGTAAGTCAGTTTCTGTGTTTACATAATCTCCATGGTTGCAAGTTTTGTGACGTCAGTCATCTTGCGGTTACTTGTTCTTAACTTCCACTCTGTCTAGCGCCAGGCTTGATGTTCTATGGTTAAGTAACTCTCTTTTCAATTCTACTGTTATTCATGGATTTTCTTCCATATTACCCTAAGTACTACTGCAATAAATGAAAGAAAAATTGCTTTTCAGAGAGAATACCAACAGGATCTGACAAACAGGAAGTAAAATTTGGAATTCGAGTGAGGGCAAGACCTACTCAAAGCCCTCCGGTAAAATCATCAGAATATACAACCGAGAAGAAAATACATTTAGAAAAGACCACAACCATAAAGCCAGAAATTCGAACTCTTCCAAGCAAAATATCACCATCAACTACCACTACTAGTACTACTACCACTACCACTACTACTACAACCAGCAAGAAACCAAATGTGGTACGTCCAGTTACAAGTATAAAACCTGAAATGAGGAGACCGACTACTACCACTACTACTACAACTACAACACACAGTCCATTATTTCCGGATCCTTGGGGACTACTAAAAGTATCTGGTAAGAGTATCTTTTTATGATAATTTAGATCAGGGGTTCTCAACCTTTCAGGCTCTGTGCCCCCCTTTGAACACTGATGTGAGGTCACGCCCCCCCCCCATCCCACCATCACCACCATATGTGGCCAATACAAGTAATACAATCGGAATTTGAAACTGAATCTGGTTATTAAATGAAAATATAGAATAGATAATTTCATACACAAAATTTAATATTACTACTCATATCTTAATTTGGAACATATTATTATTAGAACATATGAAATTAAAGAATTAAATACAGATCAAATATATTTGAGGTAATCGAGGATCTAGGTGAGGTTGGCATGTAATACCAGTCACTTTCACAACATTAATGAGAGGGCTGGCACTGTTTGTCCTTGACAAGTTTTTGAATATAAGGTTGTAACTATGACAAAGCACACCTCAGGTCACTTTCAACGTCCAGACGTACGACAATTATCGTGTTTTTGCAATTACAAAAATTATCGTGTACGACAATTACTGTGTTCGTGTTCGTATGTCGAAAATATGTTACGGTTACATTCTGAGTGCAAAATTGAGTACAGTAAATTACAGTTAGTTTTACTTCTTATTTTGCTTTTTTTTTTAAACTCACGCCTCCCCTGAAATTTCTCTACGCCCCCCAGGTTGAGAACCGCTGATTTAGATGATTAGATAAGCGGCAAATGTAAATTTTCTTTGTAACTTAATACACAATTCAGTTAAAATCTATTTCAACCAATTACTATTACTCAAAGTTTTAAATTAACATTTCTAAATGAAACTTTTTCTTATTTTCTATTTATTCTCTCAGGGTAGGTGAGTCAATGTAAAGCACCTTTTGTAAAGCATGGTGATATATCATTTACACCACCTGGTTGTACACTTGTTGGATTAAGTCACTGTGCTTTGAGTTATGAGACCATGTTACAAAAGCTATTGTTACATGTTGAAGAATCCTCACAAACTGGCACTACCACACAAATCTTCGAATACCTACACTGGTGAAATAAATTAAGAGAATTTGCATATTTTATCGAATTTCATGAAAAGAACTGAACTGAATGCAAAACCACTGCTTCTAGACAAAAATGCAAATCTTGTACGTCAAATACGTTAGCGTACACGTGTGTGTAGACGGAGCCAGTGGAGAAACAGGCTTTATAAGCACGCGTAAGTTAAGACGCATTTCGTTCGCTAGCACACCTCGGCGAATTTCTTGGTGTTATTTTGCAGCAATCGGTTAATTTCAAATTGTAACAGTAAAAATGAGTAACCACCAACGTTTAGATGATGGAATGAGGTGGCGAATTGTGGGGAGGCTAGGAGCACGTCAATCTCAAGTCCAAATTTGTAGAGAGTTCAATTTAACGCCCACCGTCGTGTGTAACTTATGGAAACAGTTCCAGGATACCGGGTCCATCGAGAGAAAGCCTGGGCAAGGTCGTCCAAGAGCCACGACGACCAGAGAAGATCGCCATTTGTCGATTATAGCAAGGCGTAACAGGAGAGCTACAGCTTCTCAGCTCTCTCGTGACTTGTATGCAGCCACAGGAATCCGTGTATCAAGGGTGACTGTTTCCAAAAGACTTCATGAGAGAGGGTTGTTTGCAAGAAGACCTGCTGTTTGCGTCCCGCTCACTTCTACGAACAGGAGAATCCGTTTATCATGGTGCAGAGAGCATAGAGATTGGAGTATGGATCAATGGGCGACCGTTCTCTTCACTGATGAGTCACGGTTCAGCCTAAACACTGATTCTCGCCGTACGTTCATATGGAGAGAACCAGGGACACGCTACATACCCTCCAATGTCCGCGAAATCGACCATTATGGCGGAGGAGGTTTAATGGTCTGGGCAGGCATCATGTTGGATGGCCGCACACCTCTCCATGTCTTTGAAAGAGGCACTGCGACTGGTGTGAGGTATAGGGATGAGGTCTTGAAGCCCTATGTGCGCCTTTTCAGGGGTGCAGTTGGCCCTGAGTTCATTTCAATGGACGATAACGCGAGGCCACATAGAGCTCTTCTGGTCGACGAATTTCTAGAGAGTGAAGATATTCGCCGGATGGATTGGCCAGCCAGATCTCCAGACCTTAACCCAATAGAGCATGTCTGGGACGCTCTGGGGAGGGCAATTGCAACTCGCAACCCCCCTCCGAGAACCATCCAGGGAATGAAAACAGCGTTGCTGAACGAGTGGGATCAATTGCCACAGGAAATGATAAACTGCCTTATTTCAAGTATGAAATCACGCTGCAAGACCTGTATATCTGTAAGAGGGGACCATACCCCCTATTAACCCATTTTTTTTTATTCTGCAACCGCTGTTTCATACCTTCCGACTCCAATGAGTGTTACGCACGATCATGCGTGTGTATTACAATTATTGAATGGTTATTTGTTTTGTATTGTATCAATGTATGTACATATCAAATTTCATTAAAATCAGTACAGTAGTTCTAGAGATAATCAACCAGGTCTGCAAATTCTCTTAAACACCTGTGTATATTGCACCTAACCTAAGAACATGTGTTCAAGAAGAATCTTTTCTTTGTTTTCTCAAGAATATGCTTGAATTAGCCCTCGTGTAGCAAAAAATGACCATAGCACTCCAAACCAAACCAACCCAACCCAACCAAGAATATGCTTGAAGCTGAAAGAGTTAAAAATTGCATATATATTCCCAAGTAGATTTCAAAGTAACAATTACAGTTTTCAGATATTACATATTTTAGAAATGATAAAAAAATAATTCTTCTTGAAATACTTCAAAGTATAAAAAATAAATCCAAGTAATATTTCAAAAGGTAGAAAGATTTGTGGGGAAATTATACACAAATTAGGTATTAATAATAGGACATCAATCATCAAATATGTTTACCCTACACTTGATCTCTTTTGCTATGTGAATTTCAGATAACTTCACTAACTCATTTAACATTTGGATTTAAACCATTAATTTTTTTAAAAATATTTTTGCTTTCAACATAACATTTAAAAGTCAATCCCCAAAAACTGGATGATATTGAATATGAAGTATTGTACTAATTAAATATTTTATTCCTTTCAGGATGTAACATTTATGGAAAGTTCTTCAACATCAATGATCAAGTTGAAATTCTGAGTGGCCCATGTAGCCACTGTATCTGCACAACAAATGGAGTAGAATGTAATGATATATGTTGATCATAGTGGCATAAGCATGGAACAGGACTGACCTCTTACATTTTCTTAAAAAGGCAGCAAGATACACTTTAAAGCTTGGAAGTAATCTGTAGTGCCTACATCTGTGACACAAACTTTTCGTTCATACATTGAAGCATCTCTCATTATTCAAACATTCATCAAATTGTTTTTAATGTGTAAAAGGTGATTGCATCTGAGCCAAATATTGATGACATACAAGGATAAACTGACATGGCAGCTCTATTTAAATGTATATATGTCAAATGGATGCAAAATTCATTGCAAATAATAAAATAAAACTGTTGTTAACTGGGCGTGAACAAATATAAAATTATTATTTACAGCTCATTACATTCATTGCATCTACTTATATAAAAAGCCATTTATCTAAAAATTGTAAAGGTTATAAAGTAAAAACAAAATGTATTACTTGAAATATTCTAATGGAAACAGAGTATACTGTAGCAGAAAATTTACATATATTTATGTAGTATATCATAGGCAAAAAAAAATATTTAATGAAACAATTTCTTAGTAATCTCACTTTATTCATTCAAATATACAAGAAATCCATATTTTTTCCATAAAAGTACACAATTACCAGTAAAAAAATATAAGTGACAATTATCAAATAGCATAAGTAATCTACAGATAAAAAAATAGATACAAGCAAAACTGCTTAACAGTAAAAGTTAATTTCAACTATATACATTTTTACACTCCACAAAGAAAGATCAGAATTTAAAAAAAAAAATCAAAGAAGGTCAAATGTTTTCAATATTTGTAACAGTTTTAAAAAAAATAAGCAAATATTAAATGTAGGTTTCAAAAACTCAAATTTTTATTTATAATATATCAGTAAAACAGCATTAAATTAGTGTAGGATGAAAACTAGCAATCTCCATCAGACTTTTTTTTCCTTTCGGTATGGGGCAAAGAACTATATCTCAAGCATTTTTGAAGGTATAAATTTGAAATAACATCTAGAAAAATTCCCCCTTTTTTATTAGTAGACCATCTTCCAAAATTTTTCATTTTCAACTTACTGAAATCCTATAAGAAATATCCTTAATTCAATTTAAAATGAAAAATGGAGATTGCTAGTTTTGATCATATATGACTCATACACTTCTTCATTAGTCTCAAAAATATATTACATACCTAAGAGAGTTTTAAATCCAAATAGCCTTGATATAGCCAAGAAATGATATAATAGAACTAGATTCACTATCATTTTTAGGTGTGCAAACCAATTTTACATGTTTTCCCTTACAATAGTAATCTTAGTAATGGTATATTGACAATACTGCTGATCTAATAATTTCAAATATCAAACAGATAGAGCAAAAAATAATTCCAAATATATATCGGGAAGGATACGCATTTTAAATTAATAGTAATTAGAAAAGAGAGTAACTACATTGCTTTTATCATTATGGTGCATCTAATTACTGCCATGTAGTCAAATATTTGGTTAAATTACATAAATTTGAATATGTTTAAACTGTTCAAAGAAAATTTTTAATCTTTCTTATACCATACATCATATTCTTGCAAAACGTTTATTAAATTGGAACAATTTATACACAGGATATAGAACAGGTGTGTACAAATTTAATTTATATATATATATATATATATCAAAATCAATTTATGGCATGATCAGAAAATGCCATGAAATCGAAGCATGATATTTCACTTAGAAGAAATTTTTCTCTCTCAATTCTTTACATTTTATTTAAAATATTTCAATTTTTAAGAAATATTTATACTTGTAAATAATAAAACACGTTTCTATGATAGACTGAAATCCTACCTAAAATCAAAACTGATATTCATTAAATCTTGCATTAATATAAATTGGGATTCTGCATCACAATACTAAAAGGAAACAGTATCAAATTCTGAAAATAAAAGTTATTCTAATATTTCTTTAAATAAAGTTTTTCATTTTATGAGCAGAAGAAAAAAAATTGAGAAAAAATGAAAATTATCAGACTATGTCATTATTGAAATTGAAAAACAAAAATATATTAAAATAATTTCTTTCATTAATGCTGCATTTGATAACTATTATCTTTTGAATATCTGCACTAAAGAAACATTAAACAATTTAATTGTACTTTAAGATTACTGTACGATTAACCAATGCAAGTTTTCCTTTAATTTCTATAAATAGTGTTCCAATTCATCTATTTACATAATCATAAAGATTAAAGATTACTTGTGTTCTATCAGCTTTTGGAAATTATCAGAAACTTGGAATTTGAGTATGTTTTTGGAGCACATTGAGAAAAACACTCACATGTTTTGATCATATAATGTATAACATGCACAGTTTTGAAAAGTTTATCATTTTAATAAGAGAAAAATTCCTTGGTCATGCACCAAAACTAACAGATATTGAAAAAGTTACAATAAAAATTATATAAGGCTTAAAGACAATTGTTAATGTAAGTAAACCCATTATGCTTGATGATTTCAACTGAATACTCAATGTTTCAATAGTTTTGTGGCAGTGTATACTCTGAACACAATACTAACTAGGCAAAAAGCTCCGATAAAACATTAAAATCAGCATGATGAATATCTTAAGCAGTTCCATTCTCAAACTTACAGTACATAAAATTTAAAAAAGATGCTAATAACTTTCATCATGTAGGAAATTTTATTAAAATTTTATAAAATACAAAAACAGACTGATTTATATCATACAATCAAATAATGAGTTATTAATAAGTAAATTTTAATCCTTAAAAAATCAATTATGTAGACACAAATATAAAATTTCCTATGCCTTTAGTGACAGATACCCATAAATAAACCTCTAGTTAGCAAATTCATACAATGTAATACATAAATTCTTCCTCAAATCAAACAAAAATTCAGTATAAATATAAAATCTAGTCAGGTGGTTACAGGTTACAGTTTATGAACTGTCACTTACACTGAACCAAGTACTGTATCAATTTATACAGTACTTGGTTCAGTGTAATTGTCGATCTTGGTTCAGTGTATTTGTTGATTTATACATAAATCGACATGAAAAATACAATATGGTTAACAAAATCAAATTCTAACCAGATATAGGTCTAAATATATGTAACATGCAAGGGAAACCTAGCACATATCTCATTAAATCTGCAAGGATTTATAATCTTGATTAAGAATCAAATGTATGCTTAATTAAGAAATGTTTGCCTCCCACACAGAAGCATTTACTTCCCTTACTTTCCATGATATTATAGTTAACAAATAATAAAAAGAGCAAAATTTCACTGTTGTAAAAACACTGATGTCAAGGTATTTTTAATTTGCTGTATGACTGCTACATTTTAAATGAGAATTTCATATAAAATATAGCATACAACTGATTAAAAAAAACCAAAGCAAATATGTAAATTACTAAAAATAATAAAGAAATTCTCACTTGACACTAGAACTACCACACCTGTCAGAATAACTAATTTTAACACTGTGCATGTAGTAGACAAAAGTATATCCTTAAATGTCTGTAGTTCTAGAGTTAACTATATTAAACAGAATTAACATAGTAAAATGTGCATGAGTAAAGCAGACAAGGAAAAATACATATTAGGGATTTTAAACACTTAGATATTTAATATTTCTTTTGCATAGTCTATTTTTTCAATACAAGTTAAAAATATATAACCAAAACAAATGACAATTTCATTTTACACATTTCAAGGTCTTTAACTGGTAAAAGTTAATACCAAAAAAATTCAGTTTATAAGCTTTGAAGTTGACCTAAAAATCTCCTTAAACAGGTTTTACATAATTGCAATTAAACATACTCACACTATACAAATATCACACTGTATAAAAGACCTATCAAAGATGTAGGCAGACAGGGAAACTCAAATGCTAAGCATCCTTCCCCTCCCCTACAACAATATATAAACTAGATGTACAGGTTAAAATAATATGTAAACAAGATTTGTTTTCCTTTTAAGGTTTTTGACATATTTTAAACATCACTATTTTGTACTTTATATTTTGTAATTAATTTTAAAAATTAATAAGTGCTAAATTGCTTGAGAAAAATATAGGACAAATGTTTGTCAATTATAGGTTAACAGTAATTAATTGCTCTTTTTTAAAACCATTTGACGAAATGTTAGATTTATCCTCACATTTATAGCTTTTTTTCGAACAGGAAGACTATGATACCAGAATCGATTTGTAGGCCAATCCATTAGTAAAAGACTTCCATGTTCTAATTCTATCTTAACAGGGTCTATTTTACTAACTGACTTATTACCTCGAGAATCTTTGTGTTTGAAAATAAAATCTCTAGCCTGACCCAAGGATAATGATGCAATGGGAGCTGTTGCTACAAGATCTTTTTCATCATCTCTATGCTCTCCCATGTGATCCAAGCCATCTTTGTACCTAAGAAAAATAATACCACTTTCTTACACACCATATGCATAATCTTACAGAAAACATACATAATTATAATTGAGATTGTAACACACATACATTGTCGGCCCTGGTAGAGCTTGTATCTTCAAAGAAAATAGAACTGAGCAGACTGCAATCTCTAGGTTTGCCAGTGCCCACTTGAGATGCCTAAAATGTGATCCACAAAACAAAACTTTTCCCACTTGTTAAAAGAATAATACTGAGCAGGCCACTCTTGACCACATCCTAATTTGCTTAAATTTAACTAGAGCGGACTTTATTACTGATCCTTGCCTATTAATTGATCTCCTGAGGATTCATGAGCACATGGATCTGATCTAGCACTGCTAGACCAGGAGGGATTAGAAACAACAACACAAATACATACCTCTGATTTCATATGTATCTCCAGCAAGCAGTTGAGTTGCTTTAAAATTTTATTTTTCATCAAATACTGTAAATTCTCTCTCTCAATTTGATTTTGCAAACAAATTTACTTAAAATTTACAAACAAACTGATTTTGCAAAAAAATTTACTTGCAAACAAATAACCTATTATAATACCCTTTGAGATTATAGTTGACTAGTAACTTAGCATCAATAATATCAAAGAGTTAAATATCTGAGAGTTAAGCTATCCAGATTTTTTTAAAAACTTTTGAAAATTAAATGTTCTAAAACAACATTTTTCGAGCATTTAAAAAGGCATTGAAAAATAATTCTTTCTCAAGGCCTGTCAAAATCATGTAATATAAAAAAATAAATAAATTCAAGAAAAAATTAAAGTCTCATATAATTTGCAATTTTTTTTAAAATTTTCAATGGCAAAGAATAAGACGTTTTACAAACAGAACAAAACTTTGTGAACATATAACGTGAACAGTCAATATCTCATCATCTGACCTCTAGCGTTCCAATACTTCTCCACCTCAGAGGCTCCATGAAGCACTGGGCACCTTCTGATGTGGGTCTTGTCAATTTCTTTACTTAACCTGCAGAGTGGGCAATTTGGGCTGGTATGAATACCAACATCATAGAGATGACTCACCAAGCAATCGTGACCAATTTCGAGCCTAAAATTGACCACTGCTTTATCTCATGGTTTGTCCTTTTTTTTTTCTTTCCAAGATATCTCTCCAGCTCTTATTTGAGACATGCGTCATAAGTTTGTCTCACCATTTTTGCTTTAAAAATTTACGTATATATAGTTTTGCAGAATGGAAGGAACAAATTGTAGATAACTTTTGAACTATTACAGTACCTTCTTTTGCAAGTTTGTCAGCCTAATCATTTCCGTAAAGGCCACAATGTCCGGGGATCCATTGTAAGACAATATCTTTACCCCCAGTCTCAGTTTTTCCAAAAGAATTTGGCATTCAAGGATTTCCTCAGAGAATGGACAAGCCCCTAGTCAAATTGCCTGTAGTGCTGCCCTTCAGTCCGAGAGAATAACCACTCTGTCAAAGCAGAAACTTGGGGTGTTAATCTGTCTTAGGGTTACACAAATATCTATCACCTCACCATCAAAGGCAGTTTTCTGTATGCCCATGTGTATGTAGAACAAAAACTGGGTGGAAAAGATTCCTGTATCGACATTTGGTTAACCCTCAATAAATTAACCATCCATCTAGATGTGTAACCAGTCCAGTTCAGGATATAGTGTATGTATGGTCTCAA
This sequence comes from Dolomedes plantarius, assembly GCA_907164885.2. NCBI lineage: Eukaryota > Metazoa > Arthropoda > Arachnida > Araneae > Dolomedidae > Dolomedes > Dolomedes plantarius. Next base: position 60,810,260 of record OU015501.1, read on the forward strand.
GGGCCAAGGTCTTGAAATTACCTTGAGATGTTTGTTTTTCAAACTACGTTGAATAAGATCTTAGTTAATATTTCTCCTAGTCAACTCCATGGACTACGGAGTTTCAGAAAAACCTGAAAAGTCTCATTTTCCAATTCAAGATCTAATCTAAGTTCCATCACCTTCTGGAGGTATAATTTGCAACTTAAACCTCCATGTCTAGACCAGATATGGGCACATTAAATCCATAAACCGGAAAGTCCCTCTATGAGGTCAAGGAAGCTGGAAGAGAGGTTCTCATAGAAAATGCATAAAACAATATCATTAGATAATACATTCATACAAAAACTGAAGTCCACAATGAATTGCTAGCTCCTAGATTAATCTCATTGCTATATCCTTTTGACAACAGATACATTATCAAAATAAATTTAGATCTTGAGCCTATTCAACAGTGTCTTGAACATGAGTTTTATGCTTACTAAGAGCTTCTGAGCAGAATATAGCTGCTACTCACATTAGACACAAACAGTGTCATGTTTGCTAAAATTACTTAATTTGTGTTTCGATATTTTTTCCCATATAGGCCTGATTATCTGTATTTATCATTACACATCAAATAAAACTTACTAAATTGAAAAGTTAAGAGAAAAAACAAACAAACAAACCAGAACTGAAGTAAAATTTTACCTGTTAACTAAAACAAAATTAAAAGATTGTCCAGAAACAGATTCAACAATCTTTTTCAACTCCAAAATTATTCTACATTTGCTCCAGGGAACAGCTGGAACGCAGTTACCAGAGAAAGCATAAGATAGCCCTGGATCACCATAAGAAACCTAAATCATTAATTTTTCATTTTTAGTATTGATATTTATGGATAGAGGAAATATAAAATTAAACAAAGATAATAAAAATCTGTTAAAAAATACAACTATAATTTATCTCAATTTATGAATATTTTGTGAAGATATCATAAAATTTGAATATATGAACCAAATTAATCAAAACCAATCAAGTTAGGAATTTTAAATTTCAAAAAATAATTTAATATTAATGTTAATGGTATGTATCCTCATATTTATTAATTTTATCACAAGTTTGCGGTTGAACATTTTAATAAAGGGTATTAGAAAAGTACACATTTTTGAAGTATTCATAGAAATAATAGTGTTAAAGAGAAAATGCTGTAGATATGACAGCATTCACAGATTTGACTACATAATTCACAAAAATTTCGAGAATGTCCTTTGAAAAATAGTTAAAAAGCAAGATATTATGCACTGATTAGTTCAATTATCAAAGCTATTAAGCTAGATAAAAATTAATTCACCTCAATTTTTATTTTATTGTACTCTAATAGATATACAAAATGAATAATTTTTCAATGTAATAATTTGAAGCAAGACATTAAGTACTGAAAAAAAGTTTTTTTGTTGATTATTCTTGTACATTCCAAAAAGAAAGCAACATCCATGAAAAATAAGTATGTGATCATTAGAATAAGTGTGGTGAACACTTCATAAACATTTATGACAGTTAAGATCCAGCAGAATTAACCTATAACAACTTATGTTACTGAACGATATGTAATATGAATCTTCATCAAACCACAGATCATAAACTAATATGCTTTCTTTAACTATAGGTATACAGACTATAGTACACTTTTCATCAATTTGGTCATGTCTATTTTATTTACACAAAAGGTACAGCTCTGTTCAGCTCTGCTTTCAGAGGGGGGGTGCTTTCTGATGCACCCCCCTGCCAAGTTTGACAATTTTATGTATTGGGTACAAACTATGTAATTTTTGTGAGAATTTGTTTTTGTGGCAACCCAGTGTGAATGGCTATTTAGTCGTAAGCGCTTGTGGCACTAATCAGATAGAAAGTTTTCACTGCTTGTTTATTATGTGATTTAATATGGCGGTCATGTTGTCACAAATTATTAATGACGTAATTTGGATAGTATTAGATGTAGATTTTTGAGAGATAGGCATACTGTTGGGGTTGTTAGGGATATAAATTGGGAGGAATCAAAATTTCTGTTAAAAGCGTTGAATAATGTTTTGTATTTTTGCTATTTCTGCTGTACTTTTTTCTCATTCGTGCGTCATTACTTCTGCGTTTCAGTTTTTGATTGAGGTGGTGGATTTTAAATGCGCTGCGTGAAGTTAAATGTTTGTATCTTCTAGAGTGTAATTTGTGCAAAATGAGTGACATGACTGAACTGAGGTTGCTGTTTAAGATGGATTTTATGAGAAACAGGTGTATAATAGGTTTTTGCATGGAGAATTACCGTTCATGCCTACTACTTCATACAGCGAGCAAAAGGTTTGTCTTACTGACCACTACAGCCAGTAGAAGGTTTGTTTTACTCACTGCTACAGCCAGTGTATTCATGGCAAAGCCAGCAGCTGGGGATTTCTGTGATGTTTTGGGGCTGGTTCGTAGCGTAGCATACCAAGGGTATTTGAGCAAAGCAAAGATCCTATGTGCACATATGAGTTTCATATACCTAACGGTAAGTTTGTTTTCCAACTTATTTGTCCTTTGTTGGTCGCCATTGATGTTTTTGCTTACATTTCACACTTTAAGCCTAACAGGTCTGCGAAAACGGGATTTTGCCGACTTTTCGCCAAGAGGGTGCATCTGACAGAGCTGTTCCATATTAAAAAAATGGGAAAATTCAGCATTTTTTAACACAACTCAGAAAATTTTCTTCAGGATAAACAGAAAAAAAAAGTTTATTAGGGTGAAGTGCAGTAAGTGAGAACCCAAAATCGTATAGTTCCACTTTGTATCTAAATAAGTTTTTAACAAGTGGTTGTATTTGTATGAAAATTTGCATATATACTTTTGGTTATGTTACACATTTATAGTTTCATTTTCTTTTAAATCTATTCATAATTTTTTTTCCATAAATATTTAAAGTTTATGTGTTTTACATTCTCACTTGCCCTTGCACTTGGGGCAAGTGAGAATGCAGGTCCCAATAAATCATAGTTGATTATAGCAAAATAAATAGGGCAAGGGAAAGAATAGATATTTTATGCTGAACAAAAGGCTATTTTTTTCACATTCTTTCGTTGTGGAGGTATTTGTTGTTCAAGTTAGCAGTGTCAGCAATGTCCTAATATTAACAAAATAAGCATATTTGTATTATTTGTTTTAGAGTAACAAATACATGTTAAAAGTTTAAAAAAAAAGGTTTTTTACTTTGCAGAGGCCCTACTGAATATTGTAGAACCAAAAAGACAGAAAAAAATTAGTTCACCGCACCTTCATCATCTAGTATAAAAGGAAACTCAGAAATAGTGACAACAGAATTACAAATTCAATATATGCACACACAGTTTGAAATGTCCACTCCACTCACATTCACTAACAGTTAGTCTAAACAAGTTAGTTTATTACAATTCACTTCTTCAAACCTACAACAAAAAAACTAGTTTCAGTTGAATAATTTATTACTTTTGAATGTTAAGGAATTAAAAACAATCATCAGCTGTTAAAGAAACATGGCAAAAGGTGGTTATGAAGTTTCTCCAACTGGAAATAATATAGTGGGAAGAAAAGACTATTTATATGGCTGTTATAACACAAAGGTAGGTTTTTCAATATTATGAGGCAAGTGAGAACTGCTGTTCTCACTTGCCCCGACAAAAAATTGTTATGGGGCAAGGTGAAAACCCTGCAGTACTGAAGTAATATTGCAAAAATATGGATTTTATGTATTTTATCTGTATTCTTAGTTTCTTAATGAATAAGTGGGTATTTTCAAAATAACTATGTATTGTGTTTAATTAGTTATGATTTCTTTTCTTTTTTTTAGCTAGTACTCGAACTTGGGAACCTTCGTTAAAATGCAAGGGTTTGGTACACTTGAAATTTATTTTAAAAAGTGAAACTTTTTAGGGTATTAAGCCCGCCTTCTCACTTATCCCACTTCAACTTACATTGTAACTACCTAACTGTAGCAATATCAGTCTCTATATGTAAGATAAATTAAATTACTTAGGAATCTGAAATATAATTTTGAAATGTCTACGCCTCAGTGAAGTGTTATAACTTTAATTTTTTTTTTTAAGAATGGAAAAGAGATGGAAATGAATAAAATTTATCATGCAGAAATTGATTAGTAAGGTTTTTGAACAATAGGATAGGGATGAGAATACCATAATTCCTATAATTCAGTGGCTCCAATTTTGAAATAACATTTAAAAATCTATTATTGATTGTGCAATCTGTCCCCCTTTTTTAATGTGACGTCAGAATATCCAAACACTAAAGCAATATTTTTTATCCAATGAGGCCCTATATTAGTCAGAATATCAACTAGTTTAACTGTTCAAGTTTAATCACTATACCAAAATAGCCATTTCTATACAATGTGACAAAGTTTCATAACCATAATACAGTAAATTTAGTTTTGATGATAAAACTTTTAAACAATGAGAAAACCAGAAAGTATTTTCCAAGATTTATTTACCTGTTTGCATAAGGTCAGTCACAAAACTTTTATTTTCTAATTAGTGAGATGTAGTATCACTAGGAGTTTCTCTGATCATAAATTAATTATTAGAAACCACTTAATGATAAAAATAAAAAGAATATAAGATATAAAAATAAAAAGCATATAAAAAAAGGTACAAATTCTGACTAAAATCAATATTATAAACTTTTTCAAGTGAAAACTGTTGAATGTTCCTTTTAACTAACTATAAAATAGACTATACAAATTAAATTAACACAAAAAATCAATACATTTAAAAATATGTAACTAACACAGTTAAATATATTTTAAACAGAATTTTTGTCATAATTAAAAATTTAAATTTCTCATATTTACACAAAATTAATTAAATTTAAAATTGCAAAGTTCCTTTTTATTTTTGTCTAATGCGAAGGCACTTGTCATTAGACATTCACCTTTTGTTATTCACCACTATTTTACAGGATACTTTATTATAGGAGCATCATATAGGTGGGCCAGCATTACTCTGTATGAGGGGGATGACATGGAAACAACCACGCCTTAGTCGGGATTTGAACCCAAGCCCACTGTGTGGCAGCTCAGAGCACTAACCACTATGCTATGTGGGCGGCAAGTTCCATCATACACACACATTAAAAATAAGTTTGAAAATTATTTTTAAAAATATATTTCACTATATGCATAGTTCTACTTATGCAATTTACCTAAAAACTAATGTCAGCCTTTGTTTTACCATTCTGTCCTGAAGAACATAAATCAAAAAAGAAAAAAAAACTGGCTAATCATTAGTCAATATTGTATGTTAAGACATTCAAATGATTTGGAAAAATTGAGACATTCAAGAGAATTCCAATCTTAAGTCATCATTAGCTACACAAACCAGTCAAGGACACTTCATATTTATAAATGGCTGGGGTAGCTGCAAAATAGCAGTGCAAATCGATAAAATTGTCTGGTTATTCACAGTTCTATAAGACAAAAGTACATGTTATGTACTTTTAATTCTGATATTTCATAATGCGCTTTGAGAATATTGAACTACCTTATAATAGGATCTTACATATTACCTGTTTGCGTGGAATATTGTACCATTTATTGTACACTTTCACCCTCAAGAGATCCCCAGAAAAATATTCAACTTCTTCCTCTAATTTCTGCAAAATAAAATCAGCAGTTTGCTTGGTAAATATTCGAGTATACCTAAGATTTAAGTTTTCAGCACTAATGGATCGCCAGTTATGAGGACACACTGCTAAAGTATACTCTGGTAAACATTTATTAAGACTTGTACGTTTCGAAAAATTGTCATTAAAGTCACGAGGCGTTTCCCTTTTCATTCTAGTCTTATTATCATCGTATTTTTTACAGTCACTGCTCCCACTTACACTCTTGATAGACTCATACGTTCTACATTGAGCAATCAAATGCTTATCAACTTTGTCCTCTCCTATCACGCAGTTACCAACTTTCCGGACTCCTTTAATTAAATATTTTTCCATTATGAAACGAAAAGGGAAATTAAAAGGGTCAGATACAAATAAAACTGTCTAAATACAAAAACAGTAGAGCATTTTCATTTGAAAGTTCGGTTTCACTTTTGGCGCGACTTTCCCAGCGTATTTGTTTATTTTCGTTTTCCGTTCAAAGCATGTGCAACACTGGAAACCGAAGTCACGAACAGCATCGGCATTATAACTGCCTACTGGATTCCAAACTTAAGTAAACGCTATAGTTTAAAGGAGGCGTGTCAAACTCACAGCCTCAAACCAATAACGACTCAAACACAAAGCCCAAAGCCTCGGTACAAAGTTAAAACTACAGGCTGACGTAACAATCCTCGGTCATAGCAAATCACCATTCGAGTTGACACCGTTCTGTATTAGCTTGCTGTATGCACAGTGAAACGCGTGCTGTAGCATGGAATTTGACATTTGAAGTTTTATTAGAAAATTTTAGAATAATTTAAATAAACGTAAGCACCCTTTTTCACTGTCAGTACTGTAGTTTTATAGTGTTACTATTTAAAACGTGTATTACTTCTGTTTCGTTACTTCATAATGGAGTAGGCTTAAATGCTGACTATCAACACATGCACTCTTCAGTGATTTATGCTACTTCTGCTTAAGTATGTTATATTATCAAGAATTTTCACTCTAAGTAATAACGTAACAATGCTGAAGCCTCGATCAGTTTAATTTTATCATTTGCATGACATAATAAATTTCAAATTGAAGCGATCAATAAACATAGTAACGTGTTGCATATATCAAAACATTTGAAGCGTAGTGTTTTTAATCTTACTGAACTATTAATGAATAACTAAATTAATATTTTTAAGCATTATTTATCTTATAATTTATATAGTTTTAGATAGAAAGTAATTGCATCCATGGCTACTCATAATGAAGTAACAATTGTTTAATTTAAGCTACAGAAGTTTACTTTATATATATATATATGTGTGTGTGTGTGTGTGTGTGTAAGGATGTATTATGGAGGGTGAACCGTAAAAAACTTTAAAGGGGGTTTTGCTAGAGAAAATTATCAATTAAATACTACTAATTTACGAAGTATCGGAAAAGAAGCACAACGGGAAAATAAATAATAGGGTTGGACTTGATTGACAGCTAATCTCCACCAAAAGCCTCACTTTCGGTGGTGACGTCAGGCAGTATTCTAGAAGCTTGAGACAAAGAGTTGAAACGTCAGAGACAATGTGATTACCGACTAGGAAAGACGTGCCGCGCATTTACCGCCTGTTGACGGGCCCGTAAAATTGAGCTCGAAGCGTGCTCTTTATATCGTAAATCCCTCTTAATTACTCCCTAAAACTTATTAATAACATTGCAGTCAGAACATAGGCCGTGGAAAATTATTACAATTTAACTATATCTAAGAAGTTTATTCCAACTATTAATTACTACCCTCAATTCAATCCGCCCATAATTTAGATTTCCAAGTAATCATCTCAATCGTCGTGATGTGTGACCGATCAATCTCAATGCTAATCCCACTCTGCCGAAACTCTATTGTTCCTCAAGGCTTCTAACCTTATCGCGCATGCTCATTATGACATCTGCCGAACTTTCTAGAAGAATCTTTGCTTAGTCTGCAATTAATTTTCACGCAAAACCCAGTCTAAACTCCAAAAACAACTCCCCACGCAATAATGCTTGCGATTCTCCTTTCTTGATTCCCCCAAGGTCATTCAACTCTATTAATAACTCCTATAGCTTATGCATTCGTAGACGCGTGTAATCTGATTGACTATGAATAATCATGGCTTTTAAAGTTAGAAATTAGTTATTTTGAAGCCCCCTGTAAATTTCTCAATTAATGCTTAACATATATATACATATACATATATATACATATACATATACATATATATATGTATATATATATATATATATATATATATATATATATATATATATATATATATATATATATATATATATATATATATATATATATCTTATTAATAAAAGCGAATGTTTGCGTACGTGCATGTGTGTGGGCGGCCCCGAGACGAATCTGTGAAACTTACAGCCATGAAATTTGGCACACGGGTAGTGCAGACTATGGAAAAGTGCACCTCGAAGCCCGAATTTAAAATTTTATTCTAGAAATTTTTTTATTTTATGTTTTTTTAACTTCAGATTACGATATCTCGGCAAAAAATGATCGTAAAATTTTGATCTTTTTACAATCTAAGACTACAGACATTTCTCCTTCAAACAAGACCTCATTTGTTTAAAAATAATTTAAAACAGACTAATATTTTCCTCAAAATATTAAACCCCCTTTTTCGAGAAATTTACGCAAATTGAGGATCTACGGTCGATGCTCTTCGAGTTTTTATCTTACAAAGAAAATATTTACATCATCTGGAAGATGAAAGCTTTCTCATTCATATAAACCTAATTTCAAGTCTCTATCTTAAAATTTCGATTTTTTAATTGAATTTCAAAGAACGATACTTCGACACAAATTTTATACGCGGTTCTTCCAACGAGGTACTCTAGGCGTTGGAATCAATCATTCATAAGAACTGCGCATGCGCACACGGAAACGTTTTATTTACTTTTGCCGGTGTTCACTTTTTCTGTATTCTGTCAAGTTTTGTTTAATTTAGTTACTTTTTGCATATTCTTTCTTTTTATGCTTCTGTCTGAAACTCTGGAATATTTTTATTATCATTCTAATACTTCGAAACTTAACAATGTTTACCAGGGGTGTTTTAAAACAACTGTTAACTATGTTTGTGCTGAGCTTTGCTTATGTTTGTGTTTAGCTTTGAGAAAAAATAATTTTGTAAAGGTTTTTTGGTCTTTTATGCTAAAATAGCACTTAAAATAAAAAATAATAAAAACTTACCTGTAAATAGCATACCTTTTTTAAAAATTGATCAATTTGAAGTAATTTTTAATGAAATTTAGCTAAAACACCTATCATTCTGTACAAAATCCTAAAGCTAATATTTCAAACTAATTTTAGTTTTTGATTGTGGAAATTTTTGATGTTAAAACATGTTAGCAATGTATTACATATGCATTATTTTGTACGTTAAATTAGTTGCACATTAATTTTATAGAAATTTGTGGTATGACTTTCTTAAGTAGCATGATTTATTTTTTTTCGATGATATATTTTTCTTAATTGTCATATTTTGAGAACATAATTTTTACAAATTCAAAAAAACACAAATAACAGTTAAGGTTAACAAGATTTACTGTCATGAATTATACTTCACATGACTGGACAAGCCACAGGTCAAGAAGTTTTGAAATTAATGGAGGTAAGGTTAATTTTTTTTACATGTAGTAATTTTTTCATGTCCTGATAAATGGTTCATAAATTAGAATCGATGGCTGATTTATACCTCATTTATATTTTTAGAATTTAACTTCTTACTTCTGTTTTAACTTTCCTTTCTATTTTACCATCATGTTTTGTTTTGCTATTATTGAAGTGTGTAAAATGTTTTTCATTGCTTACTACGATTTTAAAAAAATTTTGTATTATTGGCCTGAGCATATCTGGCCGCAGCCTGTACTTTTTATTCATACTGTGTTGTTTATACTGTTATTTTTTCTACGTTATTTATACTGTATTTAGTTTTTAAATTGATTTGGTATTGTTTACTTTTCAGCTTTTTCCGAATGATTTTCCGACTCTTTACCCCGGAAAGAGAAGCGACGAGACTGGAAGAAATCAGACAACAACAGCAAAGAATAGTTGGACAAAAAATCCCAGGATCGTCATGATTTGTTAGCAAAAGTTTTTCATCAAAAACAAAAATCACTTATGAGTCTCATCACAAAGGCAAAGATTTTCGGCGAAGTTAGGTGTCATATGTACACCATAATTGCTGTTTTGGGTGATTTAAACTCTGTATTCTCACATTTTGATGCCCCTGTAGCAGTAGTGGATTACATGGTTAACTGGAGTTACTAATTTTGTTCCATTTTAAAGGAATTAGGCTGTGGTTCATATGGGAATGGCGTTTAGAAACATACGGCATATGAGACAGATATTACAGATCAAATAATAGCCAAAGATGACACCACTTCAGTCAGTTGTCACAAAACAACTGTCTCCGTCCACATGTTGCAGAATCCTCCTCTACACGATTTCTTCATTCGGGAATGGCGTTTAGAAACTTACGGCATATGAGGCAGATATTACGGATCAAATAATAGCCAAAGATAGCAAGTGCCTATAGACAATGCGTGGATTGTCCCGTATTGCCCTCTACTAACCACAATTTTCAATGCCCATATAAACGTAGAGTACTGTAATTCAGTTTTATAGTGTTGCGTGTGAGTGGAACACTGGTGTGTGGTTTTCAAATGATTTTAGCTTTTACTGGAAATTAGCAGAACATTAGCATCCAAAACAGTAATCGTTTGGAAAGTTTTTATTTATATACACAACTCACTACCATAATACTCTTAAAATTTATATTTTAACACATTTCGGTTACTTCTGTTGTTTGTAAACACACGATCTTCATTGCCATGCTCATTTCAGAAATTTCTGATTGAGATGATGCTCATTTAATGCGTGTTTTCAAAAGTGAAATATACCATGTTCTGTAAATGCCCCGAAAATACAGTTGGTTCTCTGTTTAACGACGCTCTACTTAACGACGATCTCTATTTAAAGACGATATTTCCTGGTCCCGGTCCCTCCGACGTAAAAAAATTCTATTTTAAGACGATTTTGTTTCTATTTAACGACGATTTTTTCTTACATGATAAACTTTTTCTTCAACATTTTATCTACTGGAGGGTTACTTTCTGTAGGGTAGTTTGGTTTCAAAAACAGACCCGGAATTTCCTTTATGTTTGTTGCAATCATAGACTTGTTGCAATAGAAAAAACCGGGGGAGGGGGGGGGGAATTACTGTTTCTCCGAAGATCGAACATTCTTCCCTGGTGGATCAAATTTCTTAGTGCGGATGTGGAATCACTCTATTGTACCTACTATGTTGTCATGTGATTTACGGACTGTCCAAAAGCACCCCTCTCTCACTTCTTCTGGGAAGCACGTGTTCATGTTTAGAGAATTCATGGTTGGGTGTAGGAGCTCATTCCAGTACGAATACGAGGTGAGAAGAGCAAAATGGCATCAAAGCGAAAGCATCTTACGCTACACGAAAAAGTGAAAATTATTGAAAACTGGGAAGAAAGTGTTGGAATAACAAAAGTCCAATTCGCAAGACAATTTCAGCTACCCGAGTCTACTCTCAAAGGCATTTTAGCAAGCAAAGAGAAAATTCTTGAAGCAGCACAAAAATTTGGTTTGGGATCAAATCCAAACGGCAGAAAATTCAATGTGACCGATCAGAAGAGTTTGAGAAGGCAGTCCTGCAATGGTTTCATCAAGCAAGAGCATCTAACATTCCAATTTCCGGAGTGATATTTAAAGAAAATGCTATTATTCTGGCAGAAAAGTTTAGAATGCAAAATTTTCAGGCTTCGGCTGGTTGGGTAACAAAGTTCAAAGAAAGATACGGGCTTGTATTTAAAAGCATATCTGGCGAAAGTGGCTCCGTAGATGAAAAAATAGTGGATGAATGGAAAATAGTGCTGAAGGGGAAATTAGATGGATATGATGAGAAGAACATATTCAATGCAGATGAGACGGGCCTATTCTACAATATGGTGCCTTATAAAACCTTAACGTATATGGGCGAAAAGTGTTTTCGTGGAAAACACAGTAAGGAACGATTGACTGTTTTACTGTGTAGTAATTCGGATGGATCTGAGAAATTTCCACCACTAGTTATAGGAAAATCAAAGCAAGCAAGGTGTTTTAAGAATATCACCAGGAAACCTTGTACTGCAATAACAATAAAGCTTGGATGACATCACACATTTTTATTGACTGGATTAGAAAATTTGATGCAAAAATGCATCGAGAATAGTGAAAAGTTTTACTTTTAATCAACCGATGCACTGCACATACTCCAAATATCCCTGGACTTACAAATTTCACTATCCATTTCTTACCAGCTAATTGCACTAACAAGTTGTAGCCATTATAGCTGGGAATCATTCGCAGTGTGAAAGCATACTACAGAAAGTCTTTAATTAGGAAATTAATAAACAATTCGGCTGACAGTATGAAAATTAGAAAATTTACGATCTTGGAAGCAATGCACATGATAACATCAGCATGGAAAGAAGTTTCTTCATCCACAATAAAAAACTGCTTTCGCGTTGCTGGAATTCACAAATAACTTGTAGTGGAACTGCAAAGTACGGATGTAGAAATCAACGAAGATGACATTACCCCTGAAGAATGGAGAAGTCTTGTTGAAGATGAGGATGTTTCAATTCAAGATTTCTACAATTGTGATAAATATGTTTTAACAACAGATTTCAGAAATTTAGAACAAATTTATGAAGAATTTGTAAACGAAAACACAGTGTCAGATGAAGAAGGTGAAGTTGAAGACACGGAAAACGAGACACTGCCACCGTCTTACACAGATGCAATTTCTGCTCTAGATGTTCTCCAACGCTATACAGTCAAACCCGCTTAATGGAATATCGGTTAAAAGAATATCCCGTTTAATGTAATAAATTTTCAATGTCCCAAACCGTAGTAATTTGTTTCTGTGTTAAATTTCCCGGTTAATGGAATATATTGTTTTGAAGTTATCCCGCTTAAAGGAATAATATTTAGCCTTGACGATATCAATCTTTTTCTATTTCGCGCACTTCTTTTCAGAATTTTTTTTGTAAAGTGCAATAATGAATGTGCAGTAACTGAATGTCTTTCAAAGCAATTTTGTCACTTCGTAGAAAGTGTCCAATTGCAGGAAATGGGGATTTTTTCGGTTTTGAAGGGCAATTCATTGTTGCTGTTTTTGCTAGCCGCAACCCCTGCCCTCCCCTTATTGCTCAAACGCTGGCCTACGTTTCCCTATTCAGAGAATGAACAATAGGCTTCATCCGCAAATGAGAGCTAGAAAATGAGTGTGTGTGTGTGTGTGAAGGAAATCTGAAACTTCAACAGGTCCTTATCTTGAAGGGGACGTGGATTACCAAATGTAACGAATCTCTTCGGAGAAGCGCAACATTTAACTTGGGGGATCTCTAGCCTCGAACATTTAACTGTACATTTTCTACGGCGATTAGTTCGATAGTTCGCTTTCGTGAAATCAGTAATCTTTCTTGTGCTTTACAATGTCTTTGAGACGAAAAGATCTTACTTTAAAAGAAAAAGTAAAAGTCATAGAGTTTGCAAAAGTAAATAAGTGTACGCAATTAGAACTCTCAAAAAAGTTTGAGATATCCCAAGCTCAAGTTTCGAAATTTGTTAAAAAATAAAGAAAAAGTCTTGAACGACTGGAAATGCAATAAAAATCTTAATCAAAAACGAAAACGTACAGGAAAAGAATCTGAAGTTGAAGATGCTCTTCTTTAGTGGTTTGCTGAAAAACGAGCTTGTAATGTTCCTATTAGTGGATTATTATTGAATCAGAAAGCTGAAGATTTAGAACAACAGTTAAATATAACTGATTTTAAAGCTACAAATGGTTGGTTGTGCAGATGGAAAGCAAGAAACCAAATTTCTTTCAAAAAAATTCACGGTGAAGCAAGTGATGCTGATGAAGCCGCTGCCAGTTCTTGGAAAAATGTAGTATTACCTGCTTTATTACAAGACTATAGTTCTTCTTGTATCTATAACTGTGACGAAACAGTACTTTATTACAGAGCAATGCCTGATGGGATTTTGTGCTTAAAAGGCGAAAAAGTTGTTGGAGGAAAAATCCCGAAAGACAGACTGACAGTTTTATGCTGTAGTAATGCTGACGGCAGTCATAAAATGCCTCTTTTTGTAATCGGGAAATCCAAAAGCCCACGATGTTTAAGAGGTTAAAACCCCTTCCAGTTAAATACGAAGCGAATCCAAAAGCTTGGATGACTGCTAATTTCTTTCAAAACTGGTTAGTGTCATTTGACAATGAGATGAATAAGATGAATAGAAAAGTTATCCTTTTTATCGATAATTGTCAAGCCCACAAAGTCGACGTACGACTAGAAAATGTAGCACTTCATTTTTTGCCTCCCAATACTACAGCTATTTTACAGCCAATGGACCAGGGAATTATATCACTTTTTAAGAGGAATTATAGAAAAGAAATCGTTAAAAAGATAATAGCTTGCATAGATGATACTAGTGGATTTTCTATCAATAGCTCAACTAGTAAAATTATTAGAAACATTTCAATTCTTACAGCTGTTCATATGATGAACAAATCATGGAATAATATTTCCTCTGACGCAATAAAAAGTTGTTTCTTAAAATGTAAATTTTCAACACACGTAACAAATGATGAATTAAATGATGAATCAATTACAAACGCAAATGATTTACCACCAGAAGGAATGACAGAAGAAAATTTTTCCAATTTTGTAAAATTCGACAATGATTTGGTAGAATGTGGTGAAACTTCAGACCCTCAATTTGATCAAAGCGAAGTCGATGAAGATGAATTTGATGAAGAATGTACCATTAAAAAGGTTCCGTCACATGTTGAAGTTAATAAGGCTTGTGATATTATAAGACGTTTCTTGGAAACGAAGCCAAATCCAGACTTTCATTTATTTTATAAACTAGAAAATAAAATAACAGATTTGCTGCATTCACAGAACAGTAAACATTCTAAAATATCCAACTTCTTTAGCAACAAATAAGTAAGTAACATTGTAATTATTTCCAAAAAATTAAGGGAAATTTGTATATTCTACAATAAAATTAGCTCATTTTTCATCAATTTTCTAAATGTTAATGTGTTTAAATTGTTTCTTACTTTTAATTAATAATTGTTTGTTAATTATAATAGTTTAAATATGCCTATGGTTTAGGCAATTTTTAATGCTTTCTAGGTTTAACTGTAACTTTAAACATTGTGGGCGTGTCAATGTGATCCCGGATAATGGAATATCCCGCTTATTAGAATAATTTTTCGTGGCAAATTGGCTATTCCATTAAGCGGGCTCGTATGTATTACATCGAAAATGGAACAGTGACTCATTTAACATTTTAGAAAATCTGGAAAAGAGAATAACGAAAACAAGGCGAATGAAGCAATCAACACTTTTTGAATTTTTTAAAACGTAATTTATTGTATTGTTTGTACTCTTTTTTTTTCAATGTAATTTAAAATAACTTTTTGTGAATAAAATAATGATAATAAAAATAATATTTTTAAACACGCCAATATATTAAGAAATATATTGACAATCCTAAACCTGTAAAGTGTGAAGGGAAATGTTATTTTTTCACAAATTCTGTTTAAGGACGATCTCTACTTAAGGACGATTTTTCACGGTCCCTTGAAAGTCGTTAAACAGAGAACCAACTGTATTTCTATACTGGAGATGTAGACAGATTAAAGAATTTAAGTAAACTTTTGTGTAATTTATACATTTGTGTGTGTTTAATTATTTAAATTAATAGATTTATATTTTTTAACGTTTTATTCTTGAATTCTTTTAGGGGTTTATAGTGTTGCGTGTGAGTGGAACACTGGTGTGAGGTTTTCAAATGATTTTAGCTTTTACTGGAAATTAGCAGAACATTAGCTTCCAAAACAGTAATTTTCGTTTGGAAAAATTTGAATTTAATTTATTAAATGCTGATCACGAGATTTCTTTTCTTTTTGTGATACTTTAAATTAATTTTGCGTCACGTGCATAACAGCGTAATTAATTGACGAAGAAAATATTAAAATACAGTAAAAGATAAAATTTAACCACTAGACTAATTGAGATGGAAATTTTTAAAAATTAATTCAAATTAGTATGTTTTATGGATATTAAATCAAATCTATATATAAAACTGTAATTTCCTCTCAAAATATGCTTCGCCATGACGATAAATAAGTCCCAAACTTTAAAATATGCTGGCGTACATTTACGAGAAAATTGTTTCTCCCACGGTCAGTTTTACGTAGCTTGCTCACGCGTAAGTTCGCGGACTAGCCTGGTAATATTAGTTCCGCCCAATGAAGAAACAAAATACAGTCGAACCTCCATATATCGAACTTCCATATATCGAAATCTTCTATATATCGAACTTTTAGCAAATCTCCAAGTTCATTACATAGAAAAACTGTTTCTACAACCTCTGACAATAAAGTTCGGTGAATGAAGTCAGAACGGCTGATTTGGCAACACTGGCGAAACAAAGCGCTGCACCTGCGTAGAGGTAGTTGTTGACCATCTGCCCCCACCGTTGTTCAGTTGAGCGTGGTTTGTGTTCCGTGTAAGACTTGTTTTACAAAGTGCTTGTTTAGTGCGTTTGTTCCGTGCGACAAATCGTTACCCACAATTTAGGGATGAGAAAAACGTGTTGTCGTCTTGTGCCACATCACTTGGATGACGATCAGAAGCAGGCACGTTTAGAGGCTTCACAGGATTTTGTCGAAACGGCGGATGCGACATCAAACTTCTTGAACTGTATTGTCACTGAGGATGAGTCCTGATGTCTCAGGTACGACCCTGAAACGAAACGGCAAAGCATGGAATGACGTTCTCCTGCATCACCTCGTCGGAAAAAGGTCAGAGCAGAAAAATCACGCATCAAAAAGATGGTCATCACCTTTTTTGATAGTCAAGGCATTATCCACAAGGAATTTCTACCTGAGGGAACGACGATG
Organism: Dolomedes plantarius; assembly: GCA_907164885.2. NCBI lineage: Eukaryota > Metazoa > Arthropoda > Arachnida > Araneae > Dolomedidae > Dolomedes > Dolomedes plantarius. The sequence goes on from OU015501.1 coordinate 60,826,921, forward strand.
AATGCTGAAGGGTACACTGAAATTTTGACCCCTTTCATGAAACGTCTACTCAGGGTACGGACCCAGTACGCACAGCAAGGTTCATGGCTTTTTGTTCGCGACAATGCTCGCCCTCACACAGCCAATATCGTCAAACAGTTCCTGGCAAAAAAGAGGGTGGTGCAAATTGAACATCCACCATACTCGTCAGATCTCAAACCTCCAGACTTCTTCCTATTCCCACAACTCAAACTCGCTTTGAAAGGAAAGAGATTTTACGATATTCCTGACATCCAACGAAACGTTACGAGGCTTTTGAACTCCATCCCAAAAGAAAACTTCTTGCAAAGTTTCCAGAGCATGTATAGCAGATGTCAGCGGTGCATAGTTATGGGAGATGACTATTTCGAAGGACAGTAAGGTAACTTTCGTTAATATTTCATCTACGTTAATATTACAGGACTATTCACCGAACTTTATTGTCAGACCTTGTATATATTGAAAAAATCTCTATATATCGAATTTTTTTTCAAGCGATATTGGGAGATTTTATTCCAGTTTAGACCGTTTACATCACGAAAATTGAAGGTCAGGGGGAAAAAGGAAGTTCAGTGAAGGTCACTGCGAACCCCGCAACTCAGCTGGGGTTGAGGGGTGGACAAACCGTTTTTTGTTCCGTCCTAAATTCCCCCAACTCATTTTCGAATTTCGGTTGCCTTGTGGTAAAATCAGTTTATAGCTATCCCTTTTGGCTGATTGTTGTTCCTCACTTTTGCGTCTGCTTAGTTTCAGTGAAAATTGTTCAACTTAAAGTAGTGTTTTATAAATTCGTTTCGAACTTTTTCTCTCGATTACAATGTCAAAAAGAAAATCCCTTAGTGTTGTGGATAAAGTTGAATTGCTGAAGAATGTAGATAGTGGAATGTGCAAAAAAGACATTTCTGCTAAATTTGATATCCCCGCAAGCACAGTGTCGACTATTATAAAAAATCGGAATGCTCTAATGAAATACTATGAAAGTATTGAACCTAACAGAAAACGTTCAAAAACATGCAGTTACGATACAGTGGACGAGACCGTTTTGAAATGGATAAAGAGCGTTCGAGACCGTTTTGAAATGGATAAAGAGCGTTCGAGACCAAAACTTTCCGATCTCTGGTCCTATCATAATAGAGAAGGCATTGGAGTATGCTAAACATTTTGGAAATAATCAATTTCAAGCAAATTCTGGGTGGCTGGACAAATTTAATAAAAGACATGGCATCAAGGAAAAGATTCTTTCCGGAGAAAGTACAAGTGTGTCTGAAGCAGTCTGTGATGACTGGAGAATCAATGACTTAAAAAAAATTCTAAAAGATTATCTGAAATACTATGAAATACTATGTATATAAGTGTTTACCCAACAGAACTCTAACTGTTGAAGACGATGATTGTCATGGAGGCAAGAACAGTAAGGAGAGAATAAAGCCAGGACTCCACTTCACCAGAAACAGAACAGAAAACGGAATATTTTTCTGTTTTCCGTTTCTGCTGAGATTCCGTTCTTTCTGTACTCCACTTCACCAGATTCCGCTCAGCTGGCGCCATCTGTCGTCGTTTTTTGTTTTTTTTGTTTATTGTTTTACATTGGCTGTGATTCAGACATAAAATACTTAAGCTCAAGAAAGTATGGAAAACGACACAGATTTTGCTATGGCGAGTTTGCACTTCCTAAGTCTGCTGTCTTTAATTAGAACCTCTGAAGCAAAAAAAAGAAAACATCGATTCTGGGTTCGAAAGATTTTCCAAGAAAGAGGAAAACATGGTATTCACAACACCTTAATTAGAGATCTTTGAACTACCGATCAGGAGTTCTGAAAAAACAGTCTTGTTGAAAAAACAGTAGTGCATAACAAATAGTATGTAATAGAAATTTCGACAAAATATTACTGAGGGTTTTAGTTGTCATGTTTAGTGTATATCATCTCTATAACGTTTGGATAGTTAAAAATATCAGACCTTTACAAAGTGACATCTTAGGATTACAGATCAGTTTGCACTAAATCCATTATCTGGTAATAGAAAATCATTATTCCAACAAATTATTCTAGTAGAATTTACTGTTTGACTTATTTAGCTTGCAGTTATGGAGGTGATGGTAGAAATGGGTAAGCCCCAACTTCATAAATAAACGCTTCCATGTGAAACCGAGACGCCATTGCTGTTTTGTGTTTCGTGGATCAAGACGCATTCCTATTGGCTGTCATACACGCGGAATCCGCGGACGGAAACAGAAAAGTTCAACATTTTCTACTCTGTTTTCCGCCGTCATTCTGCTGGGCAGAAACGGAAAAAAACGGAAGTGCGTAGATTTTCCGATTCTGTTTTCTGTTTCTGTCGCGTTTTCTAGTGAAGTGGAGTCCAGGCCTAACTGTACTGGTAGGCGCTAGAATGAGAGGCAAAGAAAATCTTCGATTATTGGTAGTAGGTAAAACTAAGAACCCTAGAGCATTCCAAAATGTAACGTCTTTAGAGGTTGACTATTATTCTAATAGAAAGTCATGGATGACAAGTGAAATTTTTGAGGCGTGGATTTTGAAATTGAATAGAAAAATGAGTGATCAAAATAGAAGAATTGCTTTGCTTGTAGACAATTGCCCGGCCCATCCTAATGTGTCTTCAAAATTATCAAATGTTAATTTGATTTTTCTTTCCCCGAATACCACTTCAATATTGCAACCAATGGACCAGGGTGTAATAAAAAACCTGAAATTTCATTTCCGAAAACTCATTCTCCGACGACTTATCTGGATATTTGAAAATGAAAAAAAATTACATAAGGTGATTGATATGAGGATATGTGTGGCGGAATTAGCCAAAGTGTGGGAAAATGACGTTTCTGAATCTACAATAAAAAACTGTTTCGCAAAAGCTGGGTTCGCTGTATTACCGGAAATCGAAGAACAAGACGTGTTCCCGCACATCCAACAGTCTTGGGATAATTTGCACTCCCAAGGTCACATTACACACGGTATTCTTCTTAACGAATTCCTGACAGTCGATGATAAGTTAATTATTTATTGCTGATTATCCTACAGACAAACACATACTGACTTCATCTGTAGCTGAAAAAGAAACCGAAGAACCAGAGGAAGAAAATGAATCTGAAAATATTTCCAAGCCAAGAAAAAAGAAATGCGAGAAGGGTTTGAAACAATACGTCGTGGACTTCAATTCTCGGAAAATGTCCCTGATGAAGTTTTTAGTGGACTGAATAAATGCGAACATTTCTTTGATGAACTTTCCTCAAAACTGGCTGTTCAGCAAGATATTCGCAATTTTTTTAAAAGAATGTAACTGTGATCATTGTAACCACTGTCTGGATTACTGCTTTTTTAAAAGGTATGTAGTACTCAATAAATATTTCATATTAATTCCCTTTTTAATTATTATTAATTATTACCTGTCATTTAATGTGATTCGCATATAAATGAGAAATGAAGTTTTGTATACGAAAATTAGCTTTAATTTTAATATTTTAGGAGAATTATGATAAAACTAAGATCAATAATATCGAAATTTCCATATATCGAATTTTTTCCCGGCAATTTGCTACTTCGATATATGGAGGTTCGACTGTATATTGTTTATAAGAATATCCTCTAAAATGCAATTTCACTACTTTTTCATTCTAATTATCCTAAAATGTACCCCGTAGCGGAGCACGGGTATTCAGCTAGTATATATATATATATATATATATATATATATATATATATATATATATATATATATATATATATATATATATATATACTGCACTTTATAAAGCATTTAACAGTATAATAACTAGTGCAAACTAAATGTTAGAATTTGTAACTTTTGAAGGCGGGAAATTTCTATGAAATAATTATGTGTATATATATATATATATATATATATATATATATATATATATATATATATATATATATATATATATATATATATATATATGTGTGTGTGTGTGTGTGTGTGTAACAAGAAAACGCGTCGTCCTAAATTACTTTACTTTAAAACGTATTCTAAATTCTCTTTTTAATAAAGCACGACCCCTTTTCCAAAAATTGCGACCTAAAAGTAAAGTAAGTATAATTTATCGCAGCCCTGCAGATCATTAAGCAGGCATGTGAAGTATCGGAACTCAATAACATCCCCAGATATGAGTGGTCGAAGTTTATGAGATTCCAAATGTTAGTATAGTGTCAAAATTCTTGAAGAGCCCTCGAATCACTCTGAAATTATGTCTTTTTTAACGTCAAAAATCCACTTTGCAAGAACTTTATGGGCCACTTATCCTATGCCCAGTTCAACAGTTCACGGTTTTAACAAGCGCGGTATCTAGCAGTAAAGTCCCCTATAAACTTAAGTGGACACGTGAACTCCACGAATCTGAAGTCGCCCAATTAAAAATTAAGTAGTTTAGGCCCTCTGGCGAAAATATCGCAAAACACCCATTTAATATTGCATGAACGCAAGATTTTTCTCTCTCTTCGTGTCTAACTTTTGTGTCTAACTTCGTGTCTAACTTGAAATCGTCGAAATCTCCAAGCCTTAAATAGCACTTTGAAGTGGCGCCACAGGCGCGCGTGATGTGCGTCTGCGCTGAAATTCTAATCATTTGCATATCTCACCTCCGCTAATGCATGTTGTAAATTTCATGTTATTTGCATGTTTCCTTCAGGGTGTTGCATTTACAGTGGCCAGCAGTGTACAAACTCGAGAGTAAGTATTTGTTTTAATTTCATCTTTTTCGTGTTTTCATTACGCTAAGTTTTAGAAAAGAATTATTAATTTATTAAAGAAATATTATTAGAAGTATACACACACACGCACTCGCAAATAAATAAATAAATAAATAAATATATATATATATATATATATATATATATATATATATATATATATATATATATATATATATATATATATATATATATATATATTCAACAAATGAAATAGTTTTGCCATTTTTTTCATTTTTATTACATTTTATTACATTGTCAGTCATTTTATCAAAAAAAAATAGTGTTGTAGATTTCTCTTTTATAAAATGTTTAAATTAGATTTTGTTTAGAAAAATTAATCCTATTTGCATTTAAAATATAATTTTTTATTCATGCATGGAAGAAAGTGGTCGCAAATTTGCATGGTTTTCTCTAGATATGCATATAAATTTTACATTGTAAAAATATGTGTAGTGATGCACTATATATTTTTTATTAGAAACTAACTACCAGATTAGAAACTAACTTCAGATTATGCAGACTTTTGCTTTGATTCTGAAATATGAGATATAGTTTAGCTATAGCATCCTTTTATCTTACAGGTTTGTGAGCTGCATTTTAAGGATTCAGATTTTGAGACGGATATCTGTGGTTTTGATGATCAAACGGGGAACTTTAAATCAGCACCAATGAAAATTAGAAGACCGAAGACGACAGCCGTTCCATCAATTTTCCCAAATTATCCCCCTGGTAATTTGTCTAAGGTTCAGTGTTCTATAAAGTGCCCTGAAAATAAAAGGAACGAAAGGGAAATGTTGTTTTTAGAAAAAGGGCTTACTAAAAGTACTGATACCTTTGGAAAATATGAGGGGACTCGCAAGGTAAATTCACTTATTTATATTGAAAAGTGTATTAAAAATTTTGTTATATCAGAATTTTGGACATGATATAAGGATAATTCAAATTCATTATTTTTGTTGCATATTGAATCAGAACCCGAATCACTTATTCAGTATAGCGTCAAAATTACCAACAATATGGATTTAACTGTCTCGGCTGAAAAAAATCCTGTTCTAAACATAATGAATCAAACATTATCAAAGCAGGTACAACAAAAATGAGGATGCGCATTATTTTGTACAAAAAAGTCATTTTAAACATTGAATAAATGAACGTACAGCAGCTGTAAGACATTGCGCGCGCATTAGCTCTCCGTGATTCATCCGCCCATTTACTTAGCAGGTATTCCTTTTAAATAAATTGAACTCACAGTTCGTATGCACACGCGTTCGTTTAATAATAGGTCTCTTGAAATAGTGATAGTTCCCGGTTGTTGCAAGTGCAAATATTTATTATTTTATTTTATTTATTTCCCTATAAAGGTCTTCAAGACGGTCCTATACGACAACAAAAAAATTATCAATTGTTAAATATGCCGAGTCTCACGGAAATCGAGTAGCAAGTCGTCACTTTTCAATAAATGAAGCAAAATTCCCGATTGTGGCGAAAAAGCAAAGAAACTGTGAATCATGCCTATGAAGAAAAGGGCGAATCGAGGCTTACAAGACAGTTTTCCAGAACTGGAAACAACTTTAATGGAGTGGGTAGTGGATAAGAGACAACAAGGTATCGGGGTTTCATGTATTGAAATTAGGCTGAAAGCTCTAGAAGCCAAAAAAACATGCGAACGCAATAGAATTCAAAGCTTTATACTGGTGGGCAGTTTATTTCATGAAACGACATGGGCTTTCCGTTCGCAGAACCACCATCACGCAGCATCTTCCAGACGACCACGAAGATAAATTTCTGGCGTTCCAAAATTTTGTGCTAAAATTGATAAAGGAACATATGTATTACCTTTCACACATTGGAAACGCCTATCAAACGCCCCTGACCTTTGATATGCCCTACAACAGGACTGTAAACGTGAAAAGTAAAAAAACTGTGTCAACTCGACACGAGAAGTCTCACTTCACTCTCATGCTGGCATGTACCGAAGATCGAGGAAAGTTGCCGCCGTACAGTTTTTAAAAGAAAGACTCTTGTATCTACATTGCTAGCATCTATCTCAGGGCAGCTTATAATTTTTCGGCTAGTCTTGATATTCAAAATTTATGCGCCCTTGGTGATAAAGTTATTTTGGCTGGGGATTTTAATGCATACCACCCACGCTGGAACTGCGCGTACAATAGATATTTCATCTGTAGGTATGGTAGGGAAATTAATGAATACTGTAATGATAATAGTATAGATATAGCTTTCCCACCCACCCCTACCCGTTTCGGCCACTCTGGTTCTCTGTCAGTCATTTTGCTCTTGTAAATAATACTAATTTTCCTTATGACATTAACACAGTAGACGCTCTTTCCTCGGACCATATTCCAATTATTTTAAATTTACATACTAACACTCCCCTCCCTTCTATATTAACCCCCCACTTCATAAATTGGATTGACTATACTAATAATGTTTTTAACTCCCCCCTCCTTTCAATAGCATTAACTGTAGAGAGGATATAGATAAAGCTGTTATCTCCCTCACTAACAATATCAATAGTGCACTGAGCTCTGCCAAGACTCACATTCCCCAAAATAACTATAATAAACTTCCACTGTACATTAAAACGCAAATTAAAAATAGAAATCAAATTAGAAAAATTTGGCAGCATATGGGCGATCCGTCAGTGCGCGTAGACTTAATACTAAAATTAAAAATGATGTCAAAAATTATAAAATAAAAGACTGTGTTTATTGAGTCACTCGCTCCCTCGGACAATAGCATTTGAATTACGTAAAACGCATTAAGATGCCGGTTACCCTACTCTCCCCTTTTAATTCCTCTTTTGGCATTCTGACGAGTGACTAGGACATAATTGAGGCCTTGGCAAAAAACTACGAAAATCAGTTCTCCCCCCACCATAATGTATTTTGCCCGTACACTATCGATAAAGTTGACGACATTCTCAGACAGATTTACAATAAGGCTCTCCTCTATCAATAACGAACCTCTTGAACCCACCACCCCTGCTGAAATTCGAAATGCTGTCAACTCGCTCCCTTATAATAAAGCACCTTCCTAATAATAAAACCTAGCGAGGATCCCTCCATTCCAAAAATTATTGTCCTATTAGTTTAATCTCCTCTCTTAGCAAGCTGATTGAACATATACTGTGTAAAAGAATTAACAAGTTCTTGGAGGATAACAATGTCATTATTAATGCACAATTTGGCTTTAGAGCCCAAATTCCACTAAGCATCAGCTACTCCGAGTAACGGAATACATCCATGATGGATTCCAGAATCGGATGCAGACTGGCGCAATTCTCTTCGACATAGAAAAATCGTTCAACCGCGTCTGGCACAGTGCACAAATTTATAAATATATTAAACCTAAGATGCCATCTGCTATCATTCACCTTATTCGCTCGTATCTGCTTAACAGAACCTTTAAAGTCCACCACACATAATTAATTTCCCCACTACGTAACATTAATTCTGGAGTTCCTCAGGGCTCCAAGTTAGGACCTGTTTTACTTAATATATTTATGAATGATATCCCACACTCTCCACATACTACACTAGTCATGCTTGCGGACAACACGGCAATCTTAGCGAAGCATCGTAATACTAAATATATGCACAAGCAACTCCAAAGGCATGTTGACATTATTGAACGTTGTTTCAAACGGTGGAGAATTAAAATAAATCCTGCTGAAACGAGAGCCATATTTTTTAACTATAACAGGATTCCACCTCCGCTGGTCACAGTATGTGGTCATCTGGTACACTTTGAGAGGGGGAATACCTTGGAGTTTACTTGAACAGCAGGCTAACCTGGAGGAAAAATATAGAATACATTATTAGAAAGTCCTTTATGGCACGTAGGGATATCGCACACCTCTTGTATCAGAACCAAATGAGTATTGATAATAAACTTCTATCGTGTAATACCGTGCTTCGCCCAATTCTGATGTATGCTGTCCCGGTTTGGGACTCAGCAGCTGACACTCATATCCAGAGACTGCAAACTATGCAAAACAAGACTCTCCGCTGTATCAGAAAGGCGACATGGTACCTACGTAACGCCCATATACATAGGGATCTGGCTATCGAACTTATTCGGCATCAAATTAAAGATCTGGCTATGAACTTTTACAATAGGATATACTCAATCAATAACGAAGAACTTGCTAACCTTGATTATGATCTTAGGGAGTACTTTAAGCTCCTAAAGGCGACTTTAGTTATGAACCCCGGCCTTGTTCCTGTTCATTAATTCCCTTTCCTCCTTATCAAAATTCAAAATTACAATAGCCGGGCTACTTCTGGTTTCTGACCTGTCATCCTTTTTTGATCGTTCCTCTTTCTACTATGCGATTCCCAGGGCCCGATTATGAACGCTGGGGGCCCCTGGGCAGATGCTATTTGGGGGCCCCCCTTACGGGCATTTATAAAAATACATACTTTTACAAGTAGTAGGTGCATACACCAAGGGCGTTTTGGGGCCCCCTAGCATCAGGGGGCCCTGGGCAAAGTCCCGATTTGCCCATTCGATAAAAAGGCCCTGGCGATTCCCCCTCGGACCAGCTGTTTGCTGGAGAAGGGGATTGATAACCTGTTCCCGGAATTCCAATCCTGCTTGCTTTCCTCTTTGAATTCGCTACTCGAACCTTACGGACTTCAGATCTGCCACCCTTTTGTCCTCTTCCACTAACATGCTTTTTATCCTAATCTTATTCCAAATTTCCCGTCTTCCAGTTTTGAAAATTATTTTATAGTTTCTTGTTTCACCCATTGTTTAAATTCTCCATTATCATACTCCATTATTATAAGTTACCCAAGCCACATTGGTTACTCGTACTCGTTCTAATTAATTAGTTGATTTATCAACTAATTAATTTATTTTTCCTTCCTTAATCATTGTCATCTTTTGGAATCATCTTTTGGAAATTGTAGTTTTGGAAGATACACAGTTTTGGAAGATACACAGATGCTTCCACAATGTGGGCTCAGGTTCTAATCCCGGATAAGGCATGGACGTTCCCGTACAGTCACTCATAGGAAGTATTTTTGGCCCGACGATATGGAGCTCCCATAATAATGCAGTCAACGATATCGCGTCGTGCGTGGTTCAATTTTCCTCACGACAAAGTATCTTTCGTGAAGCAAAAGAAATACTTCATTAATGTAATCATACAGCAACCTTAATCTTACAATGTTTAGATATTCCAAAACAAGCTTAGATTAACTTTATTATTGATAAAACTAAAATCAATTGTACCCTTGAATCGAAAAAAAAAATATATATTCGATTCCATATTTCCATTATACTAAGATCAAAGTTTTACCTAACTTTTATCAAAGTTTTACCTAACCCTTCATTTATATGCTTTTTTAAGAATTTAAATTATTCCTTTTCAAAGTCAGATTTAAATTTCAAATTTGGACACTAATGAGTTGTGTTTATACATTTATATTATTTATGCACTACATTATATTAAATAAAATTTAAAATTTTTACTTCATAGTATTTTCTGTTATATTATGTCGACAACTGATGACGCCAATATGAAGTTTTAAGTCATTTTATTTTGTCTAAATTGAGCGATTTCAATTAACACTGAAACCATTTTATTGCAGTAGTGAGGAAATAATTTAAGAATAATGATTAAAAAGAAAGTTTCGATATTAAATTATTTTACTTTAACAGGGCTTAAAAGTTGAATTCACTAATTTTTATAAAGTGTTTACGTAAATATAGTTTTTTTCCATTGCGGAGGCACTTGTCGTCAAACATTCGTCTATACTACGTCGCAGTTTTACTGCCCATTTTATTATGGCAGCACCATACAGGCGGACAGCATTATCCTCATGAAGGTGGAACAGAAATGGAGGCATTTCTCGGGGTGCGACGCAGAGATTCAATCCGAGCACCCTTAGCACTGAAAACCAGCGCGCTGTACCACAGACCGCCACATGCCCTACGAAAATATAGTATAGTCATGCAGTAATTTGTCAAAAAAATCTTTTAAACTTCCATTTCCATTTTCCATTTACATTAAAAGCAATACGTCCTGTATACAATTCTTCGGGGTAAAGGATATTTTTATAATCACAGTCCGTAATCAAACTTATTAAAATTTTTCTTCAGTACAGTAGTTAAAGGGCCAAAGTAAACAACAGCAAATGTCATGTTCATGAGCGCAAACAGTACCGCCCATCGACCAATCAGAGATCTAGTGTGTTTTGTCGAAAGGCAGATTCTAGTTGCCTGCGTAATCCACTGCCGTCTGCCAAAATCTGAAAATTTCTCATCGTAAACAGGCAACTCTTCCGGTCCGACTTCTCAGTCGGGAAAAGTTTTAGTAGTGTTGGCATAAGTCATAAGCGTTTAAAAATATTTATTATTTTGAGTGTGTTATAATCGTTACTTAATAATCATGTTTTCAAAATATTGTCTTAATCTTATCGTAGTGCTCTTAATAATATGTACAGTTGGTTTAGGTACCGGCTTAAAAGGTGCAGTTCCCTTAGATTCATGGACCTTTGACAAAGTATGTGAAAAATTAAAACTTTTTCAAACAGATAAATATTATTTGAAGAAAGTTCAAGTAGATATGTATAATACTGATGTTTTATTTAACATTCTTGAAGGGGAATATACATTTAACATCGTTCAGTATTGAGCGGTAGAAAAAATATACTGTCTTTGAACTTGTCATTTGCTTTTGATATTTACTTTTGAAACTAGATACTACGTAATTAAAAGTAATAATTTTTCTTTGTTTTTCATATGTCTCTTCAATGCATTTTAATTTTATTCTTTGATTGTATTAATGGTTTGTTCTGTTTTCTTTAAAAGTGAAGCTGTCGTGTGTCATTTTGATGTATATAATAAAAATACTAGATCTAATTTACGCTGACTTTGACATCCAATGGGTCATGATCCTTCATTTAGTTTTCATGTATTGTAAAAACTTCCATTGTAAAGTGAAGTTACAATTTGAATATTTAGAATAGACTTGCATACTTTAGATTTCGGATTATAACATATTAATATAGTTTGGTTTAAGTTAGTACATGTGAAGAAGTCAGATTAAATAAATGACTAAACATTGGATTGTTCTTTGTCATTGTGATTTGTTCTTACATATTGTATAGATTAACTTATTTAGCCATGTGAAAATATTTTATGTTAGCATGCTGATATATATACAGTGATACTTGTCCATGGCAGCCAGTCATGGTTCTGAAAAATTGGCTATTTTGAGAGATGGACTTCTCTATGGCATCTAGTAATAGTTCCACAAAAAGTGGTTATTTTGAGGGATGGACTTCTCTATGGCCTCTAGTAATAGTTCCGTAAAAAAGTGGCTGGCTACAGAAATTTTACAATATATATATATATATATATTATATTTATCAATATTTTATGCTTATATTCATAATGTTTATGCTTATTGGTATACATTGTATGTGCTAATAAGTTATGAATAATTTATATTACAATATATTTTCTATATTAATAAAAGATAATGATATTGTTAACATGGATTAAAAATGTCCTGTGAAATTTCTGTAGTCATTTAACCCAGAAATGTTTATACATAATATGCTTTAGGACCCTCTGTTCCCTTTGAATTATGAAATGAATACGTGATAATTATGTATAGCTCAAATTTTCATTATTTTTTATCTTCTGTCATAGTTCACTTTTGCTTCTGTGATGGTCAGAGTAAGGAAAAGGAAACAATTTCACTTTTAATTGTTTAGGGAAAATAAATCTTCAGTATCAGATTCAAGGTTTCCTTTTTGTATTACTTTATATTGGCAAACTGTTTGGACCAAGATAAACCTGGGTCACCTAACCCCATGTCAGTTGTTCTATGAACTTACCTTTGCAGACTTCTGGTTATTTCAGGAACTATTTTGGATTTCATTCTTCAGAGCTCAAATGTTAAACATTTTTGTTTTGATGATAGTTGAAAACTGAACACAATCTACTTTTGCAAGTTATTCAATAAATATTTTAGCCAGGTGATGGCCGAATGGCTAGGGCGCTGGCATTCGGTTCAGATCCTGTGGATTCGAGTCCCGTTGTTAGCGTGGATGTTTGTAGCCGTTTGGAATTGGCTTTAAACTGTAGGTCCAGGTCTAATTAGCCATTGTATAGCAAAAAGTTGACCGTAACGCTCCAAACCAAACCAAACCAATAAATATTGTTTAAAGGCTCATTTGATATAAAGGATGTTATGATGATTACCCATATCAATATCTTAGTAGTCTATAGTAAATTATGAAGTAAAGCTGTTTTGGAGCATAAAATTCAGTGAGAATTTGATCACTTTAGATGAATGAGTATGGTGATAGTTGAATGTGGGCTAGAATAAAGTTTTTTCCTGTCAGTTTGTATTATGTTGTTTTTACATTTTTATAAATTTCTGCCTGTAAGGATGTCTAAGGGGAATTTCTTAGAAATGTATGAACATAGCATCTGATATATGTAATGTATATGTGTTAGACACTGCGGAGCATTATATTTGCTCAGTTTGTTAAATGTTTTATGTAAGTCTTACAAACAGAAATAATATTGGCATGATAATGTCAATTTTTTAATGTTAATTTGGCTGTCTAAAGGTTTAAAAATTTTAATCCTGCTGTTTTGTTTTTTAAAGCATTATCATATTGAAATTGAGTTGCAAAGTTCAGTTTTTAGTAAACATGTTTCAGGCTGTCTTGTCAGTTATCAAACCATTTGAAGAAGAAAAAAAAATATTAAAACAGGTATCTTCTTGTTTTACTATGAAATATTTTCTAAAGTTCATTCATGGTGTGGTATAAATTATTTCTTTGTCAATTTTTCTAGCTGATGCAAGGGTTTTTCATTTGACACTACATTAATTAAATTATTACCTACTTTTAACATGTTAAAGTATTGAGTCGCAGGCCATAATCCAAATTTTGTCTAACTTAGCACTACACCCTCGACCATTGAATTTGTTTGCCAGTGTTTATACACTATCTTTATAATTTAGAAAGAGAAATTGTTCTTTGGTGGATCCTCAATAACCATAGTATATATGTAAACAAGGGAGCCAATAGTTAGCCAAGTCTGTCTCTTGTATCAACCTCTAAAGACAGATTCTCATTCATACTGCCAAACAGTAGACTAGGAAGATTTTTATAAGAGAAATTGTTAGTAAGATAGCTTTGTTGGGAAAAAGTAAGCTTATCTGATCAGCATTCAAGAGTGAGTCTCTCATGCTCTCCCTTAAGGTATGGGGGTGGCTTGTTTCAGTGATCTTGGATGTACGTGACTATCTTTAGCTATACCTACATCAGATTTGACTTTCTGCCCTTTGACCTATATATTATATGAATATGGAAATATTATTGGCAAGCATCTATATTTCTTTGCACTGCCATTTGTAACTTTTTCTTTGGCAACTTCTATTTTATATTGGATTGAAAGACACTCCAGACTTGAAGAAGTAAAATGAAAGAAATGTGTAAAATTTAAAAAAAAATACAGGTGACATATTTTGCCAAAGAATTTATTCTCTATTTATTTTCTTGATGTTTTAATGAGGGCATTCATATGCATATAAAAGAGGTAATTTTACACTTGATTTAATTAGCAATGGATGCAATATTAAAGAGATACCTATTGCCCAAAAGCATCAAATATGATACTGAATGTTACTATATAATTCATTCTTGCAAATACACTGTTTAATGTTAGATCTGTGTGACATAGATATTTAACTGCATTTAAAGTATAAATAAAAAGTGTAAAAAATAAATTTTCATATAATATTTGTGGAATGTAGTGCTCGTTTAGAAAGGGTAATTATTTCATATACATTTTTTATTACTTCCCAAATTTAATCAACAGAATTTTTAATAATTTAATTAGAAATAATGTAAAAGTATAAATTAAACTTCTAAAGTTTATAAATTTAGTTATAAAGTGATGTCTGATTGCTAATAAAGAAAAATCAATCTTATATAAATATATATAGGTATAATGTTTTGCATGCTTTCTTGTCATTAATACATTTCTTTCTTTTATAGATGATATCAAAATTTAAGGCTTCTCTTGTTAAATTTGATATAACATATCCATACGGAGAGAAAGAAGATGAATATGGTAAAGTTGCAGAATCAGCCCGTTTTTCACCTGATTTATTAATATCTGAAGTTGGTGTTCAAGGTATGTTGTATGTGATAGACCTTAAAGTATATTGTCACTAAGGAATTATTATAATTTATTTATATATTTAAAATACTGCTGATTAAAATTATACAGATGTGATAATAGAAGTCTTGAAAAAAAGAAAAAAAATCAAATTAAATTAATTTTAGAGAATATAAAGGCTGGTCATAAAAAAACTTTGCTGATATATGGACCTCTAGCGGCTGTTCTGTTCAGCCTAGCGAGATGAGATTTCAGATATAGTTATTCAGAGGTATGAGCTCGGGATTCTGTGAATGGCAACAACGTGGCACTCACGGTTACAGTTATAGGTGCAGAAACTCAAAATTTTTGAATGACAATGCCCACATTTTCCCGTTGCAAGCAGATGCAAAAACCCTAAAAAGCATTGAAATGGTACGTGTATCACAAGAAACGGACGTGTTATGCACTCACAAAAAAACAGCTTTGCGAACGGCTAACAAAAACACAATCGGGGCGGACAGAGAAAATTTGAGTTTTTTTATTGGTTTTCTATACTGAATATCTGGCGAATGGTGTTCTGTGATTGGTGTCTTGCCTCTGTCATATAAAAATTTCCCCTATGCACCCCGATTGTGTTTTTGTTGGCCATTGTCAGAGCTGTTTTTTGTGCATAATGTGTCCGTTTTTTGTGATACACTTACTGTTCCAAAGCTCTTTATGGTTTTCACATGTGCTGAGCATTTTGCAATAGCAAAATGTGGGCATTGCCATTCAAAAATTTCGAGTTTCTGTACCTATAACCTTAACCGTGAGCACCACTTTGTTGCCGTTCACAGAATCCTGAGCTCATAGTGCAGAATAACTATATCTGAAATCTTATCTTGCTAAGGTGAACGGAACGGCCGCAGGTCCATATATCGGCAAAGTTTTTTTATGACCATCCTGTACATCTACATTTACAAATACTTTAATATATAATTTCACAAAGAAAAATGCTAAAAATCCATTTTTATAATATGTGCATACTAAATAAAATATTTGTTTTTAAAATTTAATGATCACATAATAAAATTTATACAGTCATTGTTAGGGAAAGTAAAAACTTTAGAAGCTTTTTTTTTTCACTCTTTCTGAAAAGTCATTATACTAAACTTTTAGCAATTTAAAGTATGTAAATTATTTTTTTCTTGAATTGCATATAGCTTACGCGTAATTCAGTCATAAGATATCAGTTTTCCTGTTAACTGCAGTAAAGTCTATATGCAAATTATTGTAGTTAAAGCAAATAGTCATCTCAAACTTCTTCAATATGTTGTTATTAAGGTATTTATCTTAAGTAAACTGAAATATAACTGTGGCTCATCAAGAATATATTTCTGAGTTAAAGATGAGAGACAGAAGTCTATAAATTACTTTTAATATTATATTTAAAAACTTATGAATTTTTTAGGTCATGCTTGTTACAAGCTTTTTTTCTCTTCTTCTGTTTTTATAATAAAATAATTTATTATTGTAATAATATATTTATAATATATCCCTTATTTTCTTTAAAATTTTATTTTTTATAGTTATATTATTTGGAATTTGGTCAAACAACTTAGCTAATAGTCTACCTAAGAATTAAAATGAAGAAAACTGTTTTGTTCATTGATTGTTGTAATTTATCATGTTTAATTATTTTAATCTGAACCAGTGTTTACATGTAATTTTAGATTATGGTGATAAGGAAAATGCTGATATTGCTGAGCGTTATGGTGTATCAAAAGAAAATTTTCCTGTGCTCAAGCTCTTTGTTGAAGGAAAGTCTGAACCATTGACATTTTCTGGAGATTTCAAAGCTGATGAAATACGAAATTTTATTAAACAGCATTCCAGTATGTATTAAAATTTTCTGTTGCAATACTTCTCAAAATAACTGTGCTTTTCAGTTATAAAAATGTATATTTTAATTATAGTTATTTATTACTATTTCATGAATTTTAATACTGTGGAGTCCCGATGATCCAAAGTGATTGGGACCAAACCCTTTTCGGATTAACGAATTTTTCGGATTAAGCAAAATCATTCTTAAAATAAACTTAAATTAAATTATAACGTGTGATTATATCAATATTATATATTATGTGTGATTACACAGTTTATTTTATAAGGTCTGTCTAAACATTACCAAATCTCGGGACGGAATGGGTTATAAGAGAGCAGAATGCTGCCAAGTACAGTACAGTACAGTAGAGTGTAAGCTGTTTTTTTCAGAAGAGTGTAAGATTTTAGACGATCAGCAGATTGTTGAAATGGTTTTGAAAGAACCTGTCAACGTCTAAGACGAGAGTGAAGGTGAAGCAGAGGGTGACAGCGAGCAGAGTGTATCCCACTCAGACGAGGCGGCTGCATTTGATGTAGCTCTACTCTACGTAGAGCAACACTCCACAGCGACCCCAGAGAACACTATTTTTCTGACATGCTGGCATAATTTGGCTTCAAGGGAGAGGTATTCTTCTCTTCGACAAAAAATTTAACAGTTTTTTTCAAACCAATGTAGTTCAGTAATAATTAGTTCAGTACATTGTCTGTAGGTGTTAATTACCTAGAAGCAATGGATGCATGCATGGGTTGGAACAAGCAAGGAATACAACGCATTGACCTTAAACATATATTTATTTGATAACCCAAATTTCAATTAACTTGTCAGAGCTATTAATATAGCAATCCATTTCATATTAACAATTTTGACATAAGGTACCCAGAAGCAGAGGCAAACTATAGAGTCAAATATGATTTTTAGAGTCTATAGGGGAGGCACTTACTATAACGGATGTATGCAGCGATGATTGTAGCATCGGCAACCGGGACCCAGTATCATCTCCAGTGTAGGAACACCTTGGTGGGATATTCGCACTTCTCCAAGGCTATGGGGCAGACGAGAGTCTCTGACATCTAACTCTCAGGAACCCAATCTAAAATCCGTCTCCTTCTTTTCCGATTCCTTCCGTCCTTAGCGGAGCTGTTGTCCGTTTACAGGGGGGCCATTCTGGCAAACGCCTCACTTTCATTGGGCAGTGGGCTGTTTTTCTTTCAGTGGTTCCTACCCCTAATTGGTTCTTTATTACACCGCTTCTGTCGTCTCTGTCCATAGTCTATGTAGTACCTCCCCCAACATACTTTTATTTTGCAAAACAACTTTGACCCTTCTCATCTGACGTTTTTACTGTGGGCCATAAAATAACGACCATCCATCTTGTAAAATTTAGACTTCAGATCGCTATCACTGGCCACAACGACAGCTATTCTTCTATTTTTTATTGGTTTACAATCCTGTATTTACCCCTGCCTCTGCATCCTTTATAATACATTCTTTATTGTCCACACACCATGGGGAATTATACCATTTTCACTTCTACATTGTCTAACTTTGAATTTTCTTGTAATTTTCAGAAATATACTTTATATTAATTAGTATCACTGTGGTTTTATTGTAACCTTAGTCATTTTTGACATTGGTTTCGGATTATCGGGACTCCACTGTATATGATTTCCATAAGTAATCTATAATATCAGCTAACATGAGAATGGCTCTTAGGTTTGGTATGTAAAATATTCAGTATTGGATACAAGGATATTAGTTTCTGCGCCTAGCTACTAATTAGAAGAATATTGCAATATAGTATTTTAATGGGGTTTCTTTCCTGTAAATTTAAGACTTTGGAAGCACCGTTTTGTAATTGTTGTTTCTCTCTGTGGGCCAGACAATGGCCGTATAACTCTGGTGCTGGCATTTAGTTTCCATTGTCTGTAGATTGGAGCTGTAATGTGTTTTACCTGTGACATAGAGTCTAACTCAACTCTCAAGGTAGCCTATTTCACAGGTCACTTGAAATGGAATTAACAGCCAAATAACAGATTTAAGAAATTAACGAATATGCACTTTATTCGGTGCTCTGGGTTAAATGGGAGTAAAACAAAGTTATTAATACAGGAACACTTGAAGAATACGATGAATTGATTTATGCACTACGACTACAGTCTACTCAAAGATGAGTCGTGGACGCACCCCACAGCTATGGTCCAGGGAAAGGAGTAAAGTCATAATCATTCTAGTAGTCAGTTGAGTCTCAGAGATCACGATCAGAACACATAAAGATGAATTAAAGTTCGTGAAGATCCACTACAGTTATCAGTCGAACAATCTAGTGATAGTTATCAAGGGATTATTATCCTGAACTAGACCTAGCTGCTCTCTGATCTTCTAAGTGCAAATTTTGCAACTTAGAGCTTAAATAAAATAAATTCAAAGAGAAAGGATCTCCGGTCTGTTGTAATCACTCTCCACTAAAAAAGTCTCATAGCTCTCATCATCCACCTCTTTTATAAGCTTGTCCCCTGGTGGGACATTTTAATTTTCGCTCTCCTGAGCCCATTTTCCTATTGGTTCTAGTTGGGTTCTGTATGCAAAATTATGGTAGTTAATTTATCGATACAACATCAGAAACCAACTTATCGATACCTATCAGGGGGAAGTCCACCTTTGTGCTTTAGTGTCAAGTTCATAGATGGTCAGGAGCTGGGTCATTGTTCTGCTGCTGCTTACCTGCTGGGAGGACCAGTTGATGCTTTGTCATTCCCTGGCTGCTTCGGGAAGAGGAAATACCTCTGCCATTAACCCCTTTGAAGGATCTCTGCAGTTTTAAAGTTTCATTACTATTTTCTAAGCAGCGATTTAATGGATTTTCAAGGCCTTGAGGGATGGAAATGCCACAGAACCCTGCTGCTGGCAAGGATGATTGTAGTTGTTTAGGATCAGTTTTAAGCTGTAGGCCCTGGTTTGTTTATCCCTTCTTTTATAAAGGATTACCTGCCCCAATGCTCCAAAATCAATTAACCAACTCTATTTGCAGAAATTTTGATCTGAAATTACTACAAGAATACTGTTTCCCTCCAAGAAACTGCAGTTTAAAACTTTATTGTTCTGTCCTATAACATTGAAATAGCTTATTACATTTAATTAAGTTTAATTTTAAAGTTAAATAAGTTTGTTTCTCTGATTATAGTCTCTCCATTATCATATAATAGGGAGGGGATGATCGAGGACCTACCAGCAGTTGCACTGTATCAAATCTTGTCCATGGTTGAAATCGATTTTGTAGTGATGGCCAAGTGTGCTTGATCCAGTCTCAGCATGTTTCATACTCGCATGTCCTTCACAAAACCATCTGAACATTATGGCAGACATTCATCTCCATGCACATCCTTCACTTGATGACAAATTTCGGCTCCACTAACACCTGCTGTCAGAAACTGAATAACCCCTCGTTGAGCTTATTTGGACAAAACCATCTCACTAACATGCATAGTCAGCTTGCTTAAGTACATCCAAACATCACATTGATGCTTTCTGATTAAAACAGTTTCTATTTGTGATATACAGTCATGTACCAGTACAAACACAAAGCCCCGAGTATTTAAATACTGCTGCTAATTAAAAAGTGTCACTTTCATTTGGGCCACCCTTATATGATATTAAGGTAATATTCCGTCAGCAGGGCCCAAATTGTTGCTAAGATAAAATGTTGACACCATACTGTTAGTGGACACCAGTTGTTGCCAATCATAAATGTTGTCACTAAATTGACCATTGAAAAAATTAAGACTTTCGTAAATAATTATAAAATATCGAA
Organism: Dolomedes plantarius; assembly: GCA_907164885.2. Classification (NCBI taxonomy): domain Eukaryota; kingdom Metazoa; phylum Arthropoda; class Arachnida; order Araneae; family Dolomedidae; genus Dolomedes; species Dolomedes plantarius. Next base: position 60,847,496 of record OU015501.1, read on the forward strand.
GAATAAAATAATAAAATAAAAAAGATACTAAAGAAATAAAAGAAAAATCAATTTAAAAAGTAGGTATTAAATTTTAAATATCTTTTAGTATTGCTGAAAGGATGTCTGTTTTAGGATGCAAAAGTCTCCAAATAAACTCGATCAGATATGAATCTTTGGCATTTATTGCACTATTTTGCCCTGCCCCACAACCACCCTATTCCTTGGGTGTGAAATCAAGTTACAGCATCAACGAAATTATAACTGTGATTTATGGTGAAGTGTTCAAAGCCAGTAGCTTGCAATTCATCAGTTTTGTAACCTTTCCAACAATCTAAAACGATGGTACTTCCATCTACAATGGTTTCTTCTATTGCGGCCATTAATGTTTTGGTACTATTCCATTAGCGGGATGTAATAAAATTATTGTTTACGAAAGTCTTATTTTTCCAATGTTCCATTTAGTGACAGCATTTATGTTTGGTGACTTCTGGTGTCAGATTTGACACGTTTTTGCGTGGTACCCCACTAACGGAAAAGTACTGATATAAATTTGATTTAATAATATGAATAATTAGTTCATGCATAATAATTATATACAAAATGAATTTCTTGTACAGGGTTATACATATTTGCATTATCGTAGGTTAGTATATGCTTTAGGGTTAAACTTCAGTTGTATAAAAATTCTGTCTCAGTGTATGTTTTAGAATTTTATTTAATTCTCTATATTTACCAGTGCATTCATACTCACTTTGATAGTTAATGAAATTGGGAGCTATTCTTCAAAATGCCTTATTTAAAACAATTTAATGAATCTTTTTCTTTTACAGATGTACGTTTAGTGATGGATAAATGTTTACCCCAATTTGATGAATTGGCAGAAAAGTTTATGGCAGCTGACGGCAAAGAAAAAAAGGAAATTATTTTATCTGAAGCTAAAGAGCTAGCAAACACAATAGCTGATGAAACTGAGAAAAGATCTGCTGATGTTTATCTGAAAATGATGCAAAAAGTTATTGAACGGGGTGTAGGATTTATCGCAAGTGAAAAAGAACGTGTAAAAAATATTAAAGATGGTAAAATAACTACAGCAAAGAAGGAAGAAATGCAAGGACGTTTAAATATTTTGCATTCTTTCAAGCTAAAAGATGAACTCTAAATAAAGTAAAATGTAATAGAAATTGCTTTTTATTTAGACTTATACATTAATTTGACCTCTCTAGATCCTTGTTTACTTATTTGTGCAATTTTGTTGTTATTTTGAAAATTGATGTAATGATAATTCTAGATATTTATAATGACTTTGTATCCATAAACCAAGGTACAAAATATTTATTTTCATTACAAGTTGTTTTGTTTGCAAAATAGTTTAGATTCTATTTTATTCATATAAAATTTTTATTTCATTGACAAGTTAAGTAGTTGACATTATGAGAATGCAATGCACAATAAGCATTTTTTATGAAGTATTTTACCTGTTTATCTCTGCGCAGCGCCTTAGATTTTTTATATGTTATGTGTCTTAGGTGTCTTTGTCTTCCTGTTTTGTATCACCATTCCAAGCTGTAGACTTGATTTTGTATCTTTTGGTACATTAACATCCAAATATACAGTCTACATCCATGAAGGATTTGTCTTTGAAATACATGTATATTAAAATTTATTTCTTATTAAATTATTTAAATTATATGTAGAAGCCAAAATTGAAAGTAAATCAGACTGTATCCTTAATTCTTTGTACTCTCAATGGGTTATTTCATATGTGAAAACTTTGTATCATTTTCTTACAGTGTAGACTGTATATTTCTGTACTTCAGACTCAGCGTGAAGTAAGTGCTGTATAAATTACAATGCTATTTAATGAAGGATTTATAAATCTTTCAGATTTGCTCTTTAGATATGTTTGGCTTATGTTGATCTATATTTTGATAACAATCCAATGGGAAAACTTTTTGAATTAACTCTTTTCAAAGACAACACACATCCATAGCTAGTTACTGATTGGTTCTTGAGTTTGCTTAGTGCATATTGTGCATAACCAGGCCTTAGTCTTTCCAAATATTTATCCTAATTCATTATATGTTTGTCCTAAATACATTTTATATGTGATATTTAAAACACTTTGCTGTATATGGTTATGTATTATGCAGAAATTTTGCTGATAAATCATTCTAACATTTAAAACAATATATGTTCTTTCTTTGAATTAGTCATTGTACATAAAATCTAAATAAATTTTTCTTTCACCAGTACTCATGTAAAATGTAATAAGTTTAGCTTTTAGTTTACTGTGTAAACTCTATAAAAGGATTATATTACTCCATAGTGGCTCAAATATATATATATATATATATATATATATATAAATATATATTAATACCAAGTCCTACATTGTAAAATTTACAATCATTTGCAGTATACTTTCTTTTCATGCATGAACTTTTTCAATTGTGTCTGTAAGGATTTACTTCCAGGTCTTTCAATTATTCATCAAATACATTTGATTGGAAAGCTAATAGTGAACTCAAATCCTCAACCTTGAGACCAGCTAAAATATGTCTAACTGATTGCCATAGCTCAAGTTCTCAACTTCCTTGATTTTCTTTAGTGGGAAATGGCATTTTAAATAAACACTACACGAGAAGACATCATAAACTGTTAGCTCCCTCTCTCCATTTCTGAAGGAACGTCTGAGACAGTTCCTTTATATGTTTGTTACTCTCTTTAAGAAACAGAACAAACTGCCTATAGTTCAAAGATGAATAGCTATATCAAACAGCTGTCATTTCTATTGGCATTTTAATATCATCTATCATTTAAATAATAAAAAAAAACATTTTATTTCACTGTCTGCATGAGAGTTGTTCTAGATGTAACCTATGATGTCCTAGATGTACAATGAATGTGGATTTGTTTTAAATTTTATTTGCTGTATAACTTTTAGTTGTATATTTTCTAGAGGAAATATGATTGTATTCAATTTACCCTGAGCATGTTTTTAAAACTACAGTTTTATTTTATTCTGTTTTAAAACAGCTAACTACATTGGCAGTGAAATGGTGATTTTATTAAATGTGTTATATATTGTAACTTGTATTCACCAGGTATTTTTCAGTTTCTTATGAATTGTCTTTGTGTTTACTATAACAGTGATATATTTTTTAACTTGTACATACAATAATTAATGAGGGCTTTTTATCTACTAGCTTTGGTTTTACCCGCTTTAATTGAAAAACTACCTTAAAGTTGAATTTATTTTTTCAACATCAACATATGTGTTAGGAAGATGATTTATCTTTTATAAAGCCTATAATTTTTACTATGATTTTTATAAAAATTACAAAATGTTATTAAAAATGTCCAAGTGTCTGATGCTAGGATCTGATATTGAACTGTAAATATTTTAGTTGAATTATATGGTGGTAATAAAGACGACTTTGATTACTTAACTTATAAAATATTCTTCATGTGTATATTCAGTTATATCATGGGGTCTCTAACGATAGGAGATGTCATTTGCTCATCTACTTAATTTTAGGAGTAAAAAGTATTTGGGCACAGAATCTTCTAAATGTATTCATCTGGCTAGTATTAATTGAATTTTAATTTTAATATGAAATTCGTTTTTTCTTTCCTTTACATATAATTTTCCATTGTAGAAAGGAACAAGTCGTAAGAATTATTCATCTATCTTTGATATTTATACTTTCTTACATATTTTTTTTGTTTACTTTTGTGGCAATTCTCATAATAGATAAATAACTGTCAGGAGGTACAAAAAGTGATTCTAAGATAATTGACCCCCTCCCTTCATCTCCACATTCTGTCTGAGATTCTATAAAAATTGATATTTATCTTGCACTGTTCTGATGTTTATAATTATCTTAATTCAGAAGTACAGTGGAGTCCTGATAATCCAAAACAATCGGGACCAGACCCTTTTTGGATTAATGAATTTTTTGGATTAAGCGAAATCATTCTTAAAATAAACTTAAATTACATAATCACACATGATTATATATGTGTGATTACACAGTTTATTTTATGAGGGCTGCCTAAACGTTACTAAATGGGTGATAAGAGAGCAGAATGCTACCTACTACAGTACAGTAGAGTATAAGATTTTGGATGATCAACAGATTGTTGAAATGGTTTTGAAAGAACCGGTTAACATCTCAGGTGAGAGTGAAGGTGAAGCAGACGGGGGCAGAGGGTATCCCACTCAGATGAGGCAGCTGTATTTGATGTCATACTATGCTACGTAGAGCAACATTCCACCACGACCCCAGCAGACACACACATAGGCGTAATTTGGCTCCAAGGGATTCTCTTCAACAAAAAAAATAAAATTTAACATTTTTTTCAAACCAATATAGTTCAGTACATTGTCTAACTTTGAATTTTCTTGTAATTTTCAGAAATATACTTTATATTACTTAGTATCAATGTGGTTTTATTGTAACCTTAGTTCTTTTTGACTTTTGGTTTTGGATTATCGAGACTCTACTGTATATGCATTACTTTTTGTTTCATAATACTATATATGTGTATAGTAGATTAAAAAAAAATTTGCAGTTAAACTAAATAGTTATTGGAAAGAGAAATGAAGCAAAATAATATATCCTAAATATATTTCATCTGAAATCCCATAGAGTCAACTCTGTATTTAAAACTGCAACTGTGTTTGCATAACTTCAATCTACAAAGCCCAAATGATCTGTTTTATAAGTCTTTAGTGATAATTTTTTAGTTTTGTAATAGGCTGTGGAGGCCCTGATTTATCTCCAATATAAGGATGATAATTAATATGCAAACACACACACATATATCTGTGGCTTGATACAAGAAGTGCCTTAGTCAATTTTTTCAAAAATGACTCTGCTTATGCGTCTTTAAAATAATATTTTCAATGTAAGAAGTACACAAGTCTGTACAATGGTTTAGAAAACACTTTTAAACCACCAGACAGACTTGGGTACTTACATTGTATGCTTATGTCTCTTTAAAAAAATATTTTCAAAGTAATTTATGAAAAAAATGACTGAGGCACTTCTTGTACCAAGCCACAGATATATATATACATATATGTAAGAATTTATAGGGGTTGGGAAATAGTTAATTTCAACCCTATACAAATAAATACCCTCATGCATAACAATACTCATTTGATGTGCGATTGTTAAGGATTATAATTTTTCCATCTTTAGTAAATTTTCAGAATTTTAACTGTTATGAAAAGTGAATATTTGTATGAATATTTCTGTAACTGTAATATAAGCAGTGATAAATGCTGTCTTACATTGAAGAAGCTGGTATGTTACATTTTATGATTTAAATTGTTGTGATTACTGGCATTCTGTGAAAAGGTGACTAATGAAAGTACAAACGTTATTACTATAAAGTCTTGATAACTGCAGCCAAATTTGAAATACTTTGCCCTTATTGAAGTAGACTTGTAAATGTAATGCCTTTAAAGTATCTTGAATTGATAAATACATATGTAGTGATAAAACAGTATTTTGTGATCATTCAGGAAAAAATGCAAAAATATCTTTTTCATGACTTAAATATTTGCTGCTTCGTTGAGTGCACACTTTAGTTTTTTCATGCATAATCCAGGAAGCAAATACATAGACTTGAAAAATCAAAAATATATGGAGGGAGAGAGAATATAAACATGTGTTTTCAGAGAAACTAAAGACAGTACTGTAATACAAGCTGTGGGGTAGGCAATAAGATTTTCTCCTGCTTCATAAATAACAAAAATGTAATGTATATAACACACACCCAAAACACTTAAGGGTCTTGCAAACATCCGTAAACTACATTTATTACAAACGTTACATAACTGCAGACACACTGAAACAGCACTCTGCATCTGACCATCGGTGGTTCAGTACTCTATGAAAAACAAAGATAGGGCTATATGAAGCATACAAAGCAGCACCCTCTCATGATTAAATGTTATAAATTAATGATAGTTATCTAAAATCTATACTTTAGGCTTCCTTTAAAACCATACGGGCAAAATTTGTGCTAGTCAGTATGTTGAATATTTGTGTATTGAACTGCATCTTAATTATTACAGTGCTAAAATAATCCTGATTTTGTTTCTAGCATGAAGTATTTTTTTCTGTTATCTCTCTAGTGATTGAATACTAAACAGTGAAATGTACGATATATAAAATACTGAGTGATCATTAGTACATACAAATAAATGTGATGTATATTTTTAAAATGTCACCCAGGTTATGGCTCAGATGTTGAAAATTAAACATTTTTTTTTACTCATTTTCACATTTGTAATAAAAGAAGTAAATTATATATTTTTCTTTACAAATTTTTTTTAACACTTGTTCAGCTTTTGTTTGTTATTTTAAATTTTCAAATGTATGGTTAAGTCTATATATATATATATAGCCCTTGTGTTGCTAATGATATCCTAAGCTAACAGACTAACCAACTGTTTCAGAATTTTATTACTACTTCATGTATTACCAAGACTTGTGTTCATTAATGAGCAATTAATTATCTTAGTTTTTGCTTCTGATTTTATACTTTTATATGTTATTCTTGTAGAAATATGTTTAATGTTTTCAAAGACATTCCATATATAATATTTCTAGTCATTCATAGCCTTGGAAAATGTATTATAGATTTAAAAGGGCAGTCTTCAGTTGAGAAGCCTTTTTAATCAACAATCTTGCTAAACTAGAACAGAAAAAATTTCTTTACACTTCAGTCCTGACACAATTTTTGGAACGTGCTCATAATTTTTTTTCTATGCTATTTTTAAAACTATTAAATGCAATTTCATTGACATAGTTGTCCAACATAAATTTAAAATGATTAAATTTTTTCTAGTCAGCGTTTTCATACAGTAATAGTTTACATACCGAAATTTTTTAGCTTCCAGTGCTTTTAAGCATTTAGCTGACGTTTTACTGCATGAAAAGTTTTTAAGTTGTGTTATGTATGGTATTGGAGGGATAGCATGTTATCAAATGCCCTTTTACAGTTTTCTTAATGCTTTATTATGTTCTAATTTTGTTCCATTCTGATCCCAGCTTAAATTTTTGCAGCCTAGAGCATTTAAAAAAAATTTCCTTTTATCCAAGTTAACTAGAATGCACTTTGATTTTATCCTTTTTCTTTATACAAAACACTGCTTGGTGTTTCAATATGTACTACTCAAAATTATATTTACCTAGAAATTGATTTTAAAATGTTCATTTTGTACTTTCATATTTTGTTTGCTTGCTAGCATTTAAATGTAAAAATTGACATGATTCGAGTTATATTCTTGCATGGCTTAATATCTGTTTACCCATGTATTACAGTCAAATTTTCAGGCATACACATGTTTTTGAAATAAATTTATACTTTCATTAAGTTTCAGTTTGAAATTTCATCCTCTCCCTTTAAGTAACATGCTTATGTTTAAAACATAAGTATTTTAACTACGCACTTTTTAAATCAGACTAGTTAATTTTCACTGTATTGCTTATCTCGTCAGGTTAATGACTATCTGTCGGGATATATATCAGAGGGAAGTTTAAAGTGTGTGTTTACGAAACATAGTATGAGGCGCATCCACAAAGAACCGATTGGGTGTAAAAAAATTAGGAAGATGTTTCTGAAAGATTTGTCAAATGTTAAAACGTATATTACACTCCTTTACTACGTAGTCACTATATTTATTGGGGTATTTGTTGCATCATGAGACTAGCCTTTTTATTCCTTCGTCAAAGAAACTCCAACTTATTCAGCCATCCTTTCACAACGTCTTTTGTTTCTTGTCCTCTTGCAGTGTTAAGTTGTACAAAAGTAAATATTGCAAGGATTTTACCGAATATTCTGCCTAAATATTTCGTATAATCAAATAACAGGCCTGTTTTGTTTGAATCAATTTTCCTGGGGGAATCGCTCGATAGTTCTGTAAATCAGTTCTGTTCGGATACTGTCAATTAATGAACATAAAAAGTAACATTCTGATGGAAAGGAAACATAACTCATAGAATCCTATGTTTTGAACGTAGAACCAAGTTTTAAACTACTATACCTGTGAAAAAAAACCATGCATTACATGATTACACATAGACCATGTACTTCACAGACTGACTGGCCAAAAATCTCTTCATGAGAAGAAACAAATGGTAATCGCTAGGAGCTATGTCGGGACTATACAGTGGTTAAAAAAAATTTCCTAACCAAACTATTCAAATAATGCACGTGTGCAGACGGCGGTGTTGTTCAAGAAACTCCAGTGGTCAGTAACTCACGCCGTCGAATCGGAATTGCTCGACGCAGCTTCTTGGAGTTTCACAGTATCGGATTCAGCATTTATGGTCGTACCGCACGAGCATTTATTGCGTTCAAAAATTTTATCACCGCACTTCACAGCTGGCAGGATTTTAGATTTTAATGTCCACTTCAAACTAACACAGCAAAGCGAGACGACTTTATAGGAAAGGGGTGGTCAAGCTCCTTGATAGTCCGAGCCTTTTTTCAAAATTTGAAATTTTTCGCGAGCCGCAATTAAATATGCATTTAAAAAGGTATTAAAATTTTTTTACAGAAATTATATTTATTGAAAACATAAAAGTACAAAATATGTGTATTGAATTTAAAATTTAAACACATTTATTTTACTTCTCTTGATAATTCTTTACAATTTGGTGAATAATTGGTGACAGCACTTCTCAGTAATTCTTTGAGATGCTGGTTAGTTAATACTGATCGGTGTTTGGATTTCACGAATTTTAAAGTGGAATAAAATGATTCACATAAGTACGTTGTTCCGAATATTGAAATAATTCGACAAGCAGCCTTTTTTAATTCAGGATACTTCGATTCTGGTTCAAATTTCCAAAATTCAGTAATCGGCGTCGACTTATGTTTTAATTGTAGAGCTTGATCTTGCATCTCTTAATTCTAATTCTCCAAATGCTTTTTGGGTCATAATTATATTGGAAATGGAAAACTCACCTTGAATTATGTTAATTTCAAATGGATTCAGAAAAAATCAAGAGACGATTTAAAATATTTAAAGTCTTGAAATCTATTTTGGAATTCCGTCAATATTCCTTCTAGCTTTTTTTATATACTCGTCGAGTTTCTTGTTTAATATTGGAACAAATTTTTTTAATTCGAAGAAAATGACAAAATGTTTTATTTTTAATGTCCTTTTGAAAAAGTTGTAATTTAGTTTGAAAACTAAATATACACTGTGAGAGGTCAGATATTTTATCTTTCCCCTGCAATTGTAAATTCAGTGTTTGCAAAAGTTCCATGACATCAGTCAAAAACAAACTTGTAACCACTCGTCATCGTCTAATTCTAAATAGGTTATTTCCTTTTCTTTTAGAAATGCAGTTATCGGATCAAACAAATCCACAAATCGATTTAATACGTTGTAGCTAGATAACCATCTAACAATGGAAAAGAAATTAATGTCATTTGGAAATTCTTCGTCCTTTAATTCTTCAAGGAAATTTTTGAATTGTCGATGATTTTTTGCATTGGTGCGAAAGTAATTTACAATGTGTAACACTGTTTTCATAACATCAGGATATTTTAAATATTTTGTAACGAGATGTTCTCGGTGAATTATGCAGTGAATCGGTATGAATTGTGGAATTTGAGAGTCATCTCTTAAAAGCCCAACTGAATTACTGAATTTTACTGCCGATTACTGAATTTTGGAAATTTGAACCAGAATCGAAGTATCCTGAATTAAAAAAGGCTGCTTGTCGAATTATTTCAATATTCGGAACAACGTACTTATGTGAATCATTTTATTCCACTTTAAAATTCGTGAAATCCAAACACCGATTTTTTAAGACGATTTTTAAGACGATTTTTTTTACCCAGCATTGCCGGAGCTCCATGAGTTGCAATGCTTACAAGTTTATTAAGAGGCACATCAAAAGTTTTCATTATGGAATCTAATGCATTTTTAATATCGACATCGCGGGTTGACTCTTGAAGTGCTACTAAATCTAATAATTATTCTTTAACAGCGAAGTCAGGTGAAACAAAACTTATGAAAACTGCCAATTGCGGAAGATCTGTGATATCTGTCGATTCGTCAAGGGCTAAGTTGAATGCAATACAGTTCAAATCACTTTTTAAATTATATTCAAGAGATGTATTAATTGCAGTTATGCGTCGTTCGGTTGTGTGTCTCGAGATGGGAATTTGCGAAACTTTGTGCAATGCTGCATTATTTGGATCTAAAACTAAGTACATCTTCCAAGTTTTTTTTAATAAACTCTCCCTCTCCATATGGGCGTTTTGCACGAGCAATATTCCAGGCAATAACAAAACTGGCTTCAGCCACATTAGCTTGATTGCTAAAGGTCATCAAAATTGACTTTATTTAAATTTGATTTTAAAGAAGCAAGTTTATCTGATCTTAATTGGGAAGATACTGATTAGAAAACTGAGGATGATTGGTTTCATAATGTCGACGTAAATTGCTAGCTTTATAATTTTTGACCGTAGAATTGCAAATAACACAATGCTTTTCCGTTATTGAAAATAAAAGAAATTCTCCCACTCATTAACTTCTATTTTCTTGCTCGTATTTTCTTTTTTTATTTTCGTTCTGTCGTCATATTTTTAAAAGAACTGGAAATAAAGAAATTTAGAAAATACAAGTTGTGTTATTTAAACAATAACACGTGTCACATACTATGAAACAAATTATAGTTAACTTACCAAAAATTCCAGATTACGAATTATATCCGTAGCAAGAGTGATACAAATTGTTTCCTCCAGAGCATAATGTCAACTGTCCGTTGCAATGAAAGTTTACAAATTAAAAATCGGTCTGGAGTCTGTCGATTCCGCCACTGTTTATGTTTGTTCGCGCACTTTTCGATGAGTCGTCATTCTTAATTTGGACGGAAATGAAATTCGTTACAACGTTGCACTTAGTCTTTCATATTTGTTATCAGTAATTTAAAAGGTTAACCAACCCTTTTTACCCCAGCAACTATCTTCTCTAATGAGTAGAGGGCGCTACGCGCCACGAGGAAGTGTCCTCTCATTATTTTTGTCTTTAAAAAGAGGGGCTTCCGGGGAAAAACTCCCTCCAGACAGGCGTTGGAGTTAATCTAATACCGTTGAATGTGGTTCTTCCTAATGTTAAAATTGCATATGTAAATATAATTAAATTAATTATGTGCTATTGTAATTAAATATCTTCACCATCTGAGATGGCGTTAGACCCGACTGCAGTTAGCTGATTTATTTTCGACGCTGAGTCCGACTGGTGGCGTTCTTTCCCGCCATAAGTAATGACCGTCGGACGCCGAACACTGGATAAAATCGTGAAGTTTCCACTTCATGCTGCTGTCAAGAGTTGTCGCCGTCAGCCGCTGTTTTGCTTTTAATATCTATTTAGTTTTGGTTGGCGATGAACGTTGAAGCAACCCTCGTTCCCGCCACAAGACATTTTAAAACACATACGGAGCGATAATTTTTTTAAAAATATAACAAAAATGAAAAGGGAACTCGGGTACATTTATCGAGAGCCACAAATCTTTCAAGGAGCCGCAGTTTGGCCACCCCTGTTATAGAACAATATAATTCATACCAAATGAAGCATCATACTTCCAGAAACCGAATGACGGCAATGTCGTTACAATGTGACATGCGCACGATCAATCGATTCTTACTTTGTGGATGCGCCTCGTATTTCTGCTAAGTTTAATTATAGTCAAATTGATATCTCGATTTGAGTGAAGTTGAAATGATCTCATCCAAGTAAATTAATGGATGTAATAAGATTGATTGCACGTCCTGTTCAGAAGGTTATATGCGTGTGTTATTACGTAACATGTACTGACGAACAGATGTGTTGTTCCTACAATTTTATCATTTGATTTAGTTGATTAATATAAAGTTTCGAGAACCAACAGGTTTTATTTTGTTTAAATGCGAGATTAAGTTTGTTAAATGTAGCACTTCGCATTCATGGTATGATAACAGGATTTTGATTAAGGGTGTATGAAGTTGCATAAAGAGATTTATTAGATAGTAATGTTAACGAGTAAATGCTAATAGATAAATATGTGTACCCTCATGTTCCTTTTAACAGTTAAGGATTTTGGAATCTTCACCCTAAAAACATGAAATGCTTAAAATGCTAATAGTACATATTCTAAACTCTTTATTCTTCTAACGTCAATGGTATAATTATTTTATAAACTTGGTGACATAACGCCACAGCTAAATTTTCCTGATGAACATGGCCGAATCTGCAGCGAGATAAAGGGGGAAAAATTTTTAGTGCTTAAACATTAATGTCCTTTGAAATTGACAATTTTTAAGGCTGAGAATTTCCGTACGTGAAGAGTACAAAGGAAAATTGCTCCGACAGCCGTTGAATTAAGTGGCCAAATTAGTAGCAGAAATAATTTTTCGAAAGTATATTTTTAGAATTTTTTTATTCAATAAATCACAGGTTTAACTCTATATGAATGACATGTTAAAGTTCTTTAAAACATTAATAGGTTTTTTCACAGGTATGGTAGTTTAAAACTTTGTTCGCCGACCCCATAGGATTCTACGAGTTATGTTTCCTTTCCATCAGAATGTTACTCTTTATGGATTCTTTATGTTCATTAAATGACAGTATCCGAACAGAACTGATTTGCAGAACTACCAAGCGATTCCCTCAGGAAAATTTATTCAAACAAAACAGGCCTGTTATTGAATTTACGAAATATTTAGCCAGAATATTCGTAAAATCCTTGCAATATTTACTTTTGTACGACTTAACACTGTAAGAGTTTGTCGCGATGAAGGAAAACATAGAATATAGCTATAGAATCAGTGGGGTAAAGATTGGTACAAACATTGGTTGAAAATATCTTTACACAATTAATGAAAAGAATTATTCGTCCACACGAAGCCTAATTAGACCGTTTACTAGATTTTTAAAGCAACTTTCGAGCTGCTATAAAACATCTACTTCAACAGGAAGACGAACGCCAGTGCCCTGGCTATCCATCATCATAGGTCACTTTGAAATGATCTGTAGTTAATATCTATTTTGATAGGTTACTTAAGTTCTAATAGAATAGATACCGACATGGAAAAATATTTTAAAAAACTGACATTATCAAGAACTTTTATTGACATAAATCTGAAATAAGTTACACCTTGAGGACTGCCCGACTTCTAAACAACTCATACATTTTTGTCTTGATCCAATCTTTGAGGTAGGGTATATACGATCTATCAAACTTATCTGCTACCTTTTCTGTTAACCTATTTGGAGAGAAAAAAATTCAGTTTCAAGCACCATACATTTAAATGGTCCGTTTAATATGCACACTGATATTTTCCGTAAAATAAAGCATACACATTTTCAAATATACTTATGTGCCACTAAAATACGGAGCAATTATACAAACCACTAGTTTACAACAGTCACCCTTGCTTTATACATAAAATTCCTTTACAAAATAGTACACAGAATCAAACTAATAAAACCTAGACCAAAAAGGTCAGTGTTATCAGATACGGAAGCTGACAAGTAGGTACAAAAATTACTGAGACTTTATATCGATCTACCAAACTAAACACAAAAAATCGGCATCCAGTTTTAGAGTAGAGGGGCAAGCCACATTGAAATGCTATCAGCTTTTGAACTAATGTCGCAAGAAATGGTGACATTAATTTTATGACACGAAGATAGATCGGTAACTAAACTGATATTTAATGTTTTCCTAGATTTGATGTTTAAAAGTATGAAATTTCTTAATTTTTAAATACAACACCAAATATGAAAGAAAGCCGAGATTAGATAAAATATTACTCATTAAAACTGAGTTTTAAAGGAAATAGTTATTTATAGTGAATATTTTGAGGTTTTGTTAAATAACCGACTCCGCACTTAGTTTATTATTTTAATATCAACTTGTGTTTCAAAAACTATTCTCACTTATCAAAAGTAGCTAACCTGAATTTCTGATGCTAGGGCTTTGAGGTAATTTTCAAAGCTGTTCTAGCACAGGAAACGTCGAAAATAAAGGAAAATCGAATTCTTGTTGACAATTACTCTTAAAATAACTTATAAAAAGGCACGTTTAATGAGTTCTCATGGCCAGGGCCGTTCAAACCCGGGGGTGCCAGGCACACGGGCGGCTAGTCGGCCGCCCGGTTGAAAAAAAAATTTAAACTTTATTAGTAATAATATAAAAATATCATGCAAGGTAACTACTTAGAGTTAAAAATGCATTTTACAAGTATAACTGGAAACCACACTGGTTTTAAAAACGCTACTCCATGTCGCAATCAGTTGGGAAATTGTTCGTTTTAACCCATTATCCCATCAAATCGCGTCGCAGGCATAGCGTCGGTGCGGGCGGTTTTTGTCAGGTTTTAGAAAAATAGTCGTTTATGCCCCGAGCCTATAAATACAAGGACCAGGATAATTTGCTCTATATTAATTTTGAACGTGTCCATCCAAACAACTGAAAAACAGAGCTTTCTCTTAATTTTGTGCTCGATTTTCGATTGCTGACCTATAAAAATATTTCAGGAGGTAAGTAAACGTGATATTCTTTCTTTTGCGCCGTTAGCGGTTCGAAATTTAAATAATACATTTATGTTTGATATTTGTTTTGCAAAAAAAGCTAGGATTCATTACTTAATTCTATTTTAAATGTTTTTTTTTTTTTATTTTGCAAATGTTTAACATACTACAGGAACAAGTGTAAACTTGTTCTTTACTCTTGTTACTTTAATGAAAATAAGATTTTTATTAAAGTAAATGTAGGGGGGGGGAATTGTATTTAAAATATGAACAAAATTAAAATAAAATCGATTTGAACGTTTCTTTGCAAAAGTCAATCTTTATCGAGAAACAGCTTAACTTACATTGCACCTTTTTTATAAGTTCTTTATTTGACTACGAATGTAAAGATGAGGCTCCAAAAAATCCAGAAGACCAATTCAAAATTAATTTTTACTTTGTAATATTGGACACGGCATTATCAAAAATAGAAAGGTTCGAACAAATAAAACAGTTTTGTTTTCTCAACGACCTAAATTTCCTTGAAACGGATGAATCAAATAGGTCTACAAAATGTCAGTTTCAACAGATTTACATGATCCATTTAAAAATGAAAGATTATAGCTGAAAATATTATGCGATGAAATTGACAACGTTGTATCCTATATTTCCCCTGAAATGAAAGCGTTAAATGTGATTCAAAACCTATTTACAAATAACCTCATCTGTTTTCAAATTTAGTGATTGTCATACGAATTTTTTTTAACATTACCTGTGACTGTGGCTAGTGGGGGAAAAAAGCTTTTCAAAACGTAAAATAAAAAATTATTTGAGATCAACAATGGGACAAGAAATGCTTTCAGACTCATCTATTATTAGTATCGAAAAGAACATTTCGAAAGATAGATGTATCAGATATAACAGAATTTGCATAAAAAAGGCAAGAAAAGCAAAGACTATTTAAGCTTTTTGACTGACTTATTAAGTATACGTATTAATAGATATGTATTGTATGTATTTAATATAACGTATTCATTTGGTTATTATATCAATACCTTAATTATTTTTTAATTTTACAACTAACAATAAACTGAATTTATAATATTTTCTGTAATTCGTTGTTACATTTAAGGTAAAAATATTTCAGAGAAATTTCAATTAATCCATACGGTATGAGGGGGGGGGGGGCAAATTATTCTCGCACACGGGCGGCAGCTACCCTAGGAACGGCCCTGATCATGGCAGAACCAAACAAGGCGACACCTTATATCACGACCCCTAAAACGAGTAAACTGGACAACCGAACACAGAAAATGGTCCTCAAGTTCATGTGTTTGTCAGATTCTAGCGTATGGGGTGCGCTGATAACAGGTAGTATACTGCCGCCGCTGCCAATAGTACGAACTGCAAAGCTTGCATATGGTGAAGTTCTTGTATGGAAATTCCAACTTTTTAATGTTTGACAGCTGATCATTGTTCCTGCAACCTTGTCGCCGGTTAATATCCGACATTTTGGGATAATCAAGGGCTTCCTAAATTGTGGCAGTTCAACTCAACTGATGGGTCATCTAAATCTGCCACTGGGTAGGGTGCATTATCAGAAGTTTTGCGACCATAAGCCAAATTTTTGGGGTCCCCCTCCGATTCCTTTGAAGGTACTAAGAAAAGTAACTGTCACCATCTATGTGATAACCCATTAATATGCGCTTACAATTTACCTGAAAACAGTCGTTGTCGAAGTGTTCTACTGTTGTCATAAAATCAAAAAGGTAAAATAACAGTACAAGGTAGAAAGTGTATAATAAAGTAATTTTTTTTACGCGGCCTACCTTGCCTAGTCCTAAATCCGCCATTGACCATATCAAACAACTGCAGCTCTTATGGTAGTATGAAAATGAGTGAAATGCCCCCCTCCCCCCCTGGTCTGCCGCATATGTTGTCAAACCAGTAAAGTAAGATCCAGTGCAAACAGAACTTCTACTTCGGCAAATTAAAGTGGAACAGATAATTTCAATTGTAAACAGAAGGCAGTTCTAAAAGTTAGCATGTTACCCACCATAAGAAAACAAAAAGGTTAGAACTTACTCCAAACATGTTATCTCTGTCATACTATCGATGAAAGCAAGCAGTTCATCAATATCAAAAGTTACCCGGCTACTTTCAGAATCCGGTTCATCCGGTTTCCTATTTTTCTCCAAGTGGTCTTCAAACATATGGCATATACCTAAGATTAAAATTTAGATAGATAGGTAAATGAATTTCGTAGAAATTGAAAAAGAAAAAGTAATACATTTATGCACATATTAAAAAGCCTAATAAAGAGGCACAGATGAAGAAATTCAGCACTATTCCTAGCACTCATAATTTTAATCACGTTGAAAAATGATTCCATAGTCGAAATGAAGCGTATGTTTTTCTGTATACTTAAGCATACAGCTGGTATTAAGTCAGCATTGCTTCGATCGGAAAAAGATTGAGAGTTGACAATTTTTTAAAAGTAAATGTTTAACTACTAACTACTTCAACCATTACCTGTTATCTTTCTAGTATAGTCTGTTTATAAGTCATTTAAAAATATGAAGATCAAATCGACCACCTTTCAGCAAAACTTTCAAATTTTAGAACTGCAAGTACATTTTTTTTCCAATTATATATCTTCCAGTTAAAACATACTTCATCCTATTCGTGAATTACCTACCTTACTTCGTTTTCTAAATGCAAGCGCAAGAGATAATTACATATGGGAATAGTTCGGTAAAAAGATTGAATACTAAGCTCCTTTTTTTTTTCTTTCGAAATACTGTAATTACGTGTGAATAGGCCGCACTTTATTCTATCAAATAGGTCGGTAAAAGTGGGGTTTCGGCTTATACACGGGATTTTAAAATTAAATACAGTAAACACCCTTTAGTTTAGGACACTTTACTACCATAAAATGTTAGTACATATACCTTACAACCAATTACACCGTATCATGCCCACAGCAATTCAATGTATTGTAAATATTGTTTGTATATATTATACCTTGGGACTTTTTAAAAACTCGTGAGTTCCCAAGAGTTTTGCTTCGTGCGAAATAATTACTAAGTGTACACATACACGCCCCACCATAATTATCCTATAATAACGCCACACCAGTTTAATTCTATTCCATTTATTCGCAGCTTTTGAACTCGTCTTTCCCGCTATACATAATTAACTTCCGCGTTTCATCTGTATGACGCCAGGGCATATGACACCACAGGGGGTCACTTTGTAATACGGAACTAAATTTCATATATGTGGTGCGAGCATCGGAATTGCGCACTTCGAGATTGGATTATAATAACAGTTCAATCCATGAATCATTCTCTCATTTTGTACATAGCTTGTTCGCATTTATATTTCGTATTAATATGTTAAATTATTAGACAGCCATAACGTGTTTAAATAAACAAAGTATTATTCCGTTTAACTGAATTATTTAATTTGGAGCTGATGTTGCACAAGGCCCGACTAACAAGCTGATTGCCCGTTCTATTTTCAGAGTACCGCCCAAGTGTCGACCAGAAGGTATTTATATATATATATATATATATATATATATATATATATATATATATATATATATATATATATATATATATATATATATATATACATATATATATATATATATATATATATATATATATATATATATATATATATATATATATATATATATATATATATATATATATATATATATATATATATATATATATATATATATATATATATATATATATATATATATATATATATATATATATATATATATATATATATATATATATAACACATTGTGAAATTCATAGCGGGAAGTTTAAGCTCTAAATTTTGGATATCAAGGTAAAGTATGTATACATAACATTAATAAAATTAAATAATTCCGTAATGGAATTTTGCGAAGCCACTCTTTTCAGTCGAAATTTCGAGATTCATTACCAACAAAACAAATTATTTTGCAGTTATTTTGTCTTACACTTGCTGCATTCTTACTTTATCACTAGGAATATCATTTCAAAATAAAACGGCCGCTTTTCCCTACTTTGACAAAAGATTGTTTCTCCTGATATTTTAAAAACATTCCCTTCGCATAAATTTTCTTTTTATTATAAAAATACTGTAACTCCTGTTACAAGAAACAAATATATCTACTTGAAATAATTAGTTTACATAACCATTTTTATTATATATGTTAAAGTAGTTGCGTAACGTAGCTTAGTGTCGAATAAAATGCTACAATGATAATATACGAATCAGGAACGCGAAGACAGCGTTTAATTAGATAATTATTATCGCAAACTGTAAGAAGTATGAAATATCACCATTGCTTTATATTACACGAGTTGTTTTAACTTTAAGCAAGAATGATATGAACAATTTAAATATGCATACCTTGCATTAATTCATTCACAGAGTCATAGAATTCAAATGACCTGGATCCTGTATCATCAGGCTGATACAGTAATATGCAATGGTGGCTGAAATATGCATATGGTGGCTGAAATATAGAACGCTATTAATATACGACGAGATGTGCAATTATACAGTCAAATAATTGTATGTGATATGTCAAAAATATAAGATATTTAAGGCATATTACATACCGTTCCTACCACTACAGGTATAGCCATGGCGTTACCGAATTCCAAGATCGTAGCACACAGATTAATCGAGCACTCTTATTTATTTAGCGCCATCGAGATTAAAAATGCACTTGCTGTTGCCAGTTTTTAAGAAGAAAATTGTATGTAAAATCTATATATTTAAGTTGCTAAGCCGACTTTTTGGGCAGTCCGTGAGAGAAAACTACTGGATCAATGTGCTTCATTTTGGTCTTAAACGAAAGATTGTAATCCGTAGATTTGTCAAATTTGGCTTTTGTAACCGCAATTTCTATTAATTAGCAATAATTTACAAGTAAAATTGATTTCTGCGCATGCTTAGTGGCATGTTTAAATCTGTCTTTAGAAACTCACTGTTTCTGTGCATGCTCAGTGACATGTTTTAATAAGCACGTTTATTCCGAGGAGTCTCTCTAGATCTCTCTCTGCCATTTTTATTTTTATGATAATTATGTTTGTGAAATATAAGATTAAACCTCATGGAAATTGTTTATTTCGCGCTGTTTAATTAGCGATAATTTGCAATTAAAAAATAAAACAAAACTGCTTTCTGCGCATGGTCAGTGACATTTTTAAATCTGGCTTTAGATACTCACTAAGCACGAGTCCGCTTAAACATATTAATTTGCTTCTGCGCATTATTATGATTTTCAACATTTGGCAATGATGTGTTGGGTATAATTTGTGTATTAGTGCATTTATTTACCATCTAGCCGTCATGTTTTGACGGGTACCAACTAGTCTATATATTTAAGTTGCTAAGCCGACTTTTTGGGCAGTTCGTGAGAGAAAACTACTGCATCAATTTGCTTCATAATAGTCTTAAACGAAAGATTGTAATCTGCAGATTTGTCAAATTTGGTTTTTGTACCTGAAATTTCTATTAATTAGCGATAATTTACAATTAAAAATTGATTTCTGCGCATGCTGAAATGCATGTATAAATCTGTCTTTAGAAACTCACTGTTTCTGCGCATGCTCAGTGACACGTTTTAATGATAAACATGTTTGTTCCGAGGAGTCTGTAGTGTCTGCGATGCTACGACCCCCGGCAGAGTGTCTGATATTTTGGCGAACGACCACCAGATCGCGCTTACGTCGGCCAATGATATTCATTCCCTCCCAGCGCTCAAGGAGAGCGAAAAAGAGACTCTCTCTCTCGTTTTGTACGGCAGCGGACGCTGCATAATATTTTCTATGTTAAGCTTTGTTAAATAAATATAGTCTTTTAATGTGGAAGATATCATCAGTTATCCTCGCAGAACACGCTACATCTTCACTAAAATGGTGACTATGGACTTCTGTTGATTCAAAACTTTTCCGTGTCGACTCATCACTATCGGTTTGGACTACTTTCTTTTTGTGGACATTTCGTTAACCCTCGCAATGGCTGAACAATCGGCAGTGAAAATGCCTCCTTTCAATTTAACTGATTCCCACCTCTGGTTCCACATGGTGGAGGCAACGTTCCAGCTTGCGACTCCGAAACCCTTCACAGAAAGCAAGACCAAATTTAATTATTACTTATCCCTTCTCGCTCCCGAAGTTTCTGCAACCGTTCGTGACGTCATAATTAACCACGACAAGGACGATCCTTACAAAATATTGAAGGAGGAAATAATCTCTCGCTGCGGAGAAACCAAAACCCAAGAACTGCGCCGTTTGCTGGCTGGGGAGCAGCTCGGAGACAGAAAACCTACTGAACTATTACTCAGTATGCAACGCAGAGCAGAATCTCATAACATTTCGGATTCTTTGTTACTGGAACTATTTTTGAACCAGCTACCTTCCAACGTTCAATCAATTTTGGCTTCTATTCCATCTTTAACTCCATCAAAAGCGGCGGAAGTATCAGATCGTATAATTGAAGTATCTTCATCAGAAGTAAGTCAGATTTCCACCAAGAACTTTATATCTAATAATAATGAATCCGCATTATTGAGTGAAATTAAAGCACTTCGTAAAGAAGTTGCTGCTTTGCGAAAATCGAGAAGCTCATCTCGAAACCGGAACTCCTTTCATTTTCGGAATCGAAAGAACAGTGTTTCATCTTCTCCTCATAGAGATTCAAAAATTTGTTTTTATCACAGAAGATTTAAATCGAACGCAAGAAAATGTGTCCAGCCCTGTAACAATTAGGAAAATGCCAACGGGCAAGAGTAACGGCGACTTATGTCGTGCCGCCAACAAACTGTCGTCTTTTTATCTGTGACAGAACAACAAATGTTTCTTTTCTCATCGATACAGGAAGTGATTGCTCAATCATTCCTGCTACTAAAAATGAAAAGAAGCTTACACCGATTCAGACTTTTACAGCTGCTAATAATTCTTCAATTAAAGTTTTCGAGAAGAAATTGTTAACTTTGGATTTTGGTCTTCGTCGAAAGTTCGTGTTTCCATTTTACATTTGCGATGTTTCGAATGCAATAGTAGGTGCTGATTTTCTGTACTATTTTAATTTGAAACCTGACGTTATAAATCGGCGTTTAAATGATATTAATACTAAGTTAAATTGTCATGGCATTTTTAAACATTCTGAAATTGTTTCTATTAAAACTGTTTATGGTGATAATTTTTATATTAAATTGTTAAAAGAGTTTCCTCAAATAACGAAGCCTATTTGCACTGACCAAATTATTAAACATAATGTTGTCCATCATATCGAAACTTTTGACTCACCAGTTTTCGCTAAACCTCGTCGTCTCGCACCGGATAGGTTAAAAATAGCGAAAACTGAATTTCAACATATGATAGATTTAGGCCATATGCGCCCATCTAAAAGTAATTTTTCTTCTCCTTTACATTTAGTGCCCAAGAAAGGCAGTTTGGACTGACGTCCAGTAGGCGATTATCGCACTTTAAATTCTCAAACAATTAAGGACAAATATCCTTTTCCTAACATCATGGATTTTACGAGTGAATTGCATGGCACCAAAACATTTTCTCATATCGATTTAATAAAAGCATATCATCAGATTCCTATCGCGCCTGAAGATATACATAAAACCGCGATTATAACTCCCTTTGGCTTATTTGAAAACACCCGAATGCAGTTTGGTCTCTGCAATGCTTCTAGTACATTTCAAAGGTTCATTGATGAAGTCGTCAGGGGTCTGGATGGTGTATATGCCTTCATTGATGACATATTAATTGCATCTTGTTCTCATGAAGAACATGCACAGCATCTAAGAGCACTTTTCAATAGATTAGATTATTATGGTTTAACTACACTGAAGTGCCACTGAATTAGGGATAGCAAAGCCTATGCAAATTGTGTAGCGCTGCGCATCATGTATGCGCAAGTGAGGGTGCTGTGGTAACTGCATATATAGCGCGTACTGTGGTTGTTCTGAATTAGTTGTTGGAATTGCCAGTATGGGTAAACTGCCTGATTTAGACGCCTTCGATCGCGGACAAATCGTATGTGCGCGACGCATGGGCCATTCAATTTTCGAAATCGTCAGACAGCTAGGATTTTCAAGGTCGACAGTGTCAAGAGTATACCAAGAATACATGGATGGTGGAAAAAAAACTAGCGATCGGGCAAACTGCAAAGGACAATTAGCCTTGACAGTGCGTGGTGAGAGACGGCTCAGGCATATTGTACGTAGCCAGCGAAGCCAAACATTAGCTCAAATTACCACCCAGTTTAATGACGGTGCCAGTCGTACAGTCTTTAAACGGACTGTGCAACGCTCGCTTCACCGTATGGATTTCGGGAGCCGTCGACCTACGAGAGTACCATTGCTCTATACTCGCCATCGGGCTGCACGTCTTGCCTGGGCAAGAGTGCACAGAGACTGGAGTGTAGAGGACTGGAAACGAGTAGCATGGAGTGATGAGTCTCGATTCCGACTACTTAACGCCGACGGGAGGCTGAGAATATGGCATCAGGCTCATGAAGCCATGGATCCTGTATGCCTGGCTGGAACTGTACAAGGGCATGGTGGCTCAATCATGGTCTGGGGTGTTTTTTCGTGGCACAGTTTGGGATCTTTGGTGCGTGTACCAACCCCCCTCAATGCAATTCGGTACGTAGAGTTGCTGGGTGATCACCTCCATCCGTTTATGCTGTTCTGTTATCCGCACGGTAATTTAGTTTTCCAGCAAGACAACTGTACCTCTCACAAGTCCCGGTTGGATACTGGCTGGTTGGATGAGCATTCCTCTGACTTCTCTGTCATGAATTGGCCACCTAGAAGCCCAGACTTAAATCCTATTGAGCATCTTTGGGATGTTTTGGAACAAGGCGTGAAAGGCCATCATACAGCACCAAAGAACCTTACTGAATTATGGACAGCTTTAGCCAATATTTGGCAAGCCATTCCCGTGTAACGTTTCCAGAAACTTGTTGAATCTATGCCTCGTCGTGTGGCAGCCGTTATCAAGGCCAGAGGAGGCCCAAGTCGTTACTAGGTAGGTATCCCTAATTCAGTGGCACTTCAGTGTATTAATCCTTCTAAATGTTCTTTTGGTCAAGATAATTTAGATTTTTTAGGATTCAAAATTTCTGAAAAAGACCTAGAACCTTTGACTGATCGTGTTGATGCAATTTTAAAATTTCCCAAACCTGATTCAACTACTGAATTACGTAGATTTTTAGGATTATATAATTTTTATAGACGTTTCAGTCCTAAAGCGGCTCATATTTTGTCACCTGTAAATAAATTTTTAGAAGGGAAACGAAATAAAAAGAAATCAACTAGACCATCTAAAAAGCCAGATCCACCTTTAAATGGGTCTGATGAAGCTAATAAATCATTTTCTGACGCAAAACAAGCTGTCGCTGATGCAACACTTTTAAAATATCCTATACCTGGTGCTCAATTAAGCCTATGGACTGATGCGTCAGATGTTGCAATTGGCAGTTCACTAATGCAATTTCGTGACAATAAATGGGAACCAATAGCTTTCTTTTCCACTAAGTTAAGTAAAAGTCAAATAAATTGGTCAACATACGATCGTGAATTATTGGCTATATATGCTTCAATAAAAAAATTTCGTCATATGCTTGATGGCAGAATTTTTTTCCATTTTCACAGACCAAAAACCTCTTATTTACGCGTTCAAACAAAAACCAGATAAATGCTCACCGCATCAATTAAGACACCTAGATGACATATCTCAATTTTCAACAGATATTCTCCATGTTAAAGGCAGTGAGACATTATTGCAGATACTCTTTCAAGTATTGAGATAATTGAGATTGGCTAAACCTCCATCTTTAGATTTTAAAAAACTTGAGCAAGAACAACAAAACGATTTGGAATTAAACCAAATATTAAATTCAAATGATACATCTTTGAAATTACAAAAACATTACTTTCCCCTAGAAGATGTAAATTTAATGTGATTTTTCAACAAAACAACCGCGACCATTTATTCCACAATCTTTTAGACAAACTATTTTTGATAACTTACATTTTTTATCTCATCCTGGCGCGTTTTCAACCACAAATTTAATTTCGAAACGTTTTGTCTGGCCTAACATGAAGGTGGATATCAAAAATAAAGTTCGTTCTTGTGACAAATGTCAGCGAGCAAAAATATTTAAACACACCAAAGCTCCACTCAGCACATTTGCTCAACCGGACGCTCGATTTTCCCACATCCATTTAGATTTCATTGGTCCCCTTCCGATTTCTGATGGTAAACAATATTGCCTTACAATAATTGATAGATTTACCAGATGGCCTGAAATAATTCCCACGACTGACATGACAGCCGAAACAACCGCTCAAGCACTTATGCACGGCTGGATATCCCGTTTTGGTACACCTGTAACAATAACGACTGATCAGGGACGGAATTTCGAGTCAAATCTTTTCCGTGAATTAACACAAATTTTGGGCTGTCATCGTATCTATTCCAATTCTTATCATCCTCAAAGTAACTGTATGATAGAAAGATTTCACAGGCAACTTAAAAGTTCAATAATAGCCCATGAAAATAACAAATGGACGGAAATTTTACCCGTAGTTTTATTAGGCATTCGTACAGCTTTAAAAGTAGACATCAATGCAACTTGTGCACAGCTGATTTACGGTACATCATTACGATTACCTTCAGATCTCTTAAGCACAGATTCTTTATCTCCACCAGTAACACAAAATTATGTAACAAATTTAATGTCTATGATGAGAAAATTAAACCCAATAGCTGCATCCACACACGGTAACAATAATTTCTATGTGAACCCAAATTTAAAATCATGTTCTCATGTATTTTTAAGAAGTGACAAAATTCGTCCTCCATTAACAGCTCCATACACCGGACCTCATTTGGTAATAGAACGTTCTCATAAAACATTTGTAATTGAAGTTAATGGTAAAAACACAACCGTATCAATTGATCAGATTAAACCTGCCTAATTATCCTGGCAGAACACGCTACTCCTTCACTAAATGTCTCTTTAGATCTGTCTCTGCCATTCTTATTTTTATAATTATGTTTATGAAATATAAGATTAAACCTCGCGGAAATTGTTTATTTCGCGCCGTTTAATTAGCGATAATTTACAATTAAAAAAATTGCTTTCTGCGCATGCTCAGTGACATTTTTAAATCTAGCTTTAGATACTCACTAAGCACGAATCCGCTTAAACACATTAATTTGTTTTTTCGCATTATTATGATTTTCAACATTTGGCGATGATGTGGTGAGTATAATTTTTGTATTAGTATACATTTACTTACTATCTAGCCGTCATGTTTTGACGGATATCAACTAGTCTTCTATATATTTAAGTTGCTAAGCTGACTTCTTGGGCAGTCCGTGAGAGAAAACTACTGCATCAATTTACTTCAATTTGGTCTTGAACGAAAGATTGTTATCTGTAGATCTGTCAAATTTGGTTTTTGTAGCCGCAATTTCTATTAATTAGTGATAATTTACAATTAAAAAGCTGATTTCTGCGCATGCTCAGTGGCATGTTTAAATCTGGCTTTAGAAACTCACTTTTTCTGCTCATGCTCAGTGAAACGTTTTAATGATAAATACGTTTATTCCGAGGAGTTTCTCTAGATCTCTCATTGCCATTTTTATTTTTATGACAATTATGTTTGTGAAATGAAAGATTAAACCTGATGGAAATTGTTTATTTCTGCTGTTTAATTAACGATAATTTATAATTAAAAAAACTGCTCTCTGCACATGCTCAGGGACATTTTTAAATCTGGCTTTATATACTCAATTAGCACGAGGCCGCTTAAACACATTAATTTGTTTCTGCGCATTATTATGATTTTGAATATTTGGCAATGATGTGTTGAGTATAAGTTGTGTATTAGTACATTTATTTAATATCTAGCCGTCATGTTTTGACTGGTACCAACTAGTCTATATATTTAAGTTGCTAAGCCGACATTTTGGGCAGTCCGTGAGAGAAAACTACTGCATCAATTTACTTCATAATAGTCTTAAACGAAAGATTGTAATCTGTAGATTTGTCAAATTTGGTTTTTGTAACCGAAATTTCTATTAATGACCGATAATTTACTATTAAAAATTGATTTCTGCCATGCTCAGTAGCATGTTTATATCTGTCTTTAGAAACTCACTGTTTCTGCGTATGCTCAGTGACACGTTTCAATGATAAACACGTTTAATCCGAGGAGTCTCTCTCTCTCTCTCTCTCTCTGACATTTTTATTTTATGATAATTTTGTTTGTGCTATCTATATATTTAAGTTGCTAAGTCGACTTTTTGGGCAGTCCGTGAGAGAAAACTACTGCATCAATTTACTTCATTTTGGTCTTCAACGAAAGATTGCAATCTGTAGATTTGTCAAATTTGGTTTTTGTAACTGCAATTTCTATTAATTAGAGATAATTTACAATTAAATATTTATTTCTGCGCATGCTCAGTGATATGTTTAAATCTGGCTTTAGAAACTCACCATTTCTGCGCATGCTCAGTGACATGTTTTAATAATAAACAAGTTTATTCCGAGGATCCCTCTAGATCTCTCTCTGCCATTTTTATTTTTATGATAATTATGTTTGTGAAATATAAGATTTAACCTGATGGAAATTGTTTATTTCGCGCTGTTTAATTTACCATTAAAAAAATTGCTTTCTGCGCATGCTCAGTGACATTTTTAAATCTGGCGTTAGATACTCACTAAGCACGAGGCCGCTTAAGCATATTAATTTGTTTCTGCGCATTATTATGATTTTCAACATCTGGCAATGATGAATATAATTTGTGTATTAGTACATTTATTTACTATCTAGGCGTCATGTTTTGACGGGTATCAACTAGTATAAGATTAAACCTGATAGAAATTGTTTATTTCGCGCTGTTTAATTAGCGATAATTTACAATAAAAAATAATTGCTTTCTGCGCATGCTCAGTGACATTTTTAAATCTGGCTTTAGATTCTCACTAAGAACGAGGCCGATTAAACACATTAATTTGTTTCTGCACATTATTATGATTTTCAACATTTGGCAATGATGTGTTGAGTATAATTTGCGTATTAGTACATTTATTTACTATCTAGCGGTCATGTTTTGACGGGTATAAACTAGTATATACTTAAGAAGGACACCACGACACCACATGTGTTGCCGTATGTACGTCACTGAAGAGAGGCGAAATGTTCACCCATGCGCTATACCTGACTGAGCCTAACGTTAGTTGACTACAAGACACTGTAACGGTAACAGCAATAACCTGAAGAGGGAAATTAATATTTATCTTGATACCCACAATTACTTCAACTTATTAATAGACCTTTCAGGGCTTCACAACAGAACAGGGATGCAATTCGGTGCGATCTTGCTCTCCTCCATCTTTCTTGATGAAGGAAGGGTTCTCCTTGTGATATACCTTTTCTTACGTTTTGATTGCCCTAATTGTTATTGGTTGTTATAATGTAAAATTAAATCAATTGGCTTTCGTTACCAGCGGTCGTTTTAAAAGAAAATTTTAACCGGTTAATCTCCTTTTCTACTTGCTCGTAACTTTTGATTGTTTGTCTTGTTCTTTGTTCGCTCAGTCTCTCTTTCCCCACATGTTTTACCTTTACTTGTACTATCGAAGCTTTTTGTTTTTCCGACTTTCTATTTTCCTTCCTACTTTCGTTTTTTACTGATCACTGAAGTTTTATGCATTGCTATATCATCCTACAGTGGAGGGCCCGGCCCCTGTACTGTAGTTACCACTACTCTTCCAAAAGCTCCTGAAGCTCGTTTTCTACCATTTTCATTTGGATGTTTCTTCGCTTAACTTGGTTTCTCGCGTTCCCCAGTAGTTTAGTATGGCGTCTAAAAAGTTAAATACAATTTTTCTTTACGAAATTGGAATGCATGGTTAAGAAAGCGATGATTCAATGGTGTATGAATGAGGGTTTAATTTCTTCTAAATATGAGTGTCCATTGTGTAAAAAAGATATGCATTTGGTTGAGCGTAAAGATCGATCAGATGGTTTGCCGTATGAATGGGGTTACCGTACAAATGGAGCGAATGCCCATCACCTCAAAAGGTTTGTTAGGAAGTGTTCATGGTTTGTGGAGAGTAAGTTAGGTTTGATTGATATTTTGATTTTTACATATTTGTGGGTGTTTGAGACGGCAACTGATTTGATTATGAATGAAGTGGTTATGAGCAGTGACGTAACGAGCATAACTGGCACCCGGGGCACGATACTTTTTTGGCATCCCCCACCTTCCGAAAAACATATAGTAGTATAATATATAGAATTATTGAAAAGGACCATTTGGCGCCCCTCTGCGAGTGGCGCCCGGGGCATGAGATACCCCCTCGACCCCATTCGCTACGCCACTGGATATGAGTATTGAAGCGACTGTGATTGACTGGTAGAAATTTATAGAGAGGTGTGTATTGATGCTTGTTCTAAAGAAAGTGAAAAGATTGGAGGTCCTGGTGGGATTGTTGAGATTGATGAGAGTAAGTTTGGTAAAAGAAAGTATAATAGGGGAAAACGACTGAAAGGAAAGTGGGTGTTTGGTGGCGTTGAAAGAGGAAGTAATAAGTGTTTCCTTGAGGTGGTGGAAGGTCGTACGAAAGATACTTTGTTGCGTGCTATTCAAAGAAGTATTTTACCCGGATCCATAATCACTTCAGATTGTTGGAAAGCGTATAATTGTCTTTCACGGTTTCGTGCATCTGAGAGTCAATCATTCGCTTACCTTCAAGGATCCGGAAACAAGCGCACATACGATTAATATTGAGGGAATATCCAGACTAGACATGGAGGTATTTAATGGTGCTTGTAGGAATTCGATCCGAGCACCCTCAGCGCCGAAAGCCAGCTCGCTACCATTAGGCTACTTCGGACCCCGAGATACATTGTTAAGTTGGTGAAGAGGGCTACTGAAGGCACAAATTTATTCCAGAAAGAAAATAAGGGATTTTTCAAGCGGTAAATATTTCTTTTCCCCATATATATCTAGTCACACACGTTGAAAACACCTGTAATTTGGGCAGTTCATTTTCTAACCAATTTCTGGTTTCATAATGCTTTCTTCATATAAAGTACCATTTCCATGTAATATAAAATAAGAATAAAAGTATGCTTGCTTTTAAAATATTAAAGTCTCTATGATAAATGATGGATTTTAATCATGCTATCGTTGCCTTTTTTTATATACTAGGAATTTAAAAATTTAAAATATTACGCAATTTTTGTAATTCACTACAAGGCTACTATATATTAATGGTAGCCTAGTGGTAGTGCGTTTGACTTCGGACTCGGGGGCTTAGTTAGAATCACGACAAGCGCCATTGAATGTCTTCGTGTCTACGCCGGACATAGGCACTTTAAATTCATTGGCCAGAAAGTATTTAAATGTGGTCATAGGAAGGGCTAAGGTACGAGCCCTAGAGATTTTTCCCCTAGGAGGGTCCTCAATCAAAAGTGGGGTGGCACCTGACCATTGTGGTGCCATAGTAAACCGAGCCGCATTCCACTGCCCACTGTCTTACGGACCTGGTCTGGAATGTTCCGGTCAGGGGGCGGAGTCAAAACAACTATATTATAACTATATTATGGCAAGTCCCAACAACTAAATTTCATTCACTATTTCAAATAAGTTGGGTATTTAAAATTTTCATAATCATTTCATTTTATAACAGAATTTTAACACTATGCACATTTAAGAGAAATGTGTGAGTAGTTTTAGATTTGAAAATTAATGCAAAGTCAGTTATCTGTTGTGTGGGATTTATCGTAGAATAACACTGTATTTAGAGATATGTGATATAAACATGTATGGATTATGAAACAATTACCTACTGTCTTATTAGTAACTTCTGCATTTCAGTAACATAACATAAAAAGAATTTAAATAAAGTATTTAGCCTCATTTGTTTGAAATCAAATTTATATAAATATTATATATATATATATGGATGTATATATAGTGAAACTTCTCTAAGGCGGCCAGTTATGATTCCAAAAAAAGTGGCCGTCTAGAGAAGTTTTTCTGCCCACACACGCGCGCACACACACACACACATATGTGTGTGTGTGTATGCATACAGTGTGTCCGTAAAATAATAGTGGGGTTTCAAATGGTTATAGCTCCAACCATTGTTGCAAATCATGTTGCAGACATGATTCATAAATTAAATGAAAGAGAAACACTCCACATTTATGTGTGCGAAAACTTACATGCAGACTCCAAAAGACTCCGGGACTAGCGGCAGAAAATTTCTGAGAATTCCATTTTCCAGTTCGAAATCTGGAACATTTAAAAGAAAGGATCACTGAAGCTATTTCGTCTATCACGCTATTCGTGCTGTATGTGGGAATTTCGTGCTATTTCGTACTGTGTACGGGAAGAGACTGAATATCCTCTTGACGTCTGCAAAGGCAATTAAGGGAACTCACATCGTGAAGTCTGCTCGAATCGAATAAGTCTGCTGAGCAGGTAAGAAACTTGGAGATTTTCTCTTCAATTTGACGAATAATTCATCTCCCTACAATGCTTTGTTCCAAAGCTATAATCATTTAAATCTCACTATTATTTGATGACAAACTGTATATACAGTATGTCCACTAAAGTCCTTTCCCACCCTCTTAACTTCGGAACGGCTGCTGCTATATTCATAAAAGTGGTGTCTAGGTATAGTAAAGTAGCCATGCGCTACTGAATAAAACCACCTACCACGCCACCTGGTGGAAAACTGCGGAGTTAGTATTTCTATCTCGAAAACGGAACAAGATAGGGAAAAAAAGTGATTTACAAAGTTGTAGAAAATCATCGATTTAGTACGAAAAGATACCTTGTGGACATTAATGAAGACTTTAATGGTTAAAACTCGCATTTGTTTTTTCGTGATTTCCTACACTGTGACATGACAAAAGGATCTGAGAAAGAAAAACAAGCATCTAATTTTAACAATATACCTTTATTTAAGATGTTCAAACTTCTCACCGTCAGCTGCAATACACATTTGGATCCTCGTTTGAATCTCACGTGGCACACGTTGGAGCATAGAGCGTGACACGTTGGCACAAGCGTCCGTAATGCGTCGTTTAAGGTCCTGCAATGTTTGTGGAAGGGGTCGCATACACCTGCTGTTTCAGGTATCCCCACAGGAAAAAGTCCAGTGGAGTCAGATCAGACGAACGTGGAGGCCACTCTTCGAAACCACCATACCCAATTATTTGGTCCCCGAATTCCTTGACGAGGTACTGCTTCACTGGAGATCTCAGCTTTGGAATACTCAGCCATGACCACGAGCATCAACATACTACAACCCCAAGAAGATGTCTCTTTTATAGCTGTCTCAGGTGAACAGGCGTGACGTTTCTTACGTATTTGCATACTTCAAAAATTTCGAACACTAAGCGCAAGTTGCGTTGAGTTGATGCGACACTATTTTACGCGATCTACGTATTGTCTACTCTGTTTATAAAGACAATCAGTACAAGGATGAAACCCTCGAGGTTTGAACCGCGGTCCTTTTGATTGGGGATCAAAAGCGATATACCACTGTGCACATTGCGGTGTCGTGTTTTGCCCGAAAGATAATCATTTCTCCTTTAGTTCAAGTTTCGTGACGTCACTGTGTAGGAAATCACGAAAAAACAAATGCGTGTTTTAACCGTTCTATTCTTTGCATTAATGTCCACAAGGTATTTTTTCGTACTAAATCGATGATTTTCTACAACTTTGTAAATCACTTTTTCCCCTATCTCGTTCCTTTTTCGAGATAGGAATGCTAACTCCGCAGTTTTCCACCAGGTGGCGCGGTAGGTAGTTTCATTCAGTAGCGCATGGCTACTTTACTAGACACCACTTTTATGAATATAGCAGCAGCCGTCCCGAAGTTAAGAGGGTGGGAAGGGACTTTAGTGGGCATACTGTATATATATATATATATATATATATATATATATATATATATATATATATATGCAAGGTGCGCCCATAAAGTAACCGGACAATTTTTTTATACATAAGAAAAATAATACTCACCTTCAAATAAATTTATCTCCTTCAAAATAATCGCCCAAGGAGTCTATTTTTCCAACGTTTCTTCAAGTCATCGAAACACTGTTTATAGGCGTTGGAACTAACCATTCGCAAAATGCACGTAACATTTAATTTAATATCCAAGACGTTTTCAAATCTCTGTCCTTTCCTGGATTTTGCATTTCTTGATTACAAAGGACTTATTCACCACGAATTTGTTACTGAAAATCAAGCAATTAATCAGTATTTCACAAGGAGGTGCTTTTTCAATTAGGAAACAGGATAAGGCGAGTTAGGAAGGAACTGTTTGATTCTGGGCAATGGTTTCTTTTACACGATTATGCTAGGTCCCATACAGCAATTTCTGTACAACAATATCCTGCTAAGCATTCAATAACAGTGATAAATCACCCACCATATTCTCCCGACTTATCGCTAGCTGATTTTTTGCGTTTTCCGAAGCTTAAGATGGCCATGATAGGACAGAGATTTGAAAACGTCTCGGATATTAAATCAAATGTTACACGCATTTTGCGAACGGTTAGTTCCAACGCCTATAAACAGTGTTTCGATGACTTGAAGAAACGTTGGGAAAACTGTATAGACTCCTTTGGAGATTATTTTGAAGGAGATAAATTTATTTGAAGGTGAGTAATATTTTTCTTATTTATAAAAAAATTGTCAGGTTACTTTATGGGCGCACCTTGTATATATATATATATATATATATACACTGCTGGCCACTGTAAATGCAACACCCTGAAGGAAACATGCAAATAACATGAAATTTACAACATGCATTAGCGGAGGTGAGATATGCAAATGATTAGAATTTCAGCGCAGACGCACATCACGCACGCCTGTGGCGCCACTTCAAAGAGCTATTTAACGCTTGGAGATTTCAACAATTTCAAGTTCGGCAATTGTTTTTCTTGTGGTTTTTTCAAAAAAACGATCAATTATGCTTCGTCGAAAACAGCGATCATCTTTTTATCAAGTATCCGAGTTCGACAGAGGAAGGATAGTGGCCTACCGAGATTGTGAATTATCTTTCAGGGAAATCGGTAGTCGTGTTGGACGAAACCAAACAACTGTAATGCGGATATGTGATCGTTGGATGCAAGAGGGCACGACGGACCGGCGTGTTCGATCGCATCCCCCTCAGCGCACCACTTCACGTGATGACAGGCAAATTGTGCGCATGACAGTGACGGATCGCTCAGTCACATCACGAACCATAGCACAGCACATGCAGTCTATAACGCATCATCCAGTGTCTGCGCGTACCATTCGACGCCGTTTACAGCAGAGTGGTCTGTCCGCAAGACGTCCATTGCTTTGTCTACCCTTGACGCAGAACCACAGACGTCTCCGCCGCCAATGGTGCGATGACAGAAGGATGTGGACGGCAGAATGGAATGAAATTGTCTTTACTGACGAGTCACGCTTCTGTCTGCAACACCACGATGGTCGCATTCGAGTCTCGAGACACCGTGAAGAGAGGATGCTGAACAGCTGCGTTATGCACCGCCACACTGGTCCTGCACCGGGTATTATGGTATGGGGCGGTATTGATTTTACTTTCGCACACCTCTAGTACGCATTGCCGGTACTTTAAACAGCCAGCGCTACATCTCCGAGGTGTTGGAGCCAGTTGTCCTTCCTTACCTTCAGGGCTTGCCCACAGCCATATTTCAACAGGATAATGCGTGACCACACGTGGCACGCATTGTCCAACGGTTCTTCGTTAATCGCCAGATTGAATTGCTTCCCTGGCCGCCTCGCTCTCCGGATCTTTCGCCGATAGAAAACATGTGGTCCATGGTTGCTCTACGATTGACCCAGATTCCATCCCCAGCTGCCACAGCAGATCAACTTTGGCAACGTGTGGAAGCTGCTTGGTCTGCTGTACCCCAAGAACTCATCCAAAGTCTCTTTGAATCAATGCCGAGGCGTGTGGCAGCGGTGATCTCCAACAATGGCGGCTACTCTGGCTACTGATTTTGGCAGGAACCACACTTCACAGAAGTCTATAAATTTAATCATTTGATACTTGGTCAACATGTTATCTACAAAATAAATTTTGTTGTGATATCTCTTGTCTTTCTTGGTGTTGCAATTTGGGTGGCCAGCAGTGTATATATAAATATATATATATATATATATATATATATATATATATATATATATATATATATATATATATATATATATATATACACTGAAGTGCTAGAGTCACTGGGATAGACGATCCCCTTCGAAATAGGTAGAAACACACATTTTCACGTAAATGATTTCCTCCGCAAGCAGCATATATATAACGACAGACATCTGTGGAAGCTTAAATAGCTAATTGCGATGTAAGTATGACAGGTGTTCGTGATTTAAGTGATTTTCAACGAGGTTTGATACATGGTGCTCCTGGGTGGGTCATGGCATTTCGAGGTTACAGCCAAAGTTTAGGTTTTCAAGTTCGGCCATTTCAAGGGTGTTCCCTGAATAAAATAACTCCTATAAAACTTCGAACCTACGACTATAGTGGAACCGTCAAATGACCCTGGATCATCGTAATCGGTGTCGTTTGCCGAGAATCATTTCAAGTGAAAGGAGTGCAACAGTCCTGCAAATAACGCCACAGTTCATGTCTCTGTTCTCTAATAGCATCAGCGTGAAGACTGTGCAACGTTCACTGCATGATAATGACTTTAATAGCCGATACTCAACAAGAGTGCCACTGCTTTCCTCGTGACACAGAGCATTGCGTCCCATTCGGGATCAGGAACACCGCCCCTGGACATTTGAAGACTGGAAACGAGTAGCCTAGCTTGACGAGACTCCTTTCCAATTGATTCCGATAGATTGTGATTGGGGAATTGATCGTGGATGGGTCCACGTGTGAAGAACACGCTATAAATAAAAAAATCTACCATGTCAACAAGGGACTGTACAGGCTGGTTGTCCCCCAGTAATGGTATAGATGTGTTGAGCTGGCATGAATTAGGACCCTCACACGTCTTCAACTTCTTTGATCGGTTAACGCTGTGTTAAAATTCTTTCAGATGTGTTACAGCCATTTATGTCATGCATTCACTCTCATGGGTTTGGACATCCTTCCGTCGTGGTTCTGTCGTTCAACGA
Source organism: Dolomedes plantarius (assembly GCA_907164885.2). Classification (NCBI taxonomy): domain Eukaryota; kingdom Metazoa; phylum Arthropoda; class Arachnida; order Araneae; family Dolomedidae; genus Dolomedes; species Dolomedes plantarius. The sequence continues at coordinate 60,883,247 of OU015501.1, forward strand.
CCCAGATGTAGGCCGACTATATATTAGACGTATATCCCAGTTTTTTCTGGCCCTTCAGTGTGTGTGTATATATATACGAGGGTTGGAACATAAGTCATGGCAACTAATTTTTTTCTTGTAGATATGTGAACGGATCACAAACGTATATGTGTCGTGTGGAAGTTCTGCAGGCATAGTGTGTATGCAGAACAACAAATGGCTCTGTGATAGCTGGTAGTAGCGCAGCGAGGACTCTGAAATCAGTCAGTTGGTGAGTGTCGTGCGAGATGGAAGTAACCCGTGTTGAGCAGCGCGCTTACATCAAAATAGCCGTTCTACGAGGGAGAAATGCTATGGAATGTCACAGTGAATTAGTAGATGCCCTTGGGAATAATGCCCTACCATATCGTACAGTAGCACGGTGGGTAGGAAAGTTTCATCAAGGACGTGTATCAACCAGTGATAAGCAACGTTCGGGACGACCGGTGAGTGTGCGGACCGACTTGGTACGTGCCGTCATCGAGCAGCTCATGGATGAAGACAGACGATGGACGTTACTGGAGTTAGAGAGGGCAAGTGGCATCGAGAAACGCACCGTCCACAGGATATTGCGTAATGAGCTACAGCTACGCAAAATCGCTTCGCGGTGGGTACCGCATGCACTGACGGAAGTTCAAAGGTGGGTGCGCTATGCAATATGCTCCTACCACTTTGTACGCTGGCAACAGGACGGCGATCAATTCTTGTCACGAATAATCGCCATCGATGAATTTTGGGCCAGGGCATACGAACCAGAACTGAAACGTCAGTCCGCGGAGTGGCGACATCCTGGATCAACAAGGCAGCAGAAGTTCCGTCAGAATCCTTCCCCAGTCAAATTGATGGTGATCGTCGCGTATGACGTCGGGGTGTCATTGTTTGCCACTTTGTTCCTCATGGCAGAACAGTGACCGCACAGTACTACAGGGACTTCCTGGTGCGACAGGTACGACGTGGCGTTCGGGATAAACGTCCGGATCTTGTGGACAGTGCAATATTCCTGCACGACAATGCAAGACCACATAAAGCAGGGTGTGTACGGCAGCTACTCCGACGTTGGGGATGGGAAGAATTGGAGCACCCACCGTACTCTCCTGACCTTTCGCCCTGTGACTTTGATCTCATTCCCAAGATTAAGGAACCAATACTTGGTAGGCGGTTTACAACACCAGAGGACATTGCTAATGCTGTGCGCCAACAGATGACCCTATTCACACATGGTGCGGCAAATGCTGAGGCTGATGGTATTCAGCACCTCCCACATCGTTGGCAGCGTGTGGTGGCACTAGCAGGGGACTAAATTGAGGGTTTTTAGGCCCAGGTTTATCATGTCAACTTTATGTGTACTGTGTTATCATTCTTTTGTACGGTGAAGGCCATATTGCCCTGTATACTACCGTAATAAATTAGTGTGTTACGATATTTCAGTGCTATTCATTGTCCACACATGTAGTTAAGACCTTGTCCTTTCGTTTGTATATGTCACATTTTCCAACCAGACTGGTATCTTCAAGAAAAAAAATAGTTGCCATGACTTTTGCCCCAACCCTCGTATATATATATATATATATATATATATATATATATATATATATATATATATATATATATATATATATATATATATATATATATATATATATATATGTATATATATATGTGTGTATATATATATATATATATATATATATATATATATATATACATATATATATATATATATATATGTATATATATATATATGTGTGTGTGTTTATATATATATATATATATATATACATACATATATATATATATACCAGTATAGTCAATAAGTTCGGGTACTACCCTCTCTCTTCATGCCCGGTGTGTGGAGGAACCGAAATAGCGATGTGGTTTGCAAGTCTGGTTATCTGCGTACGCGTGAGACGTCACATAACGCTTTGCACAACTACCACACAGCTCACCATTTGGATGCAGACTGTCAGTCTATGATGTCGATGTAGCAAAATGTCCTTTTTGGAGCAACGTTCCAACATTAAATTCTGCTACAAATTAGGAAAAACCACTGCAGAAACGTTACGGTTACTGCAAAAAGCGTATGGAGACGAAGCTATGTGCAGATCAAAAGTTTTCAAATGGTACAGCTTGTTTAAAAATGGGAGAGACGCTGTTGCAGGTGATCCGCGAAGAGGGTGGCCGGTGACCCCACAAACGGAGGCGAACATCCAACGGGTAGGAGCAGTGGTTGTTTGGTTGGTTGAAGTTTATTGGCGAAAGGTCTAGAAAGGACAAGCTGCGCCAAACACAAAGTAACGTCGTCAACAAATGGTATGTACAGGTCTCCGGGAGGCAATCCGTGGTAAACGTCCACACGTTTGGAAATCCAACATGTGGATGTTGCTGCATGACAATGTCCCGGAGCACCGATCCCTGATGGTGCAACAAGCCCTTGCTAAACACGGCACCACAGTTCTGCCACATCCCCCGTATTCCCCAGACCTCGCTCCTTGCGATTTCTACCTGTTCCCGAAACCGAAAGATCGCATCAAGGACAAGCGGTTTGCAAATGCCGAAGAAGTGATGGCAACAGCGACAACCGCTTTACGACTGCTCTCACGCAACGGTTTCCAGGACTATTTCCAGAAGCTGTATCAACGCTGGCAGAAGTATATAGTTGCGGAAGGACATTATTTTGAAGGTGATTGTGTTCGGAAGACTTTGTAAGTGTATTCGTTGTTGTAGAAAACAAAGTCCCCGAATTTATTGACTATACGAGTATATATATATATATATATATATATATATATATATATATATATATATATATATATATATATATATAGGCCGATTTTGTTGAAAAATATGTGTTAAATATATTCTAAAACAGTAAATAAACATCAAATGATTTCAGACCTTTGTTTAATTACGTAAATATATCACATAATTTGTTATTAAGTGACCACACAATCGACAAAGATTTACTAACAGATCTCATATCCATCCAAATATCAAACAAACATCATTACAAACTTGCATTGCGATACCCTTAAAAACAGATCTCTTTGTTTATAGATACTGAATCAAGTCTGTTACATTTTCAATAATCAAAACCTTGTAAAGCCTTTTTCTCACGCTCAGAAATTATCTAAAGTTTTCCGGTTTGGCTAACTATTGCTATAATTATCATCCAGATACCAAATAATGAAAGTCCAGCGATCATTGCAATAGTTTTACGTTTGTCCCATGGTTCTAGTTGAAGACTCCTTTTCTTCTCTCGACAATCACATTCTCCGATGTCAACAGTGCAGGAGCATGAACGACTTTTTTCCCGTACTTTCGTTTCAAAAGAGGTCTCGATTCGATGTTTATTGTTTTCACAATCTTTGTCATTAGCCTCTTCACAGCACGGGTTGACCTGAAATGAACGTTAAAATTTTACAAAAATATCAACCGGATTTAAAATTTAGATGCTATATTTTTTACATCTCATAAAAATATTGCCGCATATTACAGATTAGTATATAGTAATTTACCCCTTAACTGAACTAGCTTATACTCCTATAACGCCTGCCTGCAAAGCAGTCTCCTGACCTCGAGGTTAGTATTCTACCATCAGAACTGTTTGACACTGTCAGGAAGTGTCTTCAAGGACTGCCCGCGCACATTCCCCCTTTCTTTTTAAGGACAACGATACAGGATCATAGCCTCTACGCATTAACATGGAACGCATTAAGAGTAGATCTTCCCATGTCTTACAGCTGGGGGAGTTGCGTTGTATAAAGAGAAGGATTATTTGTTGTTTTCCACTCCTCACATCCTCATAGTGTCTGATAAAAATAATTTACTGAAGCTGGATAGAAGTATGGAGTCATCGAAGATTATTGAGTGGTCGATATTACTATCAGTAGAAAAAGTACATTAATCGTTACATTTTATGGTTTTCCGAATAACAATATGAAAGATATGAAAACGATTCTTTCTGACTAATTTGCTTATGTATAAACTTGACACACCGAGGGAACTGAAATGTTTGAAGAATTACGAGAAAAACATTAAGGGTATATTCCGTTAATTTTAAGAGGATATTTTAATATGGATATAAATAAGGAGGAAAACGAAGAGTTTATGAACTTCCTAGTGGGTGGATTTGGATAACAGCTTAAAACTAAACCATCATTATCAGCTACACTTGCTGGTACATCTATCGATATGGTTTTCACTCGACATGACGGGAAGATGGATACAGCAAAACATACCAGTTATTTCAGTTACCGAAGCCTATTTTAAGCATAACTGAAAAGGATTGCTGAACATTTGAATGAATAATAAATACATGCTTTAATTGTACTACCACTAATACTTTGGCTACTGTGCAGTCTTGCATGAACGGAAATCGAGGAGAAATGAGTCATTCGAATAACGGTTTTGTTGGGAAAGCTTCCGCAAAAACATGTTCCATGTATACCCATTCTAAGAGTAACATACGAGTAGATGTTACGAGCGACAGCTTTTTATTAAGATTTATTATTTAATCATTCAACTATGCCGATTTTTTCTGCGATGTATATTATCCTTCCCAAAGACCCATCATTGTTATTTTAAAATGTCATGTGTTACTATAACGACCATCTGTACGGGTCGGATTTGAATTTTCTCCTTCCAAACTCAAGACTAGTATTCTACCACTTGAAATACTCCAGCTCCGTAAGGGAAAGTTACTATTTTCAGTACCTTTCCTTACTTTCTTACTCGCAAGTGGAAAATATTTAACTATCTTTTATTAGCAAAAGAAATCAAATCAAGTATTATATAATACTCTATTTTTAACAGTAAAGGTACAAGCGTTGAGAAACGAGCCAAGCAAAATCCTCAGATGCATTTATTTTATCATCGTTATTTAAAAAATAAATTCCTTTCAAACAGGAGTACTGAAGTAGCTCTCTCTCATATATTCAAACGTAGTTGTCTGAAATTTTGGATTATTGGTAGACTTATATTAAATTTCGACGAGTTTTGTTTATTTGATCCTAAATTTCTGTAACAAAACTCTGGTGCTGACTATCATTTAGTAGAAACTGCACTTCAAAGCCAAAAATTTCTTGAAAATTTTATGTTTCTCCCGAAAGTGTGAAAGGTTTCATTTATATATGAATGTATGAAAAACCAAAACAAATTTTTTCAGTTTAATTTAATTCACCGTAATATGTGTATGCTGCAAAGCATTTAAATAATAAATGAAAACCTTTCGAGTATTATTTTAATATTCTTTAGTATCTATCTGCATCGTTGAAAGCTGTTTCGGGAAAATACTTGGTTTACTCATTGGTGAAAATTATGCGCTTTTCACCAATGAATAGTTATAAGATTAGAATTAAATAATGTTTGAAGTTCATAGATTATGAACATCTGAGCATTTTGTTCTACGCAATAAATTACATATGAGGGGTTTGAATCACTCCCTTGGCATACGAACGATTAAATTTTCGCCTCTAACGAATATATAAAACTGTATCAGGGTGCTTTGAAAAGATACATCCCTAAACAAGTAGCAGAAACGTAGTGTGTTCGTATAAACTTTTAAACCCTTCGGGTGGCCTCTGTGGTTGGTATTAGGTTAGGATTTTTCGGTGAGCTAATCTCATGATCACACGAGTAGCTGCAAGAGCTTAAGAAATGACAAACTGTTGGATTGAAAGGACCCAGTTGGTGACGTCACCGGAGTGCATGGTATGTAGATCGTTGCAATGTAGTACGGTGATGCTGGTGACAAATTATCCAAGAGTGTTCCTAAAGCGTTATTTACAGTGCGAGGGTAGCAACCAATTCAGTGAGATGGCAGAACAGATGTTCAGGTAGCTGAACTCGCAGAAAAAATACCAACTGCATTTCTACATATCACCCATAGGGATGAAACATCGTCACCATATAACTGCCCAGGCGCCCTCATTTGGGGATTTTTAACGAACCAAGGACATCCCTCTATCTTTTCGAAAAGATGGCTATACCGCTAAATGTGCATCAGCAGCACCATCTGCGGTTTGACTGCATTCCACAGACATCGATCGTATTGCCACCAGTGAAGAATTATTATTGATTTAAATGACGATGATTTTGACAACATTGTTCAATGTTATACGGTCATAACACCAGAAGGGACAGAATGTATAAATTTTCTCCGATAGTCGTCCACCCCATAAAGTATATTCATGCACGCCGTTACACGCACTTTATTTTAATTAGGAACCCTTACTTGTGTACCACCGAACCCCAGGGTTCCGCAATAATATTTGCTTTGGAGCTCAAATAAATAGTTTAAATTGTGTATGATAAATTAATTAAGATACATTTTTTACACATAATTTAAACTATTAATCATGAGCAATACACTGTTGCTTATAGTTTAAACTATTTATTAAGCACTAGGCAAAAATATGCCTCTCCAGGTTACAAGTAGCCTTGTACCTAGGTTTCGCCCTTATTATATGTTCTTCAGAACTGATTAAGGGGACAAGGTATCTTCAACCACGATTTTTTTAAATTTTCTATTTTTATTCTATATACAGAATGAGAATAACTAATATTCTTTTTTGACTACATTGAAGACCCTTAGAATTCAAAATAAGGATTTTATGGCAGAATAATACCTATTTATCAAAAAAAAATTCAAAAATACTAGCATTTTTCAAAATGCTACGTGTGCATTCCCTATATTTTAAAATCTTTAAAATTTTCAATTTAAGTTTACCATATATATATATATATATATAAACATAATTGAGCATTGAATTTTTTTGTATGATTTTAAAGCTATATATATATATATATATATATATATATATATATATATATATATATATATATATATATATATATATATATATATATATATATATATATATATATATATATATTTAGTTTTTAAATATGCTTGTTATATTTTATGTCTTTGCATGTTTTTACTTTATTTCATGGCCTAAAAATTTAAAAGAAAAATTGTGGTTACAAAGAATGATGCACAGTTTTGTGACAAACACTTCCATTAATAATACTGAGGTATTTGGAAGAAATCAGAAGAAAATTATTGCGCATTGAACGTTTTGAAAAATTCTAGCATTTTTGAAGAAATTTTTGAAAAGCATGTCCTAGTCTTCCACAAAATACTTATTTTTGAATTATAAGTGTCTTTAATGGAGTATTAAAGAATATTAATTATTCTCATCTATATATATATACACTCAAGAGCCAAAACATTATGACCACCTGTCAATAACGAGTTGGCCCACCTTTGGCGCGCAACACAGCTTCAACCCGCCTTGGCATGGATGCCACAAGTCCTTGGTAGATGGCCGGAGACAGATTGTACCAGATGTTTAAGCAACGGTCACGCAAATCCGAGATATTGCGAATTGGTGGTCTTTGAACTCTGAGCTGCCGTCCCATGACATCCCAAATGTGTTCTATCGGATTGAGATCCGGTGAGTTAGGCGGCCAGGATATTAACTGGAATTCAGCATCATTGTCCTGGAACCGCTCCAACACAATTTTAGCCTTGTGACACGGGGCGTTGTCCTGTTGGAACATTCCATTTCCAGCTGGAAAAACAGAGGCCATGTAAGGGTGCAACTGGTCCGCAATGATGTTCAGATACCCTGTAGCATTCATGGTCTGCTCTACCACAACCACGGGTCCCAGAGACGCCCAAGAGAACGTCCCCCAAAGCATAATACCACCACCACCGGCCTGTGTATGACCTACTGTACATTGAGGAAGCAACAGTTCGCCTGGAAGACGGCGTATCCTGACACGGCCATCGGCGTGATGAATGACAAACCGTGATTCATCTAACCAGGCAACTATCTCCCACTGATCCATGGACCAGTCACGATGTTCCTGGGCCCAGCGCAGGTGCAGTTGGCGATAATGCTTGGTCAGCAAAGGCACACGAGTGGGACGTTTGCTGCGTAGCCCCATATCCAACAGTGTCCGCTGAACAGTGTGCTGCGATACTATTCTACTTGGCCCTGCATTGTATTGGACTGTTAGCTGAGCCACTGTCTGGCTCCAGTTTTGCTTCACCATGCGAGACAGTCTCCGACGACCTTTTTCTTTGATAGCATGTGGACGTCCAACACCATGTCGTCTACTGCTGGTTTCACCGTCATTCATCCACTTTGCATAAGTACTAACAACTGTAGGTCACAAACAACCCACGAGTCCTGCAGTTTCGGAAATACTTGTTCCGAGCCTTCGAGCCATTACAATCTGCCCTCTATCAAAGTCACTTAGATCCGCAGCCTTTCCTATCACACACAGAAGTAAGTGAAAGAATGATTCTTCAGACTCTCCAGCAGCAGTTAAATACCACTTCCACCTGATCACGTGCCTACCACGTCATCCAGGCGAATTCATTGCAAAATGTAGGGGTGGTCATAATGTTTTGGCTCTTGAGTGTATATAATAGTTCCGTAACTGACTGACTCACTGACTGACATACAACGCGCAGACCAAACTGCTGGACCTAAAGGGCTGAAATTTTGCATGGGGATTCTTCTTATAGTGTAGGGGTGCACTAAGAAATATTGGTACTTTCGCATTAAACGGAGGCCACCCATTTAAGTATTGGAAAGTTGGGGATGTTTTGGGGATGCAATTTAAAAAGTTTTATTAAATTTAATAAAACTTTTTTAAATTGCACGTCCAAATGGTAACGTGCTGTTCCTCAATGGTTTTTTGTTGTGTCACTTGGCTGACCCCCACATCCTATCAACCTGCTGGGTACTTGCGCCAGTTTCCGGGTCCACGAAATTCTACTTATGATTAACTTTCAAGTGGGCATATCCCGCGTTTTCAAGTTCATCTGTATTGTATCCCTTCCAACAATCAGATATAATTGTTGAGCCGGGTTCGATATGCAGTTTTTTCTGCTCCAACAATCTTTTAGCACTCCTGTTCGGAACTCTGACTAAGAAACGTCCTCCAGTTTCTCGGCACAAACCACCGAACACCCATTGTTGAGGTAATACTCGGCCAGCGTTGTTTTTACGTTTTGGAAACAAATTCTCGTCTATCTCAACAATGCGCCCCTCTCCACCAATCTTACCTTCATTTTTCTGTTCGACGGTAAAAACGCAGACTTCCCTCATATAATTATTCCAGTCGACTGTTGTGTTCGGCGCCATATTTATTTGTTTCTCGCACCAAGATACTGAGGTTAATTCCTCGCACCAGCAGTACAAGAAGCGAACGATTGTCACAAATGGCAGTCTGCTATGAGAAAACCATGTGTCAACACGAAGTCCGGTTTTTTTCCGGCACGGTCAGGTGTTACATTGCCAAAACGGGTTTTCATTAGTTAAGTACAATTTCATTTGATGGCCGTTGACACATAGTTTAGACGATGGCAAACATCCTTTACTTTGCAAAAACGATACTGATTCTTTTTCACATTTTGGGAGATCCCAAATTAATACCACACCAGTCATTGCAACGACAATAAAAAGAAAATAATATAAATCACTCGAAAAAAGCGTACGCTAAGAGCCAGTACTAACGAGCTAAACGAACAGATAAGCGCGTTACAACTTAAAACGTATTCCTTCATATTGACTGAAGTATCTACCGAAATTGCCATCTTCAGTTATTTTAAAGTATCAATAACACAAAATAGAGTATCAAGAAAGGAAAAAATCGCAGGTGCAAGAACCAAGCAAATATAATATTACGTCACACTGGTATAAATGTGTATAAACGTTACACTGGTAGGCTGAATTTCAAACATCCCCAATTTTCCAATACTTAAATGGGTGGCCTCCGTTTAATGCGAAAGTGCCGAAATGGTAAAGAAAAATTCTTCTTAGATTTTTTTAAATTAAATTTTTAAGCTGTTTTAGTAACTTTTCTTAAGTTTGCATTTAACATAATAATTTGAGGGTTATAAAATTTATATCACGAGAAAGATAATAAAAATTCCTTTAATTTGAGATCTTTTTCGAATCTTTACCTCCATTTTCTGATTTTTGGTGAATTTTTAAAGATTAATTTTTACAATTTAATTTATTAAATGCTGATCACGTGATTTCTTTTTTCTGGTACTCTAAAATTTATCGTCACGTGCATAACAAATAAATAGACAAAAAAAATTTTTTTTCTTGCTAATACGGCATACGATTGGTCATTATCCAAAAAAATATTAAAATACAGTAAAAGATATGCTCCTCAAACTGTGGTATATTAACTTTACTATATTCTTTAGTATGTCCTATTAGATTTAATATAAATATTTTCTTCTACATTATTTTGTCTATAAAAATATCCCTTACGATTTTTTTATAAATATATTCTTTTTTTTTACATAAATTGTACACATTGATCGTCGTATTTATTATATATACAGGGTGTCCATAATTAAAGTCCCACTTTCAAAAGGCTGAAAAAAAAAGAACCACTGGTCGGAATGACTTCAAATTTGAACTGAATATACTGGAAGAAGGGGGAAACGATTTGGCATAATAAAAAAAGAGTTCCAAAATGTATCAACAGATGGCGCTGTAAGCGGTTGGAACTTATTTTTTATTAGGCCAAATCGTTTCCCCCTTCTTCCAGTACATTCAGTTCAAATTTGAAATCATTCTGACCAGTGGAAACTGAATATACTGGAAGAAGGGGGAAACGATTTGGCATTATAAAAAAAAAAGGTTCCAACCGCTTACAGCGCCATCTATTGATACATTTTGGAACTTTTTTTATTATGCCAAATCGTTTCCCCCTTCTTCCAGTATATTCAGTTCAAATTTGAAGTCATTCTGACCAGTGGTTCTTTTTTTTTCAGCCTTTTGAAAGTGGGACTTTAATTATGGACACCCTGCATATATATATATATATATATATATATATATATATATATATATATATATATATATATATATATATATATATATATAGATATATAGATAGATAGATAGATAGATAGATAGATAGATAGTTAGACAGATATTTATTTATTTTATTTTATTTTTATTTTTATTTATTTTTATTTCATTTATTTATTTATTATTTTTTTTTTTTTACATTAATTGCATACATTGACGGTTGTATTTAATTTGAATGTACTCCGTAGTGAAGTGCGGGTTTTCAGCTAGTCTTGTATATAGAGTAAATAATAAGAAATTTAGAAAAACGAGGTTGAAGGTTTCTTGTACCCTTAAGAAATAAACTCGAACTAATTGAGTATACGCTCGCTAAGTTGCTAAGCTTAAAAAAAATTAAAAGTATTCCCTAAGGAGAGGGGGAATTTATGGGCAGATTCTGACTCGCGTTTGTGGAAAAGAATATCCTTTCCATCTCGTGGTGGATAGATGGATCGAATACTTACATTAGACTCTCTTTCCACTTGTTAAGTCATTTCTCCCTCAAAGCTATGCACCGTACTAAGGTTACGCAACGGCTCTTAGATCAGTCATATATTTTGCTCTGTAATAATTTTGAGATGATGTTTGAACTTTATCGTGTAAAATTTAAAATATTAAATCTATATATACCCAAACTTGGCATCACCTAAAAAAAATATGTCCAAATTTATTAAAAAAGACAATTCCCTCTTTGCCTTTCACTACCACACATTTGCGTACAAGCGACTTTTTGCTCGACATGGTTGCAAAAACTAAATACAACACTGTAATGGATATCATTCCTGAAATTAAACTTCAGCTGTTCATAATCATATGAAATCTTGAAAAGATATAAAAAAAAAGAAGTTAAACATTTTTCGATTCACCCTTTCCCTGATCGTGCGAAAAATAAAATCAATTACTCGACTAAGAAAATCTCTGAACTTTTTGAGGGGAAGTTTTAGCAGTTGACATAGCTTCTAAAGTAGGAAAAAGTTATCAAAAGTTGGTTATTCTTACTTGCGAAAAACTATGCAACCTTATATTTAAAACCATGAGGAGGGTCCTAAAATCTGATCGATCTTAACGCGTTTAGGATGCTTAATCCGTCCCGGTTAGTTCAGACAAAGTAATGCCACCAAAATATTTTTAAAATACTAACTTTTTGTTATTAATTTCATTAAAAATTTTATGAGCAAAAACGAATCATTTATTACCATATTCAACTGTCTTTCTCGATAAATTTACTCATTAGCAGTATAAAAAGAAACTTTTATGATAAATATAAACAAAGTAAATTGAAATTGAAAGCTTTAATCTTTATCTCTTTATGGTAAATGAAAACGAAAGTAAAAAATGAAGCGAAATAAAATGCTGCGAGTGAGAAAAGATGTCATAATGGAAAATTTGAGTCAATACTTGAAAATGGCGTTATCTTTTGGCGGTTATAAGAAATAAAAATAGAAAATATTTCATTCGGGAAGTGAATATGGATCCTTTCCTATGGAAAAAAATCCATTCAGAATATATACTATTAACGCATTTCTCAGTTGACTGTCATCTTTACACGAATCCAATGTAATGCAGTACTTTTTAGAATAAGCAAATCAAATGATAGGCAAAATTTATTTAACAACTTTTATACTCACACAGAATTGAGACCGGGGTTTTTAAACATGATCTGTGCAAATCCAGAAATAGAAGTTTCTCCTCAAAACACACTTTTTCTTATGCAATTTATCCTTCTATTTTTGATGATAGAGTGTGTGTGTCTGTTTGTTTGTATATATATATATATACCGGGTGGCCATAATTAAACTGACAGTGCTCACAGTGTTCTGTAGCGCGATCTATTTGTGAGAATGACGCCACATTTTGTAGGAAGATTAAACAAGACGGGGGACGAAGGATTCCGCGAAAAAATAAATTAGTTCCAAAAGTCACCGCTAGGGGAATATTTGGCGCTGTGTAATAGAAAATAGAGTGTTAACAAATGCAAATTAATACGGAATAAAATTACCTTTTATTATGCACATTTTCTTATTTAGTTCAAGTGCAATATGGCAACACTTTTAAAAAAGCGTAAAATCTACATAAACACCGATAAAGTCTCGTGATCTGCAATATCACGTACGCTGAGCAGAAGAAGAAGTTCTTTATTCAAATTTCACGTTACATCCATTGGCACAGTGCCAGCTGCTTGGGTTTTAAAAGGCAATGTGTTACGTTTCGGATCAATCGGATTGAAAGTTTATGTGCAATGTCTCCTTCTTTAGTCGAGCGTGCGTTACTGGTCAAATTCTTTTACCTCAACCAGTGCAACGCGTCAGCCGCTCTTCGTGCTTTTAGAACGCACAAAAAATGCGTAAAGGTAACGGTCCTGTATCAGTTAATGGGCTAAAAGCAATGGTTGCGACGTTTGAGAAAACAGGTTCTCAAATACCCATCTCGCAACCAGCAAAGCGCCGTCGATCAGGGCTACTTGCCAGTACTGGGCCGTAATTGGAAAACTGACAGTTTTTCAAAGTTTTTCGTAGACCCCCTTCCTTTCACATGCTTTTTATTTTTATTATTGAGATTGTTTATAATAACACTACTTATATAAATAACATCTCATATATATCAGATGATATATATCTGATATATATCTGTAGATATCAGATGTTATATATATATATAATACTTGATATATATAACATCTGATATCTACACTTACACTTTATTTCTTTTTTTTCTGGCTCTCCATGTATAACTAGTATTAATATTTTAAACTTTTCTCTTTTTCTCGTGTATTTTCAGGAAATAGTTAATATTAATCTCTGCAAAAACCTAAAATTTTTATTCAGAATAATCCCTTAAAATTATATTTTGTACATGTTATTTTAAGCAAAGTTCGTAAATGTTCTCGAGATAAGCAAATTATAATATTTTCCATAGAGGAAATTTATTTCATTCTTCTCAAAGTTAAAAGTGAGATGTAATATATATTTGAACATCAGGAATTACCCGATTATATAATCTTAATTTATGTAATTTATTTGAAAATGATTAAAAATTAAAACTGAATGTAGGTCAATGTTTTATAAATTTTGTTCAGTCATTTTTTTAGTAGTTGATAAGTGGAAAAAATTTCATAGTTTTGCATATCAAAGAATGATTCATTGTTAAAGCTTAGCTGTTCAAGAAATATTTTGTTTTGAGACATCTTTAAATAAGTCTTGATAAGTTTATTCTTTGGTGATAAAAATAATAACATTCTGTCATCCTACAGTCTTATCATATTGCTGAATACGATAAGACTGAAAATTAAACATACCTCTTGGTCATTGTCCAATGACGGTATATTAAAAAAATGTTGAAAGCAAAAAAAATCCTACACAGTCGAGTAGCGGAGAGATAGCAAATGTTCAACCATGTAGAGAACTGAAGACAGTAACAGTGTCGAATAATTGGCATAAATAGCGTGCGCCAAAATTTCACCAACACTTAGATGACCGAAAATCGCCAATCTGTATACGTTATGTATACAGACTGGCGACTGTACAGCGAGCATTCCCCGTCTATTTTTAGATGCGTGGGATGAAATTAATCCCACTCTTTCTCAGAAAAGGGGCCCTATTCTACTATTTTGCCACCTGCACGCAGGGAGGACAAAGGAGTCTGGCTAACCCTGCTAGGGGTGCGCGGCACACGGGAGGCAAGTCAAGAGGGGGGGGGGGCAAGTCAGCCGCGCGGTTAAAGAAAATTAAAACTAATTTATTAGTAAAATAATGAATATAAAAATATTATCATTATGCTAGATAACTACTTAGAGTTAAAAATGCATTTTACAAGTATAACTGGAAAGAAACAAAACCACATTGGTTTTAAAAACACTACTCCACGTCGCAACCAGTTGGGAAATACATTGTTCGTTTTTGTTTTAACACGTTTTAACCCATCATCCCATCAAATCGCATCGCATCGCGTCGGTGCGGGCGGTTTTTGTCAGGTTGCAGGAAAATACTATTTTATGCCCTGAGCCTATTAATACACGGACCGGGATAATTTGCACTTTATTAATTTTGAACGTGTCCATCTCAACAACTGAAAAACAAAGCTTTTTGTCTCTAATTTTTGTGCTCGATTTTGTGATTGCTGACCAATAAAAATATTTCACAGGTAAGGAAACTTGATGATATTTTTTCATTACCATATTACTATATTTTCAGACCACCTTACTAGAATTAGCAGAAATCCATCAAACATTCATCATTATTTACAGTGGCTCCCAAAAGTGTTCGTACACTTACGATTTTCAATGAAATAGGGGTCTATCCATTAATTAAAATGAATATTTCAGAATGGGTATTTAACAATAAGATCTATAATCTATTCTTAACAAAACTACATGAAATATTTTAAAAACATAGTAAAACTTTATTATTAAGAAACCAATAATCAAAAAGTAACAAAAACTTTATCCCAGAAAAGTCATCGAACACTTGTAAAAAATCTTTACATATTAGTAAATATTCTAATTTTTCGTTAAATTAATATTTAGTAGGATATCCTTTAGCATCCACAACAGATTTTAAACGTCTGGGAATAGATTGCACTAGTTCTTTTGTAATTTCTGCATCAATGTTCATCCATTCTTCCATCAGAATTGTTTTTAGTTCGCTTTTCGTGTGAATGTCGTGTTTTCGTACTCGAACCTCCAGTTCTCTCCAAATATGTTCTATTGGATCTAAATCTGTCGATTGAGGTGGTGTTTTCAAAACTTGTGGACAATTATAGAGACACCAGAGGCGAACGTTGAGAGCCTTGTGCTTAGGATCGTTATCTTGATAAATAAAACAAAGATTTTTCCAATACCCAAATTTTGGGATGATAATTTTAATTTGCCTCTTAAAATATTTATATAAACAGCATGATTCATTATGCCATCAATAAATACCAAATTACCTAGTCCTGATGTTGACATGCACCCCCACACAAGGACACCTCCATCGCCCTGCTTAACTGTTCCTACTAAGTTCTTGGGATTAAGTTCCTCATTTTTTTCTTCTCCATACAATTATACGCCCATCGGAACCAAAAAAGTTATACTTGCTTTCATCCGCAAATAAGGAATTATTCCAATACGTTTGGGGCTTATTTATCACTGATACTGCTAAGGAAATCCTAAGTTTTCTGTTTTTCTCACTCACAAAAAAATTTCTACGGGCAGAACGCCCATATAATCCAGCTGCTCTGAGAACTCGTCGAACAGTTTCAGGTGAAATTGAAAATACTATTTTATGACCTGAGCCAATAAATACACGGACCGGGATAATTTGCACTATATTAATTTTGAACGTATCCATGTTTCATTAAATTCTGCATTAAAATGTTTTATTAAATTCTACAGAAACTTTTACAGCACTCAAATGTGGATTTTTCACAAATTTTCTAATTATAAATCTCTGATCACGTTTTGTTAACTTTGCCGAACGACCTTTTCTTACCTTGATTTAGATATGATTTTCTTCTTTAAAGCGTTTTATCACATACTGCACAGTAGAATGGGATAAATTAAGTAATTTAGCAGGGGGCTTGGGGTGCCTTGAGTGGATGACAGATCTGTACTATTTGTCCATCATCCTCGAGCCCCGCAGCAATGAAAAGCACCGGACCTGGGAAATTACTTAATTTATAACTACGGAAATAACTACGTAGCGACTGGTCTCCAGTTGACTCATGGTTGATAGGCCGCAAAGGTCTGGGAAACCAGTGGACAATTAAACTTAAGTAATTTAGCAATATTCCGAACTGATTTACCACTACTATGATGAAAAATAATCAATTTTCGAATGCTGTTTGTTGTTTCTTTGCGACTACGAGCCATTTTTAAATATTAAATAGAATATTACGGAATAGGCAAGCAAAAATTAAAGCCAAACGATATTTTAAATGCTACCACAATTCAAAAATAAAAGTAAAGCGCCAGACGATAATTTTAATTATGAATTTATCCGAAAATATTTCAGTGTACGATGACTTTTGTGAGATAAAGTTTTTGTTGCTTTTTGATTACTCGTTTCTAAAAAATAAAGTTTTACTATGTTTTCAAAATATTTCATGTAGTTTTGTTAAGAATAGATTATAGATTTTATTATTAAATACCCATTCTGAAATATTCATTTTAATTAATGGATAGACCCCTATTTCATTGAAAATCGTAAGTGTACGAACACTTTTGGGAGCCACTGTAGGTGTCCATATTCAAAATGAACTTATTTCCCTTTTGGGACAAAAAAAAAGACATGAAATAGTATCACTCTTAAAATTTAGTAAATATTATTCTATTATTTTAGATTCCACCCCTGATCTAAGCAACCAAGACCGACTTACTGTTGTAGTAAGATTTGTTCTACACTGCTGGCCACTGTAAATGCAACACCCTGAAGGAAACATGCAAATAACATGAAATTTACAACATGCATTAGCGGAGGTGAGATATGCAAATGATTAGAATTTCAGCGCAGACGCACATCACGCGCGCCTGTGGCGCCACTTCAAAGCGCTATTTAAGGCTTGGAGATTTCGACTATTTCAAGTTCGGCAATTGTGTTTTTCTTGTGGTTTTTTAAAAAAAAACGATCAATTATGCCTCGTCGAAAACAGCGATCATCTTTTGATCAAGTATCCGAGTTCGACAGAGGAAGGATAGTGGCCTACCGAGATTGTGGATTATCTTTCAGGGAAATCGGTAGTCGTGTTGGACGAAACCAAACAACTGTAATGCGGATATGTGATCGTTGGATGCAGGAGGGTACGACAGACCGGCGTGTTCGATCGCATCCACTTCAGCGCACCACTTCACGTGATGACAGGCAAATTGTGCGCATGGCAGTGACGGATCGCTCAGTCACATCACGAACCATAGCACAGCACATGCAGTCTGTAACGCATCATCCAGTGTCTGCGCGTACCATTCGACGCCGTTTACAGAAGAGTGATCTGTCCGCAAGACGTCCATTGCTTTGTCTACCCTTGACGCAGAACCACAGACGTCTCCGCCGCCAATGGTGCGATGACAGAAGGATGTGGACCGCAGAATGGAATGAAATTGTCTTTACTGACGAGTCACGCTTCTGTCTGCAACACCACGATGGTCGCATTCGAGTCTGGAGACACCGTGAAGAGAGGATGCTGAACAGCTGCGTTATGCACCGCCACACTGGCCAGCAGTGTATTAAATAATAAATCAAAGCAAATAGAAATTAGGGAGCATTTTTGGGGGGATTTATTTCAATATCAGATTTCCTTCAAATAGATAAATCAAATAGGTCTACAAAATGTAAATATGTGGAAAGTATGTTACATGATCCATTTAAAAATGAAAAAGATATCACAGCTGAAGATTTATGCAATGAAACTGACAACGTTGCCCCCTATATTTCCCTTGAAATGAACGCGTTAAATGTGATTCAATACCTATTTACAAATAACCTCATCTATCTGTTTCCAAATTTAGTGATTGCCATACGAATTTTTTTAACATTACCTGTGGTGGCTAGCGGGGAAAAATGCTTTTCAAAACTTAAAATAATAAAAAATTATTTGAGATCAACAATGGAACAAGAAAGGCTTACCGACTTATCTATTATTAGCATCGAAAAGGACATTTCGGAAGATATAGATGATCAGATATTACAAGAGAATTTGCATTAAAAAAGGCAAGAAAAGCAAAGATTATTTAAGCTTTTTGACTGACTTATTAAGTATATGTATTAATAGATATGTGTTGTATGTATTTAATATAACGTATTCATTTAGTTATCAATCAATACATTAATAATTACTATGTTAGGTTGCAAAATTAAAATATAAACTGAATTTATAATATTTTCTGTAATTCGTTGTTTCATTTAAGGTAAAAATATTTCAGAGAAATTTCAATTAATCCATACGGTATGAGGGGGGGGGGCAAAATTATTCTCGCACATGGGCGGCAGCTACTCTAGGAACGGTCCTGTATTTACTAGCACATTAAAAGCTACTAAATTACTCTCAACATTTACATACATACATACAAACACACACTTTCTAATTTAATCTCTGATGAGATGGGTTTTTTTTATGAAGCGTATTCGGAAAATATGAATACGGTTCATATCAATGGGTGTTAGAACTTATAAAATATTTGTACCCACATTTACATCTACGTTGGTCAGCTATGTGAAATTTATTTGCAGTCATCAATATTTTTATTTCATTTCCTCGAATCATTTTTTATTGTTCTATACATCACTAGGTATAAAGTATGCGAATAAATACAGTAAAAATGACGAGTAAAATTCAATGTACCTCAATATTTTAATAACAATATTATGACTGTATGGAGGTATAAAAAGGTATGATATGTTTTTAGTGTTTAATCTGTTAGACATTTATTGAAATGCATTCGGACTCAATTTCATTTTTAAGAGAACTGTCACTCGAAGTATTTTACTTTACGCTATGAATATATCTATCTTCTGATAAATAAAAACGGTCATGTTATTCATTGCAAAATCAGTATACTTACCCCCCCCCAAAAAAAAAAGTGCTGAAAATAAAAGAAAATGGCCATGCTTATATAAAAAATGGCTCCAGTTCCAGCGCCAGGAAATATTTAAATCATGAAATAATTATCAACACCATCACCAAAAAAGTCCAAATAAGTGTAACCCAACGGTCTACCAAAAAAACGAAATATAGCGCCTAACGAAATTGATCTTGGCGGAACAAAACTGCCGGTAGGGTTGCCAGGTAAATCGCAGAGAACCAGAGTTTGAAATGAAGCTCCCGATAGATACCCGCTTTGGCATCCAAGAGAGTCTTCCGAAAAGTCCGTCTTAATCAAAATGAAAAACAAATTTAGGCAGGTACTACTTTTTCCTCTCTTATGCATAAACTCTTGTGCAAAAAAATTATCCATTTGTAAGTGGATGTTTATTTCATTTCTATATAAAAACCAAAAATAAATTAATATAATCTAACAATAGTTGATACCCGTCAAAACATGACGGCTAGATAGTAAATAAATGTACTAATACACAAATTATATTCAACACATCATTGCCAAATGTTGAAAATCATAATAATGCGCAGAAACAAATTGTGTTTAAGCGGCCTCGTGCTTAATGACTATCTAAAGACAGATTTAAAAATGTCACTGAGCATGCGCAGAAAGCAATTTTTTAAAATTGCAAATTATCGCTAATTAAACAGCACGAAATAAACAATTTCCATGAGGTTTAATCTTAAATTTCACAAATATAATTATCATAAACATAAATATGGCAGAGATAGATCTAGAGAGACTCCTCGGAATAAACGTGTTTATCATTAAAACATGTCACTGAGCACGCGCGGAAACAGTGAGTTTCTAAAGACAGATTTAAACATGCCACTGAGCATGCTTAAAAATGAATTGTAAATTGTAAATTATCGCTAATTAATAGAAATTGCTGTCACAAAAACCAAATTTGACAAATCTACAGATTACAATCTTCCGTTTAAGACCAAAATCAAGTAAATTGATGCAGTAGCTTTCTCTCACGGACTGCTCAAATTATTGGCTTAGCAACTTAAATATATAGATGATATATATTATGCATATATCACATAGTATAACCGAAAGATTATATTATGTCAGCCGTATACTTCTGACATAATACAATCTTTACATACAAGGAAAATTATGTGAATCTTTCGTACAAAAGAAGTTTCACAAAAATGAAATAAATATTTATGAAAAGTCTCTTTAATTTAATCTTCGCCTTCCCTTTCAAATCCATAATTCTGATGCAAATTTCTGTTACTTATGGTTACGAATCCGGAGTCCGATTTCGGGACGCTACAAATAAATCGGTGACGGGTCAATTCCCATCCAACCGTCACGGGCCAGTGTTGCCAACCTCTGCGAAGCGCCTACCCCTAGCGCCATCTCGAAATCCCCCTGTTCCCTCCTAACACCAACTTGAGATCCCCCTAGACCTTCCTAAAAGAAATTCGGGTTCCAAACAGGCATCCTGTTTGAGAGATAAATTGAAATAAATAGAAAATACACACTTACATAATAAAATGGAGGTTTATTTACATTTAACATATGTATGGAACTTATAATCTAATAAAAAAACGAGTCCCGATTGTACAAAATATTAAAAAATGTTCCCCCCACAAAATGCCCCTAAAAAAATGTGGCCCCTAAAAACACCCCTTTTCATCTAACTTACCCCCAAATTTAGGGTGAAAATCCCCAAGTTGGCAACACTGTCACCGGCCCTCAAAAGCGTAAACACTACGAGATCCCCCGTCGGAGATTCGTAAGTCACCCGTCAACGGTACGGATCATTTCCCCCGAGACTATCGTTCTACCGGCATCTCCAGCACCGGTCCGTCAAGTTGCCGTCAGTCTTGTGTTTGTTGGGTGAATTCCATAACATCACCATATCTGGCCCGAACCGAACGCCTCATTAAAGTTGAATATAATAAATAAGTCCTGTTTTCATATTCTTCCTTTTGGTAAAACGCAGATCAGCGCGTGATCTAGCAATAAATTAATCCCCGTGAGAACCCTGATGTGGACACGTGAACACCACGAGACCAAATTTGTTCAATTAAAAGATAAGTAATTTAGGCCCTCTGGTGTCAATATCACCAAAAACTCATTTAATATTTGCCTGAACAGAAAACTTTTCTCTCTTCGCATCTAACTCTCATTGCTGTCAGATCTGCTGTCCACGGACGACAGAAGTCCGTTGGTCACGACGGCTCTTCTCTTAACTCTGCCATGTAAGAACTGCTGTTTTCCCGTCCCGTCCTGGCACGGACGCCGGACAAGTCCAGTGGCTACTGCAGCCTTCGTAATGCTTGATAATTAAATAAAAAGGATTTCCCGGATATCGTCTGAAATCTGTGTTCCTCTTCTCTGGATCCATGTTTGTTTGACTGACACACACACACACACACACACACACACACACACACATATATATATATATATATATATATATATATATATCAAAAAACATATACTGAAATCCCGATTTTCCAAGCAGGTATCATTCGGTTCACAGATCGCCCAAGTACCACAAAACCACAAAAGAAATAAGTTGGAAATAAAACACAAATTTTACAGGAGAACGCTAACATGACTTCTATACAAAGAGGTAAAAAATTATAAGGGATCCAGCGACTGATCTCTACGTTTCTGATTTAAAAAATTGTTCGAATTTTCTGGTTTAGTTGAATTAAATAGAAGTGCACCAGTTTAAGATCGATCAGACTATTTTCTTACATAGACAGAAGACGTGAGAGCTAAACAGTTTTAAATAAAGTCAGATAGTCAATGATTTAGCTAGAAAAAGTAGGGGATAGTTAACTTTGTTCTCAATTGCAAGTTTACATTTACTTACTTTTTTATTTTCATTCTTTGCAACAACAAAAAATAATATTTATAAAACTGGAGTTGAAAATTTTGATCACTTGTTCGAAGCAATACAAAACGAAATACAGACTGCAAAAGAATGGATTTTTTTATTTTATTCACAGTCATTATGGTAGGAAGATAATTTGAATATTTAGAATTATACTTTGCATTGCAACTAGCAAAATTTTCAGAAATTCAGTAATTCAGAAATAATAATCTTTGTGACAATGAATATCCTGATAAAAGGGCAGTTTTTAAAAAAGGAAAAAACTTCTACCATTTTTAATAATCTTGGTGCTTTCCTATTTTGAAAATATGGCTCTTTTTTTACTCAAATTTACGTGATATATTAAAAAAATCGTTAAATAATTATTTTATTTTCCCTTAGCTTCATGGTTATTTCAAGACCATAAAGAAATATTTCCTTCTAGGTATATATTATGGGGTTCCAAAAATAATCAGCTACTTTAATAACTGTCCATTGTTTCTTCAATTTTTTTTTCGATGTCATGAAAAGATATGATTTCTATGCTTTTATTTTCTTTTTCAATGAGTTACCAACATAACTTAAAAAAGTGTGCGTTGATTTGTTCTAAGGACATTCAATAGATATCTCAAAATCTTCAATCTACTGTATCTTTTGCATTTTAATAGGGTAACTTAATGCTAAAGTGTGTACGGTGTTTGAATATGAGTACGGAAAACTGATAGTCTGAGTTGAATTGGCATGCGTCTTAACAAAAATTCATAATTTTATCTTAATTCACAAACAGTCTCTTTCAAACGGAAAGAATTTTGTCAGAAATGGGTTTTCTTATGTGTTTAAAAGTGTGCCATTTCAAAAGTAAACACTTTCGAAAGAGACGTGTTTTATATTTCTATACGAAAGCGTTTCATAGTTTTCAAAAGAAGTAGAATTCTTTCCAGAGAAGCTGTAACCTTTCCTTGCACTCTGCTAACTACAGTCTGTTCATAATGAATTGTACTTAAAACTATCATGTTATTGAGGGATATAAATTATGATATTCGACATTCACGAGCTTAAAATGCATATAGTTTAATTACATGATATTTCATGAGTATAATAAAAGCGTTATTGTAAAAGAAATTTTGAATTGCATAATGAAAACAAACTGCCTCCTTTGTGCTATGTCCGTTTCTCCTTTTCTCTAAGGAAAAGGGAAAACAAATGAATGCATAAAACGAGGAAATAGAGAAATAACAAAACATGTGGCAGACTTATTTGCTTTCAAAGGAATTTTATACGAGCAATAAAATTTCGTTGGTGCTATAAATTTTGCTGAATTAACAATGCCTTTTCCTCTTTGGATAAATGAGTCATAATTATGCTTCAAAGTTTCACTATCCAGACTCGAAAAAAAAACTGAAAACGTTATCAGTTTCTGTTTAAAAGAAGCAGGGATAAAACACAAGTATAATTGTAGCACTGAAACGCGCCCGAAACAAATCCTTTGCGAGCAACATTTAGCAGGATAAACTACAATGCAAGAAATTATTTCGAATAGCTTACCTGCATCTAAGAGTAAAACTTCAAGGGAAAATCCAAATTTAGAGTTTTTCGTCATATCACCAGTAACTTGTTGTGGATGATATTGATAATAGTAAAACGCTGCATCTCAGGAGACCATCATTTGTGGGGGGCGTATGAACTCCCCGGCAGAAACATCTAAGCATCAATGTATTTTAGCCCTTGATTTTTTAGCACGGATGCGTTTTGAGCTTTCAAGGTATCACTATATACCACGTACAAAAATAGCTTAGAACACCTTTTTCAACCAGTGGGCCAAAAAGTCGTTATCTAGGCAGCTTAATAGTTTGACTAGTCGCTCGTGCAGCTATTTATTATTAATATTATTAACCCTCTAACGGTAGGGGTGGGGGTCGGATCCGACCGAGGGGTGTGTTTCCCCCCTCCGTTATTCTCCCTTCTCATTGCAAGAGATCGAGTTGACAAGGAACCCTACTAGACAGTCTTGCAACATGTGTTGGAGCGTTTGCAGTTATAAGTTTGCAGTAAATAAGAGTGTCTTTGTTGAAAATCGTTATTTATGATCACAAGTCATTTTATTTTAAGATTTTTAATTTTTTTTATTTCGATTTTGAAGGCCAAAAATGCTAGTATATATTATTTTTTACATTTTTGTGTTCGGAAATTCGGTTCAGTAACTTCTAAAACTAGGTACAAGACTAAATTATATATTATGCCTGATATATACAGCATTCTATGTAACTAGCAGAGAGGTTTCCTTTGTTTAGCAAAATTACGATTCGTTGGTCTTTTTTTCTACGAAAAGGTTTTTTATTTCATGCAAAATATTATCAATAAATGTTATTATACAACAAAAATGCTTATTGTATACTTATTTCTACCAAAAACCTCATCAAAAAAGACACCGGGTCGGATCCGACCCGACCGTACCATCTATTTTGTCTCAAACCACCGTACCGTTAGAGGGTTAAGGGGTCTGAAGGGGCGGGGGAAAGGGGGTTAGGAAATACTCATTTTATTTTTCTTGCGCTTGGGGAAGGGAAGGGGTTAGTGGGGCTAAAAAGGTTGAGAACCACCGACTTAGAAATTATATCTCTAGTGAAGAAACAAAAATGGTGGCGTGATTATAACAGTGGGGATCTGGCATCGCGACCAAATCAGGTTTTTCCCAGCCATCCACTGCCGGGCGATGGCCGAATGGCTAGGGAGCTGGCTTTCGGTACCAGAGTCTGTGGGTTCGAATCCCACAATTGGCATGGTTGTTTGCAGCCGTTCGGAATCGGCTGTAAGCAGTAGGCCCCGGTCAAATTAGCCCTCGTGTAGCAAAAAATGACCGTAGCACTCCAAAACCAAACCAAACCAAACCCAGTCAGCCACTTTCTCCATGGTTTCGACAGTTAACGGTCAGCTATGTGGAATGTGGAGGGGAATCCATTTCAGGCGGATGTAAGAAACAGTTGAATTCTGGCAGGTGTAGTACTGTACTACAACGACTTCGTAATAGTAGAATCGAACGCCGCTCCCACGTGCGATGTATGTAAGCTGGAAGCATTAGGTGAATTAAATGTTTGTTAAGTTTTTATGGTGGTGATTGATCATATAATTATTTGGAGTCAGTTATGTAGCAGGTTAAATAGTTGGAATACTAACACCCATACTGTGCTGCATAACACTAAACTGTGCTGTGAGTTGGTTTCTTTCCGAGTGGTCACGAACAATGTAGACAGCATTTATTGGTAGACACAAATACATATATTAATCAAATAATTATAATCCGGGTAAACATCACGTCTGTCATTCGTGACGTTGAACGTCACTGTCATTATTCTTTCTCGATTAGGGAACCCGCATCTCGCGTAAGTAAAGCATGACGTAACCTCATAAGAGGTTTTATTATTACATATTAACATTTTTAGCAACGGTTAATTATTCAATAAACGTGCCAGGTACTCGCGTCCCTCCTGGTATCTCCCCTTCAAGGCTAAAAGTGATAAACTATGCTTTTCAGCCTTTCTAATATATAAAAAAGACGAAATGATTCAAACATGGTAACAAACTATAATGGGAATCAGATCTCCTGACTCCTAAGTGGAACTAATATACAGGGTATCAAAAGTCATAGAAAGCTTTGATTTTCTGTATTTTCCTGAACCAAAACTCGAGCAAAACGATTAAAATATTTCTTTTCCTTTTCTTTTTTATTATTTTTTTAGAAAATGGCTCTTATCGAAAATATTAGAGGAGGTAAGAAAAGACAATTAAAATAAACTGCAACTTTAGTTCGTATACGTATGGATTTTCAGTATCCTCATCGCGCAATGGCGGCTTTTTGGAGAACCTGGGCAACTAAGCTTTATCTCCAGTCTTACAGATTGTGTTAAAAAAAGTACTCTTGAGATGTTTAAAAAGGTTTTGGATGTAACATTCGTGAGTATAAAACATAAATTGTACCAACATTCAGAAGAAGAAGAATTGCAAAACAAGTGCGAGTAGTAGTTATAACATGTGTAAGACATTTAAATATTAAAATGGATTAATACATAAATAAAGGACATATTTTTTAAATTTTTATTTTATTTATTTCTTTTTCAATTTCTTTTTCTTTTTTTAATTATAAATAAAAACACGGAACAAGACAAACACAATACAAGACAAATACAATAGAAGGTGAACAAACATAAAGATTACCACATGTAGGCAGGCGTACTAAGGAAATGTCAGGCTTACCCTTTTAATTAAAGGGTACCAAGAGAACACTCATAGATATTATGACCACAAAAGAAGAAAAAAATGAAACAGTGAAGTAGCGAGCATAATTGCCGCCCGGGGCACGATACCTTTTCGGCGCCCCCCCCCCCCCATGGTCTTAGGCAGTAGCGTAGCGAGGGAGGGGCAAGGGGGTCCATCATGCCCCGGGCGCCACTCGCAGAGGGGCGTCAATATAGGGTCTATCTATATACACTCATGGACAAAAAAATTAGCGCACCAAGAAGGAGTCGTCAAAATGAAACGAAATTTTGCATACGTAATGACTACTTTGATATAAGTAAATGATAAGAAAATCAAAGAAAAAGGATAATTTATTTCAGAGAAAAAGGCAAAAGAACGGAGGAGTTAATACTCCGTTGGACCCCCTCTAGCGCGAATGCACGATGCGATACGATCGGGCATTGAGTCATACAAGTTCTGTATGATGTCTTGAGACATTTCGTTCCATATTTGCTGTAACCTTGCCTCTAGTTCGTTCAAACTCGTGGGATGCCCAACTCGTCGTCCCAAATGATCCCAGATATGCTCGATTGGAGACAAATCTGGGGATCGGGCAGGCCAAGGAAGGGTAGTAACAGTGCGGAGACAGTCTTGTGACACCCTTGCCGTATGAGGCCGAGGATTGTCTTGTTGAAAAATGGCTCCTGGGAGCCGTTGCATGAGTGGCAACACATGTGGTTGCAGGATTTCATGAACATACCGCTGGGCTGTCATGGTGCCACGGAACAATACTAGGGGTGACCGTGTATTGTAGGCAATGGCACCCCATACCATCACACCAGCTGTGAGAGCGATGTGTCGCTGTACAGCAAAGGCAGTATTGAAGCGTTCACCACGGGCTCTCCACACACGAACACGATTGTAATCACTGCCGAGATTGAATCTGGATTCGTCGCTAAAGACGACCTGGTTCCATTCCGCTGCAGTCCAGTTTCCTCGTGCGCGGCAAAACTCCAAACGGAGGCGTCGATGGGTGGGCGTCAAGGGCAGCACACGTAATGGGCGCCGCGATACCAACTGTACTTCAGCCAGGCGCCTTCGTATGGTTCGAGAAGACACAGAGGCCCCTAGTGAAGGTGCTACCTGTGCCTGGATGGCGGCCGATGAAGCAGTTGGCTGTATGCGTGCATTTCTTACGATGTGGCGGTCTTCTCGACGACTGGTCTGTCGAGGGCGTCCTGAGCATGGTCTTCGTGTAAATGACATCTCTCGGGTCCACTGGTCCCAACACCTCCTCACAACACAATCAGAGCGGCCTAATTGACGAGCTACTCGCCTAGCTGACCACCCAGCTTCCATCATCCCGACGATTCTCCCCCTCTCAAACTGCGACAACTGCTTATATTGTGTTCGAACACGGCGTAATGGCATGTCTATCTCAGCTCTTCCTTTGTAAATGATTCAGCACACTCAAACAAGCTTTGGTTACCTCTTTTATACTCCACGGAGTACGATGTTCAACGCCCTCTACCGGCTATACGTAATGCGCAATCACGCTGCATTTCTAATCATTTGCATATCTCCCCGACATGTACCTTTATTGCATGTTTCGCTACGATCCCGTAAATTATTTCTTGGTGCACTAATTTTTTTGTCCATGAGTGTATATAAAACAGTTCCGTAACTGACTCACTGACTGACTCACTGACATACAACGCACAGACCAAACCGCTGGACCTAAAGGGCTGAAATTTTGCATGGCGATTTTTCTTATAGTGTAGGGGTGCACTAAGAAATATTTTTGAAAAATTCTTCTTAGATTTTTTAAAAATTAAATTTTTAAGCTGTTTAGTAACTCTTTTTAAGTTTGCATTTAAAATAATAATTTTAGGGTTATGAAATTTATATCACGAGAAAGATCATAAAAATTCCTTTAAAATGAACTCTTTTTCGAATCTTTACCTTCATTTTCTGATTTTTAGTGAAGTTTTAAAGATTAAATTTTAGAATTGAATTTATTAAATGACGTGATTTCTTTTTCTGGTACTTTAAATAAATTTATCGTCACATCCATAACAATGAAATAGGCAAAAAAATATTTTTTCCCTTGCCAATGCGGCAGACGATTAGACATTATCCAAAAAAATATTAAAATACAGTAAACAATATGTTCCTCAAACTGTACTATATTAAATGCACTATATTCTTTAGTCCTATTAGATTAGTCCTATTAGATTATCTTATGTCCTATTAGATTTAATTTGAATATTTTCTTCTACATTATTTTGTCTATAAAAATACATCTTACGATTTTTTTCATAAATATATATATATATATATACATCAATTGTATACATTGATCGACGTATTTAGTATACACACTAGGGTGGAACGAAAAAAACTTTTTTTTAAATTTCAATATGCTCTAGTTTTCAAAAGTTGCCTTTTAACAAAATAAAGACGGAAATTAAATATTAGAGTAATTGGTGCATGTTTTCAGTTGGCGCAAGAAGGGCAAACTTTTGGTTTTTATTAAATTTTTGACAAATTTCGCAATTATTTTGAAATTGAATACACTTGTAGTACAAAAAAGTAGCAAAATATGTAATTTAAACATTCCTTTTAGTCAGGAGACCTGCTAAACTGATTATATAATACGTTTTACTTCATAAAAATAGTACACATAAAGGCACTTAAGGACGAGGCACTTAAAAGACACTAGGACATCACGGTGGAACGAAATAAAAATTTTCGGAATTTTAATATGCTCTAGTTTTCAAAAGTTGTCTTTTAAAATTAAAATGAATAATATAAAATCTTTTTGCTCTACTAAAATATTTTCAAGTGCCGCAAAGGGCTTAAATGTGGATATTTTTATGAAAAAGTGATTATATTTGTATTTTTTGTTAATTTCTTTTATAGTATATTAAAATAATGTATATTTTCTGTAAATAAAATATTCAAAATATGATATTTTTTGACAGAAAACTTGCATATTCTAAGTATTTCTAATTTTTAGATGTCATAACAGAACAACTGATTTTGTGGAATTTCGCGATTTTCATCATATTAATTTTACAGTAGCGTATTCTTATATACATTGGAATGAAAGAAATACAATATTTAATTGACGGACCTTAGTTAAAATAAACAAATCACACTTATTTAGAAAAATATTAATGTAATGTCTATTAAGGAAAAACGTTATTTTGAAAAAAATATTCATGCTTTTCAAAAGTGCATAGTAATCACACATGATTTCCATTACTTATTTCACTGACACATTGAATTGTTTTATTGTTTCAAATTTTGGCATTATCTTTTGAGAATGTATTTTTGTTTGTATTAATGCATCTCTTGCAGAAGTACCACGAACGGACAAGGATGGCCCGGTAACTAATTTAACAATCCTTTCTACTACTTGTGTGTGACATGGAATGCTGTTGAAGTCAATAATTTGTTTCTCGAAATCAGATTCTTTTTCTTCCTTTATAAACAGTTTCAGTTTGTCATCAGAAACATACCTAGTCATAGGAGGTTCTGTTACTTTAACATCATTCCATTCAATCATATTAATATAATCCTTGGCATCAAAGTTTATAAGTGGAACTAAATTCTTTCTGATGCCTCCTTCATTTTCCGCCCTTGCTTTTAGAATCCGGCGTAATCCAAGCTCTCTTACATGACTGCGATCGTCTAATATCATACAAAGGAGGAGATTTTCAGAAGCGGCAAAATATGCTGTTACTGTGCAAAAGCGCCGCAACATTCGGCACGGATGAAGGAATCAATTAAGAAATGATCGAGTTAAGAGAAGCAGTGACGAGTGATAAATAAGCGAGGGACGTGGACATAGTTTAGAAAAGAAACAGGATGTTTAAGTGCCATTAAGGATGAAAAAGAAACCGCCCAAAGAAAATTTACAATGTGGGGTATGCTTAGACCAGATGCAGATGTGAAAAATATAGGAAGAGGAGCACACTAACGAGGAAATGCATTGAATAGTGATGGTATGGGCTAAGTGGTGAAAATCGGAAACAGATGATATTCGAGAAGATGGGAATATGGCCGTGGGAATAATGATGATGGGAGGCGAGTGGCCCCACCTACGAGAGGCGGAGAAAAAGAAGGTTCTGGAAAGAAATGAGTAGCCCAATAGAATAGAAATAAAATATCTCTGACCAATAAGAAAACGAGGGAATGACCAGATCAGATGATGCGGGGATCCTAAAAAATCATTACGACCGAGGAGCAGCAAGGACGAACACCTAGACCGTAGTTAAGAGCATGAGCCGAAGAATTAATTTAGAATGAGAAAGCTCGAATTGAAACTTAGCCAGCGTATGATAAATTAATATAGCTTGACGCTTTATTTGCACCGATGTCCCAAAGCGTAAATACTAGGCAGTGACTAACATCAAGACTAACTAGATTCTATGAAAGAATAGAGCCGGCTGACCACGTGGAAGCAGAGTGCCACATCCCGAGAATCGAATTACCTGAGCAGTATGACCCACCGTATGCTACAAGCTGAAGTTACGGACCCTGAAGGAGTGCCGCAACCATAGACGGGTTTGAAAGGAGGGTCCCAAGCCGACGCGAGCGCATTTAATGGACTGCAGACGAGTTTATCAAAGGAGGGAGAATCGAAAGACCAAGTCCCCGACAATGCCAGCGCTTTAAATTGACTTCATGAGAGTTCATCAATGGAGGTATGTGTCGTTTGTGCTCCGTATTGACCACTGGTTTTAAATGTGTGCCCTCGCGATTTCTCATTCATACACTACGTATTCCGAATGTATATACTATAGATCTTTCTATTAGAAATTGATATAACGTTGAAATATGATGTTATTATGAGTTGATGAACGGGTTATAAAATCCATTAAATGAGAAAATAGTGTAGTAAAGGTATAATAATTGTTAAGAAAGTACTAGTGATAATTGTAGTGTAAGAAGTAAAATAAAAAGGGTTATAATGATATTGACTGAAACTGTAAATGAAGAGATTAGTTGAGATATCATAATGTATTAATAAATGTATCCGTTATTATATCAATCGGATAATCTGTCATTCTTCAAAAAACACAACGCAATACTTAAATCTACATATGTAAATCATATCACTGGGTATCATAATTAATAGCCCCAATAATACCACTACATTTGCATTTCTTTGAATGACAGGGTCAATTACATTTTTAAGAGTCTGATTGAGGTAACGTGAATAGCTTACAAGTTTCCACAAGTGCTTCGATCCACGGATACAAGATGGTTTCAGCTTTATGTTAAACCAAATTGGTGCATAAACTTTCAAAATGTACTCAGTCAGTATTCGGAGATTTTTTACAGGACATTCTGTTCCCACATACAAGCGAAGTATTCGGTTTGCTAATGTAAGCCATCGTGAATGACAAAATTTTCCTGGTTTTCTCATGGACAAATCAGAAGAGCACTTTCCAACAGAGATTGCATTATACATTTCTAACAAATATTTTGGGTCCACACTTAAATCATCCTTAATTTCTAGTAATGGAATGTTATTTTCAATAGGTGAAAATTCAATCACTGGAAGTTCATAGCAGTTTTCTAGTTGTTTACCTATTTCTCCTCCAAATTCATTTGGACCTTTAGTTTTTCCATCTAGGAAACAAAATAGGTGACGTAGGTGCAGTTCATTTAAATTATTGACTGCAACAACATTCCATGTCACACACAAGTAATAGAAAGTATTGTTAAATTAGTTACCTGGTCATCCTTGTTCGTTCGTGGTACTTCTGCAAGAGATGCATTGATAAAAACAAAAATATATTCTCAAAAGATAATGCCAAAATTTGAAACAAAAAAAAAATTCAATGTGTCAGTGAAATACGTAATGAAAACCATGTGTGATTAATATGGACTTTTGAAAAACATGAATATTTTTTTTCAAAATAACGTTTTGCCTTCATAGACATTACATTAATATTTTTCTAAATAAGTGTGATTTGTTTATTTTAACTAAGGTCCGTCAATTAAAAATTGTTTTTCTTTCATTCCAATGTGTATTATAAGAATATGCTACTGTAAAATTAATATGATGAAAACGCGAAATTCCACACAATCAGTTGTCCTGTTACGACATCTAAAAATTAGAAATACTTAGAATATGCAAATTTTTTGTCAAAATATCATATTTTGAATATTTTATTTACAGAAAATATACATTATTTTAATATACTATAAAAGAAATTAACAAAAAATACAAATATAATCACTTTTTCATAAAAATATCCACATTTAAGCCCTTTGCGGCACTTGAAAATATTTTAGTAGAGCAAAAAGATTTTATATTATTCATTTTAATTTTAAAAGACAACTTTTGTAAACTAGAGCATATTAAAATTCCGAAATTTTTTTTTCGTTCCACCGTGATGTCCTAGTGTCTTTTAAGTGCCTCGTCCTTAAGTGCCTTTATGTGTACTATATTTATGAAGTAAAACGTATTATTTAATCAGTTCAGCAGGTCTCCTGACTAAAAGGAATGTTTAGATTACATATTTTGCTACTTTATGTACTACAAGTGTATTCAATTTCAAAATAATTGCGAAATTTATCAAAAATTTAATAAAAAAAAGTTTGCTCTTCTTGCGCCAACTGAAAACATGCACCAATTACGCTAATATTTTATTTCCGTCTTTATTTTGTTAAAAGGCAACTTTTCAAAACTAGAGCATATTGAAATTTAAAAAAAAGTTTTTTTCGTTCCACCCTAATACACACACACACACACACACACACACACACACACATATATATATATATATATATATATATATATATATATATATATATATATATATATATATTGGTATTAATTGCATACATTGACCGTTGTATTTAATTTGAATATACTCCGTAGCGAAGTGCTGGTTTTCAGCTAGTATATTATATTACTACATGTTTATCGGGGGGGCGCCAAAAAGGTATTGTGCCCCAGGCGTCAGTTATGCTCGTTATGCCACTGGTTTTGGGGACTAAATGGTCCAATGGTCTTTGGGACCATTTGGCACTCCTCTGCGACTGGCGCCCGGGGCATAATAGACCCCTTGCCGCCCCTCGCTGCGACACTGAAATGAAAAAGAGAACAGAGGTGACTCAATCCGACGCTGGCTCAAGAAGAGCAGCGCGGGGACGTCTCCTAAATATTTGGTAGCGGAAATCGTAGTCGGGAAACTCGGCTACGATTTCATTAGGGAGATTCTTGACTTTGTGAACGTTGCGAGGTGAGGGTGGTGCAAAGTCAAGGGATGCGATCAAAGTCAAGGGTGCCCTTGAATTTGTGAAGGGATGCGACCCCCCCCCCCCCTTCCTCCGTGAGAGAATAAAATCAGCGAATATCTCTGAGTCCCATAGTTACCTCTTAATACGATTGACCCCAGTTTACTACCAAAAGAAAGTAAAATAAGATTTGTACTGCAACAGTGTGAATTATAAAGTTACGATTTCATTATCAACAATGCTGGCCAACATGCACTGTCACTGAGTAAGAGAATCAGACCGTACGGTACACGTATAGTAAGAGACGCAATACACGCAAAACACCGAAATAGCAATATAAAAATTTAAGTTGTAAATCATTGTTATATGCTGTCCAAAATTACTCAGTACAATACTGCATTTTATAAACTTTAGCATAATTCGCATTCTGGTAGGCTTTTTAAGGCTTACTAACCCTATTAGATTCGCTAAATCAATGTTAACCTATGGAGAAAATGTGTCCAAGGATTGCCGACTTGGTTTGACAGATTTTTTTTAATTGTACTCCGTAATAGAAGAAGAAATTTTACAACTTGGGACATTTTTCGTGTAGTAAAAATACAAATAGTATTTTTAAATTTAAATTATTCGGGGAAATACCTAGTATAGTGTATTTTAAACGCTTCTAAATTCCTTTGGTGGACGAAATTTATAAAATGAATCCTGTTTCAAGGTGCATAAAAGTTCAGGCTCTCTGAAAATACCAATTTTATTGGATTATCAGCATTTATATAGCTGTCAATAGTAGACACATTTTCTCCCTAGGTTAACATTGAGGAGAGCGAATTCAATACGATTAGTACACAGCAACCTTAACTCCCATGAAGATTTAATTTAATTATTCGTGGCGAACTCGAACATAATCAAATTAGAGAAAATTAAAACCTCTAAAGTCAAAGACTGAGTGAATATGTTCTAGCTACAGCTGCGGGGAGTTTTAAATTTGCGCAATATATTTAAAGGAGTTAGTAACAAACTTCACGATGACATCGAAACTTTTCCAAAATACGGATGAGGAGGGGGAAGGGAAATTTCAGATCAAAAGTCAAGCTGAAAAATATCTTTTTTTAAAGAAGTTCTTAAATAAAAAAAGATAATGAAAGAGTGAGATAGAAAACAAGCTGATAAACAACAGACAGGCGGTATTTAAAAAATGTGTTGCTGATAATGAATGTCGCTCCCAAAGATCTAGTTCAAGGGCATTCGATCATGAAAGGATAAGTGACAACTTTAAAATGAGAGAAAAAGCATGTGATTTAGGGCTGAAATATCGCTCAAAACTTTGAACTCTTTGTTTATCTAGTGGAAGCGCGTCACATCAAGGAAACGTCACACTGCTACTTAATCGAATTCGGTAATCAATCTCTCCTCACTTCGCCTTAATGCCGGGCGAGGAGATAACTCAGAGATTTTTTTTCTTTTTTTTTTTTAGAAATAATGAACAGATCTTAGATTCTCAATATTTGTTCTTTTTACTATTATTCCTGTAATTTATTTTGATACCTTGTGACTGTGAAATTCATAAAATAAGAGTTCTTCATTTCACCATGATAACTCAGTTGGCAGATTATTGGCCTCGAGATTATGAAATCCGGGTTCAATTCCCGATCTTGGCTGACGGTCATTACGGAGGAATCCATTCATTGGAAACAACGATTATGGATTGCTAGCTAAACCTTCGACGAAAATTCAGCATCTTTGAAAAGTTAATTAATTAATTAATTAATGAAAATATGTACATGCCATCATCTAGAATCGTTGACCTCAAACAGAAAGGGAAATTTTGTAAGTATAATTAAAATATTGAGCATTTCTCCCATTGATGAGATAGTTCAGTTGGTAGAATACCGGCTTTGTGTTTAGGATGCTCAGATTCGATTCCTGGTCTTCACAGACGCTCATTAGACTTTCTACGAAATCATTGGTAAGTTTCGGCTGTACATAGAACTTTATCTTACAGTAATGAGCTAAATGAAGCACGTTTTTACATTCGTTTTTCAAAATATCGAAAAGAAATGGACTTTTTTGCAAGAATACTTAATGTAGGTCATTACGTCGCGAAATACCCGGGGACATAACAAGTATATAATGATAGTGGAGCCGGAATGCAGTAAAGAGAAGGAATCTTTCAAATTAATTTAATATGCCATTCAGTCCTTATTACCATTTGTTACAATTATGAATCTATTTATAATGAAGTTAATAAATATAATCTGAATATAATAATAGGTATCTTACAAAGAAACATAAATGTTCTTTGTTGATTACTGCTATTATCTACAATTAAGTTTTTAATTAACTATTACAGTCATTAATGTTAAATCATATGTAAGATTTTAATTATTTTGTTCAGTTCACATCCCTATGCAAGCGTAAAACTCTTACTACTAGGTCATCTGAGTGAGGCTTGCTTTATGTGTGGTATCGAAGATTTAATTAAAGTAATATTAAATATGACCTTTATATGTAATAGCACCTCCTAGCAAAAGAAACACAAAGTCGTCACGAAGCCTTTGCATTAATCTCTCTCTTCTTTTTATTCTACCAATGGGGAGGTACTTATCGTGAAGACATTCGCCTATAATTCACCGCAGTTTTGCTGGCTATTTTATTATAGAGGCACCATACAAGCAGACTAGCATTACCCCATATGAAGGGACAACACAAACGTAGGCATTTTAATAGCGGTTCGCCGGGATTTGATCCGAAAACCCTCAGCACTGAATACCAGAGCGCTGTACCACAGGGACGCCACGGCCCGCCTTTGCCTTAATCTTAAACAATGTCTTTTGATAGGAACGATCTCCTTTACCTGCTATCTTCCCATATTCATTCTACCTCTTCACAGAACTGGGACTATAAAGTGATTTTAAAATTTGTAATTTAATATTTCAGTATCCTTCATACTCGTAAAAATATTATTTACTCATGGTTAACATTGCCCGTTGTCTGCCTCTGAGAATTTCCAGCCAGTTAAAACCAGACAACTATCTCTTCTATTATAGAATATGCACTATGTAATCAAAAGTTACCAGACCTTTATACATTCATGTTACGCAACGTGCTTGGTATGGAAGTATACAACTTTATACCAACGCGGAATTTTATACAAACGAGAAGTGGAGGCATTCTATCTTTGAACATACTGTGGCGCGAGATTTAAAGCATATTGTAACTAGCCCGATCCAATGTGAGGGATATTATGAAGTACAAAAACATAAGAACTGCAACAATGCAAACACGAACCGGTAGACCACGCATACTAATATAGAAGTTGGTTGATTGAGAGTACTGAGGTCATCTTTTGCTACACGAGGGCTACACGAGGACCTACTACTAATAGAGAGGAACCATCGAATGTTGAAAAGACTTTCAAAACAGCTTAGCATGTAACGTTGTCCCAATGACTGTCAATTTGGAGCTTATGGCAAAGGGCTACTACATCCGAACAACCATCCCCATATCGATCATCAGCACGATTAACGCCAAGCAGTGATTAGAATGTTGTAAAGTACGTTTGAAATGGATCATATGAAAAATATCGAGAAATTTCATGGATTGGTGAATCTGGCTGCACCATCTTGATGTCGTACGGGTGAATTTGGTTTAAAAGAATGCCAGGTTTTCTTGCTCATTACCTATCCGACTGTAATGTACTGAACAGTCAAGTTTAGTAGACGGGGTAAAAGTATATGATCTTTTTCGAGGTTCTCGTTTGACCCTCAGTTCTATCACATAAAAAAACACTCTGTACTGAGATACCTATTGATATTTTTGGCAATTTTGTACTTCCAACATTGTGAGAACAGTTAGAAGAGGACACATTCATTTCCCAGCAGATAATGAAACTGTCCAAAACATGGGCCATGCATCGCTCGACTGGGCTGGATTTATCAGAACCCTGAACTTATTTTGATGACATAAATTTTCGATAGCAGTGATTAAAATTTAGTGAATTGCCCTCTCGGGAGAACAAAGGCTACCGTAGTACCAAAAGTTGGACGAATACATAGTTGATTGCTTCACGTTGGAAGAAAAAAAGGAAATACCTAGTTGCCCGGATGCTTTTGACTACATAAATTATTTAACAAGCTATTTTTTTAAATTCTTTTGAGCTGTATACTTTGTTGAGGGATAATCCCCACGATTTATTAATTTGCCTTAGTCTTCAGTAAATAGTGAATGAGAGAGACATACGATAGATTCTCTTGAAAAAATTTTATGAGTCAAAATTTTTCAAATCCAAAAATTTTTAAAGACAGGATTTGACGGTAAAACAAACAAAACTGTAACTTACAGGAAACTTATGGAAAACACAAAACAGAAACACACAGCTTCTTGAAATCCAAAATAATGATTAATAGTTTGCTACTAGTTTCAAATTAAATAATAATTCATCATTAGGCAGACCGTTATTAGGCATAATTGTCTCTATGGACGATTAAAATCTGGGAGGGTCATCAAATTCTTTGTTGTAAAAAAAGGAACGTCGTGGGAGGCGGCAGGAGAGGATACATGAAAGAAGGGGACTCTCAAACGACGAAAAGAAGGGGGAGGAATTTTATGACCACCAGCGCACACACGAGACAGACCCGTTTATGAAGCTAATGAATAAAATGCGGGAAAATAGAACCTAGTAAATGGAACAATAACATGGAATTTAGAAATAACGGAATAATGTTATAGATTAGAAGGAAAGGAGACAAGACTGGAAATTAAATAGAGTTATTTATGTGCAAACTTATATCCAGGCAGTATATAAAAATAACGTAGACATGTCATTCACCTGAGCAGAGGAATTATTATAAATATCAAAATTTTCTAGAATATCTAATTCACATGGTGAGTTAGTGAGATGAAAAATTTTCGCGTCAGAAAATTTAAATTTATGTCCGCATCCCCAGGAGTGTTTGTCATTGATTTAGATAATTCTTGATTTTTAACGTACCTAGAATGCTCTTTAATACGCGTGTCAAGGGCAGTTCATATATCCCTTACCAAACTGCTGCATCCCTTGAACATCTCAAATAATTTTGTCGAAATATTTTATTATTTCTTATATTGATATAGCGTCGAATATTTTAGCACGTCTAAACGAAGAAACTGTATAGAATATGAAAAGTTCAATATAATATAAATTTTTAAATTTTAAAAAAGTTAGACAGTTTTCATTTTTAAAAAAATTCTTATCGCAAAAGGGGACAATGTTGGACAAGATAACTAATCTCATGTCATTTGAACACAATAATTCAGTTTAAGGGACATTTAGTATTTTCGAAGCGTTTATTCTTTATAGTGTGGCATACAAACACATTAAACTAGTGTAAATATTCGAGAAATTATGGTAGGTTTACTCTTCATAATTTATGTAGGTTTAATTATGGTAGGAGAAATTATGGTAGGTTTACTCTTCTATGCATTTCCGGTCTGAGTATCCAATTCATTGCATGAAGGTATCAAAATTAGTTTTAGGAATGAACCACCACTTCGATGTTTGGATGTAGCATTAGCACTTAGCGATCTACAGTGCAGTTTTATCCTTGACGACAGTAAGGGTCTGTTCACATAGGAGTCTGGTAGCGGAGCGTTAAAGTATTGAAATATATTTAACCACTGACAAACCTCCAAACGATTAGCAACGAAATTTTTAACGCCTATGATTGGTTTATTTTCGTCTCAACGTCATCTTTCCTTTAACGCTCCGCTACCGGACTCCTATGTGAACAGGCCTTTAGGATGGTAAGATACATTTTTCAGGCTTATAAATTTTAAACAAGCTGTAATGTTTTGATAGTTTTGTTTTAGAAGTAGGTGTACGGAAAATTAATACTTCATTAAGACATTTGACTGAAGGTTTTAGAATGGTCACTCTATATTTCTCAAATCCGCAAATAAATCTTTCCCGAATTGGCTAACAGACCGGTTTCGAACAATTTTCTCCTGCTCCCAATTCGTGCTCGGACTTTGTTTCCTTTCTGTTCCTCCCTTTGATTTTTAAAAAAAACACATAGCCTCTGAAAGTCTTTGGAATACAAATGCTAATTTAAATGACATGAAAAAATTCGCCTTCTTGTTGAAATAAAAACAAAATAAAAACCTGTTTAGTATCATCTAAAAAGGTTCTTTATTTTAACTTTTAACATCAAGATGGAATTAATGTGATGTGTTTACTTAAAATTTGTGTACAAGAAATCTCAAAGATTTATCTTGCTTTCTTTATTATTGTTATTTAGGGTAAATATCAAAGAAGAAAGCCGCGTCAGATTCGAAATAAAACTGACAATAGTATTACTATTATAACATGATAAAATAGTAATAAATATGTTATAAACATTCATAACGGTGTATTGAAAGGGGTGTTCTAAAACCTCTTTTGACTTTACTTGAACACTGATAGCCGGCTTGGTGAAAAGCCTTCCGGATTTGAACCTCACTAACCGGCAGAATTGAATGCCAAGCCGGGATTTGAATTTTAGAACCATGTAGACCTTTGATGTGTCTGTTCCTTAAAATGTTGAGGACTACAGAATCCACCTCCTTCATAACAAGACATACATTTCAATAATTGTTACCTTCTGAAGAAGAAGGAGTGGAGACCAGTGGTGCAACCAGGGGGCCCTGCCCCCCCCCCCCCAAAGAAGTAGAAATATTGATTTTGCA
This sequence comes from Dolomedes plantarius, assembly GCA_907164885.2. Classification (NCBI taxonomy): domain Eukaryota; kingdom Metazoa; phylum Arthropoda; class Arachnida; order Araneae; family Dolomedidae; genus Dolomedes; species Dolomedes plantarius. Next base: position 60,923,754 of record OU015501.1, read on the forward strand.
TTATAAATATTTTTATCCATTCATCTCGCCCCCCCCCCCCAAGAAAAAATCCTGGGTGCGAAACTGGTGAAGACGCATACGAAATTAAAAGAATTAGGGCCTGTTCACATAGGAGTCCGTTGCGTTGCGTTAAAGAAAAGATGACGTTGAGACGAAAATAAACCAATGATATGCCTCCAAACGATTAGCAAGGAAATTTTTAACGCCTATGATTGGTTTATTTTCGTCTCAACGTGATCTTTTCCTTAACGCAACGCAACGGACTCCTATGTGAACAGGCCCTTATGCTTTTATGAGGTTACACGTAGATAACCAAGTAACAATTTTGTCAGAGTTCGACGAAGGGCATATTCACATAGGAGTAAAAGGAAGCGTAAAAGGAAAGATGGCACTGAGACGGAAATAAACCAATCATAGGCGTTAAAAATTTCGTTTGGAGGTTTGCCATTGGTTAAATATGCATCTCAATACTTTAACGCTTCCGCTACCGGACTCCTATGTAAACAGGCCCTAATTGAAATAATTTTACGTTAAGGAGTTAAAAATAAAGGAATAAAAAAATTCAAAAAGTAGAAAGAGCTTTGCAGTTAGGCACATGAACAGAATTTCAACTTTTGATCCAATCTTTATATATTCATCATTATGCTTTCTTCGCATTCAAAGATGAAATGCTGACTCAAGACGCAAATTCAGGTTAGCTGATAAAAGGATAAACTGATAACATAACGACTGCGAAGACAGAAGGTCAGTCAAAGTAGAACGCTTTTGCGATTCTTCAAATCATGGATTTGAACAAAAGTTAACGAATAAATTCCAACCTCAGCAAACATTTTTCTAGAGTACTAGAGAAAACATCAAATATGCAAGTGGCTTCGGTTAATGTTCTTAATTTTAATCTTCTTTTCTTTTTGAAATTTTGAAACCAAAAAAAAATTAACTCCAAATTACTCACACATTTCTTAGCATGTGTCTAGTCTGAAAGTAGTTATTATATTTACGCACATATATAAACAAATATGTTTATAAATGCCCGTTGCCATCTTTTAGAAACGACTTTTCTATTACGAATTTTTCTTTAAAAGAAATGTATGCAGGCCATATAAACATTATAAATAACCCACTGCAAACATCTGAAAATTTTCACGTCTTGGCACTCCCTCTAGGCTAATCTTACTCGATTGACAGTTTACAAGTAAAGAAAAATTGATTTTACAGTATCCTCGTGGATTTTATTAATCATAAGTATTCAATTACTACTGAAATTCACTAGAACAACTCAATATGAAAAAAAAGTGAACAGATATATTGCAAAGTAAATTTTTCAAATAAAACACATTCATTCGACATATTTCACTTAGTTCCCAATAAAAATAACCATGTTTTACAATAAGAATAAAGCAAAAATAATTACATTAATAAAACTATCTAAACATTTTCATAAAAATGCCAAGATAAATGTTCACATTTCTAACTTACCGCACCATAAGTAGATGTTTGTATTGATTGATTGTGTTCGGAATCGACTAAATTCTTTTCTTCCATGTCAAATCTGTTTGAGTCACCAGGCAAAAGAGAGAAAATAGTAATCGTTTCGCGATATTATCGGACCGCTCAAGAACTTTGCTTCTTTAATTATCATCAACAAATGCGATTATCATGCAATATAACCGCGCTATCGGTTAATACTCCATCTTATTAACAGCTGACTGTTTTGGTAAGGAATTCAATTGTATCTAGAGGCAGAGTGACATATTTGCTTAAAACTGGCGTTTTTCGCCAAATAAAGCTGTTTCCGTGATTTAGATAATTTAGGACAACCATAACTGGGCAACCATACGGAATGTCACGTATTTTGAAACCAGTGTTAAAAAGTTTTACTTTTACATTGGTTGAGTCAGTAGGTGCAGGCCCTGATTTTCCATTAGGCCCGGTAGGCCCGGGCCTAGGGGCCTCCCAAAAAAATTTAATTTTAAAAAGAAAAAAAGAAAAAAAATCCCAATTCAAATTTTTTTATATATCCTTTCAAATTTGTTTGATTGATTGGTTCATCATATGTATAGTTATATGTATAGTCCATCATATGTATGTTATAGTGTATATAAGGGATTAATAAGTTTTTCTGGTTGCATTGTATTGGTGTTTTAATGATGAAGTTAATATGTTGTATTGCTTTTTGTTATTTGACAATGTTCTAGGCTTCTACGCTTCAAATAGACAATTCTTGGTAAAACGGTACTTTCACAATGATTCATGAATATTTTTTTGTGTGTCAATTTTGAAAATTTTGCGCCCACATCAGTGTTAGGGGGGGCCCCCATCCCGAGTTGTGCCTATAGTCAAGAATTTTCTAAATCGGGCCCTGAGCAGGTGTCTGATTCTCAGACAGACGTTCTTTGCTTTCTTAGCCGTAAGATATTTGCTTTGACTAAGGTGTGTTTTATCACCATTAAATAGGCTTTAAATAACAGAATTTGGACAGCCGATACTGTGCATCTTGCAATAAGTGGCTGAAAATGTAGAGTTCGTGAAGTTAATAGAGCGTTTCATTAACTATAATTATGAGTAATTATGATAGATTATGAAATATTAGAAAAATTCAATATTCTCCTAAAAGACTTAATTCTATTTTTCTGTCTACACCCCAGTTTGCGAATTGAAATTTGTGTCAGTTAAAATCGTGTTTCTGTTATTAATTCTTTCAAGGGAAAAATAAAAGTGTTATTACACCCTAAGACAGTTTTAAAAAATCTAATTTCAATATTGTATCTTGAATTTAAAAATTATGAAAAGAAAAAAACTCGTAGTTAATTCGTCACTTAAAATCGTTCAAATTGTCAGATATTTCAAAATCTGATATTTAACATTAGGCTGTTTACCATCATAATTTTTCCGTTGGGAAATATCATATACGAGTCATATTTGTTTCCTACACGACCATTGCCATAAAAATAAACAAAATTAAAGGAAATTGTGAATTGATAACATCTGGTCCAGGTGAAACGTACTAGATTTAAACGATTTTCACTGATTTTTACCGATTTAACTGACTAACTTATAGTCAAATAATTTTCTTTTATATATGCCCATATTTCCAGATGAAGATCTCTCTATAGATTTTTCAAAAATTACATTCATTTCTCATAAAAATAAATTGTACTTTTTTAAGCAATTTAATTACTTATCAATCAATTTATTGCTATGAAGCTCAATAAGGATATTTTTAAGCCCTTCATATACCGGGTGGCCAGAATTAAAACACCCCTACTCTAACCTCTCTATATATTGAACTACTCAGATAAATAATCTAACAGAGATAGATAAAAATAATACGAATATAGACAAAATACAAACAGAAATCAAGCATTCTGGGCATCCACGTTGAACTACTCAGTGCATAAGCTTCAAATTTTGTACACATTCTATCCAAGACATGGGAAAACGGATTCCGTGAAAAAGAATTTTAATTCCAGAAATCACTTATAGATGGCACTGTGCAACTGGACATATGCTGAAAAGACACAAAAACACATTTTAAATACATTTTATCTGAACGTACCAAACATTCAAGTGACAAAGATCTTATCAACGTAGGGAATGCTGCTTAATAGGATTCCCTTCTTGAAGATGTAAAATCTGCAGTCTGTGGATAGCTCTTTCAACTGCGCATTGTAACTGGTCGACTGAAATGCTACCTCACATGCAGAGTGATATCTTCTCTCAAGTTTGCCAAGGGTCCTCGATAAACAAGATTTGTTAAGTGTCCCCATAGCCAAAAATCACAAGGATTAAGATCCGTAGAACGAAATGGCCAGGTTGTCGGAAATCCACGACTGATTATTCTGTCATTAGTGAAACGCTACCGAAGAAACTGTCGTATAAAGAGTCCAATGTGTGGAGGCCCTCCATCTTGCATAAAAGTAATTGAGTCAAGACATTGCCGCTGTTGCAAATGGGGTACAACAAAAGTTTCGAGGATCCTTTTGTACCTGTTGGCCGTCACGGTGCATGCCACAGGACCATTGCGAGCTGACTACCTCTTCGAAAAAGAGAGGTCTAAGAATGAATGTGGCTGTGAATCCACACCATACTGTAACTTTCGGTGAATTGAATGGAATCTGAGAAGGTATGCGGGTTTTCCGTATCCCAAATGCAACAGTTATGGGTGTTCACTGTTCCACTAAGGTGGAAATGGGCCTCGCCGCTCCACAGAATCTGCCATGGCTCCGATGCCTCCACTTCAAATCTAGCAAGAAATGTCAGTAGCTCTTCCCTGTCGATGGCCAGCAACTGTTGATTATTATTTTGTACGGGAAACAATACACCATTTTTCTCAGTAACATTGTCACAACACTTGGGAACACCCAAGTGTTGTGACAATGCACGTGCACTAGTACAGACTACAACATTATCCATTGACTGTTAAATAATAGCGGTGGCAGAATCTTCAGCGACATCTGAACGAAACCGGTTTGCGTCATCGACCCGGCTAAACTCCAAGGTGTCCAGTTTTCTTGAATCGAGCGATCATTCTACTGAGACCTTGGGGAAGAAATGGTCCTTTGTGCAAATTCTTAAGTCGGTGAAACTCTCGAAGTGCAGCTGCAGCATTTCCTTTGATTTCATAAAAGAACTTCACAAGCAAATCGTGTTCTGGCAGCGTGACAGCCATCACTGATAAGAATGACATTCTCTAGTTTTTATCCTCTTTTACAATAGAATATGGCTGTAAACCATGGGTCTATGCAAATTTTTGTGCTTACACTGCGAAATTGCAGTTACAATGATAGTTTAAGTGTCTTTACTTTTTTTTTTTAATTTTATCTTTTCCAATAATGGCAATAGAAATTAGAAAGGAAAAATGTTATTTCTCATGTGCTTGTCTTTTTTATCATTTTTTTTTGTCTTTTTTCATATTTTCTGTTGTACAGCGCCACCCATCGGTGTTTCTAGATCTACAAAATTTTTCACGTAATCAGTTTCCCCCATGTCTTGAATAGTATGTGTATAAATTTTGAAGCCTTTACACTGAGTAGTTCAATATACAGGGAGTTCAGAGTAGGGGTGTTTTAATTCTGGCCACCTGGTATCTAAAATGTATCTCAGTTGCAGATCAGCTGCAAATGATTTCCAGAAACGTTTCAACTGTTCCTTCTTCTATTTGACTACGACGGAAGAAAGGCTCTAGGTAAATCTGTTTTGCGAGATGGTAATACAATACGGACTCCGTTTCGAATCCCGGATATGGCATAGACGTTCTCGTATTGTTCCCTCATAGGGAGCAACGTTGGCTCACTTATACGATACTCCCATAATAAAATAACCATAAATTTCTGGTGATGAGAAATTATCCTCAAGACAAAGTACCCGTGGCTTTGGGGGAAAGCAAATATTCACTGCAGATTAGTCAAAACAATTTGAAAACCGGTAGCATTTTGACAGCCATTCACTTTCTAGGGTGAGTTCAAATTTGCCCAATATTTTGACAATGGATGTGAATGCATGGGTTTAACAATTGGCCAGCTAAAAAATCGTATGACAAGCTCTTAAGAACTGATCATGAGTTACGTAATCTTCTTCCCTTATAATAGAATAGGGTTGCCGTCCATTTCCGCCAAAACAAGATGTTTACCTGAATCTTCAATTAGTGGTGGGACTGTAAGTGCGTAGCGCTCTCGATCATGAACTCTGTTCTGATAGGGACAGCGTTTGGATCCTGTCGGACAGCAGTAGCTGCATTCAATATTTAAGGAATTCGCCGGAGATCGTAGATGGTACAGGTCAAGGTATTATTTCCAAGTTGGCAAGGCTTGGTCAGAGCAGTTCTGTATGTCTCCAATGGATACCGTCTCATGTCGGTGTGCCTGGAAACGAGATCGCTGATGAGCTCGTTAGAAAGGGATGTGATTGCCCTGATCCCAGTTCTTCCATCTTGTGTCCTTCGGAAATTCATTTCCTTCGCAAAATCAGAATAAATTCATCTTGGTACTCCCCCTGTTCACCACTGGTATGCCGCAAAAGGCTCAGGCCTCTTCCTGTAGTGCAGGAGTTCTACTCCAGACGGCCATGGCACGACTAAGCGGACACCTCCGTAGTATGAAATTCGTGGAGGGGGAGAAATCTTTTTCTGTTTGTCCTTGCTATCTTCCTGCTTTTCCTTCTCACCTCTTAGAATGTATGGGCGTCTCTTTGAGGCAGCTTTCTGTTGAGCAGGATTTTGTCTGTGATTCTCTTTTGCGGTGGGGTCTCTTGGACTTGGTGTAGGCTTTCCTACACCAGGGGGATTGGAAACAACACTATAACTGCACATATGTGACAAATATGGACCATGAAGCTATGAGTGGCAAAAGGATCAATTTCCTCCTCAAATTGCTCAAGGGCACCATTGGCGTTTAACAGTGATAACCACACAACTTCGCATGCAGATCCTATTTTTAGGTCAGTGATATAGAAACTCATTTTCAGATAAAAATATTTCAAACTAATAAATTTTTAAATCATTAATCTTGATGTTTTATATATATATATATATATATATATATATATATATATATATATATATATATATATATATATATATATATATATATATATATATATATATATATATATATATATATATCAATTTTAAGGACTCGAGATAGCCTAGCGGTACCGTACAGGCTTTCAGTACTGAGGGCTCTCGGATCGAATCCCGACCAGCGCCATAAAACACCTCCGTATTTAGGCCGGATATGTACACGTTAAATCCGTAAACCGGAACCCCTCTATGAGGTCAGAGAAGGTGGGAGGGGGCACGATCCCCCAAATGCCACCCCTGCGGTCGCTCGGTAAAAACTGAGGTGGCACCTGGCTAAATTAGACTCCGACCCTTGTGGGGCCGTTATAAACCGGAACCGCACCCTTCAGCCCGCGAGCATATAAGGATCTGGTCTGGAATGAATTCCGGCCAGGGGGCATTAGAAACAACAACAACAACAACAAATAAATTAAGTGAATTTTTTGGAATAATATCCACAAAATTGTAAGTTCTGAATGTTGCTGCATCACAAATAAAAAGACTATTAAAAAATAAGAGATTTTCAAAGGGAATAACGTCGGGAACATTTTGTTTAGATTTTGTATAAATATAAATGACGTTTAAAAACTTTTCTTGTATGTTTCTAACAAAGTTATAAGATTTAGAATGCTGTTCTCCTGTACTAAAAGGACTTGATTTAACCTCATTTGGAGTCTCTATAATTTACTTTTCATCCTACTTATCAAGATTTTTGCACTCGAATATTTTTATCTCCAACACAAATCCTTCAAAACCTAGAGTTGAACAATAATAACGCTCTCAATCGAAAGATAAAGAATCATGTAGCAACATATTGTCGACTGAAATAGCAATATGATAACGTTGGTAATCATACATAAGAAATATTACTCGTAAAAAAAAGAAAACAGAAAAACCATTCCCTTTCATATGTACTTACAGAAGAGCCTTTTACAGATTTTTCCTCCGAACTCAAAAATTACATCCATTTCTCATAAAATAAAGTTGTACTTTTTTATTAAGTAATACCCTCATAGACGAACACTCAAGCGCGAATTCAAAACTGTTTCTTCCAGCTTTCAAATTATGAAATTATACAGGGTGACCCAAAAAACCTTGAGACATTTTAAACATTTATACAAAAAAAGTATACAGGATAATAACTGGAAATTCACAGGTGTATTACCTTATATATTAAAGTTTTTTCTGTGTCAAAAAAGTTGAACAGGTGGCACTAGTTGTTCCGTGAAAGCGAAAGTTGTAAAATGGCTACTCCATCAAAGAAAACAATATGTGGTGAGTGGTATTTTAAAACGGAATCTGTTACGCAACTGCAACAAAATTTTGAAAAGATCCGCCAAGTGGTAACAGCATCTTAGTTTGGTATAAAATGTTTAAGAAACCGGAAGTGTCCTTGATAATCAGTTGTATTGTTGGAGAACTCAAAAGTCGCATAATTTCTGCAATTTCATGTGTTACGGAATCCATTTCGGAACACACATAGGCTGAGATTGATTATCAACTAGATGTTCTCCGTGCCCCAAAAGTTACACTAATTAAAATTCATGGACTATATTTTTAAAAAAAAACTCGAATATATAAGATAACACATATGTGAATTTCTACTTCCTACCTAGTAAACTTGTTTTGTATAAATTTTTAAAATGTGTCAAAGGTTTTTGAGACACCCTGTATATATATATATATATATATGTGTGTGTGTGTGTGTGTGCGTGTGTGTGTGTAGAGACTGCAACCATTTTCTCCCGGTCTCCCGTATTTCTATTACATATTACAAACTTCGTTTGCACACACATAAACCCAATTACATCCGAGAACTCTAAATTTACGATGACTATTAAGGATAATTGTTCACAATTGAGGACGATTCTTCCGTTTATCGTCATTTTCTTTACATTGCCTTTGTCTAGTACTTCAGCTGAAATAATTTGAAAAGCAGACCACTTTTATCGAATTAAGAATGACAGGACAATCATAATAAGCACGTAAAAATTAGGGTTAGGATAAACTTTTTGGTACTACTACTAAAAGTTTAGATAAAAAATTCGGGGGGGGGGAATTAATATCGGGACTAAAAGTTAATAACTTAATCGTTTAGGTGTCTGTTGATAGGGCTGTAAAAAGCTGAATCCTACGAAAGATTTGCATTTCCTATCAAAATTTTCAGCTCTTCCCCACGCTATTTATTTCATAGAACTTCCATTTGACCCTTTATTTTCTAACGCAGTTAAGATAATTGCTTAAATACCATGTGAGAATATCAGCAGCAATGAAAAAATAATATATTTGATTCAGCTAAAAATATTAATAAAAAATATATATAATGAAGTAACACATACTGCCAGAGAGCTTTTAAGATGAGATAGAAAAGAGGTAAAACGATAAACCTCACGCCCTCCCCCAACCAAAAGGTTATAAGGCAACAACTAGACACCCAGCCCGGGGACCACCAGCCCGTCCGACCACCAACGGACACGCCACGGTCACCCACAATAACTCAAACAGCAACAACAAACAAAATAAACATGGAACGCCAGCAGCAACAACACCACCAGGCCTACCCCAAACAACGCCCCCACACCGGTCAAGGCCCAAGGCCAGAAGTGGCCACCTGCCCCAAATTAGAATCGACAGACAAATAAAAATAAATCACACCAAAAATAAAACCCCAAAACCAATACCTAATTAACTTAAACAATGACAAAATCTAGTACATACCCAAATACTACCACAGCCCTAAATAACAGACCAAACGGTAGCGACCCGAACACCCAAACAGCCAAGTACCTGCCCGCACCACAAGAGCCACACCAAATTAGCCAACAGCGAGAAACCACAATATACCAAAAGAGCCTGCGAAGCTTATAAGCCCGACTCGAGCAAAGTCAAAAACATCACAGCAACCCCTACTGGCATAAAACCTCTTCTAAAAGGACACCCACCACTTTGCGAATATAATTCTTGCAATAATAATAATTAAAAAATATGTGTTTGGACCAATTTGCTATATCCATGGGAAGACAATGACGCCAATTATTAAACTGCGGACAATCGAATAAACAATGTTCAACTGTCTGAATATCATTACAGGAGCAAATATCAGTTTTATTATGAAATCTCCTTCGATATTGCCCGAATGATCCATGACCAGTCATGGCCTGATTAATCAAGAAGTCCGAGCAAAGTCTGGAAGAACTAACAGTTTTAAATATTTCATATACCCTTCTACATTTATCTCCCTCTTCCCAGGTGATATGCCAAATTTTAATTTCCTCCTTATCCAGAATGTTCTTAATCTTTCTTCCAGACCACTTGTAGGTACTACCCACCTCTTCAAGTCTCGCAGCCTCTTTTGCCGTCCTATCAGCCTCTTCATTACCCGCGATCCCCACATGGGCCTTCACCCACTGCAGACAAACCTACATGTCATTCTTCCTTATTTCCTTTTTTATCTCTTCTACAAGGCTGCCTCTGTAATCAATCGAGTTCAAAGCCTCCAGGGCGCTTCTAGAGTCCGTATAAATATCGAATTTTTTGATATTCATATCCCCATCTCCTCGACAGCCATTTGCAGAGCACGTAATTCCGCCATGTAAGAGCTAGATCTCTCTAATCTTTCTCTAAGATAAATAGTTTCACCTTTCTCCGTATATATTACCACTCCTGCACCAACCCTATCTTCCATTTTTGAACCTTTAGTATCAATCTTGGTATTGGTTTTAGGGGCCAAATCATAAGTCCAGTTTATCCTGTAAAGATCTTCAATGTTCATGATTCTTCTACTTTTAATTTCACTATTTTCCCTATTGTAAATCATACCATTAATCTCTATATCCTCCCCTATGTCAATTAATCTGTATTGCATTTTAGCCGTGCCTGCCTTAATGTGTAACGGTATGCAACCCGCCAGCACATTCAGAGCATCAGTAGCAACCGTCCTATAACATTTGGTTATCCCTAAAAGATAGGGCCTTTGTATCTGCCTAAGCTTGTTATTAGTATTATACCCATTCTGATACCATAACATATAAGAGCATTTTCTCTATGACCGTCAGGTAGATCTGTTTCAGTATTTCTGGTTTAATACCCCACGTCTTAGCAGTAATTCTATTTAGCTTATAAAAGCATTTCAAGGCCTTTTCCTGTATTTTATCCAAATGTTTAATGAAGCCAAATTTGTTATCAATGTACACCCCCAAATATTTAATCTCCCTTTGATATTTAATGCTCTGAGTACCCATTTTAATGGCGGGTCACCAGCCAACATTAGCAGACTTCTTGATAATAGTATAACTACACTTATTAATACTAAACTCCAAGTTGTTATTATTACCCCACTCATAGCAGTGATCCATGATATATTTAGAGTACTCCGTAAATTTATGTATATGTAGGGATTTAATCAAAATAATAATGTCATCAGCATATGCCTGTATACTGTATCTGCCATTAACTTCTTCGATACAAAGGACCTCATTCATAACGATAAACCAAAGAATTGGGCCAAGGGACGAGACCTGGAGAACCCCCACGTTATAATCCACTTCACCTTTATCGGTTATAACTTTTCTATTGCTGATGTAGCTAACAATGATACAATACAAGTACCCTTCCGATCTCAACTTTTTCAGTTCTCTAATTAGGATACCTCTTCTGACTGAATTGAATGCATTTTTGATATCTAGCGAAATGAGGCAGGTATGCTCCCCATTCGCTTTATTCTCCTTGATTTTGTCCATCACGTTACTCAGTGCCTGCAGGCAACCCAGCCCTCTCCTGAAGCCATATTGCTCACTCGACTGAAGTTATTTATGCTCAAGATGAATAATAAGTCTATTAGCAATGATCTTATCTAAAATTTTACCAATGACCGGTAATAAACAGATAGGCCTGTAGGAATTGGGTTCTAATAAATCCTTGCCCTCCTTAGGAAAAAACAGAACCATCGCTTTCTTCCAAGCGTCCGGAAAGTATTTTTCCCTGATACATCTGTTAAAGATAATTTTGAAAATATCTTTGTCACTATTATAGATTTCATTGACAATACTCATAGTGAAGCCATCAAATCCAGGCGCCTTATCCTTACTAATTTTATTTGCCATCATATCTATTTCCTTTATTGTAATTTCCGGGTAGTCCTCTATTATAATATAATCATTTTGGTCATCTTCCATTTCGGAGGCCTTGTGACTTATTGATCGAGGTAGCGATCGACTCATCTAATGTTACAGTCAAGTAAATTAAAAGAGTTACTTTATTAAAAAAAATAGTTGAAGAAAAATTGATGAGTGAGGCACCGTAAATAGGTTACAGGATCAATGAAGTGTTTGATAGTCTCTGAGTCCTTTAGGATGAGCTGTCAGAGGAGTTAGCTCACTTCTCACATCAATATCGAGTCCGGCAGGGCCCTCGATTACTTTATCGGCAGATCGGATGACTGCGAGGTAAGTCTCTATAACCAGGACGGTCGGGACAGATATCTCGTCTTGAGATACCTTCCAAAAAATAAAAAACCAAGCTTTCTAACTGAAGCCGAAAAATCTCGTCTTGAGATTAAGACCGCTGACTTCACATGTCCGCGTTATAGCTATCTCGACCCAGGGACGTTCGGAGTAGTTCTCTCTGCTCAGCAGATCGCTGCAGATCGTTAACTAACTGTCTTTAGCTCTCTCGTCTAATTTTGGACTTTTGCGCTTCGTTCAGAGAACTCGTCTCTCATTGGATCTTCTAATGGTGATGTCATTTTGAGACTTTTGATTTGCTGAACCGTAAGCTGTGATTCTTGCAAATTCCCGGTCTTTGGGTGGTCTCGCGTCATCAATCTGGCGAGCCGTGGCGAATTCCCATTCAGCCTAGATGTCACGTTTTACAACCAGACTTTCGCCCCTTTCTTCCTAGTTCACCTTCACCTGCTACACGTACAATGGGGTTGGGTTAGCGGCGCAGCAGTGTCAGCAGCTACGGAGAATTTATTTGTGCGACCCCTTTTCTTCCCAGTTTACCCTCACCTGTGACAGGTACAATGGGTGCTGGTCAGCTGCGACAGATTTTAATTGTGCGAATTATTTTAATTCGTCACAATCCCTTGGGGAGATTTTGTGTTGCAGGCAAAATCTGGAAACAAAGGTTAAACATGGCTCACCTGACACCATCATCAGACACAATCATAATTTTAATCTTTAAATTTACAAAATTAAGTACTCAAAAAATTTTCAAAATAAAAATTATTTACAACAATACTATACAATTACACACATTACTACATTATTCAATTAAATTAACATTTTACTTACTTATTCAATTAATTAGAAACTACTAAATTATTAAATTAATTAAAAATTATTAAATTACTCTTTTATTCTGACAGCATCCTGCTCAAACAGTCTGCGTGTTCAATTTCCTTTCCAGAGAATTATAACAAAATACACATCCTTTTGACTAATTTCCGTTGAGGAAATCTATCACTAACCAAAATTCGTGTAAGTTTCTTCTCTTGTAAAACATACCAATATACACGTCATTTAAACAAACTTCCCTTCGGAAAGCCTAGCGGCGTTCATAAAAACCGTTTTATTATTTTTTTAACAAAAACAGAACACTTATACAATTGGACACATTATTAAGTAATTTCCCTACTCAGACATAAGCAACTTAAATTTCAAATGACAAAACAAAACAAATTAACACAGTAAATAAATACAATTCAATTCCTAGGTTACTTATTTACACGGATTACCTAGATCATTAAATATACATTTGCCCATAAGAATTTCGTTTGAAAGGTTCGAATTTCTCGAATTTGGATGTAGTTTTCTGACTCACATCCCAGTTGTTCTGAAGTGCCCAAGAAAACTTATAACTGGGTCTCTGTAAATCAACCGCTCCATTTATCTTAGCAAACTTCCTCAACTTTCTCTTTTGCCTAAGTCTTAGACAAATTTGCGCCTTCTTGGCTAATTTACCTTTATTCCTAACTTTTGAGCTCTCATAAGCCCAGAACAATTTTTCCTCACGCATTTCGCGTCGCCCTCGAGTTCTTAATAATAGCTTATTGAGTTCCTCTTTCGGTTTCACATTTACCCCTTGCGACTCAACATTTTTGGTTGTCTCAGTCTTACGCAACTTCCCTTTCAGAGCGTCACTACTGAAACATCTGGTTATTCCATTCTCCTGGGGAGATATACCACGCTCTACCCTATTGTTCACGTTCCCCTTTAACTCCATCGAAACCTGACAACCCAGGCTGGGCGGTTCTGTTCTCCTCTGGCTTGGAGTTTCAACAATGTCTTTTCCTAAACCTCCCACTTGGAAAGAAATGCCCACAAAAGACTCTGAACTCACCTTCGTCAAAAGTGTGGGCAGTTTAACGAAACCAGTTTCCCTCTGGTCAGAATTAGATTCCTGAAAAACGGTTGCAGGGGAACTTCCCTCAATGCCTGTTTCAATCTTGTTACAAAACGCAAGGTCCGGCTTTTCTCCTGACCGAAATTCCCCTCTATTTTTACAGATTAATTGATTTGGTTCCCTTAGAGTTTCGGCTCCTACGAATTTCCTAATGATACCCTCGCTAAATTTTGACTCAGTCTCTTGACTAGTTTCTTTTTTGCGTCGACTTTCTCGCGTCACTACTACATTAATTTTCTGGGGATTATTTTCGCGGGAGTCAATTAATTTTCGGGTGGAATTCCCCAATAAATAATGATTCATCTCTACGGATTTCCCTACGATCGCTGCTTTGGTCAAAATGATTCCAAATTCGGGGCTCTCTAACTTTATCCGAGCTAGCGATAAGCACCTCAATTCATTTTCTAGGGGCTGCCTTACCCATACTTTTTCCCCTGTAAAATCCTTGGGTTTAGTTACATATAACGGAGCTAGATCAAGACTACTACCTGTATCTCATAAAACAGTCATTTCCCTAGAATTTACCTTGGTCTGGCTTAAATACGGTTTAAAAGAAGGATCAAAATTTTTAGTCACGGTCAGATAATTTATAATTTCCACCTCCTTCCTGGGTTCGGGACAATTTGGCTTAATGTGCCCTGGCTTATTACAATTAAAACATATGACTTCCTTATTCCGTTCAAACTCTTTCGTTCGCCAATCAGGATCAGTATTCCTAGCACTATGCCCATTGTTTTGCGCGCTCTCGCTAGTTTCAACCCTTTTCTCAACCTGGGGTTTTTCAGTTTTCGGGCGGTCTATGACTTTCTTTTCCGTGGGTTTAAAACTTTGGGATTTTTTAAGAAGCGTCTAGATGCTTCGAAATGGGCTAGTTTCTTTGCTAGATCATCAGGAACATTTAAGTTTCCCCAGTCATCTATGAAATGTTCTTTCACTTCATTAGGGGCGCGTTTTTTCAACTGATCCGCTATCATCAGGTCTTTCAAAATCTCATAATCTATGACCTCGATTCCCTCTAACCAACCTTCTAGGTAGCTACGCAACTCAAAAATGAGATCTTGCCATAGCGTCCCTTCTTGTTTCCTGTGTGTCTGAAATTTCGTTCTAAAGGCCTCTGAGCTAAGCTTAAATCTTTCTAACAACACGAATTTAACATACTTTTTATCATCCCATTTATCGTCTGGCACCTTAACAATTATCTGCGCAATATTCAGAGGTAGTAATTCAATTAATTCGGTTACCCAATCAACCTGATCAATCTTTTTTTCGAGCCTGGCGCTCAAATAATGTAAGAAATAAAGCCATATTCGACTTTTCTGGGTCGTATTTCTGCATTCTAAGGGTTTTGAGGGGTCTCGCGCTCTCATTGCTCGTAGAGGCTACGCTAGTGGTTTCGACGCTTTGAGTTAACCGTAACTTTTCGAAATCACGCTCCTCTCTTAGTCTCTGTGATTCTAATCCCCGTTCCTCTCTTAGTCTCTGTGATTCTAATTCCCGTTCCTCCCTTAATTTTTGTGATTCACATTCTCTTAGCCTATCCTCAATTATGGTTTCCAACATTAATTTAGCACCTTCTTCATTATAATCTTCGCTCCCTAGGATTTTCTTAGAGAGGTCTATTATCGTCTCTTCACCCTCCATCTCCAATCGAAATTCCCTAGCGAGGTTTTGAGATCGGCTTTTCTATGCCTTTTTAAGAAAGCCATGTTAATAGCTTACAATTTTACTGGACACAAGTTTACTTTAACACTACCTAGCTTCCCTTTCCAAAATTTCACAAAATACAGTACACACAGAAATACAATAGTACACAATTCTCTTATCGACTTAGCAGAAGAAAAGGATCTGTTCTTCCATTCAATCGCAACTGCTTTTGAGTAGCGATAGAAAAGCTTAACCCTTATAATCGTTGTTTGCTTTCAAGTTACAACATACAATATAGAATCAATAATACGATTGATAGCAATAATAATATAATTTCAACATTAATATAACACTTAGTTGCAATAAACACTTTTCATATACGACACTACACTTAATTCTTTCACTAGCTAATTTAATTCGCAATATACACAATTCAAAAATACACTCAGAATTTTTGAAATTAAGACCACCTTAAAATTTTACTCAATTAATTTTATAATTCAGACTTGCATACTGTTTGAACAGTTATTGATGCTTGCCAGTAACTTTTGCTCTACACATAAAAAAACACAATTCTACCAAATTTTCACTGATCTAATATTTCCCACATATTTTAATTCAAACACAATAACTTTTCGATCAGAATCACGTGCATTTACTAATTTATCTTACACCACAGTTCAACAATTATACTTTCAAAACTAAGAATAGTCTTTAATTTAAAATTAGCATATATTACTTTTACTACACAAATTCTTTGCCTCTAAGAATGAGTCAGGCTTACTTTGTCTGACGACCCTCGCTCTGCAATCGATGTCGGTCAGCTCAATGCTGCGGCTCCTCTGTCGTATTTTTGTCGGCACGGTGACTCATATCAGTACACGGTGGTTTCAATCAGCTGAGCCTCCCGGTACTTTCTTCTACTTTTCAGGACGGGGTGTCCTAACAGAAGTGCTTCCTGGACAGGGTGTCCTACATCTATCTTCGTTGATAATGTGCACAAGAGTGTGGGCCGTCGCTGTTGATTTAACGACGATTTCAGATCCCAGGTTTGCTGCCACCAAAATTAAGTCTGTGACGTATTGATAGAGGTAGCGATCGACTCAACTAATGTTACAGCCAAGTAAATTAAAAGAGTTTCTTACTAGTTCACCCTCACCTGCTACACGTACAATGGGGTGGCGCAGCAATGTCAGTAGCTACGGAGAATTTATTTGTGTGACCCCTTTTCTTCCCAGCTTACCCTCACCTGTGACAGATACAATAGGTGCTGGTCAGCTGCGACAGATTTTAACTGTACGAATTATTTTAATTCGTTACAGCCTTCGTGAAATGGTACTTCCCAGGCGATTCCTCAATCTTATCCTCCCTATCCAAAATTGTACCTTGAGCGTCTCTAATTCTTTCCACCTTATTGTGCCGCTTTTCCCTAATGATGTTTTTAACTTTCCCAAAAGTGTCCTTAACAGTGAGTTTGTCCAGAAAATCCTTAAAACCTTCCCTTTTAGTCACTAGAATAAGTTTTCTATATTCCGCTGTTTCCCTTTTAAACCTCTCCTGCCAAAAGAGTCTCTCCTGATTATTATTTGCTTTTTGAACTCTTTTTCTTACGCCCTAACCGCACTGCGTTTAGTTTTCAATTTACTATTCCACCATGGAGCAGACTTAGTACCTTCGTTTTTCTTCCTTTTACTAAATTTACGGCAAAGTTTCTCCGTTTCCTCACTTATTTTATTAAGAATATTGTCAATGCTCATCTCATCCAATTTATTCTTAAGTTGTTTCATTTTATATCTTATCCCTATTCTGAAGCCGAGCCAATCAATATTTTTTAACTTCCACCTCTTCATCAATCTCTCGTTATCCTTAGTTATTAGAACCTCAAATGAGATAGCATTATGATCAGTATTAACATATTTATCAACCACCCTCCAAGTTATAAATGTGATCTTCTATGACTCCAAAGGTAATAGTGAGGTCCAGCCAGCTGTGACCCGTAGGGCCGACAAACGTGGGAAGACTGTTGGGATCATTTCTAATAATAACCCCATTATCTATAACATATATAATGGTTTCCTTCCCCACAAGGTCGAGTTGGTGTTAACATCCCCCATTTCAATAATCCTGTGGCCTCTGTATTTTTCTGTAATGTCTCTTAATTGGCTCCACTGTGGCTCCATTCTATCAGTGGTGCCATTAGCTGGCGGAATATAAATTGATATCACGATAATCTCCCTATTGTCTCTACCAATTTTGATAGCCACTATATATTCACAGTCAATAAGTTTAATATATTTTAGCTTATGTCTGATCACCAGTGCAGCTTTTGGATCTTTTTTGCTGTGTATACTTTGATACCTATCAGGAATCCCCAATAACTCATGTTTCTCCCCTCTCTTATAATAAGGTTCATTTAAAGACAGAATATCATATTCCTTATCGCCCGTTAGCTCCTGGGCAGCGCTATACGATTTATTGAGATTGAGATGCAAGCACGAATAGGAAAACCGAGAAACATGCCCAGTAGCCACCTGAACCCGTGGCCCAGGCAAGGCAACATCATTTACCATAGTCAGTCCTAGCCCAAATCCTGTCAATTTCCGCAATATAATTATGGCAATTTACGTCAGTGGCTCTGTGCTTAGTATCTAAATTAGCCTTAGTTCTCTCGTTTATACCCCGACAGTTTGAGCAGCAGACCTTCCTATTACACTCTCCGTGTTCTGTCTGACCGCAGTTCCTACAAATCTTAGGATTTGTCGTGTCTGCCGCGTAACCCCTTTTGTTTTGTCCCTGTACTTTCCTCTCAAGAAAGCAGGGTGTAGGGCAAGGACCCCGGCTTGATAAGGGATTCGTGTGGTGTTCGGAGACGAGGTCCCGGGCAGAAGTCAGGGGAACGTAGGAGAGACTGTGCCCACGTGAGAGAAGGCGTGTGGTGTTTTAGTCTGCGGTTGTTGGCTCTCGAGAGAGTCGGGCAGACGAATACAGTGCGTGGGTGTATTGAGACACCGAAGACGCACTAGGCCTCTGTTAGGTAACAGTCATTGGGAGATGACTGAAGAAGTTAATTGATTATATAATACTGTAAAATAAGTTTGTAGATAGCTGTGTTTGTGCTTGCGAAAGAAAATAAAACTTTGAATATTCACTGGTGTTGTACTGAACTTTGTGACGTTACTTGTGTGAAAATTTACTTGTGTACCATCGCAAACGTCGAATTACGAAACGAACCAAAGCGAACCTGTAGAAGTGAAGAAGAGGGTTCGACAGGATTCCTGCAATATTTAGCAATATGTCCTGTTCTAAAACAATTGGAGCAGATAGTTGGCCTAATATATTCTCTAATGCTATACTTCTACCAGTTAATCTTTACCTTTTTATTTTTGACTATTTTTTGAAAGACTCCGCTTTAGTATTGATAACCCAGTTATATCCGTATTATCCCTTAAATTTGAAGAGTGCCTCGGTTTCGCCCTTTTCCAATTCCTGATTTTGCTGTATAAGTTTTCTCTCAATCTCCTCTTTCTCTAATTTCTCCTCAACACCATATATGATGACTCTAGGTTTCTTCTTTTGGGGTCTGTTAATGTTGTAACCCTGTTGTAATTTATCAGTCTTCCCCAGTTCCTCTATTATTTTATTTATCTCCTCCTCCTTATCCACACCAATTAAAATACCTCCGTTCCCTATTTTTTTACAAGTGTCAATTCCAATGTATAAATCGTCTGGCCTTATAGCACCCTGTATTACCTTAATTGTTTCTTCCAAGGACTGCTCACCCTTGGGGAACGATAGTTACCAAGTGCTTAACGCCCTCTCCTCTCCCTCTAGCTCTGGACCTGGACCTTGAACCAACGCCCTGTGACGACTTCCCGATCGAGACCCGGATTGCGGTTTTGAAATGAGAGCGAACGGAACTGAAGTGAAAAAAAAGGTTGGAACGTGCGGGGAGAGAAAGAAGGGTTGTTCGTGTTCCAGTGTAAAAGAAGTAACATTTTTCGATTCTGTTGAGATATTATGCTACCGATATTGTGTAATGTGTTCCACACCAATTTTTGTGTTGTGTTGCCCCTCGTCTCTTCAATATAAAATAAAGTTTGTTTTTCCTGTTAATTAGCTGTCTTATTACGGTGCAGCCCCCTTCCTTAGCTTTCTCAGCGTAAGTTGCTGCCCCTTCAACAACAACCCTGTTTGTATGCCCCTCGATGAACAGATTTTTTAACTGACTTTCCAAGGTCTTAACTTGCCCCTTTAGGTCAATAATAAATTGTCTCTGTAAGTTGGAAAGTGTTAAATTTCTATCAATTTCAGTAGTATATAAAGCTCTATCAGCCTGGTTAATTCTAGTGTTACTTCCAATTCTGTCAATTACCGCCTCGGTTCTCTTTCTGGCATCCTTTTCTATGCTAACAAGTGTTTCATTTGCCTTGGGATCATCCAGATCAAGAAACAAATTCTCAATATCATCAAGATCAATAAACGACATTATCAAATGACATAACTAAACTATGTCTATGCATAATATCCAACAATAAATCAGTATGAGTATAACCACAATGGTAAGCAAAAATTTGGCAAACAAAACCCCAGCAATGGCGCACGAAACGTTCAAGCAGCAATACCAACTAGAACATAACGCCGCCCAAGCAACGCACTAACACAGCAACCAAGCAACAATTAACAGTAACAAACTAACAATTAAAAGAAAACAACCAAACCAGGTCAGGTTAGTGAGAACGCAAATAACAACACTAACTGTTAATAGACTCAAAGATTCAACTCAACATCAAACTACAAACTACAGCAGACACAACAAACCCTGCCTATACGCCAGCAACGTAGAAAAGAGGTAAAGAAATGCAAATTATTCTGATGTGCAGCTGTTGCTCTTTGCGTAGGCATGCGTGAAATGTACAGACGACGAGAAAAAAAATGTCTCAAAATTTAACCATTTCTTCCCGCCCACACTAAGAAATGGAATTGTTAGACAAGGCTTTTAAACTTTGGCAGAAAACTTCAATGTGCTGTAGCAATTTTAAAGGCAATTTCCTAGTTCTGCAGGCTTTTCACTTAATACTACGGTTGTGTAGAAGTTGATAGTATATAGAAAACTCCCTCCCCCATGAAAAAGAAAAGAACAAAAACAGGACGGTGTGTGGAAATATGTGAAAATAATATGTATTCATATCTATCAACAATAATTTATATTTATTACATAAATAAATATACAATATGTGAAAAAAAGAACGTTTATATTTAAATATAATTAATTTTTACAAATAAAACAGAACATTAATAAATAAAAACAAAACAATAATTTTAAATTCATAATACTAATATCTAATGGTGATAAGTATGTAGTTAAAAAAATCACAATAAGTTTTCCTCAATCACAGGTCTCTCAGTCACGGGTTTTTTTTCGGGGGGGGGGGGGGGGAAAAACTTCTAATAGCAATTTATCACTTTTTACTTTACTATAAAATTTCTGAAATGTTACATTTTTATAATTATGTTACTGATAATATTCATTTAATAATTTCTAAGTTTAGGCGATTTTCTCCTGTCTATTGTGTCCCAATCATCAAAATAATCTGTCTACATTCCCATAATGTCTTGGTATCGAAAAATAATACTGACAAATTTTCTGTATTTCAGAATGAAATTCTAAATTAAGCACCGTACTTTGAGTCATCAACACCTTCAAAATATGCATATTTTACTTTCAATTCAGAAAAATAAATGGGCATTTTCTTTTACTCATGGCTGTATAAAAAAACAAATTTTAATAATAATAATAATAATAATAATAAATTAAATAATTTCTACTTCCTATTTTACGATTACCCGCAAATACGAACTAAACGCAAAAAAATACTTGTTACCTTACCTACCGGTAGATGGCGTAAAATTGTGTCTATTTTCATTAAGAGCACCTAGTGTTATTACAGGGTTCGTACTCTTTTTGTGAAATCAAAAATAAGGAGTTTCTAAGGATTTTTTAAGTAGCTTTAGATGCCTTTTAAAGTACCTTAAAAATAATTGAAAATATGTTTTACTTCCTAAGTTTAGACGCTTAATAATAATGACGTATTAGAATTAAGACCTTACACGAATTTCCCCAAAACTGTCAATTCAATAAATTCATAAAAAATCAAAATTACTTTTCTGTATACTAATATATCAGAATGCCATTCATTTAACTTGTTAAATGAATTGGTATTTTAATTTAAAAAAATGTTTGTACATTATACAAAATATTATTAATTTTTTTAAATTAAATATTTTTAAAATTTTACTCTAAAATAAAATTTTAAAAATGCTCTTAAAATACGTATAGAATTAATATTACCAAACACATAATCCCCCAAGACGAAATCATAAGTAGCATAATTCCTACGTGAAAAATCTCATCATAGAGTGTAGATACATGGAAAGCATTAAACAGAGCTTGAATAGCATGAGATGGAAAATTTAGTAAGAGATAAATTGACAATGAAAACAGTATGAGAGATTTAAGTAAACAAAATAGGCAACAGAAGAGTCCCTTAAGCTTCATCTAAGGTATAATGGGGGGGGGGGGGGGTTGATAATATAAAATGACATCAATGGAAGTGGTCGGCTAGAAAAATATATATATATATTATGATACTTTAGAGCAGAGTTTCTCAAGCTTCTTTCAACTGTTCCCCCTCCCCTTTCGACTTTTTTTTTTCGGTGGCCCCCCCTGTCCTACGGGGAGTAAGGTAGAGCGTTTTTTCTTTGTTTTTCTTTTTTGGGGCGGGGGGGGGGGGGGTCTAACTAGAACATGTTTTATTTATAATTTTTATAATTTATACAAGACACAATTAAATAAAAATTTATACTAAGTATTTCTCGATAAGCGTGACCCTTGCACTTGATGACAAAATATAAACTTTTTATATCCAGTTCTATTGGTGAGAGATAAGAGATCATCTCTGTCCATTATGTTAAGGGGATTCCGCGTTTGGCCGAGTAAATAACTCACCCGACTGTAACCTGGTTCTATCGAATACGAAGTAGGAAATGCCCTGATAAACAATTTTGCTTTATTCCAAAGCTGTGGAAAAAAATTTTCTATATCGTACACTTTATCCGAAAATGGTGTTTTTCTTGACTGAAAGTTACTTTGGCTGCTATGCCGCTCTGCAGCTCCATGAGTGCTTCATTCAGAGAAACATCAGCGTCAGCAGCATTCACAACAAAAGAATCAGCTACCCAGGCCGGAATATCCATGTCTAGCAGATCATGGGAAAGAACTTCCTTATCGTCGTAAAGCTGCTGAAAATTATCCACATACACAATAATTTCATCATCTTCAAGTTCATCAATAATTGCTACCAAAGAGGAAAACTGAGGGTATTCAACATCTGTTTAATGCCATCTGTATAATACCCTATGCTGCCCTTAACTTCCGTCTGTGCCCGCCCTATCTTAGTTTCGACACATCACAATTTTAACCGTTCTCTCAAAATCAGCTCGTCTTAACCACGTCTTCCTGATCATCTATCAAACAAGCTTTACAGTCCGAAGTTTGCCCTAGAAGCTGCAAGAGGATGCTTCTATTTGATTTTATCCTAACGTGCAACGAAAGTGCAATGCACGTCTCAGTAATATCTCAACGCATTTTCTTTCCAACTTGATCTTCGATTAAAGAGATAATCATTCCTTACAAGAACCTCGTTGTTCTTGGTGTACTGAAGACACGTGCGTGTCATTTTTCTTCAGAGTAAGCAGACAATACATCTGACAAATAAGTTACGTGCACACACAAACAAACACGAAAATTAATACTTTTCATTGCTCTGTAGAAGGCATTGCGCCGTAAATTTCCGTAGAAGGAAGCTGCAACGGATCAGAAAACGAAATGGTTGGCTTTAAACTGATGAAGGGGGAGTAGTTCTTCAGCTGAACTTCGCAACTAACGAACAAAAAAACGCCTATCTCAACTAGAAAATAAAAACTTTCTAAGGACCGGAGAGCTAGTAGAAAAAATTAAGGACCATGATTGCAAAAATAAGTATTTTTAAAAACATTTTAAGGGCCCTTAAAAACTGAAATGGAAAATAAGTAGTCCCTAAGAGCTTTAAAGGACCGTATGAACCCTATAATAGCACCCGCTTCTGTCAAAAATCTAACCATCACTCTGAAAGCAAACCTTAACTTGGGCCAGTTCCTTGAAAACGGAGTTGCCATGGGTAATAATTGATATAAATACGTTTATTTCGTAAAACAAGGCGTTGCGGTGTAAAAAGAGATTTTTAAAAAAAGATTGGAGAAAAAGTAACTAAAGAAAAAAAAAGGGAACAAATAAAGATCAGAATTTTTTTTTAAATTTGGGACAAAAAGAGGACATATTCTCCTTAAAAGAGATATTCTGGCAACCCTCTACTACGTCTATAAAGGTCGATTTTCATTAAGAGCACCTATTGTTATTAGCACTCGCTTCTGTCAAAAATCTAACCACCACCCTGAAAGCAAACCTTAACTTGGGCCAGTTCCTTGAAAACGGAGTTGCCATAGGTAATAATTGATATAAATTATTTTCATTTCATAAAACAGGCCGTTGCGGTATAAAAAGAAATTTTTAAAAAAAGATTGGAGAGAAAAGTAACTAAGGAAAAAAAAGAAGACAAATAAAGATCAGATTTTTTTTTAAATCGGGACAAAAAGAGGACATGTTCTCCTTAAAAGAGATAGCCTGGTTACCTTATCTACTATATCTATAGAGAGCTCCTAGTACTATTAACACACGCTTCTGTCAAAAATCTAACCACCACTCTGAAAGCAAACCTTAACTTGGGCAAATTCCTTGAAAATTGAGTTGTCATAGGTAATAATTGATATATATATATCAGTGATTTCCGCTTATAAGAATCACGTTTGCTATTACTGTTTTTGATTCTTATAAGCGGTTGATTCTTATAGCCGAAATTTAGATTTTTGGACAGGCACACACACACACACACCTATATATACATACATTAGATAATTTACCATAAAATACTCTTTAATTTACGTTAATTATCTTTTATTAAAATTATTTTTTATAATTTTAAAAATACAACTTAATTTTTAGACCTATAAGTAGATACACATGATTATAGTAAGAGAAGAAAAAAATTCAATATTTGTTACAGCATACCTGCTTAACAGTTTTAACATTTCAACTACAGGAAGGGAGCAAGAAAAAGTTTTCTATGGTAGTTTGACGTAATGAATTTTTCAGGAGGCTGTTTCAATACTCTTTCAATACGAATAGTCTCAGACGAAGATTCGCCCTCTAGCTTACGTTTCACGGTTTGATAACGTGCTGAATCTACTAATGTCACGTTTACCTAAGTGATAGTGGACACTTCGCCGAAGATTTGTGTTTCAAGGTCCAGGAAGCCACAACCAGGATGTGGGAGGGGGGGGGGGGAAACTTCCCTATTCTTGTTTGTCAGTGCAGAAAAGTGAAATCCGACCCGGACGAGTAAAGATGCCCCTGGATCAAGCTAATAGGACAGTGTTGTGCTAAAGCGTTTAAGGGGAAACTATTATGTTATGTCTAACAAAGAAAGGAATGAATTTTACGACTATATTCCATCCCATCTTATCAATCTTTCATTTTTTTTAAAAAAAAAAAAAAAAGAACTTCGTGCCTTTTGAGGGTTTAAGTGGCTTTTTTGGAAAAATGAAAGGAAAGCGAAGAGTGTAAACTGATTCTTAAAACCGGTGGATTGATTCTTTAAAGTGAAAATTTTAACAGGGAAATAATACATTTGTTTTTGTTTTCGTGATATTGATTCTTATAAACGGTTGATTCTTACAACCACTAATCACTATAAGCGGTGGTTACTGTATATATATATATATATATATATATATATATATATATATATATATATATATATATATATATCATAAAACAGGGAGTTGCGGCTTAACAAACGCTAAGAAAAAAAAATTGAGTAAAAGTGCTAAGAATAAAAAGAGGACAAATAAAGATTAGAATTTTAAAAAATTAGACCTAAAAAAAAGAGAACATATTCTCCTTAAAAGATATATTCAGGCAACCCTAGTTACTACTTGTAAAAGAACCATTTTTTTTTTTAAATCATTTTGATGTGGTTAACTTTGAGAATTGATTATTTATTTAAATAAATGGGGCAATTTTTAGGTATTACATACCAGCCCGCTTAATGGAATAGCCAATTTGCCACGAAAAATTATTCTAATAAGCGGGATATTCCATTATCCGGGATCACATTGACACGCCCACAATGTTTAAAGTTACAGTTAAACCTAGAAAGCATTAAAAATTGCCTAAACCATAGGCATATTTAAACTATTATAATTAACAAACAATTATTAATTAAAAGTAAGAAACAATTTAAACACATTAACATTTAGAAAATTGATGAAAAATGAGCTAATTTTATTGTAGAATATACAAATTTCCCTTAATTTTTTGGAAATAATTACAATGTTACTTACTTATTTGTTGCTAAAGAAGTTGGATATTTTAGAATGTTTACTGTTCTGTGAATGCAGCAAATCTGTTATTTTATTTTCTAGTTTATAAAATAAATGAAAGTCTGGATTTGGCTTCGTTTCCAAGAAACGTCTTATAATATCACAAGCCTTATTAACTTCAACATGTGACGGAACCTTTTTAATGGTACATTCTTCATCAAATTCATCTTCATCGACTTCGCTTTGATCAAATTGAGGGTCTGAAGTTTCACCACATTCTACCAAATCATTGTCGAATTTTACAAAATTGGAAAAATTTTCTTCTGTCATTCCTTCTGGTGGTAAATCATTTGCGTTTGTAATTGATTCATCATTTAATTCATCATTTGTTACGTGTGTTGAAAATTTACATTTTAAGAAACAACTTTTTATTGCGTCAGAGGAAATATTATTCCATGATTTGTTCATCATATGAACAGCTGTAAGAATTGAAATGTTTCTAATAATTTTACTAGTTGA
Organism: Dolomedes plantarius; assembly: GCA_907164885.2. Lineage (NCBI taxonomy): Eukaryota > Metazoa > Arthropoda > Arachnida > Araneae > Dolomedidae > Dolomedes > Dolomedes plantarius. The sequence continues at coordinate 60,950,353 of OU015501.1, forward strand.
GCTATTGATAGAAAATCCACTAGTATCATCTATGCAAGCTATTATCTTTTTAACGATTTCTTTTCTATAATTCCTCTTAAAAAGTGATATAATTCCCTGGTCCATTGGCTGTAAAATAGCTGTAGTATTGGGAGGCAAAAAATGAAGTGCTACATTTTCTAGTCGTACGTCGACTTTGTGGGCTTGACAATTATCGATAAAAAGGATAACTTTTCTATTCATCTTATTCATCTCATTGTCAAATGACACTAACCAGTTTTGAAAGAAATTAGCAGTCATCCAAGCTTTTGGATTCGCTTCGTATTTAACTGGAAGGGGTTTTAACCTCTTAAACATCGTGGGCTTTTGGATTTCCCGATTACAAAAAGAGGCATTTTATGACTGCCGTCAGCATTACTACAGCATAAAACTGTCAGTCTGTCTTTCGGGATTTTTCCTCCAACAACTTTTTCGCCTTTTAAGCACAAAATCCCATCAGGCATTGCTCTGTAATAAAGTACTGTTTCGTCACAGTTATAGATACAAGAAGAACTATAGTCTTGTAATAAAGCAGGTAATACTACATTTTTCCAAGAACTGGCAGCGGCTTCATCAGCATCACTTGCTTCACCGTGAATTTTTTTGAAAGAAATTTGGTTTCTTGCTTTCCATCTGCACAACCAACCATTTGTAGCTTTAAAATCAGTTATATTTAACTGTTGTTCTAAATCTTCAGCTTTCTGATTCAATAATAATCCACTAATAGGAACATTACAAGCTCGTTTTTCAGCAAACCACTAAAGAAGAGCATCTTCAACTTCAGATTCTTTTCCTGTACGTTTTCGTTTTTGATTAAGATTTTTATTGCATTTCCAGTCGTTCAAGACTTTTTCTTTATTTTTTAACAAATTTCGAAACTTGAGCTTGGGATATCTCAAACTTTTTTGAGAGTTCTAATTGCGTACACTTATTTACTTTTGCAAACTCTATGACTTTTACTTTTTCTTTTAAAGTAAGATCTTTTCGTCTCAAAGACATTGTAAAGCACAAGAAAGATTACTGATTTCACGAAAGCGAACTATCGAACTAATCGCCGTAGAAAATGTACAGTTAAATGTTCGAGGCTAGAGATCCCCCAAGTTAAATGTTGCGCTTCTCCGAAGAGATTCGTTACATTTGGTAATCCACGTCCCCTTCAAGATAAGGACCTGTTGAAGTTTCAGATTTCCTTCACACACACACACACACTCATTTTCTAGCTCTCATTTGCGGATGAAGCCTATTGTTCATTCTCTGAATAGGGAAACGTAGGCCAGCGTTTGAGCAATAAGGGGAGGGCAGGGGTTGCGGCTAGCAAAAACAGCAACAATGAATTGCCCTTCAAAACCGAAAAAATCCCCATTTCCTGCAATTGGACACTTTCTACGAAGTGACAAAATTGCTTTGAAAGACATTCAGTTACTGCACATTCATTATTGCACTTTACAAAAAAAATTCTGAAAAGAAGTGCGCGAAATAGAAAAAGATTGATATCGTCAAGGCTAAATATTATTCCTTTAAGCGGGATAACTTCAAAACAATATATTCCATTAACCGGGAAATTTAACACAGAAACAAATTACTACGGTTTGGGACATTGAAAATTTATTACATTAAACGGGATATTCTTTTAACCGATATTCCATTAAGCGGGTTTGACTGTATATTCATCTCGAGTAAAGTACATCATTATTGTACTTCCCTCGAGATGACACTTCCCACGCAGGAAAGGAAATTCCAGCACGGCATGAGAATAAAATTTTAGGTGCAACAGGGTATTTGATTCGCTATACCATATATAAGGTGAGACCGATAAGTAAGGTGACTCCCCCCTCCTTTCAAAAATTAAAAACATCCCGACGCGCTGATATATGCGAATTGCGTTCTTCCCTGTTTTACGTAAATGTTGCACTTCATTTTCAAAATTTCTCTGCAAGTGTTTATCCATGCGGTAGCTCTAATGTAACAGTTGTTAGGGCATTGCGTCATGGAGCAGAGAGTCAATATGATTTTTTTTTTCAAATTAATCGAAAAAAATCCGTTTAGAAAAATCAAAGGTTAAGACAATGCTGATTACCTTTTTCAATGCACAGGGATTAATTCATAAAGAATTCGTACCGGAAGGGCAAACAGTTAATGATGATTTTTAATGCCATGTTCTCAATCGCCTCTTTGCGCGTATTCGTCCTTTGTGGCCGCAATTCGCTGCTGCAGGATCATGCAAGTGGTACCTTTTGCACGATAATGCACGGTCTCATAGTGCTATGTGTGTGAAACGATTAATCGCCCAGCATCAGATTACTGAGTTGTCCCACCCTCCATACTCCCCTCATCTTTCGGCACCACACTTTTTCCTGTCTCAAGACTGATATCGGCACTGAAAGGACACTAATTTGCAAACATTTCAGATATCGAAGCTGCTGTTACCAGGGAACTTAAAGCAGTAAGTAGCGAAGGACTATTCCAGAAGTTTCCAACATTTGTAGGAACTTTGTCAGAAATGCATTACATCCGGCGGGCAATACCAGGGCTGAGTCAGGGCCCGGAGCAAAATAATACAAGGGGCCCCCTCCCACTCAATATATGTGTTTTATTTTTGTCAATAATATTAATATATGGATTAAGGTTTTATGAAAACGAAACTTACTGCTGCATCATAATAACAAGAGTTTGTTTTACATAAAATACAACACAATTTTTTTACAAACTTACTTTATAATGATAGTATAATTTAATAATACAGGTCGTTCGCACTTTATAGAAACGATTTTGTAATTTATTTTTGTCGTTTGCATTTTGAGATAAAAATTTGACATCTTCAGAAAAATCGTCTGCTACTGTTTTGTTTTGATTGGAATGTTAAATAAAAGATTTATTTTGAAAATGGCTCCTAAAATTGATAGATACCTCGAAGGTTACGTAACTGCGCTTTCCGAGGATAAATATTCGTATCAACAAATTATAAAGCGGTGTAAAAATCGCGGTTATGGCATTTCAAAAAAGGCATTTATGGTATATTAAATATGAAAGGAAAAAAAAGTCTAACTGAAAGTAAAAATTGAAAACATGACAGCAAAACCTCATCCTAAGACTGTTCGAACGCAGAAAAATATCAAGCAAGTGAAGTCTCTGATCCTAAAAGAAAATCCCCCCCCCCTCCCCCGTGCACCATTGGTACCAAGGTAATCGCGCCGGTAGTTCTCTGTCCCTCCGGTGCAGCAGACAGGAGCAAACTACAATAACCCGCTTTCGTAGTGGCCACCTCAGAACATTGACTTATACCGGCAAAGAAAAAGTGTTTCCAACTTGTACAAATGTTCAAAAGGTCAGGTCACTCCGGATCATATCCTTGTGTGCTTGGGACTTGAAAAGGGAGATCTTCTGGAACGGCCATTGACTTCTTGAGAGTGTGCGGTATCATGGACCTAATCTAGCTCTGCTGGGTGACAGTGATCAGCAACAACAACAACAACAAAAGAAAATCCACCAACTCAAAGATCCATTGCATCGAAACTATAGGAATGTCATCTGACACTGTAAGTAAAATCATTCATAAAGATTTGAAGTTAAAAAAGATGTTTAAACCTCATCTGCTTTTGCCAAAGAATATTTCTGTAAGAAAAACAAATTGAAGAAAATTATATGAAAAATACCTTGCTGCTGAAAAAAATGGAAATTTGAGCTAACAGTCGATGAGGCATGGGTGTATTTAAGTGACTGTAATAAAAAAATCAGTTTTTTATTGCTCAATTGACGGGAATGACCGTACGAAATGGCTTCGTTAGTGTACAGAAAAGTTCCCAAAGGGATTCATAGTTGAAGGATTTTATTACAACGGCAAATTAAAACTCAAAAAAGTCTGAAGTAAAGCCAAAATTAATTCACTCTACTATTAGCAGAATATTTTAGAACCAATTTTTGAAGAAGAAATTCTAGCCTTATATTGAAAAGGACATTGATAAAGTTCAGCTTCATATGGACAAAGTCTCTAGTCGCTGGTCTAAATCAATTGTCGCTTATTTAACACAGAAGGAATCAGAAACAGGCATAAAGTGTATCCCATTTAATGAAATACCTGTAAAATCAACAAATGCTCCAATGGACTTTTGCGCTTTAGGTTTTTTAAAACAAGCCGTAGGAAAACGGCATCCAAGAACACTGAACGGACTTCGGAAAACGGTCCAAGAGGAATGGGGTAAATTTGACATGACAGTACTAAGAAAAAGTTTACTTTCATGGAGAATCCGAGCTAGAGCTGTTGTCAAGAGCCATGGCTATCATTTAGAAGCAAATCGTCGCAAAAAATACGGCATTTATACATAAAACCGAACTATCAAAATCGTTTCCACAAAGTGCGAACGCCCTTCTGTAATTACTTAAGTAAAGTGTTCATAATAACACTAGTAGAGCTTGAACTATTTTTTATTTACAACAACAGTCTTCTTGCCTTCTTTTCTGTGAAAGTTTGAATAATCGAGTCAAAATTCAACGTTCTTGCTAACCTAAACTCAATAGATAACACTCCCAAATTGGATAATGTTTGCTGTCCCATAGTCGATCTCAAAAAATTTTTTATTCTACTGAAAAATATTAGTACCGGATTGTTCAGGCGTCGAACTGCCGGACCCGCCCTCTGACAAGTGCATCATTAACGGCCAGATGAAGCAGCTACTTTCTGAAAGGCAAGACCGTTAGGATGTATTCCAATGATTATTTTCAATAAGGCAACTAAAATCAAAACCTACCGTCCAACAAAAGCGTCTTTAAAGCCCATGAAATAACGAGTTTTAAGAGGAATTGGGTGCATGACATCACACTAATCAGAATTTAATTTTTTCTCTGCTGCCAACTGCCATCAATGAAAATTATTTTTAAAGGATTATTATTTTGTATGTTTCGTTTAAAGACTTGCTTATTCTACAATAATAAATGCATTATTTGTCAAAGTGAAATTAAATGAGGAACTGATATCTACAATTTACGTTCTTACAGCAGTCCGCAATAAAACCCAATTTAATACGGAGGGTCTGCTTTAAAATTCCTAAATGATATAAATTAATTCATGTCCATAGAATTGAATAAGGAGAATTCTGTCTCGTATCTTTATTTAAATTAAAGTAAAATCAAATGCACCGATAGCTTTAAATAAACTCACCTTATTTGAACATCGTTAAAAGACATTTCACTTCTGGGCCACCACGCAAATTCACATTTACACAATTAGTTAATAATAAATAATTCACTAGTTCACTTCCAGAAAAATGACCTGTTACATTCAACACTTAGAACAGCATAAAAGGAACTGAGAAAGGTTGTTTGTGTAGAGTAGTAGACTTGTAGAGAGAGTGACAGAGTGAATGTGTGGGTGAGGGGGGGGGGACTGTACCTGTCTAATCCTGACAGAATAGACGTGTGAACAGCCAACACTTTCTTTTGTCTTTAAACTATGAAAAACATACATATTTATAAATTAGGCTACACTGCCAAGAGTATGACAAAAGTACGTGATATTATTTATTATAGATTGAAATGATTTTATTTGCATATATTTGTTAAACAACCTTTTTGACTAAATAGAACTTTTAAGTCAACTCTTATTTAAATCGGGGCCTCTGGAAGCCCGGGGATTTTGCCCCCCCCCCCCTCCTGACGGCGGGCCTCGGCAGTGCTTCGAAAGACAATAAGGTTCTTTTTTTTTGCATATATATAATACTGCAATATTTCTGTGATCAGTCATCTTATTTATCGGTCACACCTTGTAGTTACATCATAACCCTTAAAAATGATTCAGATGCTATATCAATGAAAACACGATTTCATGTAAATCAGGTCATTGCTATGTTTAAGTTCAAAGTCTTTCACATCCAAACAAAAACAGATGATAAAAAAATTTTCCTTTTAATCCTTTATTACAAATTTAACTATGTTTTACTACATCTCAAGAATACAAAGATTGCAATCCTGAAAATGTGAGAAAACGAATATTGGAAATAACAATTGTAAAAAATATGAATTTCTGATAATTACAGTTTACAACAATCGAACTGCAAGTTTATGAGCATTACTTAACAAAACAATCACTTTTGGACTATCTTTCTCAAAATATCAAACTTTAATTCTGAGCGAGATATCCCAAAAGAATATCACAACAGGCAATTTTAACAAACAGAACAGAAAAAACGGCTTTTTTCAACGAAGTATGTAAACAGTAAGTAAGATGAATATAATAATTTAATATACTTATTATATGATAAATATTATTAAATCAGACTAGAATTGTAATACACAAACGGTTGAGGTTCGAGATAATTCCTTCATGCCTACTCAAAAACAGGGCCGGCGCATTGTTCTTCCATAGGCCAAAGATTGTAACTTTTCAACTGAAGAAATCACTGATTTTTTATTTACTTTGTCGGATAGATAATTTATTAGAATCACTGCCCATTAAAATTCCTAAAGATGTTCCATAAGCGTAAGAATTTTAGATACAGTTTATTCCTATTCCCATTTAAATGAATTTAAAAAATAATAATAAAGTGGAGTCCCGATAATCCGAAATGATTGGGACCAGAAACATTATCGGATTAACGAATTTTTCGGATTAAGCGAATTCTTTCTTAAAATAAACTTAAATTACATAATAACGTGTGATTACGTAAATATTACATATTACGTGTGATTACACAGGTCATTTTCTACGGTATGTCTAAACACTACCAAATCATAGTAGTTTTAATGTAACCTTAGATCTTTTTGACTTTTGGTTTCCGATTAAGCGGACTTTCGGATTACCAAAGTTCGAATTATCGAGACTCTACTGTAATGATGAAATTCAAAATACGCTTTTACACATATAAAATTCCTTATAAGTTTTTACATATTTTCAACTTTATAAATTATGCGTTTCCGATCATACACAAAATATAAACTTGTTCTAAATAATCAAAATAGCAATTAATTCATAATCTAAACTTTATTAAAACTCTTAAAGTAGGACCACGATCCCGAGTGGAACAGAGCCTTGGGTGTTGACGCGGCACTATCTCGATGGTTGCGCTTATATAAAAAAATTTTAATTTTTCCTTTTATATAAAAAATAAAAGTATACATGATTTACCATCTATAACCAAATGAAATGAAAGAATAACAAGTGTAAACAACCTAAGTTTTGATATTGTAACAAACTGGACTACTGTTAACATTTTCAATATCGATTCTCTTTATAACATTTTATGCAACTTGCACACAGTGCGTGCGATATACAACTCAACAAATAATAACCAACAATAACAATTTGAGAAAAAAAAATGGCCCACGAAATAGTTAAGAACACTGATCTGTACTTTAGCTTCATTAATTTCTAATAAATTCACAGGAAAAGAAAAGGGGTTTATAAACATATTTTACAGGCTATCAGCCATGTTGACATGAAATGAACATATACTATTGGGTATGTTTGAAATTTTACATAATAATACAAAAATTTTAGTAGCTTTTAAATCTTTATATAATAGATTTAAAAACTACTCCAAGCCTATAAAGGAATCCTGCAAGCTAAAATATTCTGAACCAGAGGATATTAGCTTGATATTTTCCAAAATCACATTAGACATTATGAACACTTATTGGTGCATATTCAATACTAATACATTGAAAATACATTTTAAAACATATAGCAATCAATGATAAATATATTTTGTCTCTGAGTTAGATGAAAAGGACCATTCTCCTCTTCAATTCAATATTTTATGTTTGTTTTCGCCACAGGAATAATTTTTAACTACGAATTTTTTCATAATCATCCACCACAGTAAGTCTTTTCATGTGAAATCTTGCCACCATCATATTTTATAACATTATGTCCCCGAATGATAAGATGATATTTCTTAAATTAAAATTTCCTGAAGAAGTGCTGCACCCATAACTCCCCATTTTTTTTATCAGTTTTTCATTTGAAAAAATTATACTATGGTGGATGATGATGAAAAGAAAAACATTTTTCTTTTGTACTCATTAGATTTAACTAAAGATCACAACCTGGTCACATAAAAAAAACAGACAGCATATGATATTTGTTGAAAAGATTTAAATAGCACAATCTGCCCATAGTTGAAAGAACTGTAGCATGCAAAATGACAATGTCAAAGGAGAAAAATTAACAAACAATGTACGATTTAGCCATCACCACATTGAATCACAGGTATCTCATCTTTCATTGCAGCTTGATTTTATCATTCAAGCAAAATAGTTAAGAAAAAGTATTCTTCCATAAAAATTTTATTTTTTTTTAAATTCCTACATGTTATCTATAAAGACTCATCCCAGAAGACATTCTAGTTACACTATTTTCTGCAAAAAATTTCCCTTCCTCAGTCAAGAATAGTAATGTTAAGGGTTCATTTATGTTGGCAAAAAGCAAATAGCTATATGCCTTCAAAAACTCATTAACTACTTTTGAAGATTCTCTTATATGTAACACTGAAATGTTTTCATGCATACAAAATTTGGAAATAAACATAAGAATGGAAAATTATTGAAATTAGTCAATCATAAAATTTTGCTTAACTTGGCTGTAAAAGAGAAAAAAAAAATCAAGAATATGAATACTACATGAATGCACATATATACAATGTAAAATACTGATCAAATACAGGCAATAAAGATAAATTTTATCAATTCTTTTTAACTGAATTAAGAATAATATTCAGAGAAACACATATTAACCAAAGACATGAACAATTTCATGTTTGAAGTTTCTACACTATTTCGTTGTAAGAAATACTATGACAGAAGGGAAGATGAAAATTTTTATATACATTTAAAAATGGGGGAGAGTTTATGATCTATCCTCACTGTGACGATATTTTCTTAAAAATAATATAGACTTCTTACTATGGCACTAGCATATTTATAGATATGTTTGATGCATTCACAATGCACTGTTTATAATACAGTTTCATTAAAATTGTGTGAATCTCCCTAAATAAACTTCAAATTTCTGCAGAATTTAATATGTTACTATATAAACTATTTCTAGACTCAGATACCAAGACTTAAAAAAAAGATAAAATAGAATTTTAGATATTTCATTCTAATAGCTCATAATTTATAAATATACATTGGGGATAGAGTAATAAAAAAATAAAACAATTGATATATGCAAGATAAAATCACAAACTCATAACATATCAACATATCGCACCCTGGCATAAAAAGTGACACAACTCAAAAATGCAGCATTTGAGAAAAATCAACTTAAAGAACACTATACAGCTTGAACTAGCATTACAATAAAACTGATACAATTGCCCTCACGTGGACAAATTGCGAGATAGAGATGTGTCGTTTTTCAAGCACAATAGGGAACTTCATACATATTTTTCAATGACATAACCTAAAAATTGCCATTTTTTTACTTGTGTCCTTTTCTTGCTGGGGTTCGATATAAATGCAGCATACACAACATAACAAACTGCATCATATTTCACCATACTGAAAAGTTTCTTTCTCACTTTTAACTTCTTTAATATCACAGGCATTTTATTGAAAAAAGGAAAAAAAACCATGCAGTGTGAAAATAGTTAAGATTGTTCTTAAATATGATCAGTGTAACATACTGATATAAGCTCACATACACATCTACATAAAGAAAATCTCTCATTGCAAAATGGTACATCATAACTGTCGAGTGCATCAAAACTTTTGTTCAGTTATTTAGATCACATATAAAACTTAATTAAAATATTGTTATAAAGCTTATTTTATATTATATCAATAACTTATATATAAGACTTAAAATAGGCTTACGCAACACAAGAATTAAATACAGAATTACAGTACATCAACCACTTGACATAAGGACCATCTAGAGAAATCATTTATTGATACAGCCAATTTAAAATTCAGTTTTAAAAATTCGGAAGGAAATGAGAACAATTCCAATAATAATGCTAAATGTATATTGCATATTAATGGTATTGTACTGCTAATGATTTTTTTTTTTTCACTTTTATTATAATTTCTTGCAGCACCATCTAAAAACTCTTTTACTTGAATGTGTTAAACAGTACAGTTATACAGAAGCAAAAGGTGCTAATGAAAGAACCGTGAGTGAATTAACTGACTCAAAATATCCATTGTTCAATTCATAAATCAAGAATCAGCATAATTATTACTCCTCATTTTGCTAACTTCTCTATGTTAATCAACTAAAGCTTTAGATGACAGCTTTTTTGATTGATCTGTAATCTTTAAAAATACTTTAATTTTTTTATTTTTTTTTTGTAGCCTTAGAGCAATATTACCAAGTTAACTTTTTTGTTCTGAGAGCAAAATATACCTCTCTTAGCAGACTAATGATGATATACGAAAACCACCAGCAACATTTTATATAAGGCTCATGCATCTATTTCAATTATGAACACATCGTTTCCCAATATAGTAAGCTTTATTGATGAATAAACTAAGAAATATGGTTATAAATAACTATAACTAAGCAAGCTATGCCTGAATTTTAACAAAACTTGTTTTATCATACCTCTTTTCATACTGGGAATAAAGTATTCTTACACACATAGCATTACTGTCAGCCAATTTTTGCTGCAAGGCATTAAAGACAAAGAGTTCTTGTATTATTTAGAAGAAACATATTAAAGCAAAACTATGAAAATTGATGTATCTAAAAATTTGCTATCTATCAGAAAAGTAAAATAATAATCTAAGCAAACTGACGCATATTGACCTAAACAGAGAGGTATAATACCATCATCTCTCTAATTGTAGTGTTAACTGATTAACATTCAAATAGATTTTATTTTAAGAATTTAATTTTGTTTCCTAAATACAAGAAGCTGAGCCCTTTATTTTTTCATGAAATCCAGAAAATGTGTTTCCTCTTGTTATGTCATTACTGTAACGTGATTATCAAAGCCAGGAATAGAACCAAGGATTATGAAATAGCAGGCTGATAGTAATATTTTATAGCAATATTATATCAAATTTATGTGACCACCTTGAAGTTCCTGAATCTATATTCATCTCTGCTATAAAAAGTAGAGAATTTCTTGTAATGATTTATATGAAATGGTGAATAATAATCCTAATCTTCTAATTAAAATACAGATTTCAGTACTATTCTTAAGTTAAAAATTAAAGCTTTTATTTTGTTTTTTAGGACTAATCAACTGTTTTAGTCTCTTCTTTTCCTATTTGTCTTTTTTTGTTTTGCTTTTTTCAGACCATATCTGCCACAAACTAAGTTTTTCTTAAAATGGAAAAGTGGCATTTTCTCTTACCAGTCAGTCCATATACCCAAGAGAAATCTATCAATGCAGCTTAACATAGCAATTTATGGCAGGTCTCTCTGCAAGCAATGAAAAGTATTGAATGGTCATTATCTTACACTTGATTATAATGGCATGAAGCACCAAGATGTTCACTTTTCTTTTAACAACTAACATCAGGGCTAAGGAATACACCCTGGATAGTTTATTGCCTTATAAGGCTTCTTGCCTTACTTTTCCTCTTATAGTATACTAGATTTATTACCCAGCTTCGCTCAGGATTCAGTTTCTGTTATTATTTGTTTTCAATGATTAGCCTATGTTATGATGTTCTAAAGTTATAACAACTCTTAAACAAATTAATTTCATTTCTTCAGTAATAAAAAATTCATTTATTAACTAATTTGTTGTTATTTTAATACTTGCCAGTACACAACTTTTTTTGTTTCTTTTTATCATCTGCAACAATGTATAATTCTGATTGATTCCTTGCTCTAGACCAGGGGTGGGCATTAAGTCGATCGCGATCGACCGGTGGACCGCCTTTACTAAGACCTAAGATGTGCATACTAAAAGAAACATATTTATGGAACACCGACGTGATTTGCTTTAAACATGGTTTTAAAAGATTAAGTTTTTTTTCTTGTAGTTATGTAGGTAAGTACATATTCCATATTTATTATTAAGTTATAATAAATATTGTAGACCGTTTTTTTTAGCTCACCACACCTACGTCACTGGGTGGACCGCAACACCTTGAAAAAATTAGAAGTAGCCCACCCCTGCTCTAGACACTCCCACATATAGCTGACCATGCAAAAAGCATTCTTCTGTCAGATCCAGTCTAGTGCTCTCTTCTTTTTGGGCATTTTAAAGCATTAATTTACAGCTAGTCAAAAATGTTTGAATGGATTAAGAACACATTAAATATTAAAACAAAGCAAATCTGATAATTATTATAGAAAAAGTATATACACATATTTCCCGCTTGGAATTCTTTCTCAAAACTAAATTGTCTGCTACGTTTCAATGCCACTCTCAGACTTTCTTAATTAGAATATACACATATTTCATGATTGTAATTATTTCTCAAAACTAAATCATCTGCTATGTTTCAATGTCACTTCAGTTATATAAATCTTCTAACATAATTTGGGAATGGAACGTTGTAGCGGGATGAAAATAGTTACATTCATCCTGATTTTCCAAAAACATTAAGCCGCGTAAATTTCATCAAGGCAGGGCTCACAGTTCTTGAGTTTTTGTGACTTACACATACAGACACAACCCATTTCCCGTTTCTGCTTTATATATAAGATATGAAAACTTTGCAATGTAAGTTTCTGATTGGTGGCCATTCTACAAATGTATATAGCTTACTTCATTCTGTTGGCTTAAAAATAATTAAATGATTTTCTTTGCCGAGTTCCTATAATTCTTATACATGATAATTTTTATATTACTTTACATAACTTTTTCACACAAGTTCATTTAAGCATTTTACATATGAGGTATACTACATCTTAGAAGTGCACTTAAAACAGCATGTTTTATCAAATACTTCTGTTTAGAAATTGAAAAATAGTAGATGTGAATATTCTCATAGTCTATGTCTTGCTAAGGAACTCATAAGACCTCAGGACTGCTAGCAAACAAATTTAAAATGTGAACAACATTCACAGTTCTTACAATAGCAGGAAATGTTAATATGTTTGGAACTATGGAAATTGGTGAGCAAAAATCTTTTTCTATCATAGTGAACTTCTATAACATAAAATTCATATGAACTCTACCCTTCAACAAAATACAACTTTTAAGAAAAAAAACTGGTTCAATTTAAGAAGCTTTAACAGCTATTTTACTATGTCTATGTATATATACATTATATATAGCCTCTTCTTTATTATATGATTAATGTTCATTATATTTTATAAATGCATGCTAGATATGAAAAATTAATTTAGTAATTAAATTTCGATACCTGTTTCAATAACTTTGTAGCCAAAATAATCCTTTTTTGTGGGGGGGGGGGGGGGGATTTAAATTTAATGAGTGATGAGATAACATGTCAATATTATCAATTTGAAAAGATTATTTCTTAAAAATTTACATAATAATATTCCAGTATGCAATTATACATTTAAATATAGACAGTAACTCAAAAAACTAAAAAATATATCTATTAAACAAGCATGTTGGTAGATAAGAAAACATACTATCAGATTTAAATACAACATTACATATGAGCAAAATGTAACATATACAAAATTTTAAATTTCAACACAAGTTATATCATACAGAAATTTATAAAAACCATGTATTAAAAAAGAAATGACTAATTAAATTCCCAAATTAATACTCTCACAGATATACAAATGCCCAATTAACAAATTTCATAGACATAACAGCTTTCTTTGACACACGTACAAAAAAAAAGAAAAAAATGGAAATCATTGACATAAAATGGAAATTTTTTTTAAATTTACATATAATTTAAGAAAAGAAATTAAAGGTGATTGATATATAAAACAAATGTGCTAGAGTTAAACATCAATGCTTTTAATTTGGACTACTGTTTTCTTTCCTTTACTTTAAATTAATCAGAAAGTAAACAATAGAAGCAAAAACTTAATGTATGTCAAATAACAAACGAAATATCTTAAGGCTACTAAGCTCGCTATCTAAAAAATAACATGGAAGGATAATCTGAGCAAATTTCTAAAATGCACCATCTTAACTATCCATAAATCCTTCCAAATTTTACATGCTACTACTACCATACAGGAATGATTAATGCTATAACCCACAAAACAATGAAACACAAGATGAACTACAGAGTGCATTACTGTAATTTTCAGATGAAATGCTGAGGCATTTACATCATTCAAAGCTCAAATTTCAGTATGTGAAGCATCTCTACAGGTGCAGCATTTATGTCCAGTCAGAATGAAAAAAAAAAAACTTAAAAGTCAACTGCCAATTAGAAATGACTGCATTCTGGTGACAATAGGAAATCAAACAAAATTTCCAGATATTCTAGTTGGCAGATGCCTTAGCTTGGTCTGCAATTATGGTGATTAGTAGAGCTTTAAGTTTTGCTGGGCTTGTAAATATGCCAGTGACATAGGCCTGATTCAGCAGTGTTTTGAGCTGTACTTAAATACATGTGCTATACTGATGTAAATACATATAAGGATAAGTATACACACATTTTTTCAAAATGGTCAGCATTACAAGCTTTCATGCAATGGGCTCAGATTTGAATCATGGCTAAAGCATGAATATCACTCTTATAAGGGGCAGCACAGTATTGTTAGATCACCTATAAGTTGGTTCAATAATAAAGAAGTTAACAAAATCATGATGTACAAGACCAATGTCTGCTGTACAAGTGCCTACCACATTAGAAATTTTTTTTCTAAAATTGTGTTATTGAAATAATTTCTGTTAACTGTGATGATACAATTCATAATTGCAGATATATGCCAAATTTTTTGACTGCAGTATTTTTATCCATTTTACAATTTTTTTTAAAACAGGAAATTAAAGTAATTGAAATCTAACCTAAAATAAATGACAAAATGTTGAAATTTTCCAAACAGAGTTCATACTCATTTTTAGGCATCAAAAATAAGGACTGCTTAAGGATTTTTTCTGGGACCTCAATAGCATTTTTAAGGCCCACAAAAAGTTATTTAAAATATGTTTGATTTCTAACTAAAAGTATTTTAGCATTAGGATCATAAACACTCAACCTTGTGAAGATTTTGTTAATATCATCTGAAATATCTTTGTAAATTAGTTATATTAACCCTATTTCAGAATTACTTTTAGAGACTGCAATCTCTTTGGTTTTCCCCACATTTAACTTGATTAATTTATAAGTATCAGGGTCATTAAAACATAAAATCTTAAGTACAGAGGTTAGAAGTATAACTTCAAACAACCTGAAAAACAATAAATAAAAACACTGCCAACATATACTTGCACCCAGTGGTAGTATTCAAATATATTAACAACAGGTTCTATGTCCTAATGACCTGGTATATAAAAAAAAATACCAAAAGATAGTTTTAATGATTCATGTATTAATTACTCAAATAAAAACAATAAAAGAGGCTCACAAAACTAAATTATGTTTTAAGAAAGAGTTTTAAAGTATTAAATGCCTAACAAACTATTATTAAAGATACAAGGGCCAGTCAATAAGTTAGTTGCACAAGTTGGAAAAAAAAAAACTGGGTTGAAATTATAGAACAAAGTTTTACTAACATAAAAGTATAATACATAGTCTATTTCTCGATGTAATCACTTCCTTTATTTTAACATTTGTTGAGGCATGGCACCAGTTTTTCCCTGCTATCTGCAAAGAATTGCCATCCTATGTAAGATAACCAGTGTTGGGTTTCAACTTTTACCTCCTCATCCTAGTCATATCATCACGTTCCAAGTTCTTGTTTCATGGGACCGAAGATGCCGAAGTCACATGGCGCAAGATTCCATACTTCTCAGTTCAACATTTTCAAAAGATCCCTCATTAGGGTCACATGCGGTCTCGCATTGTCATGCAAGAGCACAATGCCTTTTGAAAGTTTACCTGGTCGTCGATCTTTAAGCGACTTTCACAACCACTTCAGAGTTTCACAATATAGATGCTGCCTTGTGGCCCCCTTCAGCAAGAATTCGATAAACACTACAGTACACTTCATGCAACCGCTAATAAATGTCAGTGCAGTCACAACCTTTTGCCCAAAGGAAGTGGATTAATGCACACACTTCAAATTTGGATGCCACTGGCTGCTGCCAAAACATATTCACGACTGATTAGCAAGAGAACTGAAACTGCCATGTCGAAGCCGCTACTGTACCTGCCACAGCACCTGATGTTCTATGTTGCCACAAAATTTAAATGAAATATCTCTTTTACCAAGATTTTTACAGAGGTTGCTACTAACTTATTGACCGACTCTCATATTTCCATATTGCTGTTTGATTAACATTCTCACTTGCAATTTTCTTTGCTTTTATCATAGGCTATGTGATTTATTCTTAATCTTTGTACTGTAGGAGTATGATTCCATTCCTTTCTGATTAAACGGGACCGGCCGGCCGGTGTAAGGTAGGTTTATTTTAAGAAAAATGTTTGTCCTGTGAATGATGCAGCTGGTGCTCATTAGCAAACGGTTCACAGAACCGATACCTACATTAGGTATCAGCTCTACAGAACTGGTGCAAAGCGGCTGAATCCCACCACTGCTTGCACCTGCATAATATATAATTTTTTCCCAAAGCCAATCACTGACAGTCATTAATCTAAAACTCTTAATTTTTAGCTAGAAAATAAGTACTGTTCAAGCACTGCTGAGTAATAAAAAAATGAAGAACCTCAAATGCAAAGATAAGGATTTTTAAAAAACTTTTTAAAAGCCCTTAAGAATGAAAACTGAAAAAAAGTTGTTAAGGACTTGTATTTAACCAGGAAAGATTTCTATATTTTGAACAAGTTCAAAGTAAATAAAATTGCTTTTTAAATATTCATTGTGCTATGCAAAGGACTCTTACATGAGGATTAAACTATAAATATCATTGCAGATTTAAAAACAAAATGTTTATCTATAGCATTCAACAAAGATAAATTCTTTCCGATATCCCTTAAAAAAAAATCAAGGAATGGTATTCCAAGCTAAAATACTTAATAAAGGAAAAGTACAGAAATGCAAATATAGTAATTCTTGTGAATAAAAAATGAATGTAAGAAAACTAAAAGAGAATAAAGCACAGTATTTTTTTATTACCCTCCATTTACCACTTTGGTAGTCTCTAAATTTGGCTATGATTACATTACTTTGAGTTTCTGCATATGACCAGCATATGGTCTGACAATAGTCACTTTTATAATTATGACCAGCTATGTCAGACATAACATGACAATTTAAATGTGTCCTTTCATTTCTGTGTCTTTGTTTACACTTTAAATTAACAGCTTTTTTAGCCTTTAATAACAGCTTTATATTTTAAGTATTTTATACTCTAGTTAATTATTTTTATTTTTCATTTATGTATTTCTGAATTTTAAAAAAATTACATAATTTTAGAGATGCTTTAATGGTTATTATTTTATTTATTTTTAAACATTGTCTGTATGGATTTGGCAGTCATAGATGGATTTTACATTTAAAGATGCGTTCAAATTACTTTGACAATTTTTTTCTCAAAAGGTTTTCTTTTTTTAATTTATTTGTTTACTCATTTATTATACATATTTTCTCACCATAACTAGTTGAAAGTCCAACATAGCTCAGTTACAAAGGAGAATAATTAGTAAAAATTAAAAATGCCAATTCTAATGAAAAAAAAATTCCTGTTTTGCTTTACTTACTCTCTTTCTCTCACACACACATTTAAAACAGGTTCAAATCCAGAGAAAATGAAAATATTTTGGGGCTGCTAAGTTCTTACACCAGTCTGATGAGTTTTTGGACACATTGCACTCCAATTTGGCACAGCCGGCCTAAAGCTGCATTCAGACTACGCTGACGTGACGTGTTGACACGCGCTGACCGCAACGTCAGCTGACGTGGGAAAATGCCAGCATCGGGCGGTGCGTGCACACTATGCTGACGTGTCATGTCGTGACGAATTCACGTCCGTTGTTGTTTGGTTCTCACAAGGTGCATATCGTTGCGAGTGGACCCTATAAATAGTGGCCGATCGATTTATTATCGCTGATAAGGCTTTCACATTAAAAACATACTTGATGCATCTGTATAGCAAGAATTCAATAAAGAGCAATGAAGAAAAAATTTATAACTACAGGTATTGAAGAGCACAACGCACAGTAGAAAATGCATTTTGCATATTAGTAGGAAGATAGAGAGTGTTTCTGAAACCCATAGAAACTCAACCGGAAACTTGTGATTATATAGTTTTAGCAGCATGCTGTCTTCAGAACATGTTCAGAAGTTGTAAAACAATTACACCTTTTGAACAGAAAGTGCAAGTAAGAGAGGAAATAAAAAGTTTTCGAAATGTGGAAGCGATTCGTGGAAATAATGTTCGTGAAACTGGACTAGTGAGGAAGAAGTTCAAAAAATACTTCGTTTCTCCTGAAGGGGTTCCCAATGTTAAGAAAACGCTGATTTTATAAACGTGTTTTTAAAGTGTTTGAAATATTGGTTAAATCAATCAAACGGCCTAAGTTTGCAAGCTGTTCATGGCAATGGGAGAGCATTCATAAAGGCAGAATGGCCCATTAATATTTTTTGTAAACATTTTTATTACTGTTTTTTTATAAACAAATTTATCATTTTTGTTGCTATAATTTTGAGTTATTAAAGAATGTAAATAAGTAACCTGTAGTGAAATTTTTTCTGCCTAGTATTCAAATACTAAGTAGGTAATTTTTGGTCGAAGACCGTCTATAATATTTAATTGAAAGTAACTATCAATCGAAAAATATGTATAAATTTATAAATACACATAAACTAAGCTCATATAAATTATTTTTGATATTTAAAATATGGAAGTTTAAAAACAAGAGGGGACGAACACCTGTTTATATTGTATTGTTGCACACTCCATTTGTTTACATTTGACAATATCATTAGCCAACTGTTGCCGCTAATTCATAAAAATTTTAAAATAATTTTGCTATGTAAAATTTAAATAAAATACTATATTTATAAATGTAAATAATATAAGCACATATAAATTATTTTTGCAATCTAAAAGACGAAAATCGAAAACAAACCGAGGGGACGAACACCTGTTTATATTGTTAAATCCCCCCCCCCTTCCTCTTTGTTTACATTTTACAAGATCAGTAACCAACTTTACCACCAGTTATTAAAGAAACCAAATTTTATGCTATGACAATGTTAAGAAAACACTGATTTTATAAACATGTTTTTAAAGCGTTTGAAATATTGGTTAAATCAATCAAACGGCCTAAGTTTGCAATAAATTAGTAAATAAATGTAAATATTGCCAGCTATTTCCAGGATTCTTCCAATCTCTTCTCATGCTTCATTGCGTATTTATTTCTGTAATCTTTGTTGAAATGGTCAAATAAAATAGGGTATTTCTTCACATGCTCAATGAGCTCTTCTTCCGCATTCATAGCTGACGGCCTGACGCCTGCTGACAAGATCTGGGAATTTATATTTGGAGCTGACGCATCAGTTCCCACGCCAGAGAGTGTTTTCCCATGTCACGACACGACAGAGTAGTATGCACACTCCTTTTTAAAATAGTGGTTTAATTTTTTTCGTAACATGTGTCGTGTTGACACATCAGCTGACGTCAGCGTAGTGTGAGTGCACCTTTAGTCATTATGGGGCCCAACTGCAGAATTTTCAGCGAGGCCCTTCAAACTACTGATATATATTAACTTATAAAAATTTATTGTAAAGCAAAAAGAGACAAACGTAGGGAGGCAGTCATACTTCTTTGTTTTCTTATAAATGTAGATTTTTAAAAAAAGAAAACTAAAAAGTAGCTAGACTGAAGAGATTTTATTTACAGTAAAAAAATATTTACAAACAAATTTTCCTAGACTTTTTATCAGCGAAATCATTTTAAATCTGATAAAATTTTAATTTCCTCATTTCTTCATACTCTAGACAGTATTGAAAGGCTGTAGTCTCTCTTGTGATATTGTTGACCTAAAGTATCTCTCTATTCTAAAAGAAAGTAACTACCGCTGCCGCAGCCGCCGCTGTCAAAAGCTTGTCACACTATCTCCTCCGAAACCGCTGGGGGTATGGGGTCGAGACTGATACCAATCGATGCAGAACAATGTGGGGAAGAAAGTAAGACATGTCTCATATTCGTCGGACTAAGTTTTTTATTTTATTTTATGTTTTGTGGGAAAATATTGACTTTTTCATGTTCAGATTACGATAACTTGCCAAAAAAGGATCGTAGAATTTTTTTTTTTTTACAATCTAAGACTACAGACATTTCTCCTTCAAACAAGACCTCATTTGTTTAAAAATAATTTAAAACAGACTGATATTTTTATTAAAATTGAACTTTTGGAAAAATTTATGCGTTTCGAGATATATAAATTCGATGCTCTCAGACTTATTATGTTACAAAGAAAATATTTATATCAATGGGAAGATGAAAGCTTTCTCATTCATATAAACTTCATTTCAAGTCTCTATCTTAAAATTTCGATTTTTAATTGAATTTTAAAGAAATACTTCAAAAAAATCTTCTCATTCGCTTCCTTTGCAGAAGGGCATGAAAGAAGATCTGATTTTTCACCCATAGCCGGGCTTCATCCATTTTGCCGGGAGGGGGGATCGCTGTAAACAACTATTGAGTCATTCATTCACTTGATTCACCAGAGGAGCGAGCGTAGCGAGCCTAGGGGCGAAGCCCCTAGTATTTAAAATAAATTTTAATCTAGAAAAGGTTCATGTATCAAATATTAAATTCAATAACAACCAAGCATCAAATTGCACTTAGAATATATTTTTTAATATAATTTATAAAAAGCCTTTATGTATGTTCAAAATTTACTTAAAATCATCACTCCCTGATGCAAAAATTCATTTTTTTTTTTCTTAGAAATTAAGAAAATAAAGAGGAGTTCTTTTAAATCTCTCCATTAAATATTCAAATTCTCAAAATCTAGGTATTACACATTAAAGGGGTATCCTAAAATGATATTTTAATAAGAGAAATAAAGAAAAAAAAGAAAGTCCAGAATAGAATGAAATCAGAACTTCTGTATACCAAAAAGTACAAGGAAAGTTAGCAGTAAAATTCTATGTTGCCAGAGTAAAATATTTATCATCAAATTTGGCATTCTAGTACCAGTATGAGACGTTTGTAAACTTTTATGATCACTTAAAATGTAGTCACTTTAGAATTTGCAGGAATCTAGTAAAAAGCACCAAGGGTAAGTAAGGAAATATGCATAAGCCCAAAAACAGACTACCGTTCCCTCTACCTTAATTATCCATTTATACTAGAATCCCCAAAAGCTAAAATTTTATAAAGATAAAATATCACTTAATCACAATTTATTATAAAGTAGGATGATCCATTTCTTATTTCAACTATAGCACATTTTCCCACTGATTTGAGAATAATTTATATTTTAACAACTTTGTAAGAATTCATCTAGAAAAAAAATATATATATATATATAAACTCTACATAAAATACCAATAAAATATTGTTCTAGTAGTAAAAAATTCAAAGAAAATAAATTAACACATTAAACATAATAAAACTGATTTGGCTAGCAATTTTAAACTCTGCAGAAAACAAAATCGATTCATAGAGATCAATTTCTTAAAAGTGTCATTTGATTATTAACACAAATATAAATATTAGAAATAATTTTTAGCTTGACATTTTTTAAATTAACATTATTTACACACATATGACTTAAGGGCATATCCACATATATGGGGGTGAGGGAGAGGACTATATATTTGATTTACTTCAACACAAGTATCAACATTACATCTGTTTACTACTGGAATTATTTAATTGCGTGAGTTTAATTATACTCTCTAAACTCCAGTATTAGGAAGATAGTTTGAATATAATACTTTCTGTGATAGTCACCAACTTAATTATCAATTCATTTTTACTTGGGATATAAAAATAAAGTAAATCTTATAGAAAGAAATGAAGAGAAAGTAAATGAAATTATTAATATGTCTACACTTTCTAACAATTTCAGAAACCAGTATTTGGCACCTTTAAAGCAACACAAGCTGACACTAAGTGGCTTGACTACAATTCCTTTTATTATTAAATTACTTCAATAAATCTAATGAGGTAATATCTATAGAACTAATCCCCCAGATTTCCCCAAGGATACACCCTTAATGGCTGGATAATTCATTCTCCTCACAGCCAAGAAGATCCAAAGAATGCATAAAAATTTTAAGACCTTGAACAAGGTAATTGGAAGTAATTGGCTTTTATGTATATTTTAAGACTATAAATCTATTTCTTTGTCAAGCTTTCAGCTAATACTAATAGAGCAAATGATGAAAACAAAAATATACCACCAGGTAATGATTGTAAAACAGGATTTCTTACAATGTTTGATTTTGAATTATCATCTTCCCAATTCAATGAACGTTTTACTGCCTTCTTCCACATAGCATATCTAAGTTCTCGATCAACAATAGGAATTGATGGAATAAAAGTATCAGTAGTGACATCACTAGGCTCTGTTGCTGCAAGATCCCATACTTCAATACCTTTAGCAGCACCAGCAGCCATGGCAACACCTAAAGCAGAGGTTTCAGACATTGAAGGTAGAACAACAGGTAAGCCCAACAAGTCAGCTTGAATTTGCATTAGTAAAGTATTACTGGTCATTCCTCCATCAACTTGAAGTTGTTGCAAAGGAAAACCACTATCCTTATTCATAGCTTCTACAATTTCACATGTCTGAAAACAAACAGCTTCAAGGGCTGCACGTGCAATATGCGACCTATTTGTAAACTGAGTAAGCCCACATATTGTACCTCTTGCATTAGGGTCCCAGTGAGGTGCATATAAACCAGAAAAAGCTGGAACAAAATAGACTCCACTGGTTGAGTCTACAGAACTGGCAAGTGATTCTATAAATGATGAATCTGAAACAATCCCTAAATTATCTCTAAACCACCGAATAAGAGCACCAGCAATAGCAACTGATCCTTCTAATGCATAAATAACGGGTTTATCTGGACCTAATTTGTAAGCAATAGTTGTTAATAGCCCATGTCGTGATTCAACAGGAACCTTTCCGGTATTATAGAGCAAGAAACAACCTGTACCATATGTATTTTTGGCAGATCCAGGTTTGAAACACATTTGGCCTACAAGTGCTGCACTTTGATCTCCTAAACAACCAGAAATAGGTACTCCAGTCAAAGAGTCACAAGCAATATAACCAAGAATTTCAGAACTACTACGTATCTGAGGCAAAAGAGATGGAGGAACCTGAAAAAAATTACATAACCAAGGATCCCAACTTAAACTCCCAATATTCATTAACATTGTACGACTAGCATTAGTAACATCAGTAACATGAATACCATTATTAACACCTCCTGTCAAGTTCCAAATGATCCATGAATCAACTGTGCCAAAAAGACATTTTTCATCTATGACTGCTGCTTTGATCTCCGGTACATTTTCAATCAACCACTTCAACTTAACAGCACTAAAGTAAGTAGCAATGGGTAAGCCACATTTCTCTTTTACAACTTTTGCACCTTTTTTCTTTGATAAATCTTCAACAGTGTCAACTGTTCTACTATCAAGCCAAACAATGGCATTATATAACGGTTTTCCTGTAAATTTATTCCAAACTACAGTTGTTTCTCTTTGATTAGTCACTCCTATCGCCTTAATATTGGATGGGTCTATTTCAAACTGTTTGAGCTTTTCAACCGTTTTATCAATACACGATCTCACAGACGTTAATATTTCCATTGGATCTTGTTCAACCCATCCTGCTTTAGGGTAAATCTGCTTCGTCTCTATCTGATGGAAAGTAACTGTTTCACCGGTATCGCTCGCAAAAACAAGGAACCTGGAACTACTAGTCCCCTGATCCACAGCACCTATTAAGTTAATCATTTTATTCCGCATATTCAACATATCCTCGGGTATATCCATATCACAAAGCTATCAAAACAATAATTGAAACCAAGCACTAATAAGCGCACTCGCTATAAAGATGTCATCTGCAGGGAAGTTATTCACATATGACTTTCGCGGCTCGCGGAGAAGCAAACATTTAACTTTCGAATCACACATGTGACCTTTCACATCGCAGTCACAGTTAGAAATACTATTTGTTTACATGTTCATGACTATCTATTCAACTGTAACATAGCGATGGCGGATATATATATATCGTGCTAATACGCCATCGGAGTGCTCTGTCCTGAGCTGGAATGCCAATGGCTTGTGTACACGTATCCATGAGCTACGGGAGTTCGTCATTCAGAACCCCCCGTAGATCTTATTTTGGTACGGGAAGTTAAATCCACCACCCCTAGGTACCTTAAAATTCAAAACGATAACCTTTATTTCACCCCCCGTCTTGACCCTATTAATAATGCCCCCCCTTCGTTTTGGTGGCACGGCGATCTATGTCAAAAGGAATATTAAACATAACAACCATCTGCCCAGTCTTAACCTTCACACCTTGGAAAACACTATTGTCAAAATTTGGATTAATACTAATACTACCCTTACTATTTCTTCCACTTACCTAAGGGTTATGAACGGGCCCATAACGTCTGAACTTAATCAGCTCTTTAATCTTGATCATAAAGTAATCCTCTTTGGTGACTTTAACGCTCACCATCCTCGTTGGAACTGCCCTAATGACCTTTCAGTTAACAATTACGGTAATGAAATTAACTCCTACTCTATTAACAACTCTATTGATATTGCCTTCCCTCTTTACCCCACTAGATTTGGTCTTTCTGGTTCTCAATCCACTATTGACTTTGCACTCTTTAATAACATCACCTACCCTTATGAAATTAATTCTGTTGTTGATCTTTCCTCTGATCACTTGCCTGTTAAACTTGATTTAAATTGCAACCCCTTGCTCAGGGCCGTTCCAACCCGGGGGTGCAAGGGGTGCGGGGCACACGGGCGGAAAGTCAGCCGCCCGGTAAAAAAAATTAAACTAATTTATTAGTAAAATAATCAATATAAAAATATTATCATTATGCTAGGTAACTACTTAGAGTTAAAAATGCATTTTACAAGTAAAACTGGAAATAAACAAAACCAGATTGGTTTTAAAAACACTACTCCACGTCGCAACCAGTTGGGAAATACATTGTTAATTTTTGTTTTAACACGTTTTAACCCATCATCGCATCAAATCGCGTCGCATCGCC
The DNA here is from genome assembly GCA_907164885.2 of Dolomedes plantarius. Classification (NCBI taxonomy): domain Eukaryota; kingdom Metazoa; phylum Arthropoda; class Arachnida; order Araneae; family Dolomedidae; genus Dolomedes; species Dolomedes plantarius. Next base: position 60,975,542 of record OU015501.1, read on the forward strand.
GGCATCGCATCAGTGCGGGCTGTTTTTTGTCAGGTTGCAGGAAAATACTCGTTTATGCCCTGAGCCTATAAATACACGGACCGGGATAATTTTCACTATATTAATTTTGAACGTGTCCATCTCAACAACTGAAGAACAAAGCAATCGAGCAAAAAGTCTCTAATTTTTGTGCTCGATTTTGTGATTGCTGACCAATAAAAATATTTCACATGTAAGTAAACTTGATGATATTTTTTCTTTTGCGCGGTTAGCGGTTGGATATTGAAATAATACATTTATGGTTCGATATTTGTTTTTCAAAAAAAAAGCTAGGGTGTTTTTATAATTTTGCAAATGTTAAACATATAATAGGTAGTAACAGGTGTAAACTTGGATTTTTGAACTGCATCACCTTATTTTTTTAACAGGTGCGTGAAATATGGCAATTTTTTTTTCAGAAATCGGGAAAATACGATTTTTTTATTATTATTAAAGTAAACGTAGGGGGAATTGTATTTAAAATATGAACAAAATTAAAATAAAATCGTTTTGAAACGTTTCTATGCAAAAGTCAATCTTTATCGAGAAACAGCTTAACTTACATTGCGCCTTTTTTATAAGTTCTTTACGAAAAGAACCTTATTTTTTTACAGATGTCTAATAATCGAAAAAAGCTTTCTGGGGGCCAATACAGAAAAAGAATATTTGAAAAAGAAGATTTGGCAAAGAAGGCTTGTGGTTCACTAAAAACATTTTTAATCTCAGCAAGATCGCTTGAAGCGCCATCAAGTTCCAGAGATACAAATGTGATGGAGACCGAAATCACAAACCCTAAGGAAGATGTTTTAATTGAACCAGTGAAGTCCTGAAACCAGTGAAACCGAGACCAAAGACCGTGAAGATAATCTTCATGTTTCTTATAAAGATGATGTTTATAAGGATCCTAGCTGTTAGCCTTCCGTACCATCTGACAAAATTAAATTAACTTTAGTAGAGGTAGGCCCTACCCAACTTACAGAAGCGGATGTAAACTTTCCTTTAAATAAAGATAACAGAGGTTTCTCATCTATTTATTATAAAAAAAAATTAAGTAACGGGGAAATAATTCCAAGAGTTGGGTAGTGTATTCTAAATTAAAAGATTGTGTATTTTGTTTTCCTTGCAAATTATTTAAAACTTTTTCTAGTGCCTTTGTTGAGGGATATAACGATTGGAGACATTTGACTCAGATTATAGAACGTCATTAAAAATCAAAAAGTCACATTTATAATACAAAATCCTGGGTTGATTAAATAAATCAATTTCTTCTAAAACAGCTACTGATTCTGTAAATGAGAAATTAATAAATATGGATAAAGATAGATGGGTTTCCGTGTTAAAAATTAAAATTTATATCGTTAAATTCTTAGCCGGTCAAAATTTGAGTTTGAGAGGCAAAAATAATAAGTTATACGAGTCACAAAATGGAAATTTTTTAAAATTAATTGAAACAATTGCAAAGTTTAATGATACCATATCAGACCACCTCACTGGAATTAGCAGAAATCCATCAAATATGCTTCTTTATTTAGGTGTTCATATACAAAATGAACTTATTTCCCTTTTGGGACAAAAAATAAGACATGAAATAATATCGCTCTTAAAAGTTAGTAAATATCATTCTATTATTTTAGATTCCACCCCTGATCTAAGTCACCAAGACCAAAGTACTGTTGTAGCATTTATTCTATTAAATAATAAATCACAGCAAATAGAAATTAGGGAGAATTTTTGGGGATTTATTTCAATATCAGATTCGACAGGACAGGTTTTAACTAATTTTTTATTAAATTTTTTGGAGACTCACAACATTTGTTCGGGGGATTTAAAGGGGCAGGGTTGTGATAATGGTGCGAATATGAAGGGTCGCAATAATGATTTACAAAAAACAGTTCTTTACTTAAACCCTAGAGCTTTTTATGTGCCTTGTGTGGCCCATAGTTTAAATTTAGTTGTTAATGACGCTGCAAAAGCGCCTTTAGAAATTACAAGCTTTTTTGTAATTGTACAAGAGCTATACGTTTTCTTCTCCGCATCGACTAAACGTTGGAAGGTCTTAAAAATGAAATGAAAATATAATATATATATATATATATATATATATATATATATATATATATATATATATATATATATATATATATATATATATATATATATAACAAGAAAGAAATCCCAGCCTTCTCTAAATTTACTTTAAAGCGTATTCTAAATTCTCTTTTTAATAAAGCACGACCCCCTTTTCCAAAATTGCAACCTAAAAGTAAAGTAAGTATAATTTATATTAGCCCTGCAGATCATTAAGCAGGCATGTGAAGTATCTGAACTCAATAACATCCCCAGATATGAGTGTTCAGGGTTTGTGAGATTTCTAATGTCAGTATAGTGTCAAAATTCTTGAAGAGCCCTCCAACCACTTTGAATTTATGTCTTGTATAACGTCAAAACCCCACTTTGCAAGAACTTTATGACCACTTATCCTACGCCTAGGTCAACAGTTCGCCGTTCTAACAAGCGCGGGATCTATCAGTCCCCGGGAAACTTAAGTGGACACGTGAACTCTACGAATCTAAAGTCGCCCAATTAAAATATTAAGTAGTTTAGGCCCTCTGGCGTAAATATCGCAAAACACCCATTTAATATTGCATGAACAGAAGACTTCTCTCTCTTCGTTTCTAACTCTTGTTGCTGTCGGACCTACTGTCCACAGTCCGGTGGTTACAACGCTTTTCTCTTAACTCTCCAATGTAAGCACTGCTGTTTTTACGTCCCGTCCTGGCATGGACGCCGGACAAGTCATATGGCCGCTGCAGCCTTCGCGATGCTTCATAATTGAATAAAGGTGATTTATTGGATCTCGTCGGAAATGTGTGTTCCTCTTCTATGGCTCCGCGTGTGTTACTCTCCTAAATTTCGTAAGTGTTTTCCTGGATGAACACTTCGCCCGACTGCATCACTCCTCGTACCGACTGCATCTCCCAGAAGTTCTACGCGTCAATCCCCTTGTGCTAAATTTTCCAAATGTGATTATTTTCACATTTATAAAGCCGGCAGGATTTTATTCTTGTCCGGGGTGCCCTACGATTTTCGAGTGATTAATTATAATTGTGATTTACGATGAAAATGTTACGTATGCAACGTATTCACTTCAGCGGATATCTCCCATAAAAAGAAAACTTCAAGTGTCTATCCTAAAAAACGTACAAGAAATTTATGCCATGTCTACCTCTTCATCTCAACGGATCATCCTTGTAAAAATATATGTGCTCAATTCGGTATTTACCGTTTCTTCTATCTTTAGTGTGGTGAATGTTTACAGCATAAAATTATTTCGCTTTCTGCAGCTTCACAATGCCTCAGTGGGTTTTGAATTAATTCTCCTAATCCTGAAAATTATGCCGCGTTTTAAAAAAAATGTGTTCATATGTACGGCTTGTGTTCTTCATTGGCCTGTGTTGTGCTGCAATAAGAAGAAATACGCCAGCAACTTCCGCCAGCAACAGTTCATTCCCAAGAACTTTTGCCTTGTTAAAAATTTGTAATCATCTGTTAAGAGACTAAATTAAAATTAATTTACGCCGACGAGGAAAAAAAAAATAATAAATAAATAAATAAATTAACAGAAATTAAAGGTAAGACAAATTGTCTACAAATGTCATATGTGTTTTCATGATTATGTGATGAAACTGAATTTTGTTAAAGTATAAATTAAATTTATGTTGGAAGTGCATAAAAATTTTAGGTAAAATTGCATTTAATGTTTAAATATTGTGTTCTTAATAATATTGATACTCTAAAGACAATTTAATCTAATTTAATCATATGTTGCTAAATATAATTCAATATTAGTTTTAACCGCAAAAGATAATCTTTCAGTAACTTTATCTACGCGAAAAGGGGGAATGGAAAAAGTAGGTCATTTCGAATTTACAGTGCCGCGCTGTGCTATCAACCTATGGAGGGTCAAAGGTAACTTTCACCCACAGGAGAGTAATAAATTTAGTCCTCATCGCTTTGGATGTAAACGAAACGCGTAGAAGTTGAAGCTTTTATTTTGATGTTTTGATCATTAGATATTTTTTCTCTCTCCTTTCGCATGGTGTAAGCAGATAGGTTTCGGTTTCTAAATTTCGGGTTGGATATAGATGCGGAAAAGGATGAATAAAAGTTAGTTAAAATAATGAATAGTTAAATTTTAAATTTATCCACAAAAATATTTATTAACTTATGTAAACTATTTGTAATCTATTTTAAGAAATTATAAGAGTATAAAAAATTGTTTTATATTACTGAAGTATTACAGTACAAACATTGCTAACTTAGTATTCTTCACAAGTTACCTAAACATTGTACTTTTTTACATGGTAAATTGAAAAAGGTATGTGGTTTTGAATCCTCATGAGTATATTAAATCGTTGAAGGTTAAATAAAGGTAGGAGAGTAATATGTTTTTCAGGAGATTGTCTGGTACAGTAGAAATTTCAGGGAACAGTTTATCTATTAACTATAAACGGAGTTCCTTCTAATCTACTAAGCGTCCCATATGCCACAGTTGAATATTAACATCCGTCTGCTATAGAGGAAGTGCCCATTCCAGAAAATTCTCAGAATAATAAATTAAAAATAAATAGAAACAAAAAAAGTAATGTTTCATATATGATAAAAAGAGATGTGTGTTTTTAAGAGGTAAGATGTTATATAACAGGAGGATTCATACCAAAATGCTAGTTGTAAGATTAAATAAAAATATCGTGTTACTTACGGAAGTTATAGTGTTTATATAAGAAATTAAATATGATAAATATTGAGAAAGAATTTAGTACATTTATTTCACTTATTATTTTAGAGGTTATTATTTTTGTGGATATAATATTGTTTTGGATAGCGAATAATGAATATTGAAATTAAATTATTGCAATTAGTATGAAATATTGAAATTGAATTTCACAAGGAAATTCTTATTCTGTCAATGATATAATGTGTGTTTACCTTTGCTGCATACATTGTACTTAACATTTTGTAAAATTTTATGTCAACGGAAAAGTGTTCCTTTCAGCAAGAACTTTTCTTATTTCGATGGGGGGGGGAAATGTAACAAGAAAGAAATCCCGGCCTTCGCTAAATTTACTTTAAACCGTATTCTAAATTCTCTTTTTAATAAAGCACGACCCCCTTTTCCAAAACTGCAACCTAAAAGTAAAGTAAGTATAATTCATATTAGCCCTGCAGATCATTAAGCAGGCATGTGAAGTATCTGAACTCAATAACATCCCCAGATATGAGTGTTCAGGGTTTATGAGATTTCTAATGTCAGTATAGTGTCAAAATTCTTGAAGAGCCCTCCAACCACTCTGAATTTATGTCTTGTATAAAGTCAAAAAACCCACTTTGCAAGAACTTTATGACCACTTATCCTACGCCCAGGTCAACAGTTCGCCGTTCCAACAAGCGCGGGATCTATCAGTCCCCGGGAAACTTAAGTGGACACGTGAACTCCACGAATCTAAAGTCGCCCAACTAAAATATTAAGTAGTTTAGGCCCTCAGGCGTAAATATCGCAAAACACCCATTTAATATTGCATGAACAGAAGACTTCTCTCTCTTCGTTTCTAACTCTTGTTGCTGTCGGACCTACTGTCCGCAGTCCGGTGGTTACAACGCTTTTCTCTTAACTCTCCAATGTAAGCACTGCTGTTTTTACGTCCCGTCCTGGCATGGACGCCGGACAAGTCATATGGCCGCTGCAACCTTCGCGATGCTTCATAATTGAATAAAGGTGATTTACTGGATGTCGTCGGAAATGTGTGTTCCTCTTCTATGGCTCCGCGTGTGTTACTCTCCTAAATTTCGTAAGTGTTTTCCTGGATGAACACTTCGCCCGACTGCATCACTCCTCGTACCGACTGCATCTCCCAGAAGTTCCACGCGTCAATCCCCTTGTGCTAAATTTTCCAAATGTGATTATTATCACATTTATATTTAACACTTAAAACCCTTTCAGATACTAGATGGGAAAGTAGAAAAGTTCTTAGATACAATTTAACAAAAATATATGATGCTTATAAGTCGTTTAAATTTATTTGTTCCATTATTACATGGTATAATGTGTTAACAAAAATTAATATCGTAAGTAAAGCTATGCAGGAATCGGATGCTATACTACCAAATATTATTTTAATGTTAGTGCAACCAAAACATATTTATATATTACATAAACTGAATTTATAATATATTCTGTATTTAAGGTAAAATCTGAAAGGGTGTCATAAGGGTGAAGGTATCTGAAAGGGTTAAGGTAAAAATATTTCAGAGAAATTTCAATTAATCCATACGGTATAATGGGGGGGGGGGGGCGCTAAATTATTCTCGCACACGGGCGGTAGCTACCCTAGGAACGGCCCTGCCCTTGCTCCCCCCTATTATTCCTCCCTTTCATATTAACTGGCAGTCCTACACTAATTTTGTTACTAACTCTCCCCCCACCTTTCAATTCCATTAACAATACTGATGACATAGAAGCTGCTGTTACTTCCATCACCAATACTATTAAAAGTGCCCTTGAGTCAGCTAAGGTACATTCTTCCCAATATCACTATAATAAACTACCCCAGTACATTGTTGATCTAATTAAATACAGGAATCATGCTAGGAAATCCTGGCAACATAATCTTCCCAAATCTTCTCAGTATATACAAATCACTTGATAAACAAGTCAAAAATAAGATAAAAAAATTCAAGAATAATAAATGGAAAAAAAATTATTGAATCGTTAACTCCCACCGATAACTCTATCTGGCAGTATCTTAAGAGAATCAGGAAACCTCTAAAGCCCCTTCCCTCCCTTCAACACCAATTCTGGTATCAGGGCCGGCGCTAGCAGTTTCGCCGCCCCGGGCAAAAAGGTAAACTGCCGCCCCCTTATAACAAAAATTAAAAGAGATAACCTAAACCCTTCCCACGCTTAGTAGTAAAATAAAACGTGAGCAAAAAAATGGGTATTAAAATGTTGAAGTTTCTATTTGCAAAAAATACAAATTTCTTGATTTATGATTTTGGCACTAAATTGAAATTAAGGTTGCACAGAAAAAAAGAAAAGACACAAATCTAGTATATAATTATAAAATGCATTTATTAAAAAGATAGTAAAACAAATTATAGAACCACTAAAATTTACCTAATTATTAAAAATACAGTTAAACTGAAAAGTGTTTTTTTCTCACTTTTAATTCTGAGAATTTTTTGACAATTTTTTTGACATCAATTTCTTCAGCTAGCTGATGTTCAATGGCTAATGTTGTCAAGCCATTTAGCCGATCCTCGGTAGTTGTAGAGCGTAAAAAAATTTTAATTAACTTTAATTTGGAGAAACTTCTTTCTCCACACTTATTGGAAGAGTAAGCAAGATTCTTAAAACTATACCGAGATTTGGAGCAAAATCCAGCTTTGAAATGAATTTTAATATCTCGATTGGACTTTCTTTTTTCTTCAGTAAGGCCAAAACCGTTACTATCTCATCTGCCAGATCCAGCGCGTTTATATCTGATGAATTCCCATCAGTTAACACTATTTCTAGATCTTTACAATATTTTAATAAGTCGTTTTGAGGGGTATCTTTTAAATCATAAATATTGTATAAAAACTGGAAATAGTTGCTATGGGTACTGATCAAATCAAACCTGGATTCAAGTGCATTGATAGCTTGATCTAATGTGAAAAAATAAAACTCTGCCTTATATTTCAAAGTAGGATCTTCTATCGGATCATCTCGTGCCTCACAGTCAAAATTAACATTCCTTCTACGAACTCTATGACGTGGCTGGGTAAGCTCAAAATTAGCCGGTATGTCAATTTCGTCGGCGAGTTCTCGAGCATCGCAAAGCATTTCATTAAAGGCCGTGTCCGATCTAAGATCCTTGAAAAAATCTTTACAATTTTTCAAGAGTTCCATAGCAGATGGCAAGTCATAGTCTTTTGTCTGCAAGAGCTTACTTATTGGATTGATACAATTTAAGATTTTGTATTAAATTACAATGGAGCATAAGAACTTAAATTGTTTAACACAACTTAATAGTCCAGAAGCCTCAACTCTTATAGAGTTGTCAATCTCCGAATTATTACAAACAGCAAATAAAGCATCGTACATCCTTCCTAATTGATACCTCAGTGGTTTTAATGCATCTATTCGGCTTTCCCAACGGGTATCACTTAGTGGTTTCAAAGTTAGTCCCTGAACATATTTTATTACAGTAACCACCGCTTATAGTGATCAGTGGTTATAAGAATCAACCGTTTATAAGAATCAATATCTCAAAAACAAAAACAAATGTATTATTTCCATGTTAAAATTTCCGCTTTAAAGAATCAATCCACCGGTTATAAGAATCAGTTTGCAATCTTCGCCTTCCTTTCATTTTTCCAAAAAATGTCACTTGAACTCTCAAAAGGTACGAAATTCTTTAAGTTTTTGAAAAGAAAGATTGATAAAACTTTGGGGTGGAAAACAGTCGTAAAATACATTCCTTTAGACATAACATGAGAGTTTCTCCTTATACGTTTTTGCTAAACACTGTCTTATTAGCTTTACCCAGGGGCATCTAACCCGCCCGTGTCCGATTTCGCTTTTCTCCAGACAGGCACTCCTTTTTTCCCACCACTTACTTCCTGGTTGCGGATTTCTGGACCCTGAAACACATAAATCTTCCGCGAAGTGTCCACCATAGCTTACGCAAACGGGACAGTGGATTCAGCACTTCAAACCGTGAAACGTAAACGGATCCGTTTTGCTGAATCAGATGAACCAGATGCTTTGATTCAGAATCAAACCGTGAAACGTAAGCTATAAAGTGAATCTTCGTCTGAGACTGTAATAAGCATACGTCGCTAGTATTCACTTTAGTTTTCTAACAAAATTGCCAGTTAGTGTTAGAACTTTTTGATAGTCGAATTCAAATATGATAAAAACAAGGAAAACTCTTAGTTTTTCTGAAAAACAGAACTTGTTAATTAGATATGATGCTCTTCCAAAGTGTAGTCAAAGAGAAGCTGCCTCTTGTTGATTTTATAATCATGTGTTGTTACTTATAGGTCTAGAAATTGAGTTATAGTATTTGTTTAGAAATTGAGTATTTTTAAAATTATAAAAAATAATTTTAATAAATGATAAATAACGTAAATTAAAGAGTAATGGTAAATTATGTATATATGTGCCTGTGTGTTTATATATATGTACAAGTATATATTTGTGTATGTGTGCCTGTCCAAAGGGAAGTTTCGGTTATAAGAATCAACCGCTTATAAGAATCAAAAACAGTAATAACAAACGTGATTCTTATAAGCGGAAATCACTGTAATATGGTCCATCGAAAAGTTGATGAGGAAAAAAATAGATATATTTTTTGAACCATATTAAAAAAGTTGGCGGCATCGAAGGATGCCTTTGCCATGTCATTAACGACCAAGTTTAATGAGTGGCTACTACATGGGAGGTAAAATGCTAGTGGATTTAACGCTTTTATTCTAGATTGTACTCCCGATTTATCGCCTCTCATGTTAGCCCCATTATCCTGTCCCCTCATATCCTGCAAATTCAATCCCAATGTTTCAAGTATTAGAGTTGAGAGTTCAGAGCCCGTCGATCTTTCAACCGGAAGAAAGCCTAAAAAGCTTTCATTAATTTTAATGGAAACCTCATTGGGATTGGATTTGTCAATGGATACATACCTTACTAAGACTGTCATTTGCTCGATCTTGCTGACATCAGGAGTACAATCTAGAATTATTGAATAATATTTAGCGTTTATAATCTTACTAATAATGTGAGATGTTATATTTTCCCTTAAAAGAATAATTATTTCATTTTGAATATCTTTTCCGAGATAGTGGACTTTAACTTTCTCTTTTTTGAACACACTGCGGATATACTCCTCCATTACTGGATCAAACTGAGCAAGTAATTGAATAATTTGTAAAAAATTACCATTACCGAAATCGTAAAGTTTGTCACTTGTACCTCGGAGGGCTAAACAATTTTGAGCAAGCATTTTTATTGTTGAAACAATTCGTAGAAGCAACTCGTACCAATAATTTATCTCTGCGTCAATGAGTCTTTGTGAGTGACTGTCAATCGTTTTAGAGTACTGTATTCTTTGACTAAATTCAATCCAAGATTTTTGACTTTGGATATAGTTTTTAGAGGTTTCATGTTGTTTTAAAGTCTCAGCAAGGTGCTTCCAATCTTTACAACCTTCAGTAGAAAGAGAACTTAAAATAGAACCAAAATGTTTGCAGCAAAAGCAATAAACACAGTTTTTTGTAATTGAATAGACTAACCAGTTACGCATGACTTTTTCACCACTTTTCATGTTTCTCAAATAATGAACAGCGCTAAATCTTCGACCGGTATCATTAAACGGAAAACTGCATTCCTTTAATGGTTGAGGTGCTCCTTCTTTTACCAAAAAATATATTTCGTCTTCTGTTAAGCTAGTTGGCCAGGAACCCGGATCTGAATTTATTATTGTAGCAAATGTCTCTTCTTTGGATTTCCCTGGAGTAGGCTCCACTTGACCAATATCGGTAGCTTCATTGGTAATGGCTTCATAATTAAAATTTGAATCAGCTTCTAATATCTCTGTGTCATCGTTCCTTTTCGTGCCATGTAGGTAACTTAACAGACTTCCAGCCTGTTTTTGAATTTGAACTTGCTTTTCGACCCTTTTTCTTTTGTACTGAGCACTCTATAATTTTTTAAGTCGATCAGACATTCTAAAAATAATTAAGAAAATATTTCAATAAAAAATAATTATGTTTTTTTTAAACGAAACAGAGGCGTTTTCGAATGCTTCAAGGCGAGATTTTGTTGGCTTTGTTTAGGGTAAATTGTTAAAAAAAAACTTTCTATTCCATTGCTGACGTTTCGGTTTAATCAAACCTTATTCAGAGATTCAAGGTTTGATTAAAACCGAAACGGCAGCCATGGAATAAAAAGTGTTTTTTTAACAATTTACCGTAAACAAAGCCAACAAAATCTCGCCTTGAAATAAGTAAATAAGAGTACGAAAAAACAAAAGATTTTTCGAATGTTTTTGGAAAGATGCTCCCCTACGAGGGTTAATTTTTACCCCTGACATTTATTTATAACGAACATGAGTTGAGCGGTACCTTGTCTGTTCTTACTTACCTTTTGATTCTTCATAATCCAGGGAACTAATTATCTCATATTATTCACTTCTCTATTTTTCTCTCAACCTAAGCTTTGGATATCATCCTCAGATTACTACTGCAATGATTTACTCGTTATTTAGTGAGTTTATTATGCCTCATTCTTCCTTCCTTTGTATCGCTACTCTGACTGAGTTCATTCATTCCACGCGTCTTCTAACCCCCTACTTTCTTTCCGTACCTTATGTACCTCTTTTCATGATTATCTCCCGGCGCATTATCTTTTACCCCTTCGGTCAACTCCTCTATCATCTATTGTACCCTATTTTTCACGACGCATGGCAAAATGCGTAACTTGTTCTGGATTCACAAATTTTCTCCTACAGATTCTCAAAAGTGGCCGTTTCTTTTCCCCGCACGTACCCTCACTGAATTCCAGGAAATTCGCTTTTCCGGCGAGCGACTATTGTTAACTATCTCTCCCCTACTAATTCTTGGAACTGGACTGTCCCCTGTCTATGGCGCTCCAACTCTCCAAATTTAACTGCTCGCCTCGGCCTCTGGGCAAAATCAAACTGTTTCGCTTTTTAAAGATCGCTCAAACTGCACTATCGCCCATCGTTTTTGCTTGAATCATTTTTCACTTATCCTACCGCTCACTTGATTTAATAATTTATTTTCATCTTCTAATGTCTTTGTTATTTAACTGTTAATGCATTTCTTTTAATAAATCCGTAACATTCCTACCTGGCATGTATTTAATATCCCCAAACTCCTTCTGTTTCTTAAGAATTGATTTTGTGACTCTAAACCTCTCGGAAATTAATTTTTCGATTTGTTTGGTATCTTCCGCATCCCTTAATGTACTACAGTTCTTAAATTACTGGGCTGTCTTGCCTTTAAATCTATTTTTTATCAATACGGCTAATATTTCGTCATCCCAGTTAGCTAATTTCGCAATATCTCACGCCTGTTTAAATTTAAATTCAATGTCCTCTATTCTGTTTCCCTCAAATTCCGGCAGTAATTCAATCATTTCTATATCATCAATGTTAGTATTCTGCTGCGTGGGCGGCTTCGCTCTCATATTTAATACTTTTATTTTGTTTACGTTTAGCCATTATTATCCCTTTAAGCTTCAATTCCCCTTTCTAACATTGCCCCTCTTTCTTCCCTATTTTGTCTTCGTCTTGCCATTTTTATTTTTCCTTTTTCTCGCTTAGTATCCTAACCTACTTTCATTCAATTATCCTATCATTGCAGTACCATTCTGATTCATGTACATACATATATCACACTGACATTTCTATCCTAATACACACATATCACTCCTAGCTAATAACATATACACATATCATTTCTCAATAATTATACTTAAGTCTATACTGCATATAAATATATATATATATATATATATATATATTCATAATGATTATTTACTATTTGTTCATTTCTCCTTATGAATTTCATAGCACACGAATATATGTGGTTCTTCCTTTCTTTTTATATCTCTAACGGTCCAGGCACATTATAAAGTACAAGGGCTAACTTCTGAATAACTCCTTTATTCTCTACGTAGAGGCAGACTAACATAGCCCGACTTGGGGCTTCCCAAATAATACACAGCAGTACCGCAACCCGCGGTACTAAGAAACTAAAGGTCGCAATGAATCCTTCAGGCAGAGTACCCGTAAACCTCGGCTCTGAGCTAATTCTCGAAGTCGTGCAGCCACCTCGGCTAAATACCAATACACGCTCTATCAGTTAAACACCGCTATCACCTTCCATCAAGCTTGCCTCGGCTATCTCCGTATCGCTACTCCAGTCTTGGGCTTTTGCCAACTCAGCGTGTGCCCTTTAAATAGATCAAACACCTGCGCCGAACTCACTTTGGCTGGCATGTACAGCGCTGCTTCCAGAAATTTGCATCTGAGCAACACGCGAACCCTACACTCTCCCTGACCCAACAAAAAAATTTAGACCTCCACCCCTTTAACGGGGTGCGGGCGCGGATTTTTAATAAAACTCCCCACGCGATTGGGAGTCTATGCAATTTCCTACACTCCCCTAGAAACTACTCTCTGCCTGAACCGATTCCTTACCCCTTTTAACATTCGTTCGTCTTGAGTAACATAACCTAGAAGCAAAGTTTATTACAAAAAGTCTCTGCACTTCATCATCGGCAGGTTGTTCTTAATTCGGAGTCCATAGCTGGAATCCCGGAAATACTAACTCAAATGAATAATAGCCCTTCTCTGCCGTATAGTGTGATCGGCAGCATTTCATCGGAACTTGTCCTTCGACTCCCTGGCAATTTCTGGTGCGTCCATCTCATTCTGTAGCCAGCACTTCTTCCTCCTGGTATCCCTCACTGCAAGTACACCTCCGTCTACTTAAACAAAAAATCCAATTTAAACGTAGAGCTGCACTCATGTCTGACTGACCGGAATCCCGTTCAGACATCCAAAATACAAGTTTCACAGTAATCTTATTCCTGCACCAAAATATATAATTCACCTGCAATCTTAAACATTCTAAAACTACAATTTCAATTTCTAAGTATTTCTAACTGAACAGTTGCACATTTCAATTTTCAATTGTATTTCACTTGTTAGTTTTCTCAATTGTACAAACAAAACATAGTATTAACATTTTATTAGTTGTATAAGTAAAACAAAGTGAAAATTCGGCATATACTTTCTTGATACTTCAGAATTTAAATTGTGTTATATAAGATACCTAAATTTAGTTCATTAATCATTTCTGTCCGGGATCTCAATATAATGCCATTTAAATCTAGGCAAGGCTGACACTAAAAGCCTTATTTTTTTTTTCAGTTTCAAGTTCTAAGGATACTTTAAAAAAAATTTCAGACATGACATCACAAATGTCAGAAATGTAAAGAAATGTCTGCTATGTACAGTCAGTTGAATACAATACATGTAAATATTTACCAATTCCAATACATCTACAAATACCCAACAAAACAATCTATATATCTATTTATACTACTAAAGCAACCTGTTTATGCGTGGAATGTGTAACGCGCGCTAGTGTTGTTAGGGATCAGTTAGTTAAATGTGTCGGCCCGTGTCAGAGAGCCGTTGGGGATTTACAATTTAAGAGACCATGGTTTTCTTCCGAGGTTAAATTGCAAATTCCTCTGTGTGACCTTGATCGCTCTGAGAGAGGGGATATTACAGCTTAGTGACGACACGTGTTTAACCTTAATTATTACAATTCGAAATACGCATTCAACATCAAATATTTCGCAAGCAATATTACACATTCAAGTCAAACTTTGATACAAAATTACATTATATTCCTAAAAAAAATTACATTTTTATGCAATAGAATCACAATATATTCAAAAATTTTACATTTTTATGCCATAAAATTACATTCTTACCATGTTTCACTTACTACAATTCCAGAGTTCCACATGACACTTTTTTGAAAATACCTCGCGTCAAAAATTATTACAAAGCCATCATTAAAGTTATTACATACCAATCAGAATTCAGATTGTATAACAAAATCAATTATATCATTATAGACTCATAGCACTGATTACTCAAAATATCAGAGCTGCGTTCCAAGGTATTTTACTATTAATGTATTTTCACAAAAAAAAGTTCGACTTTGGAAGACTCTGAAGTCCGGCTCCAATCTGAAAATCAATAATGTTGAATTGATACATCACCACACATCTGGGCTCGCACTGTATCCAACCAAGCTATCCATCTAACATCAGAATGTGGCCTAAATCGTTCCTTCCTGATTTGAGGCTTCCGTCTAGACTTTCCCGAAGCCATTCTGCCTTTTCGGTGTTGTTTATTGTTTGGAATAACCGCTGAAATGCGTTGTTTCCTTTGCGAAGTCCTCAGCTGCGTCTTCGCCCTCCTCTTTCTGAGTTCGTACCGTGGTTGTTTTTCATATTGCCCCGATACACCGTCTGCCAATTGCCGTTTCTGAGGCGGTTGCTTCTGAGTGTTATGGCTGCTGGATTTCGGGGGTCCTGGTGTGGGCCCTGAACTTTGATCTGTATAACTGCAGGTCGGTATTCTCCGGCCAATTGTTTCTCGTCGCACATTCCTTGGATTAAATTTGGATGTGTAAAAATAGGGATTTGCTGGACCCTCTTTCTTCTTGCATTTTTTTTCTGGAATTGCATTACCGTTTGAAAACTTTCGTTTTCCCCTTATGTGCTGCCCTGGGATTCTAAATTGGACTTTTTTTGCTGTCTGATCTCCGTTTTCATGTTTCCGTTTCAAGCATGACTGTGGAGGGCTATGTTCATTTTGAAAATGCGGATTCTGCTGTTTCTTTCCGGAATTCTCAATCGGTGTGTCTGCAACACGTTTTTGCGATTTTGAGGGGCCTGCTTCATTTTGAAAATGCGGATTCTGTTTCTTTTCGGAATTCTCAATCGGTGTGTCTGCAACACGTTTTTGCGATTTTGAGGGGCCTGCTTCATTTTGAAAATGCGGATTCTGTTTCTTTTCGGGATTCTCAATCGGTGTGTCTGCAACACGTTTTTGCGATTTTGAGGGGCCTGCTTCATTTTGACCCTGGAGTTCAGAACTTTGTGTAGATTTCAATTTTCGTTCTAATTTCTGATCTAAATCCACCATGGTTTGTCGATTAATATACACTCGACACTGATCCACATTTACGGCGATCTGCTTCCCGTGCTTTTGAATCGTCAGAACGTTATTTCGGGAACTTTGCACTAGATATGGGCCCTCAAACTTTGGTGCAAATTTACTTACAAAATGCTTTTGAGCACTAGATAAATGGTGTGTTGCTATGAGTACCCAATCTCCAACTTGAACATTATTTTCTCGCCTTTTGGTATCATAGTATTTCTTTTGGGTGTTTCGAGCGGCATCATTCCATTTACGCGTTTCGTGTAATAACTGTTCTATATCTTTCATTTGAAATTCAGCCTCTCGCTGCTGTACAAAAAACATTCGATCTAAGGGTGTCATTAATTTTCGTCCCAAAAAAACTTCTGCTGGTGTTTTCCCCGTGGAGTCGTGCTGAGCCTTGCGAAGTGCATAAGTAAATTCTTGAATATACTTATCCCAATTTTGGTGGTATTTCTCAATGTAAGCTGCGATCATCCGCACAATATTTCGATTTACTCGCTCCGCAATATTAGATTGCGCTCGATATGTGACCATTTTGCAGTGCTTTATGTTTAACTTTTCACACATATCCTCAAATATCTTACTTACAAATTGTTGGCCATTGTCACTAATTAATTGTACTGGTGCAGAATATTGAAACACATATTTCTGCATGAACGCGTTTGTGACTGCCTGAGCTGATGCGCGCCTCAGGGGTACAATTTCCACCCATTTTGAAAAATGATCAGCGATCACTAACAAATATCTAAACTTTCCATGGGCACTTCTGGGATATGGTCCAAATAAATCCACTCCGACGATAGCATTAGGAAATGTCGCTACAATGTTTGTGAGGTACCCTGCAGGCTTGTGATTCACATAATTTATTCTTTGACATGTGTCGCAGCTTCGAACATATTGCGTGACCCATTCTTTCAATTTAGGCCAATATACTGTTTCTTTTGCTCGCGCAAACGTTTTTCGGATCCCCATGTGGCCACAAATTGGCAAATCATGCAAATCATGTAATACAGTTGGTTCTCTGTTTAACGACCCTCTACTTAACGACGATCTCTATTTAAAGACGATATTTCCCGGTCCCGGTCCCTCCGACGTAAAAAATTCTATTTTAAGACGATTTTGTTTCTATTTAACGCCGATTTTTTCTTACATGATAAACTTTTTCTTCAACATTTTATCTACAGGAGGGTTACTTTCTGTGGGGGAGTTTGGTTTCAATAACAGACCCGGAATTTCCTTCATGTTTGTTGCAATCATAGACTTGTTGCAGTGGAAAAAACCGGGGGAGGGGGGGATTACTATTTCTCGGAAGATCGAACATTCTTCCCTGGTGGATCGAATTTCTTAGTGCGGGTGTGGAATCACTCTATTGTACCTACCATGTTGTCATGTGATTTACGAACTGTCCAAAAGCACACCTCTCTCACTCCTTCTGGGAAGCACGTGTTCATGTTTAGAGAATTCATGGCTGTGTGTAGGAGCTCATTCCAGTACGAATACGAGGTGAGCAGAGCAAAATGGCATCAAAGCAAAAGCATCTTACGCTACACGAAAAAGTGAAAATTATTGAAAACTGGGAAGAAAGTGTTGGAATAACAAAAGTCCAATTCGCAAGACAATTTCAGCTACCCGAGTCTACTCTCAAAGGCATTTTATCAAGCACAGAGAAAATTCTTGAAGCAGCACAAAAATTTGGTTTGGGATCCAAATCCGAACGGCAGAAAATTCAATGTGGCCGATCAGAAGAGTTTGAGAAGGCAGTCCTGCAATGGTTTCATGAAGCAAGAGCATCTAACATTCCAATTTCCGGAGTGATATTTAAAGAAAATGCTATCATTCTGGCAGAAAAGTTTGGAATGCAAAATTTTCAGGCTTTGGCTGGTTGGCTAACAAAGTTCAAAGAAAGATACGGGCTTGTATTTAAAAGCATATCTGGCGAAAGTGGCTCCGTAGATGAAAAATAGCGGATGAATGGAAAATAGTGCTGAAGGGGATATTAGATGGATATAATGAGAAGAAAATATTCAATGCAGATGAGACGGGCCTATTCTACAATATGGTGCCTAATAAAACCTTAACGTATATGGAAAAACGTATATGGGCGAAAAGTGTTTTGGTGGAAAACACAGTAAGGAACGATTGACTGTTTTACTGTGCACTAATTCGGATGGATCTGAGAAATTTCCACCACTAGTTATAGGCAAATCAAAGCAACCAAGGTGTTTTAAGAATATCACCAGGAAACCTTGTGAGTACCGCAATAACAATAAAGCGTGGATGACATCACAAATTTTTATTGACTGGATTAGAAAATTTGATGCAAAAATGCATCGAGAAAAGAGAAAAGTTTTACTTTTAATCGACCGATGCACTGCACATACTCCAAATATCCCTGGACTTACAAATTTGACTATCCATTTCTTACCAGCTAATTGCACTAGCAAGTTGCAGCCATTAAACCTGGATATCATTCGCAGTGTGAAAGAATACTACAGAAAGTCTTTAATTAGGAAATTAATAAACAATTCGGCTGACAGTATAAAAATTAGAAAATTTACAATCTTGGAAGCAATGCACATGATAACATCAGCATGGAAAGAAGTTTCTTCATCCACAATAAAAAACTGCTTTTGGCGTTGCTGGAATTCACAAAGAACTTGTAGTGGAACTGCAAAGTACGGATGTAGAAATCAACGAAGATGACATTACCCCTGAAGAATGGAGAAGTCTTATTGAAGATGAGGATGTTTCAATTCAAGATTTCTACAATTGTGATAAATATGTTTTAACAACAGATTTCAGAAATGTAGAACAAATTTATGAAGATATTGTAAACGAAAACACAGTGTCAGACGAAGAAGGTGAAGTTGAAGACACGCAAAACGAGACATTGCCACCATCTTACACAGATGCAATTTCTGCTCTAGATGTTCTCCGACGCTATATTACATCGAAAATGGAAGGTGACTCATTTAACATTTTAGAAAATTTGGAAAAGAGAATAACGAAAACAAGGCGAATGAAGCAATCAACACTTTTTGAATTTTTTAAAACGTAATTTATTGTATTGTTTGAACTCTTTTTTTTTTCAATGTAAGTTAAAATAACTTTTTGTGGATAAAATAATGATGATAATAAAAATAACATTTTTAAACACGCCAATATATTAAGAAATATATTGACAGTCCTAAGCCTGTAACGTGTGAAGGGAAATGTTATTTTTTCACAAATTCTGTTTAAGGACGATCTCTACTTAAGGACGATTTTTCACGGTCCCTTGAAAGTCGTTAAACAGAGAACCAACTATATTTCCATTCTCATAGATTCTGGAATCACGGGTCGAAGTTTCCCAAACTCGTTTCGATGTAGGGTATAGAACAAGATTTCGTCGATGAGTTCATAGTTTTTGCTACGATTTTGAATTTCAATTTTATTGGGGGCATGATAATTGGTCGGATCCTTCAAATAAGCGTAGGTATCTGCAAACTTTGGATCCCTTTCTAACTCGGCCGCCAACTTCTCTCGATTTTCCAACACCGCTGTAGTGAGTAGTGCACATCGCAGTTGACCCGACTCAGTATGATATGGTGCGCGGGATAACGCATCAGCCACCCTATTTTCCTTCCCACTTTTAAACTGGATATCTAAATTATACTCTTGCAGCTTAAGTGCCCAGCGAATAACTCTTGGGGTTAAATTTTTCCCCGTGTATAATTTCGTGAGTGCTGCATGATCAGTATAAATCACTACTGGCTTTTCTGTAAAATATCCCTTGAATTTATTCACCGCAAACACAATTGCCAAAATTTCGCGCTCTGTTGTGGTATAATTTCTTTCTGCTGCATTTAACGTTCGGGATACATATGCAATGGGTCGCCCTTCTTGTGACATCACTGCGCCAATTCCCACTGCTGAGCTATCCGTATGTATTATAAAAGGTTTTTGCGGGTCTGGATGACCAAGTACTGGGGCTTGAATCAGGGCAGCTTTCAATTTCTCAAACGCGTCCTGCGCTTCTGATGACCAACGGAATTTAGTATATTGTCTACGAAGCATATATAATGGTTCAGCTACTTCTGAAAATGATGGGATAAAGGTTCTGTAATATGAACACAGCCCTAAAAACGATGCAAGTTGCCGTGCTGATTTCGGAATCTTAAACTCCTTTACCGCTTGAATTTTTGAATCGTCAGCTTCTCTCCCATTTTGCGTAATTTTGAACCCAAGATACTGCAGCTCTTTCCGTGCAAATTTACACTTTTTCAAATTTACCGTGAGCCCACTTTCTTTTATCAATGTTAATACCTTCGCTAATAGCTCGGTATGCTCTTCAAATGTTTCTGAGGATAGAATAATATCATCCAGATAAACACATACATTTTGGCCTAACACTGATTTGAGGATTGTATCCATCGTACGTTGAAAAGTCGCGGGGGCTCCCGATAACCCAAAAGGCATCCTCACGAAGGCATACGACCCTTTTTTTTAAATGAAGCTCGTTTTTGGTATGTCGCTTTCATTCACCGCTACTTGATAATACCCCGATGTCAGGTCCAAAGTTGTTAAATAATTAACTGCTTTAAAACTATGTAAGATGTCTTCGATTAGCGGCATCGGGTAGGCCGGAAACTTAGTAATTTTATTTAATGCGCGATAGTCAATCGCAAATCTCCATGCTTTAGGGTCTGTTAACGGTAAATCCCCTTTCTTTCTACAAAGCACTATTGGACTTGCCCACGGGCTACTAATGGGTTTGATAATATTTTGCTTGAGCATCTCCTCAATATGTTGTTCGATGATCCGTTCTTTTATCTGGTCATATCTATATGGTCGACCTTTAATAGGAGTACCTTCGCCCGTATCGATTGTATTAGTACTAACATGAGTTAATCCAGGATTCTCAGAAAAAAGTTCGGAAAAGCCCTCTAATACATGCATTAATTTTTCGTTTTGGTTATGGGTTAAAACGGAGTCTTCCCACTTTATATCCAATTGTTTCGTTCCCTTTTTACTTTCTTGATTCATTTGCACGGACATTGACTCTCTCGCAAAATCCATAACTACTTTAGCCCGTTGCAGAAAATCCATCCCCAAAATGACATCTTCCTGCAGATCCTGTACTATATGAAAATGTGTATGGAGTGTTTCAGTTTGAATCCGCACCATGGCTGCAAATTGGCCCCATACTCTGCAATCCTTACCTTGCCCCGACAAAACCTGGATCTGATTATTTCTATACACAGTTTTATTCCGAAATGTATCACGAAACCATTTCTTACTTACGAAATTTTTCGTAGCCCCTGTGTCCAATAAACTGCGCACCGGGATTTGATCCAGCTGCACAACCACATATGGTAGCTCAACATTTCTTAATGTTAAACTTTTAATTTCTTTCCTAGGGGTTTTTCCACCTGTGTTGGACAACGAGCCCCTCTTCTTGTTGCCCCTCCCTAGTTTAAATTGCGGTCATACTGAATGTCAGGGTATCTAGGGTTTGTAATGGCCTGTGGCCTATTATACCTAGGAGGATATGACCAATTTCCACTCTGTCGGATCCTTTTATCCATTTGTGGCCTTCTATAAAATCTCCCATCATTGTCCGGAACCGCATTTCGTATACTCGGTGGGTGTCTTTGGTCGTACTTTATCACCCCCTCAATTAGCTCTGTTAGATCTTTGGGCCTGATAATTTCTAAAAAATCTTGCGCATTAGGGTTTAATCGATCTGTAATTAATTTAACCTTCCTTTCTTCCGTTTGGTTCACATTGAGTTTCTTCAATAACTCACATTTCCGAATGACCACCTCGTACGCGGTTTGCTCTGGCTTTTGACATACTCCATATAATTCCTGCTCCAACTTAAGGGTATCCCTTACTTCTGGAAATGTTTTCTTTAGCTTTTCCGCAAACTGCTCAAATGTAGTGATCCCACTGGACCCAATAACATCATACCATTGCTTAGCCGCTCCCCGCAGCCCTCTTTTTGCAATCACCAACTTTTGTGCGTCTGAGACAGGATAGCTGACGCAATGTTCCTCAACTGCCTCTAAATATCTAATGACAGATCCTTCCCCCGAAAACCAAGCACTTTGTGGTGCAGTCATGGCCACAAAATTAGCCAAATGCTGCCACCCTGCAGTCTTGCCTGTTTGGTGTTCTTCCCGGCCATTTAATGCTAATTGTTCTAACTGCTCGCGTAGCTGAGCTACTTCCTCTGCTGACATGCTAGTGCCGTAGATATTATACTTTCAGACAAAACTCAGAGTTTTACTGTATAGACTGACACCATACACAATCGCTACTTCTTTGGCACTCTTCGTGCGAACTCCCCAGCACTATAGAACACAATTCACAATTTTTTTTATAATGTACAAACACTCACCTCTCTTTTGGTCGAAATGGTCGGGCGCCAGTATGTGGTTCTTCCTTTCTTTTTATATCTCTAACGGTCCAGGCACATTATAAAGTACAAGGGCTAACTTCTGAATAACTCCTTTATTCTCTACGTAGAGGCAGACTAACATAGCCCGACTTGGGGCTTCCCAAATAATACACAGCAGTACCGCAACCCGCGGTACTAAGAAACTAAAGGTCGCAATGAATCCTTCAAGCAGAGTACCCGTAAACCTCGGCTCTGAGCTAATTCTCGAAGTCGTGCAGCCACCTCGGCTAAATACCAATACACGCTCTATCAGTTAAACACCGCTATCACCTTCCATCAAGCTTGCCTCGGCTATCTCCGTATCGCTACTCCAGTCTTGGGCTTTTGCCAACTCAGCGTGTGCCCTTTAAATAGATCAAACACCTGCGCCGAACTCACTTTGGTTGGCATGTACAGCGCTGCTTCCAGAAATTTGCATCTGAGCAACACGCGAACCCTACAAATATCACTCTTTTATACCATAATCCAGAGGTGGGGAACGCGCGGCCTTAAAGCCGCATGCGGCCTCCGTGATCTTGTGCGGCCTTCAAATTATTTTAGGAATTGTTGCTATGTCAGTTATTTATAATTTAATACTATTATTTTTCTATTGTATTTCTTTATAATGTTAAAATTATTTAAAAATACTTCTACTTTATTATTTTTATTTGAAGTGATATTTAAATATGTAGTTGTTTATTAAAATTTAAAAATGTGGATATATATATATATATATGTGCTTACATAAATAAAAATACCAATAGTGAAATATAAAAAATTACAGTGGTATCTATGAATCTTAAAATTTAAAAAAAAAAAAAATTAATAATTAATGATTAATGTTATAACAAGTTTTTACCCTTATGTGAATACAAAAATATTTTATATGGTAACTTTTTAAGTCAAATAGTAAATAAATAAGGACTTAATTTTTTGTTGTTATTTTTCTATATAATGCACCAAATTGTTAAAACTATACCTAACTATAATAATTTCATAAAAGTCGCATTTATTATTTATAGGTACATCAAATTATGCGGCCTCCTTTATTTCTACCTAATTTACATGTGGCCTCTAATGGTAAAAAGATTCCCCACCTCTGCCATAATTATTCTTATGCATTCCATATAATCTTAAATTTCAGTACTTAATTTACTATTCTGCACTTTGCATTACTCACACTCTCAATACTTCCGTCTATTATTTCAATCAGATAATAACATTGCATTATACATCGCAAATTAACCGTCTTATTTTTCTTGTTTTTTAGTCATCGGCACCAAATATGATGGATGATTTGGTA
Organism: Dolomedes plantarius; assembly: GCA_907164885.2. Classification (NCBI taxonomy): domain Eukaryota; kingdom Metazoa; phylum Arthropoda; class Arachnida; order Araneae; family Dolomedidae; genus Dolomedes; species Dolomedes plantarius. The sequence goes on from OU015501.1 coordinate 60,999,096, forward strand.
ATGGATGATTGTTTAGCAGTTGTCACGGTAGCTAATTTCAGGTGTGAGGCCAATTGGGATAAATTGCTTAACAGAGCTACCTATTTGAAGTGACTAATATATATAGTATCTTGCGTTGTGTTATAAATACGATATGAGCCTTCTGATTGAAATTAATAGAGAGATTTATTAGAGCAAAACACATATATATCATTACAGTAATTCATCAATTATACTAGATTCTAAAACCACTCCTATTCAATAACAACTTAGATATACACTAAACTTCACACACATCTTTAAAATTGCTTAACTCATTATTCATTATCTAGTTATACACGAGGTAGCATACCTTAATAAGCATTTCTGTACCATAACTTTCAAATTATCATTAATTAAGTTATTTGATTAAGGTTGATTTGATCAAAATTGTGAAATTTGTCCGAAAATTCGATTTTTTTATTTTATTGAATTGTGAAACTACGGACGAGTAGGAATGTGTTGCAAAAATAATTTTTAATTTCTGTGAATACTTTCCTAGTTATAGGCATTTGTATTTAATTTAGATATTAGGTGGTTACTAATAGCAATAACTTTAAATGTGTTTTTCTTAAAATAAAAATGTTCATGTCATACGAATATTCAAACTGCTCCAGGCGCATTTCTAATTATCGTATTGCTTTGAAATTTAAGTTTTATATACTTAACTGTATATCAAATAAATCTTATTGAAAAAAAATTATGCTTCGTAGCTCAGAATTTCTAAATTTTGTACCGAAAAGATGATTTATAGGTATTATGCGTAATAAAAAGGGTGTTTTCACTATTATTTTTTTCTCTTTATATTTTTAATGAATGCTTAAAATAATCAATAAGTTTCATTGTCAGTTCTATAAGGTGTCCTGTAAATAAAAATTACCATATTATATGCAAAAGAAATGCGCATGGAACATTTTTATTTAGGCCAATTTTTGATATAATTAATAATTCATAATTCATAAATTATTATTAATGTTTCATCTTTAAATTTTAACCACTTTTACATATCTATGGTACTAATCACATATTCAAATTTCAAGCAAATCCATTCAAAACAAAAAAAGTTAGGTTTGAAGGTCCACTGTCCCCTTAACTGTGGATGAAAAGCAGTAAGGCAAACATTACTCAGTGATCAATAATTAACATCACAAATACCTGGTGCGGTGCGTTACTTCTTATCCATCATTATCTCAAACTGGGCTGGCGGTTCATTGTTGTGGACATTTCCTTTGTAGAGGCACGCTCCGCTATGTAGTCAACTCTTTCGGTCGGTAACAGGGGTGTCGCTGGGTGGGCTCGCTGATGTTCGCTGTCGGCGTTGTTCTCGATCGGTCCCTTGGGGTGGGCTAATTCACTCGCAATCGAACTCCTTTGATCATCATTCGGTCCGCGAACTCTTTTGGGAGGCGAAGGTTTGTCGCTGATGCTGGTATGGCACTTTAGTCTTTCATCATTGCTAGCTGCGGATTTCTTTTTTTTATAGACCTTGCTTCTGTGCTAGCATCTCAGCTCTCCGTCTGGTTAACCACGTGGCGTCATAAAAAAATCTTCTGCTAGCTCTTCTGTCTCAAAAAAATCTACTTTTTATCTTTTTCTTGCATCTATAATATCTTGCATCCTTACTCATTGACTCCTCCTTTCTCACTTTTATTGGTCATATATATCTTCATGCCTAACTTTATTGGTTCTCATTCATGGTTCTCGAACCTTCCATCCCCTCCTTCTCTGAGGGCGGGGCGCCTATCTTCATTACTACTCTTTTTCCCACGTCCACCACGTTTCTTGGACTTGCATGTGTTTCTCGTTCATCCCATCATTGCTAAATCATCCCTCCATTCATCGCTTCCTTCTTTATTCATCTCCGAGCTTAAGCATCTTTTCCTCACATCTGTTTCTATTTTCTAACGCCGTGCAGTTTTACTTAAACGCTGCTTCTAGCTAACTATGTTCTTTCAATTTGGCTATTTCTCCCTGTGGCCCTTCCTGTTTTCATCAACTTCGCCCCTTTTGCTGTTTCTCATATTATTCTTTTACCTTCTGTTTAACCTTCCATACCTTCTTTACGATCTTTCTTCGTTACTATGGTCGTTTTATTTTATTGTTTAACTTTATTCAATGTCGCTACCATAAAGCCCACGATAACATAGATATGTATTACTTTTTTTTTGAAAATCGTTTAATTAGATTTAGAATATTTAGTGTCAAAGTTACCATAAGCCGAAAAAATATTTTTTGAACAACTACTTTTTGCTTGGACCCATCGATTTTATTTTTAAAAAAGGCACTTTTGCTTATTTCTGTTAGGAAACATGCTCAAAGAAATAATTTTTATTTGGCTCATATTATTTTCGAAAAAATACCTCGTAGTATGAAGAATTATAAACCTTTCAAAACGAGGTGCCACTTGACTCCCTTTCTTTATCCAAATAATAGGAGTAAAAATTACTCTTCATATGAGTTGATAAATATAAAAAACAAAATAAAAAGAAAAGTGACTTCCTTCAAAACAAAATCGACATGTCCGAGCAAAAAGTCAAAATTTAAAGATAACATGCTTACAAAAATTTTTTTTTTAAATGGCTCATGGCAAATTTAAAATTAAATATACATCAAAAACTATTCAAACGATTTATAAAAAAATCGACCTTAGTAAGAAGAATTAAGAGCCCTTAAAAACAAGGTGCCACTCGGCCCATATTCCCTATCTAAATAAGAGGGGTAAAAATTACCCCTCATAGAAGGTGTATCCTACTGCATGAAACACCAAAGTGGCCAAAAAAATTGACGAATTTGAGCGTTTTTCCAAAAACATCCTGTAGAAGCTATAAAAATATTTGTTTAGAAAAGCTGCCTATTTTTTAATTATTACCTACTCACCTTACTTTTACAGCACACTTAATGACACAATTTTCAAAAACTCACGGCAAATAATAATTGTATGTAACGCACTCTACTTCACTAGTAACCAACCTGTAAGGCAATTATTGCATAACTAAAACAATCGAACTGCTTCTTTTCCTTTTATAATAGTAGCGTAAAAATCGTGTCACAGCTTGTCATGACTGGTTTTTCGCGACCCCATACATGTTCCGACAAATTAAAACACACGGTAAAAAATTCTTTAACGGCACTTTGTATGTGTGTCCATTTATTTAAATTATAATAAAAAGGGTCATTTTTTTATTTTATACATTTTTAAGCCATTTTTAAGCGGGAGGTTATTATGATTGTGAGCGGTTTCCTTGAAATATTTTCATATTTTATCTATATTGCTCTGTATTTCGGCATTTTGATTGGGTTTTGGATTTGGTCTATAAAACACGAAAACTCTACTCATCTTTCAAAACGTGTTTTTATTTAAAAACTACATACCTCAACCTTCTTATGTTGTTCTCATGCTTAAGGATTTTTGAAGTGAGTGGGTACCTATACTTAAAAGTTCGTAAAACATATTAAAAGCAAATTTTATTAAAATTCCACCTATTAATTTTTCATAAGTATTCAAATGAATCTCGGTTTAATAATTTTCTTCATAAACTAGTTAATTTTACAGCCCATTTGCCGCCTCCTAAAGTTGTCGCCCCGGGCAGGGGCCCGGCTTGCTTTCTCCCCCCTATCACCGGCCCTGCTGGTATTCTCACTAATGATCTTGACAAAATTGAGGCCTTAGCTGCTAACTACGAAGCTCAATTTAACTCCCATGCCAGTGTTTTTTGCCCAAGCACAATAGATAAAGTTCACGATACCCTTCAGAATTTTCAAACCAGTAACCATAACAGTGAAATTGAAAGTACTAATGTTAGTGAAGTGATTAATGCTATTAATTCCCTCCCTAATCGTAAAGCCCCTGGTCAAGACGGTATCGCTAATAATGCTATTAAAAATCTCCCTATTCATTATGCCAATTATCTCACTGATCTTATTCATTGTATATTTAAATTTAATTACTTCCCCCAAGCCTGGAAATCCGCTAATATCTTCACAATTCCTAAACCTGGTGAGGATCCCTCCCTACCTAAAAATTATAGGCCTATTAGTCTTCTAACTTCTCTTGCAAAGTTGACTGAGCATATCTTCTGTACTCGTCTTCATAACTTTATCAATAACAATAATATCCTATCTAATGCCCAATTTGGTTTCAGACCCAAACATTCTACCTCTCATCAGCTGCTTCGTGTCTCTGAGTTCATCCTTCAGAACAGAATGCAGACTGGAGCTATCTTTTTTGACATTCTTAAAGCTTTTGACACTGTCTGGCACAGTGTTAAATATTTGTTTGATATTGATGAAATTATTTTGTTGAATCATTGGGGAGACGAATGACCGACATGATCTACTATACGTTTTATTGAACGACATCAACAACAGGAATAGAAGAGAACAAAAAGTGGGTAGAGCGGAAGTAGAAAATAGTGGTCGTGGAAGTAGCAGTAGTTAATACATAACAATTCTCCGATGCGTATTTAAAACGTTAAATATTTACCTATATACAAATTGTAAATTAGTGAAGGAAATTGAAATAAAGATTAAATTACATCGGATTTTTTTTTTTTTTTTTTTTGTGTGTGTGTGTCAGAGATTTAGCTTCTCGACTGGTTTTCGTTGACGAGTTGATCTTCTCAATGGGACTGAATGATCTGTAATGCTGGAGTCAGATGTTGTTTTAACACTGTTCTTTTGTGGTACTGTGGAGGTTGAGGGTAACTGGATCAAAGAATTTGGAACATTGAGTTTTACACTTCGGGAAGTAACATTCATTGGAGGTTCATGTGCAGGAACTTGGTCGTGCTGTTGAGAGGAAATACCATTGTGATGACTGGAGATTGAAGGACTGGATGCTGGCAACGAGAAGTGAACTCTCTTGGGCCAAGAAAAATCTAAAGGGGTTAATGCCTTTTCAACTTGACAGGATCTTAGCTGGTTGAATTGTCGTTTAAGAACATATCCGTCATCCAACTCTATGCGGTAATGAAGTCGTCCAAGTTTCTCAACGACGGTGCCATATCTCCATTTGTTAGATGATATATAATTTCGAGATTGAACCCTTTCTCCGAGCCTATAACTTTTGTTAAAATCTGGCTGTGAGGCATTATTCTTTAATCTTGATGTTGGTTTAATTAGATCAAGTTCTGATCGTAAATTTCTCCCCAATAACAGTTCCGATGGAGTTTGACCATTGTTGAGTGGAGTTATTCTGAATCGAAAAAGGAGTTTACACAACTTACTATGAAGCGTGCCTGGGAAAAATTTCATACATTTCAGTTTTGTTTTAAGAATTTGGACGTATCTTTCTGCCTGTCAATTAGTTGCTGGGTAGCCTGGTGCAATGAGACGTTGTTGGATACCATTAGTTTTACAATAATCTTTGAACTCTTTGGATTTGAAAATTGAAGCATTATCGGTCACTGGGATTTCGGGTAGTCCATGTCGGCTGAAAATTTCTTCAAGGAAGAAAATAGTGCTTGAAGTATTTGGAGATTTCTTTGTTGCAAATATTTCTGGCCATTTTGAAAGTGCATCCACAACAATTAAAAAATAGTGTTCCATGAATGGGCCGGCATAGTCAATATGTATTCTTTGCCAGTTTTTCTGGTGATTCCCAAATGTGGAGGGGTGCCTTAGCTGGATTCTTTTTGATATTGGAATATTCTCGGCAACTCTACGGTATTCTCAATATCGCAATCGATGTTCTTCCAATAGCAGTAATTTCGAGAAAGAGCTTTCATCTTAACAATGCCTATATGTGTTGAATGTAGTTGATTGAGCATTTCTGGTTGAAGAGATTTTGGGATGATCACTCGATTTCCTCTAAACAGGATTCCATCTTGAAGAGTTATGGTAGAATCGAATACGTTTCCAAGAACAATGTCATATTTCACCTTTCTCAATTCTGGATCAAGTTCTGTTTCTTCTTTAATTTTCTGTGCCGTTAAGGTTTCTGTTGAAATGTAGTTGATAATAAATTGTTTTTATGCTTGTGATTCGTCAATACAATTAATTTGATTAATTGATATCGGTAATGGATATCTGGAAAGGTAATCTGCATTTAAATGTTTCTCAGATTTTCGATGTAAAATTGTGTAATCAAAGCTAGAAAGAAAATGAGCATATCGAAGCATTCTTGATGCAGACGTAGCTGGGAAACTTTTCTCAGGATGGAGGATGGTGCAAATGGCTTTGTTATCGAGAATTAAGATAAATTTTCTTCCAAAAATGTAGTCATAGAACTTTTTACAAGCCCACACCACTGCAGTTGCCTCGCGATCAAGTTGACTATAATTTTTCTCACCAGCAGTCAGACTTCTAGATGCGAAAGCGAATGGGAGTTCAGTTCCATCAGGCATTGTATGCGACAGAACCCCTGAGAGTCCAAAGGGACTGGCATCTGTGGCTAAAGTAACTGGGAGATCTGGATTGTAAGGTACAAGGACTTGATTGCTAGTAATAACTGATTTTGCGTTTAAGAAAGCAGCTTCACACTGTGCAGTCCATTTGAAACGAATGTTTTTACATAGGAGGTTATTTAATGGATGAAGAAGACTGGAGGCATCTGGAATAAATTTGGAATAATACATTACCAGACCAATGAATTTACGGACATCATCAACATTTCTAGTTCGAGGTGTTTCAGAGATGGCTTTGATTTTGTCTGGTGATTTGTGGAGTCCAGCAGAGCTAATAATGTGTCCTAAGTACTGAACTTTTTCTTCAAAAAATTTACATTTGGCAAGATTTAGATGCAAGTTAAATTCACGTAACTTTTTAAGTACTTTAATTAAACGTTGTTGACATTCTTGTTTGTCTTTACCTTGAATAATTATGTCGTCAAAATATGCAATTGTACCATCCAAATCTTGTACGAACTGGTCAATAAATTTGTGGAACTCACTAGGAGCAGTTTTTATACCATGGTACATATTTAGCCTTTTGGCTAAATATGTACCATGATGGGTTGAAAGAGTTTGAAATTTAGCACTTTCGTCGTTGACCTTCAGGTGTAAGTATGCTTTGTAAATGTCTAGGGTACAGAAAAATTTTCCATCGCGCAATTTATTAAAAATGTCCTCAATTCTAGGAAATGGGTGTCGTGCATTTTGGAGCTGATTATTAACTGTGACTTTAAAATCTGCACAAATGCGTACGGACCCATCGGATTTCGAAACAACCACGATGGGTGTTCCCCATTCAGAAAATTCAGTTTTTTCAACTATGCCTTCTGCCTTTAATTTATCAAGTTCTTGGTCAACTTTTTGTTTTAAAGCATATGGAACCGTACAGGCTTTAATAAAAACTGGTTTAGCATCTGGGATTAGTTTTAGAGAATATGTGTAATCAGGAATACAACCAATCTTAGGTTCAAATACATCAGAATATAAATCAATAATTTTGGAAATAGAAATATCAACACAAGGAACATTTGAAATTTTGTTAAGTTCATGTAAATTTATGTTCAATTTTCGAATCCAATCACGTCCTGAAATAGAGCTTTTTTGACTTGACACAACAAATAAATCTTCATAACTCAAATTATTTTGATACGAAACGTTTAACTTTACAACACCATGTGGTTTGAAGCTGGAAATGCAAACTGAAACTAAATGACCTTGTTTTTTACACGATTTACAGCGTAATTTATTCGTTAGAAAGCAATTTTGAGTTCTATGATTGGATTTTCCACAACGTAAACATAATCCTTCTAATCCAAGCTCTTTTAGATTAGCACGTTTCGATTTCATGGGTGATTTTGATCTACTTCTGGTTTTGGAATTTTCATTTCTGGTTTGAAAATGACGCCTATTCTTGTCACTATTGTGCAATATTTTGTTAACAGAAGTTGAAGATTGACTCTTATAAATTTCTTTGTTTTCAATTTTTGCAGCTTTAATAGCTAAAGCAATTTCGATAGTTTTTTCAAATGTTATATCACCTTGTTGTAATAATTTTTCACGTATATCAGAATCAGACAAGCCTCGAATAAACTGAGAACGTAATAATAAGTTTAACATAGATTTAGAACAATCACTTGAATTACATTCAGATATAAATTCAGCATTTTTTGTAATATCTTTCAATGAAGAAATGAAAGTAGATATCGACTCACCTTGCTTTTGAAGTCTACAGAAAAATTTATGTTGGTCCGTTAAAACGTTGGGTTTTGGCGATAAATGTTGTTTAAGTAATGACAAAAGTTCTTTGAATGTCTTTGTTGAGGGTAGATCAGGAGCAGTAAGACTTGAAAGGAGCTGGTATTGCTGTGATCCAAGACAATTTATTAGAACAAGGACTTTTAATTCTTCGATTTCCTTGTCATCGGTCGATAGTCCTTTCAACTTAAAGTAATTTTCCAGTCTCTGGGTATAACAGTCAAAAGATTCTTATGTCTCATCATATTGGTCGAAAGTTAGATTTTGTATAGCTAGAACATCCTTGGCACTGCGTTTCGATTCTGAAGTAACGTTAAGTTTTGTTACGAATTCTTAAAGAGTCGCTATCAACTGGGTAAGTTCAGCCATTTTGTTTTACCTCGTCGCCACTTTGTTAAATATTTGTTTGATATTGATGTAATTATTTTGTTGAATCATTGAGAAGACGAATGACCGACATGATCTACTATGCGTTTTATTGAACGACATCAACAACAGGAATAGAAGAGAACAAAAAGTGGGTAGAAGCGGAAGTAGAAAATAGTGGTCGTGGAAGTAGCAGTAGTAAATACTTAACACACAGTGGCCTAATCTATAAACTCTTAAAAATTAAATTGCCAGCTTCCCCCATTAAATTTATTCAATCCTATCTTTCCGACAGAACTTTTGTGGTAAGCTATTCTGGTACTACCTCATCCCTTCGCCCTATTAATGCTGGAATTCCACAAGGCTCTAAACTCGGTCCAGTGCTCTTTTCTTTATATATAAATGATATCCCCACCACCCTCACTCATCCCTCGCCCTTTAGGCAGATGACACTGCAATCCTTGCTAAAAACCACAATGTAAAATACATGCATCTCTACCTTCAACGTCACATCACCATCCTCGAACGCTGGTTCGATAAATGGCGTGTCAAATTAAACCCTAGTAAAACTAAAGCCAGCTTCTTCTCTTATAATAAAATCCCCCCACCCCCTGTTAATGTTTGCGGCCAGCTCATTCACTTTGAAAGAGAAATTAAATACCTAGGTATCTACATCGATAGTAAACTAACTTGGAAGAAAAACATCAATAATAATATCTGTAAATTTTTTAAAGCACGTAAAGATATCGCCCACCTCCTGTACCATAATGAGATGAGTATAGAAAATAAATTACTGCTCTACAAAACAGTACTTAGACCTATACTTCTCTATGCAGTACCTGTATGGGGGTCTGCGGCCTCCAGCCACGTTCAGAAATTGCAAACTACTCAAAATAAAACTTTACGGTTAATCACGAAAGCTTGCAGATATAAAACCAATTATTCCATTCATAAAGACTTAAATATTGACCCTATCCGCCTTGCTATAGTTAAACTGGCAACTAAATTCTATTCTAACTTTTACTCTTCCCCTAACGAATAAATAGCCAATCTCCCTGATTACGACAATAGAGAATGTTTTCACAGATCTCGTGCAACTCTGGTGCTTGACACCGGAATCAATTCTAACACCTCTTTTGCATAGTTTTCCTGCTTACTGTTTCCTTCGAGTATATTTTCCGTTTTCTTATCTCCTTGCTTTCTAGCAAGTGCGAATTTATCCTTGATTTAAATTATTTTATTTTCTCTTATTTATATTTTCTTAACTTCATGTTTTATTCATTTAAATTATTAAACTTCCCTAGTATTTTTTTTTAAAAATTTATTTATTTAAACTTAATTCATACTTTCTTGGACCACGTGTAAAAAGTACCAGTTTCCACATACTCATACTGAGAATAAAGGGCCTTTCAGGCCGTATTAGGCACCTCATGAAATATTTTTGTCCATGTCCATGTCCATGCCATCGGAGTGCAACGCCATTTTCGGCTTTCGAGATCAGAAGTAATCGCTCCCATTTTGGAAAGAGGAGAAATATTTCACTTTCATAAAAACGTAACAAAATAATCCCATTTATCAGAGTATTATAATCTCAAACAAACTAGAACTGATGACAAAAAATTAAACGCACCTGATATGAATGAAGAATTATCTTCTAGGCATTGCTAAGCAGCTACTCGGTTGACTTTTTTTAAAATCCTCTGATAGCCTTAAAAGGCTATTTGACATTTTGCGTTTCATTTTTCACATTTTAATCCAGTGTTTTTGTCGTACATGAAATCCATAGAGGAAAATTTCGAGGATTTTTTACTTCAAAGCCAATATTTTTTAACTCTTAAAACCTATTGAAATGTATACCGAAGAGCGTCAACTTAATTTTAAAAATACTTTTAACAGTGTTCCAAACGCAATATTTAAAGGAAATTGAAAGGTGTCTTTGGAAATCGGCTGTTTTAAGCTTTGTGCGCAAACATTTGGCACAGAGTTGGCTGATTTTCGTCAAGTGCGAATGCTTATGTACATTTCAGATTAATCTCTGGTTTCGCGATAAATATCTCACCAGGACAATAAATGCTATGTTGAAGTGACGGGTAGACGCTAGATCAGGGGTTCCCAAACTTATTTGGTCTACCGCCCCCTTTTCAGGGAAAAAATTACTCACCGCCCCCCTGGAAATTTACCTTCGTATGAGAGTAAACAGACATACAATGATAAATTTTCGGACTTTTATGTTTTGTTTCTACCTATATAGAACATAGTAAACAAATATGTTGTTGTAAATAGGATCCCTTGAAGCTTAAAGTTAGAATTTTTTTATCAAAATCAACCATTGTTACATTCGCATTACACGCAGAAAAATAAGATAACGACGGATAATAATCGTTTATTAAATATCACAAATAACAGTAAAACTTATGAGAAGGATGAACTTGGTGCACAGCAATCAATTTATTTATATTCGGCTCTGTTTTAGTCAGCAGCATGCTTAAATCACCACGATTAACAATTTGCAGTCGGTTTCTGCTTTTAGTTAACAGATTTGTGACCGCACTGAACTCACGTTCCACTAAATATATACCACATTCCACGTAATATTATGAAGGAAACGTTATCAAAAATTTTTGTACCACAACCCATAATCCAGAGTAAAGTGTCGGTATCTCTTTTTACAGGCAGAACTGTTGATAACTGTTGATAGCTGAGTTTAAATTTAAATTTTATATTTTCATTTGTTATTACTTCTACACTATCTGGCCAAAAGTATCCGGACGCCCAGTGGTACGGACTCGGAGAGACCTAAGGCATATATTAATATGATATTGGTCCTCCTTTTGCATCGACGACAGCCTGCACATGTCTGGGGAGACTTTCCACCAGTTTTTGATAGGTGTCCATAGGAATTGACTTCCAGGCGTCCATCACAGCTGAAGTGAGTACTGACAGCGAGGATTGTCGATTTGGCTGGCTACGTAATCTGGCTGTAATCTGGTCGTTTGGCTGGCTTCGTCCCAAAGGTGTTCAATGGGATTTAGATCGGGGCTCTGAGAAAGCCAATCCAGTTTATGAGCACCCATTTCGACAAATCATGCCTGCACAAGTCTCGATGTGTGAATGGAGCAGTTATCCTGCTGGAAGGAAAATGGGCCTTCCCCGAAATATTGCCATAGAGTTGGGAGACCAGCGTTGTACAGAATGTCCACATACATCTCAGAGTTCATGTTTCGAACCACAGGAACTAAGGAACCAAGGCCAAACCATGAAAAACACCCCCACACCATAATGCTGCCACCACCAAACTTAACAGTCAGCACAATGCAGTCACAGAAGAAGCGCTCGCCGGGCATCCGCCAAACCCAGACGCTTCCATCGAACTGCCAGATTGTAATGCGAGATTCATCACTCCTATGAACATTTTTCCACGTGTCCACAGTCCAATGACGGTGAGCTTTGCACCACTGCAACGACGCTTCGCATTCTGGGGAATTATGTTCGGCTTGTGAGCGGCTGAACGGCCATGGAATCCCAGGTTTTTTAACTCTCGACGAACAGTCCTGCTGCTAGGACTAACGCCTGATGAACTTTGGAACTCCTGAGTGATTTCAATCAACAAGGACTTGTGATTTTGTTTCACTACCTTTTTCAGAGTTCTACGGCTGCGTTCACTAATTTTTTTCGGCCCGCCACTTAGTTTTTCTGCAGTTTCACTGCATCGACGTTTCCACTTCACAGTTACATCACTCACAATGGATTTTGGCTTCTGTAGAATGTCCGAAATTTCACGAACTGATTTCCCACAAAGGTGGCATCCCGCTATAAAGCCACGATCAAAGTCACTAAGCTCCTTTGACTTACTCATTGTTTCACAAACGCATAAATTTGACCTGACAAACCACTACCAACACTTTTATAGCTTTCGGTTAAGCATCAAATTACGTCACCTGCGAGATCCACTTCTTCAGGGGGGGAAGGGGGCTTTCGGATACTTTTGCCAGATAGTGTATTAGTTCTTGTAATTTTACAGCTTCTTCTGGGTTTGATCCTGAAAAGGAGTCCAAAACACAATCGGGTATGTTCAGTTTAAGAATGTGTTCAAACCGTTGGTTAAATTCAGAATGGAGAGCCTCCAAATGCTGACAATAGAAAAGCATGTCTTCATCATGTTTTTCTACTGTTAATAAATGTTAAAATTGGCTGAATTCCTCTCTTCATATTTATTTATTTATTTATTTATTGTACAGAAATTTTGCAACAAACGCGGAAATCACAGTTTTTGATTTCATTAAATTCAGCTAATCGCCTTGGACTTTTTGATTTGCGTCATTGAAACTATTAAACAAGGCTGTCGAATAGGCTATGTCCAATTTTGGAATCGATTAAGTTGACTGAAATTGTTGACGAAACTGAGAAGCTGTAGTTGGGGTAACAATCAAATTCATTTGTGAAAATCTTCGCTCGCATTCACTTGCAGATACTGGAATACTTGACATTATAACTTTTAAAAGTAATAGCTATTCTGACACAATTTTTTTCTCATAAATGCACTGCTGGCCATTAAAATTGCAACACCATGAAAGAGGAATGATACAAACGTCAAATTCGCCTGAAAGGAAGATGCTGGGATATGCAAATGATTAGCATTTAAGTGCAATCAAACGACGCAGGAGGGAGAAACGACATCTCAAACTCTGTATAAAAGGAAAGTTACGCAGCGGGTTTCTCATTCGGAAACTGCATTTGAATGTTGATTATTTATGAGAAGATCGTGTTATGCCTCGTATAAGAAGGGAAAAGGCTACCAGCAGGTGTCGGAATTCGATAGCGGCAGGATCGTGGCCTATCGAGAGTGCGGTTTATCTTTCCGCGATATTGATACTCGCATTGGTCGGAATAAAACGACTGTCATGCGAATATGGAATCGATGGGTTCAGGAGGGTCATACTGAACGCCATGCAGGATCTCAGCGGCCTCCCGCAACTAACGCCTGAGAGGACACACATGTTGTCAGGTCGGCCTTTCAGGATCGTACAGCCACATCACGGACCTTAAGTCAGGAATTGGGTTTGTTTGCAGCACGACAAGTATCCACACGGACAGTGCGACGACATCTGGAGGAGCGCGGACTGTCTGAAGGACGACCATTATTACGGCTTCCCTTGACACTGCAGCATAGAGACGCGCGGCGACAGTGGTGCGCCTAACGACAAAACTGGATACAGGAGTGCCACCGCAGCGTCTTTTCAGTCGAGTCCCGGTCCTGCGTGCAGCATCATGATGGACGTATCCGTGCCTGGAAGCACCTAGGAGAACCCACATGGCCTGCTTGCATTCGATATCGTCCTACGGGCCCTGCACCTGGTATGGGCAACCATTGGATACACGACAGGAACACCTCTTGTTCATGTTGTCGGTAATCTGAACAGCCAGCGTAACATCTCTCAGATCTTAAGGCTGGTGGTTGGGCTATATATTCGAGGCCTCTGAGACTTCATCTTTCAACAAAATAACTCAAGACCACATGTTGCCCGTCGTGTACTGACTTACCTCGACACAGAGGGTGTTCGACTGTTGCCCTGTCCAGCACGTTCTGCAGATCTCTCACCCGTTGAAAACATTTGGTCATGGGTTGATGAGAGACTGAGCAGCCACTATTCTCCAGTCACTACGATTGATGAAGTGTGGCATAGACTTGAAGTAGTATGGAATGACTTGCTGTATTTGTCATCCAAGCCCAGTTCGACTCGATGCCTATCCGGGTTAGAGCTGTTTTAGCTGCCTGAGATAGCAGCTGTGTGTGCTAATTTCGGACCCTGTTTACCCCCAAATTGCCTACAAATTTAATCATGTTTTCTTCCTACTATGCTGTATACATAGAATAAGAAAAGTTTTGTTATTTGCTTTCGTTCGTGGTGTTGCAATTTTAATGGCCAGCAGTGTAATCTCAAAATCAATGTATGATTTCTCTCTCATTCAATTTAAATTTAGTAGACAGTTATCGCATTTCGTTCTCTCCAAATGTTAATTGCGATGCAATATCATCAGGCCATAATTTCATATCAAGTATTTTAGCCGCTCGTAGTAATTCAAGAGTTTCAATATCTAGCAATCTATTTTCCCATGAATTTTTAAAAGTTTCATAAAATTCTTCTGGGTTGGCGGGAGAGTCATTTTTACAACTTCTTTCATAAAGTTCAACTCCATGAAAACCTCAAATTTTGGCCTCTCTGATACAATATCTGTAGTATGATCCATGAGTCTTTTGTCTTTCTTCAAAAACCTGTACTACAGTTTTTAATTTTTCATTCGCCTTATACAAGTCAAGATCAAAGTCTTGTAAATATAAGCTAAATTCACTCATTTCTTGAAGCACATCACGTATTAGTCCTAAATATAGGATAAATTATGTTATTGTAGTTTCTTTTCTAACCCTTCTATATACATCTTTCTTTAGCATCTCTCGTGAACTCAGTGTTCGCATATTGTAAATGTTTTACCAAACACTCATAGTTATTCCAAACTGCAGAAACTGTTCGAAAACGCGATTTCAACCCATCGCGTGCTTAAAATACGACTAGTTCTAGTTCAATCCAGCTGACTCGCACACTCTTTTAGTTATCTAGCATTTTTCCCAGATACTTTGTACAATATAAACTTATCAATAAATGATTTAATCTATCAGTACCGGAAGCAGATTTTTTGTTGTTTCCAATCCCCTTGGTGTAGGAAAGCCTACACCAAGTCCAACGACCTAGGTCCTCAAATCCTAGGTCCTTGGCGAAGGGTAGTAAGCAGCTTTGTGACATGGAACTCGACTTTTATAATTATTTTGATTATTATACTATTTTAACTCTAAAAAAAATATTATTTTCTGATTTCAAAATTTCGAAACAACATTAATTCGGTTCCATGCACATTTATAAGTGTATTTATTTTATTTTGTAAATCTTAAAATGTCTATGCGCTGAAAATCATTCCTGTGGTTTTTCGTACCGGTTTTCCTGGAAGAAGGGAATGTGCTTCCCGTAGGCAATTAAATGTGACCTGTAACAGTACCGATAGTACACAAGGTCATTTGTACAAGAAGGGAGAATTACTTGCCACCCTCTCGATCATTAAGGGGACATAGTTTCTCCATAGCAACGTCCCAGCAACCATCTTTTAACCAATGATAGCTGAAAGGTGTTAATTGTTCTAGAACATTTTCTGACCTCTGCGTTTTTCGGTGCTGGAAATTTTTAACGGTTTTTTGGGAGTTGAAGGCCACGACTGTTATATACCTCTAGGTTGTCCGCTCTTCAGCCCCAGTCGCCATTTTTTGTATGCTGAGATTTCTGGTCTACTTTTGGACCGAGTTTAGTACAACAATAAGTAATAATCATCAGAATAAGGGTGGTGGTAAGTAATAATAATTTGTAATATATTTAATCAGACGAGAGCACAGAATAATTAATATATGTAACTAGGTTTTATTATGTGTTCGAATACTTTCTTAATGTATGTAGATAATTATTATGATGTTTTCTGGGCAAATTGTAACTAACGATAAAATTAATTTTAAATAATAAGAAGAGAAATTAAATGCTAATATTATTTATTTAAATCAAGTTTGTTTTTCTAATTATCTCAGACATGTGTCAGAATGTGTTTTCTCCAATTAACAATTTTTAAAATTATGCCACTATACGATCATCTATTTTATTACGTTATAATTCCACACAATAATTCCACACGTTATTACGTTTATTACGTTATAATTCCACACTTTAAAGCGAGGTACCACTAGAGCTGAAGTCTGACTTGACGGCGAAGAACATCGGTCCCGTAATTTTGAACCGAGTCAAATGACGAGACCGGAACTCTTGATCCCGCACCTCAAGAGGTAAATTTGAGAACTTGGAGGACATTGTAGCCACGACCTATGTTACGTGCCCCCGCCACCAGTAGTGAACACGGCGGTGGATTTGCAGCGACGAGCATCGAACCAGGGACGCTCAGATCACTGGCCTGATGCT
Organism: Dolomedes plantarius; assembly: GCA_907164885.2. Taxonomy (NCBI): domain Eukaryota; kingdom Metazoa; phylum Arthropoda; class Arachnida; order Araneae; family Dolomedidae; genus Dolomedes; species Dolomedes plantarius. The sequence goes on from OU015501.1 coordinate 61,015,633, forward strand.
CTTGCCAACTGGGCCACCACGCTCCCGGAAACAGATTTAACAGTATTATTAACTGATAGTTCGAGACTGTGATTAGCGCAGTGCCAAACTATCATAGATGAAAATCGATCTCTCATTCATTCCTCCCTCGGTTATTCCTTCTTACCCATTAGAACTGCTGCACCGTCACATGCAATACTTACTAAATTATCATATAAGAAATTTTACGGCATTCCTTGTGTCTCAATAGATTCAAAAAGGGAATTATAAATACCTTTTGCAGTTACACTTTCAAGTTCAACTAAATCTAGATACAAGTTTACTGTAATTTACCAAGATTTGATTTCTCAACAAGCAGTCACTTCGGGGGTAGAAAGTAACGATAGTGAGGGTCAACGGGATTTCAACTCCATCGACTGGCCAATGGTTAGGATTGTCGCCAATCATCCTTTACTCTTCGCCAAATATCAACACTTGCCCCAGGGAAATGCTGTCAGTGATAGAACATGTGACTATCTGTCGAGTATTGATGTTTAATACAACAGCATGGAGAGAATGGAAGTACAAATGGTGCAAAATACAGAATGAGCGGTACTTCCCATGATGCTCAGTAGACCAAAAATGGATAATTAAATCACTGGATACGTAACAAGTATCATAATACATGATTGTTTCCCGTCCATGTCTTTCCCATACATTCTGTGTCCAGTTTTTGCGGAATGTTTTAGCATTGTCTCTTCCTCTTTCTTTATGCTTTCACCGCCCCCCAATAATCACCCGAGGCTACTAGCTCCCCCCTGGATCGTTCCACCCCCCCCCCCGGGGGGCGGTATCGCCCACTTTGGGAAACTCTGTGCTAGATGTTAGTTGAAATATTCTGGTTTTGACTTAGATCAAAACATTTCGTTTTAAAATTTTACTTATTATTTTTCTTCATCAACAATTATTATTTTCTCATCTTACAACCGACGTATTTCATTTAAAATCATTTTGCACTATGCCAAAAGCTGAATACAATTTATCATTTTATTTTTTGTGTAGTACAGATCTGTTCTATCCCTCCTTATTTAAATATGATCTATTTTGCTGTTGACTGCTGTCATCGGCAGGGCCCGATTTAAAAAATTCTTGACTTTATTTGGTGGGATGGGGGCCACCAAACACTGATGTGGGCGCAAAATTTCCAAAATTGACACACACAAAAAGTAATCATGAATCATTGTGAATGTACCATTTTACCAAGAATTGGCTATTTGAAGCGTAGAAGCTATGAACATTATCAAATAACAAAAAGCGATACAACATATTAACTTCATCATTAAAACACCAATACAATGCAACCAGAAAAACTTATCAATCCCTTATATACACTATAACATACACATGATGAACTATATATATAACTACACATATGATGAACCAATCAATCAATTAAATTTGAAAGGATGTATTAAAAAATTGTTATTAAAAAAGGTAAAAGAAAATTGAATTGGGAATTATTTTTTCTTTTAAAATTATAAATTTTTTGGGGCCCCTAGACCTGGGGCTACCGGGCCCAATGGAAAATCAGGGCCTGGTCATCGGAATTTAAAGCACACCTGTTCATCCTACTTCAATTGTAAAATAATTACAAGATAAAAAGAACTTTTTATATACCACGTTTTTAAATTTTATGTTGAATCATATAAACTTGACAATTCTCTCTTAATTGCACAAACCTTCACTTAATTATTCTTTTCACTTTATTTTATTTAATTTTAATCACTTTTTAGTCGTTTCCACTCTCCACAGACTTTATAAACTTTAATTTTTATAATTTTTTTAAATTTTTCGCACAATATTTTTGTAAAGAAACTAAATTCACATGTATTCTGTTTTCAAAATCGTCAAACGTCATAACGCAAAAGTGCAAGCATTGAATTCGATCGAAGCGCCACCTTGCGGATTTTTTCGGCTAAAAGTATTACAAGAATGCATTGTCATCGTGTTATGAGCTATTCTAAAAGTTTCAAATGTCTATCTAGTCGGGAAGTTAATTAAAAATCGATTGCAAGATTTGTAGAGGACAAACACACACACAAACAAACAAACAAGAAAGCGAGTTAATAAAAATATGATAAAAAAGAGGGGATTTTCATACAACATGAAAAAATACGTAATCTTTACGGATTTCTTAGAGATAAAAATAATAATCTCGAAACAAAGATTTAAAAAATTAATAAACAAAATAAGGAGAATTTTTAAATTGTTTTTTGGAGGCAACAACTTAATATTTAAACTACGATGCTCATAAATTATGTCACGTATTCTGTTGAAGTTAAACCCTCAAATTCAGATAATAAAACAGCACCAATGCTTGGCACGAAAAAAAAAGATTTTTCGATGTTTTAGTGAAAAGAAATAAGGTCTAAAATAGAAAAACACATTTTTAATGGACAGTAATTGAAGAATCACTTGTGCTAAATAAAATTCCATTTTATTTCTTTTTTGATCGCCCCCAAAAGGCCTGTTTTCTTTCCTTTCTTTTTTTTCTCTCTGTGTGCGTACGTCTTTTTATTTTATTAAAAACAAAAATTTAAATTTAAATTTAAATTCTCTTAACTCAGCAATAATTATAGCTTAAAACCTCTACTGACCAATTTCACGAGCACCCTTACTCAAATTAATCATGTCACCATTGGATAAGCCTTTAGCCCAGGTACTCCAAAAAGAGCCTTAATGGCGTTAGTGAGTTTAAAACTTTCTAATTATGTTTTATAGTATCCAAACTTCAATTTTTACATTAAAATAAACTATAATTATCTACTTCGAAAGCCAACAGGAAAATTATTCAGAAGTAATCATAACTGTAGGAATTTGATATGTTTCAGTTATAAAAAGTCAGATTTATCACAGAAATACTAGATAAATACTAGTCAATCAGAAGAGCATGTATTTTTTTAAATGAGCGAAAGGAGATTTGAGAGAAAAAAAAACACAAATTAAACTAACTTCAACATCGTAAGTTTTATTTTTCATTGATGCGTGAACACATGCACATATTATCCCACACGGATCGTAATAAAACGACTGTAAGTGGTAAGACGTCAAGCCATCTTGCCCTCGCTTTATTAAATTTAAATTCCCGCTGAAAAAAGAACAAATATCGTAAGTTATCGTCATTGCACACGGCTAACAGACACCGGAAATGAATTAATCTAAACAATCCCAAAATGATTTGGCATCTTTGATTTAGAATGTTCCCATACAAGGGTTATAATAATTTTTTATTTCAATACGCTTATCGTCTACTAGGCAGTGTTTGGCAACGTGAAATTCGAAAGTGAATAATATTTATTGTTTTTCACATTAAAAACGGTGTGTCCAGGCGTAATTTTTATCAAAAATCACAGATTTTAAATAAAATAAGGTTTACATAGTAGGAATTTCTTTAAGTGTGGATAGGTTTCGAGCAAGAGTCTCCGCAATAAAGAGGCAATGCTAATCTCCATAGGGTTTCCTAGTTTTGTTCTCCAAAGGTCTCCAAGATGGCCGCCTCACTCCAATGGCGTATTTCAATACGCCGTCGGAGTGCGACGCCATTTTCGGCTTTGGGGACCAGAACTAATCTCTCCCATGTTAACGTCCATAGAGGAAAATTTCGAGGATTTTTTTTATTTCAAAGCCAATATTTTTTAACTCTTAAAACCTATTGAAATGTATACCGAAGAACGTCAACTTAATTTTAAAAATACTTTTAACCGTGTCCCAAATGCAATATTTAAAGGAAATTGAAAGGTTTCTTTGGAAATCGGCAGTTTTACGCTTTGTGCGCAAACATATGGCACAGAGTTGGCTGATTTTCGCCAAGTGCGAATTTTTTTGTACATTTCAGTTTAATCTCTGGTTTGGCGATAAATATCTCACCAGGGCAATAATTATAGCATTTAATAAATGCTTTTGGAATAGAATGAGAAAATATAAAATGCATATTTAACAATTTATTTTAAAAAAGTACTTCAATTATTAAATAAAAAAGGATTTTCATACAACATGAAAAAATACGTAATCTTTACGGATTTCTTAGAGATAAAAATAATAATCTAGAAACAAAGATTTAAAAAATTAATAAACAAAATAAGGAAAATTTTTAAATTGTTTTTGGGAGGCAAGATCTTAATATTTAAACTACGATGCTCATATAAATTATGTTAAGTATTCTGTTGAAGTTTAACCCTCAAATTCAGACAATAAAACAGCCCCAATGCTTAGTGAAAAAAAATGATTTTTCGGTGTTTCTAGTGAAAAGAAATAAGATCTAAAATAGAAAAAAAACTCATATTTAATGGACAGTAATTGAAGAATCACTTGTGCTAAATAAAATCCCATTTTATTTCTTTTTTGATCGCCACCAAAGGACACGTTTTGTTTCCTTTATTTTTTTCTCTCTGTGTGTGTACATCTTTTTATTTAATTAAAAACAAAAATTTAAATTTAGATTCTCTTAACTCAGAAATAATTATAGCTTAAAAACCTCTACTGACCAATTTCACGAGCACCCTTACTCAAATTAATAATGTCACCATTGGATAAGCCTTTCGCCCAGGTACTCCAAAAAGAGCCATAATGGCGATAGTGAGTTTAAAACTTTTTAATCATGTTTCATAGTATCAAAACTTCAATTTTCACACTAAAATAAAGTATCATGATCTACTTCGAAAGCCAACAATAAAATTATTCAGAAGTAATCATAAGTGTAGGAATTTGATATGTTTCAGTTATAAAATGTCAGATTTATAACTGAAATACTAGATAAATACTAGTCAATCAGAAGAGCATATATTTTTTTAAATAGGCAATAGGAGATATGAGGAAAAAAACACAAATTAAACTGAATTTAACGTCGTAAGTTTCATTTTTCATTGATGCATGAACACATCCCGTATAATCCCACACGGGTCGTAATAAAACGACTCTAAGTGGGAAGACTTCAAAACATCTTGCCCTCGTTTTATTAAATTTAAATTCCAGCTGAAAAAAGAACAAATATCGTAAGTTTTCATTGTACACGGCTAACAGACACCGGAAATGAATTAATCTAAACAATCCCAAAATGATTTGGCATCTTTGATTTAGAAGGTTACCATACTCTAGAAATAATAGGCGTCAAGAAATAATGTGCTGGTGAGACTATTCATGCAGATGTATGTGGCTCCATGCAACAGAGATCAATTGGAAGGTCACGATATTTTTTTTGCATTGAAGATGACTTCTCAAGATATCGTAGAGTCTTCTTTATTGAGCACAAATCTGAAGTAGCAAACTGTATAAAAACCTTCATAAATGAAGCAGAAACTACTGACTAAAGAATCAAGGAGTTTAGGTGCGATGATGGAAAATAATTTTATAATGCTAAAGTACATGCAATCCTTGCATCAAGGGGAATAACTTTAAATTTTGCCATGCAATATACCCCAGAACAGAATGGTTCTGCAGAAAAATAAAATCGCACACTCGTTGAAAGTGCAAGATCCTTGATACAAGCTAAGAATCTCCCTGTCAGGTTATGGTCTGAAGCAGTCAACACTGTTGTTTATATACTAAATAGAACTGGACCCACAACATTAGAAGGCCATATGAAATATGATTCGAGAAAGAAACTCCAAATATTGATCATCTTCGTGTTTTTAGTACAGAATGTTTTGTGCATGTACCAAAACAAAAAAAGAAAAAGTGGGACAAGAAGAGTGAGAAGGGCAACCTTGTAGAATACTGTGGTGAGAAAGATGGTTACCGAATTTGCTTCCAGTTGACAGTAAAGTTGTTTTGAGCCGTGATGTCATATACAAAGAAGAGAAAGTCTTAATCTCCCGGAATCCATCTGAAATTCCACCAAATCTGAGTATCACTAAGCAGAACAGAAATTTGGATTGTATACTCAGTACAAATGATAAGGTTGATCCTGAAATTGAAGAAAATTTAATAATTGATCTTGCTGAAAGTTTGCAATCTCAGAAAGAGGACTGTGTAAATGGAGAAACATTGCAAAGTCGTAATCGAAGAGTGACTAAAATACCTTCCCATCTACAGGATTATGTTTTATTGTCAGAGCATGATGTCCCTGACTCATATGCCTCAGCAATGCAATCCAGTGATGATGAAAGATGGAAGCAAGCAATTGAGGAAGAAATGGCCTCACTGAAAGAAAATCACACTTGGGATCTTGTAGATTTGCCCAAATAAAAGAAAGTGATTGCTAACAAATGGGTTCTCCGAATTAAAACTAAAGGTGATGGATTTGTTGATCGTTTCAAAACGAGACTTGTGGCAAAGTGTTTTTTGCAAAAGGCAGACATCGACTATGATGAAACGTTCAGTCCTGTTGCACGATATGACACCGTTAGGGCCTGTTCACATAGGAGTCCGTTGCGTTGCGTTAAGGAAAAGATGACGTTGAGACGAAAATAAACCAATCATAGGCCTCCAAACGATTAGCAACGAAATTTTTAACGCCTATGATTGGTTTATTTTTGTCTCAACGTCATCTTTTCCTTAACGCTACGCAACGGACTCCTATGTGAACAGGCCCTTGGAATGCTGTTAAGCGTTGCTGCATCTGAAAATCTGCAGCTTCTACAATTTGATGTGAAAAATGCTTTCTTGTATGGTAAATTACAGGAAGAAGTTTTTATGAAGCAACCAGAAGGTCTTGATGATAAATCTGGTAGAGTGTGCAGACTAAACAGAAGTGTTTATGGTTTGAAACAAGCTCCACGATGATGGAACAGAAGATTTGTTGACTTCATAGAAAAACAAGGTATGAAATGCAATAATTCAGACCCCTGTTTATTTGTTCGGACAAATAGGGAAAAGAAATTATTCATTGTTATATACATTGATGATGGTCTTGTTGTTGGTACTGATGAAAGTGAGATTTCATCATTTGTGACCAAACTGAAAGATGAATTTATAGTAACAACTGGCTCATGGACTGTTTCCTTGGAATGAACATCAAACGATTACAAGATGGCTTTGTTTTTCTGGAACAGACTGCTTATACAAGAAATATTCTTAGTCGATTTAGAATGGCTGAATCAAATGCTGTTTCTATTCCATGTGAAAAAGGTGACACAAAAGAGAAAGACAGCCCAGTTAGTGAAGATGTGCCCTATCATGAAGCAGTAGAAAGTCTTATGTATTTGGCTACAGGGTCACGTCCAGATATTGCCTATGCAGTTAGTGTGGTATCTGAAAGAGTAGAAAATCCCAAGGTATCAGACTGGAATGTTGTTAAAAGAATTTTCAAGTACCTCAATGGGACTTCAGGATATGGGCTGTTATATCCAAGAAAATGTGAAAACAGCTTGAGGTGTGTAGTAGGGTGGAGCGAAAAAACTTTTTCTTGAAATTCACATTGCCTGTGTCGTTATTTGGTGTGAAACTGGCTGAAACAAATTTTCTCCAAATTTCAGCTCAAAATGTTGCCATCTTGAGGTTCCACAACTCAAATGAATATTTGTATTGCCTTTTTTAAAGTTTTAACGCCTTTTTTATAAAAAATAATAATTAATTAATTGAATAATTAATTAATTTGTAAATTAATATTAATTAATTTGTAAATTAATATTAATTAATTTTTAAAAGTAATAATTTTTAAATAATTAATATTAATATTAATATTTATTGTCAAATGTCAGTGCTAGAAATGGCATTTCGTACATAAATCGCAATTTTGTACTCCAAAAATCTACTAAATGACAGCACGTATTCTATTTTGATAACTATTTTATGATGACTTAAGCAGGCACGTGACTTTTATTGTGTGGAATGATTCGTTTTTGCGACCGTTGTCTTTGTTTGATGCTTGTCTTTGTTTCAACAACTTGTTTCTAATTTGTAGTTTGAAGCAATAAGTTGTATCAATCGTGATTTATATTAATACGGACTTTTAATTAAAACATAAACATAAACAAGACCTCTACTAGAAGTGAAACTTTTTGTAGTGTTTTGGGATCTCCAGTACATCTGAAAGAGACAATGTTCCCCTCGTATGCTGATTTAATGAAGCATTTCCTATGATATATTGTGGAGGAAGGGGAACAAGAAAGATCATTCTGTAAAAGATATCAGCGAAATTGTTTCTTGTGACATTGAAAAAATTTAGAAGAAAGACTCATTGCCTGTGGTAAGTCATCAAGAAGTTATTCGTCTTATTAGAAAATACAATGAAAAGTACAAAAATATAAAAAGAATGCCCAAATCTCGAAAGGAGGCTGACAAAATTAGGAAAGATTTTTTGACCAAGCATCTTTGTGCGCCATCAACTTCAACGGAAGAAAGGACAAAACTATAATGCAAGAAAAGAAGGGAAGTTCTTTATATAGGACTATAGCTGTGGAAGAGCATATTGTTTTGTTGTCAGAACCTGGTTCTGTTTATATAGGACATGTGACTCCGGATTCTGGGTCTAGTGCGGATATTATACGAATCATCATCAACTTCGTTACACAGAAAGGGATTACACTTTCGGAACTGGTTGCCGTTGGGTGTGATGGAACGAACGTCAACGTTGAGAATAAAAATGGCGCAGTTATACGACTTGTCTTATAATATAGACGACAAATCTTTGTTGGCCATACATTGCACTGGTTTGTATGCTTATTGCATACTAATGGACTACCTCTTCTCCACCTTTTCCAGAAGATTGACGGAAAGGCATCTGGGCCACACCAGTTTTTCGGAACAATAGGAAAATCTCTGCAAACTCGCGAAACCCTTGCTGTGACAAGTTTTGTATCTATTCCAGTTGCTCTGCCTGAAATTGATAACCTCAGTGGAGACCAAAAATACCTTTCCGATATTTCTAGAGCAGTATCCTTGGGGGAGTGCCTTCCAGATTTAGCAAACAGAAGTCCCGGAACGATGTCTCATTCAAGATGGCTCATTACAGCCAACAGAATTCTGCGCCTATATGTGTCGACTGCCGAACCAACAGAAAACTTTACGCTCCTAGTAGAATATGTTATGAAAGTTTACGTGTCATCCTGGTTTGAAATAAAGAAAATCCCAGGAGCTACACATGGATCACATCACCTTCACGGAATGATAAAAAAAAGCTCAATCTTGCCAAAAGATTTTAAGTCAATCGTTCACAAAGTTATTCAGAGGAACTCTTATTTTGCTCACTCTGAAAACATTCTGTTGGTAATGCTCTTAGATTAACGATCACATATTTGAGAACTTGGCCTCAGAAGAATACTGAAAACAAGAAAAATTGACTGGAAGGGGAAAATACGCCAATTTGATCTTCCAAATTTAAATTTAGTAGCAGAGGAATATTTTGAGATGATTAACTGGAACAATCCTTTGGAACCACCAGCTACCATGAACCTCAGTGACGAAGACATAGAAAGTATGACCAGAAACGGTTCACAATTTGAAATAGAGAAGCTCCCTTGCCATTCTCAAGCAGTAGAGAGGCATGTGCGACTGGTAACAAAAGCATCATAGGTAACATGGGGTGCAGATGCCAGTGATGGATACATTCGCAGTGGAATCAAGTCACAAAAGAAACTTCCAAAGTTTGACACCAAAGATAATTATTTTGGTCCTCATGTGAAATCCAAAATTGAAGATTGATTAAAGTAAATTGCAGGATAGTGATATTTTTTTGAAACGATAATGTTTTCCTGTTTCTTTTTTATAATTAGAACTGTTTTTGAGTCAGAAAGTAAAGCTATTGTAAACATTAAAATTAAATAAAAGAAATTGATTTTTTTACTTTTGACGTTAATATTTCTTTCTTTGACCCACTGTGTGGAACCTGAAGATGATGAATGATTGCGCTGGGATTTTTTTGCAGTGTCTCTTTTGCCAAACAGCACCATTTGTTGAGTCAGGAAATATTAAAATTTAAAAAGCAATTTTTTTCGCCTTTTTCACTCCACCCTAGTGTATAGTGATGCAGACTATGCTAGTGGCACTAAAACTCGACATTCAAGAACTGGTATAGTTAGCAAGTTCACCGAACGTGCTATCTCTTGAATGAGCAAAAAACAGAGAAGTGTTCTGTCTACAACAGAGGCAGAGTATGTGGCTGCTAGTGAAGGTGCAAAGGAGAAGCACAGATGGACATGCTCCACAGACTGCTAAATAAGATTAATTTAGAAACGCATCTCCGCTCCCACACAGGAGAGAAAGCTTTCGCATGCACTGTAGAAAAGATTTTTTCCCAGGGGAATTCGAAAGCGCATCTCCTTATCCATGGAGGAAGGACTTTTGGTCCGCACTAGAAAATGTTTTCTGAACTCGATCCTTTAAAAAAAATGTTCGTTTTTTTACACAGAAGAAAAATCTTTCGTCCTCCCTGTGTATGAAAAAAGATTATCTTTCCAGTGTGCTTTTAAAAACATATCTTCGTACCCATACAGAAGAGAAACTTTTTGATTGCACTATATGTGAGAAAAGATTTTCTACAGAAGGTAATTTAAAAAGAAAAACCCTCTTATCTGCAGGGTAAGAGACATAGGTGTATGACTTGAGAACAGATGAAAAACATCTCCCTACTCATTCAGGAATGTAACCAACTCTCTACTGTCCTATAAAACAGGATATTTTGGCTGAAAGAAATATTTTTGTCCCACCATAGGGAAAATTTCTTCGACTATCTCAAGTTTCACAGTGTTTATTTAAAGGAGATATCGCATGTAATTATGATTTTGAATTAATTTAGTGTTTTATGACATTTTTCTTTTTGAAAACTTTAACATATACACTGAAGTGCCACTGAATTAGGGATACCTACATAGTAACGAGTTGGGCCTTCTCTGGCCTTGATAACGGCTGCCACACGACGAGGCATAGATTCAACAAGTTTCTGGAAACGTTCCACGGGAATGGCTTGCCAAATATTGGCTAAAGCTGCCCATAATTCAGTAAGGTTCTTTGGTGTTGTGTGATGACCTTTCACGCCTTGTTCCAAAACAACCCAAAGATTCTCAATAGGATTTAAGTCTGGGCTTCTAGGTGGCCAATTCATGACAGAGAAGTCAGAGGAATGCTCATCCAACCAGCCAGTAGCCAACCGGGACTTGTGAGAGGTACAGTTGCCTTGCTAGAAAACTCCATTACCGTGCGGATAACAGAACAGCATAAACGGATGGAGGTGATCACCCAGCAACTCTACGTACCGAATTGCATTGAGGGAGGTCGGTACACGCACCAAAGATCCCAAACTGTGCCACGAAAAAACACCCCAGACCATGATTGAGCCACCATGCCCTTGTACAGTTCCAGCCAGGCATGCAGGATCCATGGCTTCATGAGCCTGACGCCATATTCTCAGTATCCCGTCGGCGTTAAGTAGTCGGAATCGAGACTCATCACTCCATGCTACTCGTTTCCAGTCCTCTACACTCCAGTCTCTGTGTTCTCTTGCCCAGGCAAGACGTGCAATAGTACTCTCGTAATATAGAGCAATGGTACTCTCGTAGGCCGACAGCTCCCGAAACCCATACTGTGAAGCGAGCGTTGCACAGTCCGTTTACTGACTGTACGACTGGCACCGTCATTAAACTGGGTGGTAATTGAGCTAATGTTTGGCTTCGCTGGCTACGTACAATACGCCTGAGCCGTCTCTCACCACGCACTGTCAAGGCTAATTGTCCTTTGCAGTTTGCCCGATCGCTAGTTTTTTTCCCACCATCCATGTATTCTTGGTATACTCTTGACACTGTCGACCTTGAAAATCCTGGCTGTCTGACGATTTGGGAAATTGAATGGCCCATGCGTCGCGCACCTACGATTTGTCCGCGATCGAAGGCGTCTAAATCAGGCAGTTTACCCATACTGGCAATTCCAACAACTAATTCAGAACAACCACAGTACGGCTATATATGCAGTTACCACAGCGCCCTCACTTGCGCATACATGATGCGCAGCGCTACACAATTTGCATAGGCTTTGCTATCCCTAATTCAGTGGCACTTCAGTGTATATCAATGCGATATCGGTCAGGACCTACGATCCATGATGGAATACTTGACCCACCAAAGTGATTGAAGTAAAAAAAAAATATTATAACTCTCTACACTACACGAAATGGTGTCATGAAATGTCACTAATGCAATACTTCTGGTTTTTGGTTTTGCCTAACATTTAATTATAATTTTTAAGATTTAACCACTTTTTTCTACATCTACTGTGTTCTGTAAATGTGGAAATAAATATTTTATAGCTTCATATTGAGACTGAATTAATTTTTTCTTTTGTCTGTCTTTTAATTATTTTAAATTAATGTGGCTTTATTATTTTATTAGAAGGGGTATCTTTTTGTAATGTGCAGCGAAAGTAAAAGTTTAACGCATGGTGAAGAAATTCAAGAAATATTAAATCACCAAGAATTCAAGCGTCAAAATTTTATTCGTTCGAGAGTACAAACTAAAATACACGCTTCACGCAAACCGCGAAGCTGCCAGGTGGGGCTACCAGTGCTCCAAAAGCAAATATATATATAATTTCAATTTGCAACATCTTGCCCTCGATGAACAGGAGGTTCATCATACATTTAAAAACAGTTTTACATGCATAAATCAGGTATATCAAATAAACATATATATCAAGTAATCATATAAAGAATCATTTTAAACATGAAATCAAGTGATTAAATTATAAAATTTAAGATAATAGACAAAATACAATTAACAATGTAACTTCAAATAACATCATCTAGAAAATTATAAAGAATTAATACAAAGATAAATTTCTATTTAAGCATAACTCTAACAGTCAACACAGTCCTTACGTAAAAGCGTAAAGCTCAATTTTTCTTTTAAACATAAATGTATGAAGAAAATATTTACATTTTATGCAATATTCAATTTAGTTTAAAATATGTACATATATACAGTTTAATTTTAATCGTATAACTCAAGATTATATAATAATTGTAAAGGTCGTTTTACAACACCTGTATCTGTTTTTATGCTAAAAGATCTTATTTTGCCATCTCTACCAGGAAATACATCAATAATTCTTCCCAGTTTCCAAAAGTTTCTGGGTAAATGCTCTTGATGAATCAAAACAATATCATTGATTTTAAATTCGCGAATCTTATTTTTACGCACCAAATGTGTAGATCTTAAATTCACTAAATAATCTTTTTTCCACCTATTCCAAAATGATTGCATTAACTTTTCTCTATAATTAAAAGTTTTAACTAATAATTTCCTGGTTGAGAATTGATCTTCACAATGTAATTTTACTGCTGGTAGATTCGTAACTCTTCTACCTAACAGAAAATGAGCCGGCGTTAAAGGAATCAGCTCGACACTAGTGGTGTAAACATAAGTGAGTGGTTTGGAGTTTAATACACCTTCAATTTCCATCTCTAGCTTCTCTCGTGTCAACGATGATTTTCCAAGAGTTTTTCTTAGGGCAACTTTTACAGAACGGATCAGTCTCTCATAAAATCCGCCCCACCACGACGTCTTTTCAACAATATAGTTCCACGTAATTCCATGTGTAAAGTAGAAGTCTTTTACCTTAGGATCACTAATTGTCGACCACCAATATTTCAGCTCGAGTTCAGCTCGCTTAAAGGTACGTGCATTGTCGGAGTATACTGTAGAACACAGTCCACGTCTAGCGACGAATCGTCGAAAAGCTAACAGAAAGGTTTCTGTTGTTAAGTTTCTAACTAATTTTAAATGCACAGATCTCGTAACCGCACAAGTAAAAAGTAAGATGTACTGTTTATCAGGACTCTTACCCTCACAATGTCTCCAATCTATAGGATTCGTAAACTGCTGAATTTCCATTACCCTATTACAAACAAAGGGTTTCCACTTCTTAGCAGACCCTTTTATCCAACTCAAAACTATTTTCGAATCAGTCCAAAGAAACATAGTCTGAAACGAGAAAATGTTCTTCAAATAACTAACAATCCGCGAAGCCATTAAAGCTCCCATGAGTTCAAGTCTAGGCAACGTTAACCTTTTCAAAGGACTAACTCTACATTTAGACATAATAAATGAGATCAATATCTCAACACTATCATTCTCGAATCGAAAATAAGCAACCGCACCGTACGCTACAGGAGAAGCATCTCAAAACACATGTATCTGCGCCTTGGAACTCGTTCCATGCATACAACCCGAAAAATAATATCTATCAATTCTTAACTCCTTCAGCAGACGTCTTTGCGAACACCAATCCTTCCACTTCACCAACATATCTTCCGGCAAATCATCGTCCCAGTTTAATCCTTTTCCCCATATTTCCTGCATAAGATGCTTAATACGAATGGAGAAACAAAGCCCGAAGGATCGAATATTTTGGCCACTGTATGCAACACTGATCTCTTACAGGCACTTAAGTCTTCTAAATCATTCAATAAACTAGCTCTAACTAAAAATTATCCTCGACCACATTCCATACCAAACCTAACACCTTAAAACTCTTATTTTCCCTATCACTACTAATATCACAAAGTCCATTTTCAACCCATAATTTTTTCAACTCTTTTGAGTTAGTATTCAGTTTTCTCAAATTAAATCCAGCATCACCTAAAATAAACACAGCATCCGAGGACAAACTAAGTGCTTTCGACACACTTTCTGCTCCATAAAACAAATCATCAACATACAATGATGAGTCCAATATCTCAACGCACTCTCCTTTACCTTCTTTATAGTGTTTAATATGGTGTTTGATCGTAGCGGCCAATATAAAGGGATTACAAGTGACACCGAATGTCACTCTTTTCATCTTGTAGGGTACAATATTTTTCTCAATGTCACAGCCATCAAAATATATAAATTCTAGTCTTCGTTCTTTATTCATTTATTAATATATTTATTCGTTTATTAATTCTAGTCTTCGTTCTTTACCTTTATTTGCAAAAAGGCAGCTTGAATGTCCGCAGAGAAAGCTATTTCGTTTTCACGAAACATTAATATAATATCCAAAATGTTAGAATTCAAGTTTGGCTCTGGCAACAAACATTCATTCAAAGATGGGCCATTTAATTTTGAAGAAGCATCGTAAACAATACGTAATTTTGTGGTATCCCGATCAGTTTTGATCACGGGTTTATGAGGCATATAAGATGAATCATCTAGAGCTAAATCCTCACATTTTTCAATTATTCCTGTATTTAATTGTTCCTTTATAACTGAGTTGTAATTATCATATAATTACCTATCTTGATTAAATTTATTTGCTAGGTTATAAAATTTCCTGTTTGCGACTGCAAAATTGTTTTCTAATTCTTCTTTTGATTCATTCCACAACAAAGATGCTTCGTAACGTCCTTCAGTAAACTTTAAGCTATTTTGAAAATCCTGCAAAACGTCCGAACTCTCTAATGTTTCAACAATTCCCAGAGATTCTAAATCCCAAAAGTTTTTCAGATCGCGAGAGACATTGATCGCAACAACTCTGTTACACGATATAGACGTTGACATCCGTAAATCGGCTAGACCCTGAACAGTGCAGCCGAATATTGTTTGTGAAATAAATAAGCAAGGTTTTACGAGGGTTGTAAATAAAGTAATGGCAACATACCCAGAAAACTCTTTTTAATGTACGTACAAACAAAATTACATTATACACTCAAGAGCCAAAACATTATGACCACCCCTACATTTTGCAATGAATTCGCCTGGATGACGTGGAAGGCACGTGATCAGGTGGAAGTGGTATTTAACTTCTGCTGGAGAGTCTAAAGAATCATTCTTTCACTTACTTCTGTGTGTGATGGGAAAGGCTGCGGATCTAAGCGACTTTGATAGAGGGCAGATTGTAATGGCTCGAAGGCTCGGAACAAGTATTTCCGAAACTGCCATACTCGTGGGTTGTTCGCGACCTACAGTTGTTAGTACTTATGCAAAGTGGATGAATGGCGGTGAAACCAGCAGTAGACGACATGGTGATGGACGTCCACACGCTATCAAAGAAAAAGGTCGTCGGAGACTGACTTGCATGGTGAAGCAAAACCGGAGCCAGACAGTGGCTTAGCTGACAGCCCAATACAATGCAGGGCCAAGTAGAATAGTATCGCAGCACACTGTTCAGCGGACACTGTTGGATATGGGCCTACGCAGCAAACGTCCCACTCGTGTGCCTTTGCTGACCAAGCGTCATCGCCAACTGTGCCTGCGCTGGGCCCGGGAACATCGCGACTGGTCCATGGATCAGTGGGAGAGAGTTACCTGGTCAGATGAATCCCGGTTTGTTATTCATCACGCCGATGGCCGAGTCAGGATACGCCGTCTTCCAGGCGAACTGTTGCTCCCTCAATGTACAGTAGGTCATACACAGGCCGGTGGTGGCGGTATTATGCTTTGGGGGACGTTCTCTTGGGCGTCTCTGGGACCCGTGGTTGTGGTAGAGCAGACCATGAATGCTACAGGGTATCTGAACATCATTGCGGACCAGTTGCACCCTTACATGGCCTCTGTTTTTCCAGCTGGAAATGGAATGTTCCAACAGGACAACGTCCCGTGTCTCAAGGCTAAAATTGTGTTGGAGTGGTTCCAGGAACACGATGCTGAATTCCAGTTAATGTCCTGGCCGCCTAACTCACCGGATCTCAATCCGATAGAACACATTCGGGATGTCATGGGACGGCAGCTCAGAGTTCAAAGACCACCAATTCGCAATATCTCGGATTTGCGTGACCGTTGCTTAAACATCTGGTACATTCTGTCTCCGGCCATCTACCAAGAACTTGTGGCATCCATGCCAAGGCGGGTTGAAGCTATGTTGCGCGCCAAAGGTGGGCCAACTCGTTATTGACAGGTGATCATAATGTTTTGGCTCTTGAGTGTATCAGCAAAGTCATGTACCTTTTGCCAGATGTCAGGAAGCCGTAGGATACCGTTGGCAAGGTGTTGTGCGTTGATGTCAGCGACGGAGCGCCCTAATGCTCGGATCACAGACGGCACGTCAGGAAAATCTGATGCCTCGACGGGGTTCTTTCAAATTAGGAAAGATGTCGTGTCAGGGGAGTATGGAGGGTGTTCCAACAACTCCCGGGTGCAGATGGTGCTGTAGCCGCGGGCAACCTTGATTTTAATCCCCGACCGCTGATCACTTTTTGTAAACATGTTTTAGAGCGGTAGAGAGGACACTGTTCACTTTAACGTCAAGTAGCAACACCCCTTCTACTGGATCTACGGTTTTATGTACTGTACACATCGACTACAGCTCCACCTCACTCCTCCGATATCCTGTTTGAGCACGCCCGATGTTCTACGACTTTCTGGACGACGTTGCCACTACTTTATTCACAACCCTCGTATTTTCTGAGTCTCCCCCACGTATATTTGCCATAAAAAGTTTCCTCATAACAAGAGCTGTATTGGCAACTATCGACAGCTATCGGCGTGTAACATCTACCATCAGCAATAAATTTGTTTACATCCGGGTCCTGTGAATTATAGCACGGCAATGTGGCGCTGGTAATGTTATCCGTAACTAGAGCCTCTACTTCGATATTTTGTTTGGGATCTATGAGACTGGATAACCTTAGCGACACAACTTCAAACTCTCTTTCCCAAGCATTTCGCTGACCGAAGGAATAAATTAATAGCCTCTCTTTTTTAATTGACTTTAAGTGAAGGGCATTTGCAATTTTTCTGTCTAAAAATGTGCTTTCCGATCTAGAATCACAAAGTAGTCGAATAATTTTTGATTTGTTATTCGCAGAAGCTTCAACAGTACAAGTTTGTAAAAGAGTACTAGTTAAATTTTGTTTAACTTTCTTTTCACACAATGAAGCTACTACAGTTTCGTTTTCAAGTGGAGAATTATCATTATTAATCGGAGGCTCATATTTAATTTTTCTCAACAAGTTTTCCGGATTTTTCGGTTTCTTACAAAATAACACATTATGAGTATTTGAATTGCAATTTTAGCACTGTTCCAATTTAACTTTGCATTGAAAAGAAAGGTGCTTTCCAAAACAGTTATAACATCTCCCTTCCTTTCTCAATTTAAAACGTTTTCGCTCATCAGATTCAGACTGACAATTTTTAGAATTATGTTCAGAAGATTTTAAAAAAATGTAATACGTTTTAGAAAAATTATTCAAAGCTGCCGCTGACGGAATACTATTTTTCACACTATAGTTATTTGACCTATGATTTGAATAATAGCGATCATTGGTATTATTACTTAAGATTTTAGTATTATGAATTCCTGTATGCCGTAAAGCGGCTTCTCTACATTCAGGTTCTTTCTTTATGAATTTTACCAATTCTATTATTTCATTACTCTTTTCAGGATCACGTTTTCTATGATAATCAAGTACCAAATCATGGGGTAGTAACTTTAATAATAGCGGTTTCAAGAGATGTCCGTACAAAGCTGAACCTACGCCACAAGAATCTAAATTTCTTATACAGATTTCAAGTTCATCATACAGTTTTCTTAAACCTTTAACATTAGAAGAATTTTTAACACTTTCGATATTCAGTATTTTGTTCAGATTACACATTATATTGTCAGACTTTCCAGAACGATCTTCTAATAAATTAATACAGACAACATAATTTTCTTCTGTTAGGGTAAATCCGGCTACTTTATTATATGCAGGTCCCTCTAAAAGTGATCTCAAATACACAAATTTCTCTATTTTCGTTAGTGACTCATTCAATAGCTGCCTTGAATGAATTAAAAAATTCAAGAAATTCACTTAATTCACCATTAAAAGGTTTTATTTGAAGCTTAGGTAGTTAAATTGCCGGTGCATTACTTTTGCTTTTACCAACAGAAGAATTTTCAAGAACAAAAGTGTTTTCAGATACGGAAGCATCTTTAGAAACTTCGGCAGCTTCACATTTTTTAAGACGATTTTTAATTTTAGATTTAATACTAATTATTTTTTCTAAATACTCTTCGCAAACTTTTATTTCTTTGTCAAACTCTGAAGGATCATCAATTTCATTTCCGATTTCGGAATCCAGTTCTTTAAGGCTAGGCGTCCACTGGCGATTATTTCAAAGCAACTTTTTAATCACTAAAATGAAACACATTGATTCCTTTGATAAAGTGCCCATTGGTGATTTTTCAGTTGCGGCAACTAAAAAATTCCAACATGTTCGATTCTATGGGTGATGAAGCTGTTGCTGGTGAAAATAGATCATGTTGGTTTAGATAGAACCACGCCCAGTGGTGATTATTTAGTTGCTTGCAATAGATCGAGGCAAATCATAGAAGGCGTGTTTGGCTAGTCCAGGGGTAGGCAACCTTTTTTACTAGGAGGGCATATTTCAGAAATTCGGCAGTTCGGCGGGCACCGCTAGTTGAAGAGGAGGTAGGGTTAATATTTAAACCATAAAAATATTAATGCGACATAAATTTTCAATATATAAATCCAAAGTTTAATTTAAACAAAATAATTGTAAAATTGGTAATTAATGCGGTATCTGATATTGCAAATCTGCGGCCAACTCTATGTAATGTGGTACATAAGTTGAATTCCCAGTTCTCAGGCATTTTTCCAAATAAGTGTTAGGGAGGTTTGATCGGTACTTTGATTTTCAGTATTTCCTATTGGGAAACAAATATTCACAAGCATATGTCGACGCGCAAAGAGAGTTCAATTTCAGAGCATGAAAGAAAGCTGACTCACAGAGAGGGGAGAGCGACCTTGTAGAGAGAGCAGGCTGCTCAGTTTTTGATTTTTACGGTTTCACAATTTTAAATTTTTTTTACTGAAATTATTCATCACAACTATGATCATTTGTTGTTTAGATAACTAAAATTTAGCTATTTCAACGGCGGGCACTTTAAAATTGTTCCGCGGGCACCGCGTTGCCGACCCCTTGGGCTAGTCCGATTCACGAGGAGTTGGCAACATATATTTTCTTTTATCTTTGCGCCCTTCGTTCAAGAAATTTAACGAAGATCAAAAATTCACCGCTCGAACCGAGATAATGGACGTTATAAGACGTGTTCGTTTGACGGGGAGTCACCACGATGAAACTCCATTTAGAAACCCATTGTTTCGGGAGCAAAACGGTTGGAATAACAATTCAATATATTGTAGCACTTCGCATTATCCTTGTCAATATTATTATTCAAGATTTTCTCCGGGGCAAATCCCCTTGAAAACCCCTTGCAACCTGGAACTACGACACACAAGAGGCTTGGGATAACGAGTCAGAAGCTTAATCTTTTTTATCTTTGTAATAAAAAAGATGTATATTAGTTTAAAACAAATTTAATTAAAAGTATTTACAAATAATGTTTGTAATATGTATTTTATTTCAACAAACTTGCAAATTTTTAAGAAAATCTTTTTACTTACCTTAAAGTCACAGCTAATCTTTCCTACGGTGGTATAGCCAAACGTAATCTTGTATTTTGGTAAGAAATACTGGGCCCCACTAATAACCACAGATTGTCGAAACTGTCAATGCTCATCCGAAAGTAGTTGAAAAATTTTGTTGGGTATACTTTTAAATCTTCAAATAATTTATAAAATTGCCCATCAAACAATCTCCTACTTATTATTGGATGGACCCAAAATCTTCTGTGGTTTTGTTTACGTTTTCACCGTAGAGCGAGGGCACAAACACATGCAGCTTCCGCGAAATCCATTTTCAAACTGAGTGCAAAGCAACTATTTAGTTGCCAGTGAGCGCTTGTCGAAGGTATCCGGCAACTTTCAAGTGACTAAACTGTTTAATCGCCCAAATTAAAAGTTGCCAGCGGGCCCCTGGCCTTAAGAAAATTTCTTTTCCATTTAATTATTCAAGATTTTCTGATAAAATATCAGTTATTGTTTCGTCTATGTCAGCTTCTAAATACGATTCTATTTTTGATATTAATTTAGTAGTTCCAAACCGAATTGTGGAACGTTTGCTATTCACCATATCAATTCGTTCCATTTCAACATTCCGAAATCAAATCACAGTATTTCAAAAGTCTAAATTCCTTACCTTCTAGTTTCAATATCTAGTCCAGTTCCCGTTATCAAATTCACTGGGTTCTGACACCGTATAGAAATTCAAGAAATATTAAATCACCAAGAATTAAAGCGTCAAACTTTTATTCGTTCAAGAGTACCAACTAAAATACACGCTTCGCACAAACCACGAAGCAGCCAGGTGGCGCTACCAGTACGCCATAAACAAATATATAATATATATTTGCTTAATATAATATATATTATATAATATATAATATAAAATAATATATTATCAATAATATATTATATAATATATAATTGAAATTATATATTATATAACTTTAATTTGCAACGCATGGAGCATCTAATTATACTATTATATTAAATATCGTCTCAAAATTTTATGGATGAATTATTTAATTCCAATTCTGAACTCAACTCTTGAAAAATGTTTATAAATTACACTAGGTCTCGTCTATTGAATAATGGACTCTATTGAGTCTTGTAAGATATTTAGACAGGAAATTGGATCATCTGCTATCACTCTGAGAGTGGCAGCGGTAATCAAAGAGGAAACCTTTAAAAGTGACATTGCACATTATAAGACGAAGTCTGATTGGTATTTAAAGCAGGTTCTTATTAATTTATTTTTTTAGCACTTTTCTGGGCAGCTAACATATGCGATAAATTTTGTGTCTTCTTCAATTACACTTCACAAACAAATGGACTTTTAAACAGTTATATATTTGCTGCTAACTGAAACATGAGTGAACGTTGTACCTATCTCCAACACTGCTTGCAGAACACAAATTCTACATGAACATACAAAAATATAAAAAGAAGACTAATGCATCTAGGCACAAGTTCGTAAAACATGTTTGACAGCTTCTGTGTTTGTAAAAGATGTAAATTAATACTTCTGAAACAACCCGTGCAAACAAAATATGGATAACAGCTGGATATTTGGTATAAAAAAGAAATTGACAAAATGATACACTTAGGTCAGTGGTAAGCAAACCGTGGCTCGCGAGCCACATGTGGCTCTTCGGCCCCTTGAGTGTGGCTCTTCCACAAAATACCTGACTCGTCAACGCGTTGCTGACGGGTTTGTAACCAGTTGCGCAGTGTGCGTTGCTTCATTCAATTACATAGGTTACGACTTATCACGGACTGGTTTGTGATTGGAGTCAGTTATCAGTTTCTTTTGAGTTGCTCCGTGTGCAGACGGCCTAAATGTCAACGCGTATCGTCAAGTCGTATCTTAGCATCGTGTTTTACAATGTATTACTTCCGATAGCGTGTCCCCGTAGAAAACACTACACTAGTCAAAATGGTCTTCGAATATAACCAACCAGCAAGTCTAATATCTTAAATTAGTTTCAGCTTTATCAATAGCAGTTGATGAGTCTTGTAACATAAATGATACAGCGCTAGTTTCACTTTTTGTACGATTTATTTCATCTACAGGTCCTAAAGATGAACATTTAGAATTATTGTCACTCAAAGGTCAAACACGTGGAGAGGATATAGCAAATGCTGTAATTGAGTGCATTCAAAAACATCATATTCTACTCGATAAAATTATCTCAATTTCAACAGATGGGGCGAAAAGTATGACCGTCGTAAGAAACGACCATCGTAAGGTTTGTTGCTATTTTTAGAGAAATTCATCTAGACGCGCTTTGTGCGCAGACATTTAATCAACTAGGACAGGGATGGCGAACCTGTGACTCGCGGGTCCCATAGTGACACGCGAAGCAATTTTTGACGACATGCGAGACGATCACATTGTTTTAACATCCATTTAATTTAACTTTTCAAATTTTGATTTTCATTCGTCGGACTGACAGATCTATAATGTAATTTGTACTAGAAATAATTTTAAAAAAATAATTGTTTGAAATTAATTTTTTCCTCTTTTTGCAAAACAGTCTTAAAACACTCTTCTTCAGTACTAGCGAATGCAAAAGAAATATTTGAAGAACGATTGTTCCAATTTCGTGAAATGGTGAAAACTTAAATTATCCTCTTTCGATTGGCTTCAAATTGTAACTTAAAAATGGAAATGGTTGAATTTCACAACAGTATTGTACGGAGGAATAAATTTGCAGAACTAAACGTAAACTTAGAAAAAAAATTACAAGATATGGAAAATTGTGACGAATATATTTTAACAACAAGCACTTAAAATATTATTTTAACTGAATGGAACTCGTTGCCTTATTCGCTAATGTCGATGAAAAACTGAACAAGAGCTCCTTTGACAATGTTTGGATCAACCTACGTTTGCGAACAGTTGTTTTCGACAATCAATTTTATTAAAAGTGAGAATAGAAATCGCCTCGGAATCGACTTGTTCGCTGCGTGTGTACGATTAAAAGTTACAAATATCGAACCAAGTATAAATAAATTATGGTCCGAAAGACAACAACAAGTGTCACATTAAGTTCGATAATTTTTGTACTTATATTCTTCCTGATATTGATAGTTTTAACCAAATCATAATAAAAAGTTAAATTTGTTTTTGTTTTAAATATATATAGTATAATTTTTTTAATTTCCGAAGGTCTTCCAAAGACCGAAAAAAAAATTTTTAAGTGACACGTGGTTTTAATTTCTATGGTTTCAAGACATTTTTTAACACGCGTTAGAAAAAGGTTCGCCATCCCTGAACTAGGAGATGCGAGACCATTGATCATATTAGTGTTTGTCTGTCATTGTTATGATTTAATTTTATGGATACTTTACAATTTAATTTTATCTATAAATAATATCGATATTAAGTATGATATCAAGTTTTATTCAACATACCTATAGTTTAACTAAGACATAAAACTTTAAGTACAGTTTATTAAGTTAATTTTAGGGAGCGCTGTGGAGTGAAAGAAAATGTAGTGTCGAGGATTGAGAAAGGTATGTTGAGATGGTTTGGACATACAGAGATGATGAAGGAATGGAGATAGACGAAATAAGTATACAAAACGAGTGTGGGTGGAAGAGTTAGAAGGGGTCGACCTCAGCGCACGTACCTCATTCAAATTGAGGACGTTTTTAGCAAAGGCCAGCTTTGGAGTATCCAAATTAAATTAATAACTATGCACCTACCTATATAGTTTGAGTTTAAAAAAATTTGGCTCTCAAAAGAAATTTCAATCGTTGTACTGTTGACATTTGGCTCTGTTGACTAATGAGTTTGCCGACTATTGACTTAGGTGAACTAGAAGGGGATTCATTAATAGAACTTAAATTTTACAATTTGTGAGGAGTTCAATTTTTTCCCTTCTTTCGGAGCCAAAGATTTTTTGAAAAGTTTATTAACGGCGGAATTCAATGTAACGTTTCAGCTAACTGGCTATTTCGCTATTCTGCTATTTGGCTAATTCAAATTCAGATGTCCAAAAAGAGCGAAATTGCCGATTAGCTAGCACTTGCTAAGTCGTTTCTTTGGTGTCGTTTTTGCTTTGGATTAAAGTTTCGTCTAGTTTACTCTGTTTTGAAGTTCGTAATTAACTCTTTCTTGAATTTTTGAATATTCTAAATTCTATTTATTTAGTTGTTTCGTAAAACATAATAAATAAGCAAATTATCTTTTGTTAGTAAATCTTTTGTTATGTGCACTTTAAAAAAATTTTCATGTGTACCATTACGTAGTATAATGATTTGGAAATTAGAGGAGAAATATTACAGTATTAGGGATTTTATGTATAATTATTTGAGAATTCCTGTAGCTTTAACTGCTTTCACTCTTGGTGTAAAATGGAGGTATTATATACAGTTCACACACACAAACAAAATATAGATTTTAACTATCAAACATTTGATCTCTTCTCAGTTTAGATATCCGTAGTGGAAGAACACAGAAGGATTTAATTTGTTTAATTAATCATTCTTCATGTTAGAGAAAGAGAACTGTATCAATCAACTGAAACTTAGAAATGAAATAGTACAAAACATTTGGATGTAAGCTGGAAACCACTACTATTTTTAAAATTTATATTCCTCTTCTGAGACAAATTGCAAGCTTCAGGCCCTATACGTGTTCCAGAAAATTAAATTTTGATGTATATAAAATGGGTTGTTCTTCCTGGCGGTAGCTCTTTTTTATAAAAACCTTAGAGAATATTGATTTTTTCCGTTTATTACTCTTTTGCATAAAAGGAGCGATTTTATCTAGTATGTCTGCGAGGAAACTGTTCTCCCTTGTGTGCATAAATGGTTTTGATGCGTTAAATTTTGTCAGTGTGTAATTAAATCCTTACCTAGAAGAAATTTTTATTTCAATCTAAAAAAAGTACAGCTATAATATATACTAAAGTATGATTTTCACAAGCACAACATTAATTTCAGTTTGTTTCAATTTAATAAAAGGTTGTCAATCCCAGTTTCCAGGACTTTACCTTTTTTTATGTAAACAATATTTAAGTGTTAGAAAAAGTCATGCGTCATGCCTTATCAAAAACAGCTGATAATGCTAAATATTATAATGTACAAGCATATTCCTGCCCTGATATAATGTCCTACTTGTAATTAATTAGACTATAACTAAAATCAAATTTCGCTTATCTATGGGTCTTGAAATTTCAGCCAGGACTATGGAATTTGGTACAAACCATGTTTGTTTGACTGTTATATTTATAATATGATTAAATCAACTGCTTGTTGACTGTTCTGCTTGCGTTTCTTAGTAAAATTCTAAAATATTTGTGGAATTGTATTTTTTTCTGCATGACTACAAAATTTAAAGTAACATGAAATTTAAAATTTTTATCTCCACAAAATGAAAAAAAGATAGCCACTTAACTATGCAGTTCTTCGAATACTTTTCTCTTTTAAATATTGCTTATTTGCACCTAGTATATAAGGAATGAAATGATTATCTTAAAACTGTATATCTGCATAGCTATGTACCAAAATTAATGATAGTTGACAAAAACAAAGTACTATCAATTGTATTATTGTATTCCCTTGTACTTCTATTCCACTAATTGAAATGTGGATTAAATTACTGAAGTACGAGGAATAGGGCAGCATCAGGTGAATAGTAAGTAGAATGAACTATCAATATTTTATAACATAAAAGTATTCTGCAAGTGATATATAAATAGTGTAAATAATATGGTGATAAACAAAAATTTATGTGCAATTTTCCTTTTGATCCTAAACGTGTATTTAACTGCTCTTTTGGAATTTTTCTTTTAACAAATCATTATTTGTAAATCTGAAAAAAATTAATAAATACATATTGCAGTGGAATTAATACAAAATCAAAATTCAAACGATGCTTCCAGAATCAAACAGTAGGTATTACCTCAGAAAATTGGTTGCTTTCTTAATTATTTCACTTTTTCTTCTTGTTTATACATATTTATGTAATGTGAGTCACAGTTTACTCTACAATACAACTATTAACATGCATACTCTCTCTCATGATAATTACATGTCACTCTGTTAGTTAAAATACTAAATTACAATGCAGCTGAGTATTTTACTGCTCTATTCATCCCATAGAAAAATATTAATACAGAAATTAATACTGTAAAATTCCAAAGTAGACAAAAGTATTATATTTGACATCACACTGGTGTTACATTTAATTTCCAAAATTTACATTTATTTAAAATTATATGAGTTAATTAAAAATTCAGTATGCAAAACTCATTCCTGAATGACTTTTAACAGAAAAGGAATCCACATAGAATAGGTTAAGATTTAAATCTATCCTACTCAGACACCCGTTCAGTTTTTTTTTTCAAAACAGAAAATTAAATGTAGACAAATAAAATTATTACAGAATATGATAATCTTAGAAAATTACTTAAAATTTTCTTTTATGTATTAATATTTTGGTATATAGTAGTATGCAACACGAGATTACACCTTTCTAAATATTTAGCGAAACAAACTTCTGAGAAAATGAGTAAAAAACCGTGGAATTTTCAATGGCATATATTAAAGTTTTATACTTTAAACAGCTATCATCATAAGTGATAAATCTTATTTATATGTAATTCTAGGGGAAATATTAAGTCTTAAGAACTTTGTAGTAAACTATTTGTTTTTTAACAGAAAAGGAATCCAGAGAGAAAAGAATGTGGTATAAATAAATTCTATTTAGACACCCATTCAGTTTTTTCCTCAAAACAGAACAATTATTTAATGCCAACTTGGAGGCACATCAAAATAAACACTTAGTATAAAAAATTTGAGCTTTTAAAAAGACATAGTAAAAGGGAAAGGAATCAAGTACACAGATAAAGAAATACATTTAAGCATACATATAACACAGTAGAAATCTACAAAAATGTACGCCAGTCATAGAATACATTAAAATCAACAATACAATGTCCTATACTAACAATATATCAACTTCAAGAACCCTTTCATTTGGCAAGCAGTGTTATGCAAAGTGGATTTTACCATACAAATATTTGAGGTAAATCGAATGAACAATAAAGTATATACGTATTTTTACAGTGAAAATTTTTATCGAAAATGACATTTTAATACCATTACCATCAGCGACACATTAAAATTGAAAATACAATGGCACTAGAGATAAATCAGTGTTACTAGGAATAAAAACTACTTACCAATTCATCTTAGATTATGGTACATTATCCACATAGACAGAAACAACATAAAAAACTATTCACAAACACTAAATAAAAAATTTAAAGAGTATCTCTTCCTCTAAGCCTATTTTTCACAGTCATAGGCTAGAGGAATGAAATTTTAAAACACCATCTGCTCTTATTCCTTAACGAAATCCCATTCCTCAATTTTCGTGGTAGGGTATCTTTTGTTCCTTTATCGATTTCAGGACGTGCAGAGAGATAATGTTCATTAGTTTAAGAGTTATTAATATTTATTTTTCCGTCCAATGGGAGAATAACATGGACCGCCATTGCGGAGGTGCCCAACATGGCGGACGTGACGTCATCACTTCGGGTTCGTATTATTTTGAAAATATTGGATTATTTTCCCTTATTTACAACCAGGTTTTTTTGCGAATGAAATCCAATATACAGTAATAAATGTCAATTTAAGAAGCAAGTGCAATGTATTGTATGATTAAAAAATGACGTTTTGCCTATCAGCAAAACATGTTGTCCCATATTTTACCATCAGGTGCACTACCATTCAGTTTTATAACAAACAATAAGCTCTGAAAGTGACTTTTTTATGTAGAAAGTTGGGCTCAAAAAGACGAAGGGGGAAAAGCGACTAGATTTTTCCTTCCCATAGGACTTTGGGTCCTCGATGGACTAAATGCAAGGGCCGAATCCTCGAAACTTGCCAAGAATCAGAATCTTGGGGTCGACATCGGCTCTCGACGCCCCAGCACAAAACTAAATATTTTTAGTGAAATTACAAATTCTCTAATGAACAGGTCATTTGAATCATTACTTTGATTTCTTCAAAAGCTGCGTTTACATGGACAACAATAATACCCGGGATTTACCCGCTAATAGGGAAAACCTTCGAAGCCCGTTTACATGGGACCACATTTTCACCCTGCTTTTACCCGTCTTACCGGAAGTAAAGGCCGTCACATGATTCGGCGGAAGTGATCCTCATACACCATCATTCCTTGTAAATCACGTTATGGGTTCTATCCCAGCCGGTGTCATACTTTTCCAAATTCACTGTATTGCTATTTTTAGCTTTCCATCTTCGAATTCCGCATTTATCTCGTTACGAAGTGTATGGTCCTGGGGAAGGCCTTTTTTTTCCCCAATTGCTGTTCTTTTGACCTCGTATTCTTAAATTTTAAAAATAACAACAACAAAAAAATCATAAAACTTTAAAAATCCAAAAAGATTAAAAAACTTACAAAAATATTTTTTGTATTCTTATGATATCTGCTTTTCTGGGCCTCTTAATATTATTACTTTTTTTGTTTTCCGTGGATTATTAGTCTTATCTAATTTTTCTTCTAAATTTTCTTAACTTGTAAGTCTATATTTTTTCTTTTAAAATTAACTTTTTTGTTTTAATTTAACTTTACTATTAATTTTTTTTCTTTTATCCGCGTTATTCTTACCTTAATATTTTAATTCATTACTTAAAATTTTAACTACTGAGCACTCCCACCTTGATTACATATATCTTGCTTACAGGAGATAAAGTCGACACGACCAATGCACTCCTCTTCTAAAACACAATTACGTCTGCGTCTATTTGTTATTTAAATGCAGCATATGTCAGTCGCTGTTGATAATTATAGAACGTTTACGATTGTTTACTGTTGTTTTTAAAAATAAATTTAGAAAATAGATAGGAAAAAAGGAATATAAGAACTAGAAGATTGATGCGGATATTAGATATAATCGTACGATCTATGGCTTCATCGCTAAATTTAGTTTTTCCACAACAAAGAATGTGGGCAAAATTACGAAGCTCTGTTTGGTGGGAAGAAATTATTTTAAATTCCTGAAGTAATAAAGACTGGAAAGAAAATTTTCCAATCGATAGGTGCATTTTTTTAAATTATAAGATTAATTGTAAGATACTTATTGTTTTAATAAATCCTTTTATAAAATCAAAATGCAATTTTGATTTCAATTTTGTTTCAGTAATTTTTAGTCATGTATAAATAAAAAAATCATAAATAGATATAAATAAATTTTTATCTGTGAATTCTAAAATAATTAATTTATAAATAAATTTTAATGTTACGTTTAATTATTGATTATACTTATTAAATTTATTAATTTTACCATAACACTTTAAATGAAAATCTTACTGAAATTTTATTGAAATGAAATTTTATTTCTTATTTTACATACCAGATGGCAGTACCATTCTATTTATAATGTAATTGGGGATGGTTCAGATCAAGAAATAAATGAAATCCTTCGGAAAAAAATAGGCATTTTTCTACAGTTTTCTTGAAAATTATGCGATCGTTAAGGGGTTCCAGATCCTTCCATCGATCATTTAGCTGCATTTTCATGGATTCACACAAGTTCAAATCCGCCATGTTATTTACTCCCAGCTTCGAAATGCATCATGGGTAATTAGCGGGTTTTATCCTGGGTCGAAGCAGGGTCGAAAATCCACCCTGCATTTTTCCCTATCGTAGGGGAAAAGTAAGAAACGACCCTGCTTTTACCCGGGTTTTTGGCACATGTAAACGGCACTATTGTTTCATCATCTCTCATAAATATTTAAAGCTTCATCTAAGCCAAGGTGATTATATCAAGATTATGCATCAAGTGACTAGATCATGACATAAAAAATAAAATATTATTCAAATGTACTGTAGTAATACAACTTGATAATACAAAAATATTTCTTGTAAGTATGACTTTACCTACAAACACCGAAATTTTCGGATGTCAAAATCTTCGTATTCAAATGATCTGTGGCATCGGCTGTTCAGCCAATCACAGCAACCCTCGCGCGCACGCGCAGTTGAGGTAATGCCAGCCGTAACTCGAATTTCGAACTACATTCTAGAGGACACTCGACTAGTTCTCTCATAGTACAACTCTCGTACATCATGCACGTGTTAGTTCCGAGCAGGGCCGTTCCAATCCGGGTGCCAGGGGTGCGGGGCACAGGGGCGGCAAGTCAGCCGCCCGGTAGAAAAAAATTTGAAACTAATTTATTAGTAAAATAATCAGTATAAAAATATCATTATGCAAGGTAACTACTTAGAGTTAAAAATGCATTTTACAATAGAACAGGAAACCGCATTGGTTTTAAAAACGCTACTCCACGTCGCAACCAGTTGGGAAATAAATTGTTCGTTTTTCTTTTAACACGTTTTACCCATCAAATAGCGTCGGTGCGGGCGGTTTTTGTCAGGTTGCAGGAAAATACTCGTTTATGCCCTGAGCCTATAAATACAAGGACCGGGATAGTTTGCACTATATTAATTTTGAACGTGTCCATCTTAACAACTGAAAAAACAAAGCTTTTTGTCTCTACTTTTTGTGCTCGATTTTGTGATCGCTGACCAATAAAAATATTTCAGAGGTAAGTAAACTTGATATTATTTCTTTTGCGCGGTTAGCGGTTCGAAATTGAAATAATACATTTATAGTTTGATATTTGTTTTGCCCCCCCCCCCAAAAAAAAGCAGCTAGAATTCATTACTTAATTCTATTTTAAATGTTCTTTTTTATTTTGTAAATGTTAAACATATACTACAGGAACAAGTGTAAACTTCGATTTTTTAACTGCACCACCTTATTTCTTTAACAAGTGAGTGAAATATGGCAAATTTTCAGAAATCGGGAAAATACGATTTTTTTTTATTAAAGTAAACGTAGGGGGAATTGTATTTAAAATATGAACAAACTTAAAATAAAATCGATTTGGAACGTTTCTTTGCAAAAGTCAATCTTTATCGAGAAACAGCTTAACTTACATTGCACCTTTTTTATAAGTTCTTTATTTGACTACGAATGTAAAGATAAGGCTCCAAAAAATCCAGAAGACCAATTCAAAATTAACTTTTACTTTGTAATATTGGACTCCGCATTATCAAAATGAGAAGAAAGGTTCGAACAAATAAAACAACATCACACAGTTTTCAGTTTTCTCAACGACCTAAATAATTTCCTTGAAACATATAAATCAAATAGGTCTACAAAATGTAAATCTGTTGAAAGTATGTGACATGATCCATTTAAAAATGAAAAAGATATTATAGCTGAAGATTTATGCGATGAAATTGACAACGTTGCACCCTATATTTCCCCTGAAATGAACGCATTAAATGTGATTCAATACCTATTTACAAATAACCTCATCTATCTGTTTCCAAATTTAGTGATTGCCATACGAATTTTTTTAAACATTACCTGTGACTGTAGCTAGCGGGGAAAGAAGCTTTTCAAAACTTAAAATAATAAAAATTATTTGAGATCAACAATGGGACAAGATAGGCTTTCAGACTTATCCATTATCAGTATCGGAAAGGACATTTCGGAAGATATAGATGTATCAGATATTATTATAACAGAATTTGCATTAAAAAAGGCAAGAAAAGCAAAAATTATTTAAGCTTTTTAACTGACTTATTAAGTATATGTATTAATAGATATGTGTTGTATGTAGTATTTAATATAACGTATTCATTTGGTTATTATATCAATACATTAATAATTATTATTATGTTAGGTTGTAAAATTAAAAAATAAACTGAATTTATAATATTTTCTGTAATTCGTCGTTTTATTTAAGGTAAAAATATTTCAGAGAAATTTCAATTAATCCATACTGTATGAGTGGGGGGGGGGCAAAATGATTCTCGCACACGGGCGGCAGCTACCCTAGGAACGGCCCTGGTTCCGAGGAAACATACTGTAAAATCAATGTGAGGCTACGATGCCTGTATCCGAGTTTTATATGTTGAAGTGTAATATAAACGGCATTACGATTTTGTTATGATTAAAGCTTTTTGTTAATTATAACTTTGTGTAATCCATCAACGACATCTGCACTTCACCAAATTGGTGACCCTAGTGAAGAACTTCGTTTTTGCCGGCATCTTAATGTTCCGTCCCACGTGCGAGCAGGAATCTACTTGCATTGTACACTACTTACACAGCGGCCAGCGAGTATTCTAATTTGGATGTGCAGAAGCAACGTATGCAGATGTCTTGTGCATTATAAAGGATTATTTCGATGAAATATTTTTCCACGCCGAATTTCTAAAAATTCTCGACCACGTGTTCCTTTGCTTTCCGACGACGAGTGATTTTCTCCGGAGCACGTGACAACGCCGAAGCCGAAGATTGTGTGTGAGGTGCTAACTAGCTCGAAATCTCGCTTGTGGTTCTATATTGCCCGAAGATTGTGTGTGGTGCTAAATAGCACGAAGTTTCGCTTGTGGTGCTTCATGGCACGAAGAAATTGTGCATTTTCGTTTTCGTTTTTATTGTGTTGTGTGTTTCATCGATTCTCGGTAACTATTTGGATATACCCTATGTTCACGTCTTCTCATCCCTCCTCATGGTAAACCCTTTCCATTTATTTTTATCACCAAAGAATGTTGTCCTGCCAAAAAACTTTCAAACTCGTAACGAACTGAGCATTGGTGAATTTTTAATGACAATTATTTTTAAACATGCCGTTTACTTCTAAATACTAGCCGCATCGCCATTACTGTTACAAAGTGTCATTCTTCATAATTATTTTAATATTGTGTATTTTTTATGTATTTTCCTGATAATTCATTTTAGAATCATATTTTGCTCATATTTTTAAAGTATTTGAATTGCCATTTTCAGCTATGTTTTCATTTTTATATTATTTTGCTCATATTAAGTATTGTGTATAGCCATTTTCGATTCTATTTTCATTTTTATTTTGAATATACTATCTTGTATTGTTCACATCTGGCATAGCACTACTTGAAAATATGGCTGACACCCCCGAACTGGCACGCGTTGCGGTTAAACCTGTTCCATTCTGGCCGAAAGTCCCTGAAACCTGGTTTCTTCAGCTTGAAGCTCAATTTAGGCTAGGCGCTGTCACTAACGATGAAACCAAATTCTATACAGATATTTCGGCAATTGAAGCGAGTATCCTGCAATCGTTCCGGGATCTTATCCGACATCCCCCGGCTGAAAACAAATACGACACATTCAGGCAGAGACTAATTTCCCATTTTGCCGAATCTGAAACCACTCGTCTTAACCATTTGTTGAAAGACACTCAGATAGGTGATTTGCGACCATCACAGTTACTCGCTAAGATGCAGGACTTAGCAGATTCCAACTTTGGCGACACGGCTCTAAAAACTCTTTGGCCTAGTCGATTGCCCAGCAAAACGCAAGCGATTCTGGCCGTCAACTCGGAGCCACTACCTAATTTGGCCAAGATGGCTGATAAAATTCATGAGCTGTCCTTATCCACTTTCCAAGTGCAGGCTGTAAAAAAAGAAACGAATGTTAACTTAGCTCTACAGCAACAGATTGACTCCTTAACTCAACAGATTGCCCGTCTGTCTACAGAAAAATCACATCAATCCAAGCGTCCTTATGGCAGACACTGGCGTTCGCGCTCTCGTAGCACTTCGCACCATAGGCAGCAAAACAAGTCCCAAATCTGTTTCTACCACTCGAAATTTGGTGACGAAGCCCTTAAGTGTAGACAACCATACAACTACAAAACTCAGGGAAACTAGCTGCGCGGTCCCAGGTGGCCACCATGGCCGACCGCAACAATTTTCGTATTTATGTGGCCGACATGAACAATATGAGATTCCTCATTGATACGGGCGCCGATGTTTCCGTCATTCCTCGTCCTAAGAAAGTATGAAAAGGAAAACTCACCTTACACGCAGCCAACAACTCTTCGATAGCGACGTATAGCACGAAGCTTCTCACATTAAACTTAGGTTTTCGAAGACCCTTTGCTTGGCCATTCATTGTTGCTGATGTTTCCACTGCTATTATCGGTGTAGATTTCCTAAATCACTTCAGTCTCTTGGTAGATGTCCGACGTCGCAGACTCCTCGATCTTGCCACGAACATTTCAACCCCCGGACAGATCTCTAAAGAGACCACGGAAAGTGTTTAATTGCTCACACCGACTTCCGTTTATCACAAACTTTTGTCAGACTTTCCTGAGCTCATAGGCATGTCGAGCTTGACTAAAGCCAAATCTAAAGTTGAGATTTATCATCATATACAAACAACCGGCACTCCAGTTTTCTCCAAGTCAAGACGTCTCAGTCCATCGCTTCTTAAATCTGCGAAAGAATTTCAGTTTATGTTGGAGCAGGGCATCGTTCGCCCCTCAA
This sequence comes from Dolomedes plantarius, assembly GCA_907164885.2. NCBI lineage: Eukaryota > Metazoa > Arthropoda > Arachnida > Araneae > Dolomedidae > Dolomedes > Dolomedes plantarius. The sequence continues at coordinate 61,050,270 of OU015501.1, forward strand.
AAAGTCCATGGGCGAGTCCTCTCCATATGGTACTAAAAAGTCTGGTGATTGGAGACTCTGTGGCGATTATCGACGGCTGAATGCTTCGACTGTACAAGATCGGTGTCCGGTCCCACATATTCAGGATTGCACGCAGATGCTGGCTGGAAAGAGAATTTTCTCAACCCTCGACCTTATCCGAGCTTACAACCAGATTCCTGTCTTTCTGGAAGACGTACCGAAGACAGCCGTGACTACGCCCTTTGGCCTTTGGGAATTTGTTTACATGCCATTCGGTCTGAGAAATACCTGGCAGACTTTCAAGCGATACATAAATAGCATCCTCCAAGACCTCGATTTCTGCATCGCCTACCTCGACGACATCCTGATATGTTCGGCCGACGAAGCAGAGCATATAACCCACCTGAAGGAGGTGTTCTCCAGATTGCAACATTTCGGCTTTTCTCTAAATCCCTCAAAGTGCGTCTTCGGGATGAAGGGGGTGAAGTTCCTTGGATGCCTTATCACAGCAGACGGCGCCCGTCCACTTCCAGAGAAAGTGGAAGCCATCACTTCTTTTCCTCAGCCAAAAACTGTTGCAGAACTTAGACGTTTTCTAGCAATGCTAATTTTTTTACCGACGTTTCTTGCCATCAGCGCTACACCAAGCCCCTCTGATTCCCTATCTCAAGGACAGTAAGAAAAACGACAAGCGATTAATTTCCTGGTCGGATGACGCCATCCAAGCTTTCCAGAAATGCAAGGACGACCTGGCTCACGCTGCCACCTTAGCATATCATGCAGAGCAAGACAAGCTTTCTTTCGATGCCGACGCCTCAGACACAGCCATTGGCGCTGTCCTGCAGGCTGAGACTCCCGAAGGCATCAGACCTCTCGCCTTCTTCTCACGAAAGCTAGCCTCACCAGAATTGCTCTAACGTATGATCGCGAACTCTTAGCCATCTACGCTGCCGTCAAACATTTTCGACCTTTTCTCGAGGGCAGAGAATTTAAAATCCTAACGGATCACAAACCACTGACCTTCGCTTTTAAGAAAAACTCCAACCTCTCTCCTAGACAACTTAGACAGTTGGACCTGATTGCTCAATTCTCGATGGATATCGTGCACTTTTAAAAGGCCTCGACAACGTTGTTTCTGACAGGTTGTCACGCATCAATGACATCACCGCATCTTCTGACATCGAATTCTCTTCTCTGGCAAAAGCACAGAAAATAGACGTCGAATTGCAGACAATCTTGGAAAACCCAAAGGTCAGTGGCCTCAAACTACAGCCCCTGAAGGTTGATGGACAGTCGGACATGATTTGCGATACCTCGCAGGGAACAATTCGCCCATATTTGCCAAAGTCATTTCGTCAGCGAGTGTTCCAGAAACTTCACAATTTGGCACATCCTAGAATCCGCGTCACGATAAAGCTGATCCAGCAGCGGTACGTTTGGCCTGCAATTCTCACCGACATCACCGAATGGACCCTTGCATGCATTCCATGTCAAAGATCGAAAGTGCTGAGACATACTAAGAGCCCGCCCCAACCTTTCCCAGTGCCAGAAAAACGGTTCGATCACGCTCACCTCGACCTAGTAGGTCACTTGCCTCAATCTGAAGGTTCAACTTATCTGTTGACCTGTATTGACAGATTTACCCGTTGGCCTGAAGCATTTCCCATTCCAGATATGTCCGCGGAAACTGTGGCTCGCACTTTTCTCTCAGGCTGGATTGCACGTTTTGGAGTCCTTCCACCATCACAACGGACCAAGGAAGACAGTTCCAATCTTCTTTGTTCTCCTCACTGTCGACCTTGCTAGGCATCAAGCAAATCCGAACAACACCATACCACCCTGCTTGTAACAGTCTCGTAGAACGGTTCCATCGCTCGTTAAAACAAGCTCTACGATGTGAAAGAAACAACCGCTGGACTGAATATTTACCCTTAGTTCTTCTCGGACTAAGATCCGCATTCAAGCCAGACCTCCAATGCACCACTGCCGAACTGGTATACGGGTCGACAATTCGTATGCCAGCCGAATTTTTGTGCCATCTACAGAAACCGACATTGGTACGGCATAATTTTTGCAACGACTCAGAAAACAAATGCAAGACCTATCGCCAGTGCAGACATCGGCACACGTCAGCTCGAAACCCTTTGTGCACCCTTCGTTGGCGACTTGCACATATGTGTTCGTCCGTCATGATGCGGTACGGAAACCTCTCCAGCCACCATACCATGGACCATACCAAATTCTTGACCGTACACCAAAGCATTTCAGCTTAATGGTGAACGGAAAAAAGACGGTCATCAGCATTGATAACCTAAAACCAGCGTTCGCAGAACTTGAAAATGTGCCCATTTCGACGGATAGAGTCACACCTTCATCGGCTTCAAGACAGCCGCAAGGGGACAGCCGCCGTCTCCTTCCAACGCTGTGGCTACGCCTACACCAGTTACTGTGACGCGTGTCGGGAGAAACGTCAGATTCAACCCCAGGTTCCTTTAAGTCTCGTACCTTTGGTACTTGGGGGGGGGAGTGCTGTGGAATCGGCTTTTCAGCCAATCACAGCAACCCGCGCGCGCAGTTGAGGTAATGCCAGCCATAAGGGCCTGTTCACATAGGATTCCGTGGCGGAGCGTTAAAGTATTGAAATTTATTTAACCAATGACAAACCTCCAAACGATTAGCAATGAAATTTTTAACGCCTATGATTGGTTTATTTTCGTCTCAACGTCATCTTTCCCTTAACGCTACGCAACGGACTCCTATGTGAACAGGCCCTAACTCGAACTTCGAACTACAGTCTAGAGAACACTCGACTAGTTCTCTCATTGTACAACTCTCGTATTTGATGCACGTGTTAGTTCCAAGCGAACATTCTGTAAAATCAATGTGAGGCTACGAAGCCTGTATCCGAGTTTTATATGTTGAAGTGTAATATCAACGGCATTACGATTTTGTTTTGATTGAAGCTTTCTGTTAATTATAACTTTGTGTAATCTATCAACGACATCTACACTTCACCAAAGATCTAAACCAGGAGTTCTCAACCTTTTAGGCTCTGGGCCCCCCCCCCCCCTTTGAACACTGATGTGAGGTCAGGCCCCCCACCACCGTATGTGGTACACAATACAAAAATTACAAACGGAATTTGAAACTAAAGGTGGTTATTAAATGAAAATATAGAATAGATATTTTCATACACAAGATTTAATATTATTACACATATCTTAATTTAGAACATATTATTATTAGAACATATGAAATCAAAGAATTAAATACAGATAAAATATATTTGAGGTAATCAAGGATCTAGGTGAGGTTGTTTTACTTTTAAATTACAGTTAGTTTTACTTTTTCTTAAACTCATGCCTCCCTTGAAATACTTCTATGCCCCCCAGGGGGGGGCGCCTCCTAGTTTGAGAACCGCTGATTTAAACCATAGACTTTGCGCCTGTTTACAAACAAACACTACGACGCCGAACGCTGGTTGGCAAAATATCCGTTGACTTATCATGGCGTTCTATGATCACGCTTACCATAAATTCGATATAAAGTTATCAAATTATGCGAATACTTTAGACAGATCGTCCAAACAAACTTACGTTGAAAAAATAATCTTTAGAGAAGAAGATGGGGTTTCTTTTGCCTTCTAGATCCCTTTTTATTAAAAAAAATGAAGACTTCAAGTATGACATTCCCTATGGCCTGTTGTAAAGAAATCCGACATGAAACGATTTTTGCACTTTACACCAGGAAAAAAATGTTAGATCCCTTTGTTTGTTGTAAGTTTGATTTGTATAATTTTATATGGCTTTCCCTAAATATTTAAAACTGTCGATAACTTTGCTGATCTTACTTCGTATGTGTTGAATTATGTGTAAATTGTACCGTGGTATCTATTTTATTCTTATTACGTATTTATGACGATTCCATTTTACTGAAAAATTAGCTTTGAATCTGGAAAATTAATTTAATTAGTTAAATTCTTAACTTGATACACTCTTTTTTAAGTTGTTATATCATGTTATCCTTGCTTCTGGAATAAAGGGTAAAGGAATAAAATGCATCACATTACACAGTGAATTAACAATAAAAAATTGCTGCGAATAACACCATTTCAGTTGATTGTTTACAGTGATGTAGCTGTTTTACTGACATTATAGCTTGCATTAATGATGCATAAATGCTTGCCTGAACATTATAGCTTGCATTAATGATGAAAATATTTAGTTAAAAATACTTTGCCGTTTAAGTTATTTAAATTTCTAGGTATTTATATTTAATTGTTCTGAATGTTTTGATGAATAAATGCTCTTTTTTAAAAAGGGGAAAGTACAAAAGATTTGTGAAAATTTCAATATTAATATTTCCATGGTTTATCAAAAATTTATAAAAAATATTATCGAGAGATTATTTGTAAAGAATAAATTTTTATATCTTAAAAGAGGTTTTATATATTTGTTGTCTATGTATGCTATCATCAGGTGCCATAGGTTTATATTCCTCTTCATTAATTAAAAAAAGCTTAATCTATATAAAGTTTTTGTCTTGTACCTAAATTAGGTTTGTATATTCTCTAAGTTAAAAATTTTGAAAATATAATTTAAAAATATTTTGTTGTAAATATATTTTAATTAAGTAAAACAAAAATGTTGCTATAAAAGCAATATTTAAGTGCTGAGATGTAGTTTGCACAGACTGCTGTCTGATATATGAAATACATAATCTTGGCAAAATGTTCCAGTCTGAAGAGTATATTTTTATTAATTAGGTTTTATTCACATATGTATCTTTTTCATCCTTCGGAAAACGATACATGTCAACATTATATCCTTTTGAAAGCCTGACTGTGCACCCATAAGCTACATAACTCACTAGCATAATGATAATTTAAATCAATAAGCGGTTTCAACGATATGTAAATGTTTAAGTAGAGGTTTGCTAACATGTGCACGATGCAAAATGCCGAATGTTTTGCCTACCAGTGGGCGGTGCTTAAGCGTGACGTAACTGCATGACGTTTCCAGCAGAAAGCCTATAAACGTAAAGTTGATTTACTTTTTGAACTTTCGCTATGCTATTTTGTTCAAGAATGACATTGAAATTCATTCCGGGTAAAGCGACATATCCAGTCGCAAACATGCGCTTTCTGTCGCAAAGGTTCAACAACAAATTTATCGTACGCCCGTAACATTAGTACTGATCGTCGCGATTTAATTTTGCATGTCTCCTCCGTGTTAAAATATGATAGGCGACGTTATATTATTCGTTTTCTCGTTGTTTGATGTAGGCTGTTTATTATTTCTTACTGTATATGTTGTATCCTTTTGTAGTTTCGATGCCTGTTTTAATTTTGTTATTTTTAGCCGATACATAGTTTGCTTAGATGATTAAGTGTTCGAAATACATTAGATTGTATTATGATGTTGTAAAACATTTTCTAATACATACGTGATTTTCACACTGTTTAAATTGAGAAGTCAGGTGATATTGTTCGTTTGTATTTATATTGTATCCACGCAATATTCGTGAGTTTTATCATTAATCATTTTACTATGTTATAGTCATGTTTTCGCAATTTCAAAGGTAACATAACTTTTTTTAAAATTTATTTTTTTATAAGGCTGTTCGCGACCCTGTCTTAAAATTGCTCTTCTTTGTGTGGAGGCATTTTAGCTATTTGAGAAAGTACATTAGAGACTGTCTTTGATGTGGCTTAAGCTCCTTGGTATTTATAATTCTACTTTGATTGTGAATTTAAGTTGCTGAAAAGAATTTTTCATTCATCTGTATATACCCAAGTACTTTATCTTGTAAATGATGTGCATTTTATTTATTTCTAAGCTGAAATTTCACTCATGTCATTTAGCATGTTATATCATAATACAATCAAGTTTAAAAAAAAAAAAAAGTGTGAAAGTTTATTGACCAAGTTTTATTCAGTAAGGCAGCTGGTTCAGATGTGCCCATACAATTTTGGTTATTTTCGTGGGACTTTAAAGGCTAACCATGGGGCCCTCTTACCTGCATGTGCAACACATTGAGGTACCCACATGTATGGGGAACATATTGCATGTTTTAGTTTGTAAGTCACAAACTGAAACATCCAGCTTTCTAATTGAGAGTTTGAACAACTTGGCAATTAAAGCTTAGTCTCCAGTGAAAAAAATCATCTATTATTATCTGTAGTAAGGCAAGAAAATATATTCATATTGGTAAATAAATTGCAAACACTTTCATATTGATATTTTCCCTAATATACACTTATTTTCTCTTGCTATAATTTAAAGTATGTAAAACAGAAGTGATGATTTTAGTTCAAGTTGATTTTTTTTCTGAAAATTTTGATTAAAGAAATGGGTATCTAATTTGAAATTCTTGCTCCCTCCTGTAAATCTTGTTGATTCTAAATTTCAGAGTTAGTCATTATGTAGTTATTGCAAATGCATTATTTTAAGCATCTTTTGTATTAAGCAGCTTGAAAGAATATCTTGTAAATGATGTAAGGTTTTGAAAATTAAAGATCTATGTTTGATTTATCTTCTTTAACTCCTCAAAGGTGATAACTTTATCTGATCTTGAATGCGATTACTTGAATGCACAACAGTGCTGTAAAAAACTAAACAAAGTAAGTTCTTTCTCTATGAATATTCTCTACCAGGCACAATTATATACTGTATGACCAAGTAAATGATTAAGTAATCCACAAATATTTTGATGATTCTCATTTAGTTCTAATTATTGCATGCATTTGTTATATTATTTTCAGAAGTTTTTGTAATACCTCAATGTTAGTTGTCAACCATACTTGTTGTAATATTTTGCTTAATCTTGGGAACAGCTTCCTCATATGACCAGTTGCTTGGGACTGGTTTTGTTAACTGCAGCCCTCTGCACAGCAAATGGTTAAGGTTGCTATGTACTAACCCCATTGGATTCGCTCACCTCAATGTTAACGTATGGAGAAAATTTGTCCATGGATTGCCGACTTGGAATCAAAGATTTTTTTTTTTTTTAATTGTACTCCGTCATAGAGAAAGAGATTTTACATTTGCGTACCTTTTTCGTTTTTTTTTTAAATGCAATTAATATTTTTTAATTTAAATTATTCGGGGGAAAAAATCTGGTATAGTGTGTTTATAGTGTGTTTTAAACGCTCATAAATTCCTTCAGTGGACGAAATTTATAAAATGAATCCGGTAGCGCTTTGCAGAAAAGTTCAGGCTATCTGACAATACCAATTTTATTGGAGTATCAGCATTTATGTACCTGTAAATAGGTGACAAAAATATATTTTAAATAAACAATTTGGGGGCAGCACTTAACCCCCCCCCCCCTATGGAGAGAGAACCATTACAAATCCCTCAAAATGTCAATCCTAAGGGGGGTGGAATTCTCGAACTGTCAACTGGACTCCTCCCACTACAAGAATCTGTAAGAAGAGGAAAAGGGAAATACGATTTTTTTCTTAGTACATAGCAGCCTTAAGACAGATTCTTTGACTATGCCCCTTTGCACTTCCCACCTAATAACATGCAAGACAGTTAACCATATTTAATAAAATAAAGAATATTAAGACCATTATTAATAAATACAACTTATATACTATCTGGTAATGTTTTTTTTAATTTTAAAAATGCAATTAATTATTAAAGTAAATTTTTCTCCTGAAAAAAGGGAAAGATGGAAAAAAAATGTTTTTAAGTAGTTTATGGTCTGAAATGTTTCTGAAACATTATTTGCATATTTTTGTCCATCATACTATCCAAGCCAAAAGCATGCTTACTTCTGATTTTGTGGTTGAAATTTTACTTGGACAGTCTAACTAAAATAGCCTCAAACTTAAAACCTATACTGCTAATAGGCAATATATTTATTCAGTCTAACCTAATGACTACAAAGAAAGTAAAAATAATTTCCAATTTAACAATCTATTTCAATTTATTATAAATGTTATATATTATTATATTATGCTATGTATATGAATAAATGTTACTTATAAACATTACGCTAGTCAAAATATATTACTAAAAAAATCGGATCAGAAAATCACTAACTTGTGCAATTAATCTAAGTCTGTGAACATGTGAAATCAATTAATCCTAGTATATCCAAATGATCAGGAATACAGGCAAGAGAATCTGTACATTGACTTTTGCGATAAACTGGACCAACTGGCTTGTTTTTTAGCAACCCTTGTGGTACATCTCCGCATGGCAGCCCTCTGCACAGAGCAGAACAAACCACACTGCAAGGATTGGTCTGAAATCATCTTGGTGATCAACTGGTTATATAAGAAATCGTAGCCTAATATTATATTAAGTTAGAAGAATAAGCCACTCTATTAACTTTTCCTCTGTTTATTAAAATTATTGATATAGTTCAGGGCAGAATTCAGAGGGGTCTAATTTGTTTGAAGCCTCATCTCATGGAATGTCACTATCACAGTTTTCTCCCAGTGAATTCTAATACTGTCATCCTGGAATATATATGTATCTATATAAATGAGGGTAAGTCAGTACGTAAGTCATAAACTGATATAGATATCAAAATGAGGAACACATATCGAATGGACCTGTCCATGCAACTTCTTTTTTAGTATGCTGAAGGAGTCGTGCTTAACAAGATTGTTACGAAGTATGAATCATGGGTTCATCATTACCAACCTAAAGCAAAGTGTATATTAGTGTTACGGAAGCATACTTCTTCACCCTCAACCAAGAAATTCATAGGTTATGCTCTCAGATGGCAAAGTTATGCTTATAGTGTTTTAGGATCCTGAGGGAGTTTTTCTAGCTGATTCTTGAAATGAGATGAAACTGTGAATACTGTTTCATACAGTGAAGTTCTATTGAATCTTTGGACTGCAATTGATAAAAAACATTCAGACCTATTGACTAAAGGAATCTAGTGCCAGTCCAATAATGCCAGTTCTCATACAACTCAATTAACCCAGGAGAGAACTGATGAATTGAGGTGGCAACTTCTTGAACATCTGGCTTGTATCCCTGACTTAGCCCCAGGCAATTATCACCTGATTAATGCTCTAAAGATTCACCTTGGTGGCAAAAGTTTTGTGATGGATAAAAGGCTGAATGTCAGGTATGCATGTGGCTTAGGCAGCAGCACAAAGAATTTTTTACAGCAGGTCTTTGGATCACTATTAAAAAATGGGATAAATGTATCAGTGTTGGTGGAGGTTCTGCTGAGATATAAAAATGATTTTCCAAGTAAATATCTCAAGTTTGTATTTTTTAATAGTTGTTTGTGTCCTATTTACTGACACCCTTGTATATACAGTGGAATCTTGATTGATCGTTTTCCCGTATGTATCATTTATTTCACCCAGTCCCGAATAAATTCCATAGAAAACAAGCAAAAAAGACTACATGGATCGTTTTCTCGATCCATCGTTTTCCCGCAATATTCATTCAGAATATCACAGCTTTACATTAATTTATCGGATCGATCGTTTTTTCATAATAACTGAACCTGAAATATAAATGTCTGGATTGAGCTAGAATGATGCTCTAATTAAACAATGAGCAGAACATTTGAAATGCACAGTCTCATATTTTTGTTCTCTCTAGTATAGCCTGGTTTCACTTTATTGTACCACTCCCATTATTTGTTCATCATTGGTGTTCCTTAATTCTTTAGCCCCTGGAGTACCCTATTTTCGGCAACTCATTCCAAATTCGCCGACTATTCAACATTTCTGTTCTTATCAGCAATGGCTCACAGTCAGCTTTTTTTGTTGGCCTTGGGATGGAGGCATCCTGGTGTTTGGTCTAGTGTGTGAGAGGTTTCTGATTACTGTAATTCTACACTGGCTGATAAGTGTTTCACCCAGAAGCAGAACTTCCTGGTTGTCTTATGTTGAACCCCATCCAGTGCTATGGAATGATTCTAGTTACAAATGATTCCGGTTGCCGCTTTTTTATACTCACATAATAACCGATGCCGAAAAGAATGCAATTTGCAACACAAAAAAAATATTGTTTACTTGTGGAGAGAAAACTGCCAAAACACAAACGACGATTAAGTACTTTTATTTGAATCAAAATTCCTGTGTATCTACGTGCATTCCTTTTTTTATTATTATCTTGGATTTCAGTACAACTTTGTAACTTTTTCTTCAGTTACAGTACGGGTATGTATGCATTTATGTATGTGAGTAAATATATTTTAGGGATATCAAACTTTAATGTATGTTAATACTTTTTTGTATGTTCCCGCATACATCGTTTAGTTCAGTCGGTCCCTTCGAAAACGATAGATCGAGACTCCACTGTATATATATATGTGTGTGTGTGTATGTATATATATATATATATATATAATATATATATATATATATATATATATATATATATATATATATATATATGAGTGATATGATATAGAATGTTTAAGAACTGAATATAACATAAGAAATTTACAAACTGCCCCATTTAATTGAACATAACTTCATAGAGAATTACAAGCTTATTAATAAATTTTTTTTCTGTCTTTTTGGCATATGTAAAATATGGCTTTAGTGCATGTGTGTTTTATTGAATCAAAGCTTATAAATTCAATTTATGTTAATATATTTCCTGTGTCAGAATTTTGTATTTTTTTAGCATTCAGCTTTTGTATAATGTCTACTTTAATAGTTTTTTTTCGTTTGGAAAGTTAGGTCTTTTTAAAAAGAGGGAGAAAAAAAAATCTGAAAGCAGACAAAATTGACAGACTTTCATTTAAAGTTTTTACCCTGTCTACAATATGGCTGATTATGGTTTAAAATTTTTCCCCTATATATATAAAGAACAGTTCAGATCATTTTAACTGCAGTTAAAAGGAAACTTGATTATACCACTTCATAACATTAACATAAGCGAATTTAGCAGATTATGTAAGTTTAGCTATATTTCAAATATTTTGAAAAATATCTTTGTTATTTCATTCATTCATTCTTTTGAATTTTGCAGTGGATTATACCAGAAATAATTGCTCAAGGTCTTTTGACTGTGTTGTTATTTATAGAATGGCATTATATATTATTCCTCATTAATTTGCCAATGACATGTTGGCAAGTATATAAGTAAGTATTCTACCTTTATTCTCATCTAGAAATTTAATAGAGTATGAGCAGTGGTGGGATTCAAATAAATCAACAACAGGTTCTATACCCTAATGATCATTTTAAGTATACCAAAAGGTAGTTTAATAATTCATGTTCTTATCCGAGTATTTAGTACATTTAGAGGTACACAAAGCTAGATTGTTTTAAGAAAGAGTTTCAAAATATTGAATACCTGACAAACTATTACTGAAGATATTTCCATATTGCTTTTTGGTGTCCTCACTTGCAGTTTTCTTTGCTTTTATCATCGACTGTGTGATTTATTTTTAACCATCTATTCACTGTAGGACTAGGATTCTATTCCTTTCTGATCATCCTGATAATCATTATGTTTCATGTATTCGAAGCAGTTAGGCAACTTCTCTTCTCTAAACATACAATGTTCATCTTTTTAAAAAAAACCTTTCTGCTTCTGCTGAGCTTACAGCAATCATTTTGACAATATCTTTAGCTCTTTGAACACCTTCAGGAACTGAATAGTTCTGGGAAATTTTTTCCACAAATTCTCAATATTCATTAATATTAATTTAGTAATTGAAAATTTCATTAAATACAAGCGATTGCTCTTTGGCTGCTTTCTACAGAACTAGTACTTCTTCAATATTCCAGTAATCTGGCTCCAAAAAAAGTGAGAAATTGTAATTTATTACTGTCTTTAACCCCTTCCCGGCTCAATTTATCCCGGCTTTGAAGGTAAAAAAAATGTCAATTTTTTTAATGTTTATTTTCATAGATATACATTTTTTAAACATAACACCATTCGCATATAACATTTCCTAAAAAATAACGTAAAAAGGAACTATTTAAATACAGATAACCCTCCTATAACACAGTAGATAGGTTCCTAGAAAATGCTGTGTTTTGTGAAACCCTTGTTATATGAGACCCAGAGACGGTTCAAAATAGGGGGTTATGTTCTGAAAACTCATTTAAAAACAAACTTTTTTTTAAAAAATTCCATATAAGCAACTTAATTTTTGTTAAAAATATAAATGTAAGTATAAAACAAAACGAAAAGAAACAAAAAAATATTTTCATTTAATGCGACCTTAATTTAATAAATTTCTTCCTCATCACTACTCAGTACAATCAAACGAGAATGTTTTTTTTTATTTACATAGCATAAATGATTAAATTATGTAACAAAATTTGATCGCGTACGATAAATGCGAAAACATGGCACTGCACAGAGTCCAACGTCGCAATCTGGACAGTAGATTCTTGTTTCCCTTCTTACTTTTTTCCCTCTACTGTCTCTATTTGAGCAGCAAACAATACACTGTCATGTTGGATTAGTTTTCTTCTCTGTTGGTGGAATGTAGTCAGCAAAGTGCCTTCTAGAGAGGCGTGAAGAGGGGTGTTCAAAAGATGGACGGCCTCTTTTTGCTGAAAATTCCGCTGAATGGTACTTTTCAATTATTTTCTCTATTATTATTGTTCTATACTGAAGATGGCTCCTTTTCCCACCAGATTTTGTGTACAACACATATGAATTCCATAGTGCTACGTTCAGGAAATGAAGAAATATTTTCTTGTAATATTTTCCCCCTTTCTTTTAGTGACGTTGTAACTGCTTAGTCTTTGATCAACATGATAGATGCCTCCCATAGTTCCATTGTAATCCACAACCACTTTTGGTTTAATTTTTGTTTCATTTCTTCGACCAATAACTGAAATCATCTCAGTGTTGTGCACAGTGGTACATCCTTTTATCTTTCCATTTCAGTGCCATGGTTTTTCCTTTTTGAAATGCAGCAATTTCCCCCTTCTTCAACTTCTTTTTCCGAAGTTCAACAGGCATATCTTTTCTGTTCAGACGAACTGTGCCATATACATCTGTCTTATATGATATCAGTAATTCTGCCAGTTTTGAAGACTTATAAAAATTATCAGTAGTCACACAATGCCCCCTATTCAAAATGGGATATAATAGTATCATCATTACTTCTGATGTCACAGGCAAATCTTTGAATTTATCATTCAAAGATTTGCCTGTGGTAACTGTGCCACAGGTAAAGTGGTTCCTTTACGTGTGTAGATGATGGATGACCACATATAACCAGATTCTGATTCACCATAACATGTAAAATTTTATTCCAAAATGAGCTCTTTTGAGGGGCATATATTGCACCCAACCAAGGTGCTCCTTATATAACATCAAACTTTCATCAATAGAAATGTTTTTTCTAAAGAATATGCATTCATAAATTTGGTATTCAAACGCTCGAACAAAGGCCATATTTTACATAATTTTGGATTAGGATGTGTTTCTGGATCATGTGTCATTGTCAGCAAAATGTAAGAATTGCATCATAAGTTTGTATCTTCTCTTTGATAAAAGTTTCCCAAATATAGGCATATGAAATATTTCTCTTTTACACTAGTATAAATCTTCTTCGGGCTTTTTCATGATGCCTTGTAACATGAAAACTGCTAATAAAATCCTTATTTCATTTTTTGTGGTCGGATACCACTTGTGAGACCTTGATTCCTTTTTCAACTCATTGTTAGCTAAATACTGGGAAGCATAGCGGTTTGTTTCATAGCAGATAATTTGAAGAGTTCCATCATCAAAATAATATTTATAGTATTGCAAAATGTAACTGTCTGGAGAAAAATTTAGTCCTGGAGTTCCCTGAAATACAAATGCTGGGGGAGCAGGATTTGGCATGTTCGCATTCAGCTCGCACCTTTGACGAGCATCATTCAAGCTTTCCGAATCCGAATCACTTTCTGTTTCAGAAAAACCAATATCTGAAAAATCTAATTCGGAAATATCTAAACCATATTCATCTTCATCAAAATCGGGTTCACTCAAATCAGTCAAAAAAACTGTGCAAGCCATTATGAGAGTAAAAAACACCACGTGAACCAACGAATGATTTCTCACAAGGAAAAAGTCATTTGAACTTTCAAGCCCACTTGACCCGTTGTCCTTGAATTTTCCTTCCACCTAAAAAAGACTGTATAATGCTACCATCTAGTGGCTAGAAAAGTAAATAAAAGTTTTTGAAACAATTAAAATGCACATATGAAATAATTCGGGAAAGACTGCATGTATAGTGAAAATTTTCCTACTGCCTGAGCTACACTCGGGATGAGCCAGGTTCCTTTTTTGCTTGCCCGAGCTGAGCTCGGGCTAAGCTGGGAAGGGGTTAAATTGGCTACAACTTTCTTTTGAATGTCCACAATCAATTAATCATTTTTAAAAAAATTCATTAAGATGTCTTGTAAAAGTCTTTCCTGATTAGTCGATGATTTTCTACAAATTCTATACTTTTGAATGTTTCTGAAGTTTTCTTTTTCAAGCATTTGAAATGCCTTAACAGATCGTATCACAGCCTTTATTATGTCTGTATTTCTTGCTTGCAGCACCTTTGAAAGCAGAGAAATTTTGTATAAAATATCAATCATCAGTGACAAATCAGTTTAAATGTATATTTTTTTTCAAGACCCAAGTACTTTGGATTTGAAGAAAAAATAGTCATGTAGAGCGAGATATATGCACCGCACAGAGCTAGAGTTGACCTTAAACTTAGGCGTCCCTATCTTGGTCCAAAAATTCTATTAATCTTTATAATTTCACTTCCAAGTTGTTCAGATATTCCATTGGTTCTTATAGGATTGATGAAAAATAGATATATCTTATCAATGAATATTTTGAAATGATTTAATTCCTTTTTTGAGTCATCCAACTCAAGTTGGTTTAAACAGTGCCATATTATGTTTGGAAACTCTTTTTGCTATCCTAGTGCTCACTCCAGATTTTTTCCCAAGCAGAACAAAATGACTTTCATTTTTTTGTAAGTCATTCATGGTAAGCTCAACATTGTTTAAACTTTCCATAATTGAAGAACATCTTGTTTTTCTAATTCAACAAAAATTGTAGGTGATGCAAATGAATCCTCAACTTTTAAGAAAAGTATAATAACTGGTTGCAAGCTTCCCCAATGATCAAACATTTTCTGATTATTTTTTGTAAATATTTCTTTTTTAATTTCCTTTGCAACCATTTTTATCTGATGGTAATCTTATTCTCATATCTTATTTATTTTTAATTTTCAACTTCTATGTCTGAAAATGGTTTACATCCTTTTCATGGGTTGTAAACTTTATTCAATACTCTACAAGTAGTGCTTGAATATTTTTTATTCATTGTATCTACTATTTTTGTTATGCTCACATCTTTTGAAGTTGTCTTTACAAATGTTATGAGCCTTTCATGAAAAGTGTTTCATTAGAGAAGCTTGTTGTACCTCCTCTCTTTTGACTCATGAACATTTTTTCTATTTTTTAAAGTCATATTTTATACAATACTCACAACCTAACTTTTTGTTGGAAATTCGTCATATTTTTCTTTAAAATTGTTATATTGTTGCTCTGTCCAGCATTCAAGAAGACTTTTCAATATTGGAGTTATTATTTCAACAATTGACGTGCTGCTTTCTTCAGGTTGGATGGGTTGTACTTGTGCCTGTTGTACCGTCTAAGGCCAATTCTCATGCAACGTAATTAGATTTGTGTTTCTTAATGAAAAAACCTGTCAGACTGTTTATCTTTTCATGGGCTTATTGTCCAGTCAATATTGAATGTTTATCTTACCTTTTGACCGCTTCAATGTTCTTCCTTCCTCCGCGACAAGTGGTTCTCACATGATGTGGCTGCAACCAATAGCATAAGAGATGGTTCTACATCAGAGGAGCCCAGTAGGACCATCTGTTTAAATGATTGCCATTGCTGCATCATAGAACGGACCGGCCACCCAGTGTAGGGTAGTTTTATTTTTTTTTTAATGTTTGTCCTGTGAACAATGCAGCTGGTGCTCATTAGGAAACTTTTCACAGAACCAATACCTACGTTAGGTATCAGTTCTAAAGAACTGGTGTGAACTGGCTGAATCCCACCACTGAGTATGTGTAAATTTAATTGCATTTTACTTGAATTAGCATAAATAGTTGTATTGTATTAAAAAGGTTCTAAAGAGATATTAATTAGATGAAAAATATATTTTTTGGCTTTTCATCAAAGATGCAAGTTATATTTTTCATGAAGCATCATTAAGGCTTTTCAAGTTACAAAAAAACTAATTCAATAAAATTGCAAGAAAAGAACAGAAAACTAAAAACTTAAGATAAATGTGTTATAAATGCTGCTTTTGTAACAGCATTTTATGTCGTGTTTCTTCCTACGAATATACTTTCTTAGAGCTAATCTGTACTTTTCATATTTGCAATAAGTGAGACAGCATGCCTCTTACTGTCTATTATGTGCTTGACTCTTTTCATAATTTTTTTATGCTATGAATTAAAATTGTCTTTTTTTTTTTTTTTTTTTTTTTGTAACAATTTTATCTATTTCTTGGAAGAATTCTCTGGTACAAAGGTATTTTTGTTTCAATAGTTGCATCTCCAAGAAACGATTGTCTCTTATATGATAGTATCAGGTGTGTTTAGGGGTGTTTCTAATTTTGTGTAAAAGAGACATTGTCCTTTAATTTAACTTATATCAATGGGGCAACACTGAAACAGCATTTTGCCATTGTCTTTATATTCTAAGATTAATTTTCAATTTTTTAATGCAAATTTATACGTACTCTGATAACAAACTATAGATAGTATATGATATTAAATATGTACTTTCTTATAAAATATTACACTAATCATATACAGGCTAAATTAAAGATTTATTTTAAGATCGGCTAATGTTTTTAAAATCTATATAGCATTTCATCATCTGACTCAGCCTTTATTTAGGTATATTCTATTGTTTATTCTTTATGATGAGCTAATAATTACATTCTTCAAATGTGTATCAAATTCAGGTTTTGCTATGGCTTTATAGCTTTTTATGTGAAATGGTTTCCATAAATAGTGATCTTCATGATGGATGAACTGTAATATTTAATTCCCTGATAAAAAAGAAAAAAATACCTTTGAGTAATAGTGATTATGTAATATTCTTGTGGTTTATTTTCATTAATAGAAATAGAAAATATAAAAGATTGACATCACTTTAACATAACAGTTGTATTATTAAATTCCTATGAGATGATGTTCATATTTAAGTATTCTGTGCCATTCTTGAAACAATTATATTTAGAAGTCACTATGAAGGTTGTAAAGCATTTTATGTAGTTTTAGACAAAATTAGTGTAATAAATTTTATTTTTGCACTTACAGGCAGTATAGTGTGCCATCTGGAAATTTTGGAATATATGATCCTACCGAGATCCATAACCGTGGCAATCTGAAGCAGCACATGAGAGATTCTATGATTCGATTAGCTTTTTACTTAATTTTCTTTTTTGTATTTTTATATTGGTAAGTTATTTTATATGAAATCATTTCCTATTTAAAAATATTTTTTAAATTTTGTATTTCCCTTTTTTTTATGTAATGTAAAAGTTGTGTATTAACATAAAGGCACAGGCATAACATAAAGGCACAGGCTTCTGAATATCAACATTGTAGATATTTTTTTAAAAAAAATTTCAGGTAGTCTCTTCTAATGAAACTACTGCAGGTTATTAACATAGGATTACTTATCGTTGCTTACCTCTTTTTTTTTCTGTATTTTGGTACTTTTCTGTTTAGCTGTTTACTGCTTACCCAAGTGATACAGACTGGGTTTGGCATGCTGCTTAAATTATAACTTACGACGATGGACATCTGAAATTTTGCTTTACTGTGGACCGTTATGGGGGAACGTAATCCTACGTTAAAGGTGGATATTAAGAAACTGGGTTAATTTTCTTATCAGTATGACTGTATATAGTATGAACATTTGTATTTACTGTTGGTTTATTACTGAAATTACTAGATTTGTTTTTGAAAACAAAGCTCACTGGAGAGATACTTGAACTTGCTGCTTATTTTAGCTGAAACTTGGTAATTTAAAATTGTCATCCATGTAATAGGTAATGATAGGGATGTAATTTAATTGCATGTTTGGTTGGGGTTTCTTGACACAAGGTCAAAAAAGGACAAGCTGCACCAAATGCACAACGAGAGATCTAATGTTAGGTATAAAATGATGTAAAAACAGAGGTAAGATAAAGCAACAACAACAATAGAAGAGGTTTTAACACATCAGCTGGGATCCAGCAAAACAGAACTTGGTACCGACAGCATTTTAGTCTATGATGAAGGTTTATGACACTTGAGATCAGGCTTTGATAGATGTTCCTGGATTTCAAGTTCTCGAGTACACTTAATGAAGCCGTGTAGATGAAATATTTATATTCATGATGCAAGATAAAATCAAATGCTTGTTTAATGTCTAAATTTTCTGTGGTAATTTAATTACATGAAAGAGGATAACTTTCTCATTTAAATGAAGAAGAAACTATATTCTGATGAGTAGTCTCTCCTGTTATCAAAACTTGCACTGCTCTACACGTGTTGTTAAATTAGTTGAGGAGACATGTTTGTCAAAAATGGGTCAATAATTAATATTGTCCTATCTGAATTTTTATTTTTCAAAATATCATACAGCTATATATATATATATCATGATATTGATCTATATTTATATATATACTTATATCATGATTATAACTGAGTTTATTTCCTAACTGTCCTAACCTCTTTATGACAGATGTTTTTTATGTGGTTATTCCTTGATTGAAAAGCATGTATTCATTCTTCCAAAATTTGAAAAGTTCTGGATTCTGAGATATCTCCCTTTCATACTGATGCTTCTTAAAAAAAGGGGGGGGGGGCAGAATAAACCTTTCACATAGCTTGTGTTTCTCTTCTGTTTAAAATACATGTTTCATGTGTTTATTTATTGTTGTATTTAGTTCAATATTTTGCTTGGTTTGACACACATAAAATTGTCAGTTCTTTAAATAAATGCAATTCTAATATATATATTTTTTTCCAGCATGATCATTTCACTGCTAACAAAATCACCAGACAGTCCTGTCACATCTGATTTTTAATGTTGTCAGACTATTTCTGTTGAAGATTTCAAAGCCTCTATCACATTGAATAATTTTAAACTAAGGACATTTTCTTGGATTATGATTAACTTTGTTGAAACTTATATTGAGTGTTGATGTACTGCTGGAAAAATTAAGGTCACTTTTTTTTTAATCATTGTATTTATTCTCCATTTATTTTCAACATTTACCTTAGTGAATCATATTGTCAATCAAAATTGAAGATTTATTCTTTCTTGTACAGTATTTGTAATAAATATATTTCATCTATATAAGACTTGTATTTTCTATATAACCTTTTAGGTTACCTTTAAGATGTTGTTCCATAAATTAATTATCTGACTCCGTATCCTTTACGAAACACTGACATTTATTAACAGTTCACAATCACAGTACAGTTACAGTATTCTAACAGAAATTATTTACGGCTTTTCATTTATGCCGCCCAGATATTTTTCTACTCGACTGCCTCGAGCCATCACATGGTTCTAAGAGCCGTGCAAAATTGGCTCTCCTACGCGACAAATTACTTTCATTTTGACACGTGACTACACATACAGTAATTCCCTCCCGTAGGAGAGTAAAACCAAAAATCCCTGTTTATAGGGACAAACATTTACAGACGGAGTTTTGAGTCGTAACATCCTCCGCCCCCAATGAAGACATTCATTATTTCTTACAACATAATAAATCAAAAATTTTACACTCAATTATTACAAAATTAATAAAGAACAATATTAATACTAACAAAATAAAACACTTATTAAATGAAACAAACAATATAACTTGATAGCTGGCTGGTAAATCACAACCTCAATATTAAAGTTGGATCACGGCTTACCTATCTCCATATGATGCAGAAGCTGAATCGGTCGTTTGATTTGACCTGTAGCTGTTTTCAGCGTGCCAGCTCTTACCTGTTTGTCTCTGCCAAAATGCAATTCAGTTACTCTTCCCATTCTCCACATTTGCCGTGGCATCTTATCTGCTATCAAGACTACGTTACCTACATTAAATTGACAAGTTACATTAACTGGTTTTATAAAATTTACATTTCTTAACTGTAAAAGGTACTCCCCCCCCCCCCCTTCCATCGTTTCCAAAACTGATTTAAAAGCTTTTCACAGTATAAATATCTCTTAATTAATACTTTTTGAGTACTGGATACACTTCCAGAAATTGATTTGCCAATATGGGGAGGTAAGGCAGTTATTCTTCTTCCAATGAGGAAATGAGCTGGAGTGAGAGGGGATGGTTCCGTGGGTTCATTATAAACATAAGTAAGAGGTCTAGAGTTCAAAATGGATTCAATCTCTGCAAGTATTGTTTGCAGTTCTTCAAAAGTTACCAAAGCCCTCCCAAGAATTTTCCTCAAAACAACTTTTGTCATACGAACCATCCGCCCCACCAAGCGGCCTTTTCTACTGTGTACTGCCACGTAATCCACTTTTTTCCAAAATAATTTTGTATGTCTGAGTCCTTTATGTTCGTATACAATTTCTTGAGTTCGGTGTCTGCACCTTTGAAAGTCAAGGCATTGTCCGAGTTAATAATTCGGCAAACACCTCTCCTAGAAACAAATCGTCTAAACGCTAGTAGGAAATGTTCACTACTTAAGCTGGACACAACTTCCAAATGAACAGCTCGAGTGACTGCGCAGGTAAATAATGCGATGTAAGCATTGCAATTGTCCTTTGTATATAAGGGTCCTGCAAAGTCTATTGCAGTGACTTCAAAAGGTTGGGATTCCTGAGTTCTGGTTGCAGGAAGTGGAGCTACTACCTGCCTTCCTTGTTTAGCCTGGAATCGTCTGCATCGTAAACACTTGTTTAAACAGGTGTTGTTCACAAACCTCATGATATGTGCACTTATTCTTATGACTTTTCCTAGGTCACTATACTTGTGAAGGTCCAATAGTGGTTCAACAGTTTCGAAGTTTATATGAAACGCAACGACCTTTCGCTTCTCTTTTTCAACACCTTCAGTATCTGAACTGACCCTCGTCGTTGTTACCTCACTTGGAATATTTAACTCTGCAAGCCAAGGTGGTCCTGAAATCCAAGCCTTATCATTGATTAGAGCTTGTGCTCTTATTCCTCTAGTGAGCTTATCGGCTGGATTGAATTTTCCATTGCAGAATTTCCATCTCGATGGATCAGTCCTTTCCTTTATCTCTACCACGCGATTTCTCACAAATATCTTCCAGTCATCTGCAACGCCTTTTATCCAATGAATACAAATCTGGGAGTCAGTCCAGTAAAATATATTCCTTGGTTGTACCATAGGAAAGGTAGACTGTAAATATGACCCCAGTCTTGCTGATAGTAGGGTCCCCATTAACTCGATTCTTGGTAGTGTCATCTTTTTCAGTGGGGCTAAACGAGACTTCGATATTATGAAACACGTTACGTATCTATTTAACCTTCTCATTCTAAATTATGCTACCGATCCATAGCATTTGGGACACATCTGAGAATATGTGTATTTCAACAGAATCCCAGCAAATTTCACTGAAATATAATCTGGGTATCTCAAAGAATTTCAACTTCTCAACGTCGTTCAGCCACTCTAGAAATTCTGCTTCAATTTCAGTAGGAACACCTTCATCCCATTGAAGGCCTCTTTCCCACAACATTTGGACTATTATCTTGAGTCGTACTGAAAAGGGGTTCATTATACCCATAGGGTCAAATAACATTCCACAAGCTGCTAAAATATTACGTTTCGTTATCGGCTTATCTCCTTTCAATTTCTTAAACTGACTAGTGTCAATTCTCAATTTGTCATTTACATTGTCCCAAATAATACCCAAAATTTTCAATGGTACGCCAGACTGTTTGGAAATTTGTGTTAATTTTCTCCCCTAGATGGCACTGCATGTTAATGTAAGTTTAATATTTACTATGTTTTGTCTAGCACACTCTCGTGGCAGGCAACAGGAAAGTTTGAGCGTATGTAAGCTCTCATCTTTAATAATTCTTTGAATAAAAATGTATATATGTAAAATAAATTAATGTAAGTTTTAGAAGATAGATGTTTTTCTTGATGCACCTTCTACCACTCAACCACGGATGTAATATGGTGCACATCGGCTGTGAACTGGAACTGAATTTATTTTGATTGGAATGGACACCTGCTGTGCTTAAAAAAAAAAAATGGCTCAACGGATTCTTTCAGCGTTTGGATGCTGAGTGGAAATAAGAATTTTTCTTCAGATTAGCTATTCTTAATATTACGGATACCTTAATTAAAGGTAAGGTCTTTTATAATATTTAAAAATGGATAAGATTGCAAAAATCATAGAAAAAAGAAGCACAGTAAGAGCTAATATAACGAAATTGATTAAAAAGATTCAAACTTTGAATTATGAAGATGAAACTGTTGAAAATCTAACAGAATTAATTGAGTTGTTAGAAACGAAAGAAAAAATACTTAAGGAATATAATTTAGAAATTGAAGATCTCATATCAGATCCAGTTAAATTTAAAACCGAAATTGCTCAATCGGAAGAGTATGATAAAAAAATTATTACGGCTAAAATTAAACTCAAAAATAAAATTAAAGAAATGAATAAAAGGGACGATCAAAGTTCCCATGGAAGTAATAACACCTCAAATGTTACTGAACATAATTTTACGGCATTAAAATTGCCTAAATTAGAAATTCCGCGTTTTTCTGGTGATTCTAATTTCATGGAATTCCTTAACTGCTTTGATAGCGCAATAGGGTCGAACGATTCCCTAACTAAAATTGAAAAATTTCAGTATTTAAAGTCCTTGCTTTCTCCCCCCCGCCTATAATGTGGTTGCTGGATTCGAATTAAATGAAAAGAACTACGACTCTTGCCTTGAACTTTTAAAGCAGCGTTATGGTCGCACTGATTATAATATTAATTTGTATATCTCCAAATTACTTAATTTAGAACCGGTAAGAAATTCCTCTTATGTAAAAGGATTGCGCAAATTGTATGATGATATAGAGGTAAACATAAGAAACTTACGCGCACTAAATGTAACCGAAGGATCGTATGGTCATTTATTAAATCCCCTACTCTTAAAATTGTTACCCCAAGATTTAGTTTTGGAATTTCACCGAAAACGAAATAAGGAAAAGAACTGTGAAACTTTGGATATTATGACTTTTTTGAGAAATGAAGTCGAATCAAGGGAAATTTGTGAAACTGTAATGAATTCTTCCAAGGTTTGCGAAACTAAACGCACCTCTTTTCAAAGTTATCAAACGGGACAAACGTATCATAAAAATTATTCGAAACCTAAACATTTTTCAACCGCTGCAACATTACTTGCACTAGTAAAAAATACATGCATATTTTGCGAATTAAACCACGAATCTATAAATTGTAGGAAATTTGATGTAGAACAAAAAATTAGTAAACTTAAGTCTGAAGGACGATGCTGGGCGTGTTTCAAGCCCAAACATACCAGCGGAAGCTGTCGATTAGGTATTTCATGTGAAATATGTTTTTCAAAATTTCACCATAAATCAGTTTGTAGGAAAAATGGCAAACCTTCTAATGGTCCGGTAGAGCGTAGTAAGGAAAATTGTAATAATTCGCGTAGCTTAAATTCTAATGAAACCGAAAATGAAAGGACAAGCTCTACTTCTGAAGTTATAAGTTCTGTTTCTCAATGTAATCTTAATACGAACTGTTCTAAAAATGTTTATTTGCAAACTTGCACTGTCGTAGCTAAATCGGAAAATAAATCTTGCTTATCAAGATTAATGTTTGATAGTGGAAGTTCACGTTCTTTTATAAGTGAAAAATTAGCGAATAAATTGAATTTAAAAACTATTCGGAATGAAGTTTTGTCAATCTATTCTTTCGGAATGAAAAGCCCAACAGATAAAGTTTATCGAGTTGTTGAATTAACACTCGAAAGTACAAATTCTCCTTTTCGAAAAAATCAGGAATTATTTGTGTCTAGGACTATTACAGGTGCTACCGTTAAATACCCAGACGAAAAAATAAAAGACTTAATGCTGAAAAGGAATTTGCGGTTAGCTGATGATTCAGCTAGCTCAAATAATATAGATATTCTTTTAGGGGCAGATGTTTGCTGGGAACTAATTTATCAGGAAAAGATTCCTATTAATAAACATTTATCAGCTTTGAATAGTGCATTCGGTTGGTTAATTACTGGAGCGGACAAAAACGAAAGTAGTTGTTCTGAGAACATGATTATTGTGAATAATGCGATTTCAAATGATTTGCGAATGTTCTGGGAAATTGAAGAATTTCCGAATGAGACTAAAAATTTATCGGAAAAGGAAAATCAATTAATCAAAAATTTTGAAGATTCTTTAAAATTTAACGGAGAGCGCTATGTTTGTAAATTAATGTGGAAAGATAATGTGGGACCACCTCCCGAATTGGACTCTAATTATGAGGTGGCGAGCAGACGCTTTAATTCATTAAAAATTAAATTGGATAAAAATCTTGAAATTTCTGACCAATATAAAGAAATTGTATCGGATCAATTGGAATGTAATATTGTGGAAAAATGTATTGATGAGGATTTAAACTCAGGTTACTACATGCCGCACAGGGAAGTTGTAAGACAGGATAAACAGACTACTCGCGTTCGTATGGTTTATGATTGCAGCTCTAAAGCAAATGACAATAAAAATTCTTTGAATGATTCACTTGAATCTGGAGTTAACCTTTATCCAAATTTATTAGATGTAATACTTAAATTTCGGGAAAATCAAGTTGCGTTTTGCAGAGATCTAGAAAAAGCTTTCCTTATGATAGAAATTGCGGAAGAGGATAGAAAGTATCTAAAATTTTTGTGGTTTTCGGACGACTCGAATTATTCGGTACAAACACTTCAACTTAATCGTTTACCATTCGGATTAACGACGTCTCCGTTCGCGCTAGCTTGTGTTTTGAAATTTCACATTAGGAAATTTAAAGATGATTATCCTGATTGTTATGAAATGTTAAATTCTCTGTATGTCGATGATTTGTACGATGGAGCTAAAAATGCTCAGGATGCCTATAAGTTAACATCTTTGGCAATAGAAATATTACACGTCGCTGGATTCAAATTGAGAAAATTAAAAACTAACTGTGAGGAACTAAATAAACTTTGGCGTGAAAACGGGTATGAGGAAAATATGGATTTTGGACTTGGAGAAGGGTTCTTGGGATTAAAGTGGGATCATATTAAGGATGAAATTAAGTTAGATTTAAAGGATGTTAGGGATCCCCTGGAATTTGGAATCACCAAGCGACATGTGCTAAGCATGATTTCTAAAATATTTGATCCTTGCGGACTAATTAGTCCTTTTGTAATAAGAGTTAAAATTCTCATGCAAGAAATGTGGCAAAGAGGTCTAAATTGGGACGAAAACTTGCCAAACGACTTAGAAAAGAAGTGGGGAACATGGTGTTCTGAACTTGTTGAACTGGAAAATTTCAATATTCAACGTAAACTTTTTTCAACAGAAGACGTTAGTGAAGTTTCTCTACATATTTTTGTGGACGCTAGCCCTAAGGCTTATGGGGCTGTGGCATACCTCCGATACTTTACAACTGAAGGAAAAATTAAAATTAGTTTTGTGATTTCGAAAAGTAAAGTTGCTCCTCTAAAAACTTTAACTTTAGCAAGATTAGAGTTGATGGCAGCACTCGTAGGTGCTCGTCTAGGTAAATATATTCAGAATATATTTCCAGCCTTCACTCAAAAAATATTTTTTTGGAGTGACTCCAAAATTGTGCTGCACTGGGTGAAAGGTTCGTCTAAAGTTTGGAAACCTTTTGTGGCAAATCGGGTGGCTCAGGTACAAGCACTCTCTTTACCTGAGTGTTGGAATTTTTGCAGTGGATCGGAAAATCCTGCTGACCTTACTACTAGAGGAGAATCTGCAAAAATGATCCTTTCGAGTTCTTTGTGGTGGACAGGCCCTCCTTGGTTGTCTCAACCGGTTCACCTGTGGCCTGGTGAAAGCTCCTCCAACCGACCTGATGACAATTGTAATGAAGAGCTAATTTCGAAGGAGCTTCGAACTGTAGCAGTGAATACTGTAGCCTTGACTGAACCAATTCTAGATTTGACAAAATAAGTAGTTTTTTAAAATGTCTGAGAATTTTTGCATGGATAAAACGATTTGCAGCTAGAGCGAGAAAAGTAACATCTGAAAGCGGTCCTCTTTCTGCTCGAGAACTCGAAGAAGCCGAACAGTATTTTATCCGGAAAATCCAAAGTGAACATTTTTCAAAGGAAATTAAATCTCTGGAATCTAAAAAACCTATTTCCTCAGACTCTAACATTTTTTCCTTGGTCCCCATTCCTGGATGAAAATAATTTGATTAGAATAAAGGGAAGAATGAACGAGGCAGAATTTACTTTAGGTGAAAAACACCCTATTCTACTACCAAAAGATTCCCGATTGACTGAATTAATAGTGTTACATGTTCATAATAAAATGCTTCATGCTGGGGTTGCTGCGACACAATCAAAAATACGTCAAAATTTCTGGATAATTAAAGGAAGGCAGTTAGTAAAAAAGGTCATCCATAACTGTCTAATCTGTAGAAGATATTCAGCGAAACCTGCAAGTCAACTTACCGGACAGATTCCAAAAGATAGATTAAATGAAACTCCCGCCTTTTATACTACTGGAATTGACTTTACTGGTCCTGTTTATGTGAAGGAAGGAAAAGACGTCGTGAAAAGTTACATTGCTCTCTTCACGTGTGCTGTAACACGAGCAGTACATCTTGAGCTTGTCTCTGACTTGTCAACAAGTAAGTTCATATTAGCTCTAAGACGTTTTTTGTCAAGGCGAGGAAACTGTCGCATAATTTATTCCGATAATGCCAAAACTTTTAAGTGCGCTAATAAAGATTTCGATTATTTTGAAAAAATTGTTAAAGATAAAAGTCTTCAAGACTTCATTTCTCCGGAAAGAATTGCATGGAAATTTATCGTAGAACTCGCCCCATGGTGGGGAGGTTTTTACGAGCGATTGATGAGAACAATTAAAGAGCCTTTGAGAAAAATCCTCGGACGATCTCAATTAACCTTTGAAGAACTAACAACAATTTTGGCTGAGATCGAAAATGTTCTCAATCAGAGACCCCTAACCTACATCTATAACGACGCCAATGAGCCTGAACCTCTGACACCAGCTCATTTTTTGTTGGTGGGACACAACATAAAATATCCTTTCAATTTTGCTGAACTTTTCAATACTAATTCGTCCAGAGTTTCCTTGGTTAAACGCAAGATATACCAAACAAAACTCCTACAGCAGCTTTGGACAAAGTGGAAAACACAATATTTGCTGAATTTAAAGAATTTTCATGTGTTCAACACTTCAACCTCTAAAGAAAATTTCAAGGAAGGCGAGGTTGTACTCATTGAGGGTACAAACAAATCAAAGTTTTTATGGGACCTAGGTCGCATTACCGAGGTCTTTCAGGGTCGTGATGGACTCGTTAGGTCATGCAAAGTAAAAACTAAAAACACTGAACTTAGAAGACCTATTCAACTTTTGTATCCTCTGGAACTGCCGAACTGAAAAAAAAAAAAACTTTTTGCTATTTTAATTTCTTTCTCTTTCTTCTTTTAATACTAGATTATCTATTATAATTGCTAAGTTACTTTTAATTTCAACTATTAGTTTGAATTCTCATAATATTTGTTTTCATTGTAATGAATATGAATGTCATATAATTTTATGTTTTTCTTTGTGATAATTTTAGCAAATTATCAGATGGGGAGTGTTTGGAAATTTGTGTTAATTTTCTCCCTTAGATGGCACTGCATGTTAATGTAAGTTTAATATTTACTATGTTTTGTCTAGCACACTCTCGTGGCAGGCAACAGGAAAGTTTGAGCGTATGTAAGCTCTCATCTTTAATAATTCTTTGAATAAAAATGTATATATGTAAAATAAATTAATGTAAGTTTTAGAAGATAGATGTTTTTCTTGATGCACCTTCTACCACTCAACCACGGATGTAATACAGACTCTTCCGAAATTTCACGACAGTCGATGCCATTCTTCCTCCATAGTTCATTGAGCTCTGGGGAATTTGATATCCATCTACGAAGATTCATACTGGCTTGATCAAGAATAACTATCATTTCTTTACTCTGTTTTAGAACATGGTCAATATCCGTAGATCCTGATATTAAGTCGTCGACATATAACTCAACATGTCGCAAGATTCGCTGTGGGATTCTTCATATTTCTTTAAGTGAAGCTGCACGGTCGCAGTTAGTAAAAACGGTGAACACTTTACCCCAAAAGGAACTCTTGCAATCTGCAACACTTGGAAATTTGGAGGATCGAAATGGAGATTTGGCCCCTGCCCATTAATCCACAGGAACTTTAAAAAATCTCTATCCCCCTCGGCTATTCCTACTTCAAGAAACGCGCGCTGAATGTCGGCGCAAAAAGCTATTGGATTTAATCTGAACTTCAAAATGATTTTCAATAAGTCAGGATTCAAATTGGGCCCGCTTTCCAAACAATCGTTTAGGGATAATTTATCCTTACCCTTAGAAGATGCATCGAAAACTATCCTGACTTTTGTAGTGTCCTTTTGCTCGCGCACTACTGCGTGATGTGGAATGAAGTATCCTGTATTGACGGTTTTCCTTAATTCTACCGTTACTGGTTCCACAATACCTTCTTTTAAGTGTTCATTAATTATTTCACTATATCTCAAACCTAATTCCCGATTCCTTTCAAATACTCTGCTCAAACTGTGCAAACGACGCCTCGCGTTTTCATAGTTACTCTGTAAAATTTTATCCTTTTCTTTCCATAATAACCGAGTTCCATATCGTTTGTTTTTGTACGTGGTATTTTGCTCAAATGAATCTAAAATTTCCTTATCAGATCGAGAAATTTCCTTATCTGGACTTATCCCAATTGTTTCCAGTTCCCAAAAATGCTTAACTCTTTCATAGTCCAATTCTTCATTCGCAACGGTCAAATGGTTAGCATGCACTTCCTGAAAATTATATCCTTCATCCCTTCCCTGTATCACGAAGCCAAAAATGGTGTCAGTTGCCACTAATCTTTTAGAAATTTTGATATTTGTTTTACCCAAAATTTCCCCAATACAATCTGACCCGATTAAAATTTGTATACTACTGGATGTACCCTGATCTGCCAACTCGATACCCTTTTCCAAAGCCATATTCCGAATCCATTTAGAAGGAATTTCAATTTGTCCTAATGTAATCGAATCAATAACTACTGCGTCAATTTTGATTTTCCGCTTTGGATCACTCACATTACACAATTCCAGTTCAACGATATCATAAATTTCCTTCTCAGCTCGACTACCCCCAAAAGTGTAAATAACAAATAACAAGTGCTTCTCTACTTATGGCCTTTAACCCCAATAGTTCACAAACATCCCTAATCACGAATGTTTTGGTGCTTCCACCGTCTATCATGCAATGAACCATCTGCGTTTTATTTAAAGGACTTGTTTTGACAGCGGCGGTGAATGTTTGTAATAAGACTGATTCATGCGGTGCCGCCCGCTTCGATGGATTTTTATCGCAAACTAAGCTGAGTGAACTTTGCGCCTGTGGCGGGATTTCTTTCGCATTTGCTTTAAATTCATTTCTCTCAAAACTGCAAATCAGCGAGTTATGGTCTAAAGAATTGCAGTTTCTGCATTTCTGTTCCCTTTTACAAAATTTCCTCAAGTGGTTCTGGCAACAAATAAAGCACAATCCCTTGGCCATTAACGCTTTTCTCCTATTATTAACATCCAATAAACAATCATGCGTCATGTGCGAATTGGCAGAACAAACAGTTAACTGATGTTTATTTTGATAATTTTGATTCACCTTATTTCGATAAGGATCATTTACATTTGTATTGTGTGGGTTTGGGTTTGCCAATATTATAGACGTTTCTCTTATTTCCAATTCCTTCCGTATGTATTCTATTAATTTTGAAATATCAAACAATTCGTTTGATTTACAGGTCCTATTATAGTTCAAATTCAACTCCTCGGGTAATTTCTGCAATATTACCGGGCACAGTAAATTACCGTAAGTACCTGTTGCTACATTTAAAGACTGCAACGAACGAATTTGTACTTCTATTGCGTCGTACATTTTTCGTAGCCCTGCTACATTCGAACAAGATTTTACAGGTTCAATTAATAGGAGTTTATGGATGTGTGACGAAATAATGACCTCTGGCCTTCCAAACCTCAGGGTCAACAACTGAACCGATGCGTCATAATTTTGCTCTGTAAGAGCAAAATTATGGCCCTGAAATGGCGTTCAAAGCAACACCCCCTAAATAAGTTTTCAAATACGTAAACTTTTCGATTTTGCTTAGCGCGCTATTATTGTGTATAGCTACTTCATACGAATTCCAGAAATCAAGCCAAAGGCTACAATCACCAAAAAACTTTGTTATATCTAGCTTAGGGAGTTTAGCGACATTTTTCGTTTCGGTTCTGAAACTTTCACTGTTTTCCACATTACTCTCAGATTGATTCTCAGGTTGGTTTGCCTGCACTACACTTCCCGGTCTGCCATATAAAGATCCCAAACACATCTCTAATTTCGATTTTGAATCGGTTCCCTTATCTTTATACTCTTCGCTCACCGATAAGTCATTCTCTATCTCTTCGATTTTAATTATTAACTGTACCTCATCATCAATTTTATTTAACTCATTCATTTTTTCAATGGGCTGATCCCTTAAGCTTGATAGCTCCTCAATTTTCATCTCTTTTGTATAGTCTGCCGTTGTTTCCTTTTCTATCGAAGTTTTAATTTTTGACAAATGCTTAGTAAATAACTTCCTTAAACCCTTCCGTTTTTCCTTAAGCCTTTGAATATCCATAATTGAATTAATTTAATTCAACCAGTCTCACTAGTTATAACAAGGATTTACTATTTAACTCTAAGTTTCGCTATCTAATACTGTTTCGTTTCCGATCTGCACTTTTCCGTTTTAACAATTTTTTTTTTCCTGTACAACAACTAACAACAAACCCTTCCCAAATAACTTAACTAGAAGGGAAAAATAAGAAAGGGCCTACCTCCACTTCCAAGAGGTCCCTCCAAGATCCATAAAATATAATCCAAAATGTTATCCAAAATATTTAGTCCAGTTCCATATAGTCCGGTTTGTCTATCACATCACCTCCGTGGTCACCAAAAGTTGTTCCATAAATTTAATTATCTGACTCCGTATCCTTTACGAAACACTGACATTTATTAACAGTTCACAATCACAGTACAGTTACAGTATTCTAACAGAAATTATTTACGGCTTTTCATTTATGCCGCCCAGATATTTTTCTACTCGACTGCCTCGAGCCATCACATGGTTCAAAGAGCCGCGCAAAATCGGCTCTCCTACGCGACAAGTTACTTTCGTTTTGACACGTGACATACACATACAGTAATTCCCTCCCGTAGGAGAGTAAAACCAAAAATCCCCGTTTATAGGGACAAACATTTACAGACGGAGTTTTGAGTCGTAACAGATGTAATAAACACATGTAAATGTGTGTGCACATTCTTAATACATTTTAATTTCAGTGTACATTCAATGGATATCTAATGGGACCAAAATATTCATATTGCTATGTACAATGTAATTGCACAATAAGATTGCTTCCTGACAGTGGTCCCCACTTTATTTTAATTTTAAAAATCCTTTCATGTTGATAATAAGAAAAAAAATAGAACCATGACGTTATTTTCTGATTGCATACAAAAGGACATTAGATATTGTTTGTTGAAAAATAGAAATGGAAAACATGTTAATAATAGAAAGTTTTCTTTAAATTGAAACTAGTAATTCATCTGAAAGATCTAATTTTTTTTTATATATTTGAAAATGATTTGTGGATGGCTAAATTTTGATTTCTGAAGTGGTACATTTCCCCCCTGCAATAAATGAATTATTAATCTTTTAAATTATAGATATTCCTCCTTTTGAGTTTCAGCAAATTGCACATTCATTGAAAATTTCTTTTTTTATTTTGCTTTTTGATGTCTAGTCACAATATTTATGCTTTGAATTAGTTCCTTTGGTTAATCTTTAATATTGAAAGGACTCAAAATTCTTACCGTAATCTTTCAGATGAGTAAATTATTAATTTGATACTAAAATTATTGATTTTAGGCTTTGAAAAGCAGAAATGTATAATAATGGGTAGTTAAAAAATGAACTTAGATGAAATAAAGTCAATATCTAGTTGTCATATTAAGCAAAAGATTTGTGTGGTGTATAACATGCCAGAAACTTTGTGGCAGTTGTAATTACTCTGTCAGTCAAAATAAGCATGCCATTGATACATGCTTAAAGGAGCATTCAAGATGAATGTTAAAAATCAAGAAACATCAATTTCCAAAATAAATTGCTAAACAATCCAGGAAATTCAGACACAAATTCCAATTTTCTGATATTAAAATTATTTACCCTGCTAACTCTATAAATCATGTAGATTTTCTTGGACATCTTTATATCTATACCATAAATAATCTATGACCTACCTATTTTATCTTTATAAGCTACCTAGAGATTTGTTTGCACATAAATGTATCTCCTAAAATGGAACATTTTTGACTTTCTACCAAATATTACAATACTTTTCATCTCTTAGTTCCACAGTTCATCATTCCATTCATTCGTTTATTTCCCCATCTTGCATGGGTTCAGTTCATAAATTTTTACCCCTGCCCCTTGCTGTGATAGATACACCAATTTCAAGTCTGCACTTCCTCTGAAGATGCACAAAATCCTGGATAATTCTTTTTATTCTAAGATTCAAGTGATCTTTACATTTGTGAATTAACCATAGAAGCAATCTAATGCTACTTGGCATGATGAGTTATGCATAATTATTAGCCTATTTGCATCCAATATGAAATTTTACAGACGCTTAACCATCTAACGACCGAAGGCCCATTTTGCAGCTTATCCCAAAAAGTCTTTTCCTTCCCCCATAGAACATCCTGATGATTGTACTGAAATTTGTCACGGTTGGGTGCGGCCCCACTGTCCGCATCAGGTCAAAGTATGCTGGGATTGGTTCTAGAAATTAAAAATTGACTGTGTGGTGACGTTGAACTATTGGTAGAATGTCCACCTACCAGGCACTAAGGGGGAGGCAATCTAGGAGAATTTCAGCCGGATGTCTGGACTTCTGAAAGTTTGGCCTTCAGAGAGTTAAAAGAAGCTGCGAGTGTTCACTTTGGGAAAGTTAAGTGAGACCAGTCATATATGTAGAAATGAACAAGCTGAATATTTCTATGTAAGACTTTAGCTCTATTGCCACAATATAATCTCCCTTTAAACATTACAAGATAATAACTAGCTCATCCATTAAAGCAGATGGATTTTTAAACTATAAGAAAGTGAAGACGAGAGAAATCTGGAGTGACTTCATAGTTTCTGGAGTGGGTTCATAGTTTCTAACCTAGATCTGTTGGGATTGCTTGTTTTAAACACCATGTTGGACATAACCTACAGAGGCATCTGTGCCATTTTGGTGGTTAGACAAAAACATCTGCTTAATCTTTTTGCAAACTGAATATGACTCAGTACCACCTCTAGAACTACTTTAATTTTTTTTGACAGTCCAGTTATTACTCCACTAAGATTAAAAATTTAAAAGATATTTTACGCATTCAAGCTTTTATTGGGCTGCTCACTGACTCGTGATCAAGAGGCTAGGACAGCCATGGATAAAATATTTTTGTATGTATCAGCTTTACCAGCCTCCTTTTCACCAGAAAGGAGCAAACTACTTGATACACTTCCTTTAAAACTTTCACTTTTAACCAGCGATATACAACAGGCATATAGACAGAAAAAAACTTTTAAAGTTTGGCCCCGCAAGACCAATTTTGGTTTATGCATAGAATTTTTTAATGGTATCAATTGTGTGTAAACTACAACCGATGTAATACATCCACAGCACCTCTTAGCAGGATATGACACCAGAGGCTAAAGAATCGAATATAAATGTTCAATTTTATTTATCTACCACATAATTGATTTTGACTCATTTGTTTAATGTATCTGCAAATAAATTGCCAACGTTAAGCTGGAAAACTGATAATTTTGCAGAACTTAAAATTTTATTTGTAGAAAGGAATTTCGTGGAATGCAATATGAGAACTCGAACTAACAATCTATTTGGCTGATGAAGCCAACCACATTTCCTAGAATTCCCTACCTGCTCTGCTATATTTCATGCAAAAATATAGCAGAGCAATGCACTTTATTTAAAACTAAATAAAGTGAGTTATATAGTATAACTCTTAAGAGTAACTGACATTGCAAATATATACACCTGTATAACCTGCAGCCTTGGGCCTAAGTTTCACCCTTGTGGGTTCCTCAGCAAGCTATATCTGATTAGATGAAGGGACAAGAATTTCCAATGCAGAATCTTGATATAGTGCCCAATTATAATTTATGGTAGCCCATTTTTCAAAGTTAGGAATTGGGAATAGTAAAATTATTTAAAGAAGAAAAATGAAGTGTTAGGGATAAATGAGACATATATAGGGTGGGGAAAAATTCAGAATCACCACCATGTGATTGGAAAAAAAAAAGGGCCATAACTCAGTATTTTTACACCCTGTGACAGCAACACTAAAATGTTAAAGAACAGTAAATGAACTTTTTGGGAAAGATGAGACTTATTCATAGAGTAAAAAAAGTTCAGCTTCATCAAAAGCATAATAAAAAAATATTAGCCTCAAAAAGTAAAAGGGAAAATAAATGAGGTCTCCTCCTCAACATATAATGGGACAATATACCATCTACATATCAAAAAATCTGCATTTCAAGACAGCTTTAGCAATCAGTTGTTACAACTATGTTATAAAATCAAAATGATTTATGCACGATAAGACAGTTATATCATGCATTCTTCAGTTATGCTTCCTGTTGGTTTTAGGGGACACCACAGTAACATATATTGCTGATGCGAAACAGATTTATCTCTCATTCAAGATATAAATACACAAACTTTCATGTAAAATTTTATTTTCAAAGCCTCTGCAAATACAAAAGTTTCTGCATAAATTATAATTGATTCATTTTTCAGATACTCTTAAAATTAGAAGATAAATTCGTAAATTCACACAATTTTAGATTCCTGAAATAGACACATTATAAATTGTCCATAATAAAAATTACTGCCCACTGTTAACACTTTTTTACTGAATTCAAAAAGTTATACAAGAAGTTTTTCAAAATATGAAATATAAATTCTTTGGAAGTATTTAGCATAATAAAGCATCATTCTCTCACCTTTGATATACTTTTAAAAAAAGTTCCTGTAACAATATTTCAACCTATTTTTAAACATTATTCATAATAAACTCACAAAAACAAAATAAAAAGTTAGCACCAGGATACATAATAAAAAATTAATAAAACATTTCTCTCGTAACAAAATAAAATAGACATGATTTAAGTTTTATAATTTTAAAAATGTGCTATGCTCATTAATATATCCAGTTGATACTGAAATTCAGTCTTTAATAAAATAAGTGAAAAAAATATT
Source organism: Dolomedes plantarius (assembly GCA_907164885.2). NCBI lineage: Eukaryota > Metazoa > Arthropoda > Arachnida > Araneae > Dolomedidae > Dolomedes > Dolomedes plantarius. Next base: position 61,085,886 of record OU015501.1, read on the forward strand.
AATTCAGTTTGTGAACAAATATAGATATGGTTTACATGACATACAGAGTATTTCTACACGATCATACCCTCATAAGTCTCGAATCATAAGTCGATCATAAGTCTCGAAAATTTTATATTCATCGATAAATTTCAAAATTTGACAAATTTATGCCTTAAACTGTGGTTCTAAATTTTTCGACAAACCACCTAGTTTTTACGCTTAAATAAAAATAAGATGATTTAAAATATCTGTGTGCAATATATACCAATACAAAAGTTCAGAGTGTATGTGAAAGCTCTCTCTATCTGAATACATTATAACAAATTTTTTTTTATTTATTTCAAGGATCAGATTTATGTATCGAAATGTCACTGTTTGAACAGGTATTTGTTCATAAGCTCCAACTTACTGAACAGCAGCTAATTAACAATAATTACAGCAAAGATAATCTATTATTTTATATTGTTTTAGCTGTCAGATAGTTCAACCGTTGAAAGTGTAATGATGATAAAGCAAAATTTGCATTATTAGATACATATGGAATGGAAAAATTAATTAGTATTCAAATTTCTCAACCATTTTGAGAGCTTCAATAAGTTTAATACTCAAATGTCTAAGCATATTTTTACAAAGTAAAAATTTATATAATTTCTAAAACAGGAACATACATTACTGAATATTTTTCCATTTTTTATTATCCGGTTATATTCAGGTACTAAAGCTTGGAAAACTGACTTTTAGATTTCCTACTGCAAGATACAGAAATAAATTACACAAGAGCCCCAAGTAAATCATTTAGCAATATAGCACATACTGAGGTTATGACTTTGCATAGTATAATGATAAAAAAAATTATACTGTTGGGTTACTAATAACAATGCTCAAATTTATATAGCAAATACAACAAAATTCTTCATAGTAACTTTGAAAAAAATGTAATTAGCGAATAGAATAAAAGTTATGAAAAATCACTATGGTGTTAACATATGAAATCAATTTCAAATATAAACCTAATAATACAACTTTTTATTGTATATTTTGTTTTGGTGAATCTGGAGGTGAATCTAATTGTAAATTGCCTGTCTTTGAGCTAGATGATGTAGAGATAATAAGCATTTCTTGATTGGGAGATACTGTACAATTTTTTCTACTAGTGGAGGGCATACTAGCCTGGAAGCACTCATTACCATCAGATGTTTCTACAGATGATGAAATGTAGAGTTCATCAGCACTACAACATAAAGATGGTGATTCTGATACTGTGACATCAGTTTTCCCCCTACATAAATCTTCAACAGAAGACTTAGGTATATTTCCCAGTAAGATATCATCTAATGCAACAGAATCCATGACTGGTTGTGTATCAAGTATTGTCTCAACAGGAGTCTCAGTATCAGATGACTGGGAACATTCTATCCTTTCAGGATCATCAAAAGAAGTAATAGTTCTTGAAGCACTAGAACGAGCATTTTCTGTTTGGATTTGTTCAAAAACCATAGTAATCTCTTTCTTTTTATTCTGCAACCTTTTCCTTTTTATTTCATTGTTAATAATTCTTTCTTCGAGCATTTTTATTAATGGTCCACATATAACTTCAGCTATTTGTCCCATAGATCTCAGATAAACTAAAAAATATAAATAAATTATTAAGATATATATATAAAATACAGTGGAACCTTGATTGATCATTTTTAAAGGGATCTATTGTACTAAACAATAAATACGAGAACGTAAAAAAGAAATATAATCATTGGGAAAGTAAATGACACATACAGGAAAACGATTCACGGAACGGTCGATCAAGGTTCCACTGCATTTAAAATTATTCTATATATGCTACATTCTATGGAAATGTGAATACATTAGGAATAATACAAAAACACACAGAAAATGTGTACAAAATATTAGTTGCAAATCAAAGTTCACAGCAGATGAAAGGGTTAAATGCAGAAGTAGATTAGGTATGCTAGTAAATAACCAGGTTGTGTCAGACTAATCATGTTTAAATACTATTGTACAATTTAGTATTAATCCCCTTCAGTCTATCTTCTCACAATCAGTTTTTCCATTCATAAAAACAGATCTGGAAATTCATTACTGGTGGGCTTTTCAGCTATGCAACTGTTCTGGCTTTGACCATCCCTCTAGAATTACAACCCTTCTTCAGCATATTTTAAATTTTGGGAATAAAAAAAGTTACAGGATAGGAAATCTGAGAAATAGGATGAGCATTTTGGCACCGGCATGCCTATTTTCACCAAAACTGCTCCATAAACTTATATTATTGCTGTATGCATTACAGCTTTACCCAAAGGAATGTGCATCATTCTTTGGGCCTGTTCACATAGGAGTCCAGTAGCAGAAGCATTGAAATATATTTAACCAATGATAAACCTCCAAACAATTAGCAGCGAAATTTTTTACGGCTATGATTGGTTTATTTCTGTCTCAGCACCATCTTTCCTTTTATGCTTCCGCTACCGGACAAGCCCTTTTTCTCATAGGTCTCACTTTCCTCTTGCAGCAGGTAACAGATGATGCTTAGAATTTTGGGATTTTTAGAAACAATCAAAATTAAACTGCATTTACATATATATTTTCGCTGGCATTATATTCTTATGGTATTCGGTAGATATGAAAATGCTTTTTTTCCCTTTCTTTCTAAGTAGTGATGTAATTTTTGTAGTAGCTATACTTTTCTCTAGAGAAAATCCTGATGCCACCACAAGACTTAAATCATTTTTGCTTTTGGTGATGCAAGTCTGAGAAGTACATCGATGCCCAATACCTTTTCTAATATCATTCTTTAGAATCAGGGAAAGTTTTAAGGAGTAAAATAAGCTGAATATTTAAAATGAAATATACATTTTACAGAAAAATGTTTACAACATTGTTAAACATTGTTTTCAGAGAAAAATTACATATAAATGCAAAACCCATTATTTTACCAATTTAATAAGACAAAACTGAAAGATCTAATGGGAAAAATGATTGGGAAAAAATTAGCAAAAAAGGAACATAAATTTAAAAAAAATCACAACATGCAAAAAAATTTCCCAAGTTCTAAAATTTACAACTTTGTAAAGTGACAAATATGCTTTTTTACACTTCCATGATAAAGAAAAAAATAATGATAATTTTTTTAAGTTATAATAATAAATTTACACATCAGAAATGAGCAGACTGGCTGCAGACCTCAAATATCATATAGGAACACTATAACAATAAATAACCATTATTTGAGTGATTTAAGTGGCAACTAAAACAAGTTTTAAAATGTAAACACCACACTTGCAAAAATAATGAGGGAAATTTTGAGACAAAAATAGACAGTTTACTAATAAAAATGAAGGGAAAGAATTTCTTTATAAATACATGTTAGATGCCAGTTGCTAATGACATTTTTTAAAGAGTTTGGTGGCCATAACATTTTAGGGACCATACATGTCAGAAAACATTTTGAAAGAAATTAAATACAAACTGTAAACAATGAATTCTACAGAACAGGACAGACTTTAGCACTAGAAATCTTAACATTCATTAGGGGAGTTGACTTTTAAAAGAATATTCTTCACAAAATTTCTAGGGTGCAACAACTCTATGTCTTTACTATTTGTAAAAAGATTTTAAAAAAATTTGGGAAAGTCAAATATTTTTGGGGAAAGACTAAAGATAGCAGAGAATTTCAGGGTTCTCCAGAGCACTTCAAAAAAAGTTAGTAGCTTTGAATACACAATACACATGAACAGACAACACACAAAGAGCATGGGGCCAGTAAATATTTTCAAATTATAAGTGCTTTCTAATTTTTTCCATAACATTAGTTTACGTAAAATATTACATGAAAGTTGAGAAACATATAAATATATAAATGTCCACAAATAAATTGCTATGTGTATATATACTAGGAAATAGACTAAAAAGAATGCTATACCTGAACTGTTATGAAGTCTAGTTAAGTAATCCAATTCCATTTGATTTGTTATCTGATAAGCTAGTTGTTCTTCTTGACATAAGAACCGTGGTAGCTGGATTAAGGCTTTCATACAGACATTGCTTACATGATTAGCAGGCACAAGATGAACAGGAACATCTAATCGCTTTTTCCTATAATTTTATAGATTTCTTATGATAACAGGTTTTTTTTTTCGAAATTCTAATATACAGAATAAGTAATAAATAATTAGGAGAATGATACCAAATAATTTAATGTTAAATTCTCTTTAAAAAATTAATATGTGAACAAAATAGACTTTCATGAAATCTAAAACAATATTACTTTTATGCAACGAGAAAAGAAATAACTTAAAATATAGGTAATCAGTTCACACTGCCTCCCCTTTCTCATTTCCTTTAGCAGATTCTTTTCATCAAATCAGATAAGATCTTAGGATCCCAGACATTACAATGTAAACTAAAGTTGACCCGATATCTTTAGAATCAATAAGGACTTGATATTTAGGTTGTTGATCAGCATTTACCAACAGAGCTGGTTAAGTACTAGATAGCCAGACTTTCTCTAACATCTTGTGGACAATTTGGGCAGGTGTGTTGAACTAATCTTTCAATGTACAATACCTTTAACCAACTTTCAACAATTTTGCTTTTAGTTCAGCAAGGTAGTATGTCAAATGACCTTCTCCAAATTGCACTCTAAATTTTTTTCTATGACACTCAATCAATACCCCACTCAATCAATACCACATGTACTGCTGACATTAATGTCAAGTGTGCAAAGATTTTACAGACAAGATAAAATGCAGATTCTGAGTGAATGAGGCCTTGATACTAAACAATTATTGTTTAAAAGCAGCACAATGCATTAAAAAGTACAAAACAATACCTCTAAAACTCTAATTGACTGTCAATTACCAGTGCTACAACAAATCTGAATCAGACTTCATACTCTGAACTCTTAAATATGGCATCCCATGTATCATACTTCTTACGAAGTTGCTTTAAGAAAACAACAAAACACTGCTCTTAGCAACTTTTGGTTGTTAAAAAACTTAATTTTCCAAGTTAAAAACTAGCTACACATTTAATTCACTGATTGTTTGATTCCCTGCTTCAACAATCTTGTTGCTAAGCAAGAAAAATTCACCACAGTAGTAATAGCATTATTAGACATTACATTTCATATCAACAATATTTGAAAAGTTATTTCAAACATCCATAACATTTCTATTATAAAAAAAATAATTAGAGTCCATCATATGTTTAAAAGAAACTAACACAATAACGTTTTTACTTACTCAACATTACCATCTTCAATAACAGTCTGAGATTGAAAACATGTCATCTGAACTCTGCCTCCCTAAAATAATAAATATGTACATTCTATATAGAGTAATCTCATATTATAAAACTTATACATTATTTATAAATGTAAATCCTATTTCATACTTATCTAAATACCTGTTTCAGGTGCATAAACTTATAGTCAACATTTAAAACACTTCATGTAGTCAACAATCAAAAGCAGACACCAACAGATATAAAAAAAAATAAACAATATGATATGTTTGAAAAAGGTTAAACCAATCATCAAACTTTGCTTTCCCATTGTAACTGTTTGCTGACATACTCAAAATGATATTAGTCTTATGACATACAAGCCGGGCTTCACCTAGCTATGCTCAAGTCATCCGTGTAACATATTTATGTACTTCGTGCCCCACAAAAGAAAAAAACGGCCTACAAATGTATTAAATTCAAGTGAATAAATTCCTTTCAATTTTCATTCCTGTCGCTGCCGACAGATGGCAGCACCACTGCACCAGATGATTTGATTTCTCAGCAGTGAGTGATTTTAGAATTAAAATATCTCTAAAAATATCGAATTAACAGAATAAGTGTACGCAGGAAAAATTATCATTCTTCAAAGCTCTTTCCAAATATGTAACATTTATGTACTTTCATGAGAAAAAAATAAACCGATTGTCGGCCATTGCGTTACGCTCACGTGATCTCGACATCCCCTGCTGTTCCTTTATTAATATAGATATAAAACCATATCACAAACAAACTAAAATTTTATGCAAATTTTTTGTCTCTGTTAAAAAATTTTTTCATATAATTTAATATTGATATAGACATAAGATATCTGGAGACATTCTCAGCTACATAGATTCAAGCTACAAGCTTCATACACTGGTGTAAGAAATTAAGAGAATTTGCAGACTTGGTTGATTATCTCTAGAACTACTGTACTGATTTTAATGAAATTTGATATGTACATACATTGATACAATACAAAACAAATAATCATTCAATAAATGTAATACACACGCATGATTGTGCGTAACACTCGTTGGAGTCAGAAGGTATGAAACAGCGGTTGCAGAATAAACAAAAAAATGGGTTAATAGAGGGTTAATAGGAGGTATGGTCCCCTCTTACAGATATACAGGTCTCGCAGTGTGATTTCATACTTGAAATAAGGCAGTTTATCATTTCCTGTGGCAATTGGTCCCACTTGTTCAGCAACGCTGTTTTCATTCCCTGGATGGTTCTCGGAGGGGGGTTGCGAGTTGCAATTGACCTCCCCAGAGCATCCCATACATGCTCTATAGGGTTAAGGTCTGGAGATCTGGCTGGCCAATCCATCCGGCGAATATCCTCACTCTCTAGAAATTCGTCGACCAGAAGAGCTCTATGTGGCCTCGCGTTATCACCCATTAAAATTAACTCAGGGCCAACTGCACCCCTGAAAAGGAGAACATAGGGCTGCAAGACCTCATCCCTATACCTCACACCAGTCACAGTGCCTCTTTCAAAGACATGGAGAGGTGCACGGCCATCCAACATGATGCCTGCCCAGACCATTAAACCTCCTCCGCCATAATGGTCGATTTCGCGGACATTGGAGGGTAGGTAGTGGGTCCCTGTTTCTCGCCGTATGAACATACGGCGAGAATTGGTGTTTAGGCTGAACCGGGACTCATCAGTGAAGAGAACGGTTGCCCATTGATCCATATTCCAAAATCTATGCTCTCTGCACCACGATAAACGGATTCTCCTGAGAAGCGAGCGGGACGCAAACAGCAGGTCTTCTTGCAAACAACCCTCTCTCATGAAGTCTTTTGGAAACAGTCACCCTTGATACACGGGTTCCTGTGGCTGCATACAAGTCACGAGAGAGCTGAGAAGCTGTAGCACTCCTGTTACGCCTCGCTATAATTGACAAATGGCGATTTCTCTGGCCGTCGTGGTTCTTGGACGACCTTGCCCAGGCTTTCTCTCGATGGATCCGGGTATCCTGGAACTTGTTGGGAATCATGCAAAAGATTCCATTGAAAAATTAAAAAAGAGTGAAATTGCGCAGGAGCGCTCTATAGAAATGAAGCCAAAAATATTAAAAACTACTTATTAAATCTAACTAAAAATAGGTGAAGAATACTAAGGTATGTGCATGGAGGTGAGGTAAAAAATCACTGAAACATTGTTAAACTTGAAACGGTTTAATTATCCGTTCATAAAAATAACAAAATAATAGTAACATATAAAATAGTTACATGAGTCCTGCTTAAAACAAAAACATAGCAGACTTTGAAACTCGGCGACGAGTCCGGCGTCAGCAGGGAACGGCACTTGAACGGGAGCGGCAGGCAGATGGGCAGGCGGAATCGGATTGACGAAAATCTCGAAAAACCTTCCTTATATTCACGGCGGCTGGCGCGAACGTCCAATTACAGATCGGGCGAAGTACGCATGTACTGATAATATTTGCATGTACGATATTTGCGTACATTTACATTTCGCATTTTACATAAAATTTAAATACTGATTCGATGCGATACAAATTTAATCTCATACGATTTGTATGACGCGTTACATGTTAAATTCCGTTATGGAAGGCAAATATTTTTAAAGTTAAAATAATAAGATTGTAAAGGAAAATGAAAGGGTGAGTGAATCGTGGCAACGATTCACGTAGGCGTTTAACCGATAAGAATTGTTTACAGTATGGCGCAGCGCCGGAAAGCTTTAAGCTCATGGGGTGAACAGGTAAGGAAATGATAATTTTTTTTTTAAATATTCCTAACAGAACTGTTTCCATAAGTTACACACGACACTGGGCGTTAAAATGAACTCTCTACAAATTAGGACTTGAGATTGGCCTGCTTCTAGCCTGTTAAGATTTGCGGGCAGAAATGCCCCAAACTTGACGAATAGATTATTGTACAGAGTCGTTCTGGCTAACAGGGAAGGTGGACTTTTATAGCTTAGTAAAAAATAGAATAACGCTAGATAGTTTAACTTGTGGCATGTGGAACCTAAAGTAAAACATACACAGGTTTAAATGTTAAAATAAAACATAAATTTATTCGCTTGTAGTAAATATTAAAAGAATAAGCACAGACGAGTCACTACACAACTTGTAGTGTAAAGCTGAACGTGTCCATAATTTACAGTTTGCTGACACTCGTAAAATAAACAAAGTAAACTAACTCACGGCCGTACGGCCCACGGGCGAAATACCTGTACGGTATAGCTGGAATAAAAAAACTGGCTGACTGCCTGCGGGCATGCAGGGCTGAGTTGGCTTAGCAGTATGATGCATCCGCTAAAAGCTTTGCTTCATGATGTCGCTCGGACTCGGGTGCATAAAAAACACGTACGCCGAGATGGCTTGACACACAACTGTTCGGCTGCGAACCGCCGTGAATCACCCACAGGCTGCCAGGGAAACGCCGGCCTATATATGCAGTTCGATTACCGCGCTCCCTCGTGGTAATCGATAAAAAACTTCTTTATGCAAATTTAAAAGATGTTTCGTTCTTGACGTCATCGATGAAATAGCTCGGGAATTTATGACGTCGTTGCTGGCTGGTAGAATGGCGTCATTGCTGGTTGATTGACGTCACAAGATCGTCATGACGCAACGGAAGTCTGGCGACGGTTGACCTGCGTTATGGTGGTGTTTAATGATGTAAACATCACATTGCTTACGTAGCTGGATAGTTAGGGGAAGAAAAGAAATGCATATCTGGCATTTTGCCTAACATAGCCTCCCCACAATTCGCTACCTCATTCCATCATCTAAACGTTGGTGGTTACTCATTTTTACTGTTACAATTTGAAATTAACCGATTGCTGCAAAATAACACCAAGAAATTCGCCAAGGTGTACTAGCGAACGAAATGCGTCTTAACTTACGCACGCTTATAAAGCCTGTTTCTCTACTGGCTCCGCCTACCCACACGTGTACGCTTACGTATTTGACGTACAAGATTTGCATTCTTGTCTAGAAGCAGTGGTTTTACATTCAGTTCAGTTCTTTTCATGAAATTTGATAAAATATGCAAATTCTCATAATTTATTTCACCAGTGTAGATAGCTACAAGGTTCTTCAGACTAAAAATAGAGAAAGCGAAGAAAAATAATCACCATAAAATAACCATAAAAACCTCAGCTCTATTTCTTTACTAGATTTTGGTGCTTTTATTTTATTATTTAAAGAGAAGAGATCTCTCATTTATGGATTTCCAGTATAATTTTGCTTTGTTTTATAAATCTTCAGTAAAATCAAGTGAAAAAAAATTCAGATTTCTTAAATTATTCCTGTACTCAGGCAAACTTTTTTTCTAATGCAATACACACTTTGACAGTTACCTAATCCACATCATAAATTTGCTGTCTTCTTTACTGTGAAAGCACTATAGAAGTGAACTAAACTCATTCCCTATGAGGGAACAGCACAATACCATAGTTGGTTTTGAGTATCAAATCAATCTAAAAAATAAATAAATTTGTAGCTTAAGATGAGTCAGGGCAAGTGCATAGTGGCCAGACAGCTTGTATGGTCTTTAACTTGTAGTATTGTCATTTGTAGGAATGTACAGTAAGACACACTCTTTCACATGATAGGTACAGAAGTGCATAAGCACTAAGCATAATATCCAGGGATGGTTACACAGCGTTAGATGTTTATTTCACTTGCACTAGTGAAACTTTGCACCTACCCCAACATTGTTCCAGAGAAAAACAGGCAATAAATAAAGGCTAGATATTCACTTACTCTGTTTTTGCAAGGTGAGTGCATATGTGGAATCTTACAAATACATCCCCCCCCCCCCACAATGCAGAGGCCTTGTCCTTAGACATTCGCCTGTTATCACCACAGTATTGCTGGCCTCTTTATTATGGGGGCACCATATAAGTGGACCAGCTTCGACCTCTATGAACTGGTCCCATAATTTTGAACTGAGTCAAGCGACAAGACCAGAAACATTTGACCCCGCAGCTCCAGAGGTAAATTTGAGAACTTGGACGACACTGCAGCCACGACAGATTTTTGTGCACCAGCCACCATTAGTGTACACGGCAGTGGATTTGTCAATGACTGGCTTGAACCAGGGACATTTAGATCCCTGGCTCGCTGCCTTTGCAAACAGGGCCAGAAAATTTTGAATAGTTGAATTAAAAGCTTTTAAATACATATTCAGAAACAGAAGGTTTTTACATCTAATCTGCAAAAATTTTCCCATTTCTAGCTGCTAAAACCAATTTTATACAGTCATACAAAGTCAAACTTTAAGTTTTGGTCTGCACTTGCCCCTAATCACCTTCCTTAAGTTGAATTTGAAATCATTTCCTAAATTAATTTTTAATAGACTTTAATAAATTATAAAATACACACAACTGTTCCTCTATATACAAAACAGTTCAATACAGTTCTCCTTCCTAAAGTTTATTGAAAAAGTAGTTTATTAGATCATACTCCAAGGAATTCCTTACGTAATTGAACATAACAATCAGGATTCAAACTCGAGCCCACTCTGGACAAGCTCATGAGACAAAATTCTATATAATGTACTACCTGAAAACCTGAACTTCGCTACGGAGTACATTCAAATTAAATACAACAGTCAATGTATGCAATTAATGCTAAAAATAAATAAATATATATATATATATATACATTTATAATAAATATGACGATCAATGTATACAATTGATATAAAAAAAACAAAAAATATATTTTTCAAAAAATCACAAGGGATATTTTTATAGACAAAATAATGAGAAGAAAATATTCAAATTAAATCTAATAGCACATACTAAAGAATATAGTACAGTTAATACAGTACAGTTTGAGGATATCTTTTACTGTATTTTTTTGGATAATGTCCAATAGTCTGCCGCATTAGCAAGAAAAAAATTTTTTTTTTTGGATCTATTTAGTTGTTATGCATGTGACGATAAATTTATTTAAAGTACCAGAAAAAGAAATCATGTGATCAGCATTTAATAAATTAAATTCTAAAAATTAATCTTTAAAAATTCACCAAAAATCAGAAAATGGAGGTAAATATTCGAAAAAGATTTCATTTTAAAGGAATTTTTATGATCTTTCTCGTGATATAAATTTTATAACACTCAAATTATTATTTTTAAATGCAAACTTAAAAAAGTTACAAAAATAGCTTAAAAATTTAATTTTTCAAAAATCTAAGAATTTTTCAAAAATCTTTCTTAGGCACCCCTACACTATAAGAAGAATCACCATGCAAAATTTCAGGTCCAGTGGTTTGGTCTGTGCGTTGTAAGTCAGTCAGTCAGTCAGTTACGGAACTGTTTTATATATATATAGATGTGGGTGTTATCCTGGCAAAAATGGCTGACAATCATTGTTTGGTTTGGTCACGATTACTGTCAATTTTTGTTACATGGGTGTTATTTAGACTGGGACCTACTGCTTAAAGCAAATTCCTAATGGCTACAAATGTCCATGCCAAGGGTGTGGCTTGAACCCACAGACTCTGGTACTGAATGTCAGCACAGATTGACAATCATGAGTAATTGAAAAACAAAGCAAAAATTAAAAATGGCCTGCAAGTGTTATGTTATAGAAAATCAAATTATGGATAAGAAAAACTAAAAATTTCTGAATATGAAATTCTAGAGGCAAAAGCTTAGAGGCAACTAATCAATCTGATTGAAACTGCATGTATATATCAAAATAAGTAATGAAGTAGTAGAATATAACTTCATTGAAATATAAATACAATTTATGCTAACTTACAGGAAAACTTACAGAAGAACATTAATGCACATTACACAAACCTTTTTTGATGGATCTTCATTAAAAACTGAAAAGATCATCCCAATGAAACCATCATCCATCAGCTGATAACTATCTTGGGTATTGACATCTAAATTGCAAGTTTATAATCAGAAATGGCTGATGAAGAAACTTTCACAAATATGAACACAATTTTTTTAGGTAATTTATTAAACAAGATTAATGGAGAAACTACTAAACTTGAACAAACTAATAAATAGTATCATTTCTAAGAGTTTTATAATGCTTTGTAAACAGAATGTAACTTTCAAATTGGGCTAAACAACGAGATCAAACTGCAAGAAGCACTAAGACAGCTATCAAAAATTAACTTAAAAGTAAAGGCAAAATATCTTTCCTATGTTTTTCAAAGTAATTAAATTCAATACATAAAATATTTCTGTGAGTACTCACTGGTTTCAGGTATTTATGTACAGAGACATATTACACTCATGAGCTATGGGAAGCTTAAGAAATAAACTGGTCGATAACTATTATTTGAATGAGAAAAAGATTCAAAGATACCAATTTTAAATTGCTTTCGTTTTCAGAAATCAAAATGAGATGAATAACAGTATTTACAATATTATAAATCACGATGAAACATATTTGATGATTTCATCGTGAAGTTTTAAAAAATCTTAAATGGCTATAGTCAGGCTAATAAGCAGAAATGTATTCAAAATAAACATGTCATAGGACTGCAGTAAGTTTAGTCCAGACAACATGACTTATACAGCCATTTTTCAGAACAATTTATATTAACCCTTTCATGACAGCTGTTGCAATCATACACAATCTGCTGGGGCCGGAGGTGTTTCCCGTGAGTACTCCTTCCAGACCGGCTGTCTTTTAAGCACTAAGCCTAATTTTTCAAAAATTCCAAAATAGTAACATTTACGAACAAATCTATATATTTAAGCTATATATGGGTTACATACAAATTCATTTATAATTTCTCTATTAACAAATTTTTTTTTTACAGTTTTTACTTAACTATCAGTGTAAATCAGAAATCTCACAACATCAGGGCCTGATTGCGCCTCAAAACTAAACGGCGAACCCATATGTCCAACGTTATAATCCCACACCAAATTAAAAACAAAATTACTCGTAAATAAAGAACCCATGCAAAGTTTAAATGCCCTAACCGCTGACAGCCAGCTACAATGAATAGCTCTCTCCATTTGTTTACAAAAAACTACCAGCATTTGAGTCATATCCTTTTTTATTTCAAAAACAAAGTCACACCTACATGTATTCTGAATTTCATGGACATACAGTGCCATCTAGTGCCCCCAAAATTAACTAATAAAACATTCTGATCTACTGTCATGTATATGTGACAGTCAGTAGCTGAAGTGTTTTCTCTCTGCCATGCAGGTTTGACAGCCAGGAGAAAACACAGATAACAGCTGTCACATATACGTGACGTTCACCGCGAAAGGGTTAATGCTGCAAGATAACTAATAAGAATAAGGAAGCTTAAACTGAAAAATCAGAAGCATAACATTTTTGAACTTAACTTGATTTATATTGCACCATAACAACTGCATTGGATCATAAATATACTAAAATTTAAATACCAAAGAGAAAATTTATTAATGTGATTACAATGTAAATATCATAATTTTCCCTAAAAATATAGAAAAACTAACCAAAATGAAGGAGAAAATGGACTAGACAGGATAAAGTAAAAAAACTTCATTATTAACCACTTCTCAGTTTTCCCCTACCTCATACAGCTAGTATGGTTTTGCCCAGCGTGATTTGCCTATGTGGTGTATGGGCATTGCATTTTCTAAGCTTACATTTTTGTTTATCATGTATATATCAATCTAGTTGACAATTTTGCTCATAGATGGCATTAGACATCCATAAACCTGTTTTACTGTTGTCTAGCTGTTGAATTCTATGCAAAGCATGTGTTACTTTTTGAAATGGTGTGTTGCCTTTACTGACGTTTTTGTAAAGAAGACTGTGTTGAGAACTATATTTGGTGCATAAATTTATCTTTTTATTTCAAGTAACTGAGTTCCATGTGAATTTTATATCATAATTATGCTGTTGAATTCTAGTTTTGTACCTAAAGTTTGTATATTAGATACAAATGGGTGACATTGCAATTGACTTGCTAATCACAATGCAAGTGGCCAAAAAAAAGAGAAAAGAAACATGGTATTATTGCCAAGAATGTGAAGTAGGACTGCGAGTACTGCCATGTCCCAAACACAGGGGCGTAACTAAGCATTTAGGGGTTCTGGGGCAAGGATGCAAATTGGGGCCCCTGGGTAAATAATGAAACATTTTTCTAGAGCTCGGGGCATTGTTCCGGTTTCCCCAGTCTAGTTAAACCCCTGCCAACACAGTTAAAATATTAGTACCTTCTTCAAAATGCGACTGGATGGAAAATGGCAAGATACACAATGAAAGCTTTCCTTTCATCCCAGGATGTATACAAAAAGCCAACTTCAAGGTGGAAATAAGTAAATTTATATTTGCATATATCTTCATTTTTTATCTGTAATTATTTTTTAACAGACATTTTGTTTAAAAATGATATATGATTTTTGCAATAATAAAAAAATGCAATTGTTTATTTTTTTCAAACACATTGAGCTGTTAAGTGGTTAAAACAAAAATATTATATTAAATATATGTCTATAGAAAAATACAGTCTGCTTTTAACATAATTTCTTTCTCTAAATATTTTAGATAAATCCTTGATAAACTAACAAAGAACTATAAGTGAAAAGAATTTTAAAACAAATATTCTCCTTTCACATGCAGGGCCTCATTAAAGAATGATCTTTAGGAGCTGCAGCCTATAGGCCTTAGCCAGTTGGAAGGTCTTCCAAAGATAGAGGAAAAACTGAAACTGAATTGAGGCAAAACCATGAATCTCTAAAGGCTTCTGATATGTTGAAAACAATGGATTAACTTCTTCATTTCTTAATGCTGAAATAATTCTGTGGATTTACACTTGCTTGATGATAACTAAATCAATGGAGAAAGGAGTATCTCCAAGTTGAAACATTTGAAGAATGTATACAGATGGCACAAGAGAGACTCAACAGACTTGCTCTTACAGCAATTGTAAATGATATTATAAAGGAAAGGAATCACAATTTACTGATGTTTTACAGAAATTTCTATATATAAGAAATCATGCAAAGCAAATATTTAAATTGATTGTTGTAAACTTCATAAGAATAAAGTTAATTTTGTCTTAAACTTCTTCTTGTTATTTGGAAATACAGAACGATGCAACTTGACAATAGCAGTTATTTGTCTCTTCGGAAACCAGAGAAGTAGCAATGGGTGGAATCAACAACAGAAGACGGAACAGATGTGTCAGATGCACCTCCCTTGGCGACAAGTTGGCACCAAAAGTTTTTGTCGTCAACTTGTCACCAAGAGGGTTTCTGCAGACATGTTAGGCTTAAAGAGTGAAATGTAAACAAAATATGGAACAGATGTAATAAACGTAATAAATTAGAAAACAAACTTACTGGCATTAATAAACTCGTAGGCGCACACAGGATCTTAAAAACACATAAATTCAAAAAATAAAAGCTTAAAAATAATTAGAAATTTGTTAGGTGGGGGTGCTGCCGCCCCCCAACCCCCCGCTAAACAAAGTCAGTATATTCAACTAATAATAACTCATTTAAATAAACATGAAATACACCTTGGTTAAATATATATTTCTTCCTTAAACATAAATTACAGCAAAAATTCAATTGAAAAAATGTGTTGACAATAGAATATAAAAAAGAATCTATTTGCATTATAATGCCTCTATGTTAGACACAAAAATCCCCTGATATTTCTCAATTACACTAAATACTGCAGCCATAATGAAAAGAAGAACAAAAATAATTTGGAATATACAACCAGAAACATCCACGGTGCTTGCTAGCGATTAAATGCCAAATTCAAACTTAGAACGCAAAATTCAAAAACTGTTGCCACAACATATTACTACACTAGAGAACGTAAAAAAAAACCCATTCACGGCACCTATAAATGATGCAAAACACAAGGCAAAACAAAATCTGTCAACAACAAAATCCTAAAAGCAACAAAAACACAAATTGGCAACACCAAAGTAAAAACCGGCAGACCAAAAAACCCACCAAACAAACTACAGATTTGGCAAAAAATCGCCCCTTGGCGTTTGTTGAGTATACCCCGCCGCATTTTAAATCAACCACCACGTTTTCAAAAACTCAAACGTAGAAACGCATAACACAACCAACATGTAAGTCCATCAAACCACATCTAAATTAACAGTTTAAATTAACAGTTAATTTCAAATAAACCTAAAAAAACCTCATTTAGCCTCCCACTTTATACCCCTAACAACCCCAAAAAGTTCATCTATCTCTCAAAAACCTACATCTAATACTATACAAAATATGTCATTAATATTTTATAACAACATGGCTGCCATTTTATATCACATAAACAAATGTACATAACTAGCCATTCAAACTGGGTTGTCACAAAATAACAAAATCTCGCCAAAATCGTATGGTCACCATGCCAAACACAAAATCGCCAAACTTGGCAGGGAGGTGCATCTAACACATCTGTACCCAGATGACATAGTCACATTGCACAAAACTACATATCTATAAAAATGAGATAATATGAAGACATAGTAGATATATTAAAATGAACATTTATCAAACAATTTATGCTCAATCCAATATTACTGGGGGGGTGGGGGGTGGGGTCGTCTCACAGTACCATAGACCCTACAATAGTTTAATCTCGCCCTGTTCACAAGCTATAATTGAAATATAAACATATTTATTTCCTTTCTAAAAATAGACACATTTGCAAGATTAACTTTAAATTGGGTTTATTTTCTGAAAGAAAAAAAATTTACATACCGATTGGAGATGGCCATACCGTAAGTTTGGGATGGGAATGGTACCAACCAATGATACGAATTGGTCTCTTCAAGATACAGGACAGTCTCTTAAAAATAATTAAGTATAACACAGATAATATCCAAGTATTTCAACAGCAAGAAAAAAAAAACTGATTAATCAATCTTACTTAGTAGCATTATATTTTCTTTTAACAAAAAAACTTTTATAAAGGTGCTGTCAAAACACACTAAAAGTAAAATTTATAAAAAAATAAACACTTATTTCTGAAGAAACATTTAAAAAAAAAAACTTAAGCATACTTAGACTAATATAGAGAGAATTTTCAACATAATTCACTGAAATGCACTTGGTAAGTGTACTGTACCTATTTTGAAACTGCTATTAAAAATCATACGGCTATTATACACCTGTAGATATTACCTAAGTCAAAATCTGCTAAAGCCACTTTCAGCATGAAATAATAGATGAAATTTCTCGTTATTAGAATGTAGATATTTTCAGAAGCTTGCATGGATTCATCCAGATGGAACATTTTGAAAACTGAAAAACTTAATGAACTGTGACGGACTGAGATCAAACTTTGATCAGTTATAGGTAATATATTATGTTTTGAAGAGAGAGTTCAGTTTCGCTAGCTTTGAGATCCAGCTAGCAATGGCTCTTAGAATTAGTAATAAAAGTAGCCTCTTTTTTTTCACCAGTTTGCATGCTTTATGAATCAGCTGTGAATTATGGCTCACTTGAAAGTAAATTTAATATTATACAGATTAAATTTCCTAAGACTAATTAATAGTATTTTTGTCAGAATGATACAAGATGGTCAGAAATAAAGCAGAATAAAAATGGTTAAAAAAAAATCTTAAATTTTATATTAGATTTTCAAACAATTTGAATAGTAAATGTTTAACAACTGACACTCATATTAAATTTCTTGAGATTTTTTAAACAATTTTCACTAATACATATTCTGAAAAGTTTAGTTCTTAAATATAAACCAAAAACATTGTCTCAGATCCTATCTGAAAATGTCTTAACTTTTTTTAATTTTTACTTATATCTGATCTATTACAATTGGCTCTCTGTTTAACGACGCTCTACTTAACGACGATCTCTATTTAAAGACGATATTTCCCAGTCCCGGCCCCTCCGACATAATGGGAAATGTTATTATTTTACAAATTCTGTTTAAGGGCAATCTCTACTTAAGGATGATTTTTCACGGTCCCTTGAAAGTCGTTAAACAGAGAGCCAATTGTATATTTAACTTTTGGCTGAGCCTGAGTATGCTAATCAAAAATTATTCTACTCTAATTCTTTTTTATTAGCAACCAGAATAAGTATATTATTTTATTAGTAATATACTTTTATTTAGTAAACAAAATTATGTACTTGGCTAATTAGTAGCATCAAGTAGTTTTCTAAAATGCATAGCAAAATGAAGCGTAACTTGGTAAATGTAACTAAAATACTTTGTAAAACTTCTATAAAAACAGCCAAAGCTTTCCTCAAATAATAAATTTAACTACTGTAATTGTATTTGCTGTTTCTCTATTTTTAGAACACAATATGTAATCTGTATATTTAGAATCCTTTATAGAATGGTTGTATTTAAACTTTTTGAAATCATGGATCTATTTATGTTATTTATTTTAAATGGTTGAGTTACTTTAGTTAATCGAATCGTTCAGAAAGTTTTAAATTGAATAGTTGACCAAATTTGGTGTTTACTGATGATTCTTACCTTGTACTTTCAGTAAGGTTATTTCTAACTAGAGTATTTATAATAAAAACATTATGGTAAACTTTTATTTATGCTCAAATATCTGTTATTAAAGTTTACTGAACATTTTACATAAGAAGTTGAACCTTTTAATCTAAGTGTATTTAAGTTGTTTATAAGTTTATATCTCACAGTTTACTTCATAAATTTAGAAAACCTACTCTATTAAATTGTCAAATTTATAAAGAAGTGTCAGTTAATCACTAGCTTATGAATACAAGGATAAAATACAATTAGCTGCCTGCTTTGGTGAAATTTCAGTAATTTTTCTCTCCTTACTATCAACTTTGCAATTGTATTTTATTTGAGTTTAAAATAATTGACTGTCTCAGACTCTAACAGGTATTTAATGTTAAATATTTTGTTTGAAAGTAAAATATCAATACAAAGTATTTATGAAGTATGCAGATCACTCATTAAAATAATTCACTTGTCTTAAACATTTGATTAGCTGCTACTTATTATAATATTTACATTTTTAGCAATATTTATGACAATATATATTATAAAGTTTGTACATAATATTAAAGACTGTATTTTGACAATCCCATGGTATATGACTTATTTTTCTATTTTTAGCTGTCTATAAGATCATGTATTCAAGGAACTGGCATGCAGCATGCGATTCATATAGAAAAAGCAGAGGAAATAAGATTATGAGTTTGAAATTCTGGAAATTTTTATTTGTCTGCCAGTCCTGATCTCATTAGTACCATAGATGAGAGAATTGAAGTGTGGTTATCATCTTATGAATGATTGAATCTAGGTAAAAACTTGCTTTTAATTCTAGGCCTATTTGTATAAACTGAAGTCTTGTTCCTCACTCTTTGTTATTTTTCCTTGTTTCCTACTAGTATTATTTGATTCACTTTATTAAATATGTATTTTTAGATCATTATGTTAATGTGTTTTAAATTTTTAGTTATATCTAATTAGTACAGTATTTTATGCAGCCTCGTGCTTAGTGAGTATCTAAAGCCAGATTTAAACATGTCACTGAGCATGCACAGAAAGCAATTTTAGATTATAAATTATCAGTAATTAATAGAGATTATGGTTACAATAACCATATTTGACACATCTATAGATTAAAATCTTTTGTTTAAGACCAAAATGAAAAATTGATGCAGTAGTTTTCTCTCCCAGACAGCCCAAAGAATCGGCCTGGCTTAGCAACTTAAAGATATAGATACTGTGATGTTCAGTAGATAGAAAGGCATTAGTAGGGTTGGTATTTTGTAAAACATTTGTATTTTGTTTTATATTCATGGAGTTATAAGTATTGTCTAAAATTATTAAAGTGTTGGTTTTTTTATGAAAGATATTGTGCTAATAAAAAGCTTTGTGTTGACAAACGTACATTTACAAACTGTTGGGCTTTTGATGCTACAGAATTAATTTGACTTTTACTGAGAAAATATTGTTTACTGTGTAGTTAAGAGAAGGAAAATTTTACCTTAATTTTTTCAATGTTGTATCTATAAAATGTATGTGTAAATTAATCTTATCTATCATATACTACAATGTCTTATTTTTCTAATGTTAATTTGATTCAAATATTTCAAATTATTCTTAAATTTTCTGCTCTGTTAATTTATGAAAATAAACTTTGCTAAATACATGCAAGCAGTTTAAGATGATTAGTTCCTATAATGTAAAGAAATTTCTGCCAATAGCTCTTGATATTTTAATTTTTCGTGTCTAAATTTTAAGTAAGTTTTCAGAGAGTTGAAATATTCATGTAAATAAATATGTACTAAAATTATTAAAGATCTGTGCAGTGTCTAATTTTTCTCTGATGTTAATTTAGTTTGCATATTTGAAATTATTGTTTTATTTTGTGCTTTGATAATTTAGCAAATAAATAAACCTTTACTGATACATACCTGAAGTAATATTTAAGACAAGTTCATGCAACATGAAGAAATTTTTGATTATGAAGTAAATGCTAGGGTTAGATTTCATAATAAGTTAACTAGTTTCTAAAAAATTAAAAAAACTAACTTAATCAGGCATTTTTGTTTGACTGTTTGGTGCATATATAGCTATTTTTCTTTTGACTCATTTACTGTACTAATTTATTTTTCTATTGACAGCTTCTGTCGCACTGGCTCACCAGGGAGGTCATAACGGAAAAATTTGTTGAAGATTTAATAAAGGGATTTTTCCTTTTTCCGAAAGACAGAGAAGGAGGGAGAGATAAAAGAACTGTGTATTTTTGACAATGTAAAATTAAATTTTATTAAATTTTTTGTTAAAATAAAAAAAATTGATGAAAAGTTGTTTTTAATTAAAATTACCATAACATGCCTTATTAAGATGCTGTTTTAAAATATTAA
This sequence comes from Dolomedes plantarius, assembly GCA_907164885.2. Classification (NCBI taxonomy): domain Eukaryota; kingdom Metazoa; phylum Arthropoda; class Arachnida; order Araneae; family Dolomedidae; genus Dolomedes; species Dolomedes plantarius. The sequence goes on from OU015501.1 coordinate 61,106,961, forward strand.
ACAAGGTAAGTCCAAAAATTGATATAACAGTTTTATAGAAAGTTTTTAAAAAATCAGACCTCGGTTGTATATATTGTATCAGACCTGAAGACAAATTGGAAGTTTTGTGAAGTGTTTATAAAAATATATATATATATAATGGAAAAAATATTTATATAAAGGTAATCTTACAAACAGTATTTGTCATATTAACTCAGCATGAGTGTGCAATTTGACATCAGTTGATTATAATGGAAAGGTGTTTATTTAAAAAAATTTATATATGTAGTAAAGTGACTGATTAAAAACAATTGCCAACTGATTAATAACTGCCTGATTAATAATTGACTGATTAATAACTGCCAAAACATTATGACCACCTGTCAATAACGAGTTGGCCCAACCTTTGGCGCGCAACACAGCTTCAACCCACCTTGGCATGGATGCCACAAGTCCTTGGTAGATGGCCGGAGACAGAATGTACCAGATGTTTAAGCAACGGTCACGCAAATCCGAGATATTGCGAATTGGTGGTCTTTGAACTCTGAGCTGCCGTCCCATGACATCCCAAATGTGTTCTATCGGATTGAGATCCGGTGAGTTAGGCGGCTAGGACATTAACTGGAATTCAGCATCATGTTCCTGGAACCACTCCAACACAATTTTAGCCTTGTGACACAGGGCGTTGTCCTGTTAGAACATTCCATTTCCAGCTGGAAAAACAGAGGCCATGTAAGGGTGCAACTGGTCCGCAATGATGTTCAGATACCCTGTAGCATTCATGGTCTGCTCTACCACAACCACGGGTCCCAGAGACGCCCAAGAGAACGTCCCCCAAAGCATAATACCACCACCACCGGCCTGTGTATGACCTACTGTACATTGAGGAAGCAACAGTTCGCCTGGAAGACGGCGTATCCTGACACGGCCATCGGCGTGATGAATGACAAACCGTGATTCATCTAACCAGGCAACTATCTCCCACTGATCCATGGACCAGTCACGATGTTCCTGGGCCCAGCGCAGGTGCAGTTGGCGATAATGCTTGGTCAGCAAAGGCACACGAGTGGGACGTTTGCTGCGTAGCCCCATATCCAACAGTGTCCGCTGAACAGTGTGCTGCGATACTATTCTACTTGGCCCTGCATTGTATTGGACTGTCAGCTGAGCCACTGTCTGGCTCCAGTTTTGCTTCACCATGCGAGACAGTCTCCGACGACCTTTTTCTTTGATAGCATGTGGACGTCCAACACCATGTCGTCTACTGCTGGTTTCACCGTCATTCATCCACTTTGCATAAGTACTAACAACTGTAGGTCACAAACAACCCACGAGTCCTGCAGTTTCGGAAATACTTGTTCCGAGCCTTCGAGCCATTACAATCTGCCCTCTATCAAAGTCACTTAGATCCGCAGCCTTTCCTATCACACACAGAAGTAAGTGAAAGAATGATTCTTCAGACTCTCCAGCAGCAGTTAAATACCACTTCCACCTGATCACGTGCCTTCCACGTCATCCAGGCGAATTCATTGCAAAATGTAGGGGTGGTCATAATGTTTTGGCTCTTGAGTGTATGTGTATATATATATATATATATATATATATATATATATATATATATATATATATATATATATATAGTGACATGAGATTTATAATATCACTAAGGATATAATCTATAAGATTTATTCTCTTTAAAAAGATATAAAGTGTTTAAACCAAAACACTTTATATAAACAATGTCAAGCAAAATGTAAACTGTTAAAAGTAACATTAAAATTAAATTGTGTTGTTGCTTTTTGTACATTTTAATATTCAACTATGGAAACTTTTGGATTTCATAAAAGAGTGAATTTTGCAGTTTTCAAACTACCTTTTGGGGAAAAGAGTTATGCATTTTTCAACCCAGCCAACAACTCTTTGTTCATTGGGCCAATTGTCAAACTATCCAAGGGTCAATAGTTTGACATTTTGCTAACTTTCAGCAGGTCGTTTACAAAGAGGATTTCCCCTTTTTAAACAGTTTATTAAGTTCTAGTATTTAGTCACAAATAATTTATATAAAAATAGTATATTCGAAATTCTTTTTTGAATATATAAAATAGGATATTAAAGTATATTTATATAAAAATAGTGTATTCAAAAATGCTTTTCTGAATATACTATTTTTATATAAATTATTGGTGGCTAAATACTAGAACTTAATAAACTGTTTAAAAGGGGAAATCCTCTTTGTAAATGATCTGCTGAAAAATAGCAAAATGTCAAAACTATTGACCCTTGGATAGTTTGACTATTGGCCTGATAAACAAAGAGTTGCTGGCTGGGTTGAAAAATGCATAATAGCCCCAACTAAATTTAATGTAGGCTCACCTCCAAAGTTGACTGTTGGGCAACTGAACGTCAACCGTTGGGCCAACTGAACGCCAATGGCCAAAAACCACCGTTGGCCAACCATGCCCGAAAGTGGTTGGCCAACGACTTGCCAACAATTTTGTGTTACTTGGGAACTGAATGCTTCTGAACTTAATGTTTAGTTAGGCATCTCTGGAGAGTTGTATTTTAAATCAATAATAAAAGAAAAAAGATGAAACTACAACAGTTTCTAAGTGCATGTAAGCAAGAAAATTTCCCATAAAAATGTAACACTAGTTAGCATCTATGCTGCAAATTATAAAATTTAACTTTGAAACTCAGATAAACTTTAGTTTATCCCCCTGAAAAAAAAAAAAGAAATTACATGACACACACACTTACAAACAGCTGCTGTTTTTATATCTAAACAGGGGAGGGGTAAAAGGTATAAAATGTTATAAATCCCTTCTTAGAAGGCTCCAAATTTAGTAACTTGACTCAGTATTAATGAAAGGTATCCATCTCTGCTTCTAGTATGATGAGCTTGGGATAAAGGGAAAATTCTGTGATTCAGTGTTTTATGTAACATGTACTGAATTAGTACTGAATAAAGGAAAAAATGATGATTAAATTTCATTCTTTTCCTCAAAGTGTTAAAAAATGACCCAGAGGTTACAGCATGGATCCCGAATATTCTATACATAGAGTCAATTGGACTGAAACTTATAAAACCTAGGCCATTCCTGATTAGAAACAGATGAGATGGCCTAGGTGTTTTAACAGTGAATAACTGATTACTATAAATAAATAATAGTTTAAGATAATTATTACTAAGTTAATCGTTAAAAAAAAAAAAACACTAAAAGGATACTTCAGCTTCTGTTGAAGCATTTGATAACTGTTCAGGTGATATTTCAACACGATCTTTCCTCTTATCTGAACGCCTCAAAATTACTACAGCTGAAACATGAGCAACTCTCTTTTCATCAACCTGTAAATAGAAACAATTGTAACTACACTTAATCAGGGTTTATAAGAAGAAAGTGGTTAAAAAACACTAAACAATCAACAGCAAATATCAAATATATTATTACAAGTTAGCATTTACATGAAATTATAATCATTAAAATGAATTAATAATTGATACACTAGTTTTGAAAAGAGACAGTATTCCAAGTAGTTGAAGTCTAAATTCCAACACAGTCTTAATCCCAAATGAGCCGAGTTGTTTAATATATCCAAATAATTTGCTTCAGTTAATAACATACTTAACATATTTTGTATAACATACTAATAATGGTAAAACAGAGCAAGCTAAAATTAGGTGTTTAAGTTGACCACATTCAGATTATTTATATCTAATCTAATTACCCAAAATTCACAGAGAAACTATTGATATTTCAACATAACTTGTATGATAAATGACTACTATAAAATTAAAACTGAATAACACTGAAGTTTACCAAGTAAAGGTGATAAATATTTTTGTTTATTGTAACCTCCAGACTTTTTTCCAATACTCATAGATCAGTAGTGCATAAAAATTTTTTACCTACAGCGACCCACTTCCTTTAAATAAAAAATCACTCGACCCACAATGAAAATTTTTTAGTGGTGGTATAATTTGAGGAAAGATCATAAAATTGTTCCCAAAAAATAGAAAAATGAAATTAGCAAATTTTGGCAAATATTTTTAAATTCAAGGAACTTAGATTTTCGAAATATATTTACGTTGCACTCTAATGTCTTGTTTACCTTCTGCACTTGTTTTAGGCAAATCTCATGAGGTTAAAAATTTTTATTTTAATATAAATAAATATTTCAATTTGGTAAAAATTAACAAAAAATAATAAAAATTTACCAGAAAAGGGCATGATTTCAAAATATAAACTTCAGCGAGAAGAGTAAGCCTGAACCTCAGATAATATTTGTTCAATATTTGGAGAAATATTTGGAAGAGCTACTCTTGTATAATTTTCTAGGTTCTGCCTGGATCATGGTTTGGTATTAAAAACTAATCATTCTGAAAACCCTTTATCACACAGATAGGTAAAAGCAAATGGAAGCAATGTAAATATACCCTATTATTGATGGAGTTTTTATTGAAAAAATATTTAAAAACCTTATTTAACAATATTATATATTTTTTAACATATAAAAAATTATAAATGTCATTAAAAAAAAATTTTAATTAAATAATACAATATATAAATTTACTCCAGATTATCAGCGACTGCTCCAATTTTTCAATGATCCCTCTGTAGGTCACAACCCAAAATTTGCACACCACTGCCTTAGATGAAACAATTGTTTTTGGACTGGAATTAATTTTTTTTTTAAATTTTTCAGCATAAAATTGTTTTTTGATTCTTGTCAGTCATGGAATAATTTTTTAAATTTTTTAAGCATATATTCAGTTTTGGACTTTTTTTTATCTTTGTTTGAATAAACAAATTGATTTTTCCCAGTGTGTATAAAGAATATTTTCCCTAAACTTTATAATTTTAGAAAACAGACTAAAACAAACTAATCACACACACATCAAAGTTTAATCAGATTCCATTTTTTAAAAGTGTCTTCGTAATGGGTATTAGCTAACTAGCTATATGAAATTATTCCTTAAAAAGAACATTAAACCTTGAAATATTTTTTATGTTAAAAGTTTTAAATAACTACTACATGAGCTCAATGAATTTCAAGATGTAATATTAGTTTTGAACATACTTGATATGAAAATTTTCTATATTCAGAATAGAAAAAAACATTAAAAAAATTCTCTCCACTTAGTGATTTTCTAACATAACCATGTATTATAAATAGATATAAGGTTTAAAATAAAAAAAACTTAGTCAAAATCAATCCCCACATTCGTGTAAAGGAATCGGTGATTTAAAAGAAACGTGTTTTTGCAGGAGTGAAATAGTTATTGAAAACCCGGACACTTAGTACTGCATGCACATGCAATACAGTAAGTCATAAAGCAAATTATTCAACAATAATTTTAAACAAGAAAAACAAGACTAGAGATTAAAAGGCATTAAAGCTTATAGCAATAAATTAATAGCATTGACAATACTGATTATCTTGAAATCTTCTAGAGTGATCAGTTTAGAAAAACATTTGCCCATAGTATAAAGATAAAAAAAAAGGGACAAATCTACATGACATATCACAAAACTGCACTAATGACACAACAGTTCATTTTAAAAATCTGCATGGTTTTGTTCCCTGCAACTAATAGTAAACAGCACATAAAAAGCTTATAAAATTAGCAAACACACATTTTAAACACTATGACCATGCCACTACTATCTATTAATAATAAACCAAAAAGTAACATCATCTTACATTCATTATGCCAAATTTATGGAGAATAAATAATAACTTTATATTATTTTATTGCTATCAGAGCTGAACAAAAAATCCAAAAGATCTGCCAGCGTCCAACCTGAAGCAGGTCGCGGAATAGATACGTTCGATATAATAATTAGAAAAATAAGTACTTAAAATCATACCTCGCCCACTAACAGACCGACGATTTCTTCTCTCTCAGTTGATAAAGCATGGTTTACGCATACGAAGTATACATCTGATGACAAGTTAACATACGATAGAGACATTGCTCATATAGTGACGGGCACTGATTACAATTACCTACGATTTGCTGTTAAATTTACTAAAGAATAAGGCTGAACAATAACATTAAAATTTCCCTTAGAGTGTTCATGATTTAAACATACAAAAAACATAAGCGGTGACAAGCGTTTCAAAACATTAGAGACAGCATCAAATATATATGAATATAGATATCAAAACATAGTTTGAACTGCTAAAAGAACTCGTTTTATGTTTAGGCGTTATCAAGTAAAAGGATTTCTTTCCTCATCTCCCTTAACTTTTTAATATTTTTCTTCAAATTAACACGACGGTTATTTAATTCATACTTAACTGTATTTGAATTCAAACACACTACTCTAGCCGCACATACTCAAAATGCTATAACCAATCAGATTACACGAAGAATACAGTCCTAACTGTAATCTCATTAAGGATAAGAAAAGGCGTTCTCCGAAGAACATGATAGGTATTTGTGGGAATAAATACCCAGAATAAACAGTTTTTTTATTATTATTATTGTTGCAGCGAGGTATTTGTCAAAATTTACCCTTGAAAATTTAATTTAGGAAGATTAAGCTCCTGAAATATCTTTGTGTTTTATAGGGATGGCATAAATGGATGAAGAGGGCATAGACTTCAAACGCTAACTGCTACAAAATCTATTTGGAGGCTAGATTACTTTCTTCGATTTCAGATTTTCATATAAAAAAATAGAGCGCCTAAAGGTAATTTTTAGGGTAAAAAAGCGTGGAAAGGATTGCTATGTGTGAAAAATTTCTGAGCAACGTCATTCGCTCTCTCGTAATAGTTTTACTCGTAATATTTTTACATTTTTACTTTCATTTTCATGTAAATCTTTTTCTCACTTCTAAAATCTACTTTAGTGATGTAGGTTATTATATTTGGAAATTTTTGTCTTTCTAAACAGAATTTTTTTCACATGTTAATTTTCTGTAAAACTTCATTATTCTACCTCAGCTAATCTTACGAGGTGAAAAACACACTCCGAGGCGCTTCCCAGAAAGATGATGCTTTATCCATTTATTATAAAACATAGAGAAGAATTCAGCCCTAATGCTACTGTGGAAAGACATATAAAGGTTCTCACTTTCGGAGATGACTTGCATAGGTTGTAAATAATGACTTCTTTATAACATTAAGGGTGTACTAGAGTTAGACTCTCTAGGGTTTCGACTCTTTAACTCGGGGGAACGCTAACACAAGCTCCAGATAAACTGGGTAATCTAATCTTAAGTCCTCTCTTACAACAGGAAAGGAACTTAAAAGGGATTAGCACTTTAGATAGACGGCATGATAGCTAACGATGAAGTATATCATAAGTAATACCAATCCAAGTGTAACTTATTCTAATTTTATTATTCGCCTGTCTAAAGAAAAACACAAATAAGTAAAGTAAAGGTAACATTTAACTTCTTATAAGGAATAGCTAAGGGGTGGGAAAACCTCTGGAATAAATGACTTCACAAAATACTTTTACAACGCTTTCTTGAAGTGAAAACAAAAAGTGTTTCAACTCTGACCACATGCTAATGACATTTATTCATGACAAAGGGATAAGGAGCATCTGATGTCACGAGAGTTCTTAGGCTGCTTGGCCCCTTAGGGGGTTTACCTTCTTTAGGTAAACACGTGTGTCGCAATCCCGAGGTACCCCAGCGAACTGTCTCTCTGTTCCTTTTCCCTCTCCTCTCTTCCTTCTACTTTTTTCTTTCTTTTCTCCCTCGTTGTGGTTACTCTTCAGAGGCAACATTAGAAGCTGTTGCCACTCTGTTGCTTCTTGCTGCTATTGGAGTCTTTATCACCCACATATTTGCGTACGTGGAGACCCATGTCCCCGGAAAGGGAATCCTGGTAGTTGAGGGTCAGTTTTGGTCACCCAATACACTGCTTCGGCCCCGCTTCGGGTAAATGGGGGGTACTCTGTGTTCCCCCGGGTGTCAATCGGCTGGTGGGTTAGACTTCTGTCACCTGCTCTGGGTTCAAGCAACCGGATTTCCGCTGAACACCTGACTGTTACATCAGTGGTTTGTGCGCGTATAGACTTGATTAGCACTGGTGTAGGAACCTGCATCCCTCTGTTGGGATCCATGGTGGGTCGTGCCATCAGGTCCGAATATCCGGCCCTTTTTATGGATATATTTTTTAATCCCATGATGAGGGATAAGTCACCGCAATAAATCGTCAATTGTCTCTCACAAGCTCCCAAGAGGGAGAAACAAAGTAATCAGAATTTTACTCAAACTAAGTTTCTCATTATTAAGAACCTGGAAGGTTCTTTTTCTACAGATTCTCCTTTCCTTAACCAAAAGTCCATACAGGCAGAAATCGGAAATGTTACATCAACAAAAAAAACTATGTTCCGATGATTTTCTCGTCGAGGTTTCGTCCGCTGCCCAAGCGAAATCTTGACCAAATCTTGACATCGTGCAAAAAATGGGTGCTTTTAAAATATCTGCTACACCAAACAGAACCCTGAATTCTTCCCGAGGAGTAATTTCTGAATCTGATCTTTTCATTTGCTCAAATTTGCGAAAATCTTAAAGACCAAGGAGTTTCCTCAGTCCAGCGTATCTCGATTCGACGGGAGGGCAATATTTTGCCAATTAAACACCTTATTCTGAAATTTAATTCCTTGTTCTTACCACGTTACGTCACAGCTGTTGTGATTTTTATTTCTTCCAAATATGAACTTCCGTAAAAAGGTGGTAGTGAAAAGTTCACTTACCTGGTATCTGTAGATACACAGAGTTCTTGAAGAAATGTTCCTTGTAGCGTCTAATGCCGGTGAAACTAACTGAGTTGTCAAATTAATTCCATCGGTAAACTTTAAATTACTTTAATAAACATAAACACAAAACTTATACAATTATTGCTACGGACGACATTAATACAACTAGCTACTACAGACATGATTAAGGAAGTGCGTGTGAACAAAACAGACACAGCCACACAGAGCCTATTCCCAGTGCCATCTGGCGGTTACTAGGAAATTGTTAGATTACATAGAGAACAGAAATTTATGATTCCCAACATCCCCCCTTAATCTAGCAATTTTGAGAACAAATTAAATTTAGCTTTTCCCTTATTTTCGTAAAATGGGGTCTGGGAAGAGGCTTTGTCATGATATCGGCTATCATGTCTTTGCTGCTGCAAAAATCTACCTGCAAGACATTCTGCTCTTGTAAATGTCTAATATAGTGGTATTTCACGTCTATATGTTTGGTTCTTGAATTGTTCCTTGCAGATTGTGTCAGCACAATGCAGGATTTGTTGTCTTCAAACAGTTTTATTGGTAGACATTGTTCAAGATCTAAGTCTTTGAGTAGATTCAGTATCCACTGAAGTTCTTGTGCGGCGTTTGCTGCAGCAATGTATTCCGATTCTGTTGTAGATAGTGCAATGCAGCTCTGTCGTTTGGAGAACCATGATATTATGTTATTACCAAGGAGAAAGATGTTTCCACTTGTAGATTTTCTTGTTGTTTTATCACCAGCCCAATCAGCATCGGAGTAGCAGGTGAGGACGGGTGCCTTTTCGTTGTCAAATACCAGATTTAAGTTCTTGGTGGTGTTGAGATACATGATGATTTTCTGAACTGCTTTCCAATCTCTCTCGGTCGGTTCTTCAATCTTTCGGCTCAGTATGTTCACGGCAAGCGCGATGTCAGGTCTTGATACTGTGGCGATATAAAGGAGAGCTCCAATAGCTTGTCTATATTCTGCATTATCAGTCAGAATGTTCGTATCATCTTCAGTTTTCAAGTAAGATGTTTCCATTGGAATATATGTGGGTTTACCATCCTTCATATTAAATTTCTCCAGTAATTCTTCAATTTTTGTCTTTTGGTTAAAATCAAATGTGCCATTAAGATTTCTTTGGATGTTGATTCCAAGATAATGTTTTACATCACCTAAGTTCTTGATTTCAAAGTTTTCTCTCAGCATATCAATAACTTGTTTGATCTTAGTTTCATCTTTACTTGCAATTAGGAGATCGTCAACGTATAGAATGATTATTATGTGCTTGCCTTCATCCGTTTTCGTGAAAAGACATGGGTCTGATGTGCTTTGTTTGAAGTTGCTTTTCTGTAAGACTTCTGTGATTTTAAAATTCCAGGCGCAAGCTGCCTGTTTTAGTCCATATATTGCCTTTCTTAACTTGCACACTTTATTCTCATGACCAGGCTCTATATATCCTTCTGGCTGTCGCATGTAAATTTCTTCATTAAGGTCTCCGTGTAAGAAAGCTGTCTTGATGTCTACGTGTTTCACGTGCATGTTTTGGTAGACCGCAGCTGCAAAGAAGGCTCTTATGGTAGTATGTTTAACTACTGGTGCAAATGTCTCATCATAATCAGTTCCGAATTTTTGGCTGTAACCTTTGGCAACGAGTCTGGCTTTGTAGCGTTCGATTTTTCCTTCTTCATTTAATTTAGCTTTGAATGTCCACTTGCAGTTTATGGGTTTCTTATCTTTTGGTAGCTGTACGAGATCCCATGTTTTATTTTTGTTAAGAGATTTTATTTCCTCCTCCATTGCTTCCATCCATTTCTTCTTTTCTGCAGAATTTAGAGAATCCAGATCTTTATAACTTCCAGGCTCCTTCTTTGCTCCTTTGGCAAGATAGGAATATCGCTCTGGTGGTTTTCCTTTGTTCATTCTCTCAGATCTTCTTGGTTGTACAAGAGATTCTTCCTTTGGAATATTGGAATCTTGTTGAGGTATCTCTTCTTCTATTTCTTCTTGGGTTTCATTTTTCTCTTCTAGAGGAATGGTAGTTTCGTCGTTATCTGAACTTGTATTTTCGATAAACTTGACTGTTCGGCTTATTATGACTTGGTTATCAGATACATAGATCCGGTATCCCTTGCTTCTGTGATCGTAGCCAATTAGGATTCCTTCAACAGCTTTTTCATCTAATTTTCCCCTTTTGGTTTTGTGAACGTATGCGAATGCTTTGGATCCAAAAGTTCTGATGTTGGACAAGTCCGGTTTTCTGCCGGTCCACAGTTCAAATGGTGTTTTATTGTTGGCTTTAGTAGGCAATCTGTTCTGAAGATAGTTTGCTGTCATGACTGCTTCTGCCCAGAATCTTTGAGGAAGATTTGCTTCTGATAAGAGGCATCGTGTCATTTCCATTATACTCCTGTTCTTTCTTTCCGCTACACCATTCTGTTGCGGCGAGTATGGTACAGTCAATTCGTGCTCAATTCCCTGACTCTTAGTGAATTCTTCTATTTCTTTTCCTATGTATTCCCCCCCCATTGTCACTTCTGAGGGTTTTAAGTGTTCTTCCGAATTTATTCTTAGTCACTGCTACATATTCTTTAAATTTAGAACAGACCTCGCTCTTGTTAGTCAGCAGATAAATCATAGTAAATCTTGAGAAATCATCTACAAAGGTAAGAAAATAACTTTTTCCGCTAACGCTCTTGGTTTGTATTGGTCCACACAGGTCACTATGAACGAGCTCAAGAGATTTCTTGGCCCTAAATTTCGATTCTTTGGGATAAGGAAATTCTGAAAGTTTATTTTTAATACAGTGTGTACATTTCATTTCCTTTTCACAACTATCGAGCGCGATGCCATCAGCGAGATTGTCTCTCACAAGTTGCTTGGTTGCATCTGTGCTTCGGTGCCCAAGGCGTTTATGCCATAAATTTATACAGTTATCGTTCCTACAGTTCAAAGCGAAAGTTGGAATTTTGTTTAGCTCAATGTTTTCGTTTAATATTACTTTGTAGAGACTATTGTCATTTGAGATCGCTTCTAAATACACCATGTTATTTTTCACAACAAAGCATTTGTTTTCTTCAAAAATGACTGAAAAACCCTTTTCAGTAATTCTTTTTACTGATATTAAATTACATTCCAATTGAGGTAAGAAATATGCATTTATTAAATTAATATCATGACTGGTTCCGTCGGATAATTTTGTCTGAAAATGAACGGTACCGATTCCTTGAGAAAATAAACATTTCCCATCTGCCACGATGATTTTCACAGGTTCCGTGTTAAATTTTATGTCCGAAAATAGATTGAGGTCGGTGATTAAATGCTGACTGGCTCCGCTGTCTATATAAAAACATTCATTACACTTGTATGTGCAAGAGGTTTTTAGCTGTCTGTTTGATTTACAAACTGAAGCACACTGATCGCTGCCCATATCATCAGTATTCAGAATCGAACCAACTGAAACACATGACTTAGAGCTCGTTGAGTCGTTTCCGCGTAACATGCTGGAATACTCATCGCATTTGTTTATGTGTTCGCCGACGTGTTGACGTCTACTAGAATTCTGATTTTTAACATGCATGCATGTTGCGGTTTTATCATTAAGCTTTGGATTCTTTTCATCTATTTTCGCGACGCTAGCTTTGTTACTGTTCTGCTTTCGATTATTACTATTCGCTTGAGGGTAAAATTTACTTCGGTTTTGACCGTTCTTATTCTTTAAATGATAACAAAAGTCTCGAGAATGACCGGATTTCTTGCAGTATGTACAGAATTTGTCATTTTTGTTTTCATTGCGTTTATAGACATTTGTTTTGAAAGCTTGTGTAACCTCTCGCTCAGCGTTCATTTCAATACGACGGTTGTACTCGTCAGTTAATTTATTCTTAATTAATTCTGGCGTTAGTTCTGTTTCTGATCTCGCTTCCAGAGCAGTTATCAAGTGATCATATGATTTAGGTACAGAAACAAGAAGCAATGCGGCAATGTGATCGTCTTTTATTTCTTCTCCCACGGCTTTAAGTTTATCAATTAACTCAAGAATTTTAGCGATATGCTCATTCATATTACCGTCTTCTGACATTTTTGTTGCGTATAATTTTCGAAGTAAGAAAAGTTTGCTCGATAAATTTGTTCTTTCGTGTCTAGCTTTAAGCTTATCCCACGTCGCTTTTGCAGTTGTTTCATATTTGATATGAATTATTTGTGAATCTTCTATACAGAGATTAATTAATGCACGAGCTTGTCTGTCACGTTTTAAAAGTTTCGCGTCCGCTTTATCTGAAATTTCGGTTTCTATTAGATCATATAAATCCTCCTTGATGAGGATCATTTCCATTCGAAATTTCCATATGGAATAATTGGTATCATTTAATTTAGTAATTTGAGGATTATTTTCCTTCAAATAAGACATTTTCAATTGATACAAAGTTTTTGTTTCGATTTCAAGTTTAGCTTTTGATCACTCTCAGTTAGTTAAAAATAATTTTAAATCAGCAATTAGAATGCTGTCAGCGCTTCAGTCTCATAATCTGTTGTGATTTTTATTTCTTCCAAATATGAACTTCCGTAAAAAGGTGGTAGTGAAAAGTTCACTTACCTGGTATCTGTAGATACACAGAGTTCTTGAAGAAATGTTCCTTGTAGCGTCTAATGCCGGTGAAACTAACTGAGTTGTCAAATTAATTCCATCGGTAAACTTTAAATTACTTTAATAAACATAAACACAAAACTTATACAATTATTGCTACGGACGACATTAATACAACTAGCTACTACAGACATGATTAAGGAAGTGCGTGTGAACAAAACAGACACAGCCACACAGAGCCTATTCCCAGTGCCATCTGGCGGTTACTAGGAAATTGTTAGATTACATAGAGAACAGAAATTTATGATTCCCAACAACAGCCGCCTATTTTAAATGTCGTATTCGACCGCATGGGCCGAATCTTCTTCGGTGCTTTAAATGCCAGAGAATTCGGCCATGGGAAGGACTCGTGCATAGGAAAAGCCACCTGTGCTCGATGTGCGAGACCAGGTCACGAAAAGGATAACTACAAGGAAACGTCAAACTGTGTTTACTGTAGAGGAGAACATCCATCATTTTCCAGGGCATGTCCGAAGTGGACTCATGAAAAAGAGATCCAAACAATAAAGGTTACTCAAAATATCACATACCAAGAAGCACGACATATCGTCGACAGTTGTACCCCAAACGTAGGCTTGTCGTATGTCACAGCAGCCACCCCTAAACCTAGAAAATCAGCCGCAACTCAGACGGAACCTGTTTTTTTGTGCCTATTAGAATGACAGGTACACAGGAGAAAAGAGACTCTCAGCAATTAACCACCCCATCTCAGACAAATACCCGTAAATCAGTCCAAATTAAACTTTCCGCTCATCAAAATGTTCTTAAATCTAAACAGTGTCCATCAATTCTTTCAACTAAAGCAAATGTCAGACAATCTCCGCCACTTTATTCCTGTCAAAATATTAAAGATTCCAAATAATCATGTTCGTATCATATAAATACAAACTCGACAATTCCTCCGAACCAAAATAGAAAAAAGTAGCTATTCCTAGAAAGGGGGTTGGCCTTTCTAGGAAGGCGAAACACCCTAATTCTATTTTAAAAAATAATCAATATGTCCGAAGGTTCGCAGACAATTCTATAAAACTAGATGTGTCCGAGGACTCGGACAATAATGTTATTTTTGAGGAGTCTTAACTCCTTTTTTCCTTTTCTACAGTTTTTTTTTTTTTGGGGGGGGGGTAGGCCTCTTTTTGGCTTTTCTCTACTTTTATCACTTTTGTATATATTTGCTCATACTATGTTCACACTCTACTATTTTATATCACTGTTATTTCATCATTCTCTATGGCTATTGTATGATAGTTTTTATTACCTTTTTTATGACTGTATTTTATATCATCTTATGTCCTTAACATCTGCTATTTTTGATTGATTTTATCCCCGTGCACATTTCCCTGGTTTTACCATCCTTTTTCTTATCAACCTTTGTCACGAGCAGAGGCCCCGACCCGACACCCCTCGTTGTCTGTCGTGAGCATCACCCAATAGACATGCGCATAGTGCAGATGAACTAGAACACTTTCCGTCTTTGAACGGTTAGACATTGCTTTTATTTGTTGTGATGCCGGTTTTTTGTATAACTGACGTGTAAATGTGTGCAAATAAATACTTTATGTTTTAAACGGATGGTTCATTCAGCCAGTTCATAGAGAATATAACTGCCTACACTACGGATTACCTTGCAGCTCTCCCCGGACATTCTGGGTAGGACAATTTTCGTATTTTTATAGGATATTGTTCCTAACACCCTTTTTATCAATGTTGCTAGTTATGTTTGTGTCTTAATTTCTGTGCATTTATTCTACTCTCGACGAGTGTTTGACGAGCATTGTCCTCTCCGGACTCTCCGCTAGAAAACTCCAACGAAACCTATTTAAATATTATCATTCATACCCTTGAATCCTTTTACCCCCTTTTTATATCATCGTTTGAGTCACCTTTAAATATCATTACCCTTTATATATCAATGTTTGCATCATCTGTTTATATCATTTCTGTTTATAAATCATATTTTTATCATGTTTACACTCGATTATGGTTTTAAAATGCTGATTTATATAATGTTTTTCGGGTTCTATCATGTGTTTGGCGCAGCATGTCCTCTCTGGACCTTGTGCCATTAAACCCCAAACAACCAACAAACTTTAGACTGCTCGGAGTAGACTTTCTGAGACATTAAAAATCTACTGCGGCTGTCGATTCCCAATCAATGTCTTATTGACGACCTTGCCCATAGACAATTACAAAAGTCAGTAGTGTAGCATCGGCAGCATCTATTCAAAGGAAGTAACACCGATTGAATCACTGGTTTAAATACGACTTAAAGGTTGAATTAGGGGGCAGATGGGCTGAAATTCAAAACAAACTTGGTAGGGTCTACAATCACAGGATTGTTGTAACTACCTAGGCGTTTAGGAAAGACAATATTGAACCCTTCTCCCAATCAAAGCAAGAAATGCATGTAAAAGTATCTTTTGACGAACTGAAAACAGAAACATATACAAGCTCAGCATTTGTAGCCTTCAAAAAGTACAAAGAATTCTGTGATTCGAAAAAAATCAGTATGTTTATGACCAAGGAAATTGTGTCTCACATTCTGAAATTTGGATACGCTCATGACTGCAGCTTTTCAGAACAATTGACAAAATAAGGATTGCAGATTGATACGGACAGTAAAACAATAGGAATCGAACTAATGACGCCAGGAAGAAAAAACCAGTAGAGGATTCACTGTAAAATAGTTATAAATTACTCTATTCGAATTTCAAAAGACAGTATGGTTTTCATCATCAGGAGTAGCAATCACACACAGGACAAACGATAATGTCAAAAAGTCACCATTGCTTGCACGGTGTGTGATTTGTTACCTGGTTTCCGGTGAGAAAGCCTAACGACATTTGAAAATTCAAATAGGGTACTTTATAAATGGTTTTTAAAGAGTGAATCTTTGTTCTCCTTTTCTAGTAACAACAGTTCATTGTCCTTCATAGCTTTATTATATCATTCACATGAAATGTCTTTTTACTGGAATTCTTCGATAAATTACACTTTTGAATGACCGTTTCCTCCGTAACTGATTTATGAAGCATAAAGGTATACAAAGGATTGAACACGCTGATAGGGACTGAACAAAAGCAGCAGAACTAGCGACAGGGACCAGAAAAATTAAATAGCCTGGATTATGACTCCCTAATAACTTTAAAAAGGCCGTCTTCCAGAATGGGAACTATATATCTCAAAACGGAGTAATTGGAAGACAAATTTTTACTTTTTATCCAGAATTATCCAAAAGACTAAAATCGGTGATAGGAATGTAGTTCAAGTTTTCAAAGGCGACGAAAGATTTCCAACTTATTTCTATAGGTTCCATAAACAACCCATATTTCACAAGCGAGGAACGTGGAGATTTGATGTACTGTTTAATACAGTCCACCCGCCTTCCAGGTTAACTCCTTTAACCTTTACATTACTGGTCATAGATCTCCAAATCATCCTTTAGAAGGAGATAACTTCCCCATCTTTCCCCCTCTTAGAGGATGGTCATTCTGGAACAAAAGTAATAAGCGGTGCTAATTAATTTCCCTCTGAACAGGGAAGAAGCTAGGCAGATATTCTGTTTTTCCTAGTTTCCATGCATGGCGTTATTTTTAGTCAACAAACTACGGACCTGAAAAGAGAACTTTTCTTATTTGTTTATCATGAAATTAATGAGAGTAAAAGTTTTTAATGGTGTTTATATATTTTCGCTTGGGAAAGTTAACAGGACAATTTCTAAATATAAGAGAGAAAAACAGTCCGAATATTGAAATAAATTTTATAGATTGATAAAAAATAGGGCAATGAGGAAAAATTAGAGTTTTTTAATGTATTAATAATAAGTACAGTTACATCGAGCATTAAAAATTTGAGATTGATTTTCAAAAATAATATTATCTAAAAATGTCTTTTTATTTTATTTGTTTCATATTAGTAATGTGAAGGCTTCATTCATAGATATTCTAAGTATTTTATGCGAGATAACTGATTCGAATAATTCAAATAAAATTATGTCATCCGTCTTCAGAAGGTTGGTTTATGACAGACAGATTTCTGAAACATATTGCAACATTTAGGGAAGAAGCAACTGTATGCCTGAAGGAGAACGGCTCTATATCTAATAACTGAAGGAAACGACTCATGTCGTTTCCTTCAGTTATTAGATATAGAGCCTGTAATAAAAAATTGCGCAAGGTAATAAAAAATGTTGAAAAGTTTAAAAGAATTAAAAAGACTTAAATCAGTTAAAAATTTTAAAAATTGAAAGTTTTAAGGAGGACTATTTTTGCAGTTTTTGTCTATTTTTGAGAATATCTATTATGAGTTTAAAAAATTAAGGCTTTTATTGAAATTTAGAATAGAAATTTCGTTTACTAATGATAAATTCTTTTAAGGCACTGTACCAACGCAGAGTAACAAAACCTGTAAGACGATGCAATGAGTTTAATCACTGAAATGTAAAATACCATCAACTTCTTGGACAATCTGGTATGATAGGTTACACTTCTTGCTGTTTTTTACAACTGGTGAAGCATAAACTTGAAAAAAACTTGCAGAAAAGCGTCTCCTTTGTTGGAAGATGTGTAGAGGCATAACTAGAGTGTTTTTAGCCATGCGGAATCGGTACTGGTCAGTTTAACTCCCGTGTTGCAAAACAGGAATGTATCAATCTAAACCAACCAACCATATACATGTATCAGACACCCCCCACTGTGGGGTGTCTGACATTATCCACTGTGGTGACTAACTCACAGATTTCGCAGACGCCGCGCTCTGCGCATCTATTTCGCGCAGGCGAAAGAACGTCACTGGACTCGAATACCTGCACTTCTATCACTCTCCGGCGCTAGCACAGGCCGTACGTACAATTCCATCCCAGTAACTGGGAACCTGTGTATTTCTTATCTAGAGTATATTTAATTGTTAAGTTTAATAAAAAATGTGTTTAATTATTTCTCATAGCTGCATACACCTTCTGATATCGTAATTAGCAAACTTTTCCTGTAATTGGGGACTGGACAATAATAACACCGACTGGCCACGGGGCCAAGCAGCAATCTATCACCATCGTCTCGGTTATTCTTCATTTTGGTGAATTTGTACACGAAATGATCTCTTCATCGGTCGATCATTCAGAATACGTTCCAATTTTGTGATGTGAGAAGAAATTTTTTTACTGCTGTCCAGTGGCGTAGCGAGCATAACTGGCACCCGGGGCAAGATAACATTTTGGCTTGCCCCCCCTCCTCCCCCGAAAAAATATAGTAATATAGTATATAGACCCTATATTAGCGCCCCTCTGTGAGTGGCGCCCGGGGCATGGTAGACCCCTTCCCCCCTTACTACGCCACTGCTTCTGACATCTTTAACAACTTGCACGTGGCCCGACATGACAGTGTGTTTCTTCAGCTGTGTGTTTCTGACAGTGTGTTTCTGCAGCTTCAAATGTTCATTCATTGGCCGCCAAACTTTAAAATTTTGCATTTTTCGTTGAAACCTTTATGCATATCAATTTGTGTCCAATTTGCATTACCCCTTCTTGGTGCGTCGTTTTTTTTTTTTGCCTAAGAGTGTATATCTTTCCTCTCTTAGACAAAAAAAACGAAACGAATGAAACTTCAATTCAAGCGTAACGCTTCCTTCGAAATAAGCAAAGTCTGTGGGCAGTGGCGTAGCTACATATTCAATGCCCTGAAGCTAGTAAAATCGGTGCCCCCACTTGTTTCTTGGAATAGGTCTGGCGAAATTTGTTTTCTATCTACTGTTATTTCGATTTAAAACCTTACTTAAAAACAATTTATTTGAAATTCAAGACATTTCAACAATAAGAAATTCAATTTAATAAATATGAATATAATAATAAAACAAATTATAATTCTTTAATTATGGAGAACCCTCTAATATTTACTACATATTTTATAAACTCTATTGGCAAAATGTACTTGAGCATGTTTAGTTTGCACATAAATAAACCTTCAAAATTGTTGTTTTCTCATTTTCTCGTTTAGAAGTCGGTCAATCATTTGCTCCAGATCAAATTGACAAGCTATTGTTCTTTCAATTGATATCGTGGCCAAAGGGCTAAGACGGTGTTGTGATATGTTGCTTCTTAAATATATTTTGATTAATTTCATCTTTGAAAAACTTCGTTCTGATGTTGTTGTCGTCACCGCTAAAGTTAAAAAATCATGCATGCTGTAATAATGCAGAAAAGCTACTTGAGGCTGTTGTGTGAATTAAACGTACACTGGTGTCCAAAAGTTAAGCATAATTCGTAAAATGTGGAAAAACGTGAGTAAATATTGGTCAAATCATTCAAAATCACTTGTGGATAATCACTGTTTGAAGGTGAAACAGTGAGCATATTCAAAACATTTCAGTCGACGTCGGCATGCGCAAAACACATGCGCACGTCAGTACGAGTATAAAACTGGTTTATGTGCCATACGGAGATCAGGCAGGTTATGTGCAATTGCTGTGCTGAGGATCGAGTTAAACGATCAAAAAGGCTGAAGGATTCCACAAAGCCGCCAAATGGACATGTTTTTGAAAGGAAGAATTATTGGAATGCTGGAATGTGTACGATCTCAAACCGAAGTGTCTCAAATGCTGAATGTGCCTCAGTGTGTGATCTCAAGACCGTGGCAGAGGTTTCAAAGTACGGGAGATTCTACCCGACGACCAGTACAAGGTCGACCAAGAGTAACAATCGTTCGTCAAGACCAATATTTGGTAATAATTGCGCGAGTTAGA
Organism: Dolomedes plantarius; assembly: GCA_907164885.2. Taxonomy (NCBI): domain Eukaryota; kingdom Metazoa; phylum Arthropoda; class Arachnida; order Araneae; family Dolomedidae; genus Dolomedes; species Dolomedes plantarius. The sequence goes on from OU015501.1 coordinate 61,127,052, forward strand.
GAAACAGTTGTGCCAGAGAACTTGGTTCAGCGCTCACAGCCGCTACAGAACTGCGAGTTTCGAGGCAGACTGTTTATAGGAGACTATAAAGTTTATAGGAGACTATAAATCGAGGAGACTATAATCGAGGCAGACTGTTTATAGGAGTCAATCATGCTGGTCTCTATGCAGACGACCAGCCGTTTGCATTCTTCTTAGGTCTGCGCATAAACGCTCTCGTCTAAATTGGAGTGTGAAATACCAGCACTGGAGTTTGCAACAGTGGGCCAATGCAAGCCCAGATTTCCGCATGGGCAAGTGGGGCACTTGCCCAGGGACCCCAAAATTTTGGGGCCCCCTAATTTAGTATTAAGTTGTACATATTTTTGAAAATTTCTTATACGTACTCAAATTAAAAACGGTTTCCGTAATTTCTGTCTCAATGACGTCATTAATAGTTGCGTATGTGACGTCATCAGAGGTTTGGTCACATCTAAACTTCCTTTTTTCCCAATCAAATAGGCAATTTGAAACTCCACCCTCTGAATTTGAATATTTCTTTCTGATTGGTTAACTTTTACAGCAGTTGACTTTGAGTGTTGTGTTATCTCCATGGTTTTTCATACTAGTGAAAAACATGGATTAGAAGAATCTGGCAATGCTTATATGTTTTATCTTGAAGATAACCATGTGATTTTAGTTAATGTTAGATGCAGTAAATTTTCTAGCGTTTTTTGTAGAGATTCAGAAATTTCAGAATGTCTGTTAGGAATTATTTATGTGGCTCTGTTAAACGAAAACTTAGAAAACAAAGAGAAGAACATCAAAAAAAATTTGCTGGATCTATTTCAAAGTATTTTGAAAGTAATTGTGCATCATCCTCATCGTTATCGAAGGATAACGATGACAGCAACATTCATTCTAATGTTTCCCAGGATGGCTCTGTCCCCTGTGATAATCCCACATCTGAAATTTTTGTGCAGAATGACAGAAATATTGAAGATCATATTTGTTATGGAGGAGATCCTGCACTATGGTTGAAAATAGATGAAAAAATGATTGACTTCTTTCTTTCTAAGCCTCCCAATCAAAATTTACGCATTCTGCCAGAGACTGATAGGCAATTCGGCAATGTTAAAAGATAATTGACAGAAGGACATTTTTACCGCATAAAACAAAACTCTGAAAAAGTTCTCCGAAAGTGGTTGGTTTTGTCACCATCAAAAAAAAATTTATATTGTTGGGTGTGCAAATTGATGATGAAAAACGGTTCTTAAAATCAGTTAATAACTGGCTTTAATGACTGGAAGCATGCGTCTACAAGACTCTCTGAGCATGAGAACTCCATTCATCATAGACAAGCTGTTCTTCAGATGTCACAACGCATGGATGTAGCCTCTAGAATTGACTCATCATTGATGGATCAGTGTAATGAAGAGTCAAATTACTGGAAAGCTGTTCTAAAAAGATGCAGCGGATAACTACGCCAGCCGAGCGATAAAAAACTGTTTCCTTCGCTAATTGGCGATAAAAACTTACGGTAACCCGAAGCTATGCGGGTGGACATTTTTTCCCCTTTTTTAGCACTCTGCGCTCTGACCCTCGTCCGTGTGTCTGCCTGGCTATGTCCGGCCTCCAGCTTCGGCTGTATCCCTTTTAAACCAATTTTACTACTTATTTCTTTTATTAAATGTTGTTTTGTTATTATATGGCTGGGATTCATTAATCTGGTGTTATTTCATTTATTAATTGCTAATTCCTAATAATCTAAATTTTATGGCACGTGTAATCGCGCGCCAAAAAGAGTTGTTGCTGTTGTAAAGTTTTTATCACAGCGTGGTTTGCCATTTTTTGGAAGCAATGAAACAATTGGTTCTAAATTAAATGGTAATTTCTTAGGATGTATGGAGCTTATAGCTCAATTTGATTCATTTTTATCTAGCCATCTTGAAAAATATGGAAATCCGGGATCAGGAAATGTGAGTTATTTATCATCAACTGTTATTAATGAGTTTATAACAATAATGTCAAAAGGGTATTAAAGCATATTGTTAGTGAAGTTTTAACATCCAAGTACTTTTCAATAATTATCGATTCAACACCAGATATTACCCATATTGATCAGTTATGCTTTATTTTACGGTATGTGATTGATGGGAAACCAGTGGAACGTTTATTGAAATTTTTTCCAATCCATAGCCATAGATCAGAAGCTTTAGCTAAAACAGTACTAATAAATCTTAAAGAACTGGGTATTGACATCCAAGACTGTCGTGGCCAAACTTATGACAATGCTGCGAATATGTCAGGAAAGTATTCTGGGCTTCAAGCCCGAATAAAAGCTATAAATCCACTGGCTGAGTTTGTACCCTGTTCAGCACATTCTTTAAATTTAGTTGGTGCCAATGCAGTACAGTCCTGTAGTACCGTTCTAAGGTTTTTTTCCTTGGTACAGAATATTTATAATTTATTTTCAGTTTCCACACATCGTTCGCAGAAACTGAAAGAACAAATAGAAAATGATGATGGAAACTTTTCATTAAAAAGCTGCTGCCCTACACGATGGAGTGCCGATGCTTTAGCAGTCAAGTCTTTGAAGAAAAATTACAGAAGTTTAATACATGTTCTGGACATGTTATCCACTAGTCAGGAAGAAAATGCTTCCACGAAATCAGAAGCTGCAGCTTTATGCAAAAAATAAAAAAATTTGAAACAGCATTGAATATAATCGTATGGGATACTGTGTTACAACGGCTAAATCAAACAAGTATTGAGCTTCAAAAAGTAAATCTCAATTTATCTGAAGTAGGCCCTTTATATCAATCACTGATTGATTTTACACAAACTGTCCGTGACAATTTTATTATATATGAAAAATTAGCAGAGGAACTATGTGGTGAAAATCACAATTATGAAAACTTTCGAAAAAAGAAAACACCACTGAATAAAGATCTTTGTGCACTTAATGTACCTGAAGTGCAATTAACAGCACGAGAACAATATATATCTATGTGCCACTATGCTTTGTGTGACTCTCTAATTTCTCATCTTTATGAACGGAAAGAGGCATATGAAATAGTAACTCAAAAATTTGCTTGTTTAATCAATTTAAAATGCTCTTCAAATCTACTTGAAGAATCAGCCTTTTTAGAAAAATGCTATGCATCTGACTTAGCAGACACCTTTTCTGATGAATTGCTACAAATTTCATCAGTAATACAAGAAAATGATACTTTGTTGCATATGTTAAACAAAGCTAAGAAATTTCCAGAAACATTTCCAAATGTTGAAACTGCTTTAAGAATTTTTTTAACTATACCCGTGACAAACTGTTCAGGAGAAAGATCGTTTTCTGTTTTGAAGATGATAAAATCGTCAGTTCGAAACAGTCTTCTGCAAGAAAAACTTTCATCACTTGCTTTATTACATATTGAATCTGAAATAACAGTGAAACTTGAGTTTGATGATGTTATTCATGATTTTGTAAATTTAAAAATGCGTAAGAAAATATATATTTAGATAGTTATCAGTTATATTGTTTCATCTATCTCCTTTTTTTTGGAGGGGGGGGGGCTGTAGTGTAGCAGGCCTCCTAGTGGTGCATCCTGGTTAATACTAAATCTGCTACAGCCTTTGCCATTTTCTTGCAGTCTCATAGCTTTATTTGGAGACTCCCATGAAGGTTTTTAAAAACTGTCCTTCCAAGGGCATGGACAATCCTGGTTTTTAAGTTCTTTACCAGAGACGTGCTCAACTTTCCCTCCTCCCCAGTGTCGAGGGAGTGGTGTGTTTTAGAGTCATCACCGGGCGTAATAAAAAAAAGTAAGTATAGTTTTATCAAAAATTTATATCCACATTAATGTGGTTGAGAGTATAATGATTTTGACCTATCAAATTATAAAAGTTTTGATTTTATTTGACTACTCTTGCAAAAGATATTTCCATTACTTTTAACAATATTAGATTATTTTTTTAGCAACATGAAGGCTGAGAAGGATTCAAATACTGATCATTTGATTGTTATCATCACTTCAAAAGTTTGTTTATAGATGTTTTTTCAAATTCAGTTGCAAAATCAAGCCTGTATTGAGAGTATAGGATTATAGATACTGCTCTCCACACACGAAAAAAGGTGTGATGCGATGTGATGTGAAAAGAGGAAAAAGCCCAGTACAGGTTACCCTTCTATAGCACGGCATCTTACAACATGGTTTCGTTCTAACACGATAAGATAAATTGCGGGAACCCTCGTATAACACTGCAACCTGTAACACGGTTTTGCTCTAACACTATAAAAAATTGCAGCACTATGTCATAAATCCAAACGCTGAAGAATCACACCGCGTAGCAAATTATCACCTCCAATGTTCACACAACAACAAGTTTATTACAAGACGATTTGAACACTTGACATTGCTTGATTATACACATACATATGACACGTAATACCCACCAAAAAACATATATAACGCCACGAACGAAATTCTCTAAAGCTAATTTAAATGGCTACTACCCTTCTTAAACAACTTCCGAGGCAGGCTCCACAAGACCTCCTCGCTTCCCCACTGCCTACGCAGGACTCTCTCTTTCTCTACCCTTCTTTGCACTTTGAACTCTATGAGCAGGCGCGTCAGCTGATCTGCTAAAAAAAACGCCTTACGCAATACGAATGGCGTCGCCTGACATCACATCCCCCATCCAAGATTGAAGATAGGGTTTTACTTCTATCTACAATATGAAAGTTATTTCAGGTGACGTCAAAAATTTTTTCCTCTCACCCTTACATGATTAAACAGTGAAGAAAAGAAAAAAATATATCAGCTACATAAAATACTTAAGACTCCTTAAGTCTATTAGCTCGAACTTCTAACCTTCGATCCTGCTCTTACTCTAAAAAATACAAGAATAACATTACAGACTAATACAATTACAATACCAAAATATAATATACAATTGTAATAGCAAGAAAATCAAATCAAATGTAATACTGTTAGTAAAATGAACACTAAAAGTTTTTGAGTCCTTGTTTTTCAGTCTGCTTACACTGCTGGATCAACCGTCTCTAATCGCGATAATGCATCCGCATTATTCAGCTTGGCTCCCGGGCAATGAGTAATAGAAATGTACTTCTGTAAAGCAAGGGCCCATCTTTGCAATTTAGACGATTGTGGGGCATTCTTCGTGATAAAAGTCAATGGATTATGGTCCGTTATCAGTTCCACGGGTGATCCGAAGATCCATGTCTCGAATTTCTTCAGACTCCAAATAACAGCATACGCCTCTCTTTCAATAGTTGGCCAAGCCTGCTGTGATTTGGTCAGTTTCTGGCTCGCATAACTGATTGGATGTAATGCTCCTTCTCTTTTCTGAGATAGACACGCCCCGATGCCTGTTGAAGATGCATCACAATGTATAAAAAAAGATTGTCCAATAACTGGGGTATTCAAACTAGGTGCCTCAACAAAACACTTTTTTAATTTGTGGAACGCTTCGTCGTGTTCGTCTGTCCACGTCATCTCTTCTGGTGCTTTCTTTTTCGTCAGTTCGGTTAGACAATACGCTGTCTCTGCATAACGAGGAACGTAATCACGATAATAATTACATAGTCCCAAAAAGGTTTTTAACTGCCTTTTTGTATGAGGTCTGGCCAATTTTTGAATGGCTCCTACTTTCTCTGGATCGGTCTGGTGACTGCCGGATCCAATGATGTGTCCAAGATATTTTATGTGAGATTTCGCAAAAGAGCATTTTTTCAGATTCACTGAAAAGTTCAGTTCTGCCAATTTATTAAATATGTCGTCGAGATGTCCTAAATGTTCCTCAAAGTTCGATGAATAAACTGCTATATCATCAATATATGCTCGCGAAAAATCTCTGTACTTAGAAAGTGCCTGGTTCATCACTCGTTGAAATGTGGCTGCGGCATTACGCAAACCAAATGGCATGACTTTGAATCTATATTGCGCTCTATGTGTTTTAAAACATGCTAAATCTTGACTTTCCCTTTCCAAAGGTATTGCCCAATACCCCTTGATCAAATCAATTGTAGAAATCACATTTGCTCTGCCAATGCAAAACAATAGTTCTGTTTGATTTTCCATCGGAAAATCATCTGGTTTCGTTACCGTATTTAACTCTCTAAAATCGACACATAGACGTAGAGCTCCATCTTTTTTCATAACGCACACTACTGGATACGATATTTCTGCATCACACTCTTCTATAAGTCCTAATGATAAAAGTTCGTCAACTTGTTTATCTACCTGAGACTTTAATGCTTCTGGAATTCTATATATATAAGGCTTCTTTCTTTCTGTTTCAATTAGTCGTATCTTGTGTTCTCCTACTTTTGCAATTTGTACTTTATTTAAAAATAATGCTCTATACTTCTTCAACAAATTCTCGATTTTTTTCCTTTGAATTTCATCTAAATGGCTTAAATTCACCTCATCTACACTAAAGAAGTTTGCTTCATCCTTTCTACTAGGCGTGGGATGGACTTCCCCTAATTCCTGTTCATTTTCAAATATAACCCCCACAGCTTGTACTCTAGATATAAATTTCCTAATTTTATTTACGTGAACTGTTTTAATGTTCCCATTTGCCAATTTAACTTTGTATGAGTCGGTACTACAGCGAGCTACTATTTCTGCGGGTCCCGTCCATCTAGCATATAATTTATTATTTGAATCTGGAATCAAAAGATATACTTGATCCCCTGTTCGGAACTCTTTATACACTGCTCGTCGGTTGGCATATTTTTTGTACGAGCCTTGTTTAACCTCAGCAACTATTGATGCCTCCTCCGCGGCTTTTTCTAAATGTATTTTTAGCTCCTGCAGATACTCAATTGCGTTCTTACCAATATTAATAGGAAGGGGAATTTCGCCTGCCCACGAAGATTTCAATACCACCAGTGGTCCTCTGGCTTCTCTCCCATATAGTAATTTAAACGGTGACACGCCGGTAGTGGAATTTGGGATCTCTCTATATGCAAATAACATATATGGAATATGTTTATCCCAATTTTTAGGGTCGCTTCGTATGATATGGTGTAACATGCGCTTTAAAACCTGATTATACCGTTCCACTAACCCTGAACTTTGTGGATGTCCCGGTGTTGCAAATCTAGGAGTGGCGCCTAACCTTGCATGAAACTCTTGAGTTAATTTTGATATAAAGTTAGTACCTTGGTCGCTTGCGATAACCCTAGGTATCCCCGTTCTCATAAATATTTCTAGCAATGCGTCGCATGTTGCTTTAGCTGTAATCGTTCTCAATGGAACCGCCTCCGGCCACCTAGAATGTTGATCAACCAAACATAGCACATATTTGTGCCTTCGCGCTGATGGAGTTTCTATAGGACCAATTAAATCAACTGTTACTTGCTCAAACGGAAATTGTGGTCTTTGAAGTGGAGTTATAGGTATTCGATCACTTGCCCTCTCCCTACTCCGTAACTGGCACGCTTCACAAGATCTACAATACTCTTCAATATCGCGCGACATATTCGGCCAAAAAAATGAGTACAGGATCCTCTCTTTTGTCTTTTTCATTCCTAAATGATTAGCAAAAATTGACTCATGCGCTAATTTTAGAATTTGCCCTCTCCTGATCTTTGGAACTACTAGCTGACAAACATTTTCCCCCGAAACCTTTTCTTTATGATATACTAAAGAATCCATTACAAAATACCCATTTTTGTTTTGCTCTGCATCTTTAAAAGCTTCGCGTAATGTATCACACTTTCTTTGCTCTTTCTTGAAAATACTAGCATCCGACAATTGACCTACATTCGTTTCCCTTTCTGCCTCAGGTTCACTTTGAACGCAGCTAACTATCAATTTCTCCTCTCCGCTGTGTACCGTATTTTGTATAAACAACCCCTCACATTTCGCGTCTTCCCTTCCTAACTCAAGATTTCCCCCCCCCCGATGTTTCCATGTGACCAACTTCTTGTTTACAATTCTCTTGCGCAGTTAAATCCATGTGGATACCCCTTGTCGCTCCCCCTTCTTTCTCTAACGCTGACTGAAGCACTTCATAAATCACTGGGGTGATTATACAAGGAACTACAAGTCTATCCGTGATTGAAAATAAGACGTCAACATGACCATGTGAAAAATTGGGAGTATTAAATTTTAATGATATCGGCAACGTTTTTAAATCCGCTACAACTTTGTCTCCAAATGCAGATATCAACTGAATTTTAGAACTGTCCTCATTTTGAAAATTTTGCGGTATCTGGTTCGAATTAATTATCGGCATTTCTGCCGCACTATCCACTAATGCTTTAATTTGCTTCCCCCCTAACCAGATGTATACGTACTGCAATGGTTGAGTATCGAATGCATTACTATCGAAATACGCGGTTTTAACTTTTGCAATTAGTTTATCATCCTGATTGCTTTTGCCTGTCGCCGAATCCTTTTTCGTTTGATTTTGCGCTGCTCCCGTTTTACTCTTTTCTCTATTATTGGGACAAAATCGCAAATGAACTACGCGTTTACAAAGTTTGCATTCTTTTGAATTTGTATTTCTTTCATTATAGTTACTTCTCATATGAGGGGGTAGGTATTTCCCGCTACTTTGATTCCCAAATCCTGTTTCATTCTGATTACAAAATTTCGTTGGTTTGTCATATAATTCCGAAAAGGATCTACCCTTAGAGGTAAACCAATTGTCACAAAGTTCGGCAATTTCCCTCGGTTTTTGCCACGTATTTAGCTGCTTAATCCTAATATAACTTCGCGTTTCAGAGTCTAATGTACTCAATAATCTATCACTAACTATCAACTGGTTCAGCGTTTCAATGTCTGTTACCTTCCTCAGTTCGCAATAAAAATCCCAATTTGACCTTAATCTACTTGCAAATTGTATATGGTTCTCATTTCTCGCTCTTTTCGCCGACAAGAAATGATTTAAACACGCTTCCGGTGTCGGTTGAAATTCTTTTAAGATTATAGCTTTCACTTTCTGATAATCTTTCATATCTTCCGCGTTTACATAAACTAATAAATGCGACGCTCGTTCCCCCAACAAATTAAATAATATCTCAACCTTCATGTCTTCCGCGACCTTTTTCATTTCGAATGCTTTTTCGAGAGACGAAAAAAATAAATTCCACGACTCTGGTTTAGTCGGCACCGCAAGAGTTAAAGTCCTAACACTCTTTATTAGCGCCTCTAACGAATTAGAATTCCCGCTAAGTCCATCCCCGCCTGTATTCAAACTCCTACCTTCAGCTTGAATTCTAGATATCTCTAACTGTGCTTTAGCTACTTCTAATTTTGTTTTTTCCAGTTGGAGCAACGTATCTTGCTCTTCTTTAAATCGTTCCCTTTCAATTTTAAGTAACTCCGCGTCTTTTTTCTCTTTTTCTATTCGTGCTCGTTCCCTTTCAATTTCTACTAATTCTGAGTCTCTTTTCTCTTTTTCTATGCGTTCATTAACTGTCGATATCAGAAATTGTTTTACAAATTCGAAATCTTCCTCGTATGGCTTACTAGCTTCTATAAGAGTTTTTAAATCTACTATTCTGTGGTGTTCCTCCACATTCTGTCCTAGTTCTTTGGCAACCAAAACCAAATCTTCTTTCTTTAAACCCTTTATGTTAAACATATTTTATTTATTTTAAAATCCGCACTCTCTACAATTTATATACTGGTCATATTTTAATAACACTCTTTACTAAAATATATTTCAACTCATCAATCACTAAATATTTTCTTTCTACTCTAACATCAACACATATCAGAAATATTTTTCATCTTCTTAATTACTGATTTAATCATTCACAAGTTTCACTAAAGAACAAAAGGCTTCCTACCTTTTTAATGCTCTGGTTCTCGAAAGAGAGCGTGTCATAAATCCAAACGCTGAAGAATCACACCGCGTAGCAAATTATCACCTCCAATGTTCACACAACAACAAGTTTATTACAAGACGATTTGAACACTTGACATTGCTTGATTATACACATACATATGACACGTAATACCCACCAAAAAACATATATAACGCCACGAACGAAATTCTCTAAAGCTAATTTAAATGGCTACTACCCTTCTTAAACAACTTCCGAGGCAGGCTCCACAAGACCTCCTCGCTTCCCCACTGCCTACGCAGGACTCTCTCTTTCTCTACCCTTCTTTGCACTTTGAACTCTATGAGCAGGCGCGTCAGCTGATCTGCTAAAAAAAACGCCTTACGCAATACGAATGGCGTCGCCTGACATCACACACTAGATAACATGATTTTTGTTTAACACATTTAAAAACTAAATTACCTTAAAATAATGACGGGAAGGAATAATGAACTATAGTGGCTTGACATGAAAATTTATAAACAAATTATAATTTATTCATTCATAACTCTATAAAATTTCAAGTAAGCTTAAGCTTATCTGAAAATCTCGAATCATTTTTCCTGAATGCAGACCCTTCCGCCGAAAGAAGCCGAAAATTCAAAAGGGAGCTGCAAAATTGTCTATCTCCATATCGTGAATCTGCAAAATTACAGATATTTTTAAAGAGGATAGAAGGTGCAAAAAATCTAAATGAAGAAAAAGGTTCTGAAAGTGAAGGTGATATCGTTCAATAGAAAAAACGTTCTCGTTTGCCTGTATTGAGCAGTGATGAGGAAGAAATTTATTAAATTAATGTCGCATTAAATGAAAATAATATTTTTTGTGTCTTTTCGTTTTGTGTTATACATACATTTATATTTTTAATAAGAATTAAGTTGCTTATATGGAATTTAAAAAAGATGTTTGTTTTCAATAAATTTTCAGAACATAAGCCCACTTTTTTAACTTTCTCTGGGTCTCATATAAAACGGTTTCACACAACGGTTTCTAGGAACCTATCTACCGTGTTGTAGGAGGGTTACCCGTTACCTGTATTTGGATATTTCCAATATTTTCTTTATCATTTGTGTGTAGTGAAATGTTACTTCTGCTTTCTGTTTTCATATTTAAAAAAGCCTCTCTTCCAGTCTACACTTTGCACCCTCTACCATCAGTTTTTGGAAAAAAAATCTGACTATGAGCTTGACTTTGACTTTGGTGTTTGGTTAATACAGTAAAGGAGAACAGTGGCAAATACAGAAAAAATCTTGGGTGGGGCAGGTTGCACCCACTATAGTGAAAGCATACTTACACCTGTAAGCTTTTCTAGCTTATTTTATTTTATTTATTTTTTTTGGTGGGGAGGCTTGTAATAACTCCAGACTGTCATCTATTTTGGAATTTCAAAAGAAAATTTCATGAATTTATTTATTAACATTAAAAAGTAAATTAACTAGCACTTATTATTATTATTTTCAAATTTTTGACTTGACCGAAAATTCTTTTGAATTTCTGGTCCCAATTTATGGGGGGTCTGGGTGAGTGTCTCACATGTTCATGTGGAAATCTGCTCCTGGAGGGCGCGTGTTTCCCCCCCCCCCTGATCTGTCCTTTGATGGGGCCCCCAAAGTCGGCTTTGCCCAGGGCCCCATATATACATCATATTCCTTCAAAGGGAGTCATGGTGTGGACAGGAATAATGCTGGATGGCCACACAGACCTCCACGTCTTTGACATGGTTACTGTTACTACTGAAAGGTACAGAGTCGAAGTCCTTGAGCCTTATGTTCGCCTGTTTCAAGGTGCTGTCGGTCCTGGATTCATATTCAAGGATGATAACGCGCCTTGTCACCGTGCGATCCTGGTCGACAACGTCTTTGAAAGTGAAACTATCCAATGCATGCAGAGGCCCGCTCACTCTCTTTATCTTAATCCTATTGAGCATGTGTGGGATATGCTCGGGTGACAAATTGCAGCCCTTCCGCACCCACCAAACTGCGTTCCAGAACTGGAAAGAACTCTCCTCATTCCTTGGAACTCTTTGAGGTCACAACTCATTCACAATCTCATAGCACACATGGGAAATCGTTGTGCAGCATGCGTGGCTACCAGAGACGACCACACACATTATTAAACTGCCAAATGACATTTTTATTTTTATTTTTTCACTAAAGTATAAACTATTAGTTTGCGCTGTTTTCTTTCAAACTGTTTCCTTGGATAATAAAAGTGATTAACATCCTTCATTTGGATTGTTTTCTTATGGTATAACCGTATTACACTCGCATACCACGTTTCCCGCCATTTTGACTTAGATTTCCTTAAATATTCACATAAACATCAATTATGCTTAACTTTTGGACACCAGTGTAGTTCAGCAACTTCGCGTATAGAAGTAATTTGTTTTAACTGAATATAAAAGCACATTTTAAATCGAAGCAGTTGAGGTCCCAAACTAGGTGAAATATCGGAAAAAATATTGTAACCATAGGCGTAGCGTGCTTCTAATTTTCTTTTTTTTTGGGGGGGGGGGCACGAATTGAATTCAGTTTCGGCCCTCCTCAGCGCATTGACTGCCGGATGGTCCTTAAAATATGAAATATTAGGATTTTTTTAAAATTGAATAACAATAGAATTGATGTTTGAGTAGTAATCAAAAGTTATACAATGGGAAAAATAAATATAATATAAATAAAATGACAAAAAAATATAGCATCGAATTTTTTTTATGGATCATATTATTTTTAAAAACTGTGTTAAGGCTAAAGACATAATCGGAATCTTCAGTTTCACAGTTGAAAAAAGAGGGAAAAAACCAAATTTCTTAAAAGTTTTCTACAATTTTCCAATTTTAACTGAACCTCTATTAACTTTTTAATTAATTTCAAGTTAAGATGGGGGGGGAGGTTGGCCTGGGCCCCCCCCCCCCCCCGTGCTGAATTGGAAAAGAAGGTATATTGGTGGAAACGGAGACGAAGGAAGAATTAGAGAAATTTGTGAAAGCATTTGAAAGAAGTAGAGGTGTCAATACGTTATACGTAACACAAAAACCTAAATTGAAAGATCCAAAAATTATTATTTACGATGTTGAAGAATAGTATGGGAAGGAAGAGCTTAGAGAGATATTGAAGAAGCAGAATTTGGAACTGAAGGACTCGGAGATCGATGTTCTGACGAACTTTAAGGTTTGGTTTGGTTTGGAGAGCTACGGTCAATTTTTGCTACACGAGGACAAATTAGACCGGGACCTACTGCGACGAACTTTAAGACGAAGAATGGCTATAATTGGATTATTAGCGTTAAAGTAGATGTTTACAGAATTATAGAAGGGGATAAAAAGTTGAAAGTTGGCTGGAAAATCGGCAACTGGAAGGATTATAGAAAGCCGGTAATGTGTTATAAGTGCTGGGGCTTTGGCCATGTGGCCAAGAACTGCCGGAATAAGAAGAGGTGCAAAGTTTGTGCTGAAGAACACCAAGACCAGCACTGTAAAAAGGAACAGACTTGCGCAAATTGCGCAAGATATCAGGGAAAGACGGGGAGAATGCTGGACATTAAACATCTCCCTACCGACTAAAGTTGCTGTAGATACCAAGCTAAAGTCGAGAAAATTGTGGACTATGGAGGCGGGAAGATATGGACGTTTGACTCATTTAGACATGATCCTGATTTTAATAATATTGATTTTTAAGTTTGTGTGTCACAAGTTGTGACCTTGTTTGTACTTACGATAATGTTTTCGCTTGTCAATTTCTTTTTTGGTTACCTGTACAAGTGGTGCAGGGCATCTGTATAGCCTTTGTTAAAAGTTAAATAAACTTTGGTTGATGTATTTCGCAGAGTGGTGGCTGCGGTCTAAATTGGATTTAAATAATTTGAATTATAATTCTGGCTCTTGGATGACTCTGATCGTAAGACAGCATGGGAATGGTATCAAGTGGCATTGACAGGAATATGATGGTGGTGAAGTGTCCCGATAACGAGGGGCGGGGATGTGGATCGGGCTCTGACCCGGGGACCGGAGTGGAGCGGGTTGCCATCGTGGCGACCGGTTATTAGTAGATTTGTGTACGTTAACCACGTGGGATGGCTTAACTTTCTCGAATCTTATCAGGTGACGCGACGAGATATGCAGGTGATAGACATTTAAAAAGTGTATCTAATTGTCTAAAGGATTTAAATCTAATAGTTAATTGATTAAATATTAAATCCATTACAGTCGAGCCCTGTTATAGCAGACCCGGTATATAATGAACTCACGGATATAACGAACAAAAATTTTGGTCCCGTCATTTTCCTATTGTACGTAATTTGATTAGTATTGTGTCAGTTTAATGTAATCGATTTCAGTCGATTTAATTCATTAATGATAATTTTAAATAGATTTTATCATTTTATAATATATCGTTATTGAATACACACTGAAACTAATGAGTTGTACATTTTGTGAACTCTAGCATTTTTCTTAACAGTTCGGATATAGCAAATCACCGGATAAAGCGAACAAAACCGTTGGTCCCTTGAAGTTCGTTATAACGGGGTTCGACTGTACTTTATAAAACACCTCGACTTTGAAACATTATTTACTGTTTTCAATGCGTTCATCTACTTGTAATTCATCAAATAATTTTTTCACACGACGCAATCTTTTTGGGGGAAAACAAGGTTCAATATTCCATACAGCTTAAAACTCAAGGGCATCGTTTTTAACAAACTCCCAATTATTTCTTAAGTTCTGGAATTGGTTAGGAGTGATGTAAGCATCTCAACAGATTTCTCTATATTTTCATGAGTACCTTGCAGCATTTTCGAGACTCTATTAATAGGTTACAGTATTTTTCTTTGTGCAATTATCAAAATAATTGTTGAAAAATGTTCAAAATAATTTATAAAAAATTTTAGCTTCAAGTTGCTCATCATAATTTTTTCCATTCAATGATAAATATGTCAATATTTTAATTACATCAAAATAACAAGAATGTGGCGCATCAAGGACCTGAACATGGGAAGACAATCGTGTTGGACAAACCCTTTTTAATGTTTTTGCTAAGTTGGTTGGATTCGTTTCCTAACGCCTAACAGAACTGAAAAAACGTTAATTCCCCATATCTAACCAATGGCACTTAATACAAATGTATTTTAATTTAATTTAATCGCTAGTCTGGCTGTTAATTTTCTTTCACGTATCCTGTGGCAAGCGCTACCTGGAGTATTGAATACAACTCTAAAGTCAGAGTTAAAATACGCTACACCCCTTAAAGATTTTTTAAAATTATTTCTTAGGGAGCATCTAGGGCCTAAGAGCAACACCATGCAAAATTTTAATTTTCTAGAAAACATGTACAAGAGGTAGGTTTTTATTTTATTTATTTATTTATTTATTATTTTTTATATTTTTTTTTTGGGGGGGGGGATAGCTCCTTTTAACCCTTTAAAGTTTGTATTTAAAAAGAGATTTCTTTGTGAGCAATGAACATTACAGTATAAAATACTGATAAAAAATTAAATTTAAAAATAAAACCCATCATTTTTTCATTTCTCAGTTTTATGTTACAGAAAAAGTGTTAAAATATTTTTGGGGTAAGATATTTGGATCAGATAGGAATGGGACATTTTTACTCGACATTATTATGTTTTAAGCGTGTTTTCTGACTGGTTTGCAGGGTAAACTTATGTGCGTATACTTATTTAACAGTTTTCAATTAAATCAATTTTATTTCGACATACCTAATTACTTGCATTTTTTCCATAACACACTGCTTCTTAAAATTCACAATAAAAATTGATAAGGGCAACTCGATTCAAACTAAATGATGTACTACAGGCAGGGGCGTAGCTACCGTGGAGCAGTTGGAACGAACTGCTCCAGGCGCACGAATCATGAGGGGCGCAAAATTTGAAAATTGAAATAAAAATTTGTGAAAACTTTTGTATAAATAATTTCGATTTGTCAGATTTAAATTGAAAAAAACATTTACATTAATTTGTCAGATTGTTTTTTTCTATAAATATACAAAATATAAAGGAAATATATTTAAGCAAATAAAACTATGCATGGCCGCGCTTTGAATTTTTTCCCGATGTTAGACACAAGATATTCTCAAACGTTACCAGTTGAGTGTTCTTATGAGGAAAAGGGATATGGCTGGAGCATCTTCATCCCCTATGGCGAGAGTCATTACAATCCTTCAAATGTCATTCTAAACGAGCGGGGGTAAAATTCTCTAGGGTCAACTTACTGACTCCTCCCGCTACAAAAGTCAAAAACATGCAGGGGTCCAAGCAAAGATTTTGTTTTACATAGCAGCCTTAACATCGGCGCAGAATAGAGGCAAATATTCGGGGATTTTTTTAAAGCACACTTAGTATTTAGCGCTTCATATTCCCATTGTTTACTTTGTGCTGTGTAAGAATTTCAAGATGATTCTTGAATGAATGTGTTATACAATTTTTAAAACCCATTGAGACTGTGGATTGTAATTTATTGTTCTGTTTAAGTGACTTCGTACAATTTATAACTATTAATTTACTAAATTACTTATCTACAGCGTGTTGTTGGATTCACCGACGTATAATTTTAAAAGTAAGTGATTTGTTTATGAAGTATGTTAATTGATACTGCAACATAAATAATGATAGGTACTACCTAACAGTTACGTATTATAGCTGAAAGTTGGAGGCAAACATTTTCAGGAGCGGCATGTTATAAAAATACAAATGTGTATTTTTATAACATGCATGAGGTAATTTTAAAAAAATCGACAGAGGAAGAACGAAATTTCCATTATAAATAATTTTAGATCTAATTAAAGATTGCGGGCTAATGACAAAACAGAAATACACCAAAAATATTCAAAATGAGTGTTAAAAGAAACTCAAATCATTAGAACCATAAGTCTTAGGATGCTTAAATTTTACATGGAGGTTGCTATTATGCCCTAAGTGCTCGTTAAGAAATCTTTTAATAAATTAGAATTTTAAGGGGGCCAAATGGGGCCTAATCCTCCTCCCCAAAAGACACGCACACACACTGTATCTCTAGAACCATGAGACCTAGAAAGCTGAATTTTTGTATGATAGTTTCTCTCAGACCCTAGGTGCGCACAAAGAAATAATTTTTTTAAAATACAAAATTTAAGGGGTTAAAAGAAGCTATTCCCCCCTCAAAAAAAATAATAAATAAAAATAACTAAAAACCTACCTCTTGTACATGTTTTCTAGAAAATTAAAAATTTGCATGGTGTTGCTCTTAGACCCTAGATGCTCCCTAAGAAATAATTTAAAAAAATCTTTAAGGGGTGTAGCTTATTTTACCTGTGACTTTAGAGTTGTATTCAATACTCCAGGTAGCGTGTGTCACAGGATATGTGAAATAAAATAAACAGCCAGACTAGCGATTAATTAAATTAAAATACACTTTTTTTAAGTGCTCTTGCTTAGATACGGGTAATTAACAGTGAATTGACAGCATCACCAATGTACAGGAAGTCAGACAATTTTATGAACAGCTAGAAAAAAATTACGTTTTTTCAGTTCTCTTAGGCGTTGGGAAACGAATCAAACCAACTTAGCAAAAACATTAAAAAGAGTTTGTCCAACACGATTGTCTTCCCGTGTTCAGGTACTTGATGCCCCATATTCGCATTATTTTGATGTAATTAAAATATTGACATACACTGTTAGACCCCTCCCCCCCCCCCCCCCAAAAAAAAAAAAAAAAAAAAAAAAAAAAAAAAAACACCACTACGGTGCACCAAGACGGAGTTATCCGAATGAAACGAAAGTCGGTAGATGTGATGTACATGTACAGAAAAACAAATGATTACAATTTGAGAAAAATTGAATGAGTTATTGAAGAGAAAGAGCTTCACAAAGTGAAAAAGTCAATAACGCGTTGGTCCACCTCTGGCCCTTATGCAAGCAGTTATTCAGCTTGGATTGATTGATGGAGGTGGCGGATGTCCTCCTGCCGGATATCGTGCCAAATTCTGTCCAAATGGCATGTTAGATTGTCAAAATCCCGTGCTGGTTGCAGGTCCCTGCCCCTAATGCTCCAAACGTGCTCAATGGGGTGGGGGAGAGATCTGGCGTCCTTGCTGGACAAGGCAGCGTTGGGCAAGCACGAAGACAGGCAGTAGAAACTCTCGCCGTGTGCGGGCCGGCATTATCTTGCTCAAGTAAGACCATGGTGGCATGATATGAAGGACAACACAACGGGGCGTAGAATAGCATCGACGCACGGTTTTGCTGTAAGGGTGCCGCGGATGACAGCCAAAGGGGTCCTGCTATGAAATGCAATGGCACCCCAGACCATCACTCTTGGTTGTCGGCTCGTATGGCGGAAAACAGAAAGGTTGGTATCTCACCGCTGTCCGGGGCGTCTCCAGACACGAATTCGCTGGTCATCGGGGCTCAGTTCGAAGCGGGACTCATCACTGAAGACAATTATACTCCAGTCAGTAACATTCCAGGTCGAATGTGCCCGACACCACAGAAGACGGGCTTGCCTGTGCACAGAGGTCAATGGTAGTCGACGCAAGGGGCGCCGTGAGCTCAGCCCCCTTTCTCTCAGCCGCCTATGAATGGTCCTTGCGACCACTGAAGCACCAGTTGCACGTACGACCGATGATAATGATGAATCTGGGGCTGTGAGAGCCACTCTGACGATTGCTTGGTCCTCAAGTTCTGTCGTTTCTCTAGGCCTACCGCTTCTTTTTTGACGCTGTGTTCGGCCATGGTTCACCCATTCCTGCCAACATCGCCTAATAGTGGCATCGCTCCTATCGAAATGTCTAGCGATACGCCGATTAGACCAACCGGTTTCTTTAAGCCCCACTACATGTCCTCCCTCCAATTCTGACATCTGCGCATATTGTTCGCGCACCTGCATGCGAAGCATAGTTACTGTCTACCTGAGTACACGGAATGAAAGTCGCAAAGAATTTATGACCTGGAATCGAAATTTCTCCTCTTTAATGTCCTGCCAGTTGCACAGTTAAGACGTGTTGCAACGTCATATGTCCATTCATTGGCCTCTAAACTTTAAAATTTTGCATTTTCTGTCGAAACCTGTATGCATAACAATTTGTGTCCAATTTGCATTACCCCTTCTTGGTGCGTCGATTTTTTTTTTTTTGGGGGGGGGAGGGGGTCTAAGTGTGTATTTATCATTGAATGGAAAAAATTATGACGAACAACGTGTAGCTAAAAATTTGATACATTATTTTGAACAATTTTCAACAATTATATTGATAATTGCACAAAGTAAAATACTCGAACCTATTAATACAGTTTCGAAAATGCTGCAAGGTACTCATGAAAATATAGAGAAATCCGTTGAGATGTGTTCATCACTCCTAATCCAATTCCAGAACTTAAGGAATAATTGGGAGTTTGGTAAAAACGATGCCCTTCAGTTATCAGCTCTATGGAATACTGAACCTTGTTTTCCCCAAAAAAGATTGCGTTGTGTGAAAAAATTGTTTGATGAATTACAAGCAGATAAATGCATTGAAAGCAGTGAATAATATGTTCAAAGTCGAGGTGTTTTATAGAGTAATGGATTTAATAATTAATCAATTAACTATTAGATTGAAATCCGTTCGACAATTATGTACACTTTTAAATGTCTATCACCTGTATATATTTCGTAGCGTCACCTGATAAAAGTATTCTGGAAGGATCAGAATTGTTACAATAGGGAAATATTACATATATATATATATATATATATATATATATATATATATATATATATATATATATATATATATATATATATATGTATCCTTTGAGATTTGGGTTTAAAGAGTAGTTGTCTGTATTTTTAGTGTTACTTTAAGTATCTCCCGATCCGAATATTTTTCGTTCATTGTGAGAGAATCGCAATGGTCTTGAAGTGCAGTCGAAAATAAAAGCTGGTGTAACGTCGTGGATAACCTTTCCTGAGAAGAAACCACTGTCGTGTTGCTACATCCAGTTTTTGAGTCAATTGGGCGCGTATCGTAAATTTATTTTGGTTAGTACAATGTATTTATTTTTTTTCTTAGGATTTATTTGGGTGCGTTGTGTTTTAATATTTATTTTCTTGAATACAACCCAAAGCTCTGGGTGTCGAAGTTAGCAACCGAACAAAAACCAATACACTATTCTCAATTTTAGGTTATATAAATTAACATCAACAACTTTCAATTTAGACGAACTAAAGAGTTTAACAAAAGAAAACTTAGTTTATTTACACACTTAATATTTACAAGTAACAAAAAAAATCCTTCATTTTCAAAAAATCAATGTACAATAATATTTTTATCTTTCACAAATTATTTTTTATAATTACTTTGCCAAGGTTAGGAAGCGTCCCGAGCGCAACAACAAAATAACTTTACTATTCGTTCAACACTAAACACCTTCTCACTAAAAAACTCCTTCCTCACGAAAAACTAAATTTACTTAGCCTGAAGTGGAACTGAACAAATCAAATCTGAGGTTTAACACTCACCCAATTATTCTTCATCAATTCAAGGTGCTCTCTTGGCCTTCTCGCCTCGCCTAGGGTCAGGGGTCACGCTGCTACACCGGGCAGGGGGCTAACTCTGTTTCTTTCACGGTGAATAACCACTTTCTCTCAGTCGATAATTGTAGCCGTGCTTTCCTTGGCGCGTACCTTCACTATATTTGCACTGGCACTGGGTATCTCTTCACGTCGTGAATCGGGACGATGGGCTCTTCTCGTAGTGTAACTTCTCGGCTGTGGCACGGGAGCTGAGTCTCTTGGTCTCGTCTGCAAACTGGGTGCGGACCTCTCTATTTCACTTCGTCAACGCAGTCTCGCAGTGGCCGTAACCGGTTTATGTGGAACCCTCAAGTCCACTTAAAGTTAACTTTTTTAATCGTGCTGGAGATGGGGACCTACAGCCTCCCCGATCAAGACTCTCTCTCCCTCTTTTTTTCAAACTCTTCTATATATTATTTTAATCCCCTTTCATACTTATGACTCCACCTTCTCATAAACTTCAATCAGCCAATCCGGACACCGTAAACTTTTCATTTGCTGTACTCCCTCTCTCACCTTCTCATTGGCTTCTTAACTCAAAACCATGACGTCCTCACTGCCTGCCCTTGCGACCACCCAAGGTTTTCAAAATAGCCACTTTCCAAATCGTACTGCCATAAATCTAACATAAAAGGCTTTAGTAACATAACGTCATCGTTTGGTTCCGTCACCTTATCTGTGTCTCCATCTCAGACCTTCCCATCTTCAAAACTCATAAAACTGTCTTGCAACAGGCTACGTCCTAAATTACTCCACTCAACTCTATAATTATCTGTCGGCGTTAAATTTGATTCCGACTTTTATCGCAAACATGTAATAAAGCCAGCTTTTTATTTAAAAGCGCTTTACTACAACCACCCGAACCAAAGCTCTCTTTTCTTGGAAGGCCTGTTCCGAGAAACTGAAGGGGCCACATTTAATTATCAGGGGAAAAACAAGCCTCTGGGCTGCTGCTGTGTAAATTAGCTTTCATATGTCTAGCGGAAACCAACTGACGCCTCGAGTACAGTATAGCGGAAAACACCCCCGCTTCGCTTCTGTCTCTCGAGACGCAGATCACAATGAGGGAGACGGGATGGTGCTGCCCCCTAGTCAGGCCCAAGAATCGGCCCGACTAGCCGGCGAAGAGATTGAAATGATGACCGTTCAGTGACCAGCGTCTGTAGCATCGAAAAGCGCTGGAAAACCGCCGCCGAACCATCATATATATAGGAGCGCCTGACAACAGGATGCAGTAACGGAGAGACGGAGGAAGGCCTCGTACATACGATTCGGTTCGGTTTTATAATCGTTTCGGTGTCAACCGAAAGCTGTGTTCACACGATTCGGTTTTTCTTTCACCGCATACGGTTTTCCCGTCCGCACAGAACACCTTTGCAATCATTGCAGTTGTTATTTTTCCTCAAAAAACAACAGAAAAATATGTCAGTGTCAATTAAATAAGGTAAGAATCACTCACCTTATATTCCAGGCTGCCACTGAACGGGAGTTATCCTAAAGAAGACACGAACTCAAAGGAACGACGTTAAATCTTGTATATAAACAAATGACGTTTTTATAAAGACTAGACGACAATTTACACAGAACTTATACATATATTAGCGGATCTTATCCAGTTTGCATCAAATTACCGAAAACCTCCCTCGTATCTATGGAACATAACCGAAGGGGGTCTCGTATCTCGTACGTCCGTTTTTCAACTGCGTCACGCCAAAACTCAGAAGTAGGTGTGGGTGAAGTATTGGCGCTGGAATCGCTGCTACGTTATGGGAGTTTTTGACACTCTCCCACCTTTGGATTCCGAGGTTACGAGGAATTCAAACAACAGTCAAAGAAGTCATAGGACAAGTTAAAAATGTCCCCACGCTCCTCTGGAAAAAACTAACAAATCACATTAAAATACAAAAATGTCACATAATTAGTCACAAATGTGGTACAGATATACATAATTTAGTCTCTTGATTGGTTTCAAGGTTCGTCCATAACGAGAATAACGAACTTCTTGTCTTTCAGGAATTTGATCCTGGACAGGGCAAGTATTGGCCTCCTCTTCTCGCATTGGATTGTTCAATGATGGAAGTTCATTCGCTGCCATTTCCAACGGATATAGCTTCTGTATTGGTCTCAGAAGACTTCCAAATTGAGTTTTCAATTCAACCACTCGGATTCTTCTATCTCTTCCAGGATGTGTCTTTACGACTTTCGCTAATGGCCAGTTGATTCTTTTAGTGTTGGTGTCTCCAATAAGTACTACATATCCTTCTTTGATTAATGATTGTCTTTTAACTTTAGAATAATCTTTCAGTAACCCCAGATATTCATTTCTGAATCGGTTTCGTAGATCTTGTAGCAATTTTAATCGGTAAGCATACCTCATTTTCAATTTCTTCGAATCGATTATATCGAAATCCAGAACACCAACTTCTCTAATTTCCTGTAAGAACATAGATGGAGAAAGAGCTAACAGATCTTCAGGATCTTCTGAGAGGTATGTTAAGGGTCAGGAATTAATCAAACTTTCAGCGTCGCACAATACTGTAGCTAACTCTTCGTTATTCAAACTAGCTCTCTCTAGAACCCTTCTCAGAATACTCTTTAGCATTCCCACCAGTCTTTCCCAAAAGCCACCCCACCAAGGAGCAGATGGAGGGCTAAATTTCCATGAAATTCTTTTCTTTGATGCAAAATTTTCAATCTTTTCTCAATTAATACTTTTTAAAAGATTAGCTGTTCCTACAAGGTTTTTTTCCCTTATCAGAGTACACAGTGGACGGACGTCCTCTTCTTGCAATAAAGCGACGTAAGGCCAAAATAAAACAGTCAGTTGACAGAGAAGTCACTAATTCAAAATGTACAGCGCGGTATATGGCACACGTGAACAGTACCACCCAACATTTTGTGTCGCATTTTAGGAACAAAGGACCGCATAAATCGGTACCCACTATTTCGAAGACAGCCGCATATCTAACTCGGTCCTCTGGAAGAGGGATGCTTATGACTTCTAATGGATGAACAGAAAATTTCCAGCATTTAGTGCAGTTTCTTATCACTTCTCGTATTGTCTTTCTGCTCTTAATGATCCAATAGTATTCCCTGAGATAGGACATCAGTGTTTGCGTTCCTGCGTGTCCTAGTTCGATATGTTTGCTCATTATCAATTTTTCGACCACTTGATGCTTATTAGGCAATAATATGGGATATCTAAATGTGGCTAAGTCTTTCCTAGATGCAATTCTAGTTTCAACTCGCAGCACACCATCACTGTCTTTCACAGTTCGCAAGTTTAACTTTTCCTCTCTAGTGAAAGATTCCCTTTGTATTTCTTTTAAAATTACTTTCTAGGATGCTTTAATTTCTTCTATCTCCAGTTTTCCCTTTTTCCTGTCATCAGGGCTTCTCTTTATATTCTTATAAAATCGAATTACGTAATCCATGATTCTTACAATTTTGTTAAAAGAAGATATCTTTTGAAAGAATTCAAATCTGTTTGTAACCAAATTTGTAGCCGAAATTATAGTCTTTTTCCTCTCTGAATTGACTACTTCGATGTCAGGAGTAATTTCACTAGTCGGCCATTCTTCGAGTGGTAGTTTTAACTACTCTGGTCCCTCCCACCAATGGGATTTCAATAATTCTTTTGGACCGTATCCCCGCGAAGTGAAATCTGCGGGATTAAATTTCCCTTGAATATGTCGCCAATTCTCTGGATTAGTCAATTTTCGAATGTCACTGACTCTGTTAGCTATAAACGTGGCCCAGTTGTCTTCTTTTTTAATCCAGTATAAGGCGTTCATTGAGTCAGTATAATATAAAGTGCGCATGTTTGTCATATTAAGGTCTTGTTTTACGGTGTAAGCGAGTCTGGCTCCTATGGTACATTCCAGGATTTCTAATCTGGGAATTGTTATTGGTTTTAAGGACGCTACTTTTGATCTAGCCTGTAATAATTGACAATTAGCAACACCCTCACAATCATTTCTTATATAAATTGCAGCTGCGTAAGCAGATTTACTAGCGTCCACGAAGACGTGCAGCGCAGCATTCTCATTTAGTTCAGGGAGTTTCCTAGGGATTTCTATCTCTTTCAGATATTTTAGTTCATTGACCCATTTTAGAAATTTCTTCTCGAAAATATCGGATTAATTTAGGAACAAGAGTGACAGGGCTCGTGAAACCAATAGGGTCAAAAATTTTGCTCAATACTGACAATACGTTTCGTTTACTCAATATATGATGGGTTTCCTCCTTTATCTCACAGGATAAAGTATCATTGTACAAATTCCATTTAAGGCCCAACACTAAAACGATTTCTTTAAATCCCTTCTCAGATAGGTTCAATATTGAATTTTCCTATTTACCTGATCGGTTGTTTCCACCCCCTTAAATCAAATTGCTCAGAAGCCATCAATTCCCTAGATACCGCAATAAAGGAGTTTAACTCTTCGATGGTGTCCACACTCGCTACAAAGTTATCTACATACATAGATTCTTAAGTTTTAAAGCTATGTCCCTTTGAGATCCTGTTATATTCTCTAAATGGTAGTTGATTGTTGCGGCGAGTAAAAATGGGCTTGCATTTACTCCGAAAACGACACGGCAGTGCGAATAAACAATCAGTTTTCTTGGATCTCCTTCCTCCCACCATAAGAACCGAAGGAATTTCTTATCAGAGGGATCAATGCTTATTTGTAGGAAAGCTCGACGGATATCTGAAATTACTCCATATTTCCCATGCCGAAATCTGTTTATGAGTTTAGGAACCAACTCTAAATAATTTGGCCGTTTTTCAATACAATCGATCAGCGATGCCGAATTTCTTTCTTTTGCGGACAGATTTTAGTTGTTGAGTTTTCTTTGAAAACTGATCTATGAGGTAAATAATGACCCTTGTCCTTTGTCAGATCCTCGGCGTCAACAGGTTCTATAATTTTCTAGGACACTCATTCCCTGAATACATTCTCATACTCTTGAAGACAGTTTCTATTTTGAAGCGCTCTTACGCAAGACCTTAACCGCTTTTCGGCAAGGTTTCGATTGTCTGTTAATTCAGGATGAACCTCCAACCACGGGAGTGATACCTGATATCTACCTTCATCATCTCTTTTTAACGAGCGCACAAAATGATTTTTCGCCTCTTTCCCAATTTCCGATCTCGTTTGAGAAATAGTCGGTTTCATATTTCCTAGCGAGTCAAGTGAACATAAGTCACAAATCTTCAAGTCACTAACATGAAGCGACAAAAGTACTTCATTAACACTACGGCTTTCCCCCGTTCCCCCCATTATAGTCCATCCAAAATAAGTATTCATCGCGACGAGTCCATTTAACAAATTTTTAATTTCTCCTGTAAATAGTTTTCCGGCATAGTCCGTGCCTATAAGTCCGTGGATTTCGTTAGCGTCGCTATCGAACAAACAGAAGTTTTCATTCACTGTTATATTACTGGGAAAAATTCCACAGTCTAATTTCTTTCAAAATTTCCCAATTTTCTAATTTTGGAATTAGGGCGCAAATAGTTTTCGGTTCCATTACATTAAGCGTGCAATTGAAACTGTTGTCAACATTACTTAAATTAATAACATATTTTTTATGCTCTTCTTTTTTCTGTATCCCTCCAAATAATCCATGAACAATCGTTTCCTGCCCTACACTTTTTAATTTTAACCTGCGCGCCGCAAACTGTGAAACATAACTACAAGAAGACCCAGTATCAATTATGATGCGCAGCAAATGTTTCTGCGTATTACCCGAAATGTTTACAATAAGTGTTTGCAATATAACTTTTTCCCTGGAAGAAGAATTACCCAAGGCGCAATCTTTTTCAGTTTTCGAAAAATCCTCTTTTGGTTTTGATTTTCTTTTTCCCATACACATTATGCTGACATGACGGCATGAGCATAGCTGACACGTGACGTTGGCCCTACACCCAGAAGATAGATGTCTTTTTTTAATTTTGTCATTTAAGCATCTAAAACAAGAGCCAGACCGCTTACAAATTTCAATTCTATCTTCTAAGCTCAATTGATTATCGGTGCATGAAACAGAGTTATGTTTACGAGATTTGTAGAATATTGTTCTGGTATACTTCACTTTTTCTATCCTGATAGGATTCGTTTATTAAAGCTGACGCCGTCGACTGACCTTGGCTGGCGCTACCGATGTTTTGATGACTCGTATTACGAACGTTATATTTATGAGACAGTTTGGTTTCTGGAACAGAATCGTTTACATTCAAAAAGGTCCGTTCTCTAGCTATAAGCTGTGAGGATAAAAAATTGATGAACTCATAGACTTCTGAGCCTGTTGGATTTCTTTCTTTTTTGTTAAATTCCAAAAGCAGGTCATGGGGTATTAATTTGGTTAAAATAGGAACTAATATACTTGAATAACTACTCTTTTTTACCGATAAGCTTTCTAAACTTCTGATATTTTTCTGTATATGATTAAAGAGGTTCCGAAACCCTTTCACGTCATTAGAATTTTTTAATGGTTTCGTATTAAGTAATTTGTCGATGTGTGCATCGATCAGTATTTGTTTACTTCCCAATGTTTCAGTGAGTAACTTCTCAGCAGTTTCATAATTTTCTTCGGTGAGATCAAAACCTTCAATACTGTTATAGGCTGTTCCGCCCAAAAAGGATTTCAGATAGTTAAATTTCCTTATAGCATCGAGATTTTTATTTGTATATATGGCTGATGAAAAAGAGTTCCAGAAAGTTAGCCAGTCACAGCTTTCGCCGTAGAATTTTTGAATTGTGAGCTTTGGTAATTTAATAATTTGATTTTCACTTCTACGTTCTTCTATCGGGGTTTCATTTAATTCTTCAGAGCTGTTAGATGTACTCAGTTGTTGTCGTTCACTATTAATTTCTTTCATCTTTCGGCTTGCTTTATACGTGAATGTAGTAATTTTCTCTCGAAATTCTTCGACACCTACTAATTCTTCGTCTAGATCAGCGGTTCCCAATCGGTGGGTCGCGACCCACTAGTGGGTTGCGGAAGGGTTACAGGTGGTTCGCGACTCGATCCTAAAACTATTAAAATGGTCTTTGTGTACTTTTATAATTGTACTTTTTATCTTCACCTAGGAACATTTGTCAGTGAGTATGAAACCACTTGTTGCATATATTGCAAACATATATCTATTGTTAAATAAATAACTGTTTTGCTATAAAGTGCTTATATTTTGTCAACCATTTTCAAATCAGAGCACAAATTGTTTATCAATAATCCATCTGTACCTTCAGAAAAGCATATATATATATATATATATATATATATATATATATATATATATATATATATATATATATTGTCTTATTGCCTGTCCGGAATTTAGATTTTTGGGCGTGAATCGTGTAAGCAATTCAAGAACGACATCAGAGGCACAAGATAACGTGGGTTTTATTGACAACACAAAGACAAGACTTGCATAGACACAAAAACAGAGGTATATATACACAAGCAAGGATTAAAGCACTGACCAATCATATGCGAGTAATAAACAATAAACCAATGAGAAACATTCGCATCAATCGTACGTGAGAGAAAGCTACAGTGTATTTCAAAAACAAAGATTAAGTGACTATAGAATAGATTAACCAATCAAGAATGCGATAGTGTTAAACATTAACCAATAAGAGAAGCGATTATATCTAACACTTCCCCTTAATCGCTTCGCATAGAACACAAAAATAATAGTTTTTCCAATTTACATTTTGGTAAACATTTAGTAAAAAGATCAGCAATTTGCGATTCGGTACAAATATATTTCACACATATATCATTTTGTCTTAAAGTTTCCCTTATGTATTTTAATTTTACATCTAAGTGCTTTAACCTGGCACAAATATTTTCATTCAATACACTTTTGATAGCTGACTGATTGTCTTCAAAAACTAAAACATTATTTACATGAGAAATTTCATTTATAACATTTTTATAGAATAAAAGATCTTGGAAAGATTTGCACATAGCAATAATTTCTGCTTCTGTTGATGAAAGAGAAATACAATTTTGCTTTTTACAACACCAAAGAATGGGGCAATTATTAAACATTAAAATATACCCAGTCATTGACTTTCTGTCAACTGAATTAGAAGCCCAATCTGCATCAACATACAAATTAAGATTAAAGTCATCACCCTTTCTATAAACAAGTTTAAGAGATGAGGAATCTTTCAAATACATTAAAATTCGTTTTAATCCAGTCCAGGCAGCAACGGTTGGTTTTTCCTGAAGTTGGCTGAGGCAGTTAACCGAAAACAGAATATCTGGTCTAGAAGTTATGGCTAAATAAAGCAGGGAGCCAACAAGTTCACGATAAGGCCCTTCAAATATGGGACCCTTAGAGAAATCAGCTGGGGTAGATTTTGGCTCTAAAGGAGTAGAACATGGTTTGCAGTCACTCATCTTGAAGAATTTCAAAACTTTCAAGATGTAATCCTCCTGATCAAGATACAGTTCTTTGTCTGTAAAATACATTCGCATTCCTAGATAATCAGTTAGTGGCTCAGATTTTGACATCTGAAACCGGTCCTGCAAAAGTTTAATGACAGTTTCCATCTCAGTAATATCTGATCCGGCTAGGAGCAGGTCATCCACATAAAGACAAACAATCATCTTCTTTCCATTAACAACTCGAATGAAGATACACGGATCAAAATTCGATTGCTTGAAATTGATTTGGTTCATGAACTGTAGAAATTTATGATACCATTGCCTTGGAGCCTGTTTCAACCCATACAGACTCTTGCGAAGTTTACAAAATCTGCCCGATTTGTCGTCATATCCTTCTGGCTGACACATGTACACAGTCTCATCTAAATCACCGTTTAGAAATGCCGTTTTTACATCCATTGTATGAGCATGTAGATTTTCTTGTAATATTATGGCCAAAACTAGTCTAAGAGATGAGATATTGATGACCGGAGAGAAGGTTTCAGTATAATCAATTCCTTCCTTCTGTTGAAATC
This sequence comes from Dolomedes plantarius, assembly GCA_907164885.2. Classification (NCBI taxonomy): domain Eukaryota; kingdom Metazoa; phylum Arthropoda; class Arachnida; order Araneae; family Dolomedidae; genus Dolomedes; species Dolomedes plantarius. The sequence continues at coordinate 61,156,405 of OU015501.1, forward strand.
CTCTGGCAACGAGACGAGCTTTATATGTACCATCTCTTTTTCTTTTGAACACCCACTTGCAAGTTATTGGTTTCTTCTCATCTGCTGGTAGGTCAACTAATTCCCAGACTTTGTTTACTTCCATGGAGAGCATTTCTTCGTCCATGGCAGCTTTCCATTGGACTTGCTCTTTTTCGGGTAAAGATTTTATATCCTCAAAGTTTAATACTTCATGTGTTGCGAGCATTACTTCATATGGTTCATATTTAGATGGAAATTTTCTCTGTCTTTGAGACCTTCTAACATGTTCTTCATTTACATCTGTGGCCTCAGGTTCTTCTTTAAAATTTGTCTCACTTTCAACTTCTTCCTTTAAGTCTATCTCTTTTTCAGCTTCTTTCTTAAAATCCATCTCTTGTTCTTTGTCTTCTTCCCCTGAATCTCTAGAATTTAAAGTATTAGTTGAATCATTTATTACTACTTTCTTTTCATTAAATTGGACGTTTCTTGAAACGAAAACTCTTCTTGTAAGGGGATCCATGACTCTGTATCCCATGTTAGTGTATCCAACAAAGATCATCCTTTTCGATTTTGGATCAAGCTTTCTTCTGTGAGCATCTGGAATTTTAACATAGACATTGCATCCAAACACTTTAATTTGACTCATATCAGGTTTACTGGAATACTTCAATTCATATGGAATATTATTATCGATGCTTGAACTCGGAATTCTGTTATGAAGATAAGCAGCAACTTGAATAGCATATCCCCAACAATTCTTAGGCAAATTTGAATCATATAGTAAAGCACGACCCTTTTCAAAAATTGTCCTATTCATTCTTTCTGCAACTCCATTTAATTGAGGGGTATAAGGGGGACAAGGATCAATAGTCACACCAGCTTTGTTTACAATTTGTTTGAGTTCACCAGATAAATATTCTTGAGCATTATCACAACGAATTCCTCTGATACTGTCATTCAACTTAAGAAACTTCTTTATCTCTGAAGCAACATCACTTTTTCTCTTAATCAGACGCACTTCACAAAAACGAGAATAGTCATCAACTAAAGTCAAGACGTACCTTTCTCCTGACGGAGTCTGTGGTTCAACGGGTCCACACAAATCAGAATGAATCATTTTCATAGGGGCTTTTTCTCTGCTTCTGTTTCCTTTTCCGATGGGATTCGCGGGCTGCTTTGCTAGTACACAGTTTTCACAAAAAGAATCACTCGTAGGTAGCCCGAGCTTCTTCATAACATGATTTCCTGAATGACCTAGTCTGCGATGCCAAAGTTCAGCTTCTTCTTTTTCTGCCAAAAGTGAATTTGACACGGTGGGCGTAAGATCACAAGCATATTGACCTTTGGAATTTAGCTTGCACAAAATAAAACTTTTACTTCCTTTTTCGACAACAGCTCCTTCGTTTTCGAAAGTAAGGGAATATCCAGCCTTTTGAATTTGTTTCACGGAAATGAGATTTCCATTCAATAGAGGAATGTACAGTACATCGGTAAGGAGTATTTCTTGTTTGTTTTCCAACGTGCCACGAATAGTTCCAATTCCTTTCACTTCTAGCTAACTTAATTTTGATGCACAAGACACAATTCCGGTTGAGGGTTTCAATTCTTCAAACCATTCTTGATGTGAACACATATGAGCCGTCGCACCGCTATCAACGATAAAAGTTTGGATTTCCATTTTTCCTGCAACAAAGGTCACGGCTACTGCTGCTTCTTTCGGTGGAGAGTTCTTTACAGTCTGAGACCGGCAGTTTCGTTTTACATGTCCTTTTCTACCGCACTGATAGCAAACCAAATTCATACGGCAAAATTTGGCGGTGTGTCCACCTCTATGGCACTTGAAACAGACAGCATTTCGATAATTTGTATAAAAAGCAACGTTATTCGTTGATTCACTCTCTACCAGTTTCGATTCTGAAGTTCGACGATCCTTCAATAAAGCTTCGGCATCCAGAAGTCTGCCACACACAAACTCTAACGTCAAGTTATTCGATGGTTGATTTTCGATTGCAGACTTCGCTGAGTCATATTCCGGTGGCAGTGACATCAAAAGGTACACGACAGCATCCATATCCTTCACTGTCGCGCCACACGACTTTAACTGCGTTACAAGTCCGTTAACTTCATCAATATGTTCTTGCATAGAAGTTTCCCTTTTCTTTTTCAACGTTGCGAGCCTCTTTCTGACTAATATTTGACTTACAGCACCTTCTCTTGCATATATCGATTTCAACTTCGTGAGAATTGTAGCACACGTATTTTCTTCTGAAAGCGAAACTAAAATTTTGTCACTCAAAAATGATAACATCAAGGCATAAGCCTTCTTGCCGGCGGCAACTTCTTCTGGTTTCGTTACATCAGCTTCCTTTTCTAAATAAAGGTCCAAGTTCTTTGCCGCAAATACTGATTCAATTCTTCTGCACCACAAACTGAAATTTAATCCATTAAACTGTTCAACGCTGTATTTTACTTCGTCGTTCATTGCGCCTAAATTAGAAACGATGCTAGACCAAAACTTGAACCACGCTCTGCTATAAGCAATTCAAGAACGACATCAGAGGCACAAGATAACGTGGGTTTTATTTACAACACAAAGACAAGACTTACATAGACACAAAAACAGCGGTATATATACACAGGCAAGGATTAAAGCACTGACCAATCATATGCGAGTAATAAACAATAAACCAATGAGAAACATTCGCATCAATCGTACGTGAGAGAAAGCTACAGTGTATTTCAAAAACAAAGATTAAGTGACTATAGAATAGATTAACCAATCAAGAATGCGGTAGTGTTAAACATTAACCAATAAGAGAAGCGATTATATCTAACAAATCGTAGTTTATTTGGGTTAGTACGTATTAATTTATAATTAAAATTATTTGGTTGCGTTGTGTTTAAGTTATTTTGTTGAATCCAACCTAAAGCTTTGGACATCAATTGACAATAACGAACAGATCAAATAGACATAAATTAAACAAACTCATTACGTTTAAAATAGATCATAATTTATTTACAAAAAAAAAAACTAATATTTACAAATTTTGCTACGAACATTTATAATCATAAACCTTCTTTGCAAAATATTCAATTTTCAAATATCAGCTTTATCAATATTTCAAATTTTAAGCTTACACAATTATTTAATTAAAATATTTATCAATTTATTCACCACCTTTATAGGATTAGGGAGAATAAAGACTTGAAACTATAAATCACTAATCTGACCCTAACCGAAATAATTCAAAACTTATCCTATTCCTCTAACCCATGACAACTAACCCGGAACCATGGGAACTGAACAAATCAAAATAATTCAAAACAACACTAACTCAGTTTGCTGATCTTTTATGATAGCTAATCTTCCATTTACTGCGATGGGTCCGGGGATCAAAAGAACTTGCTTGGCATGGGGCGGTCGAGTCTGGCTTTATGATGAGGGAACCTTCTCGTTGTCTGGCAGGATGTCTGAATGGTCTCCACTCTATACTTGCATCAATTCTTTATCTTCAATTCGGATGCGGCCTTCACTTGATTGACGGTTGATAACCTCTATGCGAAACCTTAGAGGCGGGCTCCACTCTAATAGTTGACAATTTGCGTCTGCTGCTGGCTCCACTCAGCTACGGCATATTTGTATCTTTTTCGTATATTTATCTGTACGAGTGACTAACAGCTTCACTCGTCAAAACAAGCTTCGAAAACCAAACACAGGGGTGCGGGGACCTTACAGCTTCCCCGACGAAATCTCAATCTAAGATGCTACGATAAACAACGCCGGGTGCGGAGACTCTACAGCTTCCCCGGCTAAAACTTCATCATCCCCTCTTTTTTTCTCTCTGAACCATGTATATATTTCCTTTCATTCTCTTTGTCTAAAATTAATCCCGCCTTCTCATAAAACCTCTAGCCATTCCACGTTCTGCAATGTTTTTTTATTCGTCTATCCAAAACTCAAAATCTTCGATTGGATATCTCTCTCCAAATGGGTGCGCCCTTCAATTTCGTCACTCAAGACCACCCAAAGTTCACTCCACGTGTTCTGCTGTAGATTCCCCCTCATCGACTCATAAATTTGTTCACAAAAGGCTTTGTAGTTTAATGACACTTGTGGCTCCAACCCCGCTATCTTGTCTGGAATCGGAAACCACAGGCAAACCGCTTTCGTCCACCTTCTCTCTTGCCCAAACATAAAAGACACCGTCTTACTCTTTAATTAAAAGTCTTCTATGCCGGTACACTTCTCCAAAATGTAATGCTGCCGCCTTTAAATACTTCTTCTACAATATTTCACATAACTTTTATCCAAATTAAAGGCGCATCATTACACACATATATATATATATATATATATATATATATATATATATATATATATATATATATATATATATATATATATATTTGCAATATTTGTTGGTAAATTATATATACATAAGGAAGGGATACGATACAAATAAGGTATTTTACTCCACCATGGACCGATGGACCGTGGAGGTATCCGATAAGGAAAGGTGGGTCGCCAGCTGAAAAAGGTTGGGAACCACTGGTCTAGATCCTTAAAGGTCGTTAATTTTTTGATATCGGTATCTATTTTTTTTGATTCACCCGATTTTTCTTTCAAATGTTCTAAGGAAAGTTCCAGATCCTCTACTTCGAGGTCTGGATTCACCAGATCTGTTTGCATTTTATTAATCAATTTTGTAACCGCAGCCCGTATATGACCGCGTTTCTTTTTCAATTTATGGATTTCGTCTGTCATTTTGTTTCACTATACAACAATTAATTCTAAAGCAACATATAGCTCATAACTTCGTACTTTGAGCATGCGTATCGAAATGTCAATTTACTACCGTTTTCGTGGCAGTCCCTATTCGGTCGCCATATTGTTATTTTTCCTCAAAAAACAACAGAAAAATATATCAGTGTCAATTAAATAAGGTAAGAATCACTCACCTTTTATTCCAGGCTGCCACTGAACGGGAGTTATCCCTAAGGAAGACACGAACTCAAAGGAACGACGTTAAATCTTGTACATAAACAAATGACGTTTTTATAAAGACTAGACGACAATTTACACAGAACTTATGCATATATTAACGGATCTTATCCAGTTTGCATCAAATTACCGAAAACCTCCCTTGTATTTATGGAACATAACCGAAGGGGGTCTCGTATCTCGTACGTCCATTTTACAACTGCGTCACGCCAAAACTCAGTAGTAGGCGTGGGTGACGTATTGGCGCTGGAATCGCTGCTACGTCATGGGAGTTCTTGACAGCAGTGTAGTTCACTTTGCAGGATGGACGTAAATACCTTTCTTGTAATGTACTGGTATCGTCGTCGTCGAAGCAACATTAAAAAATGTATAGAAGTATTGGGTACATCCTATTTTGAGGGACAGATATTGTCTGGGATCTTTTCAAATGCTTATGATTGAATTAAGAAGAGATTAATTGCAAATTTTCAACTACTTCCGAATGACGATACATACATTTATTGAGTTAAAACTTTGAATTTTTTGTAATGGTTAACCATATAATTTGTAAACAAAATCACATTATAAAACTTCTCATAAAGTCTTTAAAAGTTTAAAAATTTAAAATTTAAAAAAAGTGGGGTAATTTAAAATCGCTATAACTCGAAATATTATTGTCGAATTTCAAATTTTTTCATTTAATTAAACAGAAATATACGTTTTAATTTCGTTTCAGCGTTTTTAAAATATTAATTTTCTAAAAAATTAAAAATATTTAAAGAATCTTTTTAAAGAAATGATGTAACATATTTTTTAAAAATCCTATTTTCAAAAGTAAATATATTTTTCAAATTTGTTGAATCAAAATTAAAGTAAAATAAAAGACATGTTCCAAGTTTTAACCATTTATCTTTAACGGTTCTTGATTTATAACAATTTAAAGATGAGAAATGGTGAAAAAGCCCATCATGCAGAAAACGTATTTACAGGTTTAAACAAAGATTAGTTGCTATTAGAATGGTGCAAATAATAATAATAATAATAATATCTCCTGTTCTAATTAAGATATAAACATGATTTAAACGTCGTTTAAAGCGTCATTTAAAGTAAAACATTCTTATGTTTTGTCCCAAATGGTCGGTCTTTCTTCAACAAAAGAAATTAAAATTTCTGTGTCGATTTTCTCCATTGTCTAAAAAAATCTGCAAGAAACGGTAAAAAGCAACTAAAAAAAGTCACTTCAAATAATCACTTGAGTAGCTAGATCGGCACTGGTGTACGTTTCCTTCAAAACAACCGAATCGTGTGTACTCCCCCTCTCAATTATATACGCCAATGGCATCGAAACGGAGGCGCGGCATCCAGTTTCGGTAGACAAAATCGAACGACACCTGCAACCGATTCGGTTGTTCCCCCGTTTGCGGTTTTCGACCGCAAAGTGTGAACGTACAAAACAAAATACATTGTTTACTGTAAACGGAACGACAAAACCGAGACGATCATAAAACCGAAACCGTATCGTGTGTACGAAGCCTTAGAGCCGGAAAGCGGGCCAGCAGCCGTAATCAACAATTTCAGCGGTAGCCTTCCCAAGTGCTGATCGGTGCGGTTCATCTCTCGGCTAAAGACTGAAAGTGTCTTTGGTAGTGTTTTTTTAGACATCTCTCAGATGCAGACGAGAATAGTCTCTCTGCCAATGTACATATTTGCAAATATGTGGAATTTTTAATACAAGCTGTATTTTTAAATGATTCTGTCTGTCGTGTGGTTATTTTCAACTACGAGGACGTTACTGGAAAAAGATGCATATTGAAAGCAATTAAAAGACCGGTATGCGGTGTTTGATTGATTCGAAGCTATTTGGTCTTCTTTTCCTTAATGATATCTAAGAATACTGGCTCATACTAGTTAAAGTTTAATCCCAAGAGCTAAGAGAAAAAGCCTTTCCTGGTATACTGTTATTACGAGGAATATCGTCCAAGCCTCTCAAACATACAGCTCCTTGTAACCCATGCAATGTGAAAAAAATTTCATGTATTAGAACTGTTCCGATACTTTCATGAAATTTCTAGAAGATATAATTTAAGGAAATAGGAGCATATATCTGTGTTTATATCTCCCCATTTACTACAAAGTAAATATTAGCAGTTGCTTGTAATTAATTCTAAAATCATTCCAACAAAAATATATTTCTAGGATATTTGCTTGACCGATAAGCGGAATAAGTTTAGAGCAGATGTTCCTAACCTGTGTGTCAGACTCGCGTCCGACATTCTTAATTGGGACCATGGACACATCATTTAGAATGATTAGTGAAGGCCGTTAGCGGCATTCAACAAAGCGAATGCCGACGGCGGTGAAATTCGCCATAGGTGGTCCACGTAGAAAGGAACCGGAAGACGGGGGTACGAGGTGTGGAAAGGTCTAGATTGTTCCAAAAAGACAGAAAAAGGGATAAATAGAGGGGACAGCGAGAAAAAAAGAATAGACATGTATTAGTGTTCACATTAATATTACGAGTGGCTTATACATCGGATCGCGACAATCAGGTTAACACTGTGGTTCGGGACCCCAAAGTGGGTCGCGAAATGTTTTCTGGGGTTCGTCATGGTTTCATTAAATTAAAATAACTTTTTAGCTAATATCTCCGGAAAAATAGGTCAATATTTATTTACCATGAAATTGTAGGGCAGTAATGTTTTCAAAGGAAAAAGTCTCAGTCAAAGCGCGAACTGAGTTAGTAAAATATTTACAAATGGTTAATGAAAATAGTGGTTACTTACTACATACAGTAAACAAATAACTTCTGAACGCCAGGTTGTCTGTCACCACTCTGTGCTGTCACTTTAGGCTTTACTCCTGTAGTTTTCCCAACGGAATAAAGCAGTTTTGTAGCGGAATAAAACAATTTTAGCTCGGTTCGAATGCCGACGAACATCATTAAATACCTTCGTGTTTAGATTGGATATGGGCACATTAAATCCGTATACCGGAAGCTCCTTTTGTGATGTCAGAGAGGGTAGGAGAAGGTACAATTATCTAAGATGTCGCCCTTGGAGGAGCTCGGTTAAAATTCAGGTGACTTGGTTGACTTATACGGTGCCCCCTCTGAAAGTATTCAACGATTCTCGAGGATTATGTGTGAATGTCTTTATTGGCTACTGCCCCGCATTGGCAAACAACAATTAAGATAAAAAAAATACATTTAAATGACAAATCTAAAAACCGGTATGCCATTTTCGGTTAGTTGATTGGTTAGAAGAGCTCAATCATTTTTTTATTTGATGCGTGATGGCTCTAAGTAACAGTATTTACAGTTTATAGCTGAATCAAAGCATCTACAAATTAAAGGTAATCCCATATGGAACCAACAAACTGCTATATCAAGCGCAAGTGCTACTGCCAACCAGCCTTCCTGTGCATCGGGTAAAAGTAGACTCCATAACAAAAAAATCGACGCACCAAGGAGTTGTACGGTTGCGACAAAAATTGGTGGTTTTGAGAATATGCACAGAAAAAGAAAACTATTAAAATTTCAAAACAACCGAATGATTTATTCCAGAGTTTGATCGTTACAAAGTGAGAAAGTCAATACGACGTTGGTCCATCGTTGGATGCAAGCTGTCATCCCGCGTGGTATAGACTAATAAAGTCCCTGGCTGGTGCCCTACGGGATTTCTTGACAATTGTCTCGAACTGTCGGGCTAAATCGGCAACATTCCGGGATAGTTGCAATTGCCTTAGCATCACGTCTCAAATGTGCTCTATGTGGGAGAGATCGGGAGACTTAGGTGGCCAAGGAAGTGTTCGGCAAGCTTGGATGCAAATTATAGCAACGAGTGCTGTACGCGTCTGGACATTTTCTTGTCGAAAAGTTAAGTCCAGAGTGGAGCAAGAAGAACGACAACAAAACGGGTCGCAGAATGTCGTCTATGTATCGCTGTGCTATAAGTGTGTCACTAATGACTACCAAAGAGGTCCGACTATCAAAGGAAATGGCACCCCAGATCATAACACCCTGTTATGGGCCTGATGGTGTGCGATAGTAAGGGCAGGATCTCCAAGCTGCCCTGGACGTATCCATACACGTCTTCAGTGGTCGTTATGACACAGTTGGAAACTGGACTTGTCACTAATTACTATACGTCTTCAGTCAGCGCAGTTGCAAGTTGATAGAGTTAAGCACCATTGTAATCGTACTTGACGGTGTACAGGAGTGAGGAGTAAGAGCCGTAACGGTTGGCACGAGCGTAGATTCCTCTCTCTCAGTCGTCTGTCAATGGTCACTTATGCGTGTGCAGCAGCGAGAGGAGAACACGCACACGACATGTGCGGGTCACACGTAGTATGGTTAATAACGATGAATCCGTTTCTGTGACAGCTGATTTGACAATCGCTCTGTCTTCCCGTTTCGTTGTGGTCCTAAGTCGACCGCTGCCTTCCTGGCGCTTAAATCTGCCGTTGTTGACCCACTCTTGCCAGCATCACCTAATCCCCGTATCGCTTCGACCGAGATGTCGAGCGATTCTTCGATTTGCCCAACTAGCTTCTTTCCGATGACACGACCTCTTTGAAACTCTGAAATATGCTCGTAATGAGGACGAATCCTTCAGCGAGGCATTGTTACAGTCGACGTAAGATATCGGCTGTCGAAATGCAGCAAAAATTTTGAACACCAGATCGAGAATCTCTCCTTTTCACCCTCTGGATACATTGGAGCTCCAGCTATTCATTCGTTGGACACCAAATTTTTCTCATTTGCATGTTTGGTCGAAATATCTTTGTATACGAAATTTCAGTATAATCGGACAACTCCTTGGTTCATCGATCTTTTTTATAGAGGGCATTTTGCATCTCAGGCGCGTTTAGTTTTTAATTGTATATATATATTTATTTATTGTTGTTGCTGTTCATTTATCTTGACGTAAAATTTCTAATTTCTTACCACTGGAATTTGGTCTCACCGAATTAGTTTAGTTGAGTCATCAAATAGTTATTTTTTTGTCTAAGAAATATCTTTTTTATGTGAAGCCCCTGTTTCCTTTGCCACTGGAAAAATTCTTTGAGTTTTTTACAAGAGGATATGTCTTTTTTGAACGCAAATATAGATTTAAAAATTAAATATCTTTAAAAAAAAATTTTCAATGTTGTGATGAAAAGTAGTATCGCACTTGCAGTCAATTAGAAACTAATTTCAGATTATCCTGAATTGATTCTTATTTGACCAATATGTCAAGCAGTAACAAAAGGCAGAACATTTTCACATATCAAAAAAGGTCAATTTTAGCGTAGAAAAACCTTTTCGGTTGCAATCTCACAACTATTATCATTGCCATGTAACTTCGTCAGAAGATTTCATCGTAAATGTTACAGACAGTATATTACTTACGAGCGATTACTATCTATGCTGCTACATTACATATCGATCTGTGAAAGAGACATTTCTTCTTCGCACAAAATGAACTTTTATTTTTTGAAAACTTCAGCAATTTTTTTCTGTAATTTCTTTTGTTAAATGAGATCAAATTCTGTTTTCAGGTATGATGTTTAATATCCAATCTTTACAGTGCAAAGTTTTCTTTTGACCTTTAATTAATATAATTTATGAATTTCAGATTGGCATTACTGTAACCCGCTTTTTTTATTTGATTTGTGTTGATGTTTTTCTGATGGCATGAAATAATTTGTATTTATGTTTATTAAAAGCATTTTTCGACCATGTTGCAGTTGTTTGTTCATATCTGCATTCCTTTAATATATGTTTTGTATGAAACACATTTCGTCGAATTCTGTTTTTACATCAAGTAACGACATCTGTAACAAAATGTCAAGTATGAGTGACTATTAATTTATTATAAATAAGTGTCTCTCTTGGTATAAGATAATGACCTTATACATTTCTTGCAATATTTTACCAAGCAATGAAGTTAATTCATTGATTTAATATCTATTGCTAAGTAATTTTGTGTCGGCGTCGGCACTATTTTCTTTAAAGATATAATTGTCCCTTTAAATCTCATGTTTACTCAAGTACCGTTTTCATTTATAATTTTTCGGTTTTGATTAATGGCTTGAGACAGTTATAAAAAAAAAGTTCGAATGTGAAAATATAAAGGATTTGTACGGTTAGTCGCTAACGAATGTAACATAAGTTGTCGTTAAAATTACCTTTTCATAAAATTTCTGTTGATAAAATTTGTCAAAAGTAAGTAATACTAATTATATAGAATTAGAATTTTATTTAGCTGTGAATAAATTGTGTTATTGATTTATTAAAATTATCATGTTCTTTACACAAACCGAAATATTTTCCCTGATTTGCTTTATAGAAGTGTAATTTCTGTGTGATGACAGCTATGTAGTTAAGAATTTTTAATATTCTGATAAATATTTTGTGGATAATTTTTAGAGTTGTTTAGAAACATGTTGTTGATAAAATGATTTTTAGCATCATCTGTATTCGAATTTTATGCTTTCAACGAGATGAACTTTAAATATAAAAATATACATTGGTTTAAATTTATCGTATGATCTGATATTTGAAATGTGTGTGTGTATATATATATATATATATATATATATATATATTTATATTTATATATATATATATATATATATATATATATATATATATATATATATATATATATATATTTATATATATAAATTATCTTCTGTTATTCCAAACTGATAAATTTTGCTTTCTAATGGACAAGGTGAAAGGGGTGACATTGGGAGACATATTGCTATATAAATGGATTTTATGCATATAAATATATATAAATCTGCTAAATTTGTTTTAGTTGAAGATCAATAACAGCTCTGTAATTTCTGGGATTTAGAAAAATAGAAATATATATATTTGTGTTAGTAACTATTTACATGAAGAAATGAATGATTTTTTGTACTCTACTGCTATTTTTAATGTTGTGCTCAAATGGAAACAATAGAATGTACATAGGCAGCAAGTTTCAACTTACAGAATCTTATTAATTATATAAAAGGGGAAATTTCACCTTTAGCCAACGAGGCCCATTTTTCTGATTCTCTCTTTAGAAGAGGAAATGTCATACCCCTTTTGTAAGAATGACCATTAAGAGGGGTTTTATATATATATATATATATTTATATATATGTATTTTCTCTCTTGGACCCATATTTTCGGGATACATGCTGTCCCACCCCATAAGGAAAAGGTTGATGGAAAACGCAGATTAGTTTGATCAATTTGACTGGCAGCAATGTTTGAAATCTAACCTAGAAATTCTAAACTGCATCATTTCAATGTTAGAATCATACCTAGAAATGATGCAATTTTGATAATTTTGATTGAAATGTTATCTTTTTCACTGTAAAATTATTAGTTTCATATATAAAAGGGGAAATTTCTTAGTGTGTTGAGCCTTTTTTATTAACTATTGTTGCAGTTTGAAAGCATATAGATTAAATCTCCTATATGATGTTTTTCTTGCATTAATTATTTTTCTTGTAATTGTTTTTAATTTATTTCTTTGTAATTGTTTTTAATTTTGAGTCTGAATTTTTAAAATTGCTAATGCATTATGTAATATAATTTTATTTATTTTTTTATGTAGCATTCAGGGAAGCTGCTTACAAATGCTGATCTTTCATAGATTATGATGCTTCAGACTGATCATAATCGAAACACAACTTGTATTAGTTGTGCAAAATGCCACATCTTATGTTCAGCAATTAAAAGAATAACATGGGATGATTCACTGCCAGTGCCATCAATAATTCTGCCATGGTCATCTTGGATCATTTTCATAGTTTCCATCATTTGCTTTGGGAACAGCATTTATGGAGATTTTGTTTTTGATGATTCAGAAGCAGTAATCAATAATTCAGATTTAAAGCCTGATACTCCAGTGTTAAATATTTTTCGAAATGATTTTTGGGGTACTAAACTGACTCACAATGCAAGTCATAAGTCTTATCGTCCCTTGACAGTTTTGACATTCAGGTAAGAAATATATTTCAGCTGATGTTCCTTGTAATTTTTTTTCTATAATATTGTTAACATTTTGTTTAACCATTTTTAAAAATTTTTTTAACCATTGGCACAAATATTTGAATGTAAATTTACGTGTATTTAATTATACTTGCAAGGTGTTCTTAAATGGAACAGATTTCTGATAGCCTGTATATAATAAGCTTTCGTTTACCATCTTTTGTTCTGGTTCTTTGTTAGTATTCTAATCTCTAATACTTTCTGTATTGGCACATTATGTTTCTAAAGATGTTGCATTATGTTTATATATAATCAAGTCAAGTCAGCATTGGAAATGATGCTTCACAATTTTAAAATCTTGCAGCATTTCTTATCTGTTGTCCTTATTGATCCAATTACTGAAATTTTCTTCAAAATAGTACGGCCAGTTCATAAATGCTGTTAAATGATATGATGTTTATTTTGATGACTTCATAGATATCTCTACAAATTGAGAAATTTATGAGTTTTGCCTGGATATAGCAATTATAAATATTTGGCTGTACAGTTAATTTAATAGATAGATTTCTTATGATCTAAGATACTTAATGGTCAAGCTCTCAGAATTTAAAATATACCAACATTCAGTGAAAAATAACTGGAAAAGGATCGTAGACTACTACATAATAAGAAAGGCAAGATAACAAATTTCATGTAGAATCATTCTTAAAGTTTTTTGGAATATTTAATTGTCATAACAATTACCAAGCACAGTCAACTACATTTGTTACAGATTGTGTCCTCTTAATGATTGCTCCTTTGTATATTGAGATTCTAATGATTTTCTCCCTTATTATAGACGGATGATTAAAGTTTTGATATTTTATTCAAGTCATTTATCTTTAAAATTTTCAAGCACAGTTAACCTCATTTTTTCCTAAATTTTTTTCTCTTTATGATAGTTCTACTGAATATTGATATTCTCCGACATTCCAGAATAATAGCTAGTGTTTTGATATTGTAATCAAATTATAAAATAGTTTGACTGTAACACATTGTAAATTGCCCTTGAAGCATTTGAAATATGGCACAGGTTAATTAGTTCTTGGGATGGAAAATTTCCTGAGACAGAACTGATAATTTTCAAATGTTTGCCCCAGGGTTATTATCAGAGGTGAGGGCGAAGTGCTTCTTGCACCCTTACCCTCTTATTGTGATCATTCAAAATACCACAAATTTTTTCTTAAAATTTGTAATTGCTCCTATATATATTTTTTTCTATTTTGGCAACGAAGTATTATCTTCCCAAATTTTCACTTGTACTGTTCATAATTTGTAAATTAGAGATTGACAATCCTAGATTTTTTTTCAATCTTGTTTTTAAGTGAAAATTTACCTCATAAATCTTGATCACAGAGCATAATTTGTGGATTGATGCTAATCCAAAACTCATATTGCTTTTCTAAAGTATTGTTATAAATTAAGAAAATTTAAGTAATTTCTTAATATAGTTTCCAAAATTTTAGAACTATGTCGTAGCTGAAATAAATGAGTTAGAATGTAAAGCTGCAACAAAAAATATTTGCTGTTAACACTTTTTTTAATGAAGAATTCATAAAACTGTATTCTTTGAACCTTGTTGCATCTTTTAATAATTTGTCACTATATGGCACAAAAGAAACTCTCTGGTTTTAATTTGTTGTTAAACTCCGCAATCATCCTTCCTTCTCTCCTCTGAGCAGGGTTCATAAATATCATGATATTTTCGAAAATATCAAAATATCCGATATTTTTGATATATATCCGATATTTTCAAAATTGTCAACTTATTGCTAATGATAATATTTTCAGATTTAATACATCTTAAACACCAATACATATTACACATTATATAAATACTAATATAAAACATTATTCTAATAAAAAATAGCACTTAATTTTATATATATAATTATTATAAATAAAATAATTTTTTTCTTTTTTTTTTAAGCACTTATAACAAAATTTTAAGTTAAACAATTTTCTCTTTCAAAACACAAATTATAAAACTATCTCATATTTCAAGAATGTTTTATTTCTTTAACAAAACTTTAAACACAAAATGAAATTTATTTATTTTTCTTCAAAGATTTAAACAAAAATGTAAGTTTTTCCGCTTTCTCAGTTCCTAGCCTGTTGTGCAATTTAGACTGAACTAAACCAAAGCTAGAGAAATTTCTCTCTAACGGGGCTTTAGTTTGTGAAGCAGTAAACAGTTGATTAACTAAGTTAGAAATTTTTTCTTTTAGTGGCTGTTCAATTTTAATATTGTCCCACCAAATCAATGGTTCTACAGCTAAAAAATCGTCTTCAAACATAAAGTTCGGAAAGGGGGATTTTTTTTTGTTAAAAAAGTCATTACTAGAGGCAAAAGTTCTTTGTCTGTAGAATGCAAAAAATCAAATGCACTCTGCTTTTGTTCTTCAGTTAATTTTCTTCCACAATGTCGATGGTCCAACATATGCACTGCTAAATGTGCTGGTGAAAGAGCTATTTCTTCTCTTGCTGATAATGTTTCTTGTACCTCTTTTATTCCTTTCAATTTATCTCTTAAGTTAATCAAAATTTCTACACATTGTGCAATTTTAGTCTGATCTTTTTGTAATTAGAGTTTAATTTTCAATAGCAATTGAAAATTTAAAGTTCTAATTTTTAGACAAAAAATATGATGCATAATGCTATTTTCAGAATAATTCACATAAATGAAAATATCCAAAATATCAAAAATCCTGATATTTTTAAAATAAATATCAGATGTATATATCATGATATATATCGATTGATATATATCAATGAACCCTGCCTCTGAGCTAAAATATATGGTTTGTAAGAATTGTGCATTCAGTTTCACTATGTATTTTTTATATTATTTTTCCAAGTTAGAAAGGGAAGCTGTAGGAATTAATTTATCATTATCAAGCTCATATTTTGAAGGAAAGTGTAAGCTATCAGAGCATACATGAATTGCTGCAAAATAAATTAATACAAAAGATTACTTAAATTCATTGTTTTTGTCATCCTACACATTTATAACAATTAATAAATTATTGTTTCGGTCAGTACACTTCACTTACAATTTCCTTTGAAAATTTCAAAGCATGGATATAAGTTAAAATTTTGTTAATTTTTAGAACAATAACCAAGACCAAATCTTTAATGATAATAGCTAACCTTTTTTGGTATTCACAGTCATTTTAACTCCTAAATGTGCTATCTCATTTTAAAAAAAACTCAACTGTGTTGTATAAATTAAAAATATTTTAAGTATAATATTCTGTGGAAATATTCATATTCTTGCTACACTTCTTGTGCAAAATACTTACATTAGCAAAACAATTGTCATCTGAAGAAAATTGTTTCTCTAATGAAATTTAATGAGGTAGACAAGCCATAGTCTGTGTCTTCAATAGATCAAACTGCTAAAAAATAAACCTTTTAAAATTATTCTTGGATAAATATCTGAAGAAACAATACTCTGATATTTCTTGTAGGGTTCAGTTTCTTTAATAAATATATGTATATATAAATAAATGTTTAATTCACCATTACCTTCTGTGATCAATTGATAAGAAATTATACCTGTTATACAACTTGTTTTCATTGTTGATTATTTTGAAGCACAATAAATTAATATATATATATATATATATATATATATATATATATATATATATATATATATATATATATATATATAATTTAATAAAAACATTAATTTTAAGCATAAAAAGCTTTGCTAAGTAAAATTTTTTGAAGAGATTAATTAAAAAATAAAAGTCAAACTGCACAGGCTTTCTATGGAGAAGACATTGTTTTCAGCTGTGGGGCTGCTCTATTCTTTTGCCAATAGACAAGAGCAGATATATTATTTCACAAACTGTTGTCTACTTGAAAACAAATTCTGACTCTAATACATATTCTATTATTTACTCCTTCCTGTTCCTCAGGATGCATGTGAAACTAGTACTTTCACACTGTTTATGAACAAAATTTATTCCTAGTAAAACGAGAAAATATTCAGAATGGGGATATTTTTTCATGTATTCTAATTGGATCTGTAGATCCAAATATTTGACCCTTGTGAGATAATAGTTTCCTATTTCCTGAAATGTTTTTTGTATCGTTCATCTGAATTCTAGTGAAATTAAGTGAAAAACTTAAGAAAGAATTATAAGGTGGTTTAATAACCTTTATATATATACAGTCGAACCTCCATATATCGAAGTAGCAAATTGCCAGAAAAAAATTCGATATATAGAAATTTCGATATATAGAATGGAGCTTAGTTTTATCATAATTCTCCTAAAAAAATTAAAGCTAATTTTCGTATACGAAACTCCATTTCTAATTTATATGCGAATCCCATTAAATGAAAGTTAATAACAAAAATGAATTAATATGAAAGATTTATTGAGTACTATATACCTTTAAAAAAGCAATAATCCAGACAGTGGTTATAATGATCACAGTTACATTTTTTATTTATTCAGTCCACTAAAAACTTAATCAGGGACCTTTTCCGCGAATTGAAGTCCATGACATATTGTTTCAAATGCCAAAAATTGAGAGATTTTATTCTAAAGTGGTATAAAATGTCCCAATCTGTCTTGAAAAAAATTTCAATATATAGAGATTTTTTCGATATATAGAAACAATTTTTCTATGTAATGAACATGGAGATTTACTAAAAGTTCGATATATAGAAAATTTCGATATGTGGAAGTTCGATATATGGAGGTTCGACAGTATATATATATATATATATATATATATATATATATTATTTTAGGTAAATGTTGTACTTAATTTTATATAGAGCAGCATTTTACATACCACTGAATATTTCAAACTGGAACAACATACCAATTAAATTCAAGGCTTCCTTCGCAATATTTGCATAGTATTAAAAAACTTCAAATAAGCTGATATCCAAAAATTGAATACTTATTCATTTAAATCAAATAGAAGTTTTTAAAATTTATCATTGTAAATCAGGGAGAAGTATTAATTATATTATATCATATTCACAAGCTGTCTTCATATCCTCTAAATTTATAATAACCTTTTCCTAGCTTTTTTTTAAAAAAATTTATTTTTCAAGACATATATTCAAGAAACTTAAACTGAAACTTTTTTTTTCTATAAAAAAAGGAAAAAAACCCTTCAATTTGAGACTTTTAAGACTACAAAGTTTGATTTATATAACCCTTTGCTGTGCAGTGGTTTCAGTCTGAAACCACATGTTGAACATTTTTTTAAATGCTCTTACTTTTGTCTATTTTCAACAATTATTGCGTAAAATCAATCTTCTAACTCTACAGAACACCCATTGATTGCTAAACTAAATTAAATTTAATGTTTAGAGGGTATACAATGGTGTAATTAACAGGTCTTTTTCAATGCTTATTAATTCCAATAGTTTTCAAGTAGAAATAATTTAAGGACACTGAAAGATACAACCAAATTTCCTTCTCCTGTTCGTAAATAATGAAAGAAAATTCTAACATTTGGAAAAATACCTCTAAAACTCTTTTTTTTTTAATTTTAAATATGTAGCGGTTTCAGAGCGACACCAGCACGCAATAAGAGGATCACTTTTCCTCTATTCCTTCAACGTAACTTGAGACCGCATCTGCTTGCTTGCTACAGCATAGGGAGAGCATTTTCATGATAACTCAGCTGTGTTTGGGGAATTAGTTTAGGGGGGGAATGTTTATGTTAAAGGGAGAGTTTGGGTGATAAGAATCACGTGCATTCACACTCATCGAATATCATTGGATTCCAATGCTAAAAACTGTAATCCTTTTAATTTTCCATTTGTTCTAATTCGGAGTGCGTCGCTTTTTTTCCAGTAGATTTTGTTTTCGATCGGATTTAGTTCGAGCACTGATTGCAATGGGAAATAAGCAAGTTACTCCTGAAAAACAAATTCCAAGGTCTCCAATTATGGTTAAAAAACACAAACTTTATGTGCCCAAGAGCATTTTCACGATAACTCAGCTGTGTTGGGGGAAGGAGTTTAGGGGGGAATGTTTATGTTAAAGGGAGAGTTTGGGTGATAAGAATCACGTGCATTCACACTCATCGAATATCATTGGATTCCAATGCTAAAAACTGTAATCCTTTTAATTTTCCATTTGTTCTAATTCGGAGTGCGTCGCTTTTTTTCCAGTAGATTTTGTTTTCGATCGGATTTAGTTCGAGCACTGATTGCAATGGGAAATAAGCAAGTTACACCTGAAAAACAAATTACAAGGTCTCCAATTATGGTTAAAAAACACAAACTTTATGTGCCTAAGGAAAAAAGACTAAACAATGTGGCACACATTCCAGTAAAAGGAAAATCAAGACAATATACATACTGTAGCACTACTACAAAACCACGCCGTTCAAGATGGATGTGTGAAACATGTAATGTGAGACTATGCATGTTTCAAAAAGATGTATCATGTTTTAAAAAATTCCATTCAAAGTAAATGGCATATAAATTTTGTGAATATTTAACAAAATAAACCGAAATAATAGTATTCAAGCAAGAATTATTAGAAAATGTATTGCCATATTTTGATACAAATCTTACAGCCCTGTTTTCCTAATTTAACCTGCATTTTTTTTTTAAATGCTGCATATTAATAATCTGAAAGAATTTAACAAGCTGGTACTTTTTGTTTACAATTTCTCGCAAGAAAATTTTGAAATACGGGTATGTTTTTTTCTCCTGACACAATACGCAGCGACCGTAGACGCACACTGGTTTCGCTCTGAAACCGGCTTCCCCCAGGTACTGAAGAGGGCTAATTTTTTTTTTAAGCACATTTTATCAGTCCATGGCATCAAGCTATCAAATTTTATACGTTATTTCATTAAAATTTGTAACGAATAAATCTTGCACCAGAAAGGGATAACCTTTAATGAAATTTTGATATTTCTGACTATGGTTTGATCAAGAAAACAAAAAATTAACTTCTGGGGATGTTTTTCTCTACTTTGAAGTTTTGGCCTCTTTTTCAGGATGGGAAACTTTTTGTATTCATATTCTTCATAAATTTTTCACTTAATATTTGCTTCAAATGTTGAATTTTACTGAATGCTCTATTATGCTATGTTTGGTACTAATGTATTTTAACCGAAACTTGGTATCATTTTGCACTTGCTGCAATATCAGCTCATCAGTGCCTAATTTAATTTTGGCTACCTTTTATTTAACTGCCCTTTACCTATATTTTGAGATGCTACATGTTAAAAATAATGCAAATATGTAGAAAATACATAGGATAACAAAAAAAGAAGGCAAAGGACAGAATTTTGATGTAAATAATTTTAGATATAAGTAAAAATTGCTCACGAAAGGCAAAATATAAGTATATAAAAAATGTTAAAAATAAGTATGGCAATCAGAAACCATGGAATCTTGAGCATATGGTTGATCCATAATATACACACATGGTGTGCCAGTTTTGACATGCATACTGAGCTGGTAAAATTCAATGAATATGGAAAAAAAGACACTGCATCCTTTTCCATCTGAGGCAAATCCCAAATTTTAATCATAATTACAATAAAATTAGTGCAAATTGTAACTTATTAACAAGTGCAAATAATGGTAGAATGGGAATAGCTTGTATATTTTTCTTTTTACGGATGCTTTCTCACCAATCAGCCAAGTTTCAGTTATAATACGTAATTACTCTATTTTCTAATATATACTGAGAATCTTGCATATGTTCACATTTTAAGTTGTTTTAAATGTAGTGTTTATATTTTGTTATAAGGTATAGACACGTGTTTACATAAAGCACAAACATGAATATATATATATTTTTTTATAGTTTGAATTTTGAAGTCTATGAAAATTTCTGTTCTTATAATCATCATAATATATCGTTTTTAAAACATATATGTGTACCTGTATTTAACAGGATGCATATATTCATTCTGAATTCTATCTTGGGGATATAATTATTTTCAACAGATTGTAAGTGTTCTTAGTAAATTATGTAAATTAAATTTATGCATAAATTAAATTTTGGATGAAAGATTTGTGCTTAAGTAGCTTTTGAGCCTTTTTTTTCTCTTTTTTTTTTGGTTGAATAAAAGATTTGTGTTTTTATATATTAAATATTTGTAGTTTTTTTTAATGGTTTGGTTTGGAGTACTACGGTCAACTTTTTGCTATATGAGGGCCACTTGGAACGGGACCTACAGTTTAAAGCCAATTTCAAATGGCTACAAACATCCATGCCAACAGTAGGACTTGAACCCACAGGATCTCAACCGAATGCCAGGTTTTTTTTAAAATGAGTGTAGATATATGATTCAAAACAGTGATTAAAGTTTTTTTGAATGAGTGTAGCTATATGATTCAAGAAAGTTATTAAAAATTTACTTAATGAGTTTTCTTTTTAGATTAAACTATCTTGTGAGTGGACTTCAACCATGTAGCTTCCACATTGTAAATATCATATTACATGGTATTGTTTGTACTTTCATATTAAAAGTTATGTCTGTTGTCCTATCAAAGATATTGGAAGATGAAGCGCCTAAAGCTGCCTTTTTAAGTGCCTTGCTTTTTTCAGTACACCCTATTCATACAGAAAGTGTAAGTTTTCATTTATATTATTCTGTATGTTAACTTTGATGTTACTTTAGGTATTTTTTTTTTCTAAATGGTGTCTTTCCTCAGATGTTCACTTTGTCTTATTTAGGAGTAGGATAATGCTTTGTTTTCTTTTGCAAAAAATTATGGGATCTGAATAAGAATTCTGTAGAATATATGTAATATTGTATGCAAATTGTGTGTGTGGTTTCTTTGTTAACCGATCATGATTTTCTGCTTTCTTATATTCTTAATGATTACATCTGGTTTTAAGTAAGAAGTTTTCTATTTTGTTAATTTTACATTGCTAAAAACAAGCAGTGATATTATTGAAAACCTATATTATTTCATGAATTTTATTGATTTAGTTTCAGTTACTATTGAAATGGCAGTTAAATTATTTTTGCATAAAGTGTAAAGCATGTCTTACATGTTTTTTTTCCTTCGAATTTAATAGACAATTTTGTTCACCTTGCAAAAGAAAAATTGTTCTCTTTATTTCAAAGTATATATTTTAATTATTAGTTAAATCATTAAAATGATTAACACTTTTATAGTTGATGGCTCACATAATCTCATGTAATTGGAAAATTTGTTAAATATGGGCATTGGTCAGCTTTTAAAAACAAAATAGCAGAAGCAGTAGGAAATTTGTATTCAATATAAATAAAAAAGTTGTAAGAGAAGTTAATTGATAACAAAGAAAAATTTATTTATTTGGGCAGATTTCCTGCCTGTATGTTTGATGATAGAAACAGACAAGAGCCTTCAAATATCTAAATTGATTTATAATTGTTATTATTATGTATGCTAAATAAAGAAATAGAAATAAGACTGGAACTTGAAATTTTTTAAATATTTTTGCTTTATATACTATGTTATCAAAAGTATTGAGACACTATTTGTTTATGAAAAAGAAGGAAGGGAGGGCTTCATTTTGGCCATAAATGATGATTACTTAGACCATTGTTATCCTCATAGATGTGACATGTCAGTGCAAACTGTGATCTATTTCCTGATGGATTATGACAGATATAGCTTGTGCCATTCATTCTACAAGGTTGGTGTCTGAAATAGGAGTGAGAAGAGTCATTTTGTTTGATTTCATACAAATCACTTCAGTTGACCACACGTTCAGTTTCTTCCCATAGTTTTATCATTGAACTAAGGTAAAAAGTCTAAGTGGGGCAATCATCTTCATATTCAAGGAACCAGACCTGTACTTGCCATGCTGTATAGAGAGTTAAATCACATGTAAAAATGATTATAGTAATTTCTATTATGCTGCCACATTGTTGGTTGGGTCAGTCTCTCCTGAACATTAAGTTTCATTTCAGAGCCCATGTTTTTTAATGTAAAATAATCAGTGGGTCATGTTAATTCCATGAAGTTACTTCCATACCATTATGGATTCCCAGTTGAATTTGATAGTTAGAGGAATGCTGTTGACCAAAAACAGTTTGCTGAACTATCACCAAATCTTAAATGACCATAAGATTGACTAGTTTAAAAATCTGAGTCATCAATCCAAAGAAAAACTTTTAACTTGTATATAGGGTAGGTAAGGTGAGAGATCCAATAGTCTATAGAATCTGATAGGGAAATACGCATTTCCTCCTTGGTTATTCTCTCGCCTGACCGCTCAGCTTTTTCCCCGCCAGACGGCAGTGTAATTTTCAGGCGATTAATCGTGAGGTAAACTGAGCTGCAGTTGCTGAGCAGTTTTATGCAAATCTGTTTGTAGTATATATAAAGGCTGTTTGGCCGAAAGTCGAAGGCTCTCGCATACTTGATGTTTCGTTTGTAGTATGCTTTTATGATTTAAGTTTCTTGAAGGATTTTTAATAAACATTTGTTTTAAGTAAAAGCTGAATGTTATAATTATTTTAAAGGGCTATTGTTCTTCCACTACTCTGCTAAACATGTTTAAATTTTTGAAATGGAATATTAGAATCATTACTGATATGGCCTCTAATATCCAGTATCTGTCAAATGCAGGAAGTCATGTCTATTCACCATATCTACTTTAAAGTCACAGATAGCATGACAGAACATCTCAACTTTATTCTTATCTATCCACTTCCTGTACACGTTCCAAGTGCTTTTATTCTTTGTGTATGCAAATATTTTTATAATTGTATATTTTTTGAAAAATTGTATATGTAATATTCCTGTTAAAATATAATTTTTGTCATACAGAGAACAAATCTTAAGGATCTACAGCCATTCAGCTTTTAAATGAATCCTTAGAAACCAATGGACAAAGCATGATAGTTAATAATATTTTTCTAAATGGAATTAATATGGATTTAATTGAGTTTATATATAATATATATTAATGGTTTTGTATTAATGGTTTTAAAATATTGAAAATAAGCTCTTTAAAAGGCTTTAAGAATTTGATTTCATTCATATTTTAATTAAGATATTTTTCTTGATTTTTTAAAAGAAATTACTGCCCTATAATATAAATACCCTAATTTTCTGTCTTATTTATTTAAATTTTTAGGTTTCAGCTGTTGTTGGTAGAGCTGATTTGTTATGTGGTTTGTTCTTTCTGCTTTCTTTTCTGTCATATGTGCATGCAGTAAATGGCAAGTAAACTTTTCCTGATTATCTCTATAAATCCATTATTAAGATATTTATATGTAACTTATATTAAGTGTCTAGTTTCCAAAGTGTTCAGTTGTTATTTAAATATTATCATTTTGATTATCATTCACTATTAATCTTTTCATTAAATATTTTTAAATGCCAGCAGAATCAATGATTGATTCCTCTTGATGAGACTACATTCAAACCTTGTGACAAGAAAATTTTATAAATTTTCATCTCTTAAATGAGAAGATTTATGTATGTTTTATGTTTCTGAATTAAGGGCCCCGGGTTGCCCTAAATGGTCGGGAGATCTGTACTGTCTGTCCGGCTCCCAGGCCCATATGAAACATCACTGAACAGGGGAAATTAACCTTCGGCTGAGTTTGCAAACTCTTGCTACGCAGCCGCGGTCTTCAGTTTGATACTTGTCAAGTGGACTGACTGTCTGGGACACGTAATCATTTTGAATTATGTTTCTGAATTGTATTTTAGAAATTATATCCCAATTTTAGTTAAGCTGACAAATGAGATTAAGTAGCACCTGTGAACATCAGAGCTATTATTGCTCATGTTACAAGTTATCTTTGATTTTTTCCTTTTCAATGTATGTATGCACATTTTTCTCTCTGAAATGTAGTGTAAATATGATGTTTTCCCTCTGACAAATTCTTCATGGAAAGTATCCTTTGTTGAAGATTACCATTCTGCAGTGTTTTCTTACTTATTTTAACTCTATCCTTATTACCACCATCTAAGATTTATCATTTATTATATTTGTGCGGTGGAATCATCTATGCCTGTGATATATCCTGTCATGTTGTTATAATGTACCATATATCTATTAATTGTCGTATCTATGATATATTATGAATAACATAGATAATTTTGTTGCATATATAGGGTGTCCAGGCTAAAAATATCCAAAAGTTATGGCTTTTTTTATGGAACTACCCATTAGAATTTAAAAAAAAAAATTTAAATAGAAAGAACATCTTACCAAGTTTTAATATCAATCAAAGATTTCAATCATAGTATCATAGATTGCAATGTGTGCACCTTTTGTAGCATGACAAACGTCTGAATGGCAATCCAGTTCTCTCCAAGTGTTTTGTAGCATATCAGGAGCTATTACATGAATTGCTTGAATAATACTCTTCTTTAACTCATCCACAGTTTCAATTTTTTGTTCATACACTACGGATTTAATAAATTCCCAAGCAAAAAAGTCTAATAGCTCCTGATATGCTATGAAACACTTGGAGAGAACTGGATTACCATTTAGACGTTAGTTGTGCTACAAAAGGTGTACACATTGAAATCTATGATACTATGATCGAAATCTTTGATTGATTTTAAAACTTGATGAGATGTTCTTTCTATTTAAATAAATACTTTTAAATTCTAATGGGTAGTTCCATACAAATAAGTCAACTTTTGGATACCTTTAGCCTGGACACCCTGTATATGTAATTTTCGTGCGATATGTTTTATTTTCATTCAGTTTTGTAGCTCATTTGTTGTACTGGTACTTAATTTTATGTGGATCATTTTATTTCATAGGTATTGAAGACAGTAAGTCTTCTGTATGGAAACTTTGGGGTTGTGTTTTCCTAGCTGGTATAGCTATGCTCTGTAAAGAACATGGAATAACTGTTATAGTAAGATCAGTTTGTTTAATTTTCCGAAACTTTAGTGAATAATTTATTGACTATGTGCTGATATGCACATGGAGAATTTAGAGAATTGTGCAATGTAGTAAAGTGATTTAACTTCTGTCAAGTATTTATTTTAATTACAATTGGTTATATTTGAGTACCTTTATTTATGTTGTTAAGTTTCTTTTGATTGTTTAAAATATCACAGATGTATGAAATAAAAAAATATTTCTTTTTTTCCATTTTTTTATAAAAAGCCCTTGTATAAAAACTATGTGCTGTTATATGTATTATTACTTTTTTAAAGTAATTGATTGTTCTTAACAAGACTCTATATCTTAGCAACAATTAATAAAATAATAACTTTGTCTAATTTTTCTTAAGTATTTATGTATTTATTTTTATCCATTTTTTGTAG
Source organism: Dolomedes plantarius (assembly GCA_907164885.2). Lineage (NCBI taxonomy): Eukaryota > Metazoa > Arthropoda > Arachnida > Araneae > Dolomedidae > Dolomedes > Dolomedes plantarius. Next base: position 61,182,643 of record OU015501.1, read on the forward strand.
GGTGTTTGTTGTATATATGACATAATATTTTGCAAACTTGATTTGCATGATATCTACTTTATTTTGGTTGGACAGAGAACAATCAACAACCATTCACCTGCAATTTCTTCCAAGGTATTCTTTTTAAAATGTTTGAAAATATCTAATAAAATTGTGCTCTATTTGTTTCCTAAGTGCTATAAATTGGTATAGTGCTGTGGCAGCAAAATTTTTTAGAATTCATCATCAATTCACTGAAATTATAGTAAGTGTAATATTTTATTTAAGGAATTGGAATTCTTAAATAGAAATAAAATCATGAGACTGATAAAAGAACATTTGAAGCAAAATATGCTAGAAAGTTCTCTCTAGGAATTAGTTCAAAATAAAACATTCATCACTAAATAAGCCTTTCTACCTTGAGACAAAAAAAAAAAAAATTCTCTGGATTTAGAAACTCTTTAAGGCCTTTTTATGCCTTTGAAATGCAAGTTTTCTATGATCAGTAAATGCTTGTAGATTTTGCTTTATATGTACTTAAGTTCTTGACATTGAGTTATATCTTCTTGCAAAATGGCTGTAAATAGAACTTCATAAATACTGAGATATCCTGAAGTAAACAGGAAAAAAAAGTATCATTTAAATTCTAGTGATGATAACTACTATTTTAGAGTAACACTGAAACATAGATAAGTATATGTTAGAGAACAGAATTTTAATTTTTGATAAGATTCAAAGAGTTCACTGTCCCCAGTGGTAAGCTGATTTGGCAAAAATTAACTACTGACATCTGGTCGCCATGCCAACAACCTCCCGACTTCAGAATCACAGGACTAGACACCCAGTCCTGCTCCCAGCCTCCTGTGTCTGCAGGGCTCTTCACTCCTTAAACACATTCCATATGCCACTTGACACCACCCACTCATGGCCAACGATCAGAGCCAAAAGCAACCCCCAATTTTCATATTTATTCCCAAATTTATATAGCCACCACACTGCCATCTACATTGTTATTCGCTTTTATTTCTTAACTATTATTTTTACTAAAGTATTAACAGAAGTCCTGCACTACTTGTACAGGCAACAAAAAATGACAAGCAGGATTTGTATAAAAAGTATCGGGAAAAGTTTTTGAAAAATAAATTTATTTGAGATATTGTTACAGTTCCTCAAAAGTCTTCAAAATACATCCCTTGAGCGTTGACAGACTTTTGCCAGCAGCTTTTCCTCCACTCGAAGGCTCCCTGGTATGCGAATTCTGGAATGTCCTTAAGGGTTGTTACGGAATTGAGCCGCTAGAACCTGGCGGCTCTTCCAACCAAAGTTAGTTAAGATTTGGGGGCAGGAATGCCCCAAACTTTACTGATAGCTAATAGTGCAGAGTCGTACTGGCTAGCAGGGAAGGTTGGACTCTTAATCTTTAGATATAGTCAGAGCAACGCTAGCTAGCTTTGTTGTGTGATATGCAAGATGTTAAAAAGACGTACGAAGGTTTAGGTAAAATAACAAATACATTTATTTAGTAAAACGACATTAAAGTGTCTTGTTTACAGACGCACTACACAGCTCGTAGTGTTATCCTAAAAAGTTGGCTTTGTCGTGTTCTTACCGAGGTGTAGAAAAATAAAAGAAAAATAACTCACAGGTGGTCGAGGCAAAGCTTTGCTATCGTGGTAAGAAAACACTTAAGGTAGATAGCGCCTTCCTGGCACAAAAACTATCCCGTGGCTACCTGCGGGCATGCAAGGTCGAGACGACTAGAGCATCAGTGCACTGCTGGCAAGTTGGTCGCCGCTTCCTAATACGGGTCCTCGGTAGAGCCTGGCTCGGTAAAATCGCTTCTCAGCAACTATCACTCAACCACACCGTCTAATACCACAGCGAATACTACATCGAATACCACATCGAATACCCCGTCTAAGTGAACGGGCTGGGTATTTATACCGGCGTCGACCGCCGCGCTCCCTCGTGGCAGGAGAATAGCAAAGTTAATTATGCTAATTTTACGTGATGTGCGTTGACGTCATTCTTAACTGATGGTATGGCGTCATCGTTGGATGAATGACGTCGTTCGGCTGGCATATCGCTGGTCATGACGCAACTGGCGTCTGACGATGCTTACACATTGCTGTGGAGGTGGGAAATGATGTAAATACATCGCTCCTGCTACGTGGTTGGGAGGTTAGGGGAAGAAGAGGAAAGCTAATCGGGATTTTCCCTAACAACTGCCCCCCCTTTACAGAAATGAGCACCAACACATGCACGTGGTTAAGTTACATGTTTTGCAAAACAATAAGGGTAAGTCGCTTGTATAAACATACAATAAATATTCTGTTGACATGTTTCTATAAAAATAGCTTATAATCCTGAACAATTATGCAATACAATTCAAAAATGCAATATTCAATAGGCAAATAATATGCAATACAATTCATCAACAGGTAGGGCAAAGTATATACACGCAGTATTTTTTCAGACAAAAATTCAAAACATTCGTGGGCCCACTTTCATACACACAATCATGCGAAAAAAACATTTGCGTATAACATACCCTCCGATGTTTAAATAGCATAAAACTTTAAGAATTTATTAAAATTGATTACAATTTGCTTGTCACAAACAACGTACTAGTAAATATATTAAAGTATAGACACAGTACGGAAAAAATAGAAACAGTTATTGCTAGTATGTAGATATAAACACAATGCTAGATAGAGACATAAACGTGCATATATAAACACAGTACAGAATATATGCAATGGTAACGTTAGTATTAAATACACATGCGACAAAAATGCAGAATGTATAAACACATTACCACTGTATATCACTTAAGTTTAAATAAATTCGTTCCGCTCGGGTGAGTCCGGGACTTAGTGGCATTCTTATATTAAAAATGAGGGACTCACAAACAAAAAGAATTAATGCACACGAAAAAGGCCTCCCTCCAGTAGTACTCCCCCAGAAAATTTCCCCCAAGAGCTCTGGCAGATTACATTTTCACCCCCAACGAGACGTAACAGGGGGCCGCTCGCTCTCAGGATCCCTTTCCTGAGGGTACTTACCGGATTCCAGCGGACAATTAAATTGGTCTCTCCCAAGCGAAACGACGAAAAGGGACAAAACACACCACTCGTGCGTGGTAAAACAAACTGACCCAAGGTGGCCTTCAAACACTTTAAGCGAACCCCTCCCAAATTATGTGGGAGAAAGAAGGTTCTCATAGAACTAACCCGAAACAATGGCCGTTAGTTCCGTAAACAGAAAATAATGGAAAGTAATATAACTCATAAATTAATAACCGTCCTAGTCTCAAGGATAAGGTTTATTTTAAGGAAATTCGGTTTATTAGAGTTAGGAATTTACTTTAAGTTTATAGCTTTCAGGTTTCTGATTTAAAAATTATTTGTTTAAAGGCTGAAAAGTCTGTTTTTGTTTTTGGTTTTGTGAACGGATCTGCTAGATTCTTTTTGCTAGGCACGAATTTTATCTCGAAAACTTCTTTTAGAAGGAGATCACGCACAAATAGAAGCTTTATATGAATATGCTTAGTGCGACTGTTTTCAATCGGCGATTTTAAGAAGTCTATTGCAGATAAGTTATCCGTTCTGATAAGGGGTTTGGATCTAGCTAGCTTGATTATCTTCAATTTTTCGCATTCTTGCATTATACGGTTGATCCACAGTATTTCCTTGCAGGTTTCTGTTATAGCCATGAATTCAGCTTCCATAGTTGACAGCGCTATGGCCTTTTGCTTGCCAGTTCGCCAGAATATAGGCGATTTATCTAGTAAAATGAGTTGACCGGAAATTGAAACTCGGTCGTCTCGATTGGCGGCAAAATCGCTATCACTGTAAGCTGTTAATTCATTAGTGGTAGAGGAAATATTTAGCTTTAAATCTTTTGTACCTATTACATACCCTAATAGCTTCAATAGACCGTACCAGTGAGCAAATCCTGGGTTAGACTGAAACTGACTGAAGATATTTACAGCATACGCAATGTCGGGTCTAGTTCGACTTGCGATAAATGCTAAACACCCTAGAATATTTCGATACGGTAGTTTTGATATTTCCGTTAATTCAGGTTCAGATGTAGGGCTTTGTAATTTGGTATATATTGTTCCTTTAGCTATGGGTAAGGATACAATTGGGATATTGAAGGTTTTGAAGCGTTTAGCAACTTGATCTATGTATTGGGTTTGGTGAATGAAAACTTGTTTTCGATTGAATTCAAATTCAACCCCCAATAACTTAGAAGTTTGACCAAGTATTTTAATGTCGAAACACTTCTGCAGGATTTTAACTGCTGCTTCAATATGGGTTTTAGTTTTTCCAAAAAGAACTATATCGTCTACGTATAGGAGTAAAATTAGATTATTTGATAAATGGTAAACACAGTTAGCCCAGTTAATTTTCTTAAAATTATTTTCAAGTAATATATTCTCGATTTCATAAAACCATACCCTTCCGCTCTGGTGTAAGCCATAAAGGGCTTTCTTTAGTAGACAGAGGTAGCTTTCTTTTCCTTTTTCTACGAAACCGGGTGGTTGGGTAATCGTAATGGTTTCAGATAAGGGTGCGTATAAATACGCGCATTTGATGTCTAACTGGAGGTGATACCACTTTAGGTTGGAAACTAGCATGGAGAAAAATAGGCGTATAAGGGTGAAATTGACTACAGGTGAAAAAGTTTCATCATAGGATTCTCCCTTTACCTGTTTGTAGCCTTGTGCTACGAGCCTCGCTTTGTATCTTACCACATTTCCATGCTCATCGGTTTTCGTTGTAAAAACCCACCGACAACCGAGAGGCTTGTACTTTGAATGTGGCGGTACTAGGCTCCATGCACCCCTTTCACTTAACACTTTTAATTCTTCTTCCATCGCTTTCTTCCATAGCTTAGATTCTTTACTTTTGAATGCTTGTTTAAAGGTTTTCGGGATGACTACAGTTTCTAGTCATGCTGTGTCAGTCTCACTTTCGGAAGTGTCATAGGCGGAAAAGTAGTTGATTTCTTCATTTTCCGTCTGACTTTCAGATTCCAGATCGCTATCATCGTCAATCACCTGTCGCTGAGGGGTTGGAACAGGGCCCGTCCTACCATTCTTACCGCTAAAGTTGAAGTATTCAGGCTGGTACTCAATTTTATGCTTTTTACAGTATTGCTTGAGTTCCTTGAGGCTTCGCAATATGTGGCTCTTGCCCCCTTGCCTTTTAACTTCTCGATAGTATATATCGGTCCGCTTTCCATCTGGTCTCGGAACGGCTTCCCTTGTCCACTTAGCGACTCGGAGTCTAGGTGTTTGGACGTATAGTTCTCTGTCTGATTCGTCCTCACTTGCTTCATCAGTTTGAACTGCATCACTAGGGCCTGGTCTGGGATCCTGCTGGTAACTCCGGGTATGTACTCGGCGCGAATCCATATGTGGGATTACCACCGTCTCAAGCTCCGGGTTGTGAAGTGAGTATATGGTAGTTTCTGGATGGTCGCCCAGCACTGCTCCATTGTTAGTCTGCTTAGCTTTCAATTGATAAAAATTTAGTTCATCTTCAGCAAAGCTAACATTCCGGGTTTCGACTATTCGCCCAGTTTCTGGGAACAACACTCTGTACCCTTTAATCCTACATGCGTAGCCTACAAGAACTCCCTTATTAGCTCTGGGATCAAATTTGGTTCGGTGTTGCTTCGGCACACCCACAAAACAAACTGACCCGAATGGTTTAAGGTGACTAATGGAGGGTTTGAACTTTCCGTATTTCTCAAACGGTGTTTTCGTCTGGTTTCTACGGCACACTCTATTCCAATTGTAGGCCGCATAGCGGACGGCTTCTGGCCAAAATTTTACTGGAACCTTACTTGAATTTAGGATCGTGCGGAGGGTATTCCCTATTGTCTGGTTCAACCTCTCTGCTACTCCATTCATTTCAGGCGAATAAATATCGGTAAATTCGTGGGCCACACCATTCGTACGGCAATACTCTTGGAATTGTGAGTTGTCAAACTCCTTACCATTGTCAGTTCTGATAGCTTTGAGCTTAGTTGAAAGGAATCTTTCGGCGCGTTTCACATGATTTAAAAAGGTGGGAAAAGTAGCTGTCTTATCTTTAATCGGATACAGGGCGATTTTCCTTGAGTGATCATCGGTGATACTCAAAAAATACCTCTCTCCTGCATATCCCGTCGTTGAAGCAGGTCCCCACAAATCTAGATGTAAAAGTTCTAGTGGTTTTGTTGACCTAGTTTGGCCGATTGGTTTAAATGTCACCCGTTTAGCTTTATTTAACCTGCAATCCTCGCAAAAAAGTTTGGATGATTTTACCTCCTGAGCACCCCTGACACTTTTATTTGTAAAAGACTGGCTGATTCGTTCAGGGTTCATATGGCCCATTCTGCGGTGCCATCTGCTCAATGCACTGGCAGGTTTTTGATTACTTTTGCTTAGGGTATTTCGTTTCTTTCTAGCTGTAGTTTCATAAGCCTTACCTTTCTTCGATCGAGTTTCTTTCTCGTGTTGGTAAGCTTTCTTTCTCGCAGCTTGTTCTGGGGTTAGCTGCTGTTTTGCATAAAAAATTCCCCCCTGTTTGCGAGCTGTGAAATAACCTTTTCCATCTTTATCGTAAACGTGGAGTTGTCCATTTCCCTCTTCAAAAGTAAATCCATCTTCGTCAAGTAAAGGTAATGAAACTATGTTGCGCCTTAGAGATGGTACATACAATGCACGCATAAGCGTAATGGCGCGTTTCTCGCCCTTACAGAGTAGGTCGACTGGCCCTCTTTGCTTGATAGGGATAGGCTTTCCCCTAGTAGCAACTGCTAGGCTCCTATCATTTACATCCTCAAGGGGTCCATCAAATAGGAATTTATCCTTACAAAAATGATGGGTTGCCGCTGAGTCGACGACCCAGTCACCTGGATTACTGTGAGATGTAAATAGGGCTTCTACAGTATAATGGCTCTGGGGTTTTTCAATATTTGGTGAGTTTCGCCGGAACGAGCGTTTAGATTTTCTACGCCCCGGTGATTTCCCACTTGGGTATTTCCCAAAATGGACTTGTTTGTTGGGAGAAGGGCTTCTTGATGGAGTTTTCGGTCGGAAATTGTCTTTATTCCAACTTCGAGAATTATGCCGACCCGAAAAGGTGTTCTGCGTTTCGCAAGTAGCGTTTTCACGCTTATCCTGTCTCTGCACGCTAATTCGGGTTTCTTCGGCGACTAGTTCAGTTAGAATGGCTTCAAATTTAAATTCCGCATCTTTCCAACGAAGTATAGTTTGCACTAAGTGATCAAACTCCGATGGTAAGTACCGGATTAGCTGGAAACAGAGGTAAGTCTCATTTATTTCTTGATTTATTCCCTTTAGGCTTTCGTTTAACTTGCGGATTCGTGCCGCAAACATGTTAATTTTCTCGCTAGTGTAGGGCTTACAATTAACCAGTTCGGTAAATAATTGCATGTGCCGGCTACGACTGTCAGGCTGAAAATGCCTATTTAGGGTTGACCATGTGTCCTGGGGGGTGGTACAATGTTCCACGACCGACTTAAACGCAGGGGATAGGTTTAAAAAGATTGTAGATAAAGCGAGTCGGGTTCTTCTTTCAAAGTCCCTTACCTCAGCTAAATTTTCCGCACTTGCTATCGGTTTAGTTTCGCGGTTATTCACAATGTCCCACGCATTAAGGGATATTAATACAAATTTAATATCTGCTACCCAGGTATGGAAATTTTCCTCGGTCAATTTATCTATAGCCATATGGGGTTGTAAAGAGGCCATGTTTTAAGTTACAAGTACAGTATGTAAATCTATATATATATATAAGCATATAAAAAAAAATGCAAGACAGTATGTAAAACACTAAATATTATATATATATACAAATAGGCCCCCCCCAAATATAGAATTTCATAAATTCAGGGCCTTTACCTTTTGTTTATACCTTCGACGCTTAGCTTCTCACATATCACAAAGCTTTCGCGTTGTGCTCTGCTATTTTAGATCAAAGTCACCCTCAAGTTAAAAAAAATAGTTGTTTACGAATTAACTTTAGGGCCTGTGCCCATAACCAAAATGTTACGGAATTGAGCCGCTAGAACCTGGCGGCTCTTCCAACCAAAGTTAGTTAAGATTTGGGGGCAGGAATGCCCCAAACTTTACTGATAGCTAATAGTGCAGAGTCGTACTGGCTAGCAGGGAAGGTTGGACTCTTAATCTTTAGATATAGTCAGAGCAACGCTAGCTAGCTTTGTTGTGTGATATGCAAGATGTTAAAAAGACGTACGAAGGTTTAGGTAAAATAACAAATACATTTATTTAGTAAAACGACATTAAAGTGTCTTGTTTACAGACGCACTACACAGCTCGTAGTGTTATCCTAAAAAGTTGGCTTTGTCGTGTTCTTACCGAGGTGTAGAAAAATAAAAGAAAAATAACTCACAGGTGGTCGAGGCAAAGCTTTGCTATCGTGGTAAGAAAACACTTAAGGTAGATAGCGCCTTCCTGGCACAAAAACTATCCCGTGGCTACCTGCGGGCATGCAAGGTCGAGACGACTAGAGCATCAGTGCACTGCTGGCAAGTTGGTCGCCGCTTCCTAATACGGGTCCTCGGTAGAGCCTGGCTCGGTAAAATCGCTTCTCAGCAACTATCACTCAACCACACCGTCTAATACCACAGCGAATACTACATCGAATACCACATCGAATACCCCGTCTAAGTGAACGGGCTGGGTATTTATACCGGCGTCGACCGCCGCGCTCCCTCGTGGCAGGAGAATAGCAAAGTTAATTATGCTAATTTTACGTGATGTGCGTTGACGTCATTCTTAACTGATGGTATGGCGTCATCGTTGGATGAATGACGTCGTTCGGCTGGCATATCGCTGGTCATGACGCAACTGGCGTCTGACGATGCTTACACATTGCTGTGGAGGTGGGAAATGATGTAAATACATCGCTCCTGCTACGTGGTTGGGAGGTTAGGGGAAGAAGAGGAAAGCTAATCGGGATTTTCCCTAACAAGGGTATGCGTGCAAGCTTCTTTGATGGCACTTAGGGTTCCATGGTGGTGTCCATTGAGGGAGGATTTCACTTTTGGGAATATGAAATAGTCTGCTGGTGCCAAGTCGGGACTGTAAGGGAGTTGGGGAATCATCGCAATGAAGTTTATCGTCAGATACTATGTGACCTTGGAGTAGGTGTGGCTGGGTGCACTGGGACGAGTTTAGTGCAGATCCAAATTTTCAGTGATAATGCTGTGTACTGTCATTTTATCAATGCCAATTTTATCTGTGACCATGCGCACACTTAACCAACAGTCTGAATTCAGTACTTCATGCACTCATTGCACGTTGTCGTTGGTTCTTGAGGTCGATGGCCATCCAGCACAGGGCTCGTACTCCACACTCTCTCGGCGATGTTTGAAGAGCTTGTGCCATTTAAAAACTGCAGTTTGTGACATGCTTTCATCCTTGAACACTTTGCGAATCATGCCCAATGTCTCTGTACCCAATTTCTCCAGTCCAACACAAAATATGATGGCGTATCGCTGTTCAATCGTTCGCTGCATTTTGCGCTTGCACCGAGTCACTAGACAGGGGTCCACTAAAAACACGATCTAGCCTGAACAAACGCTTGCAGGTGACTGGTGCTTGGTGCATCTTGTAGGTCACATCCCCCACTACCGAGCATGCACGGTACGAGCATGCTCCAACGTACAGTCACGTCAGGAAAATATTGTTCCCAATACTTTTTATACAAACCCTGTATGTATAAGTCATTATTATAACAATGAAAATACAGTCACAACTTGTGATTACACCAATAAACGACAGGCATATGGAATCATTATAAATTCAATTCAAATACAAACATCAACATACTAATATTCATAATAACAAGATAAATTGACATGCAAAAAGTCAAAACAAAGACAAGTTGTAAGTAGCAGATACTACTGCTGAGGCCTCAAGGAACCATAGTCTGTTTTTTCTATCATTCTTTCCATCTCAGCCTTATAAGCTGCGTTTACATGGCCAACAATAATACCTGGGATTTACCCACTGACTGGAAAATCCTTTGAAGTCCGTTTACATGGGACAACATTTTCGCCCTGCTTTTACCCACCTTACTGGAAGTAAAGGCCATCACATGATTCTGTGGAAGTGATCATCATACACCATCATTCCTTGTTTATTTTTTATTTAAATGCAGCTAATGTTAGTCGCTGTTGATAATCATGGAACGTTTATGATTTTTTCTGTTGCTTTTAAAAATAAATTTAGAAAATAGATTGGAAAAAAGGAATATAAGAACTAGAAGATTGATGCAGATATTAGATATAATCGTACGATCTGTGGCTTCATCGCTAAATTTAGTTTTTCCACAACGAAGAATGTCGGCAAAATTATGAAGCTCTGTTTGGTGGGAAGAAATTGTTTTAAATTCCTGGAATAATAAAGACTGGAAAGAAAATTTTCGAATTGATAGGTACATTTTTTTAAATTGTAAGATTAATTGTAAGTTACTTATTGTTTTAATAAATCCTTCTATAAAATCAAAATGTACTTTCGATTTCAATTTTATTTCAGTAATTTTTAGTCATGTATAAATAAAAAAAACATAATTAGATATAAATTAATTTTTATCTGTGAATTCGAAAATTATTAATTTATAAATAAATGTTATTGTTATATTTAATTATTGATTATACTTATTAAATTTATTAATTTCTCCATAACACTTTAAATGAAAATGTTGCATTTTCATTTCAGTGCTAAAAAGCTATGAAAATAAGGAAGCTATGAAAAAATTAACATAATTAATGCAATGAATCTCTTTTCATCATAAGTTTTGTGCTGTTTGCAAAATATTATATAGCTTCAAAAAGTATCAACATATGATTTAGAATAATATTTTTCTGATAGAGTTAAATATTTTTTTAACATGTCTTGCCTAAGAGTGTTATATATTGTTATAAAAGCATGAACAAAAGAATATGATATATAGTAATAGTTTTCAAATATGTAATATGTGCAAACTTATAATAAACTGTTTTTAAAAATTAAATGTTTTGCCTAAAATTTATTATTTTTTTTAAAAGGTCAACAATCTCGCTTTAACCCCCTTCCTTCTCGCTCCCGTCAAAATTACGGGGTGAGGTTTCGCTCTCTATTTCTTGTGCTGATGATATTTCTGGGCTGGAGTGTTCAAAAGTAACACACCAAAAAGATTATAAACAATCTATTTCATTTACCCAGAAGAAATTTTATTTCTTATTTTACATACCAGATGGCAGTACCAGTCTATTTATAATGTAATTGGGGTTGGGTTTTTTTTAAACTAGATGTGGCAGATCAACAAATAAATTAAATCCTCTGGAAAAAAATAGGCACTTTTCTACTGTTTTCTTGAAAATTATGCGATCATTAAGGGGTTCCAGATCTCTTCATCGATCATTTGGCTGCATTTTCATGGATTCGCACATGTTCAAATCCGCCATACTTGTTTACTACTAGCTTCCTGCTTCAAAATGCATCATGGGTAATTAGCAGGTTTTATCCTAGTTCGAAGCAGGGTTGAAATTCCACCCTGCATTTTCCCCTATCCTAGGGAAGAGGAGTGAAAAAGCAAAAAACAACCCTACTTTGACCTGGGTTTTTGGCACATGTAAACAGCACTATTGTGGCTACAACCAACGTCCGTGAGCAAGTGTGTTGTGTCAACTTCTCTCTCTCCAACTTTCTTCTGGTATCTGTCACAGTTCCCACAGATCATAGTTCTCTTACATGGCTCTGGCTTGTGCAATTTTTCTGAACGAATCTTGCACATTTTTATATTCCTGCTGTGCTTCACAACATGCCCAAACCTCCAGCATTTATAACATACTACTGGTTTTAAATAGTCTTTCAAATCATATCATAGCCAACCTATTCTTATTTTCTTCAACCTCTCCATTCTCCTGTACACTTCCCTTTTCATACTGAGAATCCAATTCTCATCTTTCTTGGCCTTATATTTTGCCACCACTTCAATGTCTGCATTAAAGAACTCCTCATTCTGTTTCTTAATTTTAGGTTTATTTATATCATATGTCAAATTCAATTCATCTATCTCTCTCATTTCAGTTCATGCATCCAATTCCCCTTTAGTTTCACTGCCAATCAATATGCTACCATTACCTATCTAATGAAAGGATTTTATTCCAATTCCTAACTTATCTGGTTTTATGCAGTTCTTCACTTCTCTTTTTGTCTCATACAAGTCTTGTCTCGTCAAAGGAATAATTGTCATCTCACTCCTTCCCTCTCCCTTAGCCATCCTCAATAGCCTCTTCTTCTCGTCGGCAGGTCTCCTCTTGACTGCCTCCACAAAGCTCTTGCTTTCCTGCTTTTCATACATTCTTAATTATCCCTTCAGGAACTGTATGATTTTCTGTTGTTACACTATTGAGTTTATTATTTCAGAAATGTCCTTGTTCATCTGACACTTGATTTCAGACATCAACTTTAACATGCTGATAGCATTGTTCAAAATTAATTTTTGATAAATGTAGTTAAGCAGATTTGTTTTCAGTTAAAAAGGTCAAGCATATTCCTAATTTCTCTTTTGCTACTGAGAGCAAAATATGTCAAATTATTATACCACCAAGCTGCCATTATGTTGGGCCATTTTTATCTTTTGATTGTCATTAAATAACTTTGCCTTGTCATATAATTCAAGGAGCTATGATACTTTGATAAAAACGTTGCCTCAAATTATAATACTGCCTCTCCCTGCTTGAACATTTATGATAGTGTAAGAGAGATCTAAGATTCTATGCTGCTTCATTCACATTCTCGCCCTTTGGAATGGTAAATTTTATAATTGATCAGACTTCATAATTTGTTTATACTCACTTTGTGATTCTTCTGTTCCTGAGAAAACTAAAAAGTTCCACTTGTTCAGCAGTCTGTTTAGCCCTTGTGTTACAAAGGATGATCATAGTACTTAAGAACCAACCAAACATCCAATTGCCTTGTTCACCAGATAGCAGTGGCATTTTATAGTATACTCCATATAGTTTTGACACAGGTAGTTCATTCAGTGTAGTTTTGAACACAATACACTTCATTTGGACTCTTCATTTGGACACTTCATTTTGAATACAATGCACTTCATTTGGAAATCATTAGAAACCTGCTGAGGTCTGAAGCCCTAGGTTGATTCTGTCATCATTGATATTATGAATGATTTGTATAAAAGCCCTTCCAACCATAAAAAAAAAACTCCTTTGGAAGGTCTTTTATTATGCCTTTGAAACTTTCAGTTCTTGTTGATGTATGTTATTAAATATTTCTGGTAAATTTGGTTTAACATGTACTTATATTTTGACTTTATGTCATTTTTTGTAAGGTATTGGATTTAAATAGAATTATACTAATACTGAGCTATTCAGAAATCAAAAATTTACTTTTAACAATCTAGTCCAGACATTTGGTAAAAATATTATTTTTGAATATTTATTTGAAATATAGGAATGCATAAATCATCTTTGTAGATGTTGAGCAATATCAGGCTTATTAAGTCATCTTTTGGCACATTACATTTTGCATGCCTCTGGATTAACGGACTGTTACTTTCTCTGACAGAAAAACTACTTCTAGGTGAGCATGTTATATTACTTAGTTGAGATGGGGAGGTTATTCATCAAGAGCTTTTGTTGTTTTCCAGAATATGTCATTTCATGCATGTAGCAAGCGTCATGTATGACTTATGTGACCCTTCAGTGTTGGGGCTGTCTACAGTACTTTATCCTTAATTCTATCTGGAATCCTATCTGGACATTATGCTATTATTGTCTGATCACAGAACTTGTATAATTATTTTGAAGGGAAGTCTTTTCAATTTGATTTAATACTAGAATTACTTTAAGTATGTTGAAAATATGCTTACATTAGAATGGCATGTCAGACAATTTGTCAAACAACAATTTCAGTTGTTCTGTATTAAGAATGTTTTTTGTCGTAATTCATCTTCTTATTTAATACATATCTGATATTAAGTGTGATAAAATACTTTTTTTTTTACATGTTTTATTTTCAAAATATGACTTCAAAAACTACTACTAATCTCTATGCCGGACAATGGCTGAATGGCTAGGGCACTGGCATTCAGTACCAGAGTCTGTAGGTTCAAATCCAACTCTGGGCATGGACATTTGTAGTCGTTCGGAATCAGCTTTAAGGAGTAGGTCCCGGTCTAATTAGTCCTCGTGTAGCAAAAAATGACCGTAGCGCTCCAAACCAATCTCTATGCCCCCCCCCCCTTCTTTACTCTTATCTTCTCCAGATGTAGAAAAATGCTACTTTCAACTCTTATATATGTAAAGTGCTATGCTAGACTCCATGCTTCTTGAAACGAATTTCTAAAATTTTATGAATGATATAGGTCAAAGAAAATAGACTATATATAGAGAATAGCTAGTGGTCAAAGAATAAAAGACTCCATAGTCATTGGGAATGTGTCCATGGTAAATATGCCATTCAGGAACAAAATTTAGGATAGAAAGTTAATCATTCAAGCAATTCTATTCTCTAAAACTTTTTTTTTCTTTCTCCTACATCAAGAGACAGTTAAGAGACCTTAGATCTCCTCTAGCAGCCCAATACAAAGTAGCTGTGTTTTTTCCAGCTGTCAGTAGTAAATCTATAGTCCTTAAAGAAGGTGCACGTCATAAGATGATTAAAATTCATAATGTCTCCAGATAAACAAAGAGGGCAGTCAGGAGAGTTTACCAAACCAATGCAGTAAAGGTGACACAATTAAAAAGTCATGTGAAGTGTTGATTCAAAATTTGGCAGTGAAAATATGTCAAGGTAGATCCATTGGAATAGAATTCTTCAATAATTGGCTCCAAATCTTTCCACTAGCTGCTGTATTGGGGAAATATTTAATTTTGTTAGCAATGTATTTGGCAATAGATTTTTGTGTATCCTCTTAAACTAAAAATAATTTCCTTTTGTGATTTTCCCTTGATTTACAATGTGGGCATTTTAGAGTAAGAATGAAACAAATTAATTGGTGTGCTTTATTAAACTTGTTTAATACTAGCTGAAAACCCACACTTTGCTACAGAGTACATTAAAATTAAATACAATGGTCAATGTATGCAATTAAGGCCAAAAAAAATAAATATATATATATATTTGTAACAAATATGACGATCAATGTATACAATTGATGTGTATATATATATATATATATATATATATATATATATATATATATATATTTATAAAAAAAATCGTAAGGGATAATTTTATAGACAAAATAATGTAGAAGAAAGTATTCAAATTAAATGTAATAGGACATACTAAAGAATATAGTACAGTTTGAGGAACATAATATCTTTTATTGTATTTTGATGTTTTTTTGGAAAATGTCCAATCGTCTGCTGCAGTAGCAAGAAAAAAAATTTTTTTTTTTGTCTATTTAGTTGTTATGCACGTGACGATAAATTTATTTAACACGTTCGCTGCCACTAAAATTGGCATATCCATCCTCAGATGCCGACGTTTCTATGGTGTCCACCGCAACATCACTATCTCCTTCCGATTCGCTCGTAGAATCCCAGCTGTAATCTTCATCGTCTGTGCTGTCATAATCAGAAAGATCACTCTTTTCTAATATTTCAGAATTAGTGAATTTTTTTATTTACTTTTCTTTTCTTGGGCTGTGAAGGTCCTACCATACTTGTACTATCTGCCATTTTTAAAAACGCACATAAAAAAACACATTGAAACCCAAAATTTGAAACCATGCGCATAAAATATAAAAATAATGCTTCACTAACATGCCTCAACAAGATCTTCGTTCAAACTCCAAGGCCGCACTAAATATAGAGCAAATAGCTTATCCTAGTCAACCGACTCACCAAAGCGTCGCCGGCATGGGAGGTAGCACCATGCTGACACACTAGAGTGTCAGTGGCAGCGAACGTGTTAAAGTACCAGAAAAAGAAATCATGTGATCAGAATTTAATAAATTAAATTCTAAAATTTAACCTTTAAAAATTTACCAAAAATCAGAAAATGGAGGTAAAGATTCTAAAAAGATCTCATTTTAAAGTAATTTTTATGATCTTTCTTGTGATATAAATTTTATAACCCTCAAATTATTATTTTAAATGCAAACTTAAAAAATGTTACTAAAACAGCTTAAAAATTTAATTAAAAAAAATTTAAGAAGAATTTTCCAAAAATCTTTCTTAGTGCACCCCTACACTATAAGAAGAATCATCCTGCAAAATTTCCACCCTTTAAGGTCCAGTGGTTTGGTCTGTACATTGTATGTCAGTCAGTTACGGAACTGTTTTATATATATAGACTAGCTGAAAACCTGCACTTCACTACGGAGTACATTAAAATTAAATACAACAGTCAATGTATGCAATTAATGCCAAAAAAAAATAAATATATATATATATTTATAATAAATACGACGATCAATGTATACAATTGATGTAAAAAAAAAAAATATATATTTTTATAAAACCACCATATACAGTTTGAGGAACATATCTTTTATTGTATTTTAATATATTTTTGGATAATTTCCAATCGTCTGCCACATTAGCAAGAAAAAAAATTTTTTTTTGTCTATTTATTTGTTATGCACGTGACGATAAATTTATTTAAAGTACCAGAAAAAGAAATCACGTGATCAGCATTTAATTAATTAAATTCTAAAAATTAATCTTTAAAAATTCACCAAAAATCAGAAAATCGATATAAAGATTCGAAAATGGTTTCATTTTAAAGGAATTTTAATGATCTTTCTCGTGATATAAATTTTATACTGATTATTATTTTATATACTATATATTTTTTTATAGTGATATATATTTTTTTATAAACAATGTATGAAAAATAATTGAAAATAATAATCACTATATATATATTTTTTATAGTGATTATTATTTTAAATGCAAACTTAAAAAAAGTTAGTAAAACAGCTTAAAAATTTAATTTAAAAAAATCTAAGAAGAATTTAAAAAAAATCTTTCTTAGTGCACCCCTACACTATAAGAAGAATTGCCATGCAAAATTTCAGCCCTTTAGGTCCAGTGGTTTGGCCTGTGCATTGTATGTCAGTGAGTCAGTTACGGAACTGTTTTATATACAGGGTGGTCCTAAAATATATGTCAAAAATGTAAAGGTAGGTAGAGGGGACCTAAATAAGCATATTTCATATAGGATTGTGTGTGCGGTAATGGCGCCTTGAGCCGGTAGGGAGCACTGATGACTGCGGCGTATAAAAGCGCTTCCCTAGCTGGATTCATCATTTCCCGCATGGATCTCAAACAGCATGCATCGTTTCACCAATGTGGAGCTGGGCGACATGCATTTCATGTATGGCGCTGCACAAGGAAACGGATTAGCTGCTCAGAGGATATACAGGGAGAGATTCCTGGATAGGAATCAGCCGGATCGTCGAACATTCAAGCGTCTTCATCGGGAGTTGTGCACAAGTGGATCGTTTTATGCTTCTAGACGTGGAGCTGGCATTGGAAGATATCGCAGAACTCCTGCAGTGGAAACCAGAATACAAACCACTGTAGAGGATAATCCTTCGACAAGCTCGAGATCTGTAGGACGTGCGTTGGGTGTGAGCCATCAAAGTGTTTTGAGGACTTTACATGAAGACAGAATGCATCCGTATCATTTACAGAGAGTGCAAGCAATGACCCCTGCTGATTATCTTCCACGTCTCAACTTTGCTCGTTGGTACCTACATCATACTGCAGCCAATCCAACCTTCCCAGCAGATGCTTTATTTACTGATGAGTCTACCTTTACGTGGTCGGGTATGTTTAACAGCCATAATTCTCACCTGTGGGCTCATGGCAACCCACATGGCACAATAGCACACGCGTACCAAGAAAGGTTTTCCATTAATGTTTGGGCAGGCATTGTGCACAATAACTTAGTAGGACCGTGCATTCTACCTAGTCGTTTAACTGGCCATACATACAACATCTTCCTACAGGAGGTTTTACCTGAACTTCTGGTAGATATTCCTCTAGCTGTTCACAGACGAATGTGGTTCCAGCACGATGGAGCTCCAGCTCACTTCAGTCGAAACGTCAGGAGTCACCTGGACGCTGTCTACGGCCAACATTGGATAGGACGGGGCGGTCCAGTTCCCTGGCCACCGCGTTCTCCTGATTTAACCTGCTTGGATTTTTTCCTTTGGGGACATTAAAAGCCTGGTGTACGAGAGTCCCGTCACATCTGCAGAAGATCTTGTTGCCCGCTTGTCTGTTGCTGCTGGACATGTGCTCGACATGCCTGACGTCTTTTCTGATGTACGCCGATCCATGCACCGTCGCTGTGAATCTTGTATCGCTGTTGGTGGCCACACTTTTGAGCACCTCTTGTAAACTGTTAATAAATTTTTCTTTTATTTTGTCTTTACTTGTCTTTTCAGTTTCCTTTGATTCATACTGCTTTACAAGCTAGTGCTTTAATGTGTCATTATCGATCACACATTCCTATACGAAATATGCTTAATTAGGTCCCCTCTACCTACCTTTACATTTTTGACATATATTTTAGGACCACCCTGTATATAGATTACCTATG
The DNA here is from genome assembly GCA_907164885.2 of Dolomedes plantarius. Lineage (NCBI taxonomy): Eukaryota > Metazoa > Arthropoda > Arachnida > Araneae > Dolomedidae > Dolomedes > Dolomedes plantarius. The sequence continues at coordinate 61,201,241 of OU015501.1, forward strand.
TCTTAATCAGCATCTGTTCATGTCTATCAAGAACAGCCACAAGGAAATATCTCTTGATTGTGTTGTTAACAAATACAAAGCATACTATGCCATATAATGAACAAAATCAGAATCCCCTTTTCAGGGGGGGGGGGGGAAGTTCATTAATAGGGAAAATTTTCAGTCACTTCATAGGGAGTGGATGATGAAAACTTTCATCAAAATATCTTTTTTTCTTTCATGCTTGGGTGTGTGTGGTGGGAGTTGACCACAACTCCAGTTTATTTTAAAATGACATTTTTCTAACCCTCTAGAAAAAGATAAATTTGATTACTACAGTAAGTTCTCTGCTGATTAACTAATGAATATAATAGATAGCTTAAACTTGAGCTGTAGAACCATATTCAGCTCCCTTCTACTTAAATGTTGACCAAGTGTGATTTATTTGAATTTCATAGCATGCCTATTTTCAATCTCTTTAAAAAATAATTCCATTGAATTTTTACTTACAAAGTTAAAAACTAGCTGAAAGTTTTAGGCCATTCTGAGTACCACAAGCCCTGTAGAACCATGAAATACAGAAGGCCAATATTAGTATGGAGGGGAAACAAAAATCTTTTCTAACAAATTAATTTATAATTTTAATTTGTCAATTTTTATCTCATTAAAACCTTTCTGTTAGGTTATTATTTTGCTTTTAATGTGTATTAAATATTCTTCAAGAACTATTAAATATAACTTTCCTTGATTAGAAATTTTTAATTGACTTATTACATAGGTGAATATATATTTTATGCATTGTTAGATAAAGTGCAATTGTGTAAAACATTGTTTATCTCCAATATGGTATGTTATGTTTTCACTGATTGGGATCATGAAAGCAACCTCAATATGTAACACACTTATTTTCTTATACCAAGATATGCCACTAATCTAGGTAGCAGATAAATTTCATTTGTTGTATTAATAGACTATCATGGTCTGGATGGTTTGTGGATTTTCTAATATCTTAAGCCTATGTATGCATTTAATATATTTGCTTATATACTAAGGTTATGATTAGCAGTATTTTTCTATTAAAGAAAAAATATTTAACCTTTACAGTCATTACAATTATTAACCAGAATGTATTTTTTATTTATTTCAGAAAAATGTTACGCAGTTTGCTGTGAGGCAGAGCATTATGATTTTAGGAGGATGTTTGTTGTTTGCTTTGAGATGGTACATTATGGGTGCATCAACTCCTGTTTTTCAACAAGTGGATAATCCTGCTTCTTTTGCAGATAGTTTATATGTGAGAGTAAGTACTATTTAAATCATTTATGTTTTTTGTACTGTACCAAGGTTTCGTTAAAATCAAATTGCTATTTTAGAAGAAAATATGGATTATTTGAAGTATTCTAACAATAATCAAAATTTTGATTAAAATTTTAAAGATAAGCATGTTACCTTTATTTGGTTTGACACTCAAGCCATCTTTGCTCCTAGCTTCAAATAATTAACTATTAGTACTATCAATCAGTTTGTACAAAACAGATATCTTGAAAATGGTCATTTTTTATTATTCACAACTGTGAAAAACAGATGCAACTTCTATAAGATTGCCTACTTCACCAGAATCTGGAAGCCATATAATGTTATCACTCTGGACAGTAATACTCAGATTTAGTTACTAATAGAGTCTCGATATAGATGATCAAAAACCCAATCAACCAGAATTAATTGCGCTGTGGTGCTGAGCACGGTAATGGCTCAGAAATTAAACTTATCTTTCTGCATCAAAAAAAAAATTAAAGTTGAGCCAAACAAAATTTAAGATAAAAAATTAAAGTAGTTTATTTAAATTAAAAACTAAAAAAAAGAAATACATCAACCGGTTACATGTCCGGTAAAAAAGAAACAAGTATTAAAATACGATACAAGACTATAATATGTCAAGTATCACAAAAATAATTTAATGCAACAGCGATACACCACAGCTGAACTACAGTCAGACTCGTTATATATAGTGCTTAAACAAGGTTAACAAGCTGTAGTTAGATTTCTGGCAGCCAATCACAAAACAATGAAAAAATTTGAATAATGACAGAAAATTTGCATTTAGCGAATCAAAATACAATGAGAGTTTATCTTTCGACGGAAAATGACGGTGACGTCATTTTCCAACATGGCGTTGTTTACAAATAAAAGTTCGCCTCGCACGACGCACCCCGCAGCAAAGCCAACATGAGGACACATAAATTGAAAGGAAATAATAGGCGTTTTTATATGTTTAGGTGCCTTTATTTGCGCATAGTTGCCGGGATATAATCAAAGTTAGGGACAGCGATCTTTATAAGTAAAATATGCCGATAAATAGCGCTTACTTCTAACAGTTACTACATAAGAGAGTTTTAATGAAGCAGAAGTTTTAAAATTTCTTTTGAAGACTGAACTTAAATTCTATTTTACAATCCTTTACACCCCTGAACACGATGGATGTTGCGTATGCACAGGGGATTTTCTCATGAAAGGGTAAGTGCTGCAATTTTTTAAATAAGACTGGAATTTCTAGTGTTGAGAAAAAATATTTATTTGAACCATGGACTGGCAGAAAACACCTAATGTAACTATGACTCAGGACAACTATTTGTACTCTTCAAGTTCCTAAGCAGAAAAGAGGAAAAATTGTTAAAATGAGTATTATAGGTGTATAAGCTAGGTATGATAACAATAATTCTTAATGAATTTGAAAAAAAAGTTGCTTGTTAATCAATTCTGGAGTTGACAATAAAAAGCTGTGACAAGAGTTACAGAAAATAAAGTTGAAAATTCTGATTATAAAAACATCTCTGTTGGTTTGTCTGAAAAATTCTTATGTCATTTCCAGTACTGAAAATATAATTGATACTAATTGATCAATTGTTAATATGGAAGTTATGTAGAGCAATATGCTTAAAAACCTTTTCTGTGTAAATCTAATTTTAAATAAGGTAAAATAAATGAGTCTACTTAAAGCAATTTGCATATAATTTTTTGTTAAAGATTTCCAGAATGCTATCAAATAGAGAGTGTTGTCCAGGTTTTTTGCTTATACTAACCAAACAGCTAGCTAAGTTTTGCTAGCAAGTGGAATCGAAGAATAAATCCCAATTAAACTGAATAATTGCCAAATAATTGAAAATTATTATTCTTATCTATATTATGTTTAATAAATACAAATTACAATTGGTCTCACATTTCACCAAGCACAGCTTAAATTTTCTAAGATAGGCATAAAAACATTATTTTGTTTTGAAGAATGTCTTTTTATTATTATCATTATTACTATAATTTAAAAATTAAGGCTGAGAGAGGGGGAAAAGTGTCTTCCTCTTGGAGTGTCTTGTACTTCACCTATTTAAATGGAGTCATGGTGATCCATATGGAAAAGTAAAAAGAAGTGTTTCCTTTTTACTTTTTACTCCTGTTTTTCCTCTGTATACATGCACTGGACACTCTATACTGTATATGGAATTGCTAACAGAAGCAGTGGAGGAACTAAAGCCACAGCTGATTTTTGTTACAAAACTTGATTTCTTCCTTAAAGACTGCATTTCAAATTTTTGTAGTAGGACAAATTTACATGGCAAAAGCAACTCAAGTAGGAGCTTTGTTCTATGTTATGTTGAAAATGTTTAGGTATTTAGATCTTGTTATGTTGCTCACATTTAAAATGTTTTTGTAATATTTAGATTTAGTTATATTACAATAGACACTTGTCTTTTAACCATAATGTGCATGTTGCTATTCTATATATTTTTGTTTTTTTGATTGTTTACTTGTTTTTTATTGTCATGTTCATGAAATTCTTATTAACTTTTCTTGTTTCCACCATATAAAAAAGTATTTCTTTAGATGAAGATAACTGAATTTAAAAATTCATTTATCTAATTACAATCTTTCTTGCATGTCTTTTTGCATGAACAATTTTTTTTTAAATATGCATTCTTAAAATGGACTATTATTTTTTCAGGTCATAAATTATAACTACATTTATGCCTTGAATGTGTGGTTGCTGATTCATCCCTATTGGTTATGTTTTGACTGGTCCATGGGTTGTATTCCTCTTATATATTCTTTAAATGATCCACGCCTGCTTATTGTGATAGCATTTTGGATTTGTTTTGGCTGTCTGTTGTATAGTATTGCAACCTATAGCGATAAAAGAGTTAGAAGGTGAGTTTAAAAACTGAATGCTGAACTGTGTACGATTTATCAATGTGTTTTTTAATACTTTTGCACGTTATTGTTCTAAAGTGGATTTCATGTTGCTCTTTTAATATTCTTAAAATTTAATTCTCTGATTGCTGTATAAATAGGTATTGTATTACTTTGGAATAGTTGAATATATTTTAACTGCCGTTATTTGTTTTTTCTTTTCAGCTTAGTTAAACTTTTTTTTTTTTTAAAGTTCTGCTAAAGAAATGTCTTTTACATGAAAACTGTTCTGAGCGAATTCCCCCCCTAAAATTTAACAAAATGTAAACTGATGACAAATTTGTGAACTAATTATTCAGATTGTATTTTGTTTGTTAGATGTTTCAATAATTTGGTTAAAATATTGTTTAAAAGGGAAAACCTTGTAATATAGTAAAACCCTGATTATCCCAAAAGTGTTGGGCACTCTCTATACAGGGTTGGAATTAACTGAGGTATGTCAAAATTTTCAATGAGCTGGAAACTTACATTTTTTCTCCCCTCAACATAGACACTTTGGGTTGTGTACACCTTTTTTGCTCTTTCAGTAAAATGTGTTTTGTTATATTTTTAGATTAGTTCCATCAAATTAATTAAATTGTATAAACTTATTTGGTCGAATTTTTTCTATTATTTAATTGTATCAAGTTGTGATGTGATCACATTTATCAGAGCATCTATTGTATGAAGCTATATAAATTTCACTTTGTATTATATAAGTTTACATGCTAATTTTAAAACATGGTTTTTGAAGAGTTATAATAATTTTTTTTCAATTTATTTTAGGTTACTGTACTTATCACTGATGTTCATCCTAGTGCCTTTTCTGCCTGCTTCAAATTTATTTTTCCGAGTGGGATTCGTTGTTGCTGAGAGAATTCTATATCTGCCTAGCATGGGGTTTTGCCTCCTTGTAGTTATTGGAGTGAAGCATCTTAGTACAATTATAGGACAGAATAATTACTGGGTAAAAAGATAGTTAATATATGTTTCTCTGTGCTCATTTTTTTCACATTTGAAATAATTAAGATGTGAAACTATACAATATTCATTTAATTTTCAGTTTACTGACAAAAGTGTCAGTTCACTCTTGAGTTCTTAGAATTTATGGATTGAATACCATGTGCATTAAAACACTTCATGTGTTAATTATTATATTCATCTTTCTAGAGCATCATTAGCAGTTAGCAGTATTTATGTTGAAGGCAAAAGAATTAACCTCTCCTTAATTCCTGAATATTTGATTAGTATGTTATAGATAATCTGTCCTTAATAAAGACAAGGTGGGGAATAAATAGTGTAAACTAAGCAGTAAGTTATCACAATATAAAAGCCAGCAAATAATGGTGCTTTTACTGCGTAAATATGTACTGGAAGTTAAAGCAAACCAATTAACTGAGCTAGATGAAATCTAGGAATTAACATTAGGGCTGTATAGTATTGTAAAAACTTAACTATGTACTTTAGCATTCTGCCATAATATATATATATATATATTTCCTATACCTGATCATTCATTCACAAATGAAATATTAGGTCAACAAATGTTCATGAACATTTACATTGGTGTTGTGCTTGCATTTCTTGGACTTTAATAAAATTAATGGGAGGACCTCAATATATATTATATTTATGCGTACAGGGGAAAGTGCATTTCATTCTGCTGTTTGTATACTCAGTATGGCTATTGTCAGGATACCATTTCTCACATCATTGAATTCTTCTAAATCTAGCTTGGCTAGGTCTACTTAAGTTATTGTTGATATTTCTCTGGAGAACGTACAATTGTATTTTCATTTTGACATAGTAAATACTTCTATGTTCTCTGTGTATACTTTGTATCTGTATTTTAGTAATGATTTTAATCTATTATATCCCAAGGATTCAGCATACCCTTCTATAGTGTGTGTTGACCCTCCATTTGAGATGGATTTTGTTTCTTTTGTACTAATTTATGCTTGAAAAACATTTGTGACAAACTATTCCATCATTTAGTTTAGTATTCAAAATTAAGTTACAGTTTTTGATGCTTTTAATATCAAACTGGAGGTTGCAATATACCATCTAAGACCCTTTTCAAACTGAAAGTAAGTATTGAAAAAATTCCAACTCTAATGCTTTTGCAAGTAGATCCATAGAGGGTTGCATGTTTAGTGAAAACTAGTGAGGTGAATCAAATTTCAGTTACAAAACCATACTGTAAAGTATACTTGGATATGAAAGAATAGCAGAATATTCCGCTTAATATATATAGTATACTTACTAAATAGTTTCGTTGAAGGACTGGTAGAATTATATTACATTCAAGAGTAGACTTATCTAGATACGAAAATTTTAAATTATATTTTTTCTAAAAGGACTAATAACATTATGGACTATTTAACAAAGTTTTGATTTTGAGTTAAATTTAATGTTTATATTCCTAGTAAATATATTTGATTAATTTGTAATGTTACATTTGCTATTAAAAATAATTTACATGCTTCAGATAAATTTTACTTTATCATTCTAGATTCTACAGTGTTGTGTTATTCTGCTCATTGCAATTTTTGGAGTACGGTGCATACAAGTAAGGTTTTTTTTTAAATTCGGGAAAACAGCATAAATGTATGCATACTTTTCTTCCTGTCCTCTCTTTTATATATAGTATAATTTTATCAATCATTATACCACTTGCCAATTAGCTTTACTGAATCATTTCATTATAAAATCTTCTCTAATTATTGTGAATTCTCTAACAATTTAGAAGTCTGCTAGCTACTTTCTTCCATATCAGTTGCTGTGCATTCAGTTTATATAGCATTCTTTCAACTTATTAGCTACCTAAATGCAGATGATGGTAGTCAGTTTAATGTATCCAAATCCAAATATATTAATGCACTTATATTGCATTAGTAGTATTTTCATTTCTCCACTTTCTCAAATGACTTAGGGAACTTTTACTAAATTTGTAAACATAATTTGAGAAGGAAACAGATAAGTGACTGTTTAGCATATGCTGTATTTTACTTTACTTTTCTTCAGGTCCTTATAGATCATTAAGTATGTCTTTAAAAAAAAGAAAAAGAGAGAGTGAGAAGATTAGTATGCTCTGAGGTGTATAAACATGCTAACAAAGTAACCTCCACTTAACATAACATAGTTTGCAATGTCAACTCTTCACTTTGAAAATCATATTCTCAGGTATTTTCTTATCTAAAATTGCATGTTAAATTTCTTATACTGCTACTTAGTGTTGTATAATTCAAATATTCAAAGTTGCTTTTAAATTGCCTTGCATTATGCCTTTTAATCATTTTTTATTTTTCAGTTTGACATAAGGGATAGAATAAATTTCTACTTATTATAAGATAGCTTCATTTGTGTTTTTATGTGCTATCTTAAAGTATTTTATTCCAGCTGAATTTTATTTTAATCTGATTGCTTTACTGACTTCACACAAATATTATTCATTAATATTTGTTTGATGTCAGTATATTTAGCTTAAAATGTTTTCTTATAACTCTCTTAACTGACATTTTAAAGTAAGTTTAAAACTCTTTGATAACTAGAAATATTGGATTTGAATTTGGTACCATATGTCACGAAGGGTATCAGGCTACATACAATGCATTCTTTCTCTTGGTAGCTTTCTTAGAGAAAATGTGCATTTTATCTCCTTGACTGTCTTGGTAAAACACTGATCATTTACATACCATTATTTTCCTTACTTTATCAGCAGAAAAATGCAAGTTCAGTGGCTGTCAGCTAGCTGTTAGATGAATTCATGAAATAACCAGCTATATTCCTTACAGTATAATTAGCTTAATGTATTATGTGTCAAATGATTGGTTAAATAACTGTATGATTTTAAAAAGAAACTTTTTTAAACTCACTACACATACCCTTTTTCTTGTCTCTTTCAGAGAAGTTCAGATTGGAATAATGAAGAATATTTATTTCGCTCTGGCTTGAAAGTATGCCCATTAAATGCCAAAGTGAGTATATGGAAATTTGGTATTAGAAAATTTAGATAGATGATTGATTTGAATTGTTGTAAAATACTGCCAAAAGTGAATTGATAAGAGTATTTGATTTTGTATAAATTTAATATGAAGAAACAGTGTTTAGTGTAATTTAATCTCATAAATCTTACTATCAAAAGAAGGTAAAAACTGAAGTTAAAATTTGTGTAATTTTTGGTGCATGGTTGTGGATCGAAGGAAGCAAAACAGATATTAAAATAGTCCTATCTCTAAATGCAGAATTTGTCTGTAGTGAAAGCATTCTTGAATCTGAATATGTTATCATTGATTTTCATTGTATATAACATTGGCTCCATAACTTTGGTCTTTGAACTTCTGGGGTTCTGTCTAATATTGCTCTGAAAGCTACAGGTTATTTGGTCTTTTCTGAATCCAAATTGCCAATAAATGAAGCCAAACTACTAACCCATTTAGGTATGAAAAAATATTCATGAATTGACAATTTTTGCTCAATAGATATTACACTAATCATATAATGGCTTCTCTAGAATAGGAAGCAAAAAAAAAAATTCAGGTAGTCTCTTCTAACGAAACTACCGTGGTTTATTAATGTAGGATTACTTATTGATTAATGTAGGTTTACCTCTTTTGTATGTGAATATATATGTATGTGTTCTATATTTATGTACATATGTATGTATATATATACATATATGTATGTCAAAATTTTAACGCATTTTGGTACTTTTCTGTTTAACTGTTTACTGCTTGTCGAAGTGATACAGGCTAGATTTGGCATGCTACCAAAATTATAACTCGCAGAGATAGATGGACAGACGGTTTTAGCATCTGAAATTTTGCTTTCTGAAGGTCCATTATGGAGAAACGTAATCCTGTGTTGAAAAACTTACATAACTATCTACCTCATTTCTCATTATCAGAAATGTTTATCCAAGAGAGAGCAAAAAAGAGAAATTGCCCCTTCATTTTGAATAACTTACCTCTTTGAATAGCTTATCTTCTGTTATAAAGGTTTTTTAAAGAGATAAAGTAATTGTTTTTATTGCAGTTTATTAATCAGAGATTTAAAAGGAACAGCTGAAATTAGTGGTTGCAGTTAATTCCTTTACTTTTTAAAACTTTAAATAGCTTCTACATTTCTATATATGTTACATATGGAAATGTAGAAGCAGTTATGTAGACAGTTATGTAAGTTTTTTTTTCTTTTTTTTACCTGCTATTTTAGATAAGTCCTTATGTGATTAGCCTAATATATATAAAGAAATAAAGTAATTGTTTTCATTGCAGTTTATTAATGATTTAAAAGGAACTGCTGAAAATTAGTGGTTGCAGTCACTTCCTTTACTTTTTAAAACTTTAAAAAGTTTCTACATTTCCATATATGTTAGATATGAAATGCTTATTCTTATTCTTCTAATTAAGTCATAATAGCTATCCCCCTCCCCTTTTTTCTTCAAACATAGTAGGCACATGTGTTTTTGACATTTGCACATTCTGTACAACAAATTTGTTGGCTTCTTTATTATGGGAGCACCTTAGATGAACCAACATCACTCCCTATGACGGGACAGCATAAGAACATCGATACCTTTGTTGGGATTCGAATCAGTGCCCAAACTGTGAAGCTTAGGTAGTTGACTACTATACAGTATAGGCAGCATTATACATAAGGATGAAAATGCTGTTCTTATATGTTTAACTACTAATTCTGAGTGAGGAAGAAAACACAAAATGAGGGAATTTTAAAATTACTTTTCCTGCTCTATTTTTCTCTGGATAGGCTGTTCTTACAGCACTGGTATTTCAGTCAAAATTCATTTTGCTCTAATCATTAAAACTTTTCTTTAAATTCTTTTAGATTCATTATAACATTGCCAAAAATGCTGCTGATCATGGAGATAGAGAAACAGCCATTCATGGATATAGAGAAGCTATACGGTATGATTTAAAGCTTAATATATATTTAACAATTGCATGAAACATTTACATTTAAGTAGCATGAAACTGGCAAATAGTAAGTCCTGGCTATCCAGCTTAAAATAGCTTAGGGCCACATTTATGCCTCCAAGTTGAGTAATAAACCTCTTCAAAATGTAATCAGGTTTTTTTTTTATGACATGGAAGTAATGAATACGGATAATTGCAAAGTGAAGCTCTAAGTAGCTGTATAATTTTTTCTGGCACCATTAGTATTTTTTTCCATTAGGGTCATAGATTTAAATAAGACTATATGTATGTACATACACATGTGCTTTAATAAATTTCTCTACTTCATTATTATTTTATTTAAGCTCATAATATTTAATGAAGTAAACATGTACTAACACACAAAATATTCTTTTTTTCTTTGTATGAAAGTATAATATTATGCTCAAATGATTTTTGAGTTTCTCTGTTATTTTCCCATAACAAAAGTATAATTATCTGATTTTTAATTTATGAAGCACAGAACAAAATGCTGACAGACAAAATATGAGAAAAACATTTTTGGGAAAATGATGAAAAAAATTTCATGGTATAATTGTTTCATAAAAAATGACTTTTATAATTAAAGGCAAGTCGCAAACACCAAATCTGAAATTACAGTGCATTTTTATCAATTTTTTTTCTCCTGACAATTTTATATGATATTTGGATTGCTTAACTGTATTTATTCATGAAAAGTATTTTACTCTTATTATTTTTAGGTTGAATCCACTATATGACCAAGCAATGAACAATTTAGCAAATATTTTGAAAGATCAAGGGAAATTATTAGAAGCTGAAAAACTATTAGTCTCAGCTATAAAGATCAGGTAAGTATTAAACTCTTTCATTTTATCTGAGTTACTTGTTACTCTAATTTGTATATTCTATTCTATTTTTGATACAACCAACTGTAACTATATTGTATTTTTTATTATTATTATTATTATTATTTGATGATTCATTCCTATAATATTTTTGTTCTTTGAAATCACTGAAATGTACTAAATTGCAAATTATGTCGATGATATATTAGTGGTGAATTAAAACTCTTCATTTTATATGATCAAAAACTTTTAAATTGTTTCATATGTGCATTGTTTAACTTTCAAAGTACTGCATTTGAATTATTATAGTTAAACAAAAAAAAGGGGGGATTAAGCGGTTTTTAATTTTTAAAAAAAATCAGAAATTTTTGATAAATCTTTTTTTTTCAAAATGAAACAGCACTTTATCCTGCGGGCATTCAACTGAACATCATAAACTGTTTGTTACTTTATTAACCCTTCAGTAGGTGCGCCCGTGTACAAAGTGCAACATTTTCATAATTTTGAATGGTTTGTTTTTACATGTAAGGTTTGAATATTTTAAGCAGTTTCTATTTATAGCTGCACCCTTTCTAGTGCAGGTCTGAATTTCTGACCCTTGTATTCCTTTCGATTCATTATTAGTCGTGATTTAACCGTGGTAAACCAGTGTTTATACTGGATTACAATACGACAAAAGCTGGAGTTGATGTAGTCTATCAAATATGCAGCTATTACACGGTATCCCACATATCACGAAGATGGACAATCTCATTGTTTTTTTTAAGTTTTTGGACATAATAATCAATTTTCAAGTTGTCCTTAGATCCAATAAACCGGACAGTTTTAAAATAAGGCGTTTGCATCTGCATTCTTTGGCCTTTAATTATAAATATATCTCAATATTATCAACATTTTATATCTTGTCATACAACGCAGAATTATTATTTTCAATTTGAAAAAAAAGTTTATTTTAAAAGAAATAATCAACATTAAAAATGACATTGTACTTCATGCCCCGTGAACCTGCTGCTGTTCCAAAAATTGGCACACCTGCTGAAGGGTTAAGAGGATCCAGTAAAGTAGCAGGCATAACTCCCTTTGAAGGGACAATATTGGAACTTCCATATAAGCATTTCAATTTCAGTAACACTCCTTTGCTAACCTCCATATATTGTGGAAGGCAAGTGAGTGAAACTTTATTGACAGTTTTTGCTTTAGATTATAGGGTTATTATAAAAGGAGTTGTGTGATAAAATACAAAACATTTGGGCTGAGAACACTCAAACTTGTTTAAATTTGTTAATAGAATAGGATGTGAGGCTTTACTTAGTATATTATGAGAAAATAATTTACAGTACATTGAAGTTTATAAAATCACCATTGTAGGACATGCTAAATATTTCATAAGACCATAAAAGAGCCAAACTTCAAACTAATCAGTTTATTAAAAGTGCTGTTTATAATGTCAAAAAAGTTAATAATTTTGACATGAATAAATTTCTGTGTCATTGTGATAGTGGCAATATTTATTCATTGCTCATTATTCCTTTTCATTTATTCATTGCTCTCAACAGTTTTTGCATATGCTTAATAGTTATGAAAACCAACTTTCCTACATCTTCCAGTTTTTGTGTCAGAGAATTCCTTCTAAGGAAATGAGGAAAATATATGATAAGTACAAAAATAAATAGCAGTGCCTTTTTTAGATGCATACTAGTTTAGGCTTTGAAATAAAAAATTTAATTTTTGAAGTTTTATATGAAAACTTTAATTTACATCATTCAAACTTATTGCTAAATTCTAATAATGCTCTTAGTGTTCTTTTATATTTTTCTTTTTGCCTTTTTATATTCTTTGTTAGGTTCATTATAATGTGGTATTTTCATTGTGTAGGTCAGATTTTGCTGCTGCTTGGATGAATTTGGGTATAGTGCAGTCCAGTTTAAAGAAAGTAAATGAAGCTGAAAAAAGCTACCTTATGGCTTTGCATTTTCGAAAGAGATATCCTGACTGCTATTATAATCTTGGAAATTTGGTACTTGAGCTTTATTAGATAACTTATTTAACATTTTATATTTTGTTATGTCTTGTAGATTCTATACTTGAAAATGCTTATGATTAGGGGATCCAGGATAAATTATTAAAATTTTCTTAATTTGTTAGAGAATATCAGTGTTTATCAGAAAATGATTCAACAAATACAGTTTATGAAGTAATTTATGATACTGCAAAATAAAAATGGTAGTAAAAAATGAACAGTGGTCCCCTTTATACTAAATTTGTATTGTCTATAAATCAAATTGCTAGAATGTATGTGAAGTTTTGTTAAACTCCCCTTTTGTAACAATTTCCAAGTTTGCAGAGCTTAATAAAAAGTATAAATTGACCCTTACTAGAGTAAACTTTATTTTTAAATATAAATAAAGTAGAAAAATTGTTCAGTAAAACATGAATTTTGAATGACTAATACTTAAGATAATCTTATTAGCATAACTGAAAATGTAAAAATTTCAGTATTAAATATGCTCTCTTAGAAAGTCAGTTGTTCTGCATGTGTAAAAGGAAAAAGTCATATATGCAACATTTTCAAATGGCTAAGGTGATGAGCAACCAAATAAGAGTTAACAAGAACTCTGTGAAGAAACAAGAAGAATTTCAATAAAAGGCTGGTACAATCTGGTCAGCATATGTAGAAAAAAAGGTTGGAAAACTATAAAAACAAAATGTAATGTAATAAAGTAATTGAGACAGTTACACCAGTTATTGATGGAAAATAAAGGATGTTATGATTAGGTCTCTTATGAAATTATATATTAATGAACTGAAACATGTAAATAATCTCAGAGTACAAGATAACTGAGAATTTCTATTCTTATAAGAAGTTTTGGTCTCCTTGTTTTGATCTGATAAAGATGCTTTCATTAACTTAATATCCATTAAATAAGTGATCTCTCTGATTTACTTTTAAGAACATGTCACACTAAATAAAAGATTAGTTTTACAAGAAATGGGACTCATTTCTGGCTCTTCATAAGCTTTACACAATCAAAATAAATACTAAATACCTATAGAATTGTGCAGAAGAATTGGAATGTGACATCTTAATTAACTGTGTTAGGAGGACTAATAGAAATTAGTTGGAATATATAATGCATTTTTATAATATTTAAGTTTTTGCAAATTTATATTTCTTTATATGTATACAAATACTGTATTTTTATTAAAAATATATATGTGTGTGTTTGTGCATGTAAAAAATTGTTGTATTTTCTTAGTAAAGCAAACCTAGTTAATGCATGTTTGTTAAATTTAACTAAATTCCATTTGTGTTATGCTAATTTAAAATAATTTTTTATTTAGTATTTGGAACAGAAGCTTTATGAAGATGCATACAGAGCTTGGAGGAATGCCACTGCAATAATGCCAACACATCTAGTTGCTTGGAATAATATGGTCATTATGTTGGATAGCCTTGGTATGTGCATGGTTTTTTAGTAGTTTATCACCATGTAATGTGAGTGTCATCTAACCACCATATAATATGAATGGCTTAGAAAATAAGCAACCTCTTAGTCTCCAGGATATGTATTCATATTAAAAACTACTTGAATGTTTCCTGAAATGTATATAAAGAGTATCTAAAATTTTCAGTTCATGTTATCAGCATCTAAGAATTTTTAAAATCTGTTATTAGCCATTGTACAGCAGAGCAACCATGCCACTAAAAATGTCTTGTTGTGTACTCAAAATAATTGAGTATTTTAGAGAAGCATTTTTGCAAGATCTTTTCAAAGATTAGCTTGTATAGTAGAGCACATACATATTAAACCTGTGACTTCAATAATTTAGTAGTAAGTTATGGTGTATAGAAAACAGAAGTGACTAACATAGGGAAACTGCCCTTCCCAGAGAGTGATCAAAATTACTGGAACGGTTGTCAACATGTTGTCAGGCTGAAATTGAATCTAGAATACTACCTGAATGACTGGAAAGTTTTCTGATTTGTTTAATAGGTATATCTTATTTATTTATACCTAAGTGGACTAACAGTTATACATGAGTTTAAATTAAAGTTTATAGTTTTTTTTTATCTCCTCAAAACTGCAGTCAGCTTAGCAGAGCCGAAAGCTCATGTTGTAAATTCACAGTGTGGGAAAACTATAACCATGAATTTAGGTTAAGGTTCATTTTTTGCTTATGAGTTGCAAAATAATTATTAGTGGATATATTTAGTTAAATGTAGTTGAATACTTTATAATTAAATATATGCATTCTCTTTTAGGGGATTTAGTTAAAGCTGAGGTAGTGGCCCGGGAAGCTCTGCAACATCTACCATCTGAAGCATCTTTGCATTTCAATTTAGCAAATACACTTGGTAAGGCTGGAAAGTACAAAGAATCTGAAAAGCATTTTTTGAAGGCCATACAGTTAAATGACCAGAATCCAACATATCATACAAACCTTGGTAAGTCTTTGTTTTTTATTATTTTTTTTCCTCTTAGTTATTTGGTTTTGCTGTAGTTTTTCCAAGCAATATAATTTGTCAAAACTTGTAAAAGCATAAGTTATGTGAGTGCAAGCAAAATTTTAAAGTGTCAAATTAGATATTCTTAATATTAACCTTCAAATATGCCTACTGCTCACAATAATGCATTGTATGTTTATTAGATGTAGTACATCGCAAGTTCCTCCATAATGCAACTAATTTTAATGTTACTGGTGTTGAAGTTTTATTCTACTATTAATGCTTCTTTACTTACATATATTTTGAGTGTGGATTGATTTTTTAATCTGGAACATTTAGGGCAAAACACTGACAATAATCACTATGTAGATCCCATGTCTTTTAAGATCATATGCATTATATATTTGTCAGTATTTTGCACCCTGACAGGAAAAGTGACACAAGTCAAAAAATGGCAATTTTGAGGTTATGTCATTGAAAAATATGTATGAAGTGCCCCATCATGCATGAAAAGCGACACACCTCTATCTCACAATTTGTCCACCTGAGGGCAGTTCTAATAGTTTTATTGTAATGCTAGTTCAAGCTGTAAAGTATTCTGTAAGTTGATTTTTCTCAAATGCTGCATTTTTGAGTTGTGTCACTTTTCTTGCCATGATGAAATTTGGTTTGTACCTGGGGTTATTCCTGATGGACCCTGGTTTGAGATTGTGGCCTTGTTCCAACTGCTTACTGGTCACAACTGTCTGGCAGCACATCTTTTTTTGAATTGGTTTGTTGCCTACTCCTTTTTGCTCCCTTTGCAGAGGTGACTTTGTTATGGATGGTTCCCACATTCATCACTGTGGAGTTCGTATTTGCATATTTGGGTTTTAGTGCATTTCTTGTCCAGTCTCTGCCATTTGAAATAAAAATTTAAATTTTTGATTTGTCAAGGCAAGTTGTGATTTATTGTCACATTTTTAATTTGTGTGCATTGTTGTAAAGAAATGTTTTGATCATTAAGCATAACATGATGTAGTGTCCCTACTCACTATTTTGTAAGGCTTTAAAAATAGTATCCATTTTTAAAAGCAATAGATTCAGGATTTATCTACTATTAATGCATTATTTAAACTTAATATGCTTATCACTCTTTTGCTTCTAAGAATCAATTTGCCATATAGTTATATTTTTTGTTGTGGTGCATTTAAATTGAGTGATAAGGTCTTTAGCTCTCTTTTATCAGAAAAATATTCCAAACAGGTATGTGTATTGTCTTTAGTATGCAAAAGTGAGGTTATAACTGACCAGAAAAATTGAGAAATTACAGGAAATGAGGTAAAGGAGAGCTTATTCGAAATATTAGAGGATTCAGTTGAAAGTTTGGAATCCTTGCTTAATCACATATCAGCTGCTAATACTTTGTTGATGGAAGAATATCAGTCATTAAAGTTGATTTAACTATATTAATTTATCTGTGATTATGTGTCACATTTTAAGTAAATGCCTTTATTTATTTGTTAAAAATACTTTTGAAGTTATTGTTGGAGATGTAATGGTAATTCAATTATAAGTTCCCACATTCGTGAAACTAAGAATTTACTAGATTTCATTTATACAAATTTAGATTATCAATCAAGAATTAACCTAGCTTTTCAGTTTTTCTTTAAGTATGCCAATATTTATTCTGAACCATGGTTTAAAATTTATTAGAAATATCATTTATTTTTTTATTTTTCCGAGGTGGGAAATGTGTAGATTGTTGATATTTGAAGCTGAAATATTTCTGCTTTCTCAGTAAGTCAATAAACCATAAAAAGTAATTGTAATTAAAACAAAGGTGAATTAGAATCATGTTTTTTCTTCATGAAACCAAACCAAAATTGTTTATCTTACATATTGAGAAATTTTTAGCATAATTTATTTCTAGGATTTGTGAAGCAAAGTGTGTAGATCATTTATTGTTCTCAAGTTCTGTTTCTTTTCAGTAAATAAATTCTGTGAATAGATTATTTTTGAAACCACAAACTGCCAATAAAATTAACATTTCTTTTGTTTCAAGCTTTGTTCAGATATCACTTAGTTGTATTAATTTTTGTATCTCTGAGAGGTGAGATAGGTTACCTGATATGATAGGTTAGGGAATAATCTATACAGGTCTATCATATATGGCCCTCTGGTGGGTTATATTTTATTCAAACTTACATAAAGCTATAATTAATACTTTGATCTGCATTTTGTAAGGTGTTTTGTGTTTCAATCTTTTTGTTTGAAAATCTCAATTATATATTTGCATGATTAGCACTATTATGCTCTATAAAAAAATTGATAACCATTGTATTATGCAGTGGTGTGCAAACTTTTTTTCAACCAGGACCCACTTCCTTTAAATAAAAAATCCATCAACTCTAATGACAGTTTTTTGGTAGTAGCAAATTTTTTTTTTTTTTTTTTTACAAATTAGGAAAATTTTCACAAAATAAATAGAAAAAGAAATAGGCAAATTTTGACATACTTTTTTAAAAACTAATGAACTGTAGATTTTGGGTATGTATTTACTTTGCATACTAACAATATAAAAAATGTCTCACTTACCTTCTGCACTTGTTTTTTGCCAAATCTCATGTGACTAAGACTTTCTATTTTAATATCAATTTGTATTTGTATATCATTTTGTTAAAAATTAACAAAAATTTAAATTTGAAAAAGAGCATGATTTCTAACATAAGCTCCATGCTGAAACATTAAAAATTATAAACTTTATTTATTTTATGTCAAACTAATATAGAGAGAAAATGAATGTGAAAGGTGAACCTGGATCTCAGGTAATACTTGAGAGTTCAATACTCTCATATCTTTCCAGGTTAAGTTTTGATTGTTGTTTGGTTTTAAAAGCTACTCATTTTAAAACCCAGACTCATACAGATAGCTAGGAGCAAATGGAAGTATAGCCATTTCCTGATAGAGTTTTTATTGTTGGACTGTTTGACATCTTATTTAACAACATATCACATTGTTTTTAACATATAAAAATATAAATAAAGATATTTAAAAATATTTTATTGAAAATTTAAAGCATATTTTTAACTAAATAATTCAGTATGATATAAATTTGCTTCAAACTATTCATGACCCACAGTTTGTGCTCCACTGGTATAATGTATTCATTTTGTTGGGTATTAAATTTAAACACCTTATTAATTTTTTGTTATGAATTTTATCTTTGTCTTAGCCTAGTTGTTTCTTGTTTTAGGAGTCCTGTACCACAGATGGAAGAAGTATCCACTTGCAGAAACTGCCTATAAATATGCTTTGAAATTAAAGCCTGATATGAAAAGTGCACAAGATAATCTTCGTCTTCTATACAAGACATTAAATCGAGTCTGAGATATGTAAATTATATATTAAAATGTTGACCAAAAAATTGGAAATATATTCTTTGTAGCCAACATTTTTAACATTTTAATGACTGTGAAATTGTAATATACTATATGGTCCATTATTCTGTTATAATGTAAATGAAATCCTAAATGTATTTTCAGAATTGTATTATTTCTTTTGCACTTGTCTATCATTAAATATTCGATTGATATCTATTCTGAAATTTAAATTCTAAAGTATTTTTGGCAGATTTAAATGCAAATTCCTTCTTTGTTCTATAGTATTATCTACATTATCTATTTTTGTAAAACAAAAGAAATTGCACTGAAATTTGTTGTCACTCATATTTTTAGAAATGTTTATGGTATGATGCACTATATATATATATAAAATAAATGCTTTATGCTTTTATAAAGCTATAACTGTGGTGTCTGTGCTGTAGCAGCTTTATCTAGTAAGTGTATTAGAAGAAAACCTAGATTAACTTGTTTATTTCTAAGTTCTTGACTTAAGTAATCCAGCTTTTCTCTGTCGTTATTCCAATGTTCAGTATAGATTTCATTTCTAAAAGAAAATTAAAACAGCATTTATTACATTGTTTTGAATTTTATTGTTTTGTAAATATTTAAATTCTACTCTTAGATTCCTTGTTTTTTGTTTTGTATAGAATATGCATTATGTTAATTGTTTCAGACTTCTGTAGTTTATTTGGTTAGAAGCAATTCACTAATAGTACTTCATATGCACTCTACATTGTTATGTCTTTATATTAGTATGGTGTTACTTGTTATTGTAAAACTACACTCAGAAAAAACTATGTGAAATGTAGTATAAAGTTGATACAGTTTTGGTTTCATGCTTTTGAGTGGATAAGAAAGAGTGTTTTTGTAATGAGTTACTAAAGACAGAAATTTTTATGAACTGTCAAACATAAGATGCAAAATTGTTGTTATATATTATTTATCTTCTGTGTAATATTTTGATATAACTCCGTCCATTTATCTAATCTTATTTAGTGTATGTTTTTATTTGTTGAATACAAGGATGAGTATTCTAGTGCCCATGGTAAGTGGAAAAAAGATGTGTATTTAAAAAAAAATAGAAGTTGGATTTCATTTTCTTGAATTTATAAAAAAATTACCTTACAATCTAGCATAAAGGGAAAAGTATTCAAATTAGTAGTCTTTTGCAAAATTATTTATCTTAATTCTTCTTAAATTGATCTCTTAATATGTGTACTGTAATGATATGTGTTCTCTGTATTGATTTTTCTGATAGACACAAAAGCATATGTAAATACTTTCATGTGTTCACACATTAATATGTTTCTCATTTTTGTACACATACACTCACATTTATAAATTTTGCATGTGTATGTTTGTGTTTCATGTACACACATCACTCAAAGTTCTTTCATGCTTATGACAATGTGTATAACATATCCCTTGCTTTTGTAGTTCATCACTTTGTATTAGTATGTTATCATATTAAGATTTATCATAAGAATCTTCTTTACTTGTTCCATGTAATATGCTGTTTTGAAGTGTTTTCTGACAATCATTTCAATGCTTAACATGTTTGTAGTCATTGTTTCAACCTAAGTGAGTATGATGTCATAGACAAATTCATTAAATATACCACTTTGCAAGTTTTAAGTATGAACTATTAATTTTTTTCCTTGGATCATCTTCCAGCTGTGTTAGTCTTTTAATTTCTTTGGGAAAAAAGGAATTGTTTATTTTTACAATATATATGATGCATAAGTAATATATTTTTTAATTTTTATGAATATATTAACATTGAACAAAATATCTTTGCTGGAGATCAGGAAACAGAAGGAAAATTTATAAAGTTTTTATCTGTTAAATGTATATAAATTTTTCTTGAACAACAACAAAATAAAATTGCTAATCAAACTGTACATTCTGAAAGTTTTTTTTAATTTTATTTTGTTTTTAATCTATCAATGTTCAATTTAAGAACTAAGCTTTTAAGAAGGTGGGCATAGTTGTCTGAATTATGTCTGTACCTCTTAATATTACATCCTGCAAACTGTAACTCAGAAAATTTGTTATGTGTAACATTTTTCAAGCTATATTTTCTAAACAGATATTTGTGACTAGTAAGAGTGACATTAAAATTTAAATTTGCATATAATTTCTTTTTGCTTTTGTTATGACTTAGTTTTTGCAATATGATGCTAACTAGATGGAGAGGAAAGGATATTACAGTCAGTTTAAAGACTAATATGTATAGAATGTTTAAAAATTCTATGCTTTTGTGAAATGCACGATGAGTGGCAATCATTATACTTGTAATGTTTTATACTTCTAATTATCTTGATTTCCTGAATTCATGTGATCTTGTACATTATTTTTCTGCTGTTTTGAATGACATTGAAAATTTAAGTCCTCCTATAGTATGGTGATGTCAAAACTGAATTTCAATTTGTCATCAAAATGTGTTATGACAAGGTTTGATTGGAGAATTCAATTTGGATATATCTTAGTTTTCTGATTACTTAATACCTTATCTTTTTCTTTTCTCCCAAGTATTTTTAAAAAAATGCTGAGGTTTTATGACTTCAATCTCTGTTATACTTTATTTTCCTGGAATTTTAAAATTGTATGATATTTGTTAGAGGGTTTGTTATTAGAAAAGAGTTGAATTAAGGAAGTATGAAGTAAATATAGACACTTCTTTAAACTGCTGAAAGGGGAAAGGTGGAACTAAAAGAAACAGTTATATAGCTAGAAAAAATTTTACTAATGGAACCAAAACAGCTTGTGTTGTAATCAAATTTACCTTCAAAATAGGTAACTCAAAGTCTGAAATAGCTAATTCTTGCAGTCTTCCAACTGATTTAAACTATGTGGAATTCATACTTATTGCCAATAAATGCAACATTACTTTCTTAAACTCTTTTGTGTTTTCAAAGTTGTTTTCAGCCTCTGTAACATATCAAAGATTAAGGGGACTTTGTGCTGCTGTTGATCATTTTGCCACTGCTGCACAGGTCTGATGTATTGCATTGTATCGTGTACAATAGAAGCATTTCATTAGAGTATTCCTTGTTTACAGTTTTACTTTCAACAGCTAACCATGTTGACATGGGAATTATGATTTTTTTTTTAAATACCCTTAAAATTCTTTACTGTAAATGTGCTCCATTTGCTTAGCCCTGGACATTTATTCCATTAGGCTTATTTTCACTTTACTGGGTTTTACCTATATACCCTTGTTTCCTACTATAAGATAATTTTTTAAATAAAATTTGCCCTTTTCGCCATGTCCTTGCCTTCCTAGGGATTAGACATTCTGCTGTTATGACTGTAGTACAATTTTGACCATGTTTCTTTTCTGCTTCTAGAAGGCCTTCCTTAAAAATTTTGTCACTCTGAACACTTCACTTACCTCTTTTGGAAATGCCGATTCCTGTACTTTATTTTTATCACCACCAAGCTTCATCAATAAAGGGAGGTCCATTTTCTGTTATCCATTTTGATAATATATAGAGCACCCTAAATTTGTAGGGAGGGTTGACTATGCCGTAAGCTGTGTTTAATTTAACAGTATAGTGTCCACATTTCAAAAGTAGGATTGTATTGCAAAATAATGACTTTGATGTCACTGCAATTGGGTTGACTTGCAAGCTTGTGGGCATGGAACAAAAATATTGGTGAGTCATATTAAAATGAATTAACTGTAAAGTTAAGTAGTTGGGGGTGGCATTTTAAGATCATACGAATGGTGTAGACTCTAATCAGAGAGAACTTTTACTAAAATTTGCTTAGAATAATACCTTGCAGATTGTGTAATTTTCAGAGCAGTTATTAACCACTGTTGAAATATTTGTATGAGGTAATGCAAATTGTTTATCACATACCCTATGCTTGGAATTATTACCCAGATGGTTTGTTTGTTTTTTAGCCTGAGAACTTTATATTACTCTTAAACTTTAAACTATGATCATGACGTAACTCATGTTGGTTATATTAATAGTGGCGTAGCCAAGATTTAGATTGGGGAGGGCAAGTTTTGAACTTTATACTAAAACTACTGTAACTGATGTAACTTATAATGCTTTACTGTTAATGAGTATAATTAGTTTGTGGGAGTTAATCCCAAATTTTCCACCCTCACTTCGCTACATATTTACATTGGTTTTTAGGTATGAGGGTGAAAAGGGAGATCTAAAAGAAAGATGGCTCACCTATAAGGTGTTCCCATAGTAAAGTAGCCAGCAAATTTGCAGTGTGGTAGGGTAAATGTCCTCAGGACAAAGTACCTGCCGCATTGGGAAAAAAAGAGAAAAGAACATAATTCTACCTTTTCTGTTAACATTAAATTTGCATCACTACAAGATTTTACAATTAATTCAGAATCTGGAAAATGTAGAGAACAGGCCATAATGCGCCAAAGTTTCTGTGCAGTACTATGATTTAACTGAACTAATTTTAAAAAGCACAACAAAGCAGTTATAAATAGTGTTCTGTGAGCAACTAAAAGTTTAAATTGGTTGAAAATTTTTGTCATAAAGTTTTTGAGCATAGGAGTTCGGTAAAAATATTTGCCTCAGCTGAACGCTGCTCCTCAGGAATACTTCTTCAATAATGCACGGAATTAGCTTGCATATTTCTATGGTGCTCGGTATAAAGGGCTTAAGTCAAAAACAGTGATTTAAATATACCAAGTTATTGGCTTTTATACCAATCGCAGAACAATAATTTCAACTTTAGTCTATTGTACAAAGAAATGTACTTTTGTATACAAAATTGATAGACTTAAAGCTTTTTATACAAGTCAAAAGATTTTTGGCTTTTTTTTATCAATACTAACAAATATCTAAAAATCACTTTTTTTTACTTAAACCCTTTATACCGGGCACCATAGATTTCTACTCATCAGCTTAACAATGAAACATATTTGTCAATGTATCGCCAGAGAAACTTGAAGCTAAAGAATTTGTAATACTAGGGGGCAGATTGAAAAGGTACAGTTTATGCTTTATAGTGCAATTATAAATAATTTATAAATATCTTATTTTGAATTAATCCAAATGAAATTGATATAACTATGAAAAAACTTGGAATGAAAAGGCTATCAGATGATTATTAGTTTGGTTATGTGGTTGAGAGCGTTTTGGTCATATTTTACTGTACGAGATTATTATTTTGATTTCTAAGAAAGAGCACTATTATCAGGTTTATAGGATAAACTTTTTGATTGAACAAATAATGGTATAAAACGTGCAATTGAATTTACTTCAGACAACGATTTTATTAAACATCTTAAATGCAAGCACATGGCAAAAAAACTGTTCTCCGGGTGGAGATTAGTTCTACTTAAGGTAATAATACATGACGGGCCAAAAGTTCAGAGGTGGGGAGGGACAGTTGCAAGGTCACTTACAGGAGAAAGAAAACAATTTAGCGAAAAAATTATCACTTCTATTTAGAGAAAATAAACCGAAACTTTGTAATGACCCAAATTTTATTTAAGAGAAACTTCACAATAAAATCTAATTTGGAGATGCATCATCATCTCGGAATTATTCTGAAGAAAACTGTTTACAACATTATTTTACATCGTTTGTTTAATATCGAGAAAGAAGTAATGAAGATATTGATTTTTTTCTTTTATGCGGAGGCACTTATCGTGAGACATTCGCACAATATACCACGGAAATTGTTGACGACCACTGATCTGGAAGCACCATACAGGTGAGACAACCTCCCCCTCCCCTGGTGCCACCTCAATTTTTACCGAGCATCCCCAGGCGCGATATCTGGAGGGATCGTACTTTCCCCCATCCCCCTGGCAACATAGAAGGACTTTCCGGTCTACGGATTTAACGTGTTCATATCGGGCTACACGAGGGCACTTAATGGCGCTCGTCGAGTTTCGAACTGAGCATCCTCCGTCCGAAGCCCAACAATGAAAAATTTTGTACTAAATGTAAGAAGATATTGAAACTCGATAAAAATTAAAATCATTTTACATTAAAAAACTACCGAAGAAAACTTATAAATAGATAACTAATAGATTTCAACAAACTTTTCAAACTCTAAATGACTATTTTAATTTTTTAGAAACATTGCCCATAAGTAATACTAGCAGCGAACGCACTTTTTTTGCCCGTAAGGGATTAAATACTATTATCAGTTTTATATATTAGCCTAACTAACAAGAATTTCCGAACAATGTATGCTCTAATATTTATAGAAACTGATCTACAATCTTTACATTATGGAAAAAAGGCCGTGGCGGCCTTGTGCTACAGCGCGCTGGTTTTCGGTGCTGAGGGTGCTCGGATCGAATCCTGGCGAAACGCCACTAAAATGCCTCTGTTTGTGTCGTCCCTTTATAGGGGACAATGCTGGTCCGCCTATATGGCGTCCCCATAATAAAGTGGCCAGAAAAACTGCGGTGAATTATAGGCGAATGTCTTCGCGACAAGTGCCTCCGCTTTGAGAAAAAACATCATGGAGAAATTTAGTAATAACGATTAACGTGTCAGAAAAAGACGACCATTTTGACCTTTTGCATTGATTTTCTTCTGAATATTATTAACTGTTAATAGTTCTTCTACCTATGCACTTCCTTATGTACGAAATTTTCACAGAAAAAAAACGGAAAAGTAGATAAAAAATTTTAATTATAAATTTTTAATCATCATGAAATTTTACAAAAATCATTCTGCTTAGATTAATATTGTAGTTAAACAGAGCAATTAATTTGAGGATTACAGATTTTAGATAAAAAATACTTTGGATATTGTTTTGCTTTGTTACATCGGGAATAAAGGTTTCAACTAAGGCTGAGATTCAGGAGCTATATTTATATGGAGCCCACTTACATGGTGTTCCCATATTAAAGAAGCCAACAAATTCGCGGTGTGGATGGGCGAATGCAGTAATAGACAAAGTGCATGTCGCGTTGTAAACACCAACTGGCATAGTGAAGTACCTATTTTCGTTAGAGAAGCATGTTCCAAGCTGACTTTGTTCTACAAGGGCGCCCTCGTTTTCGGAATAAGGGAGATGTCACTTTCTTAAGTAGCTTGATCTCCTCTCTTTCTACTTCCTGGTAATAATGATGCACTAAATCTGTACATTACAATTCTTTATAATGAATTTAAACTCTCCTAGCTCTGTCTAAACTTTACAGGAAACATACCACTTGAGCTGGATTAATTTGAATTATTGTCTCATAAATAATGTATAATATGCATTTATTTTGCCATGGACCAAAGTTTATTCATAATTAAAATAATCTTTAATTTGTTTATCGGCAGAAAATTCATGATATGTTTAATGAACTCGATTCATTGAAGCAATTTAATACTTGAGTTATGAATCAAATAGATTGTGACGGAACATCAGTTCAAAAAATTCATACTTTTGGAAGTAATGCTGATCTTAGAACGAGGAGGAATGAAACTGCACAAATGGTGTGCTAGTGATCCTGATCTTCTGTCTTGTGGAAATGAGGATTTTTCATTCACTCTGCCCGAGGAAACAAAAACTTTAGGCATATGCTGGAACCCAGTAATGGACTGTTTTTTCTTTAAAGTGGTCGTAGCTCTCTCTGAGAAAGCAGCATATAGTGAATTGGTCTCCATTTGGGAGATCAAAATTTTTCGAAGTAAAATGATTTAAAATATCAACTCAGCCTTTAATAAGGAACATATCTCGATAATATATTCTTCATAGAAAGATAATATGAGTTATAATTTGCTATTTATTAAGTGCCCACCTAATTTCTAAACTGATAAAAGGATTACCCTTTACAGATTAATAAAAAACTTACAGAAGTCGGGGAAAATAAACCCTTTATGTTTTTCCTATACATCGTTCAAAGACGTAAGCAGGGGTCAGAGCTCTTTCCTCCGAAATATAGGTATTACACTATATTAGCCCAAACCACCTTTTTAACTATATTTTCGTTAAGACATTTCGTTTGACACCCTCCGATTTTTTTTTTCCTACGTTACTACTAACGTTCATGCATTAGAACAAATAAAATGTTCTTAAAATAAAGCATTTTATACCATTTTATTTGCATTTATATGAGGAGATAATTTTTTGTTAACGTATTTGATTAGGGCCAGAATTTTTTTAAACTGAAAATGAAACTGTTGTTTTAAGGCTTATTCGGTCTCTTGCGCAAAAACCCGCAAATACATCAACCAGTACCAACCAGCGTACACATCCTACGAAGAGCAACTTCGCATTCAGTTATTCGCTGCTAAGAGTATAATAGTTTCGAAAGCAAGCATCTTGATGATGTTGATTTATAACATGCTAAACTCAAATATGATTGTGATTACATTGTCTTATAATTTAAGGTAGAATCAATTCCTGTTTGAAGAACTTTTTTGAAGTCAATTGCCTTATTAAATGCATTGTTTATAATCGCTTGAATTGTGGCATCTATGGGTTGTGATCAACTTTATGAAAGAGTCATGTCTATGAGATTTGTAAAAACAATTTATTTACTCCTGCTTCACATAGGTATGTTATTGTTTCAGTTTCATTGTTTAGAATTGTTATTTATTTCAAAAATGATTATAATTTCATTCCTGTTTAAAATTTGAGTTTTGGTACGAACAATTAAATGACTGAGCAGCCATAGTAAACATTCGCGATGTAGTGAAAAAAGAAAGAATCATGTTGATGTAAATCATATATATTTAAACTGTCATTCAATATAGAAAACTTTGGTTAATATTATGGTAAATAATATTGCTATCCGTGCATGTTTATCTTAAATGTTTCAGTAAGCATATGAAAAGAGTTTGATCTCCGTGAGAAACTTAAATTTGGGCGTAATTTTGTTTTCTATTTGTTTTAAAATTGAACATCAGGATTATGCACGTAAAATTTTACACCGTTAATATCTCTCCAGAAATGTTCTTTGTATTTATTGCATGACATTCTGTTAGTGTTTGCATTTAGCTTTGTTATTTTCATTCATGCTTCATATTTTTAAGAACAAATTTTTATTTGATCCTTTTATTAGCTGTTTTTCCAGATGAGTATTGAGAAAATCTGACAGTATTAGTGAATTAATAAATAATGTTTATTGTGGCTTCTCTGTTGATATTTTGTATTAACACTTGATGCTCTTGTTTATGTAACTGGTTTGATCAACAAATGAATTGCTGTCACATTTGTAAGGCTGAAAATGTTGTTTTGAAACTGTAATGGGACTTTTTTTGTCATTTTAAATAGAACCTATTCAATATTTGTAAATGTCATTTAAAAAAATATTTAAGATAGTCTGTTCAAGTGATAGTATTATGTGATTTTCCAACTTAAGCAGTTTTGGACTGATGTAATTGGTTTTTGATTTATCATTGAACTATACTAGTTAATGTTTCAACAGAGATTGATTCTATCTCTCTATTATCACTGAAGTGATTCTTTCTTTATAAAACTTAAATGAGTTTTGTCACCCTGCTGATCAAACACATTCATAAAGGTCTCTATTATATTCTTTATTGACTAGTTTTGTTTTTGCAATATCAATATATCAATTGTTTAGTGTAATTATTCTTTATAAACACTTAAAATTTTTTCTATCCATTTACAGATAAATATTTACTTAAAAGATTCATAATTTTCTGATTATCTTTAATAATATCAGGGGCTTCTATTTTTATCTGTTCATAACTATATTACCCTTTTCAATACTATTTTGATTTGACTGAATAATTAATAATTTTTTATCATAATTTATATCTTACTTATGAGACTTATGTTTTTACTTACAAATGGGGACATTTATTGTATGATTTTGACTGATGATATAGCGTGTTTAATAGTTGAAAATTCTAAGATAACCTATACTAATAACATATACAAATACTAGTCTTGTCAAAGGGTGATTCACAGACACTATTTTTAGAATGTATGAAATTGCCATATTATTCCGTGAAAGATATAAGACAAAGCTCTTGAAATGAACATGAAAAGCACAAGGAAAATAATATTTATGCATGTATGGATACTGTTCACTTAGGAATTCACAGTTCAGTGCTCAGTAGATGAATTGTAATATGAAGAACAATTTTGGAACTGAATGTTGAGTTTGCATAATGAGGTAAAGGGTTAAATGCATAGTGTTAAGGTCTGTTAAATATTAAAACAGTTTCTAACTGCCCCAGAAAAAGTATAACCATAATATTAAAAATATCCTGAATTCATATATTAGTATAAAAAAAGTAGGTCAAAATATAAAAATATATGTAAAATGTCTTGCATGGAAAACAATAAATTCTTCGCACATTACATTATTATAAATCTGCCCCTAAAATATTTTAAATGTCGTCTTAATATGTTAAACACTTTTAAAAGACAGAATTTACAGGAGACAAGAAATCTTAAACTGTTTTTAGGAAACAATGTTTTATAAATACAGGTATAATTTTTTTCAATAAATAGTCTTGATTATAACATGTTTACAAGCTAAATACATATAGAAACATAATACTAAATACTAAATATAAATTTTTTTCAAAATGTATATAATTTATTGTTCTACTTCCAAGACAAAAACATTTAATCTTATATATTTTTAATTCAAAGAAAATTTAATAATTAACTTTAGGATTAAGATTAAAAAGAAAAGTTATACATGGAAGTACAATGTAATAATGAATTCTTAATTTCAATAATTATTACTAAAAAAAACTAAATACTAAAAATGTATAAATAAATATTAAAAAATAGAGTGAAAAATGAGAATATTTTAAGAAAAAGTACATAATTAATTACGTACATAACAAATAATGAATTTTTATGCAAAAAGATTTGAAATCAAAAGCAGTCACCAAAGGGAACTGATTCACCAAATGCACTCAAGACCTGATAAGACTGAAAGGGATAGGGACAAACATTTTTTGGACCTATGAGTTTAGGTACTTTGTATCTGATGCAAGATCTTGGTAAGAATCACCTCGCTAGATCATTCTTTTGCTTCTAACTAACAATGTACCTGAGCCGTGAATAGGTTCTGTAGAAAAGAAGGAAAATAATGTGCTGGGAAAAAAAAAGTTTTGTTCAGTCATTAAAATCATATTTTTTTTTAGCTCTGTTGTTTTAATCTTTTTTTGGCTCAAATCATTTAAGTTATTGTAATTTAAATTCAGTTAGTTAAAATTTAAAAAAAAATTATAATTCCTTTCAAATAGGCATGATATTATTTTATATTGGTATATTTGAACAGATATAGTATAATAGAATCAGACTGTCCTGAACCTTGGCTCTGAGGTTCCAAGATGTAGTTCAGTCTTGGAATGAAGATTAATCATAAGTTTATACAGTTAACCCTTTCACGATGGATGTTGTGATCATGCGCTTTCTGCTGAGGACAGATGTGTAGGGGAAACCCTTGTACCTAGGGCATTTTCAAATGGCAGTATCTTTACTTATAACTAACTTACAATAATAAAAATAGTTTGTATACATTATGTGCTTTATTCTCTTTAAATAAAAATCACATCAAGTGTATAAAAAAAAACTTGTAAATGATATTGAAAATTTAAAAAAAAAATTACAAATGGCCCTAGGTACAATAGTGTTATTGTACCTAGGGCCACTTATTTCCAAATACTGAAATTGTTGTTTACAATAAAAAAAACAATTTGTATCCATTATTTCTTTCATGCACAACTTCTAAAATCTTCGTAAGGAAGAAATGTTAATTGTAGACAGTGTATTAAAGGAAGAAATATTTATTATTTCATCACTTTCTAATGTATGTTTTTTCTCCATTGTCTTCTTAATGATCCCACATAAATTTTCTGTTTCAAAACACAGATTTTGTAACTTTTTTTTATCAATTACTTTTTTCAATAATTGTGCTTGATTTTCATTTTTCTTGGGGGTATCAGTGAGAATTCTACACTTGCCAAGTTTTCATCCACCTCTTTTCTACCAGAGGCCATGGCCCTAGGTACAAGATGTTGTTGTTTTTGGCAAAATGGCTTCCATAGCCAAAGACCTGCAGAAACCAAACTTTGTTTTTATATAATTTTTTCCTTTAATGATTACAAAAAATATCTGCTATACATTAAAACATAAGTTTGCACTTAATTTCACAAAATAAGACTTCAAATTGAAGTGAAAAAATTTAGTTTTGATCATCAAATCAAGACTTTCTTTTCTATTTAACTATAGCTTCTTCTTGCTTTCATTAAAAATGGCTGTTATGATTTGAAACAATGTTGTCACTCACTCCAATGAGTAAAAATGCTGTAAAATAATAATTATTTAAATAAAGCATGGTGGCCCTAGGTACAAGGGTTTCTCCTATCCCGTGAGCGTTCCCTCCAGGATGGCTGTCCTTAGCTCTAAGCTTAATGTTACGAATAATTTCAAAATAATAACATTTTCAAACAAATCTATATATTTAAGCTATATATGAGTTACATACACATTCATTTATAATTTCTCTATTAACAAATTTTTGTTTTACAGATTAAAATATTTTTTTACAGTGTATATTTAACTATTGGTGTAAAAATCAGAAATCTCACAGCATCAGGATCTGATTATGCCTCAGAACTAAATGGCGAACTCATATGTCCAACACTACATTCCCACACCAAAACAGAAACAAAATTACGAATAAAGAACATATGCAAAGTTTAAATGCCGTAACCGCTGACAGATAACAGCAATAAATAGCTCTCTCCATTTATTTACATAAAGCTGTCAACCTGTGATTCTCAGCCATCATTATTTAAAAAAAAGCTCACAACTATGTGTATTCCAAGTTTCATGGACATAGGATGCCATCTAGTGCCTTCAAAGTAACTAATAAAACGTTCTAACCTGCTGTGCACATATGCATCACCCGTCAAGTACGCACATTCTATAGCAATGCATTGGTGAGATGCCCGGCTGTGAGAGACATTCGTAGAAAATGCATATATGACACGTCTGTTCTGAAAGGCTTAACAATCCTAAAGTACTGCATGTATAAAGAAATCTTTTGTAAAATGTGATTATTTTATACATACTGTATCATTGTTAGTATTACTAGCTTCTATCTTATGGGCCCAGGTTTGAACTTTTACCATGATGGATTTTCCTTGCGTACCAATTATGAGGAACATTGCTGGTTCACTAACATGTGCTTCCTCAATGAAGTAGCCAAGAATATTTATGAAGTGTTGTAGCAAATGCCCTTAGAATAAGTGTCTGTCACATTTGGACAAAATTACAAATAATAACCCAATTTAAACACATAAAAATTCTGACATAGGGTATAGAACTTTGCTCTTATTTTTGGATTTTCATTCTTGACCTGTACACAAATTAGCATGTAAAGTCAGGAGTTTAGTGTATTTCAGTTATAAACACTATATGGGTACATACATGTATAAAAATTTTTGTTGTACTCTGCAGTTATCCTCTCCATTACCATTTTTTAAAATAAAATCATGATCTTTTACCTATTTTTATGTAAATGGATATGTTTTATCAAAATATTTTGAAAATAAACTAATGAATTTAGTTGTGGGTTTTTTTTTTCCTACTTAGCTTTCTACATTAAAAACTTGACAGAACTCTTTTTTCAAGAATTATAATATCTGACTAGATACATCTTACCTATAATATAAAAATACTAGCCGCTGCGCGACCAGCATGGTCGCTTTTAGTTTTATATTTTATTTTGTAAAACAACTCAACTGAAAGTGACATAAGTAAGGAATGTCACCATTACCTGTCATCATAAATATGCGTTGTTAATGGGTAGTGGGAGCTCAGCCAAAAATTTATAATCATAGCTAAATTATCTATAAAGCTGATTCTAAAACATCGTGATTAAAAAGTGGGAAATTCTATTGCTTCAGAACAGAGTTAAAGACAAAACTGAGAAACTTAGCACCATTGATTTTAAAAATTACATGCCTCTCTATATGTACTATATTTCAAAATTAAGATATCTACACTTTATCATTACATCAAATAAGAAATTGCTGGGGAAAACATTTTTCACTTAAAAAAATGGAGTAAAAAATTCAGCAAGTACTAAAGTAAAGTGTGGATTACATCACTCTCTGTATGTACTGTTGTTCACAATTCAGAATTCAGATATCTACACTTAATCATACCAAATAATAAATTTTTGGGAACATTTCTTCACTTTTAAAAGGGAATAAAAATTCAGCAAGTACTAAAAAATGTGTAGAAAATTAACTATTACTGGCTATTGGTTGCTATGCTGGCGACAGTTAAGCCTAACATCGCGATCATTTATTCTCTCTCTTTCACGCCTTTCTCTTAATGAATTATTTCTTCTCTGCTTCTTTCTTGAGACTGTTCCCAATTTTCACTTGATCGTGCAGCTCGCTTTCGAGTATTCCTGATTTCAATGCATAAATCCTTGTTGACATGCGGTTGCAAATTGTGGACGGCCGCTAATGTTTACATTTGGTAGTTACAGCCGTTGCCATTTAGAGTGTAGAAATATCGTCAATTTTTGTGCCGCATACCTACACGTTTTATATATATAGATTTTGTTGTTTGATATATTTGCCCTTGATTAAGAAAGTGGTCTAAGTCATTGTGCCAGTTATTATGAAAGTGATGTAAATCAGGAATCTAAAAAAATATCAGTTGATTAGTCTTTTCACGTTACATTCTTTTATATTACCGTAATCTGAAGCAGTCTTTACAAAAATTTAAAATTGAAATGTAAATATTTTCTGAAATATTTTATTATATAGTATAAAATATTTTTAAGTTTGTTGAAACTCAAACCTTTAAAATATCTCGAAGCAAAAAATATATGACTTACACCACTTTCATAATCAAGGGCACATATGTAAATTTACTAATATGTGAGGGAATGTTTACTTTTTATGGGTGAAAGAAATGTAATTAGTATTTCTTTGCTTTTTTCAATACCATTTTTATAAAATTTAATGATAACTTCATTTTATTCTGATTGTAACTGTAATTTTCTTTTCTTTTTGCGTCTATATATAGTTATTCTTAGAGATTTTGCTCTTTCTCATTCCAGATCCAAGACTTCTAACACAAGATTTCTTTTAGTGTTCATCATGCAGAAGCTTCGGGGATCACCACTTATTATAGTTCTGCTGTTTTACTTTTTATGTTTGTGGACTCGAGTTACTGGATTATGTCCAGCTCGGTGTGAATGCAATGATGAGACCCTTATAGTTGTTTGTGATTCTGCTAATTTGGATACTGTGCCCATATTTCTTAATCCTGTGTTGCAAGAATTACATTTAAGTAGTAATCATATTAGTAGCATTAGGTCATCTTTCAGATTTTATCACAACGTGGAATACCTTGATTTATCCATTAATAGTATAAGTGATTTAGGTAACAACAACTTCGATGATCTCCCCCTTTTAAAAAATCTTTATCTAAATCACAATAATATTTCTACATTGCAAAATGACACTTTTAAAGGTTTAAGTTCTCTGAAAACATTATATTTAAATGAAAATTCTCTTTGGAATTTAACAAGTGAAATTTTTAAATATCTCATAAATTTAGAAGTGTTAGATCTCTCGAAAAATAAAATTTCATATATTGATGAAAAAGCTTTTTTTGGATTAAAAAATTTACAAATATTGTGGTTACGAGACAATGAATTGTCTGCCATTCCAAGTGATTCATTCCAACATATTTCTAAAATATACAAACTAGATTTAGGTGTGAATTCCTTTAAAAACATTCCTGAAAACTCTTTTGCATTTTTAAGCAACTTGACAGAACTTTTTCTTGATGGCTGTGGCATTGAAGCTATTTCTCATGGAGCTTTTAAATGGCTTGATTCCCTTATAATACTGCAGATTCATGATAATGAATTAAGCGATATTCCCACCAAAGCGCTTTTTGATCTAACAAGCCTTCAAGAACTTAGTATTGGCCAGAACAAGTTCTTTGACATTAAAGCCAAATCATTTCAGAGACTTAAGTTTCTTCATACTATTGACATAAGTGGTTGTCCGAATTTAGAATTTATTGGAAAGAATGTGTTTTCAGATAATGTAAATTTAAAAACTATTATAATAAATCATAACAATGTCTTGAGGCACATTCAAGAAGGTGCCTTTGACAATCTTCCAAATATTGAACATGTGAGTCTGAGAGCAAATGCATTTGAGACATTTGAGTTCAATCTTCTTCCTTGGGAGGAACTTCATTCATTAGATGTTAGAGACAATCCACTTGTCTGTAACTGCAGTTTACTTTGGCTGTGGAAACTTCTTGTGACCAAAAATTACTCATCTGCTGATGGTTTAAGCGATACTACTCAAGTTGTCTGTGCCAATCCTCCAGAACTAAAGGATAGCATCCTTCCTAATTTGCTAGATGTTGATCTAGATTGTTTTACTATGGACACCAGACGACAAATTATAATTGGCATTGTTTTGGCTGGAGCTGTAGCATCTGCTGCTATTATCATGGTTGGTTTTCGATACAGAGATAAAGTAGCTGGGGTGTTGAAAACAAAGTGGGGGCATGGTAGGAAGGAACCACAGTATCAGAAAACTAGTGCTGAAGAAGAGAATACTATTCTTCAAACAGCTCATCAATCATTGAAGATGACCCCTGTCACTGAACTGTGATAGTGAAGACTACCTTATAGTGGAAATAATTTTCTTCCACCTTCCATTTTTCTATATGTTACTTTAGCACTGCAAGTGAATAAGAAAAATTACTATTTTCATATTTTTTTATGTTAAATATAAAAATGCCTTTTTCCAAGGTAATATGCTAAATAGAGAATGTAAAAATGGTTTTTATCATTTAAAACTGAAATATAGTATTGTGTGACTTTTTGTACTTGTAAAATATTTTTTTGAGTTTTTGATTCAGTTTTTTTATGTAGTATTTAGGTTATTCATTATACATTACTCCGCAAGCACTTTTTTTTGGCTTAGTTTTTATAATGTTGGGCTAATTTTTTCTTATATTTGTTGAATTTTTCTTCAAAATGTTACCTACTCTACGCTGGACTAGAGACTTTTCATGTACTTGTGTTAAGCTAATAGAAATTATTCTAACATTTGTACTATGTATCTTGCCCAACTTCATTTATGGTTCTTCAGGCAAATTTATGCAAAAAGAAATTGTCTAAAAATGTACAATGATTGTCCCTAAATCACATGAAGTTTCAGACAAATTGTTAATATAAATCTAGTTTTATAAACCTAGTAAATGCAGCTATTTTTCATTGTTAATGTATAAAAAAAATCAGCTTTTTTTGTATAGTGTTTTTTCTATGACATGGGTTTTTTTCTTTTTACGTAGTTTATACATTCTATTTTATTGTATTTGTTGCATTACCATATATCAGAAGGCATGCTTTTTTTCTGTGAATCTTCAGTAAATGACACAAATCAATTATCGAATGCATGAGGTCAAGTGGCTTCATCTCTAATCTAGGAAAGGAATTCTTATTTAGATAACAGCTAATTGTACATTATGAATAATTTCCAGGCTTGCTCATCTGGGCAAGCTGACTGATGATTGAGTTGTAGTCTTAATTTTTTTTTCAGTTTTATTGAGAACCTAAGAAAAAAAGATTATTGTTTGGTGGAAAAAATTTTTCCTCTGCACAATGCAGTTGAGGTGTGTCATGCCAGTGGAAGGATTGCCATGGAATTACTTGGCCACCACTTACTGAATTCACTATGGTTTTTTCCTGTTTCAAGGAGATGTTCTTGGCTTATGAACTATTACTTGCAATTTTTTTTCTTCTTGCAGAAGATTAAAACTGGTTTGGTTTAGATTCTCCCTTCCTCCTGGAGAAAATTGTCTCTTAAAGAAAGATTTTGCTAGACAGGTGAACAGAAAATTTATTAATTAACCTTAAGTTAAAGATGAATTGGAAAATTTTGATTTATCATTCATTTATGGGTAGCTTGATTTGTGAATTCACTCTCATGCTTAAATATAAACAAGGCTGACATGAAGGATATATATCTAAACAATGCTGCAGGTATTAACATGGAAATTAGCTCATTAATTTGCAGTAGGAAATCTTGATGAGGTATCAACCAGTTTGGATGTGTAACAGCTATCATTTCGAAAATATTGATGCTGACATTGTATACTGAATTTATCCTTTTAGCATAGGTGATATTGCATACAATTTAAAATATGTCAGTCACCAGTACTTACTTTTTCAAAATAGGAAAGTCATTTAAACATAAACTAGTCAACACACAATATCCAATTCTTAAAGTACGAAATTTTGTGCCAAGTTACATTTATAAATTTCTCAAACTTTCTTTACTTATGGCTGATTTGTATCGGAAGAATTTTGGGATATTTTGCCTTTGCCTTGTTATGATTGAGAGTGAAAACCAAACAAAATCGAAGTGAATAAAATTTATAGCAAGCAAAATGCAGTTTTGAATGTAAGGTTAAAAATAGATATGCACATAATTAGAAAAATATATTTGCGAGTCAATCACAACACATTTATCTTAAAGAGTCAAGTTGAATTAGATTTTAAAGATAGGCTTACATGCTAAATGCTGATTAGCATATACTCTTAAGTTAGATTGAGTAAATTTTATCTTTCATATATATATATATCAATTATATTTTGCAGTTTTTTGTTAAAGTTTTTTTCTTATAAAGAAAATTCCATTATAAACTGCTGTAATTAATATATATATATATATATATATATATATATATATATTTTGCTTACATTCTTCTTCCTTGAAAAATGTATAAATGGTGTTCCACTGTGAAATAATGTTTAATTCATTAAAATTGCATTTATATTTATTCATTTTTATATTTTTAATGTTTTTAGATGTGTTTGATTTGCGTTCTATGCTAAATTGCTTTAAATTGTTTTCCCTATAATTGTTGTCATCTAAGAAAAATGCAAATTTGTATTAACATATATGTATTTGTTTATGTATGTACACATTCATATAAATGAATTGCATCTAATGTATGTCAAGCTTAAAGCTTTTGGGGGGCTGAAGGGGGGGGGGGGAACTTGCTGGACATTGAAAGGTTCAGTTTTATTTTAACAGGTTGTTCTGAGAGTTTTATGTGTATTTGATTTTAAAAGAATTATGCTTTTCTTGAAATAGAGAAACATGTTATTTTCTTATATAAACTCTTACTTCTTACCTCTGTGAGTTCTGTGCTAATATTATCAAATGCATTTTTTATACTGTTAGATGTAAACAGGGTTAATCAAGGTTTATTATTTTTAATGAGGTATGAAAATAAATGACTTGTTTTCATGTCTGTGAACCAGGAACAGAGTCTCTTTATCTAAGTTAAGTTAGACTTCATAAGCTAATTTTTAAGTAAGCTCTGAGAGCTGTATAAGATTAGAAAGCTGAAATTATTTGTATATTTAATTTTTTTGCATGTTATTTTCAATTGTCAAAGGACCCAGTGATGGGGAAAATAAGGAATAAACCACTGAAGATATATCTTTCATATTCAAATTCATCAAAATTATGCCTTGATTAAAAATTTTTAAAAAAAAATTTTGTCATTTTTTCTAAGTATAGAAAATGTCAGTTTTTTAGGTATTTGCTATTTATGTTTTTATCAGATATCAACCACATTAAATCGAACACCTTAGATAGAGACTTTGCTATGGTATGTCATACAAAAACTTTTCCAGGAAATTATCTTCTTTCTACTGATTCTGATGTTCACCCATTTCCTATATTGAAATTAGATAAGTGTCCATGTATAGTTACCGATATCCATTTATGAATATATAATTAATATAAGAGGTAGGATATTTATATATTATAAGAGTAGTTTATTAGAGGAGATTTCCTTTTATAGGACAAATTTTACAATAAAGATTTATAAATATTTTATCTTAATAAAAGTTTTAATAGAAGACGTAGTTGTTTTATTTTTCAAACCATTTTAACCTTTTAACTGTCGTGCCCGAGACTATCTCGGGCACGGAACTTGCGTTCCAAAATGTCGTGCCCGAGATAGTCTCGTGGTAGTTTTTTTTTCTTGCATCTTATTGACAAACCCAAATCTTTTTTTTCTCGCATCTTATTGTCAAACCCGAATCTATCTCAGGACAAATTGATTTGGGCTTTATTCAATGGATGGCATCACTAGTATTCTATACAATATCTTGGGAGATGAATTTTTGCTTCAGTCAGTAGATGGCAGTTTATGCATGTTATTTTGTACTAAACATTTGATTTTTGCGATAAAAAAAAATTTGACATTTTCCGTACCAAAATCATCAAAATAACTTGACAGTTTAATTGTATCTGTCAATTTTTTATTTGTAAAAGATTTTGATTTGGATGCAGATGATTTATTTTAAGGCTGAATTTTATATACTATCTGACTGTTTAGGTCTTAAATGATACATTTTGACATTTGATTATCAAAACCTACTATTTAATGTATATTTGAACATAACGTCTTTATACTGTTGTGCTCTTATAGTGAATTAATCAAAGCTTGTGAAATTTATTTCTTTATGCTTAAACAACTTCAATGTCTTGATATTTCAATGAAGTAATCTCTATGTGACATGCCTAGGTTGGGGTCTGGTGCAGTATTTATAGAGGTGAAGGTATTAAAATATTTATTTATCAGCAGATGGTATAAAATAATTCTGACATTAAATGTTACTAGTAGATGTGAGTGTAATGGAATGTATAGTATTCAAAATTGGTTTTTTTTTCTCATTTTGAAAATTCAGCATAAATTTGTAATGAATGCTTCCAGAGTTGAGACGAGATTTGGGTTAGGGATTTATTCTCTTGTAGCTTATAAAACTTATGAATATATGGGTTCCTCTTCTTTTTCAAGCATATTCCTTGCTAGGTTTGAGAAAAGAAAGAAAAATATTTATTTATTTTTTTTCAAAGAAGGTAAAAGATGTTTAATTTAGTTTAAATTAGAAGGGATAATTGCATGAATAGTCACAAAATAAATTTTTTAATGCATTTTCATCTGTGCAGTTAAAACTTTATTGTTCAAAAATATGTTTTTAATTTTTTTTTCATCCAAAGATTTAGAAATAAAAAGTATAAAAGAACATATTCTGCATTTTTGGAACAGTTATCAATGCAGAATACAAACTCAAGATTGTAAGGTATTTACAATTCTTTCAAATGGCTGATACACTGCTAATTTACAAACTTCTGAGATGTGTTCCAAAGTGGTCACTGTTAATTGAAATCTTAATACATATGCGGAAATTGACTTTGTTCTTCAAAAAAAGTGTCTAACATTAATTTGTCAGCTTTCTTGCTACTCTGAAGTCAGTATCAATATCTCTTGATAAAAAGCAAAGCACCCAGTTTATGGTTGTTTTTTCCCTTCAAATGGAAATAAAATTAAACTAAGTGCAACCATAAAACTTTTAGGCCAGGTGACAGCCGAATGGCTAAGGCGTTAGCATTCGGTTCTGATCCTGTGTGTTCGAGTCTCATTGTTGGCATGGATGTTTGTAGCCGTTCGGAATCGGCTTTAAACTGTAGGTCCCGGTCTAATGAACCCTAGTGTAGCAAAATGGTGACCGTAACGCTCCAAACCAAACCAAATAAAACTTTTAGCAGGGCCCCCCCCCCCCCCATTACTGGTGGTAGTATTTAATTCGTTTTAAATTAGCTTGAAAGTGTTCTCAACCACTTTAGTTGTAGCATAATTAAACTTGTTACTGAGTTCAGAATAGTTTGAGAGTCTGCAGTAAATAGAAAATAAAATTAGCATGATCTATCTTACAGTTTTCTAAGTTTAAGTATAGTGTTGATCGCTTTTATTTGTTTGTTAATTGGTTGTTACACAGTAGTAATTTGGTGGATAAAATTCCAAACTATTAGCACTTTTTTTGGAAAATGAAAAAAGATTTAAATAAAGTGCTTTTTAAAATAATTATTTCAGTTGGCTTGTCCAGTTCATTTGTTGATTAACCCTGTATTTCTATATGTATGCTAAATTTCTGATACTTTTGGTGTTCATGTTTTAAAATTTCGAATTTATATTTCTATATGATAAGGAAGAGATATATGTATCATCAGGTTGTCTAACGTGTTTATCAAATGAAAAGATTTTGATTGACAAGGCGTTAGATTAACATGAACTTATGCTAATGCAGTACATATTTTCATTCTTTTCCTTTAAAATTGTGCAAACTGATTGGAATATTTTACAATCTGTGGTTACAGGCACCTTTGGGCGAGTTGGTTTTGGTAAAAAACGAAATTTTACAGTTAAGTATTAGCCTGTTGAAAAGTTAGAATAGATCTCACGGGAAAAAAATGGAATTAAAGTAGAATAGCGTCTTTAAACTTAATTTAAAAAAAAAAATCTGTACGCCTTATTTTTGATTTTTGTATTTACAAAGTTATTGAATATTTTCACGTGTGCGGTTTTCAGATAAGGTCGACATTTCTCTTAAAAGCATTCTTTCATAATTATTAGTGATGAAGATTCAGTTCAAGTGAAGTATTCTGAGGTCATATTTAAGCTAGTTTCGTATTGAATTAAAAATATTAAAATTCTAAGCACCAAAGACTGGACACGTAATCAGCACTTCTTCAATTCCACAATAAGTTAATAGGATGGCTACGTGTTTCGAACTACTTATTACCTCATCGTCAGGCCGAGGAGCAATAGGTATGATTGTCGCTATGAGCAATTCACAAATGCCCTATGAATATTTCATAGTGAACTTGCCTTAGTGAATTGTTCATATCGACAATCACACCCAATGTGCGTCGGCCTGACGATGAACTATTTACATGTAGTCATCCTTTCAAACTTATTGTGGAATTGAAGTGTTAATTACGAGCGATTTTGCCACACGTTTCCTGTTACTAAAGACTGAAACCTGTGATTTGCATGAATGAGTAGTGTTTGTTATAGAAAACACTTAAAGCGTTCAAATACTCAAAATTTACCGTCAGATATTCTTCAAAATTACAGTCGATTATAAAGATGAACGAAGTTACAGCTTTTTGAAGCATTCGAATTTGAATGTACTATCCTCATAGTAATTTGTTCCTTTTGCTTTTCTGTGTGTTTCTACAAAGCAGAATATTGAATATATATGCTTAATTTTAGTTGTTATTTTGTAATTGTTTTTTTTTATCTTGGGCTTTACAGGTACGTATATATGATGCTTCATTGTAATATGTTGATGTCTTTAATTCTGAAGTTTGTAATCTCCTTTTATTCCTATATAAATTAGTTAATGGCACTGCTGTTGGAACAAAAAATCGTGTGCGTGTGTGTATGTGTGTGTGCATGTAACTATTTTTTTGCAAGAACAAACGAGCATAAAGTTGTGATACTGGCCAATGTTTAGATATTGCATCATGTTATTCAAATTTTTATTTTCTGATCTGTAGAGAATGTTCTCTTTATTATTAATGTTGATATTTCTGTATTGTAATTTATATTATAAAAATTTCTAGAAAGATTTTTTGATGTTTTTTTTCTTTTGTTATTTGACTGGATTTACTGTTATGAAGATCTTATGTTTGCTCTCTGTTCAAATATTCTCCGTTTAAAAGCGGACTAAGGATTTTTTCCCTTTCAGTATTAATTTGTCCCCACATTGACAGGGACAAATCAGCTATATTTTTGCATTTTCACAAAGTATGGGTTTCATTGTACTCGCAGTAAAAATATCTGAAAATATTATTTTTTTGTAAAAATTATACAAGACAGATTTTGCATAAGAATTTTTAGTAAGAACATTGTTTATTATACAATGAAACTTATTTAATTATCGAAATTAATTTAATAGTGATTAAATTCTACATTCAGGTTCCAGCATATTCACCAGTTTTATGAAGTTTTCATAGTAAAAAAAAATTATTAACAGATGCTAAATATTTTTGACTAATAGTTAGCAGAGAAAAAAAACATTAATTTCAAGTAGAAAAATTAACTGGAAATATTTTATTTTTGTGAACGATTAAAAAAAATGATGGCTTTAGCTCGCAGATATATCTTAATTTACCATAACCACAAAATATGTTGAATAGAAGAAAAGTGTTTCATAATTATAAAGAATTGAAATTAACAACATACACTATTAATACATTATTATAAAATAAAAATTAAATTCTTGATATAGAATTTGCTATATAGTCCAGCCAATGAATGATTCTAGGTGGAAAGTCATAGGGCGGAAGAACTGACTTCAGAACTTTGTTTGGACTTGTTAGGAGGTAAACATACTAAAAGCCCCCCGTCCTATGGTGGGTGCGAAGGGGGGGAGGTTGACCTAAGAAGGCCCCGTTTTTTGGTTTTTCGCTTATAACTCGAAAACTTGATCCTACAAAAAAAAAATCTTGTTTCAAAGTTAAAGCTGACAAAAATCACTACAAAATGTATATATATATAAAGTTTATTCGTATCTTCAATAGTTTCTGAGAAATGACCCGGGGAAAATCTCTAATTTATGAAAAAATGAATCATCCCCCCCCCTTTTTTTTTTCGATAAACTTCGCCTCTGGAATTCTTTACCGTCGATTTGAGAGAAAAATCCCGGGAATGAACTTGTACAGCATTAAATTTCCTTCAAAACGAATATATTATTTGATGTTTTACCTTAAAAAAATAGAGCAATTTTGTGATTTCTTACGAATTTTGAAAAATAAACCTCAAAGCTGAAGTTTGTACTTTTTGTCATTTAAATGGTTAAGCCATCCATTAAAACGCTGTGTAAAGTGTAATACCTTCGTAACACCTCGAGAAGAAGGTTTTAGTGTAGTAAAAACAAGTACATAACTACATTAAATGACTATAATGTAAACGTAAGAATTAAAAAAAAAATTTGGTTACAGTACAAAAAAAATTGGTAATGTAACTTTGGTGAAACAACTTTAATCGCAACAACTTTAAGGGAAAAAAATGTTGAAAATGTAATTGAACTACTTTGCGTCGCAGGGATTTCCTCAGGTAGTCGGTCGTCTTTTACTGCGAATGGCTCCTCCGGATCTTCCCCCATTTCTGTAGTGAGGGGGAGGGTTTCAGTTTCATCCACGTCCTCATCTTCGCAATCCA
This sequence comes from Dolomedes plantarius, assembly GCA_907164885.2. NCBI lineage: Eukaryota > Metazoa > Arthropoda > Arachnida > Araneae > Dolomedidae > Dolomedes > Dolomedes plantarius. The sequence continues at coordinate 61,245,072 of OU015501.1, forward strand.
AAACGGGGATACCATTAGTACAATGCCCATGACAGTTATGGCAAACAGTAGAGCAGTTCATCGATGCTCTCCTGCACCCACATTTGCCACTGGTACAACCCTTAGTGCACCGGCAAAATAGCATATTTAGGATATCTGGTGCGGGTGGGTCCTTCGTTGGTAATGGATAGAGATGATTCCCTTTCCGTTCCCACCCCCATTCTTCAGGAGGAAGCTCTTTTCCCAACCCCAGTTGGACCTGGTGGTAAAATCGATACAAATGTTGCGCGCTGCTCGAGGTGTTTCAGATAAAGCTACCAGAAATAAACTTTGCTCTTCCTGAAAGCAGCCGAAGTTGTATCACAGACAGTTAGGGCATGAAGAAGCAGTATAGTTCATAATTCCTGGCTAAACCAACATCCATACACTTGTTTTTGAAGGCATCTATGTCTCGAACATTGTATACTACCTTCCGTTTCTCTAAGCACTTTTCCCCTTCTTTTTTTACAGATACCTTACAAAACAAGCATTGAGTCTTAAAGTCAAATGTAGGTTTTTTTGACCTCAAACTAACTTTTTCTTGAGGTTCTGATGAAGTTGATGGAGATTTCTTCTGATCAGCCACGATGGTGCTGGCTCTAGTGTACCTCTTCCTGCATGAGATGTGAACTTTGAGGGAATTCACACCAAGTAGCTGAGAACTCTTACTGTCATTTCTTTCTCTGCTGGCTTGTATCAGTGATGATATACCCTTTTCAGCCAATTCATCCATGTATCCATCACAAATCAAGCACTTCTCAGGTATGGCGAATGACGACGCACAACAAATAAAACCCCCTTTCAATATTTTAAACAACTGACTCGATACGACGTTGGAAACTGAATGAGGGTAGATAAAACCGAGAAAGGACCCCCTTAAACGACTGGCATCTGGCCAAAACCACCAGGCGGCGCTTTCTTTTTTACCCTATACCTCTGTGCGCCTCCAAGGGCACGGACCAAGGTGAATAGCTCTGGAGAAATACCTCTTATCAGACTGTAAAACTTGAAGTGATTACCGTAATGCGTAATAAAAGTATTAGCATTATTGGAAGCAGATTATTAATTAAAATTAGCAAAAATAGATCCACGTAGACCATCGACACTTTCCTTGACAGGATTTATGTTTAAATAAATGTGCTTATAATTTGTTGCTTTTAGAATTAAAAAAAAAAAATTAAGTTCAAATTAAAAATACAATTCGTCAAAATCGACACCTTCATGAGTGTGTCAAGTACTTTATCAATTTTAGCGAATTCCTGAATATAATTCGGTAGGTATCTATAAAAATAAAAGAAAAACTTTCTCTGTCGGCCGGTCGGGGAACGATTCCGGGTAGGCCGTTTCCAGTATGTCATCCGTTATGAAAATCGGCCATGTTTGAAAATGTCGAAATCGATGTATTTTTTTTTTTTTCATGAAAGTACATAAATGTTACATATTTGGAAAGAGCTTTAAAAACTGATAATTTTTATCGTTAAAACTATTAAGTTTTAGAGATATTTCCATTCTAAATGTATACTCCACCGATACAAAACGTAACCGCCATGTTTTAAAAGTTAAAATCTGTGTATTTTTTTAAAAAAGAAAGTACATAAATTTTACATATTTAAAAAGAGCTTCAAAAGCTGATAAATTTTTCTGCGTACACTTATTCTGTTACTTTAATAGTTTTAGAGATATTTCAATTCTAAATGTGTTAACCTTTATCGTCGTGATCCGACAAATCATTGTCATGTAGAAGGAATTATAATTGTAGAGTCAACTCTTATTTCATGAGGTTTATTAACATATTAAAATCTTGGTTAAATACGTTATTTACAAAGTTTCGTTCCGACGAACGTTAAAAATACTCGTGAGAGCTGGGCTCATTCTTTCAAAGTCCGACGAGCTCCCCGTCTCCCGTAAGCGTGTTGACCCTTCAACAGTCCGAATCTATCCTCCTCAGCGCCTTCTCCAACCATCCATGACGAATTTCCTTTCCTACCGACTTTTCTAAAGTAGAAACGTGCCGCTAATGGTTTCACAAATCTTTCTAAATGACTTGCGTCCTTTTCAACTATTGCCGCACTTCCCCAAAGGTGTATATCGTTCGACACCTGTTTATGTTTCATTTGGGCACATTGAAGACGCTATTACACACGTTCATCAATTCCACTTAGGAATGGAAGACGAGAGTCTGACATACGCCCCTTCCTTTAGAAGTGAAAACAGTCCTTTGAGACGTTTTCACGTTTGAACAACAGTCCCTGTTGATCAGAGGATAATGAAGCACACCCATGGGGTAATAACTGTGCTTTTTAACTTGTGACGGGGGCGCTTTGTAGCTACAACAATAACACATTTTTACAAGTAAATGATTCCATGTTTTCATCTGCATATGAGATAGCCACAACATTTACAGGTAACAAAAATTACTTTTCACACTTAGCCTTGACACAAAATTAATATTATAATTCTTGCTCATTTCTTTACTTTAACCTAAACACTAACAAATTATTTGCCTACCAATCACTTATCTTTAAAGCAAGAATTTCTAAGTTAGTTACACTTTTGATTCCTTTTTTTTTTCAAACTCTTTAGGAATTTCCTGGCTTAATCTTAACCAGTTAAACTTACATATTTTAATGAAACTTCCCCAAATCTCTAGGGAATACTTAACATTAACTTAGTTCTTCACTTAAAAAAAAACATAAACCAAGTGTTCATACAACAAAACAACCAAAAAAAATAATAACTATCACATAACTTATACACTTAAATTCATAATACCATTATATTTACAAATTTAATCCGTTTTTCTTAGGATTCAACATTAGTTATCAATGCAATTACCAAAATACACATTTAATTAAATTTTCAATGAATTCTTCGAGAGCAACTTAAATCAATTTTAGAACATTTATAAAATACACATTTACATGAGTTTCCCTGAATTCTTTGGGAATTACTTAAATTTGTGATTCTCTCTGCGATTTTTACGGGACCCTAAATAAATACGAACGGGTTTTTGGCTTTATTATTTCACTATCTCTCATTGACTGAATTGAATGATTGTTGTTCAATTTTGAATTTGTGAATTTGTGATCTAGTGTCGGTACAAAATCACCCTTTTCTGCAGAAGTCTTTCCTCCCATACTTTGCGTCTGTTTCCTACCCGTATCGCTGGGGCTTCCCTGAGCACTTAATTCTTCGTTTCGTGTTTCCCTTTGATTATTTCCATTCTCATTATTAGTTTCCTCCAACCCTTTATTCCTTAACATATCAATTTGATCTTTCCTCTCTTTTTCCGTTGAAACTCTAATTTCTCGTACCTCATCCAAATTCTCATTGAGACTTAATTCCCCATCCAAAATTTTATCCATTTCTCTCACCTCATCTAAATTTTCATTGAGACTTAACTCCCCATCCAAAATTTTATCCATTTCTCTCACCTCATCTAAATTTTCATTGAGACTTAATTCCCCATCCAAAATTTTATCCATTTCTCTCACCTCATCTAAATTCTCACTGAGACTTAATTCACTACCTCCTCCCTTATAGTACATCTCCTCACCTGTGTCTCTTGCGCTTTCAAATCTATTCGGGGGACTAGCCATCTCCTCCTCTGTATCCCTTACAATTTCGAACATATTAGGAGGAATAATCAACTCCTCATCTAATATCTGATCTATACTGTTACTCAAATGCCTTTGGGAACATGCTACCCCTTCAAGGACCTCCTTTCCTTGAGTAATTACATCCCTCACTTCTCTTTCCTGTTTGGTTTCAATTTTATTCTCAGGTTGAATAATTTCGCCTCTGTTAAATTCCATCTCAAATTTATCTCCCCACTGATCCCCTCTATTTCTGAGATTTTGAACTCTTCTGGGGCACCGATATTTCAAATGGTCTTTACTATTACAGACAAAACATCTTTTATCCTTTTTCTGCTCAATTTTGCCAAATACCTTATCTGTGTTAACTAGTGGTTCAAGAATAACCCTTTTTTCCTCTTTCACAACTCCTTCGAAATTATTATTAACCATTCCAATACTTTCTCTGACCCTTAAACTTGAAAGTCTTTTAGCTGCCCTCATCCTCAATTCTTCAACTTCCAATTCTTTCAATTTTAACATCATCTCCTGTTTTGCTATTTCTCTTTGCTCTCGTTCTAATCTCTCATTAATTATGGCAAATAACCGTTCCTTAGCGGACTCTTCCTCATATTTCTCACTTCCTAATATCATTTCCTTAAGATCAGTATATGTCCTGTTCTCCGAAGACGGACAAATCCCTGTTAACTCTGTAGCTAACAAAATTAAATCGGCTTTCCGCCCCTTCCCTATGAATGCCATTTTTAGCTTATACCACTTAATCACAAATGCAGCAAACAAGTACAAATTCACTTTTACAACTATAACAAAATTTAACCAACTATACTTATCTTGAACTATTTACTTCCACAATTATGATAATTCTAAGAGCATTTAACTACTACAATTATAAATCACTTCCACTAATAACTAGTACGAACACTTGTACACATTTCCCGTTATACAAAACAACACTTTTTCACTTTTAAATTATTATTCCATTTACCAAAATTCAATAACTCAACAAATTACTTCCATCATTATACACATGAATCAACACTTCAAAATTTATCAAAAATAATTAGATTCCTTCAACTAATTACTACCGCTATCTCATACACAGGGAGAAAAGATAGAATCACTTACCCCTTTTTCACCTCGATGAAAAACTGTCACTCTAATCTTTCTCCGTTGCCGCACTTTGATCACAGTTCAAGAGAGTTCAGTATATAACCACGTCGTTGATGCACACTTTACTCCGACCTTGAATTTCTCCTGTTTCTTGACCAGTTGCCGAGTAACTATCTGTCGCTGAAGTCGTGCCCAGTAGACTCGTTCGGAATCCAACTTCTCTTGAAACTGCGTCTCCTTGAAGATCTATCACCACTCTCGTACTCTAGATCATCTTTTTCTGATACCTTCCGTATCGCTGGGGTCCTCCCACGTTCTTTAATTCGACTACGCCAATGTTAACCTTTATTGTCGTGATCCGACAAATCATTGTCATGTAGAAGGAATTATAATTGTAGAGTCAACTCTTATTTCATGAGGTTTATTAACATATTAAAATCTTGGTTAAATACGTTATTTACAAAGTTTCGTTCCGACGAACGTTAAAAATACTCGTGAGAGCTGGGCTCATTCTTTCAAAGTCCGACGAGCTCCCCGTCTCCCGTAAGCGTGTTGACCCTTCAACAGTCCGAATCTATCCTCCTCAGCGCCTTCTCCAACCATCCATGACGAATTTCCTTTCCTACCGACTTTTCTAAAGTAGAAACGTGCCGCTAATGGTTTCACAAATCTTTCTAAATGACTTGCGTCCTTTTCAACTATTGCCGCACTTCCCCAAAGGTGTATATCGTTCGACACCTGTTTATGTTTCATTTGGGCACATTGAAGACGCTATTACACACGTTCATCAATTCCACTTAGGAATGGAAGACGAGAGTCTGACAAAATGCATACTCAACCGAACAAAACGTAACCGCCATGTTTTAAAAGTTAAAATCTGTGTATTTTTTTAAAAAAGAAAGTACATAAATTTTACATATTTAAAAAGAGCTTCAAAAGCTGATAAATTTTTCTGCGTACACTTATTCTGTTACTTTAATAGTTTTAGAGATATTTCAATTCTAAATGCATACTCAACCGAACAAAACGTAACCGCCATGTTTTACGATGTTAACACAGCGGGATTCATTCACAGCGTGATTCTCACTAAAAAATGAATCACTGAAAAGAAATGTTTCATCGTTTGTCTATTTTTTAACTATTTTTCTATTTTTCATACTTTTAATTCAAACTTTTAATCATAAATAGATCATTTGAAGATGTACTGATTTTTTTTGGGTGTTTTTGGCAATTAAAAGTGAAAAAAATTTAAATTCAAGTGAATTGTCAATCGAGTGTCAAGTGATTCGATAGCTAGGCAAAGCCCGAGCATAACCGGGCGAAGCCCGACTAGTCGTTTAATAAAAGAACATAATCTGCGTGTATTATGATGTTCATGTTAGGTACTATTTGCATTAACCCCCCTCCCCCACCCTCCAATCACCTTAAGAATAGAAGTACGAAACATAATTACGAGATGTTTCATGTCCACATACATAGAATTTTTGTGGATGCCATAAAAGTGCAAACTACAGCTTTGAGGCTTATTTTTCGAAATTCGTAGGAAATCACAAAATTGCTCCAATTTTTGATCAGATGAAGGTAAAACATTAAATAATATATTCGTTTTGAAGGAAATTTAATGCTGTACAAGTTCATGTCAAAGGTTTGTCTCTCAAATCGACGGTAAAGAATTTCAGAGGCGGAGATTATCAAAAAAAAAAAAGGGGGGGGGAAGTCAATTTTTCATAAATTAGCGATTTTCTCCGGGTCATTTCTCAGAAACTATTGAATATACGAATAAAATTTATATATATACACTAGCTGAATACCCGAGCTTCGCTACGGAGTACATTCAAATTAAATACAACGGTCAATGTATGCAATTAATGCAATATACACTGCTGGCCACTGTAAATGCAACACCCTGAAGGAAACATGCAAATAACATGAAATTTACAACATGCATTAGCGGAGGTGAGATATGCAAATGATTAGAATTTCAGCGCAGACGCACATCACGCGCGCCTGTGGCGCCACTTCAAAGCGCTATTTAAGGCTTGGAGATTTCGACGATTTCAAGTTCGGCAATTGTGTTTTTCTTGTGGTTTTTTCAAAAAAACGATCAATTATGCCTCGTCGAAAACAGCGATCATCTTTTGATCAAGTATCCGAGTTCGACAGAGGAAGGATAGTGGCCTACCGAGATTGTGGATTATCTTTCAGGGAAATCGGTAGTCGTGTTGGACGAAACCAAACAACTGTAATGCGGATATGTGATCGTTGGATGCAGGAGGGTACGACGGACCGGCGTGTTCGATCGCATCCACCTCAGCGCACCACTTCACGCGATGACAGACAAATTGTGCGCATGGCAGTGACGGATCGCTCAGTCACATCACGAACCATAGCACAGCACATGCAGTCTATAACGCATCATCCAGCGTCTGCGCGTACCATTCGACGCCGTTTACAGCAGAGTGGTCTGTCCGCAAGACGTCCATTGCTTTGTCTACCCTTGACGCAGAACCACAGACGTCTCCGCCGCCAATGGTGCTATGACAGAAGGATGTGGACGGCAGAATAGAATGAAATTGTCTTTACTGACGAGTCACGCTTCTGTCTGCAACACCACGATGGTCGCATTCGAGTCTGGAGACACCGTGAAGAGAGGATGCTGAACAGCTGCGTTATGCACCGCCACACTGGTCCTGCACCGGGTATTATGGTATGGGGTGGTATTGGATATCACTCTCGCACACCTCTAGTACGCATTGCCGGAACTTTAAACAGCCAGCGCTACATCTCCGAGGTGTTGGAGCCAGTTGTCCTTCCTTACCTCCAGGGCTTGCTGTCACGCAGAGTGACAATATAAGAGCACGCACTGGTCTGGTATGAGGTGTGTTTAGAAATCAGCAAGACTTCAGTTAAAATAATTACGTTTATTTTAAACTTCAATAAACATTTAAAAATATTAAAAGCAATAACTTAAAACATTTGTATAATCAAAACAATCTCACACAGAGACTTCTAACATATGAATCTCACTAGCTTGTGAGTTCAACTGTGTCTGCTGCAAGCGGCACCTTTGCTCTAACTCGAGCAGTATTTATACAAGCCAGTAACATAACATTGACATATTTGCATAAAATACCCTGGAAAGGAAAAATAACAAACCATGGGGAAAATACACGAAAAACAACATTTCTCAGATGTATGACGTCAAAGTTGCTGTGACGCCATTACTTGTTAGATAATAAGTGCTACATTAGTCTAAAACGATAGCATGAATGTCGGAAAGTAATACAAGTAAATTATCTAATAAACTGAAGTTTAGATAGCCCTTTTAAGGTTCATTTTCCTAACACTTGCCCACAACCATATTTCAACAGGATAATGCGCGACCACACGTGGCACGCATTGTCCAACGGTTCTTCGTCAATCGCCAGATTTAATTGCTTCCCTGGCCGCCTCGCTCTCCGGATCTTACGCCGATAGAAAACATGTGGTCCATGGTTGCTCTACGATTGACCCAGATTCCATCCCCAGCTGCCACAGCAGATCAACTTTGGCAACGTGTGGAAGCTGCTTGGTCTGCTGTACCCCAAGAACTCATCCAAAGTCTCTTTGAATCAATGCCGAGGCGTGTGGCAGCGGTGATCTCCAACAATGGCGGCTACTCTGGCGATTGATTTTGGCAGGAACCACACTTCACAGAAGTCTATAAATTTAATCATTTGATACTTGATCAACATGTTATCTACAAAATAAATTTTGATGTGATATCTCTTGTCTTTCTTGGTGTTGCAATTTGGGTGGCCAGCAGTGTATATATATATATATATATATATATATATATATATATATATATATATATATATATATATATATATGTATATATATATATATATATATTCATAAAAAAATCGTAAGGGATATTTTTATAGACAAAATAATGTAGAAGAAAATATTCAACGGTCGATGTATGCAATTAATTTGTATGTTTAATATCCATAAAGCATACTAATTTGAATTAAATTCTTAAAAAAATATTTCAGGTAGTCTCTTCTAACGAAACTACCTCGGGTTATTAACGTAGGATTACTTATCGTTGCTTAAATCTTTTTTTTTTTTAACGCATTTTGGTACTTTCCTGTTTAACTGTTTTCTGCTACTCGGTTTGGCGCGCTGCCAAAATTATAACTCGACTTGGGACAATTTATTTCTCTCCGACTGACCGTTTTTGAGGAACGTAATCCTACGTTAAAACTTCCATCTCAATTAGCCTAATGGTTAAATTTTATCTTTTACCGTATTTTAATATTTTTTTGTCAATTTATTTCGTTGTTATGCATGTGACGCAAAATTAATTTAAAGTATCACAAAAAGAAAAAAACCAAGTGATCAGCATTTAATAAATTAAATTCTAAAAATTAACCTTTAAAAATTTACCAGAAATCAGAAAATAGAGGAGAAAATTCGAAAAAGATTTCATTTTAAAGGAATTTTTATGATCTTTCTCGTGATATAAATTTTATAACCCTGAGATTATTATTTTAAATGCAAACTTTAAAGAATGTTGCAAAAACAGCTTAAACATTTAATTTAAAAAATCTAAGAATTTTTCAAAAATCTTTCTTAGTGCGCCCCTACACTATAAGAAGAATCGCCATGCACATTTTCAGCCCTTTAAGTCTAGCCGTTTGGTCTGTGCGTTATCTGTCAATCAGTCAGTTACGGAACTGTATTATATATACAGATTTTGTAGTAAATTTTGTCAGCTTTAAGTTTCATACAAGAATTTTTTTGTAGGATCAACCGTTTTCGAGTTATAAGCGAAAATCCAAAAACGAGACCTTCTTAGCCCCCCCCCCCTCCTCCCCCCTTCGCAACCATCCTAGGACCTGGGACTTTTAGTATGTTTACCTCCTAACTTGTCCAAACAAAGTTCTGAAGTGAGTTCTTCCGCCCTATGACTTTTCACCTAGACTCCTCTTTTGAGCATTCGTTGACTGGACTAATAGATAAATTTGAACAAAAAATTATACATGACAGGTTTTACAGATATCGACAACATTATTCATTAATATTTACAAGGGAATTACTTTACAAATTGAAATGAAATATATATATATTTTTCCCCCCAATGCGGAGCTCTTGTCGTGAGACATTCGCCTATACCACGCCGCAATTTTACTGCCCATTTTATTGTGGGGGCACCATGTAGGCGGACAGCATTACCCCCTATGAAGGGACGGCACATACGGAGGCATTTTTCGTGTGCGACGCCAGGATTCGATCTGAGCACCCTCAGCACCGAAAACCAGCGCGCTGTACCACTGGAAGAACCACTCACGGTCGCTTCCGTATAATGCTTTTTTCAAGCGACAAACTAGGTGTGGTTTTGGGGGGTCAACAAAACCTTGAGGTTGACTCATATAAACGGTATCAGAAAGTGGGACATATAAGTAAGCACATTTTATAACAAGTTGTCTATGGGATCATTTCTTATAAGCAACCAGAACAGTAATGAACAACCTTACTAAAGTGAAATTTGCTACAGGGCTATAGGTTTCATCATAAGATTCCCCTTAACGCTGAAGAAAACCCTGGGCAACAAGGCAAGATTTAAATATCCCCACCTGACCTTCCGAATTTTTCTTCAAGCTAAATACCCAACGATTTCCAGCAACCTTGGCTTTCTCTGGTTTGGCTACAAGATCCCAGGCGTCTCAATCATGCATCGCCTCTATTTCCTCCTTCATAGATTTATACCATTCATCTGCTTGGGGGGGGGGGGGGGTTCTTAGGGCGGCATTAAGAAAGTAGGTAGTAGAAATTAAGCTGTTACAGGGTTACAAGACGATCTGAAATATATTTATTATGGCGTCAGTATGTTATTTTGGAGCCAAAATCTATTTAATAGGTTAAATTTTCTACATTTTTTTCAACGGGCAGTCCACAAATCCATAGGAGTGTGAGGGGGTGGAGATCTTTTCTGAACAGCCCGTTGCAAGGCATACCAGATATGTTCAATAATGTTCATGTCTGGGGATTTAGGTTGACAGTGGAAGTGTCTAAAGTCAGAAGAATGATCCTGGAGCCACTCAGTAGCAATTCTCAACGTGGGGGGGGGCGCATTGCCCTGCTGGAATGGTCCGTCGGGAAGCACAATGGACATGAATGAGTGTAGATGATCGAGTAGGATGCTTATGTACCCGTCACCTGTCAGAGTTGTGTCTCTAGACGTATTAGGGGTCCCATATCACTCCAACTGCACACGCCCCATACCATCACAGAGGCTCCACCAGCTTGAACAGTCCCAGGTTGACATGTACGGTCTATAGATTTATGAGGTTGTCTCCATACCCGTACACGTCCATACGCCCTATACAATTGGAAACAAGACTCGTCAGACCAGGCCACGTGTTTCCAGTAATCAACACTCCAATGGAGGTGTTGGCGATCTCCCCCGTCCGCCGTTTTGTCCACGTTATAATTGCTTGGACTTAGCTCAGAGGAACTTCCGATTTCAAGATAAAGGCATTTTTCCTATTTCCCCCTGCGGCGTGGGAAGAAATATTTTCGATGCTTTACAACCAATTTAGTTTTTCCGAGAACCCTGGGAAATTCTCCCCTACGTTTAAGTTCGCTCCTGGTAAGCGGTCCTCTGATTGGTCAGGATTAGCCAATCAAGTCCCTGTAAGACTTCTACGCGGACAAAGTTTGGCTATGTAGGGTTTCCCCATTTGGCGATGTTACGCGCTTTTATTTTTGTGGACACAAAGTAGTTGGCGCGGTTTTAATAGTGTTTCTCTCTTTTCTCTCTACGCGTTTGGCGGGATTGTAAAGTTATTGCAACCCTTTTCCCTCCTCGCGCTGTCCAAATCCTAAAAAAAAAAGATACTCAGACAGAGAGATTTGAATTTTGCTGCCAGTTGGTTGGTACATTTTTCCTCGTGCCCCCAACCCGAGGGTACGGCTCTCGAGCCGGAACTTGGTGCGGGAGCTTACAATGATTTGATTTCTGCATGAGCTTGCAATGATTTGTTTTATTTTCTGAGTAAATGTGTTAGCTGCAGACCTGAATGGTCGTGTTGATCTATAGCTCTATATTTTGTATGAGCGCGAACTTGTATTTTATTTTTCGCATTAAGTTGCAGACCTGAACTGTCGTGTTGATCTATAGCTCTTGTAAAGTAGTGAGCTAGGCGACAAATATTTGTATTTCGCCTAAATGTATTAATCAAGAATATATTTGAACTATGCTGAAAATAAATGCTTCGAAGAAAATTAACAATATAGTCTGTATTCCTTCCGTGTGAACTTCTCCATTGAATTTTTTATCCAGTTCTCGATAGCAGCTAGTGAACTTCGGGTATTATGCCACAACGAATTATGTACTGCCATCTTCTTAATTCTTAAGTGCGACAGAGTTACGCTGAATTATCATCCTCGTCAAGTATTTGAGTTGTTAAGGGCCTGTTCACATAGGAGTCCGTTGCGTTGCGTTATGGAAAAGATGACGTTGATACGAAAATAAACCAATCATATGCCTCCAAACGATTAGCAATGAAATTTTTAACGCCTATGATTGGTTTATTTTCGTCTCAACGCCATCTTTTCCTTAACGCAACGCAACGCAATGGACTCCTATGTGAACAGGCCCTAAGAATAATATACGTTCACGCCTTTTGTGTTTAATACTCAAAGTCTATGTTGCCTAAAACTTTTCTACAAGTCATTTCGTCTACCTGGTAGTTTCTACTGAACTGTTAGTCAATTTGAACTCGTTCTACATGGAACTAAGAGGTTACAGTGCGTAGCTGTATACTCTTCAATTTTGTGCCGTATGAGTACTTTTCGCGTACTGAACTATATATTAGTGCCACTGCAAGATTGGTATCATATTGGAACTTTTCCCTTGCCACTAAAACATACTGAACTCATTCCTGTGAACTGAACTGTATTCTTCCCTTCTACACTACACTAGAGAATTTATGTGGCCATCATAGAACTTTCTCTCAAATTTTCTGCAACAGTTATATAATTTCACATTATTTATTTCCCTGTAACACCCATATCAATGACGGTCCGTTGAACAGTTCGCACGCTGACACTTGTTGATGCGCCAGCATTGAAAGCCGCAGCAATTTGAGGAAGTGTTGCACGTCTATCTGGTTTAAGGATTCTCATCAGTCGTCGACGGTCCAGTTCTTTCAAGGCCTTTTCCGGCCGCACTGCTGTCGGAGATTTGATGTTTTACCGGATACCTGATATTCACGGTGCACTCGTGAAATGGTCGTGTGCGAAAATCCAAATTGCATAGCCACCTCGGAGATGCTATGTCCCATCTTTCGTGCGCCGACTATAACACCACGTTCAAAGTCACATAAATCGTGATAACCTGCCATTGTAGCTGTAAAATATTCTGGTACTCAAATTCCTTGAGTATTCTTTGATCAGGTCCTGGTCTTTATTCTCGGTGAGAAATCATCAATTCGACGCACAAAATGAAGCACATTTTAAACACAAATAACAACATTTAATAATCTGCGAAGTTTGGATTTCAGACTTCGTCTAAACAGACGCCATTACATTTTTAAGCAATTCCTTTTTTTATCTATCGGGCGATGCAGCGCCCTCTATAAACAAATCTTTACATACTCCCCCCACAATGAACAACAGGTTCATTCCTAAATGAAAATACCAATTACGATCAAAGAGAATAATAATGCTAAATAACATTTCTTAAGTTACTAAATAAAACATTTTGCAAACAACAAATATCAATGTAATTCAATAATTAAAAAAAAATAATAATAATAATAAAAGATGTAATAACTATATAGCTGTTAAAAATAAAATGCAATTAGAGTTTTTAGTCAGCTATTTCTAAATTATATAAAAGTTGGATTGGACGTTTAAGTGTCCCATTAGAAGTTTTGATGTTACACGATCTTATTTTTCCGTCTCTGCCAGGAATCGTCTCTATTACACGTCCAATTTTCCAGACAATTCTTGGAACACGCTCATCATGGATTAAAACCAAGTCGTTTTCTTTAAAGGTTGAGGTACAGCTCTTACGCTTCTCAGAATGAAGAGATCTTAAGTCCAGCATGTACTCCCTTTTCCACCTTCGCCAAAAATGATCCAGGAGTCTTTGTCGATTATAATACTTCTTATTGAGGTGCTCACTGGATGACGATTTATCTAGGATAACAGGAATATTTGGTGGTAGGGAAGTTGCACGTTCTCCAGTCAAAAAATGGGCTAGTGTTAAACATGAAGGTTCATTAGGTTTACTGTACAAGTAGCTGATGAGTCTACAGTTGATTACAACTTCTATTTCAACTAGAATGGTTTTTAGCTCATCTGACGTCAAACATGATTTTCCGAGGACTTTTCGCAGACATGACTTGACTGTTTTCACCATTCGCTCCCAAAAGCCGCCCCACCAGGTAGCTCTTGGAGCAATAAATTTCCATTCTACTCTTTTAGAACTGTAGAATGTCTTTACGTCATTATGGCTAATTATATTCCACAACAACCCAAGTTCTTTCTCAGCTCGCTTGAATGTTTGGGCATTGTCAGTGAATACTACACTACAAAGACCTCTTCTAGCGAGGCTACGCTCGAAAGGCTAGTAAAAATGACTCAGTACTCAGGTCTTGCACTAGTTCTAGATGCACTGCTCGAGTTACTGCACATGTGCACAGTAGAATATAACACTTTGAAGTCACTGCAGAATTTTTCACCTTAATGTAAAGGGGACCTGCGAAATCTAAACCGCTCACAGCAAAGGGTGGAGACTCAGTTACTCTGTCAGATGGTAGAGGAGCAGTAATTTGTTGACCTGCTTTAGCAGTAAATTTTCAGCATATCATACAGCGGCTTATGAAAGTTTTAACTATTTGTCTACCTCGTGGTATCCAAAAGGTCCCTCTAACTTTAGACAATGTACTTGCTACTCCAAAATGCATTACTTGATTATATGCTGACATCACTATCAATTCGGTTAGTCTACTGTTGCTAGGGATTAACCATGGATGCGTTTCTCTGAATTCAAATTTAGAATTTTGTAGTCTCCCACCGACTACCATTATTCCTGTGTTATCTAGACACGGATTCAAATCACGAATACCGGAGTTCTTAGGAATGGGATTTCCTTCTTTCAAACATTTAAATTCCATAGGAAAACATTCCGCTTGAATATTTCTAATCCACAGTCTCTCAGCATCCAAAATTTCTTCTGAGGTTAATTCTGAAGTCATTCGCATTTCCTTATCTTTTAATTTTGAATTTTCTGTAAACCTTTTCACCCAAGCAGTTATTCGATATACCCTTTGAATAGAACTATATTTCTTCAAATCCAGGATCCTTTCTGGATTTTCTTTTCCTTCTGCAGTTATACTGTTAAAAATGGCTGCTTGTTTTAATCGTTTTTCTTTTTTAACATTATCTTCACAAATAAATTTATCTCCATTGTTCGGCCACTGTTCCATTGGCAAGATTAGCCATTTTGGCCCTTTCCACCATTTTTGCCCATTCAAAAAGTCTTCCGCTAAACATCCTCTTGAGAGCATATCTGCCGGATTATCCTTTCCGCTGCAGTGTTTCCAGTTTGATGGTTCAGTCAAGCCTTGAATTTCACTAACGCGATTACATACAAAGGGTTTCCATTGCTTAACATTTCCCTTAACCCAATGTAATGCTATTGTGGAATCAGACCACAAAGTATAATTACTTCTAATGTCAAATACTTCCTTCAGGGATTGCAACAATCTGGCTCCAATTAATGTTGCCATCAATTCAAGTCTAGGGAGGCTAAATTTCTTTACTGGAGCTACTCGAGATTTAGCAGCTACGAAAGTAACCTTTAAAGCTACCTCCCTGGTTTCTAAATCGAAGGTATGAAACTGCTCCATACGCAACTTCGCTCGCGTCACAGAAGACGTGCACCTGAAATTCTGGTACATCGCCATCGTCTTCTTTGAGGAAATACCATCTTGGAACAGATAATTTTTCTAGAATGGGGTTTTCTAAGCACCATTTGTTCCATTTATTTCTCAATTCTTCTTGTAATTCTTCATCCCAGTCTTGACCTCTCTCCCATATTTCTTGCAACAAAATTTTTATACGAATAGTAAAAGCAGTTATAAACCCAATAGGATTGTAGTGTTCCCGCTCCAATCTGCGAGAGGCGAACCACGTGACATCACTTCTTCCCCCCTTCTTTGGGGAGATGCGCGCCGTCACGGGGGAGTCGAGGAGAAAATCTCTCGCAGGTCGGACGTGCTATGCCGAGCGGCTTTCTGAATTGTGTTGTCCGAATAAATGTATGTAAAAAGCCTTCTGATGGAATATCTGCTTTGTGTCTAGTTCTAAAGAGGCACGACGAATTACAACATCGTCGATTCACAATTACCGGGACTATTATATTGGTGACCGGCCATCGAACACAGCCTGCGCCTTCGAACTGCGTCATTGGACTTCCGCTTTCGTTTTCGCCAGCAACCATGTCTCTCCCTCCTGGATCAACAACAGAAGCCTCTGCAGTCGTAATACCTCCATATATATCGGTGGACCCCGCTTTATGGTTCCACATGCTGGAAAGTACTTTCGCGTTAGCAACTCCCAAAGCTATATCTGAATCAAAAACAAAATTCAACTATGTTGTCTCCCACCTTCCTCCTGCACCTGCTACTATGGTGCGCGACGTTATAATGAAGCCGGATACTACACATCCATACGAGGAGCTAAAAACTAAAATCATCGAAAGATGCGGAGAAAGCCGAACATTGGAAATACGTAAGCTACTAGCCGGTGAAAGCCTCGGTGATAGGAAACCCACCGAATTGCTGCGTTTAATGAAGAGAAGAGCAGAAAACCACAATATCAGCGACGCACTTCTTTTGGAATTATTTACCCAGCAAATGCCGACCCCTGTGCAGACTATTTTCGCATCACTCGACCCCATCACTCCCGATAAAGCGGCAGAGATTGCCGATCGCATCTTGGATTTAACACCGTCGAACATCAGCGCAGTTTCGATTCCCACACCTACACCAGCCGCCGCTCAGACGCCAGTGACCATAGAGATGCTGTTGAAAGTAATTCAAGAGTTACGACAAGAAGTCGTCGAACTTCGACATTCTAGAAGTGTTTCTAGAAAATACAATCATCCTCGATACCGCTCTAAGTCACGCGGTAAGGATTCAACAATTTGTTGGTATCATGCAAAATTCCAACAAAAAGCAAACAAATGCAATCCGCCCTGTTCATTTGCGGGAAACCGGACGCGGGAAGAGTAGAAGCGACGTACCTCTCTCCCGCACCTTCTCGTCGCCTTTTCGTGAGAGACAGAAATACGGGTATGTGTTTTCTTGTTGACTCTGGATCTGACGCCAGTCTGATATCTGCTACCAAACAAGATAAATCACGGCCAGTTCTCCAAACATTTCGTGCCGCTAATGGCACAAAAATTAATGTTTATGGTCGAAAGAGTATTACTCTTAGTTTAGGTTTACGGCGATCATTTACTTTTTCTTTTTACATTTGTGATGTTTCATGTTCTATTTTAGGAGCTGATTTCCTGCATTATTTTAATTTAAAGCTTGATTTACGGAATCACCGTCTTATCGATTCCATTACTCATTTAAACACTCCTGCTAAATTAAGTGTTTGCAATATTTTCTCTGTAAAACCTAATTGTGTTAATAATGTATATGGTAAACTATTGCTACAATTTCTTGAAATTACAAAATTACCGGATCCTAACCAACCGGTAAAGCACAATATTGTGCATTACATAAACACCAAGGGACCTCCAGTCGCGGCTGAGCCTAGACGGCTAGCTCCAGATCGGCTAAAACTCGCTAAAGCTGAATTTCAGCAGATGCTACAGCTTGGTCACATGAGACCCTCCAAAAGTAACTACTCTTCGCCTTTGCACATGGTGCAGAAGAAAGGATCTGTCGATTGGAGACCTGTTGGTGATTATCGTACTCTAAATGCACAAACTATTAAAGAGAAGTATCCTATTCCCTGTATTGCAGATTTCACTGCTGAATTACATGGTAAACAAATCTTCAGTCACATTGACCTGATAAAAGCATACCACCAAATTCCCATCAATCCTGATGATGTACATAAAACTGCGATTTGCACTCCCTTTGGCCTTTTCGAAAGCACACGTATGCAGTTTGGCCTTTGCAATGCATCATCTACCTTTCAACGCTTTATAGATGAAGTAACTCGTGACTTAGGATTTGTTTATGCATTTGTTGATGACTTGCTTGTCGCCTCAGAGAATGAAAATGAACATATGCAACATCTTCAGTTGTTGTTTTCCAAACTTAAAGAGTATGGACTATGCATTAATGTTGATAAATGTCAATTTGGGCAAACCACTATTGAATTCTTAGGATTCAAGCTTTCAGCAGAAGGAATTGAACCCCTTCCTGATCGCGTTTCATGCATCCTGGAATTTCCTCAACCGACTACCTTAACTCAACTACGGCGTTATTTAGGTCTTTTCAATTTTTATCGGCGATGCATTCCCAAAGCTGCCGACATTTTAGCCCCTCTTGTTAAATTCCTTGAAGGACAGAAAAATAAGAAAAAGCATCCCCGTTCCAGTGCTAGCAACACTGAGCAATTACAATGGAACGACGAAGCAACTCTCTCCTTCACTGCTTCAAAAGAAGCTATAGCTCAAGCTACACTATTAAGACATCCTGTACCTGGTGCCCAGATAAGTTTATGGGTTGATGCTAGTAATGTCGCGATTGGTGGATCCTTAATGCAGCTCTCAGAAGATCAGTGGGAACCCATAGCGTTCTATTCTTGTAAACTAAATAAGGCTCAGAGAAATTGGTCAACTTACGATCGTGAATTATTTGCCATTTACTCTTGCATAAAAAAATTCGGGCACATGCTAGAAGGTCGCAATTTTG
Source organism: Dolomedes plantarius (assembly GCA_907164885.2). NCBI lineage: Eukaryota > Metazoa > Arthropoda > Arachnida > Araneae > Dolomedidae > Dolomedes > Dolomedes plantarius. The sequence continues at coordinate 61,263,733 of OU015501.1, forward strand.
TTATTTATACAGACCAAAAACCCCTTATATTTGCCTTCCAACAAAACCCTAATAAATGTAGCCCTAGGCAACTGCGCCATTTAGATTATATTTCGCAGTTTTCTACCGATGTTCGGTACACTAAAGGTTCTGATAACAGCGTGGCCGACGCACTATCTCGCATTGAGATAAACTCAATTTCGCCTAATGTGCTGAACTTTAAAGAGTTCGCCACTGCTCAGACCGTTGATGACGAGCTGAAACAGCTTATCGAATCTGACACCTCATCTTTAAGATTGGAAAAACACTATTTTCCTCTCGAAGATATATATTTATACTGCGATATGTCACAGACACACCCTCGACCTTTTGTTCCCAAAAGTATGCGACAATCTGTTTTTCAAACCTTGCATTTTTTCTCCCATCCAGGTATATCAGCCTCATTAGATTTAATCTCTAAACGATTCGTTTGGCCTGGCATGCGTAAAGACATAAAATCTATGGTTCGCAGTTGTACTAAATGTCAAAAAGCTAAAATCTTTCAACATACCAAATCACCAATTGGCACCTTCTCTGATCCTGATGCTCGTTTCGCCCATATACATATAGACTTTATTGGACCGCTCCCACCCTCAGATGGCAATCAATATTGTATGACCATCATCGATAGGTTCACGAGATGGCCCGAAGTTATCCCTACACCCGATATGACTGCGGAAACAACTGCTCGAGCATTAGTACAAGGTTGGATCTCCAGATTTGGATCCCCTGTTACTGTAACTACTGATCAGGGTAGAAATTTTGAATCTACTCTCTTCAAAGAACTTACTAACATGTTAGGATGCAACAGAATTCGAGCATCTGCTTACCATCCACAGTCAAACGGTATCATTGAAAGGTTTCATCGTCATCTCAAGAGCTCTCTTAAAGCGCACAACCAAACTAAATGGACTGAAATCCTTCCCATAGTCTTACTAGGATTGCGCACTGCTCTCAAAAGTGACATAAAAGCCACCTGTGCCCAGCTTGTTTATGGCACCAATCTCAGACTACCTTCCGATCTCATTACCAGTGATACTGTCAAACAACCCATTACCCTTACCTATGTGTCCGAGTTAATTAAAACAATGAGAACCTTAAATCCTATTGCCACTGCCGTACACGGCAATCCTAAAATTTATGTTAATCCCTCATTGAAAACCTGTTCACATGTATTTTTAAGATCAGATAAAGTCAATCCTCCCTTATCACCTTCTTACACGGGACCCCATCTAGTGGTCGACAGAAATGACAAAACTTTTGTTTTGGAATTAAACGGAAAGCAGAGTACAGTCTCTATTGATCGTATCAAACCTGCATATCAACTTTCAGATTCTCTTGAACCTTATAGACCTCAACAGCCAACTGAACCCACGAATGCTCTAACAACTCCTGTCGAACAGACCACCACCAGATCTGGTCGCAAAGTTCGCTTTCCACAACACCTTGTTTCTGAATATATTGTGTAAAATATTTTGTAATATCAATTGTACATAATCTACCTATCCTTTTATTTCATGTAATGCATATGTAACCTTGTTTATCTCTCTTGTACATCATGCCAATTTCCCTCTAGGCATCATACGAATTTTCAATTGTACTCCAGACTGTTTGTATAATTCTCACTATGTACCTATGTATTGATAACCAATTTTCTGTAATCGTGACTACGTCACTGGGGGCATACTCTGTAGTGTTCCCGCTCCAATCCGCGAGAGGCGAACCACGTGACATCACTTCTTCCCCCCTTCTTTGGGGAGATGCGCGCCGTCACGGGGTTGTCGAGGAGAAAATCTCTCGCAGGTCGGACGTGCTATGCCGAGCGGCTTTCTGAATTGTGTTGTCCGAATAAATGTATGTAAAAAAGCCTTCTGATGGAGTATCTGCTTTGTGTCCAGTTCTAAAGAGGCACGACGAATTACAACATCGTCGATTCACAATTACCGGGACTATTATATTGGTTACCCGGACTATTATAGGATCAAACAATTTGCAAGACAATTTTAACACACTTCTCTTAGTATTTTTTGATTCTTTGAGAGCTTCTAACAATGGTGATAAATCTAATTTAAAATCATCAGTTTCAACATTCCAGATTATACCTAAAACCTTAATAGGGATCAGATGTTCCTTTTGAAGTTCTTCAAACTTAGTCTTATTCCAAATATTACAAAGCTCTTTAGAATTACTCTTCCATTTTCGAAGATTCATTTTAGCATCGCTTAAAATAAATTTAGCATCCTTCGATAAACTTAGAGCTTCATTTACAGTTCTCGAGCCACATATAAAATCATCGACATAAAATGATTCATTTAATGCCTTAAAAGCCGTGGGATAAGAGAATTCATAATTTTTAAGATGATGCTGTATGGTAGCAGCCAAAAGGTAAGTTGATGATTTCACTCCAAATGTTACAGTTTTATAACGAAAACATTTTAGATCTTTGTTTTGTAAATTATTGACCCATAAGAATCTCCGACAGTCCCTGTCTTCAGCCGAAAGAGAAATTTGAAGGAAAGCCTTTTCTATGTCGGCTATTACACCGATTTTACGTTCTCTAAATTTCAAAAGAAGAATTAGTAAATTCGGATTCAAGTTTGGGCCTGCAAGCAAATTATCATTTAAAGATAAACAATTTCTATCCTTCGCGGACGCATCAAAAACAATACGAAATTTTGTGGTCTCTTTATCACGTAACAGGATGATGAGGCATGTAATATACAAGATTGGATGACTGTTCAAAGTTCTCATTTACAGGTTCAATAACATCAGAATTAATTTGATCTGCAAAAACTAATTTGTACTCTTCATATAATGATGGTTCATTGTCCAAACGAGTTAACAATTTTGATAACCTTCTTTTGGAATGCGAAAAACTGTCCGATAAGTCTATTTTGTCTTTGAATGGCAGTTTAACTTCATATTTTCCGTTTTCTATGACTTTAATATTTTGCTCAAATCCCTTTAAAGTTTCAACATCAGCTGAAGTATGATTATTGTCATTACCGTTGGAATAAATAACTAACGACTCTAATTCCCAAAATCTTTTTAATTGAGTGTTTAAATCATCACCAAAAGAATCTGGATTGTTTACAATATTACTCAGTGTTTCCCCTTCTGTTAGGCATAAATTCACGAATGATCTGGTTTGTTTACCATTTTCTCGTATACCCGATATAATGAATCCTAATAACGTTTCAATGCAAAACAATCCTTTTGATATTTTCCTTATGTGTCCAGTCTGCAATTTCCAGAACACATCGGCCAGAACCAATCAGTATTTCAACTCTCCGCCCTTTTGCTTGTTTAAACTGTTGGAGAGGAATTTTGAACTCTTTTAGCAAATGTTCAACCGCACTGGCTGACGTCACCATAGACACATGAGAAATTGTGTCCGTTACATCCACTTCAAGTTTTATTTTTCTTTCAGGATTATTCAAGTGATTCAGCTCAATTTCTGTTACGTCGTATGTCTTGTTTATAGGTTCACGAGAATCGAAAGTGTAAACTAATAAATGCTGTACTCTTAAAATAGGGAGCTTCAATTCTCGCGCACATGCCTTCGTTATAAATGATTTTGAAGAAGCACTGTCAAATAACACTGCGGTTATCTTTGATTTTGATAGGCCTTGAACTTCAACAGCACATGTAGGCAAAATTATCGAATCATTACATTTTCCCTCAGAATTCGCAATACTAGATATTACTGTTTGACCTTCCGGCGCTGAATTAGGTTTTCCATCATCAGGTTTTTGAGTTTTAAAACAAATAATTTCGTGATGCTTTTTACCTTTGCAAATCGAGCAATCTTTAATTCTACTTCTACAATGAATACTCAAATGTGAACGTTTAAAACATTTGAAGCATCGTCCTTCTTTTCTTAATTTGTTTCGTTTCTCTTCTGAAGGGACAGTGTTGCAATTGAATGATTCATGATTTTGGTAACAAAATACGCAATTTTGTTTCACATTAGAGGCAAACGCAACAGTTGGATTATTTTTAGGATTGAAGTATTTATAATTAGGACCTTTGTCAAATTTACTCGAAATTACCTGTTTTGGTTGTCTTTCGGTTTGGGTTAATAAGATAGACGACTCTCTACATTCAATTTCTCGTTTTAAGAATTGCATTAATTCAAGAACATCAAATTCTGTATTAGATTTCCTTGTCTGTTGTATTCTAAACTTATATCATCTGGAATCAGTTTGAGCAAAATTAGACATAATAACTGGCCATATGTTCCTGCGGCTACGTTTAAACTTTCAAGTGACCTCACATTAATCTCTAAATCATCAAATAGCCGTCTGAATGCTTTAATATTGGTCGAGCTTTTTACAGGATGTAAATTTAACAAGTTTGTCATGTGACTATTTATAACGATAAAATCGCGAACAAATCGGTCAGTTAATAAATTGATGCTGTAGCGTACTGGAAATAGGGTCTTATTATTTCCCGAAACCCCACAAGCGCTTGGAAAACACAGCTGCGTGTTTTCAAGGAATGTGTTGTTCGGTTCCACCAGTTTCGGAACCCTTGGGGGCATTAAAGACCGTTTCCCTCACAAGACGCAGCCACTAAAGCTGTCAACTTAACGATTCAGAATGTAATAAAGTTCGGCGTCTAGAAAAAGAGCTGTCAGCCGATAATCTGCCGGCATCGGCCGCCTCCTCCACCCCTTCTGAAAATCCAGACATTTAGAGGGACGCTTCATAGATTCCGCACAGTGTAGACGTGTTTTTTTCTAGGCTCCTGTGTATTTGGGCTGGGAATGGGCCCTGGAGCGCGCAATGTGAACCTGCACGTAAATTTAAGTGAATATGTCTGAAAGTGTCTAATGATTAATTTTGTTTAATTTTCTTTGTTAATAAATTGTTGAGTTTTTGTTTTAAAAATTGGCCTTCGTTTTGTAAATTAGAACTCTGCCTTTCTTTGGTATGGATCAATAATTGTGAAAATTCTTAGAAATGCCTCAGAGAGTTAACAGCCTTGTCGTGATGCCACAATGCTCTTAATGTAATTTTCTTCTGTAAGCGAAAAACCTTTTATAGCGTTTAACGCAACTCCTTCTAATAACATTTTAAAATATGAGAATTTCTCTGTCTTACTTAAGTTATCATTTTCATGAATCACATTTTTAAATTGCTGCCAAAATTCAACCCAAGAACTTGGATCTCCATTAAATTTTGGAATTGTAAGTTTAGGTAAACTTACAACTTTTCTCTTTAACTCATTATTATGTGTTAATTCTTGGCGAGAATTTGGCGATAAATCGACCGAAACATCTGATACACTTTTTACATGCTCTTTTATTAGCCTAGCTATTTTACCTTTCCATTTAATTATTTGCTCCGAATATTCTTCAATACCAATAATTTCATTTTCGATTTCATTAGAACCAATTAAATTCTCTATCTGAGCATCTAGAGCCTTTAACTGATCACACTTTTCTAACAATTGCTCATTTAAATCCTTCAATTCTTCTAGTTTAATATTAGTTTCGATTTTTTCATCATAGAAAACAACTTCAATTTTTGAAATCAACTTCGTAGTTAAAGCTCTAACTGTGCTTCATTTTTTGCGGATTTTATCTAACACAGCCATAGTAATGCATGCAGAATAATAATTTCTCACTCACCTTATTTAAATCTAACTTTCGAATTTACCCGACCGTGGTCCCACGTTGTTGCGCGATGTAAAATATTCTGGTACTCAAATTCCTTGAGTATTCTTTGATCAGGTCCTGGTCTTTATTCTCGGTGAGAAATCATCAATTCGACATACAAAATGAAGCACATTTTAAACACACAAAAAAACAACATTTAATAATCTGCGAAGTTTGGATTTCAGACTTCGTCTAAACAGACGCCATTACATTTTTAAGCAATTCCCTTTTTTTATCTATCGGGCGACGCAGCGTCCTCTATAAAAAAATCTTTACAGTAGCAGCAGGAACCGATCTAACATCTTCGCCATACACCTGTTGTCTTATACAGGCGCTGCCGACCGCATCGTGTTACGCTGATTGGTTGCAAATCTCTGTTATTGGCATACGCACGCCGGTACCAGTTTTTTTTTTGCTCTTCGGTGTATAAGTGCCTCTTATTCCGAGTTGCTTAAGTTTTGCCGTTCACATTCTAGTTTAAAGACTGAGCCCAAAAGGATCGAGTCATCAAAATAGAGAGAGACAGGAAGGGAGGGGGCATTATTTCATTGACAAAATTTTGCTCACGTCGTCCATAAGATATTGAAGAGTAAAAAAAAACTATGTTAGTAACAGAACCTGAGAGAGATTATTAGATTGGGTACGTACTGCTCGGATAGCACCTGGAGACACGTTTTGGATAACTCGCAGCCGAAACAGTCTTTATGAGTTCTTTGGTACGGAGATAACGAAAATATTAAACGGTTTAAATTAATGCTTTTGGAAAAAGTTTCTCTAATCATACTGATTCATAAGTAGGTTTCGAGTCAACAAAGACAGCTGTCAAAATTTGTTATTAAGTAAATCCTTTTTAATTTATGTAAGACGAATAAGTTAGTTTTAAGTCGATCGGCTCCTCCGAAAACTAGCCTGTTGGTATAATAAGGGTTTAAGTTCCAAGAAACCAATTCGGAATATTGTTCCTCATTCTTTCCATTGTATTATAAAATATTTGGGAAGAGTCTGACGAGATGGGGGGGGGGGGGGGGAGGGGGAGAGGGTAAGATTTCACAGGTTCATAAATTTCAGGGGCCCAGAGTTCTGACCCGAGAACTCGGTGAGAATTTGCAGCTAGGTGAGATTTTTGGGCCAAGCATCGACTCTTGGAGAAACTGCTACGATGAATGGATCATGGGTAGGATTTACTAGAGTTACGGATTTTAGTACTTAAACAGTAGAGCTATAACAAACATATTTGTAGCATTTCGATGGAGAGAGCGTCCGTTTTTGCAGATGGTGTGGCTACGCTGAGTGAGTTTCTCCTCTCGGTTGTGGCAACGCGGGGGAGGCAGAACGATTGGAAACGTCGACGTTGTTGGTTGTTCGAGCATACATGTAAAATTTGTGTCTTGTAAATATTGTGCCGTAAAATAAATGTTTCCTTAAACGGAACACTCGTACCCACATCATTTTTGAAGTCTGTCCGTTTACAGGTGGTGAGGGAGACTATATATATTTTGTGGCGCCCCCGGGTAGGCGACGAGTGTTAGAAAATTACTTTCGATTTACGGCCTAATTTTACTAAGAGAAAATGGATGCTCTCAAATTAAAACGGACTCCTTTGCGATCAGCTTTTACGATCAGCTTTTACTGTCAATAATTTACAAGCTGTCTTTGAAGGTGAATCAGTGGATCCTAATGAACTTGAGACTGCTTTTGAACAATTAAAGGATAAAAGTGTGAAATTAGGAGAGATAGATGAGAATTTAAAGTTCATGATTGATTCGAAATGTTCACAAGATGCCTATACAAGAAAATTTGAATCCATCGATTGTTATGCGGAAAAATTTATATTTTGGAAAGTGAAAGTAAAGAATTTGCTGAACGTTGTCGCTCCCTTACAGAATGAAGACCGGGGCCAGAACTCGAATCAGAGTGTAAATGATGTGAAAACATCGACGATACTTCGTCTACCGAAGATAATATTTCATCAATTTACCGGCGATTTAACAGACTGGTTAAGATTTTGGGCTCAGTTCAAGAGAATCCATGAAGACGAAACTATAGAAGATGCGGACAAGTTCCAGTACTTAGTACAACCAACGGCTCCAAAATCGAGAGCAACGGAGATTGTGGAAAGTTTTCCGGCAACATCTGCAAGTTATCAGAAAGCCATTGAATATCTGAAATTGCGATTGGGCAAAAATATGTGTAAGTTCAAGTTTACGTGAGAGAACTTCTCAAAGTTGGTCTTAGAAAATTCCGAAGCAGGAAAAATTAATTTATCGTCGCTTTACGACAAGATAGAAGCTCAGCTTCGGGCCCTGGAATCGCTTGGAGTGACAAAGGATAAATTTGCAGTGATGTTGTTTCCGTTAGTAGAGTCCTGTTTTCCCAACGACAGTCTGCGTGCTTGGGAGAGATATGTCGGCTATTCATCGGATGAATCAGGTAAGAAAGACATTGATTCTCTTATGAAATTTTTATCTATTGAAGTATCAAGTGAAGATAGAATTAAATTAGCGCGTACTAATTTTGGTTCTGAACCATTAAATTCTTAGAAGAAATTTGGAAATTATTCCAATACTCCAACCTTGGCAGATTTGTTTAACTCTAATTTGAAAGATAAGAAAGATTTTAGGTTGAAAAGTAACGATGAGTGTATCTTTTATGAAAAATTACATGCCTCCGAAAATTGTTGTGAAGCAGCTACTATGAGTTATGATGTTAAGAAAAGTGCTGTTATAAAAAGAGGTGTTTGTTTGATTTGCTTGAAAAAGGGTCATATTTCAAATACTTTCAAGTCAAAAGTTAAATGTATTATCTGTAATAAACGGCACTGTGCAGTATTGTGCATGAAATTGCCCTTGAGATCTGAGACGGATATCGGAGAGGAAAAAACTAAAAGTAACCCAGTAACTAATTCAGCTGATACTAGTAATGTTGTAGCTAATCAAGCTTGTACCTCAGAAGTTCTTTTGCAAACTTTGATAGTCAGATTGCAAAATGGCAATCAGAAACGATCTGTGAGAGCTATAACCGATACTGGGTCACAGAAATCATATGTATTGAAGTCCACAGTTGAGGAAATGGGTTTTTACTCAGAAAGGAAAGAAGAATATATACATTCCTTGTTTGGAGGCTCGAAAACGAAAATGAGAACACATAAATGTTGTCAAATTTGTTTAAGTGATCTAGATAACAATTATAAGTGTAAATTAGATGTATATGATCAAGAAGTTATTTGTAATGATGTTCCTAGTGTAAGAAATGGTCCTTGGATGTATGAACTAAGAAATAAGAAAATAATTTTGACCAATATCGGTAATGATTCGAGAGATCCCATTCAAATACTTTTGGGAGCTGATGTGGCTGGAAAGCTGCTCACAGGTCAGATTATCACATTGAAATCTGGTCCTGTGGCTATTCGGACCAAACTGGGATGGACACTGATGGGGAAAAACTCCTTTAAAGGGCAGGAACTGTAATGAAAATAATTTCATGTCGGCAATGACGCTGTTTCTTAATGAAGTGACTATTTCTGATTTGTGGAAACTCGATGCATTAGGTATCACAGATACGGTTGAAACAAAAACAAAGCTAGAAATTCACGAGCAGACCATGAAACACTTTCAAGAAACATTAAGTGTAGATTCTGAGGGAAGATATGAAGTAGCCTTGCCTTGGGTTTTAGATAACAAACTTTTATCCTCAAACAAGAAGTTGGCTGAAAATCGACTTGTTACTACTAAAAGAAAATTAACTGCATCAGGGAAATTGGAAGATTATCAGGCTGTTTCTGACAATTGGTTATCAGAGGGTATAATTGAAGAAGTTTTTGATAATAGTGACAGTTTAGTTCATTATCTTCCCCATAGACCGGTTAGTAAAGAAAGTAGCAGTACAAGTAAAAAAAAAGACCCGTGTTTTTGACGCATCAGCGCGCTCAAAATGTTCGCTCTCGTTAAACGACTGTTTAGAGAAAGGACCCAATCTAATTGATGTCATATCGCTCTCGTTAAACGACTGTTTAGAGAAAGGACCCAATCTAATTGATGTCATACCGACTATACTGAATCGCTTCAGAAAACATCACATAGGAGTTATATCCGACATTGAGAAAGCTCTTTTGCAGATCAGTGTTCGACAGCAGGATAGAGATTTCTTAAGGTTTATGTGGTATGACAAAGAAAATTTGAATCAAATTAAAACGTATCGTCATCGACGTGTTATTTTTGGAGTTACCTCCAGTCCTTTCTTGTTAGGGGCGACGTTAAATTATCATTTAGATAATGCTTCCGAAATCTCCATGACACGGAAAGTATATTGAAAAAAATTTTTTATGTCGATAACTTCGTAGCTTGTTTTGAAATTGAAGAACAGTTAGAAAAGTTCATCGTAGAATCTGAAATATTGTTATCTTCAGCCCATTTTAATTTAAGAGGCTGGTAATCGAATGTATCAATTGATTTAAAGAGACACGAGGAATCAAACGTTCAGTTTGACAACTTTGAGACTGTGGTCTTGTGATTTATTTGGAATCTCAAAGATGATACATTATCTTGTAAAATAAACTGCTAGAGAGCTGAAGATAAATTTGTTACTAAAAGATCCTTATTGTCAGTAACTAACCATGTTTTTGATCCTATTGGATTTACTGCACCGGTAACTCTTACTGCGAAACTGATTTTGCAAGAAGTGTGGAAATTAAAATTAAAATGGGACGAAAATATCCCAGAAACTCTCTCAGATCAGTTTAGGAAATGGTTAGATCAATTATCCATTCTCGCAGAAGTTAAAATACCCAGATGTTTGAATATATACGCTCAGATGAAGAGAAATGCTTAACGATGCACATATTTTGTGACAAGAGAGCATATGCCTCTTGTGTATTTTTGAGAATGCAAAGTGCGAGTAACATTTCAATCAGTTTAATACAAGCCAAAACAAGAGTGGCGCCTTTGAAAGAAATAACGATTCCGCGATTAGAGTTGATGTCATGTTGTTTAGGCTCCAAGCTCGCGGCTTCCTTGATAAACGATTTAGTTTTGACAGATATACGTATTTTCTACTGGACTGACTCAACCACAGCATTGGGTTGGATACAGCGGGTTATACAATGGGGTGCATTTGTCTATAATCGTGTGAGAGAAATAAGAGAACTCTCTGATATTTCTAATTGGGCACACGTACCCTCAAATGAAAATTTTGCTGAACTTCTTTCTCGCAGCTGTAGCGCTGAGCGACTCATCCAACTTAAATGGTGGGAGGGTCCACAGTGGCTTTACAAAAATGAAAATAAGTGGCCAAAATCTGAAAATGTGCCCGATGAAGGCGCGATCAATGCAGAGAGACGGAAAACGGTTTTAGTTAATAATTCTAGAAAAGCCGTATATTTTGATTGGCACTCAAAACATTTTTCTCATGTATAAAAGTGATTCGTATGATGGCTTGGGTATTCCGTTTCATAAAAAAATGCCAGAAAGATTGACATAAATAAAACTTCAGACATATCGTGCGCAGAATATGAATTTGCTGAAAGGGTGGTAATCAGGCTAATTAAAAAAAAAGCATTTCAAGGCGAAGCAGGTGAAAAGCTTAGTTTTCGGAAAGATTCTGATAATTTTAAAGACCCCATAATTTTGCCTCACGACCACTATGTAGTTCATTTGTTGATCATTCGAAAACACGAAGAACTTATGCATGCTGGAGTGTCGATTATTATGACACACTTAAGAGAAAATTTTTGGATTTTAAAGGCTCGAAGAGTAATTAAGGAAATAGTTAAAAAATGTGTCCGATGCAAGAAATTCTCGGTCCAAAATACAGAAGTCATACCATCATCCCTACCGAAAGACAGAGTAGATAATTCAAAGATATTCTAAACAATTGGAGTTGATCTTTCCGGTCCTCTTCATTTAAAGGATAAACAGAAGGCTTGGGTCATGTTGTTCACTTGTGCTGCCTTTCGAGCAATGCATTTAGAGCTCATTACACCATTGACAACGACAGCCTTTTTACAATCGTTGAGAAGGTTTATATCAAGAGCAGGCAGACCCTCCGTGATTTATTCTGATTACGGGACGAATTTTGTTGGGGCTAATCGAGCTTTGTGTAACATCGATTGGAATGCTGTGACAGCAAATGTAGCCTTACAAGGAAATGGAAGTTTAACCCTCCCACTGCCGCGTGGTGGTGGGGATTTTGGGAACGCATGATACGAATGTTGAAGATAATATTAAGAAAGGTTTTAGGTAAAGCGTCCTTATCTTACGAGGAGCTTAATACAGTGCTATGTGACTGTGAAAACGTCATAAATTACCGACCGTTAACCAATGTTTCCGAAGATATTGATGATTTATCACCTTTGACACCAGTTATGTTTCTACAACAAATTAACTTTTCAGATGTAGTTGATATGGATATTCTAGACCATAAAGAAATTAATAAGAGAATACGGCATCTCCAAAGTGTCAGAGAACACCTTTTTCTAAGTGTCAGAGAACATCTTAGAAAAAGGTTCCGCATAGAGTATTTAAGCCAATTAAGAGAGCAAACTCAACGCTGTCGGAAGTATAGACCTTTAGCGGTGGGAGATATCGTATTACTGGAAAATAATCTTAAAAAGAGAACATTTTGGTCTCTGGCCAGAGTATTGGAACTTATTCAAGGTAAAGATGGACATAGCAGAGTTGCAAGAATTAAAAGAGATTCAGGTGAACTAATAAGACCCGTCCAGAGACTTTACAATTTGGAGCTGGGAGACGAAGAACAGTGTTTCCCTCAGGAGAATATTGACTCTGTCATTCGAACACAAAAAGGGAGAAAAATAATACCTCCAGAACGCTTAACTTATATTTAATCTGTATATATGTTTTTTTATTCTTGTATTTATTTGTGTTAATTTTGATTACTATGTATCTTTAATGTTTTTATGTTTGAGTTTTTTCAGCTACAAAACTCAAAGGTGGGAGGATATGTAGCATTTCGACGGAGAGAACACCTCCGTTTTTGCAGACGGTGTGGCGACGCTGAGTGAGTTTCTCATCTCGGTTGTGGCAACGCGGGGGAGACAGAATGATTGCAAACGCCGACGTTGTTGGTTGTTCGAGCATACATGCAAAATTTGTGTGTTGTAAATATTGTGCCGTAAAATACATGTTTCATTAAACGGAACACTCGTGCCCACATCATTTTTGAAGTCTGTCCGCTTACCGGTGGTAAGGGAGATTATATAACATTCTTCCAACCTGCGTTTATGATACTTATTTATCGAGTGTAGTTTTGAATAACATTATTATCCACGTGGTGTACTCCATGTATTCATCTAAGTCTTTTAATAAATTCTTCATGAATAAGATTTTTTCTACGGGATTTCTTGACCTTCAAACTTCAGCGTGAATTGCGATTCTTGATGACAGGAGCTTTATAACACAAGAATTCACAAATATTTCTATCTATTACTCACAAGCATACCGTATTTTCCGGCGTATAACGCGCACCTATAATTTTAAACCACATTTTTAAATTTTTAGGTACATTCTCCGTATAACGCGCACCTTTTTCTTGACGAAGAAACCCGAAATGTACATGTGCGATGCTCTTATCTTTTGAAGTTATTCATTCGAAGGATTTTCCTAGGCTTCCGAACAATGGTATACTGATTTTACAAGCTCTAAGGGGAACAATATGTATGTGGGGGAAGTGCTTGAGGGAGTAAATAATTCCTGGTGCCAGAAAGTAGTATCCTGAAAGTCTTTTAGTTTGGGACATGCTCAGATCCCATCTAATGGATAATACGAATAAATTGATGAAAGTGTGTAACACAGACATGGCAGTTATTCCAGCCGGATTAACACCATTAGTTCAGCCTTTAGGTGTGTATCAATAAACCATCCAAAGGAAATTTAAAACGACAGTGGGACACGTGGATGTTTGAAAGTGAAAAAAACATTTACAACAGGAGACCAAATGCATCATGCCCAGAGCCTGACTAAGGCAGGGGCATACGGGGCAGTTGCCCCGGGCCCCCACATCAGAGGGGGGCCCCCAAATCGAATAGAAAGTTTAGTATTAAGTATTAATTTTTTCATTACTGAAGTAGCGAAGCAGAAGGGGCCCCAAAGAACTTTTTGCCCCGGGCCCCAATTAGGCTAAGTCGGGCCCTGATCATGCCAGTCTAGACATAGTGTGTGAGTGGATAATAAAAGCATGGAATGAAATTAAACCAGATATGATTCGAAAGACATTTAAAAAATGTAGTATATCTAACAATCTAGATGGAACAGAAAATTATTTATTTATGGATCAGTCATGAAGAAGAGGAAACAAAATTCGATGATGTGCCTTAAGATATAATGCAAGACTAATATGCCGAACTGTTCATGTTATCCGATAATTAAAATTTTTAAGTTCATAAGTTATGTCATTTCTTTTAAATAAACAGCATTTAGGTACACGTAGGAATCTAATCTTTTTATGTTCATCTTTTCCTTATTTTGAAATCTATCATTTTTATATCCGGCATATAACGCGCAAATTTCGATCTTATTTTTTATATTAAAAGTGCGCGTTATACACCGAAAACTACGATATATATATATATATAACGGAAAAAGTAATTGCTCGAAATTTTTCTTACTGCTTATTCTAAAATTTCACTTTTCCAACACCGAGTCGCCCCTTTTCTTTAATGTGTCTATGAACAACCTAATTTAGAAAATGGCGTGAAACAAAATATTGATGCCGACTTTTCTTCAAGGTGTCAGTACGCAGATAAAACCAGGTATCTATCGCTGTCACTTTTTAGCCGAACATTAAGCAATGGTGAAACACGACCTCGACCTTGGATCATATTTTTGAAGAGCAAGGGTGCAGTGTTTTGCGTCCCTTGTAAGATGTTTGGGAAATTGGGGTCGCTAGCTAATGAAGGATACAACGACTGGAAAAACGAAGTTCAAAGAATGAAGGAACACGAGAATTCGGACAAACACAGGTCAGCCCTTGCGACACTATTAGCTAGGAAGAATGCTGGCGGTAGAGTTGACAAGAGTCTTGTTCTTCAAACGGAAGAAGAAATAAAATACTGGCATGAGGTTTTGAGGCGCATTGTGGCTGTTGTGAGGTCACTTTCTGCACGCGGATTGCCGTTTAGAGGTTCCCATGGGAGATCTGGATAAAAAAAGTGGGAACTATCTTATGACCCTAGAACCAGAGCCCGACTTTGACCCAATGGGGCCCTGGGCAAAGCAGACTTTGGGGGCCCCCTCTAAGGACAGATCCAGAGGGGAGTACATGCCCCCCCCCCTGGACCAGATTTCCACATGATCATGTGGGACATTCACCCAGGTTCCCCATAAGTTGGGGCCGGAAATTCAAAAAATGTTCGACCAACAAGTCAAAAATTTGAAAAATAATTACAATAATAATAACAATAAGAGTTAATTTATTAATTTACTTTTTAATGTTAATAAATAAATTCATGAAATTTTCTTTTGAAATTCAAAATAGATCAGTCTGAAGTTATTACAACCCCCCCCCCCCCCCGAAAAAAAAAATGAAATAAATAAACCAGAAACGCTTATGGATGTAAGTATGCTTTTACGATAGTAGGTGCACTGTGCTCCACCCAGGATTTTTTTCTGCATCTCCCACTGCCCCCATTTACTGTATAAACCAAAAACCACATTTTCAAAAATATGTACAATTTAATATTAAATTAGGTGGGCCCCATAATTTTGGGGGCCCTGGGCAAGTGCCCCATTTGCCCATGCGGAAATCTGGGCCTGCCTAGAACTTTTGGCTGAGTTCGATCCTTTTCTGGACTTACACATAAAACGCCACGGTAACAAAGGAAGTGGCACAACATCATATCTTTCATCAAAAATGTGCGATGAAATGATCAATATCATGGCAGAAAAGGTAATAAATACAATCGTGACTGAGATAAAACATGCCAAATATTTCTCTATCTCTGTGGACTCAACTCCGGATATTTCTCATGTAGATAAACTTTCTTTCATAGTGAGATATGTCTTTGAAGACGGATATGCTGTCGAACGATTTTTGAAATTCATTCCAAATTGTGGCCATAAAGCGGAAGACCTGGCTGAAGTCATCCTAGAGACATTGAAAAATCACGACTTGGATATCGCCGATTTCCGGAGGCAGTCTTGCGACAATGCTAGCAATATGTCGGGTGTATATTCTGGTCTTCAAGAGAGAATAAAACAAGTGATCCCTCTGATAGATTTCGTTCCCTGTTCGGCTCACTCACTGAATCTTGTTGGATCCTGTGCGGCCGAGTCTTGTCAAGCTGCTGTATCTTTCTTCGGTATTTTACAGTCATTGAATATTTTTTTTTGGCATCAACACACAGATGGGAAATTTTGCTGTCGAAACTGAAGTCAAATTCAACAGTCATGAAGAGTTTCTCAGACAAGATGGTCTGCTTGAGCTGACGCCTGCCGAAGTCTATGTTGCTCCTGGGATGAGATCATGGCAGCTCTTCAGATAATTGCCAATGATGCAAATGAAAAATCATCTACGCGCTCTGAGGCTTCAGGTCTTCTGAATTCATTAGACTCGATGGAAACTTGCTTTTTGTCACTTCTCTTGAATGACATCTTGTAAAGGTTCAACAAAGTAAGCAAATCTCTCCAATCTGTTAACATCGACCTGGATACGATCGTTGAACTGTATCAGTCTTTGGTAACATACCTAGAACACTTAAGGAAACCCAGTACCTTTGATCATTATGAGTCGAAAGTTATTGAAAAATTTGGTGAAAATAGCTATGCATATGACATGCAGAGGAAACGTAAGCGTAAAGTCCAGTTCGATGAAGTAAAAGGAAACGAGACCGAACTCTCTGGCAGGGTCAGATTTAGAGTTACCATTTTTAACGTCATTATAGATAGACTAATTACAGAACTACGGAGACGCGGATCTTCTTATGAGGAGTTAAGTAAAAAGTTTGACTTTCTAACAAAACTACATCGTTTGGAATCTAAAGACATCCGTGAAGGAGCCAGAAACCTTATAACTTTTTATCCGGGGGATTTGGATAGAACTTTAGAAAATGAGTGTCTGCACCTGCAAGCTCATTTGTCGTCGAATGATGAAGTTATGGAGTTATCGTCACTGAAGCTATACAAATACTTATCGGAAAAAAGCTTTTTGGACATTTATCCAAACGTAGGAATTGCGCTCCGAATGCTGGAAAGATACAGCAGCTTGACAAGACTCGGCCGCACAGGATCCAACAAGATTCAGTGAGTGAGCCGAACAGGGAACGAAATCTATCAGAGGGATCACTTGTTTTATTCTCTCTTGAAGACCAGAATATACACCCGACATATTGCTAGCATTGTCGCAAGACTGCCTCCGGAAATCGGCGATATCCAAGTCGTGATTTTTCAATGTCTCTAGGATGACTTCAGCCAGGTCTTCCGCTTTATGGCCACAATTTGGAATGAATTTCAAAAATCGTTCGACAGCATATCCGTCTTCAAAGACATATCTATGAAACTTTAAAACCTATATGGTTTTAATCTTGCATTTATTGAGTTTCTGTTGGCTGCAACTTTCCTCTAAAGAGACTGAATGTTATTCCTTACTACTTTAAAAGTGTCCTTGGAGCACAGCTTTCCCAGAATAGCCCTAATTTAATGAATTTTACATTACTATTATTTTAACTTGTTTTAATAATAAATGTTTGTACAGTGTTCAGGTATTTCTTGCAATGCATGTGATTAATCAATTCAAAGAAATATAATCCATCCTCAGCGGGTAGCTTAAAAAGAAGAGGTTAATTATTCTGATGACTCGTCATTTCGAATGCAATCCTGTCCGTCATCTGCGCAGGGCCAAACACCAGTCCAGTCGCCAGCAGCTGCAACCAATAGGTCCAGCCACATCATCAACTAGTCCAAATTCAACGACCACATCAACTCTCCTTCAGTGGCCGGAATCAGAGCATTAAGTCTCAACAAGCGACGCCGAATTTAGCCAATATTATCATTTCAAAGACCAATTAGTACTTGTCGTTTAGTGTGGCAACTCCTCTTCACAGGAAGGCTCATCAGTAACAGCAAGCTAGTTGGTTTTTTGCAATTCTAAAGCCTATTAAAACCCGGTACCAATCAGAACTTGTCCTTCATCTTCTTCTTTTTTAAAATTTTCCCCTTCCATTTCCATTTTTTTTAAAAGTTGATTAAACATGCAGTAAAGGTACCTTTCTGCTTACCATACAGTTTACACATCTACAGTTTCTTTTTACAAGTATAATTTAACAATCACATCTATAAGTAAAATCATCTCAATAAACAACTTATACAAATAATAGATAAGATAAATATTATCATTTCATCATTAGTATACAAAATGCATTTAGTCAATAATCCTACAAGTTATTGATTTATTCTTACTTTACTGTTTTATTTTATGCTTAAATTATTCACTATTTAATTCCACAATACCAATTTACATTATAACTTCACTATACATTATTATGCTATATTTACATTATTTTGCATTATATAATGCAAGGCAGTTAGAATCTTTTTTTATAAACCCTCTCATTTATTATAATTGCAATTGCTGTAATACATTAATCAATTACTATTCATATCAGATTTCATATTTTTATATTATATTATTTCCATTAGAGCAACTAGACTATATATACATACACACACACACATATATATCCATAAATATACATACAAACATACACACACACATGTATATTTCGATACTTCGGTAATCTGCTGTTAACCAGTTGGCCTCGAACCTGGAACTATCATTCCTAGTCTAGTATTCTACCGCTGAGCAATCTTCTGATCTTTCCTTTCACGCTTTTAACACTTCCCCAAAATTCAATTATTTTAATCTGTAAAGAATTGAGCAAATTCTTGATTTGTTTAATATAATTACCACTAGATACCTTTATTATAATTTCTAAAATTCCTCCCCCCTTTTTTTCCCTTCTCCTCTTTAATTATTTAGTAAATGCTACTATAACTATCTCTCCCTATGTATCAGTCTCGCAGTTTCTCGAAAAATTCTCAATGGCTCCATGAAACTGAAATGTATTCACATAGCGAATCTGCCCCCTTAAATAGGGAGACAATTCTAGACTTTTTACCAGTTCTGTCTATATCACAGCCATCTTACTTGCAGGTTTTACGTATTATTATAATACCTATTCTTGTTATTTATTTATTACGTTGCTCTCTTATATTTTATGCTGTATAAACTCTAAGTGCCATGCTTCATTTTCAGTGTTACTAATTTACTTTAGAAAAAGCTGTCTACGTTATAATATGCCTTTAACTTTATTTTCAATAAGCATTTCTTATTTTGAGTTTGCCCTGTTCAATTTTCTGCTAATTTAACCTGTTAGCAACACGATTATACTCTATATTTCATTTGATTCACATCCTATATTGCATGTGATTAATTAAGACTTACTTTTGTCACTGATTTTATCTTTATCATCCAGATCTGCAGGTAGAGCTGCAACAGGATTTTCTTTGCTTGGAGAATTTACAAGTGATATATCTGAAATCTGTGAAGTAATTTTGAAGTTGCTATTTTCAAATTCTTGATATTGACATCTAAATGTTAATACAAAAAAAATATATATACACTACAGGAATTATTTTTTTGTATGGTATAAGAGAAACTATAATGAAGCTAAATATCTAAGCGCATAATAAACAAAAATACCATTACCAATAACTATAAGAATATGTAATACTATAAAAAATAACCCTCAACCCAATCATTCCATAAAAATCAATATTTTGATGAAATAAAAATAATTAAAAAAATTAAATACAGTCAATCATAAATAAAAAGAAAATTAAAATCTATAAAATTGATGTTTACTTTAGACATGGCTTTCCTCCTTCAATTTTTTTAATAGAAAAAGCACCATTTGTTCCACCTAAACGTCTACCAGGGAGGTATCGAAAGACACAGCAAGAACTTAACTTTAGTTCTCGGATCCCATTTAGAAAAACAGTAATACTGAAGAAAAAGCCTTCATGGTCCAAAGAAAAAAATGATAACATTTCTGAAAAGAAAAAGCGTAAGCAAGAATTAATTCTCAAAGACAAACAGACTCAAACACAAGTGAATATCTCTTTAATAATTATCCTTGAAGAAAAATATACTTTTTACTTGCTAATAGTATCTTGAAACAACCAGCAGATATTTTATAATATAGCTCTATATTATTAAATAGTATTTCATTTGTAGTGTTAACACCATTAAATTGCAGTTGGCTTGCATACCAAAAATGGAATAAAAATTGATCTAAGCACTCTAATTTGTCTTCTGTTTATTAAAGCCTTTAAACTTGTTTTGTAAATAAAAATAATTCAATATAAATATTGATATTTCATAAAGACATCCAAGATTTTCTTGAAAGCCATCTAGTCTTATAAAACTAAAGCTCATATAATTTTTAATTCATGGCACTTAAATGAAAATTCCAGTCAGGTAAAACATAAAAGCTGCAAACTAGTAAGAAAAGGTTTATTTCAAAGATTAAAATAGCACAAAAAATAGTTGACTCTTGAAAAATACATTATTTATAATTCTGAGATGGAAATAATGATACCTAATATAAGATTTTGCTAGACAAACTCTGCTATATAAGTTATTTGAAGAATTCTAAATTTAAGAGTTCTGACAAATCTTTTTTCTACAAAAATTTTCCCCTATTTTAAGGATTTATAATAAATTGTAACAAAATTGAGCCATACAGAGTTTCCTGCAAATTATTTCTACTCTTGGTAACAAAGAAATGTTACTCTATCAGTAAGAGACAATGTTATGAACTCTTTTAACCCCATATTTCACTTTGTACTTCTTTCTATCTAATCTCACCATCCTCACACAGATGCATCAATGTCCATTAAAAGCTTGATATGTTAAATATGAGTATTACTTTTACTAAGTTGATTATATAATACAATCAATAATGTTTTTAAAAAAAGGCAAACTTACTAAGAGCACATAACAAAAGATATATATTTTTATATGTGTGCACTATGTGTAGCACAAGAACTGAAATAATTAGTTAATCTTACTCAAGGGAAAAATAACACATTTTGAAAAAAGAAATACAAAACCTAGCTGTTTGAAAATTACAACATTGGTCATAAAAATTTATATAAAGTGTTTCAATTTATCCAGAATAATTCTCAAAGAAGTGAAACAATAAAATTCCCATTTTTGTACAATTTTAAATTAGATTTAAACTTAAGCATTATAGTTGACATACTTTGAGCTCAAACACAATTTTACTCTCATAAATAAATGAAGAATTTAAGCTCTAAAGTTAAAATAACATTTATTCAATTTTAAATTATTTGTCTTTAGTCTATAAAATACAAGGAAATAAGCATATTGAATTTCAGTGGCTTTTGTAAACAGGAATAGAATCAAGGCATTTTAAGTGCTTTCAATACAGGTATATCACTAGCATAGGCCTAAAAGATTATATTTTAATTGCAGACTATTAAGTGTTATAAAAAAGTAGAACAGCCTATTAAGTTTACAGTTAACAATAAAAAATTCTGTATTTATAGAGAAAGGATATTTAAGATAAAAATAATGATCAGACTGTTGAAAAATTGTAAATCTTGGATCTAATTACCATTTGCTGAGATTCTTCCTTTATATATCACAACTGGGGTTCCTCCACAATGCTGCTGCTTAATTAATATATTTTGGGTTAAAGTTTTTTGAAAGCTAGACAGTTGTAAGAGTCCATGGTAAAGCATTGTTATCTGACACTGGCTGAATTTTAATGTTTGCTGAGGAATTGACACCTGTGGAAATAACCAAGCACTTTAAATTTTAAGAGGAAACATTTATTTAAAAATAATTTTCAACAAAAAACATTTGCAATGTAAAAACAATATTATCAGTAACATTTCAATTTTATAAATTGGAATTGAATTTTTTCTTATTGATCAAAAGACAAAGTTTTGTCTCAATACTTTTAGAATTTTGAACTTTCCACCTTCATTAATGTCTACATAGAAAGCTTACACACAGGATTTATAAATAATTTATACGACTAATAATCTTAAAAGATCTGACTTTCATATTTATAAAATGAAATCTTGTATGATGATTCAAAAATATATATAATAAAGACAAATATCTACATATTGCTTGGTTACTGAAATATTCCACGACAACATGGTAATACAATTTAAAATAAATACAAAATACTACTGTCCAAATCTACAAATGTGTCAAAAAGAACAATTGAAATATTATTTCAAAACATGTCAGTAAGTAAAATCATAATACAGATTAAAATATTGTGTTATGGTCAAGAGCCTAACAATTTTTTTCAGAAAATGATTTAATACTGAAACTAATGAAAAAAGAAAACAAACTATATGGAAACAATAGTACCCCAAAATCTCAGTAACATCCTTTTGATCCTCATGTAGTAAAAGATGACTGAAGTACTCCAAAATCTAACCAAGCAAGTAAAATATCAAATTAAAACACTTTGCATCAATGGCTCCAACATTCAACTACTTTACTTTTTAGTTTCATTTCTACCTTTTCATATAATTTAACATAACACCTTCACATTAAATTTCAGACTTTACTTTGACTGAAGATATTTTATACATTCAAATTATCATACATGAATAACTCGACATAAAGACAATATGATTCTGATATACTTAACAGATTAAAATTTTTAAAAATTTATTTAAAAAACAAATTTAAAAACTCCTCGTGTACCACAAAGTATACCACGAGACTTCCAAAAGTAAGTAAAAATCACAGAAGACCTAAAAATATAGACTGTGCACAAAGTCAGATAGAATAACAAAAGTCTCCTTCCTTCTAACAAGATCAGAGAAAACAGGAAGCCAACCCATGGAGAGGCTCTCCAAACTTGTTCTGAAAGCAGATCTAAGATTTGCATGCAAACTGCAGTGCAGAAGGATATGCTCTATTCTCTTCACCATCACCACAGTCACAACGTCCATTTGGCAAAATACCAAACCTGAATAAGTAACTTTTAAAATTTCCGTGGCCTGTAAAAACTTGAGTTAATATAAAATCTGTTGAGAAATATTTGCACTTTAAATGATTAAAGACAGTTGGAAAGAATCTCCTTGTCCACTGTGCTTTTGGTGAGGCAAGATATTCCATATTCCAATGTATGACAGTTTTTTCTTTAGAGATACACTACCAGTGGTATGCAAGAATACTCATCATTATATGAGGTGTTGAAAGGCAAAGTGGTATAAGTCACATTTTCAACTTTTTTCATTTGGGGGAAAATATGTAATTTCCATGTTCAATTTATAGTGGAATTGTAAATAGTTATTATTTGCAATATTGTAATAATTGTTATGAATTATAATTTGTTCAATTTATGATGAAATTTTTTGTAGTTTTTGTAGTTAAACTCTTGTGACTTACACCACTTTGCCTTTCACTGCCTCATATCAATGCCTCGTCTAGTTGCTTGTTTAGCCAGTTCATCATTTGTTTCATTACCAAAGTTTCCACTATGACCACGAATATAAGTAAAATGAATTTCCACCTCATTTCCAAGTACACAAAGAATGGAATGAATTTCCACCCCAAGGTTTTCCATCGTAATTGAATTACATAAAAGGAAATACTTAACAGGTAGTGAAATCTCTCAGACAAGAATTTGATATATTTCCAAGATTTAAAAGAAAGAGAACACCTTTGATAGAAATTTCTAAGGTAGATTCTATGAGTCACAATTTATTATACTATACATATCTAGAACCCCTAAGTTAACAGAGATTCAAAAACTAAAAAATTTTCATTTGACATCATACAAAATTTTAGTAATACATTTTTAAATTGTGACAATTTTTTTAATTGTCAACTAAAAAAAATCAAATGAATAACAATATACTGAAGTTCTAATTAACCATGAGCCAATTATTTAGTTTGTGAATTAATTACCTGTGCATTATAATATGTATTTTACCTCTTAAATTTCAGTTTGAATTTAAGAGATAAAATCTAAATTAAGTGAAGAATGCCAATATTGTTTTAAACAGGACTATAAGGGACCCAGAAGAAAAATTAAAAATCTGTGTAAGCTTTAATTTTTGATCAAACCTTATCAAAAATACTACATGTAGTCCTTTTAAAACCTGCAACAACTTTTTTTTAATAATAAACAAGGCTATTTCATTTTATTTTCCATGTATACCAGAATTAATTAGCATGTGTCCCAAATGGATGTTTTTTCTAATCATTTGTAATATGTATTATATGGAAAAGGAAGGTGAGAAGGAACAAAAAGTAAATATACCATTATGTGAAACTTCATTAAATAACATCATCATAGAATTATGGGGAAATCATTATTTTTACTTTCATGAAAGATGAAAACAAGAAATTATTTATAGTAAAGCTTAAAGTAGTACCTTGAAATGTAACATCTTTGAATATCTGCACATTAACAGAAAGTTGTTAAAAGAGTGCAACTAACTCCTTCTCAAAGATAGGCAAATGTTTTTGTGAGATTAACAGACAATTTATTGGTACAGCATTCTACAAAAAATAGGTCATTCAGACTATACTGTCATCTTTCTATAATACTATATTTTCTATACTATTATACTATAATACTATTATTTTCTATAATACTATATTTGTCATCTTTCTTATCTTGAACATATTAACAAAGATGAACAGTATTTATACATACGAATATCATAGAAGCTGCTTAATGTGTTTAGTATTCCCTTCTTTTGGTTACTGAGTACAAATATGATAGCAAATAGCAATATTTAGGGAAATCCTATCAGTATCCATTTCTGTAAATGAAAAACTCATGCTGTTGATAGAGAGCTCAGCCTAAACAAAATTTTATTCTATTCTGTCAAGAGCTCAAATTAAATACAAATGCAATTTTGTCTTTTCTGTTGCAAGCTTCCAAGAAGTCAAAATAGACTGACCTGACCTTATTGTCCAACTACATTTCTATATGTAAAATTACAAGTGAACATTTAAAGCACTCTAGCCTCATGATTTTGATGAATATCTGACTAATGTTTAACCATATACTCTTAAAACCAAAAATTAGGGCAGTTATTTTTAAATTCAAGCATTTTTTTAAATTTTAGTAATTGGAAAACATTGTAGAAAGAAATGATAGTTTTTAGTAATTGTAACCCCCTCCATATTTTAGAAGACATAATAAACCATGACTCAAACTAAGAGACATGACGATGTATGAATTACTGAGGTGTTTAATTTATGTATTTATGTTTTATACTTGTGATCCTTAATATATACATAATTTGGTGCAAGAGATTAACTAAAACAACAAATATTTACAATGTTTTGGTACATTAAGATCTGATTGTGTACATTGTGAACTGACTGTGTACATTGTGAACTGACTGTGTACATTGTAAACTGACTGTGTACATTGTAAACTGACAGTGGTATGAAGATGCTACATTTAGGTAAAAAGTAACAAATATTTGTCAACAACAAAATTGGTATTTGTACATTATTTTATGCAGAGGGATTTTAAATTAACTTATTCAATCAATTTAATGCAATAAAATATGTGACATAAATGAGGGTTTCTTCAGTGTTTGTCTATTATGAGAGAATTATAAATCTGAAAATTCAAAAATAAACACTATTCATGATCTTGAAACTTAAAAATAAAAAACTGCATCCTACACTTAAATTACAAAGGTAATAAAAACATAAAGAAAACAAATACTTTTTACTTAAGTTTATTAATGTATAACTGTTAGAATGTAAGTGCTAAAATAATAAAATCTAGAAACACAGTACATAGACATAACCTAAAAAGGTATGTTTGAACCTAACCTTAACTAAAAGATACAGGAATATTAAAGAGGATAAACTAAATATAAATTATATAACTTACACTTATTGTTCGAATATCAGCCAAAGTTTTCTTTTCTAGAATGTTTGAGGTTCCAATGGAGTTATTGCCTTTTCTTCGCTTTCTTTTCTTATGTTTTGATGTTTTGTCATAATCAAATGCAGACTGAGATTGCTCCTTGTATGATCCAGAGAGTAAAAGAGGTGTACCATAAGGTGAATGTAATTTAGCTGATAAAGACCTCTGTAAAAAAAGTATTAATAATCAGTTACATAATTCTGTATAAAAAATTTGTACATATTCCTTAATATTCACATGTATCATGATAACAGTTAGTGACTTACTGAATATAAAAAAATATACATAAGCACATAGTATTAAAGATTAACATTTTTAACTCTTAAACCAAATACCTATCAATGGGTAATAAATTCTAATATTCCATGATTTTAGTTTACTCAAGTGTTTTTGGTAGTCTACCATCATACTTTTATTTCAAGAGGCTTTTTTAAACACAGACTGAATATACAGGATTCATACAACTTTGGAAGAAAGGGTCAAAGCATTTTAAAATGAACATACTGATATATAGCACACATGTTCAAGTTTGTAACCTATCAGTTTAGAACTTTGTAGTTCATTACATTGAATAACTGTATCTGAGAAGTTCAAAGATATATTAAAGTATTTGACAGTGATATATTACATTCACAATGTAAAAAATATTCTATATGTTTCTGCTACAAACGAAATAAAATTTAGATAACACATTAAGATACTGGTAATTATACCTGAACTTATGAGAAATTATATATGCTTTTAAAAAACCTGATATTGGCAAAAATATTATGAAATTATACAACATTATGAAATAGCATAAGAGATCAGAAGTATTGAGATATAACAAGTACATTGAAAAACCTATTCAAATATAATGGAAGAAAGAAGGTTAACAAATCCAGTTTATGTCGTGGGGTAAAATAACTTTCCTTATTGATATTAATAAAAATTTAATATGCATACAGTTCATATATAATTATGGCTAAAATAAAAATACTTTACATGTAAAACTTATGGGAATAGTCAAACAATAAAATGACTTGTTACTTCAAGAAGTTAATCGACATGTTAGACACTATTATATGAAAAACATAGTAAACATAGTGTTTTACACAAAAGGACTGTTTATAAAGAAATCTACTGAAAATCAAACCTTCAAGTTTGCCACTTTGTGCTGGCCATCATTTGTGAAACAGAAACAAGTTACAGGAGCTGTCGATGGCTTGAGAGTTTTTCTTTGATAATTTAGCTGGTTCACAGCAGTTCTCGATAGACCATCTTCAAATGAAAGATTGGATGAAATAGGATGTTCAGTAAATGCTTCAGAAGCTACTTTGCTGGATTTTTTTCTAAATGTCCTCTGTTAAAATAGGAAACATTGATGAACAAAATTAAAAAGAAAAGAAACAGAAAAACAAAATATAACTGGCACAGTGAAGCATGGAGTTATTAAATACAATAAGTATTATTATTCTAAGTAAAAGAATTCATTTGCATATTCATAACTCAAAAACAATAATAAAAAAATATAAATAAAAAATAAATAAACATGGCTCGAAATTAAAAACCTGCCTATTACTTATTGGAGCTCACATGAATAAATACTGGTATAGTAGTATATGTAAGTAACTTGGTGCATTTATAACATGCAGATATAGTAAAGAAGATTCATAACTTTGCAAGCAAGAAGGAATAATTTTATCTGTCAAGTTCTTGGAGAAAAAGAGTGACCTAGCCTTGATCAAGGAAATCTGGATATGTAGAGATGTCCAAAGGGAAAAAAATGTGGAATATAAAACTTAAAACTAAACTGGGAAGAAACATTAGGTGGACTTGAAAGAGAATTCTGTCTTATCTATTATCTGATTTAATCATTAAATGATAAATAAATAGAAGAAAGTGTAAATCTATACTGCATTTTAAAAGAAATTTTGAAACAGTAATAATACCATCTCTGTAATGAGCTTTATGGGTAGCAATGCTTCATATTTACATATGTCATGATGCTATATCTAGGTAAAAAGTAGCAAATGCTTTCTGGATGAAAGATCAGCAAATTATATGAGTAAGGGTAAAGCTTGGTCTTTATAGACACAGAAAAGATTTATGAATCTAGTTCCACAATCACACCTAATATGATGTGTGATACTCCAGAATAAAAGAATTGTGTAACAGATTGGAAAAATATGAAATGGAAAGCAAATAAAGGATATTTAATAAAGGAAAAATTTAAATAAAAACAACTAACCCAAGAACCTCTTGGAAAGTAACTCTAACATGGAAAGGTTGAGCAGTAGTTGGCTTCCAAGACTTTCAAAGAATATTACCTTAAGAATTTATAAATTATTCTGGTAGAAAGTTAATCAATCAGTGTTACAAATTTATACAAATTAAAAAAAAAAAACTTTTGTAACTTTAACTAAACTCACAATACCAATTATTTAAACTTGCGTGAGATAATTTTAAATTATCACAATATGATATATTATAAAATATTTGATATAGTATGTTATCTTAATAAAATTTTGTAAATTAAAAAAGTCAAAAGATAAAATGTATTCAGAGGTAAATTTGCACTGAGAGCATCAAATATGTTTCAGCTTAAGTCAAACACAAGACATTTTACACATAAATACTTTACTGTGAGTTAAAATAAATCCTCATCATATGGATAGATGCATAAAACCCCAGTCACATAAAAAGAAACAAGCTAAAACTGCTTAACAGTTTAACATAAAATAAATTATCTACAAAAGTATTTTTCACATCTTAAATGGCTTTATATATTTACTCAACAGCACAATGTATACAAGAGAGAGAATACCAAAAAGATAGGCTCAGATAGCAAATGATATAACATTTTTTAAGGTTTACAATAATTTTTGATATATTTTACCTATGAACAGAGAGATAAAATATATCATGCATAATCGGAGAGTTTTTCTAGCAAAGGTTAAAGGGCTTCTCTTTTTGTTTTGATGCATCCCATCAAAATAAAATCAGGTTAAGCAATAAAAACCTGCTGAATGATCAGTTGCATGACTTAAAATAATGTGGTAGTAAGTATTTCTAGTATTTTGGTAGCTAGAATGAATTGTTTATGTTCTTTATTGAAGGAAAAAGTATTGTTTCAAACAAAAATGTCAATACAAAAATACCATTTTCAAGGAAAATATAAAGAATAAAATTAACACATATGCATGTGTACACATGCAGAATATACATCAATATTTAGCAGAGACGAATGGAAAAATTAATTTTGTATATGAATTCTTGAGAGAACTTTTTCAATAGTTAGGAACCAATACACAACAAAATACATAATTATATCTATGTATATATATATATATATATATATATATATATGTATATATATATATTTATATATATATATATCTTCAAACATTGTGTTTTAAAGGATACAAGTTAATATAGAAAAGACATCTTAAGTCAATATTTTCATCTAATCTGTTGATTAAAGTTTTGAGATCAACCAGAGAGTTCTATTTGGTATTTCCTGTTATAAAAAGATATCATAATTTTTAAAATTTTTTTTGTTATTATAATATTTTTGAGAACTGCCTGACTTCAACATTTTGCAGTGAAGCATGGTACTATATGTGGATCTATGGCATACTACATTAAGATTATCAATTTTTGAAGCATGATATTTTCAGAACAGATAAAAATTATTTAATTGTTTTACCCTTGCTTTATCAACAGCTGCCATTTTTGATATATCCTCTAAATAATTACACAGTTTCTTGTTCCATGATCCTTCTTTATGTATCGCATTTTGAAGAATAGATCTTGCAAGAATATCATAGACTCTTCTCTTCTTTTCATCAAGGTAAAATTCAACCTTAACATTTTTTTCAGGAACAATGTATCCCTCCTCTGTAATCTAAGAATTTTACATAAAATGAGAAAAAATTGTTTTAAAATAAGAAAGGTAATAGTCAGGATAGACAACCCTGTAATGTATAAAAGAATTGAAATTATTTTAATCAATGTCAAAATGTAAAAATGTACAACTAAGATCAAAGGTATGCCCTCATTTATGACTCCTCATCAGTCACCAGGTCTCTTATGAGGGTAAATGCTACGTATGTAACAGATAGGTAGGCAGGACATGTTCACTTTTACCTTTCAGAGGCCCATCCTATGAGAGGGTATATCTCAAGTATATATTTTCAATTTCAATTAGTTTCTTAAATGAAGGGTCTTAGTAATGAAAGAAGTACATTTTATAATCTCTTAATAAAGTCATCACTTTGGCAATGGTAAAAATAGTACTTAAATAAAATTATAGAGATGATTATTACAATGATAAAATAAACTGAATTAAAACAGATAAACCTTATCAAACATTCAACATTTCATTCATTTCTTCTGATCTATATATAGCTAATGAAATTAGGTATTGGTGTTTGAAATTATAGAGTATCATTAAAAATAACTATAATGAATTTGAACAAAAAATATTTCCTTTCTTAATATGAAAATAACTTGATACGTGAAATTCATTACATTCATCATCTTAAAATTTATGTGTGGATGAAATATATCATTACAGTATGACTAAACTATAAGGAGGATCATTCAGTCAATATATATTTGTATAACAGACGTCAATAATATAGTTATATTTACATCATGCTTTATACCATTGTATAACAGGGAATCTCAGTTGATGAAAGAAAGAAAAAAAAACTATATAAAAGAACTACACAGGTTCAGAAAAGCAAAAACATATAGTTCACATACTCTTTGCAAACAATAGTGGTTATTTTAATAACAGCTATTTAAAATAACTAGAAAACACAGATTCAGATTAGTAAAATCATATAGTTCTCATATCCTTCGCAAACAACAGCGGTTATTTTAATATCATACCGGATATTTTCAAAATCAGATAACTTCCCAAATCTGCTGTATAATGGTAATAATACATAAAAAAAGCAATACACATGACAATACCCATAAAAATATTAAGAAAGAAAGATCTTACTAATTTTGCTGCTTTCAAATGTGACCGCCGCGATGGACGAGAGAAGTAATGAGCCAGGTGCACATCAGTAAGACCATTATATGATCCTAAAGGTCTATGAGGGGAAAAAATTTTAGATACTGAAAATTGAGTTTCATCATAAGCAAAATTACAGATAAACTTTAACTAAAAAGTATTTTTCTAGCTTTCTAGCTAATTAAAAGTTTTCATTTAAAAACTTAAAGTTTGTTAAAGGAAGAAAAGATTCTTAGAGCAATCTCACCCATCAAACTTTTTATTCACGGCAGCAATAGTCCACATATTCAGAAATTTCCCCACTTTAAGTAGAAAAATAGGAGTACTTTAAAGATAATAATAATAATGCATAGTAAAGTAGTTAATACTATAGTAATTTAAGGAGAGAGAAA
The DNA here is from genome assembly GCA_907164885.2 of Dolomedes plantarius. Taxonomy (NCBI): domain Eukaryota; kingdom Metazoa; phylum Arthropoda; class Arachnida; order Araneae; family Dolomedidae; genus Dolomedes; species Dolomedes plantarius. The sequence goes on from OU015501.1 coordinate 61,294,782, forward strand.
AGTTATAATGCAAATATATGCATCCATACAGAGAGAAAACTAATTCATCTAAATCTAGTATTGAGTATGGGTGATTATACTTGGTTTAAGAAATAATTGTAAGAAAAAAGAATATTGACTTATATTTAGGAAAACTAATTTCTCACTGAAATAAAAAGGAAGAAAAAATACATAGCCGATAAACATGCATAAAGATTACTAACTGCTTGTATAATATTTTATGAGGAACTGTAAAAAATTTTTTAAATACAGAATTAAAACAAGCTTCATTTTTAGATTAGTACAAAATAGAAGTGATCAGCATAATATGGTACATAAAGTATTTGGAAAAACTCACCTTGTATTTACATTCTGTCACATTTTGAGAATGATATGACAACTAGAAAAAAAAAAGGGAAAGTGAAAGCTAAGTTATAACTCAGTTGTAAAATATTAAAAGCAAATTTTATTTAAAAAATTACTGAAAAATTAAAAATGCACAGACCTCATATTTTACAGAGAAGCAAGATGATTTATTCAAAGTAAAAAAATGAATGAGAACCTGCATACAAAGAATTTCGAACTCTTGCCTGAAAAACAAACAAACTAACTAGCTAAAAGTATTATTATTTTTAAAATTGAACTATTAATTTTAGCTATTATTAAATTAAATTAATAATTTTTTAATGAAATGTGAATTTAAACATTAATATGCTAAACAACAGTCTAAAATACCTTGATAAATTTCATATTTGCTATGTTGACAAATATATAAATAAATACTTTTTACTTAAAAAATGATGACAAAAATTGCATTTTAATATATGTTATTTAAATAGGAGAAACATTCATGCATTCAAATGTTGCCAATATAGCAAATCAAAACATTAGTTTATTATGACTCATGATAACTCCTACTGAAGAGTTAGATTTATAAATTATACTCACTGTAAACTGGCATATTAATGGAATCTCGAAAGAATTCTTTAATAGTTACACATTTTAAAAAAGGTAATAAATACTGGTATTTCAATAAAATGAAATAAATTCACATGAAAATAATTCTAAGAGTTATTGCTTGAAAAAAAAAAAAGTCTTTACAGGAAATCTTAATTGATAAGGAAATATCTTAGAATAGGAATTATACTTAGGACTTTTAAATTACAGTTAGTAGAATGATTCAGATATGTAGTGGATATAGACTTAGTGTAAATTCACTTTCAAACTAGGACACAATTAAAAAAAAAATTATTTACTGAACAGAGAAACACAAAATTTAACATGAGACATCAATCATAGGTCTATGGTTATTTATGCTAGTTGCTGGAGAAAATGCTCTGCAAATTTATATATATATATATATATATATATATATATATATATATATATATATATATATATATATATATATATATATATATATATATATAAAGTACTGAAATAGAGTAATCATTAAAATGCTTGAAGAGTTCAAATCATTACTTCCAATGATTTTCTATGTTTCACTATATGAAGACTAGAACTACTTAGCAATCACCATTTCATTAAACAATTTCTCTAAATTTTTATAAGTAAATTGTTTTATAATTTTCAATGTGTCATGCTACATTAACAAAATTGGGCAACATAAAAAACTGGCAGGGAATTCCAGACATACTTTGAAATTCGAAGAAGAGGATATATATATATATATATGATATACATATATATATATACATAATTGGACATTCCATACTGCATGGCGAAACCAGGTATCAGACACAGACAAATAAATCCAATACAGTTAAAATTAGCTTAGATCCAGCATTAAAAAATATTTTTTTATTTCTCAGTCAGTAAGATTTGAACAAATAGGGTAGGTTTAAAAGGTGAGGCAGGAAAATAATACTAGAATATCTTAAGAATTATTTTAAATTTAAATGTATTATATTATAGTATAGAGAATGATATGACAAACTCTAAGTATGATATGTATACAAACATAATAAAGTGTAATATCTCCCCCCCCCCCCAAAAAAAAATAAATAAATAAATAAATAAATAAAAATCTTTTATGTGATTTTTTTTACATCCCAGCTTCAAAATATAGCATAACAAACAAACATATTTCTTAAATGTCATGATGCATATCTGTCAAGAAGAAAAAAAAAAATGACATACTTATAAGATGGTGACAAAATGCAATATTATAAAGTACTTTTGATCATAATCTTTAAGCAACTGAGTCAAATTCTTTAAATTGATTTGTATGTGTTGTGCAGCACACAGTCTCTACTAGCTCCGAAAGCTATATCGTTAGGATTTTACGAATTCTTGAAGATAAAATTTAAAAGAAGTTTTCATGAAAAATTTCAAGATAACAGGCATTGTCATCAATAATGTAAATCATAAAAGGCAACCACCTGGCAATGACTTTCATTGAATCCTGGAGTTGTTAAAAAAATATGTGGCTGCAAAGAGGTGAACAAAAAGCCACTGATTGACTGTTAGTGAAGACAATTTCAGAATAGTTAGTAAAATATCAGCATCACAATACATTCCCTAGATTACCACACATTAATCTAAAATTTAATCATAGTTAGATGGCATAAAAATATATTAAATACAGTTCAAAGTATAACGTTCATTCAATTTATATTGCGATACAACATGATCATATAGAAAGAAAAGTCATTTTCAAATAAAGTTACGTTTCTAAATGCTTTTAAAAATAAACTTATATTTCGTTAATAAATATTTTGGTTAAACGTCAGAAGTTACCTGTGGCTTCAGTATATTTATACAGGCGAAATTACTAGATAACGGAGTGTCTCAAAAATATGAGAGCTAAATTCATTGCCAGCGATGCTATCTAAACGTACAAATTACAACAGCAATCGTTATTCAAGTAGTCATTGGAAGGGTTAAGGGTTTACTTTATAATAGTTTAAAAGAAATCACTGAAAAAATAATGTATGAAAAATATTTTGAATGTGAAGAGAAGTAAAACCTTTTAATGTTTCATGGAAAGCCTCAGTAGACTTAGAAGTATTAAATCCTATTTTCTCTCAGTAAATGAAAAAAATTAAAAAGTTGTAATTATTTCCGCTAAACTTACACATTCTGCATTTTCAATGTACATTCTCAATGACGACAACATTAACAAGACAAAAAACCTTTAAAAGTCAAGTAAATACATGCGTACAGTAGAAATGTTTTCAAGCCACAATTCATCGTTGATTCTGCTAGTTGCTATGGCAACAATTTGCATCGTTTCACATCACTTCAAAAGCAGCTCTATAGCTGAACTAAAAAAATAATTATAACACCGAGATTTTATTACTTCAAGAAAACTTAAGAATAAGTAAATTAAATATAAATTGTACTTTTTAAAAAATTCTGAAGTATGTCTGAACCTCAGTAATATCAGGAATACATTTACGTAGAACAATGATGTATCCATGCATGGTTTTCAGAAATGTAATACGAGTGCTTAAACTTTTCAATTCTGATCTACATCAGTCTCCCCCTGTCAAAAACCCTTCATGTTCCTCAAAACAAAGAAAACACAATCCTTTCACATAGTTAACTTTTTAGGGCTATTTTGACTTTTTTCCTTGTTCTCCGAGAACGTCGACAAATTAATCTTGACTTTCCGAGTTAATTTCCAGTGATATACGAGACACGAAAATTTGAAAATATAGCCATTTGATTTGGTACTAATAATTTATTTATGACTGTAATAACACTTCGCTGGATGTGGTTAATTCAGTTTTTAACTCCCTCTTTGATTCGAAAAAAGTTTACTTACAGATGAATTTATAGTAACTTTCCGCCGACTTAAGTCTAATCAACGAAATGATACGGTTTTATGCCATACAATGAAAAAAAACTTGCAAAGATTACATAGATAATTGTATGATATAATTCGAGGGAAGGTGTGGCTTCTGCTTAGACGTGTACCTTGAGCATTTTCAGCATATCTTATCCAGTCTATATTTTGAACTATAATTTATTAGAGCTACAGCGTTATCAGTGTGGGTTGGTAAATGTGATGATCCCCACATTTACCTCCGTTAACAGTAAAAAATGTAGTGTAATGCATAAGAAGGAATTGTGCTACTAAAGTATTCAGCGGGTAAATCTTGCTTATACACTAACGAGGAGAAACATAGACCAATGAGGGCTGTCTGAATATTTGAGGCATTTCCTGTCTAGTGTTATGAGGACGTAATTATACTTGGTCCTCAATTTGCAGTTGGTTGGTTGGTTTAGAGCACAATAGTCATATTTTGCAACAAGAGCGCTAAGCCCTCACATTGTGAGGTTGTGTTTCTAACATCATTAAAAATTGGTAAAGAATTGGTATATGCTTAACCCCTTTTATTTCCAATATACATAAGTACTTTACTTCTCAATGTAAATAAATGTCAGTAAAAGTAAATTTTTTTCTGTTGTATAGTTATCGGACGAATAATAGACAGTCCAACACATTTTTTTACAACGCGAGAAAATGACACACGTTTTGTTTTAGAGGTTTCATAGTTCTCAAGTTTCCCCTTTGGACAAGAATCTTCTATGCAAAAAAAAATTGCAGGCCATTGAATTATTCAGTCCTTTAAAATTTGAATACTCATATTTCGTTAAAAAATAAGGCAAATGATCTTAATTAATATTCTACACTTTAAAAAATTACCTTACATTCAATTGCAATTTCTTTTTTAATACAGAAATCCAAAGGCAGTCTTTGAAAATTAAAAATCATGTTGGCCCATTTTTATCATTCAACACTTAAAAAAAACTGTTGACTTCACTGTCTAGTTCTTCAAAGACAGAAAAAAAAGTCAATGTATTGACGTTTAACAGTTTAAAATACTCAAAACTTGAAATATTTTTTAAAATTTTGTAGTTACAAACTGTTCAAACAAATATCGACTTATATGAAATATTATATATATACACTGCTCAGAACAATTAGGGGAGCACATGGTTTTAACGAAATTACGCAAATACTTACACCGATAAGTAACATAAAATAAATCATCCATAATTTAAAGCCTAGCAGGAAACAGAAGAAGAAACTTCATATGAAAATCAAAGTTCATGACGTCAAAAACCAGAAAAAGAACATAAGGGCGGAAATCGGGATGTTGCAGAGACGTCTGTTTTACTGCCTCAACTGTGAAATTTGATTGCTCAGTTATTCGTTTTGAGAAAAGGTGACTTGAAAATGTCTCAACAACGTGATTTACAGGAATCCATGGCATGGCGTATTATAGGCAAACTTGAATCCGGGCAAACACAACGTAGTGTCGAGGACGCTGTTGGAGTCGCGAGAAGTGTCGTTGCAAGGCTGTAGAATCGATTCCAAGAAACAGGGAATGTTAGACGTCGACCAGGGCAAGGTCGCGCCACTACAGCAACTGATGACCGGTATATACTGTTAACAGCTCGTCGAAACAGAACAGACAATGCTACTCAGCTGCAAAAACAGTTGCTCTTGGCAACAGGACGAAGGGTGTCCAGCCAAACAGTACGTAATAGGCTTCATCAGGGAGGTCTCTATGCACGTAGGCCAATGGTCTGCATTCCGTTGACCTCACGCCACCGTGCGGCCCGAAGAAGATGGGCTGCTGAACATCGAGATTGGGAGCAACATGATTGGAGCCAAGTGCTGTTTACAGACGAGTCCTGATTCAGTCTGGAGTGTGACACCCGACGTGTTTTAGTATGGAGGGAAAGGGGCACTTGAAATAACCCCACATTCGTTCGTGAAAGGTCACAATACAGACGAGCTGGTTTTATGGTATGGGGTGGAATCAGCATAGGTGGACGTACGGACCTGTATATTATTCGGAATGGTACTTTGACGGCCCGAAGGTATGCAGACGATATACTGAGACCTCATGTCATACCTTACGCTGCAGCCATTGGAGATTCCTTTGTTTTCCAGCATGATAATGCGAAACCGCATACAGCTCGTCTTGTGGAGAACATGCTTGAAGCTGAAACAATACAGCGTATGGAATGGCCAGCGTGCTCTCCTGACCTGAATCCAATCGAGCATGTTTGGGACATGCTCGGACGACGCATTGCTGCGAGACCAAGGCCTCCTTTTACTCTCCGAGACTTGGAGATTGCACTTCTTGAGGAGTGGAACAGTATTCCCCAAAGTCTTATCGATAACATCATCGCATCCATGGAAAACAGGTGTGCAGCAGTCTTAGCTGTTCGAACAGACCACACGCCATACTAAAAATCTTGCATCATTTCTAAACAATACTTTTTTTTATCGTTTACATGTAACCAAATTGTTGCCCTAAATCATCTTTTCATGTTTTTTCCATATTTTCAAAGAATTAAAGCTTAATTACAAATTTTTTACGTCTTTTTTTCTGTATTGCGCATTGATACGCGTGTACTATCCATTTTATGCCAATACGTGGCTGTCTCGCACGGTTTTCTTAACTTCTTTGCTTGCTCTCCTAATTTTTTTGAGTAGTGTATATGCTGGCCCAGTTGCTCTATTTCACAATGTTTTCACTTTCGTACATGGGAAATGTTTCAAAATTTCGATCATAATTTCAGGTAATGACTTTTTTTCTCCAACGTGTCTCCATATAAGGATCGTAGAGCAAACAAAAATTTCTTGGACAGTATGAAATTTTCTTATAACAAGTTTTAAAATTCAAATTTTAAATCTTGTCTAGTTTCTGTTATATCTGTTGCTCTATTCTTATGTTTACACTTTTGAACAAACAAACAAAAAAAAATTAAAATAATTTATCTTCAGGAATTAAAAATTTTTGTATTAAGTTTTTAAGAACATCAACGGGATAAAGACATTTTTTTCAGAATAAATATTGCTCCAGAGAAAATATTTTCAGAAATTTTACTCTAAATCAAATATCCTGAAGTCAATTGAGGAACATACATGCCTGAAAACTGAACAAAGAAATACAGAGGCTGTTCGCACATTTTTTAGACGATTTTGGTAAGTGGTAATAAAAAATCGTTTGCTGCAAAAGAAATAATTGCAATTGTACTATGTTTTTAAAAGTCAAAATTATCGTCTGCGGCTTGAAAGTTTTGTTTTTATTCAAAATGGCGTTTTTAAAGCCTCAAGTGGGACAAAAATTCCAAACAAGTATCCAAGGAAAAAACGGACATCTTCGACTATTGCAAAGGTACGTTGTTTAATGTTAAAAGAAAATCCCCCTAGTCAAAGGACAGTTGCAAAATCATTAAAATGCTCGGTGTCCACTGTAAACAAAATGATAAACGTTGATTTAAATCTTAAGAAAGCGAAAAAACGCAATGTGAATCGTCTTCTTCCAAATCATATCGCTGAACGCAGGGCACGCTGCAGAATTCTATGTGAGAAGCACTTATCCAAAGAAAAATGAAAAACAGTTGTCACAATAGATGAATCATGGGTGTATTTAAATGATTGCAACAAAAAAAGAGCCATTTATTATCATAAAAGGGGAGAAAAAAATTTAAGTACATGGTTCAAAGAATCGAAAGAAAGTTTTTCTAAGGGATTCATGATTGTTGCTGGTTTTTCTTATAATGGCAAGTTAAAATAAAGAGAGTGGAAAAAAATGTCAAGATTAACTCCAAATACTATCAGGAACATATTTTATTGCCAATTTTTCTGAATGAAATACCATCGCTTTACCCACAGTGCCATCAATCTGTGAGACTCCATCAGGACAAAGCTAGCAGTCACACATCAAAATCCACTGTAAATTTCCTAAAAGAAATGGAACAAAAAACTGGTATCAAGGTCATACCCTTCACTGATATCCCTACTAAATCTCCCGATGTATCACCTATGGATTTTTGTGCTTTCGGACTTTTAAATTCTGCATTATCCAAATGTCGTCCCAAAATCCTTACAGGACTCTGGAAAGCTGTTCAGGAGGAATGGGATAGAATACCTTTTCTGACACTTCAAAAGGCATTATTATCCTGGAAATTACGGTGTCGAAAGATAGTTCAAAATAAGGGATGTCAAAAAGAACATTTAAAACACAAGAATTTTGTGTAATTTAGTTTTGTGAATACAATATACATCGTCTAAAAAATGTGTGAACAGCCTCTGTACTGTAACGATTTCATAGCGATATCATCCAAGAAATTTTACATAAATCCTTTCAAAAATAGCAAATATGGAAAAATTAAATTTACGAGATTAATAAAGTTTAAGTAGGTGTATAGTTGGGTAAGCACAGACAGTACAACATAAAAATGCTGTATACGGCAGTGCACTTAAGGATAATGCCAGCTCCGGAAAATAAAGGTTCAGAAACAAAACAAACGTGACTTACTCATAAAGCCCATTTATTAAACAAAATATAAACAAAATTAAACAAAAAAGATGGTGTATGTATGATACCATTTATAAAAACTACGATTTTTGCTCCCTGGAGCAATTGTAAAAAATATCTCCATTACAAAAACTTAATATTACATGGTTGGTATGATGGTTAATGCATTGTACGTCTCCCATGCGATGAAATACAGTCCGTACAACGCCTAGGCATGCTGAGTATCAAATTAACGAGCTGATCTTGGGGAAAATTACTCCACTCAGCAAGCAACGCTTTCCCAAGTTCCGGTACACATGTAGGAGGTGGTTGACGGGCTGAAACTCGTCGTCAAGTATGTCCCACACATGTTCTATCGGATTCAAGTCAGGTGAGAATGCTAGCCATTTCATACGGGTGATATCCTCAGATTGAAGGCATTCGTTTACGATGTTTGCTCGGTGAGGACGGGCGTTGTCATCCATAAACACAAATTCTGCGCCCATGGCATCCCTAAAAAAACGCACATGTTGTTCCAGAATGATGTCCCGATAAATGTGGCCGTTCATGGTTCCGATTTGAACATGCAGATCTGTTCTGGAGCCCTGTAAAGTTCCACCCCAAACGAGCAATCCTGCACCACCGTAACGGTGTCGTTCAATGATGTTGTCTTGGTGGTAACGGGTACCTGGCGTTCTCCATATGAAAGTCCGACGTGAATCAGACTGCAAGCTAAACCTGGACTCGTCGGAAAACATCACACAAGCCCACTGTGACGATATCCACATTGCATGTTCTCTACTCCAGGCTAATCGCTGCCGACAGTGAGTTGCCGTGAGCGGAACACATCTGACAGGCCTGCGAGCATATAGACCAATATTTCCCATACGCCTGTACACGGTTTGCCTTCAAACTGTGTTACCCGTGGCTGCAGTTAGCTGACCAGACAGGTCGGATGCTGTGCTCCGTCTGCTTATTTTGGCAGTTACTGCCAAATACCGGTCTTCATTCGGCGTTGTAACTCGGGGGCGACCTGTACTGTAACGTCTACAGACATTTCCATCATCTTGAATTCGTTGCCAAAGCCTAGAGATGACACTTTGGGCAATTCCAAGTTCCTCGGATACTTCCATCTGAGTACGTCCACATTCCAGGCGGCCGGAAATTCTACCACGTATAAAATCATCCACATGCGTCCTCTGTGTCATAACTATTCTGTTATGGCACTGAGCGGATTACAGAACGCTTTTGAACAATTTTACTTCTTTGCCATCATTCCTTACATTCCCCTCTCTTACACTCGTCATTGTGACGTACTATCGGCGTCATCTGGTGGCTTCCTGTAATTTGCATACTATTCTTGAAGATGTGTGTTATAATTCTACAGCTGAAATTTTTACTTTAGAGTTCGATTTCCGTGTGATTCTGAATTATCCTTAATTTATGGGCATGAGTGTATATATATATACACTAGTTATCAAAAATTAAGGAAACTCACAAAAAGAGGGATAACACGTTCAAAACTAGGCCAATCTGTTTAAAATTTGAATATGTTGTTAAGGAAAAGTTGCTGAACAATACTACGTTATGCAAAATAGAGGCGCTGCAGTCGGAATACGTCATTTGCGAGGAGCATAAAAGTGCATGTCTCAGAGCAAGGCGGTAATTGTCGTTGCGAGGCTGAGATTAGACATCTGGCATAGCCAAATTGCAACAATGACCTCCAGGCATCATTTTACCGAAGAACTGCGATGGCGAGCTATTGGGAGATTAGAGGCAGGACAAAGTCAGACAGAAGTGGCCAGATGGCTAAATGTGAGTCCGTCTGTGGTTCATAGACTTTGGCAACAGTTTCTAACCACGGATTCGGCATCCAGAAGGTTCAGACAAGGACAGCAATACGCTACCACGAGTGCCGATGACCAATATTTGTCATTATGCGCACGAAGGAATAGAACTTCAACTCCGTCTGTAAGCTCCGTATACAGATCCTCCCTCGCTGCAAACTCTGGAAGGTTGGTATCAACGTCAACCATGCGTAGAAGGCTTCACGAAGGTGGTATTTTTGCGAGGTGAACAGCCATTTGCGTCCCGCTCACGTCACGCCATAGGCGGGAACGTTTACAGTAGGCACGTCAACATGTCCACTGGATGCGTGATCAATGGAGGGCCGTTTTCTTTACGGATGAGTCCAGGTTTAGCCTCGAAAGCGATAGTAGGCGTATTTTGATTTGGAGAGCCTGGAACTCGTTTTCATCCATCATACATCTGTGAAAGAGATGCATACGGATCAGGCAGTGTCTGTGTTTGGGGTGGTATCTCTTTGGGTGGACGCACAGACCTCCATGTCTTTCCCCGTGGAAATGTGAATGCTCACACCTATAGAGATGACATCCTTGATGCTTATGTGCGCCCTTATGCCGGGGCAATAGGTGATGCTTTCGTGCTACAGGACGATAACGCGAGACCGCACAGGGCTCGCATCGAGGATGCTTATCTTGAGCAGGAAACAATGCAGCACATGGAGTTGCCAGCTCGATCACCGAATCTGAATCCTATCGAGCATGTTTGGGACGCTTTAGGACGACGTATAGCTTCTCTCAGTCCTCCTATTAGGACCCTAGCCATGCTTTCAACTGCTTATCAAGAGCAATGGCTCTCACTTCCTACCGAACTCATAGACCGCATAATTGACAGCATCACACATCGCTGTATCTTCTGTATTGCTTCTCGAGGGGATCATACGCCATATTAAAGGTACTTTTCCTATACCAAACTGACACATCCGATTTGTTCATTGTATACATATGCTAGTTTCTATAACACCATAATTGTCTGGCGATTTCTTTTTATGCTATTTTATAACTACCTATGTGTTGTATAATGTGTATAAGTTTCATTAAATTCTACGCGTAACCCTACGCGTATATATATATATATATAAGAATTTTGTGTCTCTGACTTCCTAACGAACTTTGTTTAGTACAAGTAGAGCACGGTACATTATTACACCTTTAGTTTACTCTTTTCCCATACTTAACACAAGAAAATTTGTTAAATGTGGACTTAAGTGAAACAGCCTTCATAAATTTTCAAAACTGTTAGATAATTGTCGTATAGGGACTGTCCTGACTTTATTTGATTTGGGCGTGAATTCGTATTTTATTTGTGGTAGTACATTTTATGTCATTAAAAGGGTAGTTGGGTGCGTTGTGTTCAGATATTTGGTTGAATAACACCCCAGACTCTGGACATGATTGGCCTACGAACAGATTATAAAAGTTTAACCAACAATCTTTCTTCATAAATAACGGAAATCAACTCATTAACGAAATCCTGTTTTCTTTAACACAAACTAATAGTTTATTTACAATTACATATTATTTACAGTTTATTAAAAAAAAGAATCATTTATGTTCATATCCTCAATCCTTACATTTAATCATTTACCTACTACTTTACGAGGTGCAGGGAGCATACGAAAAAAACTACTCATACACAAGTATTTATCTATAACCCTAACTTTCCCTTTCCACACTCAAGCATTAAATTTTAAATGACCAGGGACTGAATGTATCAAAAATTATATTTCACTCACTCGATTTCGCAGGGGCAGGATAATCATCGAAACAGCAGGGTTGCGGTTCTCTCCCTCCTAATCGCACGTTCACTTAGAATCTCAGCTCGCTGTGGTCTGGAAATTGGGGGGTCTTGCTTCACAGGAACGTCACTGCTTCTTCCTTATGCCTTCCGTATTTGGTCTCCGGAGTACGGTGAAGTCTAGCCTCTCTCTTCTGGATCCGGTGCTCGATATTTTCTTGGATCCTGCGAGTAAGGTTCGGGAACTATGTCGACCGGTTGTCCTTATGCCTCCGAAGTCGGGTCCCCTCCAAATAGGAACGTAGGATCGAGCAAACTCGCCCCGACAAAACTCTAACGCTTCTCTCTCTTGACTCCTGTTACGTCATCTTCTACGCCGCCGATGGCCCCCCACATCGATCACTTACGCCGCTCTCATATATTCAGTACAAAAGGGCATTCTAATTTAACGTCGCAACCGGCGCCTAACTTGTTATCTTAGTCTACCATCTTCGAGACCTCCCATGTAGACCGCACTCCTACTCTCCTATCCGAAAACAATGTAATGAAGCAAGCCTTTGATTTTAAATTCTTTCTACATTTAATTTTCTTCTTCTTAAAATTGAAGGCGCATCATTGCAATAATTTATATTTGAAATTTTTGCAAATAAGATCAAAACCATGACTGAATTAAAACATAGCCTCTTAAAGATGGTACTGAACTCTCTATCGTATTAAATGTGAGTTCGAGGGTAGTTCGAGGGGAGCATTGTTTTCGTTTTGCAATTTGAGTCAAAGCCGTTCGAAACGAGACCGGAAGTTGAAGTAGTATTAAAATCACACTACTTTGGGGCCGGGCAATAGGCGATTGGTTACGGTGCTGGCATTCTGGATCAGAGCTTGCGGTTCGAGTTTTATCTATGGCATGGATGTTCATAGTCGTTCGAATTGTGCTTTAAATTGTATGCCCAGTTTAATTATCCCTTGTGTAGCAAAAGTTGACCGCAGCGCTCTCAACTACCCTAACCCAACTCCACTCATACCATTTTGAAGCTATTTTAATAAAAGTAAATCCTGAATACGTATGATGACAGATCTAAAAATATTACTTACAGGAGGAAATTTTATGTTCTTTGGAGAGGGATTTGACCCTATTATCATTGCATGCTAAGAGTACAATATTATAATTAACCATATTTTGATTTACAATTCTAGACCTAACGGTGATAGTTGGCAGTATTAAATGCTGCCCATTAAAACTGTTCCTACGAAAATTTTACTCAATTTCGTATCTTCAATTCAACGTAAATATAGAAGTATTTTTGTAAAGGGCCGTATTTTTGCCGTACACAAAACATAAAATTATGTATGCTTATTCTTAGACAAGAATCATTAATGCTGCTGTGTACTAAGCCTACTGGATTCGCTCACTGTTAACCTATGGAGAAAATTTGTCTACTATTTACATCAACATAAAAGCTGATAATAAAATAGAAATGGTATTTTCAGTAGCCTGAACTTTACACCTTGCAACAAGATTCATTTTATGTATTTTCGTCCATCAAAGGAATTTATGTGCGTTTAAAACACACTATACCAGATTTTCCGCCCTAATAATTTAAATTTAAAAATATTATTTCCAATTTTTTAAACGAAAAATTCCCCAAGGTGTAAAATTGCATTCTCTATTATGGAATCCAATTAAAAAAAATCTTTAAATCGAAGTCGGCAATCCTTGGGCAAATTTTCTCCATAGGTTAGCACTGAGGTGAGTGAATACATTAGTGTTAGTACAGGGCAGCCTTAAAAAAAGATATCATATTTTGTAAAGTTAAATTTTGAAAGTTTTTCTGGTTTGAAAACTTAATAAGTTAAAGAATCCAAAGTCACAAATACCTGGCTCAGATTCTTGACAGTAAAGTAACATGAGGTATTTTGAGTAATCGTTTCTGTCAGTTGATGTAGTTAGTATTTTTGGGCTAAAATTACTGAAACTTCTACCTTTGCCAGGTCTTCTTTTGTTGACAAACTTACTGTAAATCGGCCATCGTTCTTTCTTCTATGCACTGAAAGAACGATTATCACAAAATTATTTCACAATGTTAAACATATCCCGTTTTTCCACAAAAATTTTAATTTAACAGAATATTTTAATATTTAATCTTGGCTATCACAGCTAACTCTTTTTATGTCCCTTGCATGACTTAGAATGTGTGATTTTTAATTTTTTGATTTGTAAAAAAACGTTAATAAATTAGCTAATTGTTATGAAGATAAAGATGGCTAAGGTACGTTTTCTAGAGCTGTCTAATAATTTAGTTCCAATTACATCGTAAGCTAAAACCAATGAATCCAAGGGAAAAACACGTTTTTCATGCGATGGGAAGCAATTCATAAACAGTTGAGATTTCTACTTGTTCATGAGAACTATCCTATTCATCGAATGTAAAGGTAAAACTCTGTAGATTAGATTCAAATGGCTCCTCAAAGTCTTTTTCTCCAATGAGGCAGACGGTTACTTGGGCATTAATTACCCTTACGGTCAAATGACACCGCGGTTTTGCTGGCCACTTTTCTGGGAGCACCGTATAGGTGGACCAGTATTACCCCCCTGTGGGCCGGTCCCGTAATTTTGAACGTAGTCAAGTTACGAGACCGGAACACTTGACCCCGCACCTCCAGAGGTAAATATGAGAACTTGGAGGACATTGCAGCCACGCCCTATTTTAAGTGCATAAGTAAAAGTTTTCGTCAATTTTTTATCAACGCTGTACTCTTCTCATGGGCGTAATAGTAATGATTTTATTAACATCTAGAGCTCTTTTGCTGCTTGTAGAGGAAATTGATAGGTAAATTTTGCTTTTTGAATACGAATTGTTACATTTAACCTATGTTCCGTCTAAGCTGTGTAGTGCAGAAAAGCATGCGAGTAAAGAATTATCAGAAAATATTAAATAAGTGCAATGTTTTTAAAAATTGTTTTAATTGTAAGTTGAAGCATATACAGAGGCTGTTCGCACATTTTTTAGTCGATTTTGGTTAGCGGTAATAAAAAATCGTTTTTTGCAAAAGAAATAATTGCAATTGTACTATGTTTTTAAAACTCAAAATTATAGTCTGCGCCTTGAAAGTTTTGTTTTTATTCAAAATGGCGTTTTTAACAAAGCAGTGGTTCGAAGGCTACATTTATGCTCTTTCCGAAGAGAAATATGCATACTCCGTTATCCAAAAACGATGTGAGAGTCATGGTTTTGTGATATCTAAAGCGTCGATAGGTAATATCGTCAACAAGAAAGGAAAAAAACGTCAAATTGGAGCCTCAAGTGGGACAAAAATTCCAAACAAGTATCAAAGGAAAAAACGGACATCTTCGACTATTGCAAAGGTACGTTGTTTAATGTTAAAAGAAAATCCCCCTAGTCAAAGGACAGTTGCAAAATCATTAGAATGCTCGGTGTCCACTGTAAACAAAATGATAAACGTTGATTTAAATCTTAAGAAAGCGAAAAAACGCAATGTGCATCGTCTTCTTCCAAATCATATCGTTGAACGCAGGACACGCTGCAGAACTCTATATGAGAAACACTTATCCAAAGAAAAATGGAAAACAATTGTCACAATAGATGAATCATGGATGTATTTAAATGATTGCAACAAAAAAAAAGAGCCATTTATTATCATAAAAGGGGAGAAAAAAATTTAAGTGCATGGTTCAAAGAATCGAAAGAAAGTTTTTCTAAGGAATTCATTATTGTTGCTGGTTTTTCTTATAATGGCAAGTAAAAATAAAGAGAGTGGAAAAAAATGTCAAGATTAATTCCAAATACTATCAGGAACATATTTTATCGCCAATTTTTCTGAATGAAATACCATCGCTTTACCCACAGTGCCATCAATCTGTAAGACTCCATCAGGACAAAGCTAGCAGTCACACATGAAAATCCACTGTAAATTTCCTAAAAGAAATTGAACAAAAACTGGTATCAAGGCCATACCCTTCACTGATATCCCTACTAAATCTCCCGATGTATCATCTATGGATTTTTGTGCTTTCGGACTTTTAAAATCTGCATTATCCAAACGTCGTCCCAAAACCCTTACAGGACTCTGGAAAGCTGTTCAGGAGAACTGGGATAGAATACCTCTTCTGACACTAAAAAAGGCATTATTTTCCTGGAAATTGCGGTGTCGAAAGATAGTTCAGAATAAGTGATGTCAAATAGAGCATTTAAAACATAAGAATTTTATGTAATTTAGTTTTGTGAATACAATATACATCGTCTAAAAAATGTGTGAACAGCCTCTGTACAACATTAAAAACATATTTACTAGAAGTTTACCCGTCATAGTTATTTCTTTCTTCACGAATTTTTCTATTCTGTCTTTCGAAAAGGCCTATATTTTTTTCATGACGTCATTTACATTTAGTATTGCACCATACTTAAGCTATACTTGATTCTCTAGAGGTTGCCTAAAAGATGTTATTAAACTCTTTTACATATTTCCATTTTAATTGAATCTATAGTGTTAAATCCTCACTCAAAGTTCACCCATTATGTTTGAAATGTTCCAATACTATCAGAAAATAAGTCAGTTACAAAGCTCTAAATTTGTAAGACGAAATTTAAAGTGCTACTGAAAGCTTTAAGAGTTAGGGCCTGTTCACATAGGAATCCGTTGCGTTGCGTTAAGGAAAAGATGACGTTGAGACGAAAATAAACCAATCATATGCCTCCAAACGATTAGCAATGAAATTTTTAACGCCTATGATTGGTTTATTTTCGTCTCAACGTCTTCTTTTCCTTAACGCAACGCAACGGACTCCTATGTGAACAGGCCCTTACAGCTTTAGTGTCTTTGGCAATTATGAATTTTAGCTCTGGATAATTGTTTTGGTACCTTTCATAGTATAATTCAAGGTTTCTGGATAACAAGTGCAGTTGTAACGTCATCGTTTATAAGGCTAAGCTACCATTATTTGCATCAAACATTACATGTTTCAATATTATTTTTTTTCACATTCTTCACCGTTGTTCGAAACTGATAGAAATTGTTAATTTCATTTAAACATAAAACCTTCCGGCAGAGAGCGCGTGCCCATTTAGTGAGTTTTTGACATTATTGCTTTTCTGTGTTTCAGTATCTTTATTTTTTTTGCTTACTTTCAGTGTGGCAACAGGTTAAAATATTGAGTTTGATTTTGTGTGTTCTTTTAGTTTGTGATATATTTTTCAAGTGAATATTTCTACGAAATATTAAAGTAACTTAAATAAAATTTCAAGGCAATTGAAGTTGTTTAATGATGCTTTCTATCTACAGTTCATTTAATATCGAATTTCAGTTTTATACATTGGTCCATCGTAGCAGGAATAAGCGGCTTATTAAGCTTTTTCTTTAAGCCCTATTTTACAAAACTTGTGACTGTCTTGAAAACGAACTTTTATTTTGTTTTCTGAAAGTGATTAATTGTGTCTTAAGGAAAATGGATAAACTAAAAGCATTGCTAACCAAAAAGCGAGTTTTAAAATCAAGCTTAACAAAGTTGAAAGAGAAAATTGAGGTTTCTACACAAAATGCTGATTTTGTAGAAATTGAGGTAGCTCAGGAACGATTGAGTGTCATTTCTGCAAGAATTACTGACTTGTTTGAAGACATTTTTGTACAGTGTGAAGAGTCAGATGTTGAGAAGTTTGTCGCCGAATCTCAAGAAATTCAAGACATTGTAGACGATTTAAATGTTGCGATTCTGAGAGTTCAAGGAAAACCAAAAACTGCTCATTCTACTTTTGCATATTCTTCAAATAGTGTGAATATTAAATTGCCGAAATTAACTCTTCCTACCTTTGGCGGCAACTTGGACGAATGGTTAACGTTCAGTGATATTTTTCAAGCTTCAGAAAAAAATAATGATAAATTATCTGATGGACAAAAATTGCAATATTTAAAGAGTTCTCTAAAAAATGATGCATTAAAAATTGTTCAATCTCTCGCTATAACAGATTCAAATTTTCAGATTGCTTGGGATCTTTTAACTGATAGATACTCCAACAAAAGAGACATTGTGTTTACATATATTGACAAGATACTCAGTCTTTCACAAATGACAACAGAGACTGCATCTCAAATTTTATCTTTGGTTGATTCAACGAAAGGGTGTGTGCGTATATTAGAAAGTCTTAACATGAAGGTTCAAGACTTTGCAGATACCATTTTCCTCTATATCATCCAGTCCAAACTCTGTTACATTACAAGGAGCTGGTGGGAACGTGAAATGGAATACAACGAGATTCCTACCCTTTAAGAGTTGCTGGACTTTTTAGAAAAACATGCAAGAACAATCCAGAAAAAGAGCAAAGAGAGAAAAGTCCAACAAGGACATAATTCAACGAGCAAAAATGCAATTCATCATTCTAGAGTTTCATCATTTTCTTTAGAGGTTAAAAGTCATAATATGTGTGCTTATTGCAAGACTAACCATTCCCTACCATTGTGTGATGCATTTTTGAAACTAAGTGTTAAACAGCGTTCAGAATTTGTGAAAAAAACATAATGTTTGTTTTAACTGCTTGATCTCTGGTCACAGTTTAGTTCAGTGTAGAAGTATGTACAATTGTAGAGTGTGTGATAAAAGGCATCATACTGCCTTGTGTTTCAAAACTGGTCAAGAGAGATCAAGAGAGTCTCAACATACTGCTGAGTCAACACATTCACCTGATGCACAACAATTCATCCCACAATCTCAGGCTAATTCAAGTAGTGTATCAGTTTCACGTACAAAGGCTTCCAATGTGAATGATTCTATTACTACATGCATTTCTGAACCCAGAGTTCAAAATCATGTGCTGTTGTGTACAGCTGTTGTTCGAGTGCGAGATTCTGCAGGAGGTTATCAATATTGTCGTGTCCTCCTCGATCCTGGTTCGCAAGCCAGTTTTATTACTGAATCTTGTGTAGAAAGGTTGGGTTTACAAAAGAGAAAGGCTAAGGTATTGATTTCTCGTCTTGGTTCATCAAATTCCCAAACAAATGGAATAACAGAGATTAATTTTATACCACATTACAAATTAACACCCACTTTCTCTATCCCTGTGTATGTGTTAAATAAAATTGTTGGTGAACTACCGCATTCTTCCATAGACCCATCTTATGCAGAATTATTCAGTGATATAAAACTTGCAGATCCAACATTTTATAAATCGAGTGCAGTTGATATTCTGTTGGGTGTAATGTCTCTTTACCAATGCTTATGGGAGAGACATTAAAAGGCGATAATAAACCGTTTGCTGTTAGATCCCAGCTAGGCTGGATAATTTCAGGAAGTGTGTCTCTTACAGCAGATAAGCAAACTACTATTGACGTCAACAACATCCAAATGGACAATGATACTTTAGTGTCAAATTTCTGGAAACTTGATACGGTTCCTTCAGCAAACCCATTAACTGCATCTGAGAAAGCCCGTGAAAAACATTTTCAAAATACTTACACCGGAGACTGTGACAAATATACCGTGCGATTACCTTTTCACTCTTCGCCTGATCTTTTGGGTAACTCCAAACAATTAGCCTTACGTCGTTTGCATTCCCTTGAGAAAAAACTTTCTTCTAACCCTGATATGTATGAACAATATAGAGACTTTATCTCTGAGTATTTGGAACTTAACCACATGGTAGAAGTATCCGAGTCAGAGCACAATAATAAATCAGAATACTACCTTCCTCATCATTGTGTAATAAAACCTTCAAGTACAACTACCAAGCTGCGAGTTGTTTTTGATGCATCTGCCAAGACTACATCAGGCCTGTCACTAAATGATATCCTAATGGTTGGACCCAGAGTGCAACAGGAATTGGTTCCTATTCTTCTAAGATTTCGAACATATCAAGTTGCACTATGTGCTGATGTTGAGAAAATGTTTCGAATGGTTCAAGTTCATTCTGAGGACACTAATTACCAAAAAATCTTGTGGAGAAATAATCCAAGTGAGCAAATCAAACTTACCGGTTAACAACAGTGACATATGGCACAGTAAGTGCACCTTTTTATTAACACGTGTAATGAAACAGCTTGCTATTGATGAGAAGGATACATTTCCCTTGGCATCTTCTGTTTGTTTGAGAAATTATTATGTTGATGATCTGCTTTCTGGTTCAGGGTCAGAAGCTGAAGCAGCTGATCTAGCTAATGAAATGTTGCACATGATGGAAAAGGGTGGATTCAAGCTACGGAAGTGGATTTCCAACATACCATCTGTTTTGCAATGTTTTCCTCCAGAGTTAAAAGCTCCAGTTTCTTCATTTAAGATAGACAGTGACAACATGGTTAAGGTGCTTGGTGTTATTTGGTGTCCAACTTCTGATACTTTTCAACTTACAGTTTCCATCAATGAGAAATCAGTGTGTACAAAACGGACAATTCTTTCAGAGATAGCTAGAATATTCGATCCTTTGGGTTGGTTAGCACCTGTGGTGATTGTTGCAAAGATTCTTCTGCAAGAACTGTGGAGTAACAAATGTGGTTGGGATGATGAAATCAATGACGAGTGTAACAAGAAATGGAGAAAGTTTCAGTCGCAACTATTTTTACTTACAGAGTTTAAAATTACAAGATGTGTAATGAGTTCCAATGCTTCTGAGATAGAAATTCACGCCTTTTGTGATTCTTATGAAAAGGCCTACTGTGCTGTTATTTACATACGTTCAGTTGCTTCTGATACTTCTGTGAAGGTTTCTCTCCTAGCATCAAAAACTAGAGTTGCCCCTCTAAAGCAACAATCACTTCCAAGGTTAGAACTTTGTTCTGCATTACATTTGGCCAATTTACTTGAATTCATGCTGCCCGTCATCAACATTCCAATCAAAAGGTGTTTTGCATGGACAGATTCGAAAGTTACACTTGCTTGGATAGCTTCAGAGCCTCGTCGCTAGCTACCCTTTGTAGCAAATAGAGTTGCCAGGATACAAGAAGCCGTTCTAGGTTTAAAGTGGAGCCATGTGCCAGGAAATCAAAATCCTGCTGACTGTGCTACAACAGGACTTTTGCCTTGTGAATTCCTTCAGTGTGATATGTGGACATGTGGTCCAGATTGGCTCAGATAACCAACCATACCATACGACAATGATGATAATGTGAAATAATTTTCTTTTAGAGAATTGCATTTAAAAGAAGAAAAAAGGAGTTTCATTTCAACTGCTGTTCAGTGTCAAGATGTTTCATTCATATTTAAATTTTCTTCGTGGTCGAAATTGTACACCAAGAGTTACAGCTTGGTGTTTACGTTTCATAAGAAATTGTTCTAAATCTTCTGAAAAGATTTTGGGTTGTCTTACAGCAAATGAGCTATCAAAAGCAACAGAGATTATAGTTAAATGTGTTCAAAGCATTGAGTTAAGAGTTAAAATGGTCTAAATTCTGGAAAGGATTTAAATTCATCAAGCAAAATCTTATCACTATGCCCTTTTTTAGATGCTAATGGCATAATTAGAGTCGGTGGTCGACTCAGAAATGCTAACATATCTGAAGATATGAAACACCCAATAATCATCCCTCGAAATCATCATGTGACAAATTTAATTGTGCAATATTTTCATCGTCTACACCTCCATGCTGGACCTCAACTATTGTTAGCTGTGATCCGTCAAAAGTTTTGGATACCTTGTGGAAGAGAAGTTGTGAGGCTTTTCGTGAGAAACTGTATTACATGTTTTCGACTTTCTGCTACTCCAAATACTCAACTTATGGGTGACTTACCCCTTTCAAGAGTTACACCATCAAGAGTTTTTGCTGTCACTGGTGTTGATTATGCAGGCCCTTTTCTATGCAAAGAAAGATCTGGCCGATTTAAAAAATCGTTTAAGATTTATGTTGTAATTTTTGTATATTTCTCTACTAGGGCAATCCATTTTGAGATGGTGAGTGACCTTACTTCCAAGGCTTTCATAGCAGCTTTGAAAAGATTCATTGCCCGACGTAGTAGACCAAGCAAAATATACAGTGACTGTGCAACTAATTTTGTTGGAGCAGACAGCGAGTTGAGAAGAACAAAGAAATAACTTCTATCCTCTTCAAATGATGCCAGTGTTGTAAGTTTCTCGGAATCACAAGGAATCAAGTGGAGCTTCAATCCACCCTCAGCTCCTCATTTTGGAGACCTCTGGGAGGCTGGTGTGAAGAGTATGAAATTTCACATCAAGAAAACCATGGGTGATGCACTTCTAACTACTGAGCAGTTCCAAACTCTGATTTGCCAAGTCGAGGCATGCTTAAACTCAAGACCTCTTTGTCCAAGCTCAGAGGACCCAAATGATTTGTCAGCACTTACACTGGGTCACTTTCTTGTTGGTGCTCCCTTGACTGCTCTTCCAGAGCCCGACTTCACAAACACTCCAATCTCACGTTTACAGCGTTGGGAATTTGTGCAGCGACTTCTACAACAGTTCTGGCGTCGGTGGAGCAGTGAATATCTAAGCCTGTTGCAGCAACGACCAAATTGGTGTTCCTATAAACCCAATATTGCTATTGGTGATCTCGTTCTCATAAAAAATGAACTTGTCCCTTCCTTACACTGGAAACTTGCCAGAGTTTTAGAAGTTCATCCAAGCAAGGATGATAAAGTTAGAGTAGTAACTGTGAAATGTGAGAGTGGACTATTAAAAAGACCAATTTCAAAACTATGCAAATTGCCACTTGATTAACTTGATTGGTTGTGATAGTGATTTTTTTCTTTTCTTTTTGAAACCCTTGGGTGGTTTCAAGGTGGGGAGAATGTTCAATTTCATTTAAACATAAAACCTTCCGGCAGAGGGCGCGTGCCCATTTAGTGAGTTTTTGACATTATTGCTTTTCTGTGTTTCAGTATCTTTATTTTTTTTTTGTTTACTTTCAGTGTGGCAACAGGTTAAAATATTGAGTTTGATTTTGTGTGTTCTTTTAGTTTGTGATATATTTTTCAAGTGAATACTTCTACGAAATATTAAAGTAACTTAAATAAAATTTCAAGGCAATTGAAGTTGTTTAATGATGCTTTCTATCTACAGTTCATTTAATATCGAATTTCAGTTTTATACAGAAATTATTTTTATTATCAAGAAAGTTTTGCATATGGATGTTCTGTAGTACTCTGAGTGAGCAGAAAGTACCAGCACCTGTGCAACTTCAAAGAAATTAGTGTGCAGTTTAGAGGGAACTGAGGATTTAACAAATAAATAAGATTTTTATTTTGCATTTTTTGATGTGAAACTTCAGTTTCAGGGCTATATTCTCAATATTAGAATTTTATATTTGACATGGTCTGCGCAAAACAAAACCAAATCATCAAACTTTAGGATCTCAGCTAAACTGAAACCCATTTTAAATTGTTTGCAAGATTCTCGATCCAATTTTTGCAACATGATTTTAGGAAGCAAAACATCTCAACAGATTCCTTCTCTCATACTCTAAAACATTTAATCCCACGTCGACCGTTTTGATTTTACTCATATTTTTTATCTCTATCTCTTCGAGTTGATGCTCATTGTAACTATACACATCAAAATGAACTGTTAATAAATAATATTGATCAATTTATTATCCAGTTAAGAAACACGAGTTAGTGTCTTAGAGATGCCGTCCGAGCTTTACTTTGCCAATATCAGCACTTCGGATTTCCTCGAACGTTTTATGGTATTCTAAGACACTAAGCACATAAATAATTTTTATGAAGTTTTGAAAAGATAAATTCAGGTCTCAAGTTTAATAGGTATTAGAAATGATACATGAGATATCAGTATACAGATTTTTAAGGATTTCTATGAACATGCAGAACAGGTAACACCCTGCTGAAAACTTCTAAAAGTTTATTATTAATAAATTTCATTTTCTGTTTTAAATTCTTTTTACATAGGTATTCCTTAAAATTTATGGTACAAATGCCAGCAATTTTTCTAAATAAAAAGTTTAGAAAGAGGTTTTAGGCACAACTTTCGAATATAGTTAGAATAATTATATAAAAAGTTAGAGGGTAAAGTTTTTTTTATCCACAATTAAGAAAAAAATTACGTGTGTGGTATAGGGTCGGTATATAGGCTGGAGAATAAAGATATAACAAAAAATGATCGTACAAAAAAAAAGCGTTCAATTATACTAACCCTGATACCAACAATAACCCAAGGCAGGTCATCATCTAGCTAGAAGGAAAAAAAGGCGAGAAAACCCTGGGACTTCATTCCCACAATAAGTGACACTACAAGTGAATGAGATGGTTAAAAAAAGGAGAGTTTATTATGCATTAGTTAGGGCTATGGAATGGACACGTGGTCGATTCAAAGAAGTTAAAAAGGCTAAAGGAACAACGTTAAACATGGGGAATTAAATTAAGAAGTTAAACCAGGAGACATATTAATTTAGTTAGAGGAGAGAGAGACGGAATACGAATGGACTAGAAGAAATCTTGTCGACTTGTAGCTTGACATGCAGCGCCTAAACCAGGAGCTGACGACGGTTCACCAACCTACTGGACGTCGCGGGTAGAAGTCCCGTATTTCGCTTCAGAACTCAACATGTCAGGCCGGGCTGCGCAGAGCCTCGTAACCACGTTCGCCGCGCAGGCTCTCTCCTTGACGCTCTCCTCACTCCAGTTACGGTCAGCGCGACAACGAAATCATCGCTGTTACTACGCACGTGTGACCAGGGAGCGTTCAGAGTAGAATAAGGTGCTTGCTGAAGTTGACTTAGTGAGTTCTTGCAAATCTCACACCGGGTGCGAGCATAATTCGCACATCCCATATCACAACGTGTTTTTAGTGTTTTCCCCTCTTTCGTAATTTTTTGCATATTTTTTCCTGCGAACTTGATTTTTTCAATGTAAAACATCGCAATAAATAATTGAAGGGTTTGGTGCAAATAGGAGGTAACTCCAATTTTTCAAGTTTTCGGAAAATCGTTAAAAAAAAAATTCTAAGTTGTATGAAAATATTCTTTTTTTTATAAATTTCTTTAATTGTTCTTACACATTAGAACAGTATTTTCGCTTAAAAATATATCATTTAGATGCCGTGGCCATGTGTGATTGTTGGAGCTATCTCTTTCTTGCCACCAAATGGATGTTCTATCTACTTCTAGGAAAAAGATTTCGAAAAAAATCTACTGTCATAATATTTTATTTAAAGAAAACTTCAACTGAAATACAGCATATATATTTTTTTCAGCTTTACAAACAGAAAATTACATTTTCAATCACCCCTTTTCCCCTCTGTAACGTCTGGCTCATCTGGTGCGTTGTCTGGTTGTAGTCCATCGTAAAACCACATATCACTTTGTGCGACTTATATGCGGGCTAGTTCCATTACATCTTTTTATTTTGCAGTTAAAGTATATATAGTATTATGTTTATACACTTATCAACACTTATCACCAGTTTAACTCCACTGTTGATAAGTGTTGTGTAACCTTCCTGTAAACAAACCACGTCAGTCCTTTGAGGAAAAAAGGTGGCAAAAGGGGGTAATTCAGGCAGATCCATCTCTCAAGTAACATGAGAACTAACGATTAGAGGTACCTCTTTCTGGCATCAAATGAAATAGTTCATTTTTTTAACCACAAGATAGTACATGTAACTCCAAACTTCCCTAGGATGGAGCTACATTTTTTTTTTTAAGGACACCCTTCAATATCTAAATCTTCATGACCTTTGTAACATTTTTGAAATAATAAGTTAACCATTACAAAATAGTCTTTAATTTCCTTAATATTGCTCAATATGATAATAAAAGCATTCCAATATTTATTTTAAAGCCCAACTTAGAAATTTGGGACACTACTTTTTGATATCACAAATTATTTCAGGTTGTGATGATTTAAATAAAGTAACTTCCTATTAGAATTTTTTTTCCCGCTAGAAGGACTTTACATTCCTTAAAGGATATTCTATGACAAGGGTCGTTATATTTCATTTACGCTAGGAATACAAGAAGGAACTTATTGTATGCATCTAGTCAAAGTTGCAACTATTGGGAATCAAACTTTCTGCATTAGAAGTTCCCAAGCATTCTGTGTTGACAACCGAAATGGTACAAATTGCTAATGTCCTTTCAAAGTTTTCTTTTAGCGTTCCAGTCTATAAACAATTATTTAAAACTACAATATCCCTGAAAGTCATTTATAGCGTAAAACATTATCCTTGGTGGATGTTTTCTGTCCTTCTACCTCGCCAAAGGCATGGAGTTGAATAAAGCCTCCAATAATTTTGCAGGGCAGTCCATATTGCAGTGTCTGAAGATAAAGTACCTAAAAGTTATGAGTCTAAACGCGATGGACTCATAACGTTTCATTTATTGGCCAATTTGAAATGTACGTTAGCTTTTTTAAAAAACTTTTACACTCATTAACAAAAAATACAGCAAGCAACAGCTTGCTGTTTTACTCTTTATGAGAAATAATATTATTCTGAGTGGTTTTTAATTATTAAATCACGGCCGCCTTTTTTTGCTGACAAGCGGAATTTTAAGGCAATGATCATTGGACTCCATCAATCTAAAAGGAATTAAAGACTTGACATGAATTGAGACTGTAAGTAAACATGAAAAGAAAGCTTTAAAAATAAAGGAAAGATAATGCAAGTAAAAAGTCTTGCACCAAAACTAAAACTTTTATTTTTCCTGGTCTTTTATAATGTACATAGACTAGTTCAAAGCTAGAAGACTATGAGATTAAGTGTTCTTCTTTTTCCCGGGCAGAATTTTCTCTCTCTCGTTCGAATAAGACACCATCCTATGTTGAATAAGAAATAAGCATTCCGTCTGAAATGCGCTCCCGAACGTAAATTTATGTATGCCTTTACCTTTAAATGAGGGAACTATGTCATGATTGTGACAAAGTAAGTCAATGAACTTCATAAAACCTTCTTCGGGCAAGAGAATGGTTTTTAATTGCACTAGAAATTAATAGTTCGCAGACACGCAATATCTCGTTTACCTCATAATAACCGATTAGATCTACAAATAGAGTCTAGAGATGCTCCCGGATTATTGGCTATTGAAGAACAAGATGAACATAACAAACTCTCGCACGATAACTTTATTTAGTTTGTAATAAAAAGAATACAGCAATAATGTGATAAATTAAGAAGAGTAGCCGGCAAGAAGATTTCCTCAAGGTAAATAATACTGATCTCGGGTAATGTAATCTTCTCTTGCCCTTTGTAAGAAAGAATATTGACATTTGAGTAAATAACCTCTGTATCAAATACAAATGTGACATTTCGGAATAGATGCATGGACGTTAAATAAATGGTATTATAATGGAATGATGTTAAGCTATAAATAGGTATATATGTGATAACTTATTATTTAATGTAATAATGGAAAAACAGTAATTCGAAACTGAATCACCGAAATCGATACTACAAGAAATACATAATGAGTTCCATAAAGAATCCATAAGCTGTAATCAATATCTGTTGCTAGCGGGGATTGAAGCCGTGTCTTTTACGATCAAGGATGGTAAATTTTACCAATTATACTACCTCGATGATGTATGGACTAATTTTTTTAATTCTATCCCTGAAATACTTTCCCTTTTTTGAAATCAACAACACAAGATATCAGCTTGATCGCATAGTTTCCCTCCATTTATTTATCTTTTCCAACGATGCCAATTTTTTACCAACGCGAATATTTGTCATATTCTACCTAGAAGTCCTAGCCTATTTTAGTGTTCCCTAATCGCTCTTTCTAACGGTCGGACGCCACTGTAACGATCTTCTGCCAGAACTTGGTTAAGAAACTTTTTAAACTTGTTGTCCTAGCTTCGAAGACAGTATTCCATAAACCGAACTTACCTGGCGACAGGAGGAACTCAGATTTTTCGAGTTCCATTACCCACCATGTCTCTCAAAATGTATGAAAAGCGGAATGAGTAAATAAATATTCATGTTCTACAGCAGGGGTACTGAAACTGCGACTCACCAAGCTTTTATGTGCGGCTCGAAACACCCACACTCATTATCAGGCAGAGGATTTTGCAAACACAAATTTGAACATTTATGCCTGAAAAATACAAAACTGGACAAAAATGTGCCACATGCGGCTCACGTTGTTCATATCAACGTATCTTTGTAAATCATCCTATTCCAAAATGAAATATGCGAAGAATGCATATTAGAAATCGACTTACTGATTCTTACTTTGATGACGTATTGACAGTCGCATGTAGCAAGTATAAACCAGATTTATCTCAAATTGTCAAAAGTTTGTCTCAACATCTTTAAAAAAATATCGCACTCTTTTTTAAATAAACGTCAGAATGCATTTAGGTTTTGAGTTTTATTTTTTACATTATTACATATATTATGGGGTATCGTGTATTATATTGCGGCCTGCGTAACGTAGCAAACATATGCATATGGTCAGAGAGAAAAAAATGTTGAGTATGATCGTTCTACAGCAACAAATATTCATGAAATCTCATTAATTCTTACGGTATTAAAAGTGAAATTTGGGAAGTAAATATTCATACTACATAAATTATATGTATATATACATGCGTTAGTATTCAAAATCGAAGTTCAAAGGGTATTTTTGTGTCAAAAGATGATTATTGGGCGAGAATGTAGGAATGTAAGAATTTCGACTATTACTGGAATAAGTCTAAGTCCTGGTGCCATGGCTATTTGACTTGCAGAACGACGTTAAAATTATGGCAGCCAAAATGTGCATACTTACATGCATGCACGCATAAGTAGGAAATAAGTAATGATGTGACGTGAACTTTTGAGAAGCCTTGATGGTTAAAAAAAAAGTGTAATGTAGAAAAAGAAAAATGAAAATGCAGAAATCTTTTGCGAGTCGTTCAACTGAAATTGTGTTTTTAGTGAAATCCTTTTTTAAAAATAATGTGGGGAGGAGATTAAGACGTTGTTCTGCTGAATGATGTGGGGATATTATTAATACAATGAGACGATCAAAGAGTTTGAAAGAATAAATAAAATCTATCGGTGAGCGGCTTGGGCCACTGATGTGAAAACCAATCGTAGGACGAATGCTTGATCAGTGAGAACTGGAAAAGATTTTTGAGAAATAAAACTGATGTAATAAGCAGTTGACTCTATGGGCATGAATGACATGTCAGATGACCATAGAGATTGCTTCGCTCCTAACAACCAAGGTTATTGAGAAAGAGACCTAACAATTCATTGTCATGTATTTATTTCATAAATACACATTTCAGGTTCATGGGTTTCGGAATGGGTAAAAAAAATCTGGACGGTGAGGAAAGTTCGGGAGAACGACATTTCTCGTCTGTTAAAGATGTAACAATCAGTTCGATTGTTGCCATGTCGTGCTACTATCGCCTATTAAACATCCAAGAGGTATTCGATGCTATGTAGTATGTATCGTTACGTCCTCGTAGTTGAAATAAACACACGAGAGACAGACTTACAACACAGAGCTTGTATTGAAAACTAATTCTGTACAGTATGTACAAAGGCAGAGAGACTATCCTCTTCTGTATATGAGAGATATCACAGGAACAGAAACAAACTTTGACGAAGAGTCTCCCAGTTTTTCAAGTGAGAGATATCTCTCTAACAGTCTCTAATCGAAGGAAAATGAAAGCCTTCGCTGATGTGGTTTACCGGCAGCGGGCTCTTCTCACCGCGAAACTGCGGGTCTCTCAGAGCTCAACACTCTCTGGGGTTTGCGGGCCCTTCTGGCTTTTACCTTCTGGTCCGCGCAGCACACTATCGGCACTGATGTAGACGGGACTCTGCGAAGATCCACACCAACTCTCACATGCAGTCTTCGGTGCCTCTACTTATCTCTCCGTCCGGCGGGAGAAATTTCCCGCGCTATTTTGCGCTGTGGCCCATCGGCGCTGGTCAATTTCCGCTTCCACTGGGGTTGAACGGTCAACGGATGTGCATCCCTTTTCAGTGTCCACGGGGGCCAGCGTCACTAGATTTTCGTTTTGTCAGAGGTGTCTCGTAGAAAAAAGAAGCGAGTCGACCGTTGATAATTAAAAGGCCCCTTGGTTTTATCGGAACCAGGCCTCCCTCGAAAAAGATAGCTTTAGACTTGGGTGGTCCTTTTCCCAGAAAAGACCCACGATGTTACAGTATCCTTATGATCTGAGAATGACATTGAGAGAAAAATGACCCTATTTTCCGGGAATCTACCCTTTTGCAATCCCGTATTTCTTCACGATAGAGAAATAAATAGTTTCTTTCTCCATTTTCTGGAGAATTTTGCTGGAACATTTAAAAGACTGAAGGACATGTATATCCATTATGAAAGAGCAATTAAAATTTTTTGGGGAAAGGTAATTATATTCTTTTCTCCCAGCGAAGTACAAAAGCTGAATATTCACGATTTCGAGAGGCTAGGTTGTCATCAATTTAATTGATCTCTTCAAGAGACCATGTTAAGTAAATTGTCCGTCGGTTCCTCTAGTTCTTCGAATTCCCCGATCACCCGAATCTTCTCCGCATTTTATTTTAACTTCTTGTTGCTTACAGTCATTAGGAAATGTCTTAGTTATATGTTTCTAGCGTGTTAATTTTTGTGTTCCCCAATTTTTAGGAGTTGAAATTATAATGCTTTTTAAATGAGATTTTTTACAGCTATGTACGGCAAAAACATGGTACACCAAAACTTACTTAAAGTTAAAACTTTAGCAAAGATATTACATTGTTATTAAAAATATAAGTATACTCTGCAAATGTTTTAAGTACATGTTTCAATAAAGTATCTGCAAGATAAGGTCTTTAATGCGAATGGAACGCTCCTAATATTGGTTATTTTGTTTCTAGAGATCGAAATCTCCATTCAGAATTTTTCATACACAATCACCAAAACATATCAAACACGCACCCAATCTTTCGCACACACCCGGGTTCTTATCTCTCGGCTTACATCTCATTCACGATCCCTTGGTTTGGGGTCGTTAATTCGATGTTTTTACGAGCTCAATCCAAAGAGCTTTCGCAGATGTAGCGTTAGGGTTGATGATCAACATGTCTCTCTGGGGAACCAGTATTTACGAGGGAAATTTGTTACGTCAATATAGAGAGTTAATAGATGGGATATATTTATTTCGCATTAGGCTGCAGAGTACTGAGCATGATGTACGGTGAGATTGCCACCCATTCCAATCATAACGAATATTATCAACTCTTACTAGTTATTATGTATTATCTCCTCAAAACCATGAATGGCAGTTTTAGAAGATTCTCAGAGCAACACAGGAAGGGAATTCGACACTGCATGAGCTACCGCTTATTAGTATAC
The DNA here is from genome assembly GCA_907164885.2 of Dolomedes plantarius. Lineage (NCBI taxonomy): Eukaryota > Metazoa > Arthropoda > Arachnida > Araneae > Dolomedidae > Dolomedes > Dolomedes plantarius. The sequence continues at coordinate 61,325,890 of OU015501.1, forward strand.
ATTTAAAAATCGCCAATATTAGTTTAATTAGTTTTAGTATGCAATATTTGTTAAAACAGTTGAATATTATACTTATAAATACTAATTGATTTCACTTTAGCTGTCCGTACTGGCCTTATTTAAGCAGTTTGCTACATGAGAATGATGTCTTATATGAAATAAGGTCTAATACGTTCATCAAATTTATGTTATGTGTAAGGAAAGAGATGAACATACTTGTCATCAAATCTACAACTACCAGGATTCTAATTTCAACATTGAGATTCCAGGCCTATAATTAGGGCTCAAACGATATATTTTTGCTTAGTAGTCTGAAGCACAGAAGTAAATGCAACTATAACTATATATTGCTCATGATGTTTTACTTCTTACTTCCGCAGCACAGGGGAGACATATCTAAAATATTGTGTATATTCACTATGGCATTTGAGCCGACTATTTATAAAAGCATTTAAAACCTTTAATAACACAGTGTAGCTTTTTCAACTCTCACTACGATCGCCAGAACAAGTTCAAAACAGATTTCACGTACATGATTGATTCCTGCCGCTAGCCGCTCTCACTTCTTTCGTCTTTGCATGTCCAGTATCCTCGAGCTGAAATTCATCTACTGTATATGCACAATAGCAGCCTTAGACTTGATGAGAAACGAGTTTGCAAAATCTCTTAACATATGACCATGAGTTGAAAAGTGTTTTATTTAAATAACAATGGCATGCGTTCCTTAACATACTTGCTAAAAATAACACGGTATTATTATAGTATAAAATTCAGCAGTAAACGTCTTGAACTTTCTTTGTTTCAAGAACACTGAAGCTTTCTCATGGATGCGAGTGTCTTATACATGTTTGCCAAACTGTGTGATGCAATGCGACATATGAACTATTGGAAAATGAATAGTCTTTATTCCGGGTTGTAAAGGTTGAACGGGCCAAAGCACCCATCCAGTAGGAATTTCTCGTTTGGGAAACTAGTTAAACTGCTTCTTTAGATAGTTTCTCTAGATTTTAAGCTTTCCGTGTTTAGCCTTGTGGCATGAATTCCATGTTAGAGAATTTTTCTCAATGCGGAGGCACTTGTCGTCAAACATTCGCCTATACTACGCCGCAATTTTACTGCCCAATTTATTGTGGGGGCACCATATAGGCGGACAGCATTACCCCCTATGAAGAGACGACACGAACGGAGGCATTTTTCTTGGCGCGACGCCAGGATTCGATCCGAGCACCCTCAGCACCGAAAACCAGCGCGCTGTACCACTGGGCCGTCACAAGTCCCTAATCATAATATTTAAAGGAAATATTATCCAATGCTTTGGGTACCATCTTTTACTATGCATTAAAAAACTGTTGATATTAGTTTTATTTTATTATTATGCAAAAGTAAACAGAATATTATGGCTACATACACAAAATACTAAACACGTTTTTAACGATCATTTTGGGGAAAAAATATTTTTTCTAACATTTAGGCAATTGACGCTTCTCGCTTTAAAATGAAATTGCAATGAAACAATTAAATGCACAAAATACCATTGGAAAATTCCTCATGCCTCAGGATTCAAGATCTGCATGGTCATATGGAATCACTTCTTGCTAGTACCCATAAAAAGTTAAGAGAGGGGGGGGGGGGCGAAGGTTGTCTGAAAAGTAAGGCACTTTACATCATAGAAACATAGTTTTATGAATCTTGGGCCCCAAAATAGTCTTCTGAGATCTTTGATACGACAAGAACAACCAATCAAACAAAAGCAAATATTGTAGTAAGCATTGTTTGGTGACACTGATGCCACAAAACCCATGTTTTGTGTTATTTTAACCTCATGTTACTAGACAGTGTATCCAGGGAACATCATTAACAGAACCGAAATCAATGAGACCGTCTCTGTGTCAAGATTTGATTTAAATATTCTGTTAGTTTTAGTAATTTTTTCCCGAGAAAAAGATGAAATATAAAAATCTTCACATTTCAAAGAAAGAAACACCGTTGGAGGTTGTTTTGCTTAGACGTTCACTTCTCCATGAAAATAATGAAAGTATTTTGATTTAGGTGGGTGATAGGACGGGATTCCAGAGCTCAAAGAGAACCATTTTAATGCTAATCTTTTATTGTCCTTTCGTGAATTTGGCCGAAACTCTTAACTTCTCAGGGTTTAACTTGTTAATTGTGTCTCTCTAATTAAGCTTATCTAGAAAATAGAATTTCAACGAGGTTTCTACTTACGAACCATGTAAAACAACCTTTCGGTGCAAAATTTGGCAATTCCATCCAGGAACTTGTCACGAGCTGCAACTGTTTTTACAGAGGAATGGAATTTCTTGGCTTATAGAGTTCATTAATAACCTTGTGAGGATTAAGTATGATTGATATGAGTACTGTCTTCTTGATCGGCGATACCATTAATTGTTAAAAACTGTGCAGGATAAAACATCAATTCTTCTCTCTTCATTGCAGACGTGACCTTTCCTGCAAGTTTTGTACCGATGGCTTCTTTGCAATACAACGTTTACAATCATTATATTTAAATGTTTGTTTTCCGTCCAGTTGACTGCCTTTGCTTTATAAAATTATCTGCATTCTTTTGCTTGTGTTTTCTTATCTCCTTCAAAATTTAATTACACGCACCAGTGTAAGTTGATACAAGCATGACAACAGCTACTATTATTATCATGTTTATAGCACCACATTTTATCATTCACAAAGCAGAAACGAGTAATACTGAGAGCAATACCTCCAACCAATTACCTATAAAAGATTTTATTGGTCAACGTACCAAATATCCCTTTAGACGACACCACAGATTGTGTATTTTTCCTGTCGCATGAACATGTTATTGGCCTTATCATCTTGAGATTTATATGCCAAAGCCTCTACATTGTGTAACATAATAACATATTTTTTCATTTCGAAAATATCTATTTGATTACTAGTATATATCAAAGGAAAGAATTTGCACAAATTAGTGGGTGATAAGAAAATGTATTTCAATCATAGGTATGATTCGTAAAAGTAACTGACAAATAAAATTTATTGGCAAATTAGTTGAGATTGTCATTTGACAAGACTGACTGAATTGACATTACATGCTACAAATATGAGTTCGAAAGGGAAGATTCCGATTATGTAGCTAAAAGGATACTTAAATTTATTATTACCTTTTTCAATTGTGCTGCTGAATAATCTAGATACCTTCAATTTTTATAATATTATATGCTATTCCCACATCTACCTACTTAGATAATTTATAAATAAATAAAATGATTATTAAGAGAAGCAGCACAGAAACCTGTTATAAAGAGTAATTATAGCACGAAATTAAAATTTAACTTGAAACTACCCCAAACACAATGATAGACAATGTACACTCATATATATATATATATATATATATATATATATATATATATATATATATATATATATATATATATATATATATATATATACATACAGTGCTCGATTTCTAGAAATAGAGGTGCCGGAACTGTAGCCTTCCGGGGTGTGTGTAGGGGTATTCCAAATTATATATACACTCACACACACGCGCGCGCGCACACACACACACATACATATATATATATTCAGACCCACTCACTGACAACAGAGTAATTATGTTATTAAATAAATGTTTTTAACTATCATAATTTTTTTCCTAAAGAGAGGTACCGGAACACCGTTCCGCCGCGTTCCGCCTCAAATCGAGCCCTGTATACCGGGTGGTCATAAAGAAACTTTACCGATATATGGACCTCTAGCGGCCGTTCCGTTCAACCTATCGAATTGAGATTTTAGATATAGTTATTCAGAGGTATGAGACTCGGTATTCTCAGAACGGCAACACAGTGACGCTCACGGTTACGGTTATAGGTATAGAAACTCGAAATTTTCAAATGGTAACGCCCACTTTTTCCCGTCGCAAAATGCTCTGCGGATGCGAAAACCCTCTCATTTCGAGTTTATATAGGTGAGAGGAGGGTATTATGGAATACCATTTACATTTCTAAAAATAACTTTACTAGTTTTTGAATAAAAATCCCCAAAATCATCATGAGTACATACTATAACTAACTGTAACGAACTGTCACTTGTAAAAAAATACTATTTATTTTGTTGTTATAAAAAAAATAATTTTTAAAAAAGTTACAAATGGAGGTTAATATGAAATAGTCTGGTAATATGGAATAGGCGGTTTAAACCATTGAAAAACTAATTAGACTTCATAAAACATAGTTATTTTTATTTCTAAAAACCATATTTTTAAGATTATGTGTAAGACATTTCTGCTTCCAGTCTATTTACAAAAGTCACAGATATAATTTTCTTTCTCTGCTCCGGTACAGTCAAGGTGAGCCCGCAGAGAACAGCTGAAGCATTGAATCCAAATATCCCCTCATTGATCTTCGGAGAATTTTCCGTTACAGAAGATACATTCAGCGTCTTTGTTTTCCGGTTCTTTAGTTGATGGCATGAAGTCCATTACAGATGATACATCAGAATGGAAAGATTCATCGCTGCTAACATTGTCATCTCTAGTAGGTTTAGGTTTAGAAGGTCGGTCTAAGCTTAATTTCTTAACAGGAGGTCTTTGAATGTTCAGTTTCTTTGGTTGTTTTGAAGCTTCTGGTTCCTCCTTTATGTCCTTTTATTTCAGTTTCATCCTCTAACTCCTTTTTTTATATGGAGAGTAGGTTATTATAGAAGATCTAGCTTTCCTGCCTATAAGGGGATTATGGAATACCTAGTATTCCGTAATACACGACACGCCATCATGGAAAATGAACCTTTAAATTGATGGACAAAACATTGTCAGCTAAAAAGCGACCACATTATAACAAACTACAATTCTTTTACTGTACATTATGTTTAACATCAAAGTTCAAGTGACATGTGTACTAGTAGGTTAAAATGTTTGAAAACTTACCTGCAAAAACTCTTGAAAATCACAAAACACCATTTTGTTCTGTAGCAAGTGGTACAACAACAACAAGCGGTCAACTCTCAGTGTACTGCATCATGGGAGTCTTTCTTGAGTAGTTCATGATATTCCCACGTGATAGCAGCACCAAACAGAGCTGAAACGTCGGTATTCCATATAACCCGGCTATTCCATAATACCCTCCTCTCCTCTACCTATAACCGTAACCGTGAGCGTCACTGTGTTGCCGTTCTCAGAATCCCGAGCTCATACATCTGAATAACTATATCTGAAATCTCATCTCAATAGGTTGAACGGAATGACCGCTAGAGGTCCATATATGGTTTTTGTAGGCCGTTCGCAGAGCTGTTTTTTGTGCGTGCATAACGCGCCCATTTTTTGTGATACACGTACCGTTCCAACACTCATTAGGGTTTTCGCATGCGCTGAGCATTTTGCGATGGGAAAAAAATGGGTGTTGACATTTGAAAATTTCCAGTTTCTGTACCTGTAACTGTAACCGTGAACGCCACTTGGTTGCCGTTCACAGAATTCCGAGCTCATACCTCTGAATAACTATATATGAAATCTCATCTCTATCGGTTGAACGGAACAGCCGCTAGAGATCCATATATCGGCAAAGCTTTTTTATGACTACCCTATATATATATATATATATATATAATGGGAAAGTTACTATGTCAATGAATACCAGTAAATGATTTTGAGGAGGAGATTTTTGTGAAAGAATCCCAGTATAAAAATGTGTAATGGAGGGGTATATATATACTTAAGATGTTCTGCTTTAAGTTCTCCGTTTGTTCTCCGAGTTCAATTCAGTTTCACGAATGAAAGTGACTTAATAAATTGAAAGTGGTCTAAGTTACCATTACCATAATGAACCTGCTAAGTTTCTGTCGGCAAAGTTATCCTCAAATTTATGCTACCTATCGAGCTAATTCATAACCTGTTAATTGTGTTTTATATCTTATATCAGAAACTTTTGAGGAAGAAGAAGAATTTGAAAAGAAACATTACGCAATTTAAATTTTTCTTCCATATTTTTTAAAAGTTGCTTGTTAACAAAATATTTTTGAGTTAAATTTTTTTTTGTTAGTTGTTATGAGGACATTCTTCCTTTACTAATTTAAGAATATCAAACTGTTCACTTTGAAAACTTTTTCAGTCTATAATTAACTGCTGACGTATGGTAAACATTAAGTTATAAAATTCCTTTTGAATTAACATAATTCTTCAAATATTTTTAATCAAAAGTTATTTATCAAATGTTACATTTGAAAAATTAGTGTTGAAATGTAATTTATACTAAAATTTTCAATTAAAATATTATTTTTCTGAACTAAATTTACATGAATAAACAGGAAGCTTGAGGTGAGAAATTGAGTCCACGTAAAACTTAACAGATGAAATCCCTACCTAGGATAGTGTGCTCTGCAAATGATGGGAAGAGTCTTATATAAACTATTTCGCCTCCGAGAAAGGTGAAATAAAATCGAACAAGCATTAGCTTCGAAAAATATTATGCTCAGTAATGGAAAAAGGAAACAAATTATTCCCTTTCTGCGACGTTTGTTATTCTGAATGTTGCCACAGATTATCTGCCATTGATAAACCTCCGAAAAAGGCAAAACCTCGTCAATTTTGATTAAATCTCTCTTCCCATCTTTTTAGAGAATGGTCTTTATTACTATTTCATTTACTTCTCACCCTTCTCTTTAATATGTTCTCAAACAACATTAAAATGGCTGATTTTCTCTGTTTGGCTTTGAGGTGTAGCCTACAGTATGGAAAAGGGAAAATTCAGTTCCGATATTTGTTAGAACAACCAGTCCCTTTCATCCGATGATGATCATCTATTGGTGAAACTCCCTAGCTGACTGTTTTATGAGGCAGTGTTACAAACTTAGTAATTTAGAAAAGGGGTGAGGAGGAGTTTCATCCCGGAAAATAAATCATTTTCCTAGACGAGAAGAAAGAAGGACCCACTTCAGAAACCAGAATTATCGAAACATGCTTTCTGGCATAGGTGGTTGGGTTCTATTGAAGATGAACTTTCAGATTTCGCTTGAGAAATTTGGTGAAATTGATAAAAAAAAGTCAGTGACATGAAGTATGTTAACTTAAGAATAACTATAATTTATTCTGATGAATTTAAAGGATGTTGAAACCACAAATAAGTATATGTGCTTTTTTTACAGCTATCAAACATCCTTATGCATATTTTTTAAAGTGTTCTCCGGTATTTAACGAATGAGTAATGTATTCTGAAGAAAAAATTGAAAACTTATAGTAAGCGGAGTGTCTCTTAAATTCGTAGCCCATACCCAAACTATAGACGAACAGTTATGGGGATGTTAAGCATATAACTCAAAATGCTGACACAGTCACGGTGAGGTTTGGTTTGGTTTGGAACGCTACGGTCAATTTTTTGCTACACGAGGGCTAATTAGACCAGGACCTACTGCTTAAAGCCGATTCTGAACGAGCCTAGCCATTCGGCCTTCGTCCAGCCACAGTCAAGGGGAGAATAATGAACAAATTCACGCGAAAACTTTTCCACTTCTGCCGAAATTTGACCATTTAATCTTGCTTTAAACCATGCCCTTTTATAGTGGTTCAGGACTGTAAATTTCTTGGAGAAATCTTTAAGCACGAATGTAAAAATTTCTAAATAACGCGATCTTCTCACTGAACTAACCCTCGAATTCTAGACTTCTGATGCCCAATAGTCTGAACTATCAAAATTTAGAAGACATTTTGTTTGTGGTAATTCCACAACATGTTATTCCTCTAACTTATCATCACTTAACAGATCTTGTGTGTTTTAGATCTTAATATAATTAATTATTAATCAATGCTTTAAACAGGATGTTAGTTTTATTAGAATTGAATTTGTGTTAACCTTGTGTCAATAATTATACATTTGTTTTCTTTTATAGTATCGGTATTATTAATGTATTACAACTTGTAAGAAATTATATTACATTTTGATTCAACCATATCTCATAACAGTTATAGTGAGCATGTTCAGCAGGCAACTTTTTCTTGCAAAAAACAGTGTTAAATCTTCGAATTGTAGCTTTTTGCATAGTTTCCTTCTCATATATTTCCTAGCAGATGGGTTCCATTTTCTCTTTTTCCAGCTAAAAACAAAAAACAAAAAAACAAACAAACTCAGATGATCAAATTCTTCGTCAGTGAAGCAGTTACTATTAAAAAATTAGACAAATTGTACAAGAAATGGCCCCAAAAGTGATAGATATAAACAATAAGAGTTTCAAAAGAAAGCTTTACTTACTTCGAAAATGCTCAGATTTATAGACAAAAGAGCATATTTGCTCATAAATATGGCTGTGGTTTTTTATAGAATATTTGGCTACTGGCAATTAAAGAAATTTTGTAGCAGTTGTTAAAATAAATTGCTCACCGTAATATAGAAACAATTTAATGATGTCATAAAATTTCAGAGTTTCCATAGTTCATACACAGTCGAACTAAATGATACAAGAAACATTGCTGTCAGCAAGTCATTTTTATCATAATTAAATAAGCTGTAGTGCAGTTATTCTATTACTCATAAAAACACATAAAATAGGCTTAACAATGCCAAGGTTTTCGTTTCTATAAAAATATGAAAATATGACCATTTTATTTGTCTCATCTGTATGGAGTCATTAAAAATAATAATACGAAATTGATGAAATTTAACAAAAGAATATGCATTTTAAATATGGTGCGCACAGTCCCCCACACAATTAGCGAATTTGTTGATCAGAGATTACCATTTTTAAATTATCCTCTCAAACTTTACAAATACATATCATGGCATATGTCAACTGTAAAATACAAGAAGAACAAGCTTAAAATGGAATCGTGGTGCCATGCCATAATGCTAAAACCATATCATAAAAAATGGGAGTTTTTTTTCGTTCTGAATTTATGGTCCTAATCACATTATTCTAGTCTCGTTAAAATTGCAAGATATTACATACTTTCGTACATTGTCTTTACTTTGGTACTGATTCGCCGAATGGTAATTTTAAGTTTTATTGAGACCTTTAATAGATTTTTGACTTGAAAATCTAGTATAGAAAACTATACTAGATTTTCGAAAACCTTTTTTAAATTGCATAGGTCCAAATTGGAAAAAATTACTATTGTACGTACATGTTGAGTATCCCTTATCCTAACATCAACCACAGAAAATGCTCAAAAATCCGGGATTTTTTAATCTCTAATATGAACAAACGAAAAATTCCTATCCTGACTTCACTCGTTCAAATGTTGGCTTTGACTTTCAGATGGGGTACATTTCTGTGGCATTATGGCAGATATTCATATGTCCGAAAAATTCAATTTTACGTTTCAAGTTGATATATCACACTTAAAATTGGTTCTTTAATGTGGCAAAAGCTGATAGTGGAATTATGAAATAATACTAAGTTATTCGTATTGGCAAATGCTGTTATGTACAAAAGAGGTAATACATGGTCCCTAATTGAAAATGTTCATTGAAGACCAGCTATATGCTTGAGGTTGAATATGAGTATTAACTAAAGAATATTTGTATTGAAAAAATTAATTGATCGATTTTATATTTCACAACAGAAGTTACCTTTTTAATTTGCCGAAAACATGAAAAAATGACATATCGACATCTGCCATAACGCCACAGATTTGGTATCAACCATTGGAATCACTAGATCTATGTACAATACTTTATTTTTTTAGCTTTTCTTCGATCTGTGAAACAAAGCTCTTAGGAAAATTGTCAAAAAATTCTGACGGCATATACAGGGTGGTCATAAAGAAACTTTGCCGATATATGGACCTCTAGGGGCTGTTCCGTTCAACCGATAAAGGTGAGATTTCAGATATAGTTATTCAGTGGTATGCGCTCGGGATTCTGTGAACGGCAACCAAGTGGCGCTCACGGTTACGGTTATAGGTACAGAATCTCGAAATTTTCGAATGGCAACGCTCACTTTTTACCATCGCAAAATGCTCAGCGCATTTGAAAACCCTAAAGAGCGTTGGAACGGTATGCGTATCACAAAAAACGGACGCGTTATGCACACTCAAAAAACAGCTTTGCGAACGGCCAACAAAAGCACGATCGGGACGCATAGAGGAAATTTTCATATGACAGAGGCAAGACACCAATCACTGATGACAACACAGATCGGACAAAAGAAAACTTTTATTTGGATTACACATTTTCGACATGGGTGCCATCTCAGGCCGTTCGCAGAGCTGTTTTTTTGTGAGTGCATAACGCGTCCGTTTTTTGTGATACACGTACCGTTCCAACACTGTTTAGGGTTTTCGCATGTGCTGAGCATTTTGCGACGGTAAAAAAAGTGGGCGTTGCTATTCGAAAATTTCAAGATTCTGTACCTATAACGGTAACCGTGAGCGCCACTTGGTTGCCGTTCACAGAATCCCGAGCTCATACCTCTGAATAACTATATCTGAAAGCTCCCTTTTATCGGTTGAACGGAACAGCCGCTAGAAGTCCATATATCGGCAAAGTTTCTTTATGATCACCCTGTATATGAGTAACAGGATGCATTTATGCCTATCTATAGCGCAGAGATTAAAACTTTTAGAGAAACGTGACTGTAGAGTGAGAAAAAAAATCTTTTAGATGAGTATCGTGGTGCGAAGCACAATTACTGACTGGCACATCCGCAGCTGAGGTTGTGACACCGTAGTTTTCTGCTTGTTCATAGTAAGCAAATTAGATTCCTGCATATAATTATTAAAAATATTTTATAAATTGTTTTCACACTATATGTTAAAGGGGTACATGAAACAAGTAGAGATTTGGAGTCTAGAGTTGGGCCGCATCTCCGAGTTATCTCTTTATGAATATGCAAACACTCCAAAATACGGGGAAAATCTGCAGCCCAAAATACCTCTGGTCTCAGGTACTCCGGATAAAAGGTATTTAATATGTATGTGTAACTCCCAAGAATGAGAGTGTATTAATTCTGTAGTTCATATCTCTTAAATCTGCTATGTACTAACCTCATTGGATTCGCTCACCTCAATGTTAACCTATGGAGAAAATTTGTCCACGGATTGCCGACTTGGATTCAAAGATTTTTTTTAAAAATTGTACTCCGTCATAGGGAAAGAAATTTTACATTTGTCTACATTTTTCGTTTTTTAAAAAAATGCAATTAATATTTTAAAATTTAAATTATTCGGGGAAAAATCTGGTATAGTGTGTTTTAAACGCTCATAAATTCCTTCGGTGGACGAAATTTATAAAATGAATCCTGTAGCGCTTTGCAGAAAAGTTCAGGCTATCTAACAATACCAATTTTATTTGATTATCAGCAATTATGTACCTGTAAATAGTTGACAAAAATATATTTTAAATAAAAAACTTGAGGGCAGCGTTTAACTCCCCTATAGAGAGAGAACCATTACAATCCTTCAAAATGTCAATCCTAAGGGGGATGGAATTCTCGAACTGTCAACTGGACTGCTTCCACCAGAAGAGTCTGCAAAAAGAGGAAAAGGGAAATACGATTTTTTTACTTAGTACATAGCAGCCTTAAATTGTCCCCACTTAGAATATACGACTTATGTAGCTAGAATTACATTTCCTCAGGGGATTGCAAAAAAAGATTGTTTAATTCAATTAACGTTTACTCTGAATGACTAAGTATTTTAAAAAATAAGTATAAAAGAATATGAGGCTGATAACAAAAAAAAAAAAATGAAGGTGTTTACACAAAAGATTTCACGTGTTTTCAAAATGAATACTCTTTTCTTTAATTTAATAACAAAACGCCATTTTTTAGAGAGAAACAAATTGTTGATTTTAGTAGAAAAATATACACACATAATAAAATAGCTGATAGAAACCAACACTAATTTGTCACACAAGAAAAAGCTTTTTGAAGCAGTTTTTGTCTACACGAAAGAAGAATGAAAACTACCAGCATATTTTGCATCCTCGATCAGGATTGTGGAAGTTTAACAAATCATAGTACATTTCTACGAAAAATAGATACTTTAAATATTCCCACTTAACTTACCCGTCTACAATTTTTATTCTACTTTCAATTTTTTTTCAATTTATTTACTTGATAATAATAAAAATCTTTTAACATTTAATCATGTTCAATAAAGGAAACACGACAAGATTATTTTACTTTAAAAAGATGTTTTTAAGGGCAAATATGAGGTATCTGTTGATTTGACAATTATATTTTTTATTGATAGGCCAATGCATCTAATATCATTTTTAAATAAGCAAAAATTTCTTTCTATTTGAACACATTTGCCCCATATTTTGTATCCGATTGCCTTCAACTTTACTTTATAGCTTCCATTGTTATTTTTTAAGTCTGACTCTAAGATCCGTTAATGTGTTTCTGTTTGCTGTACCATAGCAACCGTAGTAAGAAGACCTCAAGAAGTTATGACCCTCAGAAATTCAGGGACCTTCAACTGTGGTTATTTATGATGAAAGAGAGCTAGAGATTTTAGGAAGAAAAATAGGTGACCGAAAACTGAAAAATTAGGATTTTTGAATAATTATACTTATACTATTAATTTTTACACAGTATTTTTTCCAAAATTTCATTTCTAAATAATTTACAAAGAATAAAAATTAATTATTGTTTAATGTTTTGTTTTGTTAATGAGAGTTATTCTCTTAAAATTTTTTTTATATTGATAATGAAATTTTTAAAAAAATCAGAAGCTTTTATAAGTAGTATCAAGTTTTAGTACTTGTTTTAGTTTGCCTAGTTTTAGTTTACCTAATTTTTATTATTACAAAACTCGTTTATGAAATAAATTGATTTTTTTACCTTTTAAATCTTATTTACTGTAAAGTGATAAAAATATTTCATGTAAGATTTTTAAAGAATACTCATGTTACTGAAGGTTGAGTTTGATATGAAAAGATATTGCGTAGTTTTCGTTTCAAAAGTTTCCATTCATTATAACCATAAACGAAAATATTGAATATTTTTAAATATTGCTATACGGATTCTGCTGCATATACTTTAATGGCTTCCTTTTCAAGGAATATTTATGGTATGTTTATACTTAGTGAGTTTCAGTATATAGATATATTTATATGTTGATGTAATGAACAAACTTAGAGAAATTTATAATAGTAAAAGAATAAACTGTATGATTTAAAGATAAGTTATTATTAATTAATACCAGCAAATACGGAAAATTTGAGTCGAATCAAATGGCAATAAATCAGAAAAGCAAGTAAGTTTCAACACTTTTGAGATGGAAAAACATGTTGCCTAGGTTATGTTAAGAAAATTATGAAGTAATATTTTCATATAGTTTTCTTTAGCTTTCAGTGGGGTTTACTTCGAAAAAAACGAAAAAAGGTAACTTCGTATTTCAAAAGAAAACGAAGCTATTTATGAGAAAAATCAAGTAACAGGAGGGGGGGGGGGATTTGAGTTCAGTTTATTTTTAGGCTTGCTGATTGTGATCTTCGAATTTGTCGAGGAAAAATACGTTGAAAACTGAGGTTACAGAGTGAGAAAGAGAAATTATTTGCTTTTTTTCTTTTCTCGGGATTTAGTATGTATTATTGAGGCAATGATGTGAGAAAATCCTGGCATTACTTCTTTGCCGTGAACAGTTTTGTAATTCAAACAACCATGAATAACATATACTGACTAGGTTAAAATGAATTATTTACAAGTTTGAAGTCAGTTGATTACAATTCGACTTAAAATTTGTTTGTTTGGTTGTTTTATTGAGACTATGATCATCTTTATTGAAGAAATTATTTGACATTGGTACAAATCATATATATTAGACGGATCTAAGAAAAGCCCTGGGTATGTTGCCCCAAAATTGAATTAAAAAGGGTCTGAAAGGAAAGGATACTAGTGAAATTCACAGATAAAGATTCAAATTTTAATTCATTGGGTAATGTTCGCTGATTTAAAAGTAGAGTAAATTTACTGATATGCAAATGGTTAGTTTTATTTTGAAATTTAAATATATTTAAAATGAAGTCTAGTTCATCAAGTGTGTTGAACAATAAATGATGTTCTTAAAATTATATGATACCGATTTTTAATACCGTCGTATACTATAATTGTGAACATGCGTTTGTTTGTTATTGTTTATTTCCCACAAAGAGACTGAACATTGTATTAGACGGCTAAAGACAAAGTTGAAAAATGCCGTAAACCAACAAATGATAAATTCATAAATTCTGATTTGTATGAGTATTTCGGTGGAAAATATATTTTCTCTTTATCAGTGTAGGCAATTTACGCGTCTTTCCTAACTTTGAACTCTTGTGTCAGTTAGTGATGCATCTCTTAAAAAACAGAATGCAGCTTGAAACTAAGATCAGTAAAACTCGAGGAAAACAGATTGTTTCTAGTAAATATGGGAAACAAGATATGATTAGTTACCTTCTTAAATTTTATAAATAGGACAACGTTTAATCCAATGCTACAAAAGTTTTTTTCCAATGCGGCAGGTACTTAAAAGTAGAGTAAATGAATTCTTATTTTGGTTTAAAACAAACAAACAAACAAACTTATATCTTTTCAAGCCTAGTTTACATATACCAATGGTAGGAGTGGGATATAATGTTTAATGAGGATAAACATTTATAAGAAAAAGAGAAACCAGTCCTCCATTTTAAGTTTAGGAACTAATCATTTAGACTATTAACATATTTTACTAAGTTCATATAATGTGTAATAATATTATTATACTAAGGATGTTTAAGATAAAGAAATAATAGGAGGATACATCAGAAGTGATTCTTTTTTCCTCATACGAATCTATTTATAAGCTGTCCTCTTTACGTCATGTCATACGACTAACGTTTCGAGGTAAAAATTGCTTTTTCTTCTATCATTCCCTTAATTCCGAGGTGTCTGTATTTTTAACTTCGCTTACTTAGTACACAATATCCTGACATTAATTTTACGTTTAAGGATTTTATTATATCTTTATTTAAAATGCTTTAATACGGTTGTGCATTTTTAAACAAATGTATATCTAGCTGAACAAGAAAGTAATAAATATTGTTTAAGTCATTCAAAATAACGAAAACTGCCAAAAGTTTACGATCATCGATTTTACTCCATCTTTACGATATTAGAAACTTTAGAATCACTAGATAGATGCATGTAAAATTTTCTCTCTTAATACCAAAGAAACCTTTGAAATAAAGCTTCTGATATCCTTTATGAAGATGTTTTTATTTCAAGAAAGTTAGAGTTCTGATTTTTTAAATTTTAATTTGAAATGTCAGATATCAAGTCATGGGAAAGTAAAGTAGATGTATAAATAAAGAAGTTCTCTCGTTTAATCGATAATAATTAAAAAATATAAGCGTATCAGAGTATTTCTAAGTATTCTGCAATAAAATATATCAGACGATACTGATGTTTGTAATAAACCAGTTGTATACTTCCTCACTTAATTTCATCTTTTTAAATGTTAAAATAAATTATTAGATGTTGTGTTTATTGAGAAAACCTGCAATGTCATATAAATGAATGTGAGAATACCTGCAATGTCATATAAATGAATGCTTATAACTATGCATTCTACACTGGAACGAGTAAATGTGTAGAATGCATAGTTATAAGCATTCATTTATATCTTTGTATATTCAATTTACTATTTAATCAATTGATTTCCTTAGGCGGTATTAATTTCGTTGAAAAAACTTTGTCGTTATAACATAAAAGCTATCTTAGAAATATTTTCTTTGTAAGGCAGTGATAATTTTGTTTTGAAGATAGAACTAAATATTTGAAGACGTTATGAAAAAAGTTCCTATATATATTAATTAGTTTAAGGAACACTTTTAAAGCTTCTATAAAATTAATAATATATGAGAAAATTATTTAAAATAACGAAAGAAAGATTCTTTAACTATCGGTAACAAACGAGAACACTCAATATAAGTATGAGAAAGTTTGTTAATGGGAACAAGTATGTATCTTTTTATCTCATAGTAATCAAGTGTAATATGAAATATACATTTAACACAATCAAGTGTATATTTCATAATACACTTGATTGTGTTATTTACAGAAGTACTTATTTGTTGATCCATAAATTTATTAAGAATTTCTGTTAAGATTTGGTTGATGTATTTGTAATTTTTTGAACGGCTTATAATAATTTAATGACTAAAAATGTTTGTGATTGTACTGGATGGTAAGTTGAAAGGTAAGCATTTGGCTGTTGTGCGTGCTCGTATTGAAGGCTCGAAATCGTTTAATGACAATGATATGTATTGAAGAGATAGTCGAAACGAAGTTTGCCGTCCGGTTTGGCATTTAAAAGCTTATTTGTTTGCCGGGCTGGCGTCGCCACAGCCCACTCTCCTGAGCCATCTGTAAGAAGCGGCTACGGCGCGTGCGTGCTGGATGCTCACGGGGTGGCGGTGGGTAGTCTTCCGAGGTGGAGCGTTCTTTGGAATCGAATCGATATCTGAACCCAAACACTGGCAGTGCTGACCTGGAAACGCAGCGGGCAAAAAAGCAGAGGGGGCTGTGTTCGCTCAGGGGCATCCCCTTCGAACGCGCGATGCGAGCAGCAGACGATGCTGCGGCCGCCTCTCGATGCAGTCACTGAGATGCCGATTGCTGTAGACAGCAAACACCAGCTCGACACATCTCGGGAGTTTGCCGGCAATATGGCGGGGACACGGTATGGGGGCATGTGCATTCTCACCATCTTCGTATCTGGGACCTTTTCGAAGCAGTGCCTTCCTAGGAGCGGACGATCTGAAGACATTTCCCCCTCTGCAAGCACGACACACAAGTGACGGAACCATCTTCAAACAAGATCTTAACTATCTTTCGAAAGGTCATGCAAGAATCGGTGACTTCCAATGGGATCGAGCACAATTTCGGGTCTCATTAGATATTTCAACCTCCGTATGGACTCTTCTCGAGGAACAGTGAGGTGAGAAGCATGATACACCAGACCGAAAGAGAGCGTTGATTTTTAGGCTTACCAATGACAATGTTTATCTTCCAATCACCAACTGTCTTCTAAATGTAAACTGATGCGAAATAATTCACTCAAGACGTATGAAAATTGTTTTATAAGCTGCTTATTTTATATAAAACTATGCAAAAGAAATAATCAAACCTTAAAGGTTACTCTTAAAAATATCACTTGTTATAAAGTTACCAGAGAGTGACCTACAGAATATAGTTCTGAAATGCTGTCATGGACTTGACTTCTAAAATAGATATTACTTTTAGCGAAATGGAAAGTTGTTATTTCCCTTGATTTTAAAAGATGTGTTTTTGAATTTCCGTTCCTTCTATCTCCTTGTGCATCTTAATTGTAATTATCATTACCTATGCATCCATAAGCCGTGCTTGCTAATTCTTGATGTGGGACTCGAGAGCGAGTTAAACTCCATCAAAGGTACAGTACTATTCTCTATTGATCACTTTGCAAAGGGACCACCACATACAGATTGAACCCAACAGTCCGAAATTTGAACATTAATGCATTCTCTCTGCCGCGGTTGCACGGCAGAGGTCGGGATTTTTGCCCCGAGTTTAGCACGTGCTTGGAGCATCTTAAGCTACCACCGCCCTCCAAGTAACTTCCGGCCCGCCGTGCCCCGCCGGGAGGCATGAAGAAGCAAAACGTGCGGACCTTGTCCCTAATTGTGTGCACGTTTACGTACCTGTTGGTGGGGGCGGCAATCTTTGACGCGCTTGAGTCCGACAACGAGGACCGGCAGAAGGAAGCCCTGGACTACGTGGAGAAACTGTTGATGCGCAAGTACAACATCTCCCAGGAAGATTATCGCATCTTAAGTACTATAGTCATCAAGAGTGTGCCCCACAAGTCTGGCATCCAGTGGAAGTTCGCCGGTGCCTTTTATTTCGCCACCACAGTGCTCACCACCATAGGTAAGTCATAACTTGCATATTACAATGTGTCTCATACAGGAATATTTGCAGACACCAGTATAATCGTTACAAATAAGTGCCCTTGTTTCACTCAGCTCTATGCTGAACATTGTCTACTCAAGCTTACATATACAAATAGCAAAGGACTTCATAAATTTGTACCTTTCTATATTGTATATGATTACCGAAAATTTACACATGACAATTCCTGTATCTTAATTTGTGTTAATGCATAAATTTTTACAAAGGTAAACTTGCATGATACCTTGAGGTTAATCTTCCTCTTTCTCATGCAGTCGCAGTAAATAAATAAATATATACATGTATACATACACACACACACACATATATGCATATATATATAATATATACATACATACATATATATATACATATATATAATTACATATATATATATATAGATATATATATATATATATATACATATACATATATACATATATATACATATATACATACATATATATATATATATATATATATATATATATATATATATATATATATATACATACATATATACATATATATACATATACATACATACATATACATACATATACATACATACATATACATACGAATTAATATATATATATATTAATTCGAAATGTTATGTGTTTGTATAAGAACAGCCTTATCAAATTTTGCTTACATCTAAAAATTTACATAAATATTACTTAATGCGCAAGAAACAATATTTAGATAAATGTATACATATGGGCAATAACAATACGTTTCGTTTCTATGAATTTACATCTAATGAAAAAATTGGAAGTATTTTTTATACACAAACAAAACTCCACATGTATTATCGTACATATGCTATCACACACGTACTCACAATGTTGTGAAAATAACTTCTAATGTCCTGTTGAAGTGTATATTAATTACCACTTACTTTTTTATCCGAAGCAAGTATTTAACCCTAATCGTGTATTTTGCATGCTATTTAACAAGTATCGATTGAAACAGGAAGTTCATTTTCTGCAGTTTGAAATGTTTACTATTTTTTCCTTTAATTATTTTGCCTAATTTAAAATCTGTACATTAGCAGGTGTTGCTTCATTACAATTTCTTTTTAATAACTATTATGTGCCAAATGAGTTTATATTTTTACCGATATTCTCGAACTGGCCACAATGATTTTATATATTTTTTAGATTACTATTATTTAGCAGCTATATAATACGATTTTAAATTCTTGCAAAACCTGCTGATGTCTAAAAAGTTCGAAGTTTTTAAAAATGTAAATATTATGTAAACAATGCATTAAAAATTTTGGTTATTGCTTTATGTGAAGTCCATGCCTTTAACGACTGAGTTAAAAAATGAATGGCATTAAAAAATTTTCTTTTTATAAAGAAAATTTCTGTTTCAGTTAGCTATTTCAAGACATCCATAATGTTTAATCTAATGAATATTTTAAATATTTGCATAAATAATCCCCATGTATTGTGTGTAACTTATCATTCGTTTTCAAACATTCTTGTGTTTTTACATAACAGCACGTTTGCTCCCAAATTAAATCAAGACATTCTATTTCAAGATTATGTAATGAAAAATAATTCATGAAAGTTATTGTTATTCTTTTTTTGGGCTTTTCAAAACACCAAATTCTACTCATATTTTTAAGTAACTGTGTGAGTTACTATAAGAATTCGCATATATTATTTCGCAGTTGATGAATAAAGTTTGAAAGAAAATTTTTCTTTTAAGAATGTTTCAATTCACACAGATTAAAATACGAAATAGTTGTGTGTATATGTATATATATATATATATATATATATATATATATATATATATATATATATATATATATAGAGAGAGAGAGAGAGAGAGAGAGAGAGAGATAAATACATACATACATACATACATACATACACACACACACACACACACACATATATATATATATATATATATATATATATATATATATATATATATATATATATATATATATATATATATGTATGTATTAAGATAATATATCAGAATGAGTGAATTTTCTCCTTACTGAGGTGCACATATTTAAATGCCTAATTTCGAGATTTAAACACAGTCGCTAATAAATTATTAGAGAAACGGATAGTTAGTAACAAGATAGGGAGCTGTTGTATTCCAAGCGAGAGCTATGCATTTATTTTACATGCGATTGCGTAATTTAGCAGCAATCCTACTGAATATTGTACATCCCTATAGCGTTGTATCTTTTAATCTCACATCATGTAACATACATACATCACGAATATGAAATAATGTACTTTATAGAAATATTGCAATCTTCAATAGAAAATAGCCTTTTCTGTTGAATTTTATGCTTGTTTAACTTTTTACCTGCTCATATAGAAAGCATATATTGGACAAATTGATTAGCGTAACCTATTTTAATATTTTACAAAGAAAAGAATACGAAAATAAGAACCTATGGTATTAAATTAGCTAACTTTTTCGAGACTTAAAGTCGGATTCAATGCCGACAGAATAGGCTGATTAACATAAGGATTATGTAAATCACTATAAAGATGTTGTGATATTACAAGAAAGAGTTTCTTTAAACACATAGATAGTTTTTTTTTTGTGAAAGTCATTATGTATACATTAAAATTATTTGCCAAATGGGTAGTTGATAGAAAAAGTAACATGTAAAAATGCATTTTATTAAAATATAATAATGCATATAGCTTTGGGTTATTTAAAATAATAAAATTTTTTGAATACTTCTCGCGAATTAGATGCATAATGATTGTTTTGGTTAAAACATAAAAGAAAAGCGAATATTTAGATCTACCTTATAAATTTTAAATTTTAACCTTTGTTAGTTTTAAAAGTTGAGTTTCTGAAATTTAAAAGTTTTGAAATAAGGATAAATACCTACAAAAATATGTGAAAAATTATAAAGTGCTAAATATAATTGACATAAATTCTATTTCCCTGCAAAACCCTTAAATAATGACCGTTCTGTGGTTATACAGACACATGATGCCCACAAAGAAAATAAAGCGAAAAATAGCTGACGAAAAATATTTAATATAATAAAAATGTAACAGAGGCTCAGTCGTAATATTCAAATCTAAAGTGTTTTCGATGACAGGCCAAAAAGTAGCATTAAACCATGCAAGAAAACTTAATTAAAGGAAGATGAAGTTGGCAATCTAGCAAAAGAGGAGAACAAAAAAGAAAAGTTCATTAACGTGGCTTCTTTATTAGTAGAGTCAAAAATGCTGATAAACAGAACCATGCATTTATGTTTATTGTAACTGTTGGCATTACTGAGGAATTGGTATAAGAGAGTATTTCATATCTTGTTTCCAACTTTTGTTAGATTATCAGTTTAGTCTGTATTTCTGTATCTCTCTCTCTTTGTACTTACATACACTTGCATAATGTTATATATATATATATATATATATATATATATATATATATATATATATATATATATATATATATATATAACATTATGCCCAGTATAAAGGGCTTAAGTCAAAAACAGTGACTTTTAGATACTTGTTAGTATTGATAAAACAAACAAAAATCTTTTAACTGGAATGAAAATTTGATTTGGAAACAGGAAATGTAATATTGTATACAAAATTTATAGACCTAAGATTTTATACCAGTCAAAATATTTTTATTATCAATACTAATAAGTATCTAAAAATAACTGTTTTTGACTTAAGCCCTTTACACTGGGCATGATACACACACACACACACACACATATATATATATGCACACACACATAATTAAACTTCTCTATGGCGGCCAGTAATGGTTCCGAAAAGAAAGAGGCTGTTTTCAGGGGTGTCTGCTGAAAAGGGGTTTCTTCCATAACATTGGCTTTATAGAGTCTTTAATTGGTTCTAAATAAAATATGGTAGTTTAGAGAGGTGGCCGATTAGAGAAGTTTCACTTTATATAATAATATTAATAATAATAATTAGCTCAAATTCGTGACTTTTTCTGTTTTTAAATAACATTTAATTTTCTCACTATTCTTTTATTTCTTCTTTCATGTGCACAAAAAATGTATAGACAGTAAAAGGAATGACAAGAGGGGGGTGGCCCCTTCTAGTATATTTATAATATGTATAAATATGTGTGTGTGTGTGTGTATGTGAATGTTACACAACGTGTGTATCTACTACATTATAACTCTGAATGATCAGTACATACGCAATTTGTGCGCTTATTTGCTATATAATAAGCTTAGGAATGATAAGCTTATGTTTAATTCATAGGCTTATTGTACTGTATAGTGAGCTCATAAATTGTATTGTGTACTGATTTTTTTTAGCTGATTTTCGTAAAGATTTATGTAATGGTTATCGTAAATTATTACTATTCCACAGATTAAAGTAAATAATATGAATAAACACTTAGATTTTCTCCTTAATTTCTTATTTTTTATATGAGTTTTTAAAAATAAGGGTACTTCAACTTACTGAACTACTAAAATTCTTTGATTATTAATCGATGTTTTTAAATGCGAAAACCAGGTTTAAGACTAATCATGAACTAAAACAGTTTATCCATTCTGGAAATATTAATTTCTTTTATAATACATAAAATTGTACAGAGTCATTCATACGTAGTTTACAAATAAACAGAGAGGATACTAAGAGAGATTTTTGATTTTTATTCTCTCTAATGGAGTATATGCTTACATGATAACAACAAAGAGTGTTACCACTCAATAACATATAGTATACATTTAAAAATTTCTTACTGATTACCAGGATTTTATTGCTCTATTTATGCAATTAATTTTTCTCATAGTAGGAATATCTGTAATGTCTGAAGTAGTAATATGTAACTAAATTATTTATACTTTAGTTTGCGAAAACGAGAACTTAAAAAAAATTGCTTCAAAAAAATTTTTTTTTTCTTCTTAAATTTCCTACTATCCTATATTAACTAGTTATTAGAATGTGACTGGAGTGCCCTTTACTATTAAAAAAATAAGGGATGCTTTTCCAAAATGCCAAAATGGGCATTTATATTCTTTAAACTAAAATTCCAATAAATTTAAATATAAATTCTAGATATTATTATCGGTAAAAATATAGTTTTAAAAGACTATTTTTAGTTAATTTTTTTACACACCCTGGAGTTGTTATCATTATTGTTATACCAATTAAAGTACAGATTAATTTCCTTTTTTCACGAGTTCATGTCTACATGATTTTTAAATTAGTGTTTATATTATAATAATTCAGATTTCTTGTTAGTTTGCTAATTAAAAGTAATCTGCAAAACCTTGGTTTTAATATCAAAACAGAAGAAACCCCCAAAAGGATAGAACTAATTAAATTATTAATTCTAAGCTAACTAGTAATGCTAACTAGTAATGCTTAGATGAAATCCTAAAAGTGAGTTTGATAAAGTAGAAAAATTTTATGTAAAGATGTAAACAAGATTATTAAACTTAAATTAATAAGATTTTCTTCTGCGTTTTAGCATGTATTCCTTAAAGAACTCAATAAGTTTCTTAAAACTTCTTATGGATTTTTGTTAGAGTATAAATAAGTTTTTTTTCAAAGTATTGCAAAATACCTTTCAAAAGATTTTTCTGAAAGATAAATTTTTCACATTATCAATATATATATATTAAATTACCTAAAATATGTTGTAGTTATTAAAAGGCTAATAAATTTATTATACATACTTTCTGTATAAAATGCTGCCTTTCTTGTTTTATCCTGTTTCAGTTTCAAAACAGATATAAGTCCCGAATATCTGTTTTGAACGAGTTTAAATTTATTAAGTTTAAATTTAATAGTTTTTACTAGTTTTCGAACATTTTTGGAGTGGGGAGATTTATTCCTTATTATATAAATGTG